>CM061257.1:248993514-250357659 GCA_030848825.1 Tadarida brasiliensis
CAACTCTGACACCTCACGAACATACCCAGCCACCCCAGGTGATGGTCCCCCTGGGCAGTACCACGGGGTCCTGTTCCTGAGGGGGCATCCCAAACCATGCCCCTGCTGAGCTCCAGGGCCCCACCCTCTCTGCACTGGCCTGGGAGATGTGTGATTTGAGGGTGGGAAATATCCAAGGACTGCTGGGTGTTCACGCCCACAGCTCAGGGCTGAGGTCGGCCTGGAGAGAGATTTGACGTCACCTGTGAGACAAGAGGGGCTCACCCTGGGGAGAACAGTGAAGTGAGAAAATTTGAAGAGGGGGGAGAAACCTTGGGAAGCATCCCACCAAATGTTTATCAACCATCCAGGGGAAGAGGAGGGAATATATTTATATGTGTGCACATATGTATGCATATACCAAATATATGTGTACATACATGTATATACACAGCCAACTGAGTTTCCTAGAGAGCTCATTGATTGTTGCCAATCTTGGGTATTTATAGCCAACCTATGCCTCCACCCAGCTGTCAAGTGAGAGTAGTTCCAACGTGAATGTTGGAGGATGTTTTATGTATCAAGTAAAACAAGCTGAAGGTGTGTGTGAGAACCTCACGCATTCGCTGATGGTGTGAGTGACTACTCAGTCAGGCCGTCGTTCTCTGAACGCCAGACGAAGTCCCTCAGTTCCTTGTGATGTGTTCACACCGTAATGGCTACCGACATTTTTTGTAAAAATAGGGATTCGATGTACATACCATAATATTCACCCAAGACACATTTTATTAAGTTTAATCTTTACTATTGACATTCTCTCCATCACCTTCTTAAGTCCAGAGACAGAGGACACTGAAGAGAACACATCCAGCCCTGACTCGGTAACGTCCGCCCGTTTCTATGGTGTAAGTGTTTTCATCACAGGGTGTTTCAAGCTGCCAACATGGGGTCCCTCACCGCAGAGGGAGGAAGAGATGTGGGGTCACCCTGTTATATAACATCACCTGCATGCAAGTACAGTAGGTACAAATCACCCCAAGAGCAGAGGCAACACTAAAATACTTACAAGCGGCAATTTTTGAGTTTCTATTACCTTATTTTTAATACAAATTATTTAATCACAGGTTTCCATGAGTTAATTTTTAATGATGGCTGTGTTTAACACCTGGCTTGCAAAAACCCTGGAATTTCAGCCACCTGCTCCCACAAGCCAGTGCAGGCTGGCTCCAGCACAGCTAGGGGAGTGGCCCCTTTCAGGGATGGGCTAACAGGGAAGGGATAACAGGAAAGAAGTAGCCAAAGAAGAGGTTCATGCCAAGAGCAGAGCAGCGGGGCCCTGGGTGCTTCACAGTGCTGCCCCCCTGGTCCATGCTGGCATGTGTAGGCAGAGTGGGCTCCCCCACAGGGGCACAGAGAGGCCCCGTGGGCTGTGTCTGGAGGCTGGAAACTGCCCAGGCTTCTCTCTCTCCTTCCATCCTCCCTCCTTGACCTTGTCCAGGGAGTAGAGCGGAAAGAGTGGGGCCCGGGAAAACCATCAGCTCCCCATCTGTGAAGTGGGGCAGAGTGGACAAGGGGAAGTCAGGCAGGTGCCTGGGAGGGTCCAGGCTGGTCTGGCCCATGCTGGGGGAGGGTGGGTGGTCTAGCAGGACTCAGAAATGTCATTCCCTCTCCAAGTTCTGGCTTTCTGGCCCAGCCCACTGAGTTTAGGTTCCCAGAGTCCCTTCGCACAAGCAATCTGAGGGCTGACAGAGGCAACACCAGCCACCTGCTCCCCATCTCCCCTCCCCCAGGGACCTTAAATGAACAGGGAGGAGTCAAACCATGGGCACCCCCCATGTTCCCTGCAGGAGAGCAAAGCCCTCCTGGTTCCTTCTGGATCCTCCCCAGGCCTCTGGGGCAACTGCTCTGAACTGCGGGGAGTGCGCCCAGAGCCTCCACCCCACCACTGCCTCCAGGTGGGTGCGCAGTGAGGGAGAGGGGCCCACCCTGCACCAAGCCCCGCCCACCCAAGGCAGCCCAGTCCCTCCCCTCACGCAGGTCTGGCAGGCTCAGCCTGGTGGGACCCTCGACACCCTGCGTCCTGCTCCCTGGACCTGGGAGAGGTGAGTGGGCGGGGCAGCTCGGGCTGAGACAGGACGGGGGGCAGGCACCTCAGGGGTAAAAGGGGCTTCTGCCCGACAGAGGGGACCACCGCCCTTCAACAAGGCAGGCTCCCCAACATCTCCGGGGGCAGAGAAGTCAAAACCAGTCTCTGGGATAAAGGCCTTTGGAGGGAGTGCAGGAAGAAAAACCTGGGAGGTGGGTCCCCGTCACTCCAGAGTCCAAACTGAGAGCGATTTCAGTGTCCAGGGTACTACCAGCACTTGGGTGGCAATTGGGGATGCAGCAAGCCGGAGAGGGCTGCCCTGCCCAGGGCCCCCGGGGTGGGGCAGATCTCAAAGTCCCACAGGCCCAGCTCCAGATCATGGGGAGCAGGTCCCAGCGCTGCTCTCTGAAATGCACTGTGGTTTGTGCTGAAGACACAGCTGTGCACGACTCCTCAAATGTACCTTCGGCAAATAGACCACAGCCTTTTCTAACTCGGTGATGTTAGAGGTAAACATTGAATCAAGAATCCAGAGAGGTTCCCTGAGGGAAACTGTGACATGAAGAGGAAACCACACAGGAAACCAGCCCAAACCTCCAACTGCACCTGCTTCTGGATGGTCCTTGTGTTCAGGAAACCTCTGGTGGTCGCAGCCTCTCCTTCAGGGAGGTTTGTGTCTGGGCTCACACTGACTTCCCCTCACTGTGTCTCTCTCACAGTAATACACAACCGTGTCCTCAGTGGTCACAGATCTCAGCTTCAGGGAGAACTGGTTCGTGAACGTGTCACTAGAGATGGTGGTTCGGCTTTTGAGGGACGGGTTGTAGTAAGTGCTACCACTACTAGCATATATTTGCCCAATCCATTCCAGCCCCTTCCCTGGTTTCTGTCGGATCCAGCTCTTCCAGTTACCACTTAGTGAGCCCCCAGAGGCAGAGCAGGTGAGGGAGAGGGTCTGCGAGGGCTTCACCAGTCCTGAGACCGACTCTTGTAGCTGCACCTGGGACAGGACACCTGGAGACAAGGAGCATCAGGCCCTGTCAGTCACGTGCAGTCACAACCACCCCACAGACCCTGACTGACCTCTGAGACCCTCACCTTGGGGCACTGTCACCAGGCACAGGAGAAGACCCAGCAGCCTCATCTTCTTCTAGACCACGGCTCTGCCTTCCCCAGAGACTTCAGCCCTGTGTGAGGAGAGAGCTGTGAGCCTCCCCAGCCCAGGGCAGGATTTAACCTGGAGCTTGGGGAGAAATTTGCATGTGGGGCAGCCTGTTCCTTATAAGTGGAGGGACTGAGGTCAGGCTGCCCTGGTCCTTCTGGAGCCCTGTGGAGGCATCTCTCTTTTTTTTTTTATCTCACTCTGTATGTAAATCAGGGAGAGGGGATACCTGGGTTCAAGAGTCATTGGAATGTGGTCAAAGGTTGCCCTCACCTTTTTGAGCATAAGAAGAAATGATGGACTAGACAGGTAGGTTAGACTTTTAACTTTCCATACATCCTTCAAACTAATTTCAAAAGGATTACCATTTGTTCAGAGACTTTCTGAATCCCAATTCCCCAGTATACCCACTATTTCCAAATTTTATATTATAATTTCATACAAGTATTATCTATCTTAGTGCAAAAATAAAAATAAAGGACATCTATGTTCAATATCTTATATTTTAATTATATTTAAATATGTTTTTATTGATTTTATTTTTTAGAGAGTTGAACAGAGAGTGTAACTTCCTCGCTGACAAAGATACCTGAGTCCAGTCTCCCTCCTTCTGCCCCTGGACATGGTCAGTTGGTCAGAGGTGCCGGGATGTACCACACAATATATAACGTTCTTAACGTATATTGAACACATTCTCCCATCAGACAAATACTTTGGAAATGTTATCTCTCTGTGGAGCTTGTCTTTTCATTCCCTTAACGGAATCTTTGGTGGGATAAAAGCATTTAATATAGCAAAATATAATTGATGCCTATTTTCTGTCCTGGGCCTGTTTTGGTGAATCACACAGACCCCCAGGACGTGCTGAGCCTCACGGTCCAGGGGCATCGGTTGCAGCAGCCACAGGGACAGAGAGGTTCTGGCACCAGGAGTGAGGGCTGCTGGGAAACTGCCCAGAACTGGACGGGACTTTGACCTGGGTGAGGGGAGGAAGCTGGACGTGTTCTGAGTCACAGGACAGAGATGTGCCTGATGTTCATGGGCAGAGTGTTACTGGACATGTGGGTTTAAACTTCTTCCCCTGACGACCCAGGAGGACGTGCAGGGAATGACAGACACACCTTCTGTCATCGTAGGAAACACCTGAGTGATTATGACCAGGAGTTTGTCAGAATAGAAACATTAAAGGTCCTGCAGGCAGGGATCAAGGGAAATAAGGAACGTGTCACTGCAAAGGGGGAAAGGGGATTCCTGTTACCCACATGCACCTGCTCACAGTGTCTCTGTCTGTGAGGTAACAACTTCCCAGTTCCAGGGGTTAGCACTTGGACACCTGTGGGTCATTACTCACATGGTCACACCACGCATCACCCAAGCTGCACAATTCATTGGGGTCGTCATTTATGAAATCCTTCAACACTTACAGGGAAAAGTGTACACCCCTCTCTGCACGAGCCATGGTGGTGATGTGACTGTGTGAAGGGCCCTCATGTCATTGACCCGGACCCTGTCTCAGTCCATCGTCATCCCCATCATCACCATCATCATCATCATCACCATTTTTTTCACTTAAATTTTTTCTTATTATCTGTAGACATGGTTGTTGTCCACACACAATGACCCCTTCTCTCACGTTTGGCAAATTTTTTACGGTTGTTAAGTGGAATTGGGAGTCAGACTCTATTTTATATTATGTTAGAGTGCTGACAATGATGGGTCGTCCCTGCCTCTTCTCCATCTCCCCACACTGGGACCTAATGAGGAAGGTGATCCCTTCTTCAGACGTCATTGGGAGATTGAAACCACACAAGCCCCTCGAAGCAGAATTCCTCCCTCTGATTCTGCATGGTGTCAACTGCTCTCGGTGCTGGGAGCACGATGCCAAGTCAATGACTGTCACCACAGGGGATTTTGTTTCAAGCTTTGGAGTCAAACACCTCTGGTACCCACTGTCCAGCAGACAAGTGTCCTGTTGCTGGGTGGTTGGGACCCTCAGTGTGAGGAGCTGAGCTGCACTATTGAGTCAGCAGAGCCTCTGGTTAGACTGAGGTGACGTGGGTCAGAAGACTTGATGATAAATTGTGTTTTGGGCACAAGAGTGTCTGAAAGAGAATCTCGGTCATTTGTCCCTGTGAGAAACATGTCTCGCTTTAAAACAGACTTTTCTAATTCAGACATGTAAGTGGTAAAAGCAGACTCAGGAACCCAGAGAGGTTCCCGGAGGGAAACTGTGACATGAAGAGGAAACCACAGAGGAAACCAGCCCAAACATCCAACTGCACCTGCTCCTGGGATGGTTCTTGTGTTCAAGGACCCTGAGCGCGCCCTGGTGGTGGTATCCTCTCCTGCAGGGAGGTTTGTGTCTGGGTTCACACTGACTTTCCCTCGCTGTGTCTTTCGCACAGTAATACACGGCTGTGTCCTCAGCTCTCAGGCTGTTCATTTGCAGATATAGCGTGTTCTTGGAGTTGTCTCTGGAGATGGTGAATCGGCCCTTCACAGAGTCCGCATAGTATATGCTACCACCACTATAACTAATGGTTGAGACCCACTGCAGCCCCTTCCCTGGAGCCTGGCGGACCCAGCTCATTGCATAGCCACTGAAGCTAAATCCAGAGGCTGCACAGGAGAGTCTCAGAGACCCCCCAGGCTGCACCAGGCCTCCCCCAGACTCCACCAGCTGCACCTCACACTGGACACCTGCAAACACAAAGACGTCCTGGTCAGGACACTGTCACACGTCCACTGTTTCTCTCT
Organism: Tadarida brasiliensis; assembly: GCA_030848825.1. Taxonomy (NCBI): domain Eukaryota; kingdom Metazoa; phylum Chordata; class Mammalia; order Chiroptera; family Molossidae; genus Tadarida; species Tadarida brasiliensis. The sequence continues at coordinate 248,999,499 of CM061257.1, forward strand.
CTCATCCACTCTCACACTCAGTGTCTCTTGTTCTCCACAAATTACCTCTTAAAATAGCCACAAGGAAAACCAAGCTGAGCCCAAACTCCATGGTCAGTGCTCTGTGTTCAGTCCTGATCAAGGAATAGGGTCACCTGGGGATTCCGGGTCTGGGCTCCTGTCCCAGAGCTGCAGGGTCACGGTTGGGCTGGATTATATGTGCAGAGGGGGCCCTATTTGCATGTCCTCCTACTATATAGGGAGCTCTGTGGTTGGAGACCTGCATTGAGGGCAGTGCCTCAGTGCAAGTGCGAGTGTCCTGGGGGAGAATCGTGGTCATGATAACATTTCAATAATGAAATGGAGTCGTAATAGGTAGGGGCGTGTCCAAGAATCCACACCTGGTAAGAGTGAGCTCAGATACTGGGGTGAGCACCTAAACACTGTCCCCTAATTCTCCCTGAACCTACTCCAGGGCAGAGTGGGGCCTGCCCAGTGAGGGTGCAGACCCCCTGAATATAATGAGAACATGAATGAAAATCTGTATTCTGGGATTAACTAGAAGTCAGGCCTGGGGACAATCCAACATGTGAAAAGAGACCACAGGCTGCAGATCTTGTAAGAGTGGACGTCATGTTCACGGTGTGTTGGTGACCTTGACCCTGAGTGCCTCTGGCCTCCTGACTTCAAGTAGACAAAGAAGACCGAGTGTTGAGTAGATGCTTCTCTATCCCTGGGACTCAGATATACTGAGAATCAGGGAAATTCATGGAGCTGATGGAGAGGCTGTGGGTTTCCAACACCTAGAAGTCCATGTTCAGAGGGTCTGTCTGCATAGACAGTAATGAAAACCTTAAAGAAGTTGTTATAATAGAACAATTAGTTAGATACATGTTTGTCAGAATACCTGTGGTTAGCGAGAAGGCTCATATTTATGGTTAATCACTCATTTATGAAGCAGAGACTTTTGCTGTTTAAAATCACAAACTAAGCCACGGTGATATGAGTTGAACTCATCACACAGGCTGGTCCATCTTACCATGTTATTACTATTATGAGACTTTATTTTAAAAAGGACAGCTCTGTGTTTCCACAGTGTTTAGATAATGGTGTGTTGTGTCCTCATGTAATATACGTGGTTACAGAGCATGGAGATAAAGCCTGGACAGTAGACGAGCCCGGAACCCACCTCCTCCTGGGGGACGTGAGCTCAATGGGTCCTGAGCTCCCCAGGTCCTGAGAGCACGTTTTCCTTCAAAGCCCACAGAGGACCAGAGACTCCTCATTGCCTTCCCCTCATCCGGCCTGCTGGTCGGGTCCCTTCCTGCAGGAGCTCTATGGACCCTGCTGTTCACAGGACATTCTGTCCTTGTTCTTTTCGTCCATGGATCCCGTCCCCTGCTCCTTGGCTGTGAATCCCCCGGGGTCTCTGCTGCACCACAGGCGATCCCCGTGTCCCTCTCCTGTGGCGATGCCCCCACTGCAAGGGCCTTGAAAAAATCTTTCTTTCAATTTATAGACTAGAAACTTGTTCAGTGAAAGAGAGAAAAAAAACTGAAAGAGGCTTTAAGTTGGTCAGAAGGTTGTGGGTTATTTTTAAGCTGAAAGATGATTTAGACTCAATAATCTACAGTCAGGAAACAGGCTGAGGAACGTGCTCTGTTCCAACACCAGCACCTTCCAGCAGAAGGAAGGGGGTCTGAGAGCAGAGCACTAGGCCCAGGGGTGGGGTCTGAGCCTCAGAAGGTTGTTCCTGGCCTTGTGCTCATGGAGGTCTCTGAGATGGATGTAACATTTGCTTCCCGGAGGGGATTTCTTTCTCACTTCCATTTTAACTCTTTGGATGGAAATGCCTGTCCCTGGATGGAATGCCAGCCCTGCAGCTGTGTTGTAGGAGAACATGACTAACTGGTCATGGCCATAGGTCTGCAGATGGAGAACACTTTGTCCTATCAGACTTCCACACCTGATTGACAGGTGGATTTGGGACTTTTCTAATGGTGATATTCAGATGGACTTGAGGCCCTGCTCTCAGGGTCAGCATTTAGAGAATGTTCATTTGTGCTGAATGCAATTGGCATGTGGGACAGATGAGAACTGGTGGAAGGTGAGGGTGGCTGTGGTCCTGTGAGTCACGCTCGCAGCCTGGGAATGTTACGTGGCAAATGGGACTTTGTCATATTTGATTGATGTGGGGATCCTGAGATACAAGCATTTTAGTAGATGACCCAGGTGGGTCCTCCTAGGAGAAGTGTTTACATCAGAGGGATGCAGAGGGAGGTTAGGCTCCAGAGGACAAGAACACACTGTGACTTCTGAGGTCAGGGACCCTTTCCTGGCTGTGGAGATGGAGGAAGAGGCCATGGGACCAGGAAGGTAGTTCTAGTCACAGGAATAGACCATGAAACAGGCTCCCCTGTGTGACAATGGAGAAGATAACAACACACAGACTCAGAGATGAACAGGCCGCCAATAGCCTCCTGAGGAGATGCCTGGTCGTCAGGACCTGCATGTCCAGCCCCACAGGAATCTCCTCACAGCTGCAGGACGGCTGTTCTAGGAGGAAACACACTGAAGGAGAACAGACCAGTGTTGGTGAGCGTGGGGAGAGAGGGACCCTTGCACTCTCTCGGTGGGAAGGTGAGATCCTGCAGCCACATGGAAACAGCGTGTTGGTTCCTCCAAAATGAGAGTAGGAACCCTGTGTGATTGAGCAGTGAGCTCCCAGGTGTTCATGGAATAATAAGCCCAGGACTCTGGAGAGCTGTTGCACAGCCCTGTGCATTGCAGCCGTGTTCAGTGTAGTGAGACGTGGAAACATCTCTGTCCATCAGTGGGTGAGTGGACAAACATGTGTGATATTCTCAGGATGGAATATTACTCAGCCTTAAATCACAGGGAAACCGTGCACAACCCCCAGCCTGGATGACACAGAGGACACTGTGCTCTGTGAAATAAAGCCGTCAGGGAGAGGCAGACACTGTCTGATTCCACCTATACTGTGTCAGAGACCAGGGATTATGAGGAGGGTTCGCGCTGAGATACCCAGGGTGAAGACAGCACGCAGAGCCGACATCAGGAGGGATCAACACATGGCAGCAGCTCCATGCAGTACAGCTAACGGCTTGTATAGACACGTGTGGGGGACACTGTGCTCGGGGCGGTGCATGACAGGGAGCAGGGCGCATGCGTCCTAGGCATTTGCTGTATCATGCGCAGAACAGTAACGTGGGCTGCGCCTGCGCAGCCAGCTCCCCGGTCATGTCCTGAACCACGGCCTCTATGAACAAGCCGGTTCCAGGGCCCTAACACACTGGGAACTAAATTAGGATTCTGTCCAACAGAGTGTGGAGGAGCCGAGCCCTGGTTGTGGTGAAGGCTCTGGCAGGAGAAGGGATAGTGGGGGGTTGGCTGCCCTGGAGTCCTGCGCTGACGGAGAACAAAGACGGAGGCAGCTGGAGGAGACACTGTGTCAGGACACAGTCAGCCCTGGTCCTGGACCCTGTGCATCCGCAGGAGCCTGGGTGTGTCTGCTCAGTGTGTGGAGCCGTCCACCCTCAGGGCCTGTGGACAATGAGGGGACATTCAGTCCCCACGGAGGGGAGCTTTCCCCTGGGAATGGGGAGAAGGAGACAGAGCCCAGCAAACCCCTGTGGTCCTAGGGGGCTGTGTGCACACCCAGGACACGCCCCTGTGTGATCTCTGAGACTGGACCCTCCACTCTGAGTCATCACTGAGATCCTCCTGTGCTGAGGTGTTTATCAGCTGATGGTTATTTTCATTGCTGAGTAGTATTCCGTGATAGATGATTCCTAGTTTGATTATTTCTAAAATTTGAAGAAATTTTGGGTTGTTTGTAACTTCTAATTCAAAGAACTTAAATATTTGCATATTTCTTTATGGAATAAGGATTGTTTTTTTCTGGAGCAAACACTAATAGGGGGATCACAGAGATACATGTTAGGTAGATATTTAATTTAATAAGAAACCACCATCACTTTGTGAGGATAGAATAACAGGACACAGAGGGACCTGGAGAAGGAGAGGAGCCCAGTCACTGCTGATGTGTCATCTGCACGCACAGTGTCACCTCCTCACTTGTCTGCAGTGAGAATATGAGAAGTTAGAGCCACAGAGAAGAAGCTAGAATTGTCCTGATGCAGCTGAGAGCTGAGAGGAAATCCCTGCTCCCAAAGGAAGCACCTGCTTCCCCCCTCATTCTGCACCTGTTCCTGGGCTGTTCTCTGTGGTCCTTGGATCCTGAGCGCCCCCTGGTGTCCTGAGTGTCCCCTGCAGTTCCGCCCTCCTGTCCCCTCAGGAGGTTTGTGTCTGGGCTCACACTGACCGCCCCTTACTGTGTCTCTCACACAGTAATATAGGGCCATGTCCTCGGCTCTCAGGCTGTTCATTTGCGGATACAGCGTGTTCTTCGAATTGTCTCTGGAGATGGTGAATCGGCCCTTCACAGAGTCTGCATAGTATGTGCTACCACCACCTTCATTAATGTATGACACCCACTCTAACCACTTCCCTAGATCCTGACGGACCCAGCTCATCCAGTAGCTACTGAAGGTGAATGCAGAGGCTGCACAGGAGAGTCTCAGAGACCCCCCAGGCTGCACGGCGCCTCCCCCAGACTCCACCAGCTGCACCTCACACTGGACACCTGCAAACACAGAGACGTCCTGGTCAGGACACTGTCACACGTCCACTGTTTCTCTCGCTCATCCACTCTCACACTTCGTGTCTCTAGTTCTCCACAAATTACCTCTTAAAATAGCCACAAGGAAAATCCAGCTGAGCCCAAATTCCATGGTGAGTGCTTTGTGTTCAGTCCTGTTCAGGGATGAGGTCACCTGGGGATCCCGGGGCCGGGCTCCTGTCCCAGAGCTGCAGGGTCAGGGCTGGGATGGATTTTATGGGGAGAGGGAGCCCTATTTGCATGTCCTCCTACTATATAGGGAGCTCTGGGGTTGGAGATCTGCAGAGAGGGCAGTGCCTCAGAGCAGGTGTGAGTGTCATGGGAGAGAATCATGGTCATGATAACATGTCAATAACTAAATTACAAACATAGGGACATTTGGGACCTGTACAAGTGTCCACACCTGGTAACAGTTATTCCAGCATCTGGCCTGTGCTCCTCCCCTCTGGGCCCCATGGCTCCCCTGAATCAACTACAGGGCAGAGCAGGACCTGCCCAGAGAGGGTGCAGACGCCCTTGTATGTAATGTGAACACGAATAAGCTCTGTAGTCTAATGTTACTCACTCACCGGGCTGTATTGACCTGTGGCCTCAGGGTCCTCACACAATGGAGAGGGCTGTGCATAATCTATGAGGTGGTTCTCAAACAGCTGAGGTGAGACCCACACCTGTCACATACATCCGAAGTCTGAGCTGGACCCAGGGGCAGTATCCTGGATCCTCACATTCCTGTTCTGTCCACTCTGTCTCAAGGGCCTGCGGCCACATCCAGCCCTGATGTGACTGGTCCTCACCACGTGAGTGTCAGTAGGTGAGGTGTAACTGTTACTGCTGCAGATGCCCTGTGGTCACACTTAGCCTCTGTCCTTGTCCCCTCCATGTGCACTCTGGGTCCCCTAAGACTGTGCAACCCTGGGGATCAGTGGTCTGTGCGTGGCTGTTAGTTGGGAAGACCCAGACCCAGAGCCCTGAGGGGCCATGGCCTTCAATCCCCTGGCCTTCATCAGGCATGTGAAAAACAATCAGAATACGTGTGGTCAGTGAAAATGCTCAAATTTAAGGTTAATTACTTATCTGTGAAACAGACATTTGCAGTTTAATTTCACAGTGAATGCCATGGTGATGAGTTGAGTTGATTACATGGCTTGGTCCTTCTAAGGAGTGTCATTAGAGTTAAGACAGTTTATTGTATAAAGAGGACAGCTCTGTGTTTCCACAGCGTTTAGATAATGGTGTGTCATGTCCTCCTGCAAGAAACGTGTTCACAGAGCATGGAGATAAAGCCTCGGCAGTAGACGAGCCCAGAACCCACCTCCTCCTGGGGGACGTGAGCTCAGTGGGTCCTGAGCTCCCCAGGTCCTGAGAGCACCTTTTCCTTCAAAGCCCACAGAGGACCAGAGACACCTCATCGCCTTCCCCTCATCCAACCTGGGTGTCGGGTCCCTTCCCGCAGGAGCTCTATGGACCCTGCTGTTCACAGGACGTCCCCTCCTCGTTCTCTCCGTCCACGGACCCTGCCCTCTGCTCCTTGGCTGAGAATCCCCTGGGGTCTCTGCTGCACCACAGGGGAGCCCCGTGTCTCTCTCCTGTGCCGATGCCCCTACTGCAAGAGCCTTGAACAAAATCTTCCTTTAAAATATAGCGACTGCCCTAAGAAGCCTGAAACACCAATCAGAAAGAATACATGTACCCCCATGTTCATAGCAGCGCTATTTACAATAGCTAAGATCTGGAAACAGCCCAAGTGTCCATCAGTAGACGAATGGATAAAAACGCTGTGGTACATATACACAATGGAGTACTATGCAGCTGTGAGAAAGAACGATCTCCTATCTTTTGCGTCGACATGGGAGGACCTGGAAACTATTATCCTAAGTGAAACAAGCCAAGCAGAGAAAGACAAATATCATATGATCTCACTTATTTCTGGAATATAATGAACATGACAGTGTGAGGAACAGGGTAGTCCCAGGAACGTGGAAGTGGGGTACAGACTGACATTTGCCAGAAGAGGGGTGGGGGAGGAGAGCGATGAACACAGAACTTGTACTCATGTATTCGTAACCAATGGACATGGACAACAAAAATGGGGACGGCGCAGGGAGGGAGGGGGTAGAGGGTGTCAATGGGGGAAAAAAGGACAAACATCTGTAACAAAAGTAAATTAATAATAAAAAAAATAATAATAAAATAAAAATAAAATATAGCGACTGTCAGAGAACTTTCCACCAGGATGGAAGTGGAAGGTTTAAGGCTCTCCAGGCAGGTAAACCCACTCAGGACACATTCTGGGACAGGATTGTGGAGACGACAGTGCCCCCTGGTGGTTGTTCTGATCCACACAGGCTGAGACACTGTGGCTGAACCAGCTTTCTGAAATAAGACAGAGGTGTCGGCCACAGGGAAGTCCTTCCTGGCATTTTGAAATGGTAGCTCCCCCAAATCTTGCTTCTCACTTGTACACAGCTGAGTCTCTTCAAGGTTCCTTGGGCCTCAGGGCTTCCACCTTGAGGAGAACCTGAGGAACAGAACCCTCCTCAGTGCCAGGGGCATGATGGGAGTGAACTGGAACAGGAACCTGACTCCGGGCATCACTGGGGCAAATGCTACCTGGGTGCATGAATGGGGGGATTAACCAAGACTGAGGACACACACGTCCAGGGTGCTTGTTTGATCAGGTTCTGACTTTCCTGGTTGTGCACCCAGTTCTCGGTTTCTTTCCTCAATTTCCTCTGAAATAGCCACACACGTTTCCTAGGGTCATGAAGACACTTTATGGAGAATGTGCAGGAGAACAAGTCCTTTGTGTGTTAATTTTGTACCTTACATCTTTTCTCAGTTCACTTTCTAGTTGTATTAGTATAATGGGCTACTTTTTAGGGTTTTCCATATTCAATGTCAGGTCATATGTAGAGATATAAAGAGAACCATTTTAAGTTCATTCTTTCTGATTTAGACTTTTTTTTTTAACTTGCCCAATTATTCTCACAAAGACTTCCAGTTCTGTTGAATTCAAGTAGTCACCAGGGTGCTCTTGTGTTGGTCCTAATGTTAGAAGAAAAACTTTGAAATATTCTCTGTGTAGAATAAGATCACTTGTTGGCTTCTCAAATGTGACCTTTTTTATGTTGAGGTAGATTCCTTGAATAACTAATTTATTTAGAAATTAGTCATGAAATAATTTTGGATTTTTTAAATTTTATTTCTTCTTTACATCGGTTTATATGATGATGCAGTTTTATTTGTCATTCTGTGAAAGAGGGGTAGCACATTTACTGATTTACAAATATTGAACCATCCTTGTATTCTAGGATGCTATCCCACTTGTCCATGGTCAATGATCCTTTCAATTTTATTTTTTTATGCCTACTTATCATTTTTTAAATTATTTTTTATTAGTTTGTTTTTGATACAGATGTTTCTCCTTTTTCCCCCATTGACACCCTCCTCCCCATCCCCCCATCCCCAGCTTTGTTGTCTATGTAAATTGGTTATGCATATATTAATATAAGTTCTGTCGTTTATCTCTCCTCCCCTCCCCCCCCAGGTTTGTCAGTCTGTACCCTACATCCATGTCTCTGGGTCAATTTTGTTCATCAGTTTGTTTAGTTCATTATGTTCCACAAATAAGTGAGATGACGTGATATTTGTCTTTTTCTGCTTCGTTTGTTTCACTTAACATAATACTCTCCAGGTCCCTCCATGTAATCTCAAATGATAAGAGATCTTTCTTTCTTACAGTTGCATTGTATTGCATTGTGTACATGTACCAGAGATTTTTTATCCACTCATCTACTGATGGACACCTGGGTTGTTTACAGATATTAGCTATTGTAAATAGTGCTGCTTTGAACGTAGGGGTACATATGGTCTTTTTGATTGGTGTTTCAGGCTTTTTAGGGTATTTTTCCGGAAGTGGGATCACTGGGTCAAACAGCAGTTCAATTTTTAACTTTTTGAGGTAACACCACAGTGTTTTCCATAGTGGCTCAGTTTCCTAGTATATTTTTGAGGATGTTTGCATTTATGTTCATCATGGTTATGGTATGTCATTTTTTTTCCCATCCTTATTTGGGTTTGGTATGAATGTGGTAGTCACCTCAATAAAAGTCTCTGAATGTGTTCCTTCTTCTTTCTAATGTAGGAAGAGTTTGGGGTGGATTGACTGAGAAGGCATTAACTGTTCTTTCAGTTTCAGTAGAATTCACCCCTGAATCAGTTAAACGTGGGCTTTACTTTGTTAGGGCATATGGTTTCTGCTTCAATTATTCTTTTAAATTTATATCAATTTAGTAACTTTGGGGTCAACTTTCTAATTGAAGGTCAAATTAACTGACTGAGAAATACAATGTTGATCTTCCCAGGCTGTGGACAGCACATGGGAGTTCCCACAAGCACACACGTGGAGCTGAGCTGTGACAGGCTGACAGGCTCCTAATTCTGCATCCCTCAGGTAGATCCGAGCCACATGGACTGACAAGGGAGCAGCTCAGGGTCCCAGCCAGGGAAAGACCTGTCTCTACAAACTGCAGCCAGAAGCTGGTCTCTGCAGGTCTGAGGTGGCGGGACCAGCTCCCACCTGAGACTCCGCAGTAATACATGTCTGCTCTTCCACCTGAAGAAGGGAAGGGTTTGGTAAAGAAAGGGGCAGAGTTATGCTGTTTGAGATTTCTGTGCATGGAGAGAAATCAATGTAAATGGGAACACGTCATTCCACACCATATTTAACCATTCCTCCTGTGAAAGGCCCCTCAGAACCAGGACACCCTCAGAATGCAGTGATGATGTATTTGGGGTCATTGTGGAAATTACAGTTGTTTTCAGACCACATGTTTATTTCACACACCGTCATCACCATCATCATCGTCATCACCATCATCACCTTCATCATCGTCATCCTCATCACTATCACTTGCTTAGTTATAGTTGTACTTCTCTATTTCTATAGACATCTTTGTTGTCCACGGAGAATTACTTTTTTAGGGGATAAGAAGAAGGCATCAAGCCCGGCCGGTGTGGATCAGTGGTTTAGTATCGACTCATACACCAAGAGGTCACCAGTTTGATTCCCAGTCAGGGCAACTGCCCAGGTTGTGGGCCCAATCCCTAGGGGGGGGGGGCATGTAGGATGCGACCTGTTGATGTTCTCTCTCATCAATGTTTCTATCTCTCTTCCTCTACCTTCCTCTCTCTCTAAGCCAATAAAGAAAATATAAATAAATTAAAACAGACGTCTCCTCTTTCCATGTCAGTGGGAGAGTGAAACAAAGGCCTCCCCTGAGCTGACCCAGGCCTTGCAACACGCTGAGGACCTTGGATACATGCAGATTCCACCCAGCACTTGGACCAGGACGCCTTTACAATCCCATTGTCATTGTCACCACCACCACCACCATCACCATCATCAATATTTCTTATGTATAATCAGTTTTCTCATTTTCTCTAGACCTGGTTTTGTACTCACGTAATGATCCTTTATTCAATTTTTACTCACTTTATACAATTTTTAACTTGAATATGTAGCCATACGCTATTCTCTTTTTCATTTCTGCTGAGTCCCTGCCAGGTCCCTGAGCTCTGTGCACACTGAGCTCCACCCATCCCTCAAGGCCTGGTGACAATAGGGAACACTCAGTCGCCATGGAGGGGAGCTTTTGAACTGTCAGTAAGAACAGGGAGACACAGCCCAGCAAAGCCCTGTGGTCCTAGGGGGCTGTGTGCACACCCAGGACACGCCCCTGTGTGATCTCTGAGAGTGGATCCTCCACTCTGAGTCATCACTGAGATCCTCCTGTACTGATGTGTGTATCAGCTGATGGTTATTTTCATTGCTGAGTAGTATTCTATTGATGGATGTTCCCTAGTTTGTCTATTTGTAAAATTAGAAAAAACATTTGGGTGGTTGTAGCTCTTAACACAAATAAAGATACTAAGAGTATTTGGATTCACATTTTTATGAACATGAAGATGCGTTATTCTGGAGCAAACATTCCTAGTGGGACCACTGAGATACATGTTAAGAATATATTTAATTTAATAAGGATCCGCAGTTCATTTTGTGAAGAAAGAATGACAGGATATAGAGGAAACTGGGGTAGGAGAGACCTCCAGTCACTGCCAACCTGTCACCTGCAAACACAGAGTGCTTCCTTCTCACTTGCCTGCAGTGAGATTATGAGAAATTACAACCACAGAGGAAAAGCGAGAACCTTCCTGGATGAAGCTGAGAGCTGAGAGGAAATCCCTGCTCCCAACAGGAGGGCTCTGCTTCTCCCCTCACTCTACACCTGCTCCTGGGCTGTTCTTTGTGGTCCATGGGTCCTGAGCGCCCCTGCATCCCTGCCCTTTTGTCTCCCTCAGGAGGTTTGTGTCTGGGCTCACACTGACTTCCCCTCACTGAGTCTCCTGCACAGTAATACACGGCTGTGTCCTCGGTGGTCACGGAGCTCAGCTACAGGGAGAACTGGTTCTTGGACGTGTCTCTGGAGATGGAGGTGCAGCTCTTGAGAGACGGGTTGTAGATAGTGCTACCACTACTAGCATATATTTGCCCAATCCATTCTAGCCCCTTCGCTGGTTTCTGGCGGATCCAGCTCCAGTAGTAGCTGCTGACTGAGCCCCCAGAGACAGTGCAGGTGAGGGAGAGGGTCTGTGAGTGCTTCACCAGTCCTGGGCCGGACTCCTGCAGCTGCAGCTGGGACAGGACACCTGGGGACAAGGAGCATCAGGCCCTGTCAGTCACGGGCAGTCACAACCACCCCATGTACCCTGTCTGAATTCTGAGTCCTCACCTTGGGGGGCTGTCACCAGGCACAGGAGAAGACCCAGCAGTCTCATCTTCTAGACCACGGCTCTGCCTTCCCAAGAGACCTCAGCCCTGTGTGAGGAGAGAACTGTGAGCCTCCCCAGCCCAGGGGAGGATTTACCCTGGAGAATGAGGAGAAATTTGCATATGAGACAGCATTTTCTTTATAAGTGGGGGGACTGAGGTCAGGCTGCCCTAGTCCTTCTGGGGCACCGGTGTGGACATCTCTTCCCTTGAACTCACTCAGCATGTAAGACAGGGATAAGGGATCACCTGATTGATGAGACTTATTGGAGTCAGGTTAATGAACATGCTCATCTCTGATGATAAATGATGTACTGGATGAGTAGATTATATATATATATATATATATATATATATATATATATATATATATATATATATATATATATAATGTAGAATATTTATTATACATTAAATTATTTAAGTCAGTACACTATTTATTTTTTATTTTTAAATTATGTTTATTAATTTGTTTTTGTTACAGATGTTTCTTCTTTTTCCCCCATTGACACCCTCCTCCCCATCCCCCCGCCCCATCCCCAGTTTTGCTGTCTATGTCCATTGGTTATGCATACATGTATATAAATTCTGTGGTTTATTTCTTCCCCCCAACACTCCCTCTTCTGAAGTTTTCAGTCTGTACCCTACCTCTATGTCTCTGGGTCAATTTTGTTCATCAGTTTGTTTAATTCATTATATTCCACAAATAAGTGATATCATGTGACATTTGTCTTTCTCTGCTTGGCTTGTTTCTCTTAGCATAATACTCTCCAGGTCCCTCCATGTCCTCTCAAAGGATAAGAGATCTTTCTTTCTGACAACTGCATAGTATTCCATTGTGTACATGTACCACAGCTTTTTTATCCACTCATCTACTGATGGACACTTGGGCTGTTTCCAGATCTTAGCTGTTGTAAATAGTGCTGTTATAAACATAGGGGTACATATATTCATTCTGATTGGTGTTTCAGTCTTCTTAGAATATATTCCTAGAAGTGGGTTCACTGGGTCGAATGGCAGTTCAATTTTTAACCTTTTGAGGTAACACCATAGTGTTTTGCACAGTGGCTGCACCAGTCTGCATTCCCAACAGCAGTGTACTAGAGTCTCCTTTTTTCCACACCCTCACCAACACTTGTTTGATGATTTGTTGATGGCTGCCATTCTAACAAGTGTGAAGTGATACCTCATAGTTGTTTTCATTTTCATCTCTCTAATGATTAGTGATGTTGAGCTATTTTTCACTTCTCTTGTCCATTTGTATGTCCTGTTTGGTGAGGTGTTTATTTAGATCCTCTGCCCATTTTTTAATTGGGTTCTTTGTCTTCCTTCTGTTGTATGAGTACTCTATATATTTTGGAAATTATCCCCATATCTGATGTATCATTGGCAATTATGGTCTCCCATACAATGGGTTCCCTTTCCATTTTGATGATTGTTTCTTTTGCTGTGCAGAAGCTTTTTAGTTTGATGTAGTCCCATGTGTTCATTTTTTCCTTTGATTCTCTTGCCTTAGGTGTTGGATCAGTGAAAATTATGCCGCATATGATGGCTTAAATTTTGTTGCCTATATTTTCTTCTGGAATTTTTATGGATTCATGAGTTACATCTAAGTCTTTTTTCCATTTTGAGTTTATTCTTGTGTATCGTGTAAGTTGGTGGTCTAACTTCATTTTTTTAATGCTCACTGGAGGATATTTTTCTATTTATCTTCAGATAGAGTGGAAGAGAGGCAAAGAGAGAGAAACATCGACGTGAGCGGGACACATTGATTGGTTGCCTCCCAGGGCCGGGGACGAACCGCAACCGAGGTCCATGCTTGCCGCAATCTGCATAGCTGGTCGAACCAGACCTGAGGAGGGGCGACGGGAGACCAAGAAAGACACAGAGACATGATAGAGAGAAAAGCTGGAGGGGTGGGACATTGCACTCTGATGGAGAAAGAGTCACTCCGAGCTAGCTCAGCAAGTTTATTCCTTAGCCAATGAAGCGGGGGGTGGAGTTCAAAAGCTTCATCATTTTCAAACACCAGATGTTTGCACCGGCCTCTAGGTCGAGACTGTCGATACATTTATGCCAGCGGCTCAGATGCTCCTGGGTGAGCCTTGCAAACACCACAGGAGCAACAAGGGACCTTGGCTCAGCCGCCCTCCACACTTGATTTTACCGGAATCGAACTCGAGGCTCATTGGTCCTCTGGCCGACGCTCTCCTGCGGAGCCAAACCGGCCAGGGCTAGATTATATTTTAATGTCTCATGCATCTTTCTTATAGATTTAAAGGCATTACATTGGTCCAGGGAGTTTCTTAAACCAAATCTATAATATACACAATAGTCAAATCTTTTTATAAACAATTGTATTTTTATAAAAATAATTTCATTTTTACAATGTCTCCCTTCTCTGAAAATCACAAAATAAAGACATTTATTCTCAGTATCTTATAAGTGTGCTTCTGTTGTCATGGTGATCCAAGGAAGTATATCCCAAGAACAGTCAATGGGGATATCCTCGATTCTTTTCTTTATTTTGCGTTGTTTGGTAAAATGATACTCATTATAACTTATGAGTAACATGATATGATATGCTATTTTTTAAGATATTGCTAGAACTTTTTTCTTACATTCTTTACCAAACACCTCAGCAGCTAAGCCAGGTCAGTCTTGGTTAGTACTTGGGTGGGAGACCCTTGATCCTTGATGTTGAAAATTGGCAATTCTGTCTTAGAGTCCCTCCTCAGAATCTTCCCTTCTGCAAACTCATGGAATATTGTGGAGATCTCAGTGTAATTTTATAATCACGTTTATACATGGAGTAGTGATTGAAAATACAGTGATGATATATCAGTAACATTCAGTGTCTTTTGTACAGTATGTTGAAATAATAATGGCAGCAGATTAACTGATCTCTTTTCTCAGTCCAGTGTTATCAGTGATGTTGTGGTTAAGGGGAGGGGATGGAGAGAACTCCCAGCACAGATATCCTTGTAGCAAAGGGAACTTCAACCCTGACAGGAACCCTCACTCTCACTCTCCTCTACTCTGCCCCTGGGGAGGGTCACTGTAGTCAGAGGTGCTGGGCCCTCCCACTGCCCATATAACTTCCTTAACGTATAATGCACACCTTCTCCAGCAGACACACGACTTGGAAACCTATTGTCTCTTTGTAGGATCCTCTTTTCATTCTCTTTGTTGGGAAAATATTAACAATGTTCAGTTTATCACTATTTGATTTAACTGGATTTGTTTTTGATTATTTATATAACACCTCACCAGAAAATTGTCACTCCCCTTTCCCATGGGAGGGGAAACCCTCACATGAACACAGTGGGCACTAAACCCAATTGAAAAATGATGGTTGGAATCCTTAATATCATTGAAATCTGTTTGTTGTTTCCTCTGACCAGGAGACCAAAATTCCACAGAATGAACCCCTGATTCTTCCAGAGATTAATTCATTTGATTAGAGTTTAGACTGTGAATTTTCTTAGAAGATGTAGCATAGAAAACAAGACTAAACCTTGAGAAATTATATCATGTAGATGTCAGGCAGAAGAGGAAGGAACCTCAAAGGACGTAAGGAAGATGCTGAGCAGAGATGACAGAGGTTATTTTGCGAGGATGAAATTGACCAGGAGGAAGAAGGTGCAGAGAGGTCGTGAAAGGGACACATGAGGAGATGAACTGGAGCTGACATCCGGGAGAGTGAATGTCCCAGTGAGAACCCTGCATGGAGCTGTGTGTGCAGGACTCACATGGGACAGTGAGAGAGCAAGGCCCTGGCGAGTGTGGGGACCTGGAGGATGGACTCTAAGTGTGTGTAGACAGTGACACCTGGGGGGGGGGCAGACGTGTTTTTTTTAATCTAGAAATACATTTTATTTATTTATTTATTTATTTATTATTTTTTATCATGTGAATTATTTATTTATTTATTTTTTATAAATTTATTTTTGTTACAGATGTTTCTCCTTTTTTCCCCATTGACACCCTCCTCCCCATCCCCCCACCCCGTCCCCAGCTTTGTTGTCCATGTCCATTAGTTATGCATACATACACATAAGTTCTGTGGTTTATCTCTTCCCTCCCCCCCAGCCCCTCTTCTGAGGGGTGTCATTCTATACCCTACTTCCACATCTCTGGGTCTACCCTGTTCCTCAGACTGTTATGTTCATTATATTCCACAAATGAGTGAGATCATGTGATATTTGTCTTTCTCTGCTTGGCTTGTTTCGCTTAGGATAATACTCTCGAGGTCCCTCCATGTCGTCTCAAAGGATAAGAGCTTCTGCACAGCAAAAGAAACAACCATCAAAACAGATAGGGAACCCACTCTATGGGAGAGCATAATTGCCAATGATACATCAGATAAGGGGTTAATCTCCAAAATATATAGAGTGCTCATACAACTCAACAAAAGGAAGACAAAGAACCCAATAAAAAAATGGGCAGAGGAACTAAATAGACACCTCTTCAAACAGGACATACAAATGGCTAAGAGACATATGAAGAAATGCTCAACATCACTAATCATCAGAGAGATGCAAATGAAAACAACAATGAGGTATCACCTCACACCTGTCAGAATGTCCTCCATCAACAAATCATCAAACAACAAGTGTCGGATGTGGGTTTTGAACCATGTTCTCCAGGGCAGGTGCTCAGATGACCACCTCTCAGGGGATGCTGGGAGCAGGACTGTGGGGTGACGGTGCCCCCTAGTGGTGATTTGAGCCATGCAGGCTGCAGGACCCTAGAGACTGAACCAGCTGTCTCTCTACCAAAGACCAGGGGAAGGAAGAGCTCACCTTTAAGGTCAGGCTTTTCCTCTCTGAAGAGGAGAGAGACACAAGACTCTGACAATGAGGGTATTTTGTATCATTGCAACGTCCTCATTAGTGACGCACATGGGAGTATCTCTGGTCAATTTGGTATTTTTAGCGTTTTTGTCGGACCTGCTGAAATGATAATTTTAGGAAGTGTGAATGAGTAGAAAAAGCAGCTGAACATATTGTTTTCCAATAAGCATATCCGTGGCTGGGTAGTTAGCTGGTTGGATCGTCATCCTGTACCCTGAAAGGTTGTGGGTTCAGGTCTTCGTCAGGGCACACACCTACGTTGTGGTTGTGATCCTTGTTTGGAGAGCAGGTGGGAGGCAACCAACTGATGTTTCTCTTTCCCGTCCTCTCTCTAAAATGAATGAGTGAGGAATAAATACATAAATACACAAGTACAGTAAGTATAATGTTTGTTCAAAGGCACATTCTCTGAAACACACACACACACACACACACTGATGATTTTCATGGTAATGAACCCCAAATGTCACTTTTCTCCTGTACCCAACACATAGGCAATCGCCCCCCCCACTTACCTTAACCTACTGTGTGACCTTCCTTCACAAACAGAAGAAACCAACATGATTGAAGTGTACACGGGGATGTGCCTGTACCTGAGGTTTCCTGTTCTCCCAGCACCGGGAACATGGCACCTGTAGCTACTGCCCTTCTAGCAGGTGTGGGTGCACCAGGAACTGTGGGGATCACCAAGAACAAGACAAGGTCCTAAGGGTCAGGCTGTCAGGTGGAATTCCTGTGGGAGTCAGACATTGGGATTGTCAAACACTGAATTTAAACCCCTCTGATTACTCTGAGAAAACCTTAAAGGTAACGAGAGGCAGACCTCAGGGTCATGAATCAACTGCAGCTGAGAGGTGGAAACTCAGAGAATCCAGGGAGATGGAGACTCTAACAACACACAGACCCAGAGATGAACAGGCCATCAACAGGGTCCTGAGGAGATGCCTGGACATCAGGACCTGCATGTCCAACCCCACAGGAATCTCCTCACAGCTGCAGGACGGCTGTTCTAGGAGGAAACACACTGAAGGAGAACAGACCAGTGTTGGTGAGCGTGGGGAGAGAGGGACCCTTGCACTCTCTCGGTGGGAAGGTGAGATCCTGCAGCCACATGGAAACAGCATGTTGGTTCCTCCAAAATGAGAGTAGGAACACTGCGTGATTGAGCAGTGAGCTCTCAGGTGTTCATGGAATAATAAGCCCAGGACTCTGGAGAGGTGTTGCACAGCCCTGTGCATTGCAGCTGTGTTCAGTGTAGTGAGACGTGGAAACATCTGTGTCCATCAGTGGGTGGGTGAGTGGACAAACATGTGTGATATTCTGAGGATGGGATATTACTCAGCCTTAAATCACAGGGAAACCCTGCACAATCCCCAGCCTGGAGGACACTAGAGGACACTGTGCTCTGTGAAATAAAGCCGTCAGGGAGAGGCAGATAGTGTCTGATTCCACCTACACTGTGTCAAAGACCAGGGGTGCAATTGCGCTGGGATACCCAGGTAAAGAAAGCACGCGGAGCTGACATCAGAATAGATGAACACATGGCAGCAGCTCCATGCAGTACAGCTAACGGCTTGTATAGACGCCTGTGGTGGACACTGTGCACGGGGCGGTGCACGACAGGGAGCAGGGCGCATGCGTCCTAGGCTTTTGCTGTATCATGCTCAGAACGGTAAAGTGGTCTGCGCCTGCGCAGCCAGCTCCGCGGTCATGTCCTGAACCACGGCTGTTGGGAGCAGTGTCACTGGAACAGGACCACCACGGTTTGACACAGTCCCGGGTGAGCTCCATGGTTTGACATTGTCCCTGGAGAAGTGGATTCTCTGCGTGGCAGGAATCACGAAGAACAGTGACTGAAGATATAAAGTAAATGGGAAAATAAAAATGCAGGATGGCAACTGAAGGAGACTAATCTTTGCTTTCTCTATCTGTTAGCTGTCTGTTAGAAATTATTATAGAAGTAACATATAGATGACTAATGATGTAAATGGTGGAAAAGTTTGCAAGAAGAAAAGCAAGAAAGTAATGAAGATTTAGGATAGAAATGTGGAAGCTTAAAAGGATCTTAGATAGGAGGAAAGGTCAGGAGTTTTAAGAGGATGTCTGGATGAAGGGTGAAAATAGTTAGTAATTAACATGTAATATACATAAGAGTTTGGTAAACAACCAAAAGAATGTCTGTACTTTTTTGCCTAAAAGGTTTGGGGGAAACAATGTAACCTGTGGATCTATATACATAATAAAAGACTGCTAGTCTGGGGCAGAAGCAGAAGCAGAAGCAGAAGCATTAAGACTAAGCAGAAGAAAGATCAAGTATTTTCTGTCTCCCACGTTGCGTGCGCGCTCTCTCTCTCTCTCTCTCTCTCTCTCTCTCTCTCTCTCTCTCGCCGACTCCGTCCACACCTTTGGGAACCCCTGGACCTGCCGAGGCTGGACCACGGCACACAGCCTCTGTGAACAAGCCCGTTCCAGGGCCTTAACACACAGGGAATTAATTAGGATCCCTTCCAGTAGAGTGTGGAGGAGCCCAGGCCTGGGTGTGGTGAAGGCTCCAGCAGGAGACGGGATAGTGGAGGGTTGGCTGCCCTGAAGTCCTGCGCTGACGGAGAACAAAGACGGAGGCAGCTGGAGGAGACACTGTGTCAGGACACAGTCAGCCCTGGTCCTGGGCCCTGTGCAGCCACAGGAGCCTGGGTGTGTCTGCTCAGTGTGTGGAGCCGTCCACCCTCAGGGCCTGTGGACAATGAGGGGACATTCAGTCCCCACGGAGGGGAGCTTTCCCCTGGGAATGGGGAGAAGGAGACAGAGCCCAGCAAAGCCCTGTGGTCCTAGGGGGCTGTGTGCACACCCAGGACACGCCCCTGTGTGATCTCTGAGACTGGACCCTCCACTCTGAGTCATCACTGAGATCCTCCTGTGCTGAGGTGTGTATCAGCTGATGATTATTTTCATTGCTGCATAGTATTGCATTAATGGATATTCCCTAGTTTGATTATTTGTAAAATTAGAGAAACCTTTGGGTTGTTGTAGCTCCTAACACAAATAAAGGTGCTAAAAGTACTTGGATTCATTTTTTTTTAATCCTCACCTGAGGACATTTTTGCATTTATCTTCAGATAGAGTGGGAGGGAGAGAAGGAGGAAGAGAGATAGAGAAACATCGAAGTGAGAGAGACATAGTGAGTGGTTGCCACCCACACGACCCCAACTGGGGCCAGGGACAAACTGCAACTGAGGTACATGCCCTTAGGGGGAACCAAACCCGGCACTCTCCAGTCCACGGGCTGACACTCTAACCGCTGAGCAAAATCTGACAGGGCGGATTTATTTTTTATGAACATAAAGATGTGTTCACCTGGAGCAAACATTCCTAGTGGGACCATTGAGATATATGTTAAGTACATATTTAATTTCATAAGCAACTTTGAGTCACTTTGTGAAGAAAGAATAACAGGACTTAGAGGACCCTGGAGAAGGAAGGAGCCCAGTAACTGTCGACGTGTCATCTGCACACATTGTCACCTCCTCACTTGTCTGCAGTGAGAATATGAAAAGTTAGAGCCTCAGAGAAAAAGTGAGAATCGTCCTGGATGTAGCTGAGAGCTGAGAGGAAAGCCCTGCTCCCAACAGGAAGCCCCTCCTCCCCCCTCACTCTGCACCTGCTCCTGGGCTTTTCCCTGTGGTGGGTGTGTCCTGAGCGCCCCCTGGTGTCCTCAGCGCCCCCTGCAGCCCCGCCCTCCTGTCCCCTCAGGAGGTTTGTGTCTGGGCTCACACTGACTTCCCCTCACTGTGCCTCTCCCACAGTAATACACGGCCGTGTCCTCGGTGGTCACAGAGCTCAGCTGCAGGGAGAACTGGTTCTTGGACGTGTCTCTGGAGATGGTGGTGCGGCTCTTGAGGGACGGGTTGTAATAAGTGTCACCATTAGAATATATGTACCCCACCCACTCCAGCCCCTTCCCTGGTTTATGGCGGATCCAGCTCCAGCCATAACCACTGGTTGTGATGGAGAATCCAGAGACAGTGCAGGTCAGGGAGATGGTCTGCGAGGGCTTCACAAGTCCTGGGCCCGACTCCTGCAGCTGCACCTGGGACAGGACACCTGGGGACAAGGAGCATCAGGCCATGTCAGTCACATGCAGCCACAGCCATCCCATAGACCCCTGTCTGATCTCTGAGACCTCACCTTTGGGGGCTGTCACCAAGCACAGGAGAAGACCCAGCAGTCTCATCTTCTTCTAGACCACGGCTCTGCCTTCCCCGGAGACCTCAGCCCTGTGTGAGGAGAGAGCTGTGAGCCTCCCCAGCCCAGGGGAGGATTTACCCTGGAGCTTGAGGAGAAATTTGCATGTGGGGCAGCCTGTTCCTTATAAGTGGAGGACTGGGGTCAGGCTGCCCTGGTCTTTCTTGGGCCCCTGTGGGGGCATCTCTTCCCTTTATCTAACTCAGCATGTAAGTCAGGGATAGGGGACCGCTGCTTTCCTAAGGTTGGCCTTACCTCTCTGATCATGAGAAGAAATGATGGACCAGAGAGGTAGTTAACACTTTTCTCTTCTCACGCATCTTTCCAACCAATTTAAAGGGACTAGCATTTGTTCAGATATTTTCTGAATCCTAACTCTCTAGTATGCCCACTATTGCCAAATTTTATATTCTAATTTCATACAAATAATGTCTACCTTAGTGCAAAAACAAAAATAAAGGACATCTATGGTCAATATCTTAAATCTTAATTATTATTTAAGTATATTTTTATTGATTTTATTTTTTAGAGAGATTGGAAGGAGAACGGAAATAGAAATATTGAATGAATAAATAAGTACATACATGCATAAATATAGTAGGTGTAATATTTATTCAAAGATACATAATCTGCAACACACACACACACACACACACAGACTGATGATTTTCATGGTAATGAACCCCAAATTTCACTTCTCTACTGTACCTAGCACAAGGGCATTGCCCTCACATTGACCCTAACCTTGCATGTGGCCTTCCTTCACAAAGAGAACAAACCAAACATAGTTGAATTGTACACAGGACTCTGCCTGTACCTGAGGTTTCCTGTTCTCCCAGCACCGGGACCATGGCACCTGTAGCTACTGCCCTTCTAGAAGGTGTGGCTGCACAGGAAGTGTGGGGAATCACCAAGAAAAAGACAAGGTCCTAAGGGTCAGGCTGTCAGGTGGCATTCAGCTGGGGCTCAGGCATTGGGATTGTCAAACACTGAATTTAATCCATTCTGATGATTCTGAGCAAACCCTAAAGGGAATGAGAGGCAGACCTGAGAGTCATGAACCAACTGCAGCTGAGTGGTGGAAACTCAGAGAATCCAGGGAGATGGAGACAGTGACAACACACAGACTCAGAGATGAACAGGTCGTCAACAGGCTCCTGAGGAAATGCCTGGTCGTCAGGACCTGCACGTCCAACCCCACAAGGAGTCTGCAGCCCTGATATGCAAGGTCCTCACCACGTGAGTGTCATCCAGCAAACCCCTGTGGTCCTAGGGGGCTGTGTGAACACCCAGGACACACCCATGTGTGATCTCTGAGACTAGATCTTCCACTCAGTCATCACTGAGATCCTCCTGTGCTGAGGTGTGGATGAGTTGATGGTTATTTTTCATTGTTGAGTAGTATTCCATTGATATATGTTACCTTGACTGCTTATTTTAAAATTGGAAGGACTTTGGATATTTTGTAGCTTCTAACAGAAACATGCTACAAATATTAGCACATA
Organism: Tadarida brasiliensis; assembly: GCA_030848825.1. NCBI lineage: Eukaryota > Metazoa > Chordata > Mammalia > Chiroptera > Molossidae > Tadarida > Tadarida brasiliensis. The sequence continues at coordinate 249,021,612 of CM061257.1, forward strand.
TTTTTGTATGAACCTAAGGATTCCCTATTCTGGAGCAAACACTCCTAGTGGGACCACTGAGATACATGTTAAGTGCATATTTAATTGAATAAGAAGCTGTTATTCACTTTGTGAAGAAAGAATAACAGGACATAGAGGGACCTGGAGAAGGAGATGAGCCCAGTCACTGCCGACATGTCATCTGCACACTCAGTGTCACCTCATCACTAGTCTGCAGTAAAAATATGAGAAGTAAGAGCCACAGAGAAAAAACAAGAATCATCCCTGAATGCAGCTGAGAGCTGAGAGGAAATCCCTGCTCCCAACAGGAAGCCCCTCCTTCCCCTCACTCTGCACCTGCTCCTGGGCTGTTCTGTGTGGTCTGTGTGTCCTGAGCGCCCCCTGGTGTCCTGAGCGCCCCCTGCAGGCCGCCCTCCTGTCCCCTCAGGAGGTGTGTGTCTGGGCTCACACTGACTTCCCCTCACTGTGTCTCTCACACAGTAATACATGGCCGTGTCCTCGGCTCTCAGGCGGTTCATCTGCAGAGTGGCAATGCTTTTGGAATCATGTCGTGAGATGGTGAATCTACCTCTCACAGATGCATTCCTTTGTGTGACCTTTCGCTTTGTTTCTGATGAAACCGATCCACTCCGGTCTCTTTCCTGGAGCCTGGCGGATCCAGGTTATATAATAGTCACTGAACGTGAATCCAGAGCCTTTGCAGGTGAGTCAGAGACCCCCCAGGCGGTCTCAGGTCCCCTCCAGTCTCCACCAGCTGCATCGCGCATTGGACACCTGCAGACAACAGACATAGTCATTAGGAGAGGACACACACACACACACACACACACACACACACACACACACACACAAAACACGTCCCCAGGTCTCCGTGATGCTACCATGTAAGAGCGTCCAAGCGAGAGCCCAGCTCAGCCCAAACTTCATGGTGCTTCCTCGGGGTTGACTCCTGCAGTGAATAGAAAGTGCAGCGTCCCTGGGTTGGGGCTGCTTTCCCAGAGGTGCAGGGACAGGGCTGGGCAGGTTTATCAGCACCAGGAGCTCCCCATTTGCGTGGGCTCCTCCCCGTAAAGACAGGGAGGTGGAGTTTCTGTTGAGGGACCGCTGGACTCAAAGAGACAAGCCCCCTTTTTGTGAGTGTGGAGACTTTTATAAGGGCTTGGTGGTCTGTGTGCTATAGAGAAATTGTTGTTGTTGATAAACTCCACTATCCGTCAGTGAAACAGAACTGAATCCACAGTGATACCCACATCCACAGAGGGCCGTGATGTTCCAGCTCAGTGTGGAGTCTCCCTGCGTCCTCGTCCATGTGTGGGTGCACAGAGAGAGCGTCATGACCTCTCGGCTCCCCAGGGCTGGAGGGCAGGGGCACTGCCAGGGCTGCTCTGTGGTGCTTTCCAGAGGTCACCACGGCCCAGTGTCCTTCTGTGCCCAGATTCCATCAGCGAGAGGACGAGAGCGGAAAGAAGGAACCTATACTGTCAGAGCGTTTTAACCACCCGAGGTGCTCTCTGCGCTCTGACACTTCAACTTCCTCCCCCAGTGACTTCCTACATTTTATATCAAGGACTGAGAGGCACACATTACACAAGTCATTATTCATCTCTCTGTAGGAGCCACTAGGAGTCAAGGACCACACAGTCATTATTACCTACAGTCTCTGTAATGCTTGAGAAAATGACATCCTTAAGTGAAAATGACAAAACTAAGTCCACCCTTCAGCCCCCTTGGGCCAAGGTCCTCTCCAGTGGCATTGAGTCCACAACTTCCAGAGCCCATCGGCTGTGTCCCTGTGACTTGCAGGCTGGGAGGACCCTGCATTTCCGGAGTGCACCCCCAGTAAGCCTCCACCGTGCTGCGTGCTGGTGTGGAGCACACTGAAAGGGCCCATGATTGAACCCACGTCTAGGCTGCCTTTCCCCCACTCTGTGTGAGCGCCGCCCATGTGTGCAGCAGGAACCATCAGAGAAGGGCTGCCCTTGAGCGTCACTGAAGGACAGTCTTGGTGAACTTTCAGCAGCAAACACAGCAGTGAAACTCCAGGGGGTCACTCTGGTGGTCATGTGACAGGACAATCTCAGTCGTTCTGGGAGCTGTAACCAAGTTCCACAGACGGAGGTTCACACACACACGTGTATTTCTTCCAGATCTTGAGGCTGGGTAATGCCATATTAGAAGCAGACAGATTTGATGTTGCTGACATCCCGCTTCCTAGACCCTGACTTTTCGCTGTAATCTCAGAAGGCGGATGGAGCAAGGAAACTTCTTTTACCCTATTACCAGGGCGCTAACCCGACTCATGAGAACCCCACCCTCAGGAACTATGCTCAGCCCCAGGCCCCACCTCCAGACACCATCACGCTGGGCATTAGGATGTAAAGTGAACTGTTTGAGGGGCTCACACAAGGTGCCCATAGCAGCAGGTAAAGACTCACTTCATTACCCCACCCTTGGAGGGCTGCTCCGACCAGCTCCCCAGTCTCAGGATCCTCCTCACCCTGAGGAAGCCCCTCTTCTGTGGAGGCAGAAAGCTGACACCCATCCTTCAGAACAAGCTGGTGACCTTGCAGACGGACAGGCTCCACCCTTGACCTTGAACGAAGGCCTCTGTGTCATTCTGCTATTATTTTCCTGTCCGTGCGCTCACGTGATCATCACTCTCATGTTCTATGACCCAGAACTGCTCTCTGCCCACAATGGTCGGCAGCCCCTTGTTTTCACTCATGTTTTATGGGTGTGACATGGACGAAGTAGTCAGGCTCTGCTTGTGATGCTCGAGGCTGACATGGTAAGGTTCATCCCTCTCTCTTCCCCTGCACTTGTGGGGAATCTGAAGAGAAAAGGGGGATTGTCCCTTCTGTCCTTCAGGTTGGACATGGGAACCACACAGCCCCCACCACTGAGTCACAATAAACCCTCAACCAGTGTCTTTTCCTGGCGTCGTCAAACCATTTCTGATTTGCTGAAAAGCCTGCCCTGCTCCCAGTAGTCACCTTCATGAAACACTTGACGTTTTCATAGTCCCTGTGTGTGTGACATCCTCAGCCTGGAGTCCATTCCAAGGGAGGTTGGGTCCCTGGACCTCAGCATGGTGTCAGGGACACTTGGTACTGTGAGCATGATGCCAAGTCAATGACCGTCACCACCATGGGTCCTTCTTCTCTGGCTCTGGGGCCACACGCCTCTGGTGCCCAAGGTTGACAAGCACGGGTCCTGCTGCTGTCTGGCTGGGATCCTGAAGTGCGGGGAGCTGAGCTGCATTATTGAGTCAGAAGAGCTTCTGGTTTGATTTAGGTGACATGGGTCAGAGGATTTGATGACTAATTGTCTTTTGGACTCAAGAGCGTCTGACAGAGAATCTCAGCCTTTAATCCACATGAGAAAGTTGTCTCTCTGTACAACAGACTTTCCTATCTCAGAGACGTCAGGTGAGCACTGAATCAGGAACCGAGAGAGGTTCCCTGAGGGAAACTGTGACGTGAAGAGGAAACCACACAGGAAACCAGCCCAAACCTCCAACTGCACCTGCTCCTGGGATGGTCCTTGTGTTCAGTGACCCTGAGCGCCCCCTGGTGGTCGCAGCCTCTCCTGCAGGGAAGTTTGTGTCTGGGTTCACACTGACTTTCCCTCACTGTGTATGTGGTACAGTAATACACGGCCGTGTCTTCGGCTCTCAGGCTGTTCATTTGCAGATACAGCGTGTTCTTGGAGTTGTCTCTGGAGGTGGTGAATCGGCCCTTCACAGAGTCTGCATAGGATGTGCTACTACCACTACTAATGTAGGAGACCCACTGCAGCCCCTTCCCTGGAGCCTGGCGGACCCAGTTCATGCTGTAGCTACGGAAGGTGAATCCAGAGGCTGCACAGGAGAGTCTCAGAGACCCCCCAGGCTGCACCAAGGCTCCCCCAGACTCCACCAGCTGCACCTCACACTGGACACCTGCAAACACAAAGACGTCCTGGTCAGGAAACTGTCACACGTCCACTGCTTCTCTCTCTCATCCACTCTCACACTCAGTGTCTCTTTTTCTCCATAAATTACCTCTAAAATAGCAACAAGGAAAACCCAGCTGAGCCCTAACTCCATGGCGACTTCTCTGTGTTCAGTTCTGATCAGGGAATGGGGTCACCTGGGGATCCCAGGGAGGGCTCCTGTCCCAGAGCTACAGGGTCGGGGCTGGGCTGGATTTTATAGGCAGAGGGCGCCCTATTTGCATGTCCTACTACTAAATAGGGAGCTCTGGGGTTGGAGACCTGCAGAGAGGGCAGTGCCTCAGTGCAGGTGTGAGTGTCCTGGGGGAGAATCGTGGTCATGAGAACATTTCAATAATTAGATACAGACTCATAAGGAAGTTTGGGGCATGTCCTGTAACCACATCTGTCAAAATTGAGCTCAGTACCTGACCTGTGCTCCTTCCCACTGGCCCACAACGCTCCCCTGAACCAATAGTACATAATGAGGACATGAGTGAAGGACTGTGTTCTAGGTTATGCACACGTTAGTGCTGGAGACAAGCACACATGTGGAAACAGACCACAGGCTGCAGATCTTGTAAGAGTGGACGTTTTGTACACGGTGTGGTAGTGCCTTTTGACCTGAGTGTTTCTGGATTACTGACCTTCAGGGAGACAAAGACAAAGTGTTAAGAAGATGATTTTCTATCCTTGGGACTCAGAGACCCTGAGAAATCAGGGAGATTCATGGAGCTGATGGAGAGGCTGTGGGTTTCCAACACCCAGAAGTCTATCTCCAGATGGTCTCTCTACATAGACAGTAAGGAAAACCTTAAAGAAGGTGATATAATGGAACATTAAGTGAGATAAATGTAAGTCAGAATACCTGTGGTCAGTGAGAATCTACAAATTAAAGGTGAATCACTCATCTGTGAAACAGAGACCTTTGCCATGTAAATTAACAGTGAATGTCATGGTGATATGAATTGAATTGATTACAGGGCCTGGTCCTTCTCAAGTTTGTTATTACAGCTGAGAAAGTTTATTGTATAAAGAGGACAGCTCTGTATTTCCACAGCGTTTAGATAACAGTGTGTTGTGTCCTCATGTAGTAAACATGTTCACAGAGCATGGAGATAGAGCCTGGACAGTAGACAAGCCCGGAACCCACCTCATCCTGGGGGACGTGAGCTCAGTGGGTCGTGAGCTCCCCAGGGTCCTGAGAGCACCTTTTCCTTCAAAGCCCACAGAAGACCAGAGACTCCTCATCGCCTTCCCCTCATCAAGCCTGGGTGTCAGGTCCCTTCCCGCAGGAGCTCTATGGACGCTGCTGTTCACAGGACGTCCCCTCCTCATTCTCTCCGTCCACGGACCCCGCCCTCCACTCCTTGGCCGTGAATCCCCTGGTGTCTCTGCTGCACCACAGGGGAGCCTGAGTCCCTCTCCTGTGGCGATGCCCCCACTGCAAGAGACTTGAACAAAACCTTCCTTTAAAATATAGCAACTGTCAGAGAACCTTCCACCAGGATGGAAGTGGGATATTTAACGTTCTCCAGGCAGGTTGCACATAAATCCACTCAGGACACGTCCAGGGACAGGATTGTGGAGACGACAGTGCCCCCTGGTGGTTGTTCTGAGCCACACAGGCTGACGTCCCTGGGTCTGAACCAGCTTCCTGAGACAAGGCAGGTGTGTGTGCCACAGGGAAGTCCTTCCTGGCATTTTGAAACCATGGCAGCCCAAATCCTGCTTCTCACTTGTACACAGCTGAGTCTCTGCAAGGACAGCTGGACCTCAGGGCTCCTACCTTGGGGAGAACCTGAGGGACATAGCCCTCCTCAGTGCCAGGCGCATGATGGGAGTCAACTGGAACCGGAACCTGACTCAGGGCATCACTGGGGGAAAATGCTACCTGGGTGCATGAATGAGGGATTAACCAAGACTGAGAAAACATGTCCAGAGTTCTTGTTTCATCAGGTTCTGACTTTCCTCATGTTTAGTCAGTTCAGATTTTCTTTCCTCAGTTTCCCCTGAAATAGTCACACGCATTTCCTAGGGTCATGAAGACACTGTGTTGAGAGTGTGCAGGAGCACAGGTCCTTTGTGAGTTGATTTGTACCTGATCTCTTTCCTGAGTTCACGCACTAGTTCTATCAGTTTTCTGGTGCAGTGTTTAGGGTTTTCGATACACAAGACGTGCCCTATGGATAAAGATAAAGAGAAAAACTTTAACTTGTTTCTTTGTGATTTATGCATTTTATAAATTTTTTTTGCCTAATTTGCCTGACCAAAACTCCAGTTCTGTTAAATAGAAGTAGTCACAAGAGTGCCCTTGTGTGCATTTTGATGTTAGAAGAGTAGCTGTGCACCATGATGTCACTCCTTGGTTTCTCAGATGTGGCCTTTGTTATGTTGATGGACATCAGTTCTGGACCTAATTTGTGAAAAATTGTAATCATGAAGCCATTTCAATTTTTAAAGGCCTTTCCCTGCATCTATGTGGTGGCAAGTGTATCCTCCATTCTCATTCACATACGTAAAACCATCCTTGCATCTAAGACCGCATCCCAGTGCATCACGGTAAATGGTCCTGTCAATGTGCTGTGAAGTTTCCTAGGACGTGTAGAGGATTTTTGTATTTATGATCAGCTGAAGTGTGACCGGTCATTTTCTGTGTGAACATACTTTACATTGGCCTGAGTGTGATGGCCACATAAGTCATTGAGTTTGGAAGTCTTCACTCCTCTTCCCGTTTTTTGAAGTCTTTGAGAAGAAGTGATTGTGAAGGTATGATTCTTTCTTGAAGTTTTGATAGAATTCAGCCTTGTATAAATTTGGACATGTGCTCTTCTTTTCTGATAGGTTTTTATTACTACTTCAATTATTTTTTAAAATTTCTACAAATCCAGCATAGTCAGGGGACATTCTTAAATTAAGGAACAAATAAGTGGACTGAGAAATACAATGTTGACCTTCACAGGCTGTGGACAGCACATGGAGTTCCCACAAGCTCACACGTGGAGCTGAGCAGTGACAGGCTGACAGGCTCCTAACTCTGCATCCCTCAGGTAGATCCGAGCTACATGGACTGACAAGGGAGCAGCTCGGGGTCCCTGCCAGGGAGAGACCTGTCTCTACAAACTGCAGCCAGGGGCTGGTCTCTGCAGGTCTGAGGTGATGGGAGCAGCTCCCACCTGGGATTCCGCACTCAGATCCATGTCTGCTCTTCCTCCTGAAGAAGGGAGGGATTTGGTGAAGAAAAGGGAAAAGTTGCTAACCTCGGGATTTCTGTGCATGGAGAGAAAGAAATGGAAATGGGAACAGTTCTTCCCACATCATAATTACAAATGCCTCCTATGAAAGGTCACTCTGAGCAGGACACCCACAGAATTCAGTGATAATGCATTTGGGGACAGTGTGAAATTTAGAAACCACATGTTTATTTCATATGCCATCCAAGAGAATAAAATAAAATCATAATTTTATATAAAAATTAAAGAGTGTCTTAGTCCAGAGAATGCACCTCCCTTACCTCAAACTGCAGGAGCACAAGAAACAGTTCCAGACACTGCTCCCTGTAAGGTACCATGGTTTGTGCTGAGCAAATAGCTGTGCACGACTCCCAGACCCTGCTGAGCTCGGTGGTGACACTGAGGCAGGGCCATTACTGGGAAACGCAGGTGTCGTCTGATGGAAAGGTTTTGCTCAGGAAATTCCTGACAAATGTTTGCTCCTTCCTGCAATGCAGGGAGGTTTAGAAAATCTCCACCTTTTGTGGACAGACTTAGATTGCGTGCTGACAGTTTCCCCAAGTGGACCTAACCCTCTGTGTTTTCCGTCCTCCTAACGAAAACCTTCACCTCTGCTGCATGTGAGACAGTTGCTACGAATAAAATGAAACTTTAAAAGTACAGAGCCATCAGTGTAGTCTCTGAACCAAAGGTCTAGAGAAACTCTTACCTGGAGGGGCAGCCCAGAGCCTCTGAGGAAACAGCCATAAACACCAGCTACTCCCGCTCCTGGGGCTGCAACACTGAGGTGGAGGGTCCTGAGCGCCCCCTGGTGACCTGAGCGCCGCCTGGTGTTCTGAGGGCGCGCTGTTGCCCCGCCCTCCTGTCTCCCTCAGGAGGTTTGTGTCTGGGCTCACAATGACTTCCTTTTACTGGGTATCTCGCACAGTAATACACAGCCATGTCCTCGGTCCTCAGGCTGTTCAGTGTTAAATAATCTCGGCTCTTGGAAGCATCCCTGCTGATGCTGAGCCGGGATTTCAGAGATGGGTTATAGTAGGTGCTTCCATCACTCCATATACCACCGACCCACTCCAGCCCCTTCCCTGCAGTCTGGCGGGCCCACTGCACACCATAGCTCGTTAAAGAGAATCCAGAGACAGCGCAGGTGAGGGAGAGGGTCTCCGAGGGCTTCACCAGTTCTGGGCCCGACTCCTGTAGCTGCACCTGGGACAGGACACCTGGGGACAAGGAGCATCAGGCCCTGTCAGTCATGTGCAGTCACAACCACCCCATAGAACCCTGTCTGACCTCTGAGACCCTCACCTTGGGGGGCTGTCACCAGGCACAGGAGAAGACCCAGCAGTCTCATCTTCTTCTAGACCACGGCTCTGCCTTCCCCGGAGACCTCAGCCCTGTGTGAGGACAGAGATGTGAGCCTCCCCAGCCCAGGGGAGGACTTACCCTCGAGCTTGTATACAAATTTGCATGTGGGGCAGCCTATTCCTTATAAGTCGGGGGACTGAAATCAAGCTGCCCTGGTCCTTCTAGGGTTCCTGTGGGGAATCTCTTCTCTTGAACTCACTCAGCATGTAAGTCAGGAGTATGGGATCATCTGGTACATGAGACCTGTTGTAGTCAGGTTAATGGACCAGCTCATCTGTGATAAATGGTGGACTAGATGAGTAGATTAAATTTTTTAGTGTAGGTGCATCTTTCAAGTAGATGTAAATTTATTACATTTGTCCCGATAGTTTATTAAACCCAACACTCTAATGTCTACACAACTGCCAAACCATTTTCAGAAACAATTGTATTTTTTTAAACGAGATAGACATTATTTGTCTTTCTCATTCTGAAAATCACAAAACAAAGGGCATTCATTGTCAGTATCTTATTTTTTAATGTATGTTGTTACTTTGATTCAAGGAAGGATATCCAAAAAACCGGTCATTGAGATACACTTGATTCCATTTTCTTTTGCTTTTTGAAATGATATTTCTTTAAGCCAATTAGAGAAAGGCAAATACCACATGATCTCACTTATTTGTGGAACATGATGAACAAAATAGACCCAGAGACCTAAAAAGGACTAAGGTCTAGAATGACAAATCTCAGTGGAGGGGGGCAGGGAGGGATGGATGGGATAAACCGAAGAACTTATGTGCAGGTATGCGTAACCAATGAACACAGACAACAATGTTGAGGGGGGTCGGGAGGAGGGTTTCTGGGGGGGGGGAGGAGAAACATCTGTAACAAAAGTAAATTAATATAATTGGAAAAAATAAATAAAATGATATTTGTTTCAAGTTGTGATTAACACTATGTTTTGTGCCTTTATTTAGGTCAATGTTAGAAAGTTTTTTCTTACAATCTTTTCCAAACACTTTCAGAGCAAAGCAGTGTCAGGCGTGCTGAGTATTTGGATGGGAGACTCTGGATTCTTAATGTTGAAAATTTGGTAATTGTGCCTTGAGTCCCTCGTCAAACTCTACTGTTGAGAAAGCCCATGCTATTTTGCAGAGACCCCAAACAAACTGTATCAGACATATTCATATTTTTACATGGAGAAATGATTGAGAATAAAAGAGTGATTATTCATGTGTACAATTCAGAATCTTTCATATGTGGAAATTGTAAAGGCAGCAGGTTAACTGAGCTCTTTTCTCAGTGAAATATTTTCGGTGATGTTGGGGTCAGAGGGAGGCAAATCATGGAGCTTCCTAGCACAGATATGCTCATAGGAAAGGGAACTTTATCCCTGACAGGAACCCTCACTCCCAGGACACAAGACATGGTCAACTGGGGCGTTTTCAAATCTTGGATATTATAAGCAACGCTGCTATAAACACGGGGGTGTATATAATTTTTCTAATTGGTGTTTTGGGATAATTAGGATATATATTCAGAGGTGGGTTTCCTGGGTCAAAAAGCAGTTGTATTTTTATTTTTTGTATTAATTACTTTATCTTTGTTTCAGATGTTCCTCCGTTCCCCGCCCCTAGACACCATCCTCCTGATCCCCCCTTCCCACAGCATTGTTGTCTATGTCCATTGGTTTTGCATATATGCATGTAAGTTCTTTGGTTTATATTACCCTCCCCACTGCCCCCTCCTCTGGGGTTTGTCAGACTGAATGTTCTATTTTTTTTTTTTTTTGAGGAAACTTCATACTGTTTTCCTCAGTGGCTGCACCAATCTGCATTCACACCAGCAGTGCACCAGGGTCCTGTTTTCTCCTCATCCTCCCCAGCACTGGGTGTTTGCTGAGGTATTGATAGGAGCCACTCTGGCAGGTGTAGCTATCGTTTCAGTTTGCACGTCTCTGATGATCAGTAATGTGAGCATTGTTTCATATGTCTCATGGCCATCTGTACGTCCTCTTTGGAGAAGTGTCTATTCAGGGCTTCGGTCCATATTTTATTGGATTGTATGTCTTCCTGGTGTTGCGTTGTATGTAGTTTTTAAATATTTTGGAATTTAAGCTCTTATCAAATGTATCTTTGGCAAATAGACCACAGCTTTTTCTAACTGAGAGACGTTAGAGGTAAACATTGAATCAAGAATCCAGAGAGGTTCCTGGAGGGAAACTGTGACATGAAGAGGAAACCACACAGGAAACCAGCCCAAACCTCCAACTGCACCTGCTCCTGGATGGTCCTTGTGTTCAGGGACCCTGAACGAACCCTGGTGGTGGCAGCCTCTCCTGCAGGGAGGTTTGTGTCTGGGCTCACACTGACTTCCCCTCACTGTGTCTCTCGCACAGTAATACACGGCCGTGTCCTCGGTGGTCACGGATCTCAGCTGCAGGGAGAACTGGTTCTTGGACGTGTCACTGGAGATGGTGGTGCGGCTCTTGAAGGACGGGTTGTAGTTAGTGCTACCACTACTAGCATATATTTGCCCAATCCATTCCAGCCCCTTCCCTGGTTTCTGGCGGATCCAGCTCCACCAGTTACTACTGAGTGAGCCCCCAGAGACAGAGCAGGTGAGGGAGAGGGTCTGCGAGGGCTTCACCAGTCCTGGGCCCGACTCCTGCAGCTGCATCTGGGACAGGACACCTGGGGACAAGGAGCATCAGGCCCTGTCAGTCACGTGCAGTCACAACCACCCCATGGACCTTGTCTGACCTCTGAGACCCTCACCTTGGGGGGCTGTCACCAGGCACAGGAGAAGACCCAGCAGCCTCATCTTCTTCTAGACCACGGCTCTGCCTTCCCCAGAGATCTCAGCCCTGTGTGAGGAGAGAGCTGTGAGCCTCTCCAACCCAGGGGAGGATTTACCCTGGAGCTTGAGGAGAAATTTGCATGTGGGGCAGCCTGTTCCTTATAAGTGGCGGACTGAGGTTAGGCTGCCCTGGTCCTTCTGGGGCCCTGTGGGGGCATCTCTTCCCTTGATCTCACTCTGTATGCTAGTCAGGGAGAGGGGATCCCTGGGTTCAAGAGACATTGGAATGTGATCAAAGGTTGGCCTCACCTTTTTGAGAATAGGAAGTAATGATGGACTAGACAGGTAGGTTAGACTTTTAACTTCCCATACATCCTTCAAACTGATTTAAAAGGGATTAGCATTTGTTCAGAGACTTTCTGAATCCAAATTCTCTAGTATACCCACTGTTTCCCAATTTTATATAATAATTTCATACAAATATTATCTATCTTAGTGCAAAATAAAAATAGAGGACATCTATGCTCAATATCTTATATTTTAATTTTATTCAAATATGTTTTTATTGATTTTACTTTTTTGATAGTTGAATGGAGAGGGCAATTGCATCACTGACAAAAATCCCTGACTCCAGTCTCCCTCCTTCTGCCCCTGGGGATGGTCAGTTGGTCAGAGGCGCCGGGATCTACCACACAATATATAACGTCCTTAATATATAATGAACACATCCCCCCATCAGACAAATACTTTGGAAATGTTATCCCTCTGTGGACCTTGTCTTTTCATTCCCTTAATGGAATCTTTGGTGGGATAAAAGCATTTAAAATAGCAAAAGGTAACTGATCCCTATTTTCTGTGCTGGGCCTGTTTTGGTGAATCACACAGACCCCCAGGATGTGCTGAGCCTCACGGTCCAGGGGCATCGGCTGCAGCAGCCACAGGGACAGAGAGGTTCTGGCTCCAGGAGTGAGGGCTGCTGGGAAACTGCCCAGAACTTGACGGGACTTTGACCTGGGTGAGGGGAGGAAGCTGGATGTGTTCTGAGTCACAGGACAGAGATGGGCCTGATGTTCATGGGCAGAGTGTTACTGGACAGGTAGGTTTATACCTCTTCCCCTGACGACCCAGGAGGACCTGCAGGGAATGATAGACACAGGTTCAGTCATCGTAGGAAACACCTGAGTGATTATGACCAGGAGTTTGTTAGAACAGAAACGTTAAAGGTTCTGCAGGCAGGGATCAAGGGAAATAAGGAACGTGTCACTGCAAAGGGGTGGAGGGGGATTCCTGTTACCCACATGCACCTGCTCACAGAGTCTCTGTCTGTGAGGTAACAACTTCCAGGTCCAGGGGGTTAGCACTTGCACACCTGTGGGTTCATTACTCACATGGTCACACCATGCTTCATCCAAGCTGCACAATTCATTGAGGCTCCATTTATGAAATCCCTCATCACTTACAGGGAAGAGTGGATACCCCTCCATGCAGGAACCGTGGTGATAGTGTCTGTATGAGGAGTCATCATGGCATTGACCAGGACCCTGTCTCAGTCCATGGTCATCACCACCATCATCACCATCATCACCAGCGTCCTCACCATCATCATCATTATCACAATTTGTTCACTTAAAATGTTTCTTATTTTCTGTAGACATGGTTGTTGTCCACACATAATGACCCCTTTTCTCATGTTTGGCTCATTATTTACGGTTGTTAAGTGGAATTGGTAGTCACACTCTATTTTATGTTTTGTTTGAGTGCTGACAATGATGGGTCATCCCTGCCTCTTCTCCATCTCCCCACACTGGGACCTAATGAGGAAGGTGATCCCCTCTTTAGACGTCATTGGGAGACTGAAACCACACAAGCCCCTGGAAGCAGAATTCCTCCTTCTGATTCTGCATGGTGTCAACTGCTCTCGGCGCTGGGGGCACGATGGCAGGTCAATGACTGTCACCACAGGGGCTTTTATCTCAAGCTTTGGGGTCACACACCTCTGGTGCCCACTGTCCAGCAGACAGGTGTCCTCCTGCTGGCTGGTTGGCAGCCTCAGTCCGTGGAGGTGAGCTGCACTGTTGAGTCAGCAGAGCCTCTGGTTAGACTGAGGAGACGTGGGTCAGAAGACTTGGTTATAAATTGTCTTTTGGGCACAAGAGTGTCTGAAATAGGATCTCTGCCTTTTGTCTGGGTGAGAAAGATATCTCACTTTAAAACAGACTTTTCTATTTCAGAGACTTAAGAGGTAATAGCAGAATCAGGAATCCAGAGAGGTTCCCTGAGGGAAACTGTCACATGAAGAGGAAACCACACAGGAAACCAGCCCAAACCTCCAACTGCACCTGCTCATGGGTGGTCCTTGTGTACGGGGACCCTGAGCGCCCCCTGGTGGTCGCAGCCTCTCCTGCAGGGAGGTTTGTGTCTGGGCTCACACTGACTCCCCTCACTGTGTGTGTAGCACAGTAATACGCGGCCGTGTCCTCAGGACTCAGACTGCTGAGCTGCATATAGGCTGTGCTCTTGGACGTTTCTGCAGTCGTGGAGACTCTGCCCTGGAACTTCTGTGCATAGATTGTCTTACCATCTTCAGGGTCAATCCGCCCCATCCACTCAAGCCCGTGTCCTGGGGCCTGTCGTACCCAGTACATGTACTTGTTAATGAAGGTGTATCCAGAAGCCTTGCAGGAGACCTTCACTTGAGGCCCCAGGCTTCCTCACCTCAGCCCCAGACTGCACCAGCTGCACCTGGGAGTGGACACCTGTGGAGAGAAGACAGGAATGTGTTCACATCTCCCTTGAGTGTCCCTGGTCCCCTGCTCAGCCCAGGGACTGGGGAGCCCTTACCAGCTGCCACTGCCACCAGGAGGAGGGTTCTCCAGCTCCAGTGCATGGTGAGGGGCTGAGCTGTGGGAACTTCTGTAGGTAGGGTGTGCTGTGGGTGATGCTCTCAGGGCACAGACTTATCCATATTTAACCTGGTCAACCTCATCTCATTTGAATATTCATGAGGCAGAGTATTTCATAGCTGAGGGCTGGACCCCACCTGAGACAGGATGGAGGGACAAGGACCATGCTCAGTGGGAGTCTGAGGATCCTCGTCCCAATCCTTGTAGGAGGACATGTGCTCCCTGCCAGGTCCCTGAGCACACTGACCTCCTCCCTCTGAGGATCAAGCCCAACAGGACTTGCTCCTCATTGTAAACCCACCTTTGGGTGACATGGGGGTCTCCTGGACCCGTTCTGGACTTTGGTACCTGAATGTCATATTTCTGGATCAGTGTGTCTTCAAAGTGGTCCACCTGGTGAGGTAGTAAAGCCATCCCTGTCCCAGCTCCTCACACTCCAGAAATACTCCTTTGAATGTGGTTCTCATGTCTTATGGAGGTTGGTAATGCTCTGATTGAACAGGACATCGGTAGTCACCTCCGCAGTCCTGTCCAACTTTCTGCTTGGATTGCTTTTATGAAAAGAGGTAGACCTCGGCCTGCAGAGGAAATCCCCACCCAGCTCACGCTGCCCCTGCTCCTGGGGCAGCAGCTCTGTGCTCGAGGGTGCTGAGCGCCCCCTGCTGCCCAGCCATTTCCCCTGCAGGGGAGGGTCCTGTCAGGGCTCACAGGGCATTGACCTCTCAGCATCTGTAGTCCAGTAGTAAGGGCTGTGCCCTGACTTCAGACTGTCCCCTCAGGGACACCTTATGCTTTAGATATTGATGTACATGTTGAACTGGCCTTACTGAACCCCATGAATCTGAAGGGAGACCCCCAGGTCTTTATAAAACCTTCAGGTAGCCCTTTCCCTGGAGCTGCCAGATGGATACACACAACCAACCCTCAATTTCCTGAGTCTTGGGGGCTCTGGGGCTCTTGGGCCTCTGATGCCCTAAGGGTCCTGTAGTTGAAAGTCCCATCTGAGTATCCCTGCATGGGGCCCAAATCCCACTGCATGCTACTGTTCAATAAAACACACACACACACACACACACACACACACACACACACACACTGTGATGACTTCATTGGTGTGAATCCAGAGTTGCCTTCTTCCCGGAACCCAGCTCATGGGCAGTGACCACACATGGATTGTAGGCCTGGAGTGACTTCCTCTGGAAGCTGAGAAAATGCACCCACCATGCACAAGCAGACTTTGCAGAGCACATATCTTGTGTGTCTCTGTTCTTGGAGGTGCTGTGAACCCAAATGCTGATTAGAATGGATCAGACTTGCTCCAGGGAGGGTCAGAGATGGAGCTGGTATCCCCATTGACTTCAGGGCCCTGAAGCTGAAGAGTGCCCTGGAGACCCCACAGCTGTATTAGGGGACCCCTGAGAATGGTGAGGCTGAGGAGACAGCACCGTTGTCAGCTGTCAGGTGAGGGTGTTCTCCCACGTCACCTGGTGGTCAGGGCAGCAGTGGGCAGGGATGTGAAGCCACCTCTGTGAAGGGCACCTTGGCTGTCTCAGGACACCTGGTATCAGGACAGGCTTGGAGTTCGTCCATTCTTGTTACTCCACCCTGATAGTTATCTTCCGTCCTGGCCTTCTGCCCCAGGTATCTCTGTTTCCCACATCCCACGAGCAGACTGACTCTCTACTCAGTCACCCCACAGCTCTGCCCGTCAGTCCCTGCAGGAACCACACTCTCCACCTGCATCCGCATCTCTGGTTCACCCCTCGTGGGTATTCCTTCAGTGAGTAAGTCGTGGGAATTCATGCTCCTACTGCTGGGATGGTCTTTGTTTTCAGCGCACCCTAGTGGTCAATACCCCTCCTGCAGGGGGATTTGTGTCTGGGCTCACACTGACCTCCTCTCATTGTGTCTCTTGCACAGTAATACACGGCCGTGTCCTCAACTGTGGTCAGAGGTGCTGGGCTCTCCCACTTACCACACAACATTATTCATTATAATGCACACATTCTCCCATCAGATATGTGAGTTGGAGATATATGATCTCTTTGTAGGCTTTTCTTTTAATTCCCTTATGGAATAATTGTTGGGACAGATATTATTAAGTCTAACAAAGCTCAATTCATCACTATTTTTCAAAGTGTCCTGTTTTTGATGTTTTATCTAAAATCTTTCTAGAAAGTGGTTCCCCTTCCTTATCCGTGGTAGTGGAAACCTTGAAATGAACACTGTGGACACTAATCCCAATAAATAAATGAAGGTTGGATCCTCAATATCACTGACATCTGTGTGCTGTGTCCTCTGACCAGGAGACCAACTTTCCACGCACGAAGCCCTGATTTGTTTCTAAGATTAATTCACTTGACTGGACTTTACATTGTGAATTTCCCTACAATATGTAGCATAGAAGACTATACTAACCCCTGAGAAATTATGTCATGTAGACGTCAGGCAGACGAGGAAGGAACCTTAAAGTATGAGAGGAAGATGCAGAGTAGAGATGACAGAGACAGGATCCCAGAGGTTATGTCACGAGGATGAAAGTGACCAGGAGGACGAAGGTGCAGAGAGGTCGTGAGAGGGAGACATGAGGAGATGAACTGGAGCTGACGTCTGGGAAAGTGAATGTCCCAGTGAGAGCCCTGCATGGAGCTGTGTGTGCAGGACTCACATGAGACAGTGAGAGAGCGAGGCCCTGGCGAGTGTGAGGACCTGAGGGATGGACTCTCAGTGTCTAGACGGTGACACCTGGGTGGACGGAGGTGGGTTTTAAATCACGTTCTCCAGAGTAGGTGCTCAGATGACCATCACTCAGGGGATGCTGGGAGCAGGACTGTGGGGTGACGGTGACCCCTAGTGGTGACTCTGAGCCATGCAGGCTGCAGGATCCTAGGGACTGAACCAGCTGTCTCTCTACCAAAGACCAGGGGAGGGAAGAGCTCACCTTTAAGCTCAGGCTTGTCCTCTCTGAAGAGGAGAGAGACACAAGGATTTGCACCATGAGGGTATTTTGTATCATTGCAACCTCCTTATTAGTGATGCACATGAGAGTATCTCTAGTAAATTTGGTACTTTTAACATTTTTATAGGAACAACTGGAATGATAATTTTAGAAAGTGTGAGTGAGTAAAAAGAAACAGTGGAACATACTGTTTTTAAATAAGCGCAGCTCTGGCTGGGTTGTTGGCTGGTTGAATCGTCCTACTGTACACTGAAAGGTTGTGGGTTCAGGGCTCGGTCAGGACACACACCTGTGTCATGGTGGTGATCCCAGGTCGGAGAGCGTTCGAGTGGCAACCAGCTGATGATTCTCTCTCTTTACTTCTCTCTCCAGTCCATTGCTAAAATCAATAAAAATATGGTCAGTGAGGAATCAATGAATGAATACATAAAAAATAAGTGCAGTTGGTGTACTATTTATTCAGTGAGACATTCTATGCCCCCCCCCCACACACACACACACACACTCACACACTGGGATGATTTTCATTGTGATGACCCCAAACTTCCCTTCTCCCCTGTACCTAGCACAGGGGCTCTACCCCACACTGACCATCATTTAGCCTGTTTCCTTCCTTCACAAACAGAACAGACCCAACATGACTGACGTGCAGACAGGGCTGGGCCTGCACCTGTGGTTCCTGTTCTCCCAGCACCTGGATCCTGCAGATGCCGCAGTGAGAGGGTCCTGGCTCGTCCTGGGGAGGGTCAGACCCAGGAGCCCTGTCCAGTCAGTGCAGCCAACACTGACCGACATGTGGGGAGCGCTCACTGACCCCCAGCTGAGCAATGCCCATTCTCAGAGTGCACAGCCAGGATCCCTTAGGGGAGGACCACGGGGGACACAGGACATGTGTCTCCTGAGCAGCAGATGCAGGAGTTGATGTAGCCACGGTGTGCCCAGAGAGGGGGCCTGTGTGGTCAGACATTAATTAATTACAAGGAAGAAATATGACGCACAGCACAATGGAGCCCAGCACGTGTAGCTACTGCCCTTCTAGCAGGTGCGCGTGCACCAGGAACTGTGGGGATCACCAAGAACAAGACAAGGTCCTAAGGGTCAGGCTCTCAGGAGGCATTCACGTGGAGCTCAGGCATTGGGATTGTCAAACACTGAATTTAAACCTCTCTGATTACTCTGTGAAAACCTTAAAGGAACGAGAGGCAGACCTCAGGGTCATGAACCAACTGCAGCTGAGAGGTGGAAACTCACAGAATCCAGGGAGATGGAAACACTGACACCACACAGACCAAGAGATGAACAGGCGTTGAACAGGGTCCTGAGGAGACCTGGTCGTCAGGACCTGCACGTCCAACCCCACAGGAATCTCCTCACAGCTGCAGGACGACTGTTCTAGGAGGAAACACATGAAGGAGAACAGACCAATGTTGGTGAGTGTGGGGAGAGAGGGACCTTGCACTCTCTCGGTGGGAAGGTGAGATCCTGCAGCCACATGGAGACAGTGTGTTGGTTCCTCCAAAATGAGAGTAGACACCCTGTGTGATTGAGCAGTGAGCACCCAGGTGTTCATGGAATAATACGTCCAGGACTCTGGAGAGGTGTTGCACGGCCCTGTTCATTGCAGCTGTGTTCAGTGTAGTGAGACGTGGAAACATCTCTGTCCATCAGTGGGTTAGTGGACCAACACGTGTGATATTCTCATGACAGAATATTACTCAGCCTGAAATCACAGGGAAACCCTGTACAACCCCAGCCTGGATGACAGTAGAGGACACTGTGTTCTGTGAAATAAAGCCATCAGGGAAAGGCAGACAGTGTCTGATTCCACCTACACTGGGGACTGAATTAGGTTTCCTTCCAGCAGAGTGTGCAGGAGCCCAGGCCTGGGTGTGGTGGAGGCTCTGGCAGGAGACGGGATCGTGGAGGGTTGGTGGCCCTGGAGTCCTGCGCTGACGGAGAACAAAGACGGAGGCAGCTGGAGGAGACACTGTGTCAGGACACAGTCAGCCCTGGTCCTGGGCCCTGTGCATCCACAGGAGCCTGGGTGTGTCTGCTCAGTGTGTGGAGCCGTCCACCCTCAGGGCCTGTGGACAATGAGGGGACATTCAGTCCCCACGGGGTGGAGCTTTCCCCTGGGAATGGGGAGAAGGAGACAGAGCCCAGCAAAGCCCTGTGGTCCTAGGGGGCTGTGTGCACACCCAGGACACGCCCCTGTGTGACCTCTGAGACTGGACCCTCCACTCTGAGTCATCACTGAGATCCTCCTGTGCTGAGGTGTGTATCAGATGATGGTTATTTTCAGTGTTGAGTTGTATTCCATTGAAGGATGTTCCCTAGTATGTTCAGTTTAAAATTAGAGGGTCTTTTGGTTTGTTTGTAGTTGCTAACTCAAATAAAGTTTCTATTAATATTTTCACATGTATACACATATAAATATATATTACTCTTTCTGTGAGGATATATTTTTTGAGTTTAGAAAGAGGAGAGGAAGAGAGGAAGAGGGAGAGTGAGAGAGAGACCCTTCTCTGAAAATCACAAAATAAAGGACATTCATTCTCTGCATCATATGTTTATTTATGTTGTTATGGTGATCCAGGGAACTAAACCTGAAGAAGAGGTTAATGGGAGATCCTCGATTATTTTCTTCATTTTGTTTGGTTTGGTTAAAATGATACTCATTATAAGTTTTGAGTAATACAATATGATATGCCATTTTTAAAGATATAGCCAGATCAATTTTATTTTTTTTTACAATTCTTACCAAACACCTTTCAGCAGCTAAGCAGGCTCAGGCCTGGTTAGTACTTGGATGGGAGACCCTTGATTCTTGATGCTGAAAATTGGTAATTCGGTCTTAGAATCCCTCCTCAGACCCTTCCCTTGTGTGAGCTCATGGCCTATTGCAGAGACCTCTATCTAATTATATCAGACATAATCGTGTTTAGGAAGCGTGATTATATATTAATAAAATCCAGACACTTTTATATGTTGAAGTAATAATGGCAGCAGATTAACTGATCTGATTTCTCAGTCCAGTGTTATCAGTGATGTTGTTGTTAATGGGAGGGGGTGAAGATCATTCCCAGCACAGATTTCCTGTAGGAAAGGGAAGTTTCTGAAGGGAACTCCTCACTCTCACCCCTCCCTCTGCCCCTGGGGATGGTCACTGCTCAGAGGTGCTGGGCCCTCACACTGACCATGTAACATCACTAGCATATAATGCACACGTTCTTCCATCAGACATATGGCTTGGAAACATATTGTCACTTTGTTGGCTCGTCTCTCTTTTTAAATATGTTTTTATTGATATTTTAGAGGGAGAGGAAGGGAAAGAGAGACAGAAACATCGATGTGTGGGAGAGACTTTGATCGATGCCTCCTGCACGCCACCTACTGGGGATCAAGCCCACAACCCAGTCGTGTGCCCTGACCGGATGTAGAATTTGTTATCATGCACATTTTCCAGCATCTGAGTCTTTCATTTGGAAAATTAGGAAATGCGATAAGGAAATATCAAGGTTTCTTTTTTGTAGAAGTTATGCCAGTACGAAAAGTATAACACCACTAAGAGACACACATAAACTTACACGTGCACTAATGGACACAGCACACACGGTAACACACCCACTGACACATGTATGGCACACACAGGTAGAACACATGCAGTCACCTCCACACAGAGGGAAGTCCCTGGAGTCACGATTCCACTGTGTAAGGAAAGTTGGGATGAGCACGATCACTGGCCTTCATGCACCCCGCCCACTACAGCCCCTCTCTGGGGCTTCACCAGTCCTGAGCCGGCCTCGTGCAGCACACCTGGGACAGGACACCAGGGCACATGAGGACACTGTGAGTAAGGGAGCCTCACCTGTCAGCCTCTTGACATACATTGTCTGAGATGCTCAGAAGTCAGTCTGCACCAAGGGCAAGGTCCCCAAGGACATTGTGTCCATAACACACTCTTGTCCCCGGGATGACACCCAGCTCCCTGGAGGGAAAAGGCTTCCTATGGGCTGGGCTTTCCCTGGAGCCTGTGGGAAGGTCCTTGATCGGTGAGCTGAGGGAGACTCGGACCAGAGATGAAAACACACATGAGGACACACGTTGCACACACTCACAATCACAGGTGTGAACACATTACAATGCATGCACACATATGCACACAGTCACATACTCACACACACGACTTCCAGTTGGAAGGACGGACGCCTGTCCCCAGGTCCCTGAGGTGCCGTTGAGGCCCCAGTCCTCAGGGTGCTGTTGGGGGCTGAACGCTGACCCTCAGGAGCATCTGCACTCTGAGTGCTGGGCCCTGTGGGTGTTCTCTGATACGACAGGACTTTGCAGACAGGATGAAGTTTGGGATGATTGAGCTAAGGGTGTTGACTTGGGGAGATTAACCCGAGTCATGTGGTTGGGACATAAATGCAATGACGTGTCCTTTAGAGAGAGAAACAGGAGCAAATCAGACAAATTATTGTGATCACTGAAACCAGATGTGGGGTGGGTTTACACATCCACCCGAGTCCATGAAGACCTAGAGGACCACGTGTGGTGTGGAGGAGGGAGAGCTGGGGGGTAGAGGTCCTGGGAGATGATCCTGATCATCATGGGCCAGGTGTGCCTGTCAGAAGGACGGAAACACGGGACAGGTGGACCTGAGGGGACAGAGCCTGAGCTCAGCACACAGGAGCCTGGCTTGTGCTTGGTTCCCTCCTTGGGGGGAATGTTCCCATAGACAGGAAGACAGCACGTAGGATGGTCTCTTTGTTGAGAAAGGAACATGGAAAATACAAAGACTTGGTGAAGGAGAGGTCCGCAGTCACTGTTGATAGGACATCTGCAAACAGACAATATTCTTCCTTCATTTGTTGTCTTCACGGAGAATATGTGAAGTTAGAGCCAAAAATAAGGAAGAAGTGTCCCTGGATGCAGCTGAGAGCTGAGAGGAAATCCGCTCTCCCAAAAGGAAGCCCCTCCTTCCCCCTCACTCTGCACCTGCTCCTGGGCTGTTCTCTGTGGTCCGTCCTGAGCGCCCCCTGGTGTCCTGAGCGCCCCCTGAAGCCCCGCCCTCCTGTCTCCCTCAGGAGGTTTGTGTCTAGGCTCACACTGACTTCCCCTCACTGTGTGCCTCTCTCACAGTAATACACGGCCGTGTCCTCGGTGGTCAAAGAGCTCAGCTGCAGGGAGAACTGGTTCTTGGACATGTCATTGGAGATGGTGGTACGGCTCTTGAGGGACGTGTTGTAGTAAGTGTAACCACTACTAGCATATATTTGCCCAATCCATTCCAGCCCATTCCTTGGTTTCTGGCGGATCCAGGTCCACCCATAACCACTGAGTGAACCCCCAGAGACAGTGCAGGTGAGGGAGAGGGTCTCCGAAGGTTTCACCAGTCCTGGGCCCGACTCCTGCAGCTGCACCTGGGGACAAGGAGCATCAGGCCCTGTCAGTCACATGCAGTCACAAACCCCCATGGACCCTGTCTGACCTCTGAGACCCTCACCTTGGGGGGCTGTCACCAGGCACAGGAGAAGACCCAGCAGTCTCATCTTCTTCTAGATCATGGCTCTGCCTTCCCCAGAGACCTCAGCCCTGTGTGAGGAGAGAGCTGTGAGCCTCCCCAGCCCAGGGGAGGATTTACCCTGGAGCTTGGGGAGAAATTTGCATGTGGGGCAGCCTGTTCCTTATAAGTGGGGGGACTGAGGTCAGGCTGCCCTGGTCCTTCTGGGGCCTCTGTGGGGCCATCTCTTTCCTTGATCTCACTCTGTATGTAAGTCAGGGATAGGGGATCCCTGGATTCAAGAGACATTGGAATGTGGTCAAAGGTTGACCTCACCTTTTTGAGCATAAGAAGAAATGATGGACTAGACAGGTAGGTGAGACTTTTAACTTCCCATACATCTTTCAAACTGATTTAAAAGGAATTAGCATTTGTTCAGAGTCTTTCTGAATCCCAATTCTCCAGTATACCCACTGTTTCCAAATTTTATATAATAATTTTATACAAATATTATCTTTCTTTGTGCAAAAATAAAAATAAAGGGCATCTATGTTCAATATCTTATATTTTAATTGTATTTAAATATGTTTTTATTGATTTTATTTTTTAGAGAGTTAAACGGAGAAGGTAACTTCATCGCTGACAACAATCCCTGACTCCAGTCTCCCTCCTTCTGCCCCTGGGTATGGTCAGTTGGCCAGAGGTGCCAGGATCTACCACACAATATATGACGTCCTTAATGTATATTGAGCACATTCTACCACGAGACAAATACTTTGGAAATGTTATCTCTCTGTGGAGCTTGTCTTTTCATTCCCTTAATGGAATCTTTGGTGGGATAAATGTATTTCATATAGCAAAGTGTAATTGATGCTTATTTTCAGTGCTGGGCCTTTTTTGGTTTCTCACACAGACCCCCAGGACGTGCTGAGCCTCACGGTCCAGGGGCATCGGCTGCAGCAGCCACAGGGACAGAGAGGTTCTGGTACCAGGAGTGAGGGCTGCTGGGAAACTGCCCAGAACTGGATGGGACTTTGATCTGGGTGAGGGGAGGAAGCTGGACGTGTTCTGAGTCACAGGACAGAGATGTGCCTGATGTTCATGGGCAGAGTGTTACTGGACATGTGGGTTTAAACCTCTTCCCGTGACGACCCAGGAGGATGTGCAGGGCATGACAGACACAGCTTCTGTCATCGTAGGAAACACCTGACATATTATGACCAGGAGTTTGTCAGAATAGAAACGTTAAAGGTTCTGCATGCAGGGATCAAGAGAAATAAGGAACGTGTCATTGCAAAGGGGGGAAGGTGATTCCTGTTACCCACATGCACCTGCTCACAGTGTCTCTGTCTGTGAGGTAACAACTTCCAGGTCCAGGGGTTAGCACTTGGACACCTGCGGGTCATTATTCACATGGTCACACCATGCTTCACCCAAGCTGCACAATTCACTGGGTCCCCATTTATGAAATCCCACAACACTTACAGGAAAAAGTGGACACCCCTCCCTGCACGAGCCATGGTGATGGTGTGTCTGTGTGAGGGGCCCTCATGTCATTGACCAGGACCCTGTCTCAGTCCATCGTCATCGTCGTCATCATCATCATCATCATCATCATCATCATCATCATCATCACCATTACCATTTGTTTATTTATAATTCTTCTTATTATCTCTAGACATGGTTCTTGTTCACACATAATGACACCTTTTTTCATTTTTTTGGTCATTTATTACATTTGCTAAGTAAAATATGTAGTCAGAGTATTTTTTTAAAATTTTTTTATTGCTGACAAATGAGGGTTCATTCTTGCCTCTTCTCCATCTGCCCCACACTGGGATCTGATGAGAAAGGTTTGGTCCGCCCTCTATAGATGTCATTGGGAGATTGAACCACACAAACCCCTGGATGGAGAATTTTTCCCCTCCTCCACCACCTCACGAAAATAAAAGCCCTGAGCCCATCTCCGTTCCTGGGTCTATCAAAGCTCCTCTGACTTGCTGAAGTGCCTTTCCTGTGCTTCTCAAAGATTCCAGCTATGTACGTGATACGTGTCCCGTGTATGTGTGTTTGCCCTCAGCCTGGACATCTGCACAAGCTATCGTGTGTCTCTGCCTCTCTTTGGTGTGAACTGCTCTCAGTGCTGTGAGCATGATGCCACGTCAATGACCGTCACCCCACTGGTCCTTATTCTCTAGCTTTGGGGTCACACGACTCTGGTGCTCACTGTCCACACACATGTGACCTGCTGCTGGCTGACTGGGACCCTGAGCTGTGGAGCTGAGCTGCACTGTTGAGTCAGCAGAGCCTCTGGTGGAATTCAGCTCTTGTGGCTCAGCAGATTTCATGATGAATTGTCATTTGGTCACAAGAGTGTCTGAAAGAGAATCTCTGTCTTTTTCCCATAAGAATGTTGTCTTCCTTGACAAGAGACATTTCTTTATTATTTCTTTTAAATTATTTTTTTTATTAATTTGTTTATGTTACAGATGTTTCTCCTTTCCCCCCATTGACACCCTCCTGCCCATCCCCGTGCCCCATCCCCAGCTCTGTGGTCTATGTCCATTGGTTATGCATACATGCATATAAGTTCTGTGGTTCATCTCCTCCCCCCCACACCCCCCTTCTGAGGTTTGTCAGTCTGTACCCTACCTCAATGTCTCTGGGTCAATTTTGTTCATCAGTTTGTTTAGTTCATTATATTTCACAAATAAGTGAGATCATGTGATATTTGTCTTTCTTTGCTTGGCTTGTTTCGCTTAGCATAATACTCTCCAGGTCCTTCCATGTAGTCTTAAAGGATAAGAGATCTTTCTTTCTTACAACTGCATAGTATTCCATTGTGTACATGCACCACAGCTTTTTAATCCACTTATCTACTGATGGACACTTGGGTTGTTTCCAGATCTTAGCTATTATAAATAGTGCTGCTATGAACATAGGGGTACATATATTCTTTGTGATTGGTGTTTCAGGCTTCTTAGGGTATAGTCCTAGAAGTGGGATCACTGGGTCAAATGGCAGTTCAATTTTAAACTTTTTGAGGTAACACCATAGTGTTTTCCATAGTGGCTGCACCAGTCTACATTCCCACCAGCAGTGTACTAGAGTCCCCTTTTCTCCACACCCTCGCCAACACTTGTTGTTTGATGATTTGTTGATGGCGCTCATTCTGACAGGTGTGAAGTGATACTTCATAGTTGTTTTAATTTGCATCTCTCTGATGATTAATGATGTTGAGCATTTTTTCATATGTCTCTGGGCCATTTGTATGTCCTGTTTGGAGAGATGTCTATTTAGATCCTCTGACCATTTTTTAATTGGGTTCTTTGTCTTCCTTTTGTTGAGTTGTATGAATACTCTATATATTTTGGAAATTAACCCCTTAACTGATGCATGATTGGCAATTATGGTCTCCAATATTGTGGGTTCCCTTTCCATTTTGATGGTTGTTTTTTTTTTTGTTTTTTTTTTTTTTTGTTTTTTTTTTTTTTTTTTTTTTTTTTTTTGCTATGCAGACGGTTTTTAGATTGATATAGTCCCATGTGTTCATTTTTCTTTTGTTGTTCTTGCCTTAGGTGTTGTATCAGTGAAAATTCTGCTGCGTATGATGTCTGAAATTTTGTTGCCTGCATTTTCTTCTAGAATTTTTATGGATTCACGAGTTACATTTAAGTCTTATCAATTTTGAGTTATTCTCGTGTATGGTGTAATTTGGTGGTCTAGCTTCATTTTTTTTGCAAGTAGCTGTCCAATTTTCCCAGTACCATTTATTGAAGAGACTGTCTTGACTCCATTGTATGCTCTTGCCATGTTGTTAAATATTAATTGAGCATATTGTCTTGTGTCAATTTCTGGGTTCTCTGTTCTGTTCCATTGATCTATCTGCCTGTTCTTGTGCCAGTACCAGGCTGTTTTGATTACAGTGGCTTTGTAGTATAACCTGAAATCTGGTAATGTGATCCCTCCTACTTTGTTCTTCTTTTTCAAGATTGCTGTGGCTATTCGGGGTCTTTTTTGGTTCGATATAAATTTTTGGAGTGTTTTTTTCTAGTTCTGTGAAATATGTCATTGGTATTTTGATGGGGATTGCATTGAATGTATAGATTGCTTTGGGTACTATGGACATTTTAATGATGTTAATTCTTCTAATCCATGAACAAGGCACATGCTTCCACTTTTTTATATCTTCCTCTGTTTATTTTTTCAATGACCTGTAGTTTTCTGTGAAGAGGTCCTTTACTTCTTTGATTAAGTTTATTCCTAGGTATCTTAATTTTTTTTGCTGAGATGGTAAATGGGATTGATTTTTTAGTTTCTCTGTCTTTGAGGTCACCATGGGTGTATAAGAATGCTGTCGATTTCTTGACGTTAATTTTGTATCCTGCTACTTTGCCAAATTCATTTATTAAGTCTAATAGATTTTTGATGGAGTCTTTAGGGTTTTCTATGTACAATATCATGTCATCTGCAAATAATGACAGTTTCCCTTCCTCCTTTCCAATTTGGATCCTTTTTATTTTTTCTTCATGTCTAATTGCTGTGGCTAAAACTTCCAGTACAATGTTAAATAAATGTGGCAAAAGTGGGCATCCCTGTCTTGTTCCCATCATTTCTTTATTTTTTAAATATTGTTGACACAATTATGGTTTCCCATAATTCCTCCCGCTTTGTCAACATCCACCCAGTCCTCCCAATCCTCTCCTGGCCCTTTCCACTCAGTCAGTGTCCATGTGCTATGCATATTTATTCCTTGGGTCCTCTCTTCACCTTCCTTATCTTCACTTCCCTACCCCCACCCCCTGACCTCTGTCAGTGTGTTCCATGTACCCGTGTCTCTGGTTCTATTTTGTTCTTCAGTTTATTTTGTTCATTAAATTCTGTATATATATGATATCACAGGGTATTTCCATTTCTCTGACTGGCTTAATTTGATTAACATGATAATCTACTGTTCCATATATATTGTTGCAAAGAGTAAGGGTTGCTTCTCTTCTACAGCTGTGTAATATTCCACTATGGAAATATACCAGTTTTGTATCCACTCTTCCACATGTGCATCTGGGCTGTGTCTAGATGTTGGGTATTGTAAACAATGCTGCTATGAACATAGGGATGCATATCTTCTTTCTGAATCTTTTTTTTTTTTTTTGAGATAATTAGGATATATTCCCAGAAGTGGAATCACAGGGTCAAAAGTTGTCCCATTTTTAATTTATGTGAGAAACCTCCATACTATTTTCCACAGTGGTTACAAAAGTCTGCATACCCACCAAAAATGCACCAGGGTTCCCTTTTCCCCACATCCTCACCATCACTTGCTCTTCATTCACTTATTGATGAGTCATTCTGGCAGGTGTAGTTGCAGTTTGATTGGCACCTATCTGATGTTTTCTGATGCTGAGCATTGTTTCCTTTGTCTCCTGGCATCTGTGTGTCCCCTTCGGAGAAGTGTCTATTCAGGGATTTGCAAACTTTTAAAAAGTATTCTTTTTTTCTTGCTGTTGAGTTGTATAAGGTTTGTAGGTATTTTGGAATTTAATCCCTTATCAAATGTACCATTGATAAATGGACAACAGACTTTTCTAACTCTGAGATGTCAGAAGTAAACACTGAATCAAATATCCACAGAGGTTCCCTGAGGGAAACTGTGATATGAAGAATAAAAAACTCAGGAAATCAGCCCAAACTTCCAAGTGTCCCTGCTCCTGGGATGGTCCTAGTGTTCAGGGAACGTGAACGCCCCCTGGTGTCCTGAGCGCCCCCTGGTGACCTGAGCATGCCCTGCAACCCCGCCCTCCTGTCTTCCTCAGGAGGTTTGTGTCTGGGCTCACACTGATCTCCCCTCACTGTGTCCCTCGCACAGAAATACACGGCCGTGTCCTCAGCTCTCAGGCTGTTCATTTGCAGATACAGCTTGTTCTGAGCATTGTCTCTGGAGATGGTGAATCGGCCCTTCACAGAGTCCGCATAGTATGTGGCACTGCTATCAGAATTAACATCTCCCACCCACTGCAGCCCCTTCCCTGGAGCCTGGCGGACCCACTCCATCAAGGAGCTACTGAAGGTGAATCCAGAGGCTGCACAGGAGAGTCTCAGAGACCCCCCAGGCTGCACCAAGGCTCCCCCAGGCTCCACCAGCTGCTCCTCACACTGGACACCTGCAAACACAAAGACGTCCTGGTCAGGACACTGTCACACGTCCACTGCTTCTCTCTTTCATCCATTCACACACTCAGTGTTCTTGTTCTCCACAAATTACCTCTTAAAATAGCAACAAGGAAAACCCAGCGGAGTCCCAACTCTATGGGGGGTGCTCTGTTTTCAGTCCTGATCAGGGAATGAGGTCACCTGGGGATCCTCGGTCTGGGCTCCTGTCCCAGAGCTGCAGGGTCAGGGCTGGGCTGGATTTTATGGGCAGAGGGGGCCCTATTTGCATGTCCTCCTACTATATAGGGAGCTCTGGGGTGGGAGACCTGCAGAGAGGGCAGTGCCTCAGTGCAGGTGCGAGTGTCCTGGGGGAGAATCGTGGTCATGATAACATTTCAATAATGAAATGGAGTCATAATAGGTAGGGGCATGTCCAAGAGTCCACACCTGGTAACAATGAGCTCAGATACTGGGGTGAGCACCTAAACACTGTCCCCTAATTCTCCCTGAACCTACTCCAGGGCAGAGTGAGACCTGCCTAGTGAAGGTGCAGACCCCTTGAATATAACGAGAACATGAATGAAAATCTGTATCTGGGGTTATCCAGAAGTCAGGCCTGGGGACAATCCGACATGTGTAAAGAGGCCACAGGCTGCAGATCTTGTAAGAGTGGACGTCATGTTCACGGTGTGTTGGTGACCTTGACCCTGGGTGTCTCTGGCTTCCTGACTTCAAGAAGACAAAGAAGACCGAGTGTTGAGTAGATATTTCTCTATCCCTGGGACTCAGATATACTGAGAAGTCAGGGAAATTCATGGAGCTGATGGAGAGGCTGTGGGTTTCCAACACCTAGAAGTCCATGTTCAGAGGGTCTGTCTGCATAGACAGTAATGAAAACCTTAAAGAAGTTGTTATAATAGAACAATTAGTGAGATACATGTTAGTCAGAATATCTGTGACTAGCGAGAAGGCTCATATTTATGGTTAATCACTCATTTGTGAAGCAGAGGCTTTTGCCATTTTAAATCACAAAGGAAGCCACGGTGATATGAGTTGAACTGATTACACGGGCTGGTCCATCTTACCATGTAATTACTATTATGAGACTTTATTGTAAAAAGGGACAGCTCTGTGTTCCCACAGCTTTTAGATAACAGTGTGTCATGTCCTCATGTAATACACGTGTTTACAGAGCATGGAGATAAAGCCTGGACAGTAGACGGGCCCGGAACCCACCTCCTCATGGGGGACATGGGCTCAGTGGGTCCTGAGCTCCCCAGGTCCTGAGAGCATGTTTTCCTTCAAAGCCCACAGAGGACCAGAGACTCCTCATCGCCTTCCCCTCATCCAGCCTGGGCGTCAGGTCCCTTCCTGCAGGAGCTCTATGGACCCTGCTGTTCACAGGACGTCCCCTCCTCGTTCTCTCCGTCCATGAATTAACATCATTAAAATGTCCATATTACCCAAAGCAATCTATAGATTCAATGCAATCCCCATCAAAATACCAGTGACATATTTCACAGAACTAGAACAAATATTTCAAAAGTTCATATGGAACCAAAAAAGACCCCGAATAGCCACAGCAATCTTTAAAATGAAGGACAAAGTAGGTGGGATCACAATACCGGATATCAGCTTATACTACAAAGCTACTGTAATCAAAACAGCCTGGTACTGTCACAAGAACAGGCATATAGACCAGTGGAACAGAACAGAGAATCCGGAAATTGACCCAAGACATTATGCTCAATTAATATTTGACAAAGATGGCAAGAGCATACAATGGTGTCAAGACAGCTTCCTTAATAAATGGTGTTGGGAAAATTGGACAGCTACATGCAAAAAAATGAAACTAGATCATCAGCTTACACCATACACAGGAATAAACTCAAAATGGATAAAACACTTAAATGTGACTCATGAATCCATAAGAATCCTAGAAGAAAATGTAGGCAACAAAATTTCAGACATCATACGCAGCAAAATTTTCACTGATATATCACCTAAGGCAACAGAAACAAAGGGAAAAATAAACACATGGGACTACATCAAACTCAAAAGCTTCTGCACAGCAAAAGAAACAACCATCAAAACCGATAGGGAACCCACTCTATGGGAGAGCATAATTGCCAATGATACATCAGATAAGGGGTTATTTTCCAAAATATACAGAGTGCTCATACAACTCAACAAAAGGAAGACAAAGAACCCAATTAAAAAATGGGCAGAGGAACTAAATAGACACCTCTCCAAAAAGGACATACAAATGGCTAAGACACATATGAAGAAATGCTCAACATCATTAATAATCAGAGAGATGTAAATTAAAACAACAATGAGGTATCACCTCACACCTGTCAGAATGGCCGCCATCAACAAATCATCAAACAACAAGTGTTGGCGAGGGTGTGGAGAAAAGGAGAGTCTAGTACACTGCTGGTGGGAATGCAGACTGGTGCAGCCACTGTGGAAAACAATATGGTGTTACCTCAAAAAATTAAAAATTGAATTGCCATTTGACCCAGTGATCCCACTTCTAGGAATATACCCTAAGAAGCCTGAAACACCAATCAGAAAAAATACATGTACCCCTATGTTCATAGCAGCACTATTTACAATAGCTAAGATCTGGAAACAGCCCAAGTGTCCATCAGTGGATGAATGGATAAAAAAGCTGTGGTACATATACACAATGGAGTACTATGCAGCTGTCAGAAAGAAAGATCTCTTATCCTTTGAGATGACCTGGAGGGACCTCGAGAGTATTATCCTAAGCGAAACAAGCCAAGCAGAGAAAGACAAATATCACATGATCTCACTTATTTGTGGAATATAATGAACATAACAGTCTGAGGAACAGGGTAGACCCAGAGATGTGGAAGTAGGGTATAAACTGACACCCCTCAGAAGAGGGGGTGCGGGGGAGGGAAGAGATAAACCACAGAACTTATGCGCATGTATGCATAAGTGATGGACATGGACAACAAAGCTGGGGACAGGGTGGGGGGATGGGGAGGAGGGTGTCAATGGGGAAAAAGGAGAAACATCTGTAACAAAAATAAATTAATAAAAAAAAAAGAGATTAATTCACTTCACTGGACTTTACATTGTGAATTTCCCTGCGGTATGTAGCATAGAAAACTAGGCTAACCCCTGAGTACTTGTATCATGTAGACGTCAGGCAGACGAGGAAGGAACCTCAGAGGACGTGAGGACGATGCTGAGCAGAGATGACAGAGACAGGATCCCAGAGGGTATTTCACGAGGAAGAAAGTGTCCAGGAGGACGAAGGTGTAGAGAGGTCGTGAGAGGGAGACATGAGGAGATGAACTGGAGCTGACGTCCGGAAAAGTGAATGTCCCAGTGAGAGCCCTGCATGGAGCTGTGTGTGCAGGACTCACTGGGACAGTGAGAGAGCGAGGCCCTGGCGAGTGTGGGGACCTGGAGTGAGCCCAGACCCAGGGCGTGTGGACACACTGACTCTCCCTCTGGTGAAACTGCGTCCCAGTCACAGGGTGGAGAGGGTGCCCGGGGTGCTCAGTCTTTCAAGGAGACAATTGGGTCCCATGGGAACCTAGTGAGATAATGGTCCCTGAGCCTGGACACGACTCGTCTGGGAAAGAGAATGTTGTCCACACCATCGTCGACCTCAGTGAGATGAGGGAACACAGAGGCCAGGACAAGGAGGAGGGTCCCTGGGACCCTGAACCTCAGGAAGAACAGGCGGGCCCTGAGCACCACAGAGAGCTGTTCTCAGCCCCTCCCTGTGCGGTTCCTGAGCGATGTTCCCGGGTCGGTGTGTCCAGAGCGCCCCCTGGTGTCC
Source organism: Tadarida brasiliensis (assembly GCA_030848825.1). Taxonomy (NCBI): domain Eukaryota; kingdom Metazoa; phylum Chordata; class Mammalia; order Chiroptera; family Molossidae; genus Tadarida; species Tadarida brasiliensis. The sequence continues at coordinate 249,054,301 of CM061257.1, forward strand.
TGACCCCTCCTGGTGGACCTGATCATCTCCTGCGGCTCAGCCCCTCCTGTCTTCATGCAGGGAGTTTGTGTCTGGATCATAGAGACGTCCTTATCAGGAAAATGTCACATGACCAGTGTTTATCTCACTCATACACACTCACATACTCTGTGTCTCTAGTTCTCCATAAATTACCTCTTAAAATAGCAACACGGAAAACCTAGCTGAGCCCAAACTCCATGGTGAGTTCTCTGTGTTCAGTCCTGATCAGGGAAGGAGAACATCTGAGAACCTGGAGGTGGGCTCCTGTCCCAGAGCTGCAGGGTCAGGGCTGTGCTGGTTTTCATGAGCTGAGGGACCCTATTTGCTTGTCCTCCTACTACAGAGGGAGCTCTGGACGCTGGCACAAAGGACACAGTTTCAGAGTGTGGTGTGTCCAGGGTCATATGTCTGAGTAGAATTAGCCCTGGTATCTGGGCCCCTGCTCCTCCCAACTTGACCCAAATGATTCCCTGAATGACCTCCAGACAGGGGACATGCCCAGTGAGGGTTGCAGTGCTACCTGGGTGGACGCTGGACCATGGTAAATGTGATCCTGGTACATCACAGCAAGAAAAACTAAAGTAGTAGGAAACTAGAATAAAGGGTGCCATTTTATTTTATTTTATGATATTTTATTTTATTTTTGTTATCAAAATTGCTGTTTATTAATCTATTGGCCAGTAGTCTGGCCCCCAGGAGGATGAATAATTGCTGTCTTGGGCAGGTGTGAGGGATGATCTAGCTTAGCACCTTTGGGAGAAGATGAAGTTGAAGGTGAGACGATCACATTGTCTTCATTTTCTTTGAAATACCGTAGAAGGGAGGAGGAAATGTCGGGCGATTTGTGGCAAGCTTGGAGGCAGTAAGAGCGGCAGGTGTTCGCTGGCCACACATTTGGGGTAACAGCGCTGATTCATTCACACCTGGGGAGCTCCACGCTCCCTTCCCGACACATGGCCTGGAAGGAGTGCACTGAGGTCACCGCGCTGTGTCCCGATTACACACACATTCAATGGGAGTTCCTGTTTCTGCATAATAGGTTTTCTCATCTTTCCCTTTCAACTGTATGTTGTTTTCCCTCATGTTTTTTCATACATTACACATGGTTAATGCATCTCGGGATTCTGTCCAAGGGTGCAGTTTTAACTATCATCTCTTAGAAGGCTACCTGTATGAACACAGGAAGGTGATCAACCGTCACACCCTGAGGGAAATTATCATGTGGGAACTTTATGTTTAGGAGATGGAAGTTCCGTCTGACACTATTTCCCCTGTACAGTGTTCAGAGGACAAATTGAGAATGAGTGTAACCCTAGAGCCAGTGGACCAATGTTGGGGGACAGTGGGCATCTGTGTGGGTCCCTGGGAAGCAGAAGCGTGAACTACAGAGAAGCAGACAGGGCTCCCGGGTCCGAGTCCTTCAGGGAGTTTGGAGCTGGATGTGCAGCAGCTGCACGGCCTCCTGTGTGGGGTTTGTTCTCCAGACTCTGCGGGACCATGATCAAGTGGATGGCATCCTAGCTCCCTAGAATCAGGTTCCTGTCCCAGTTGACTCCCATCATGTACGGACATGGTGACAGCGTTCCCAATGGTCACATGCAGACATCCGGTTTCCAATAACCACGTTCTCATGATATAAATTTAATTACTCACAAGTCTCTACCTACAACTTTACCTAAACTCACCTGGTCATGACTGAGATCCTTCTTCATCCCCAATGACTGAACGTCTTGGCTCAGGAAATTCCTGGCAGACTTGTTGGGTCTCCTGGAATGCAGGGAGGTTTAGGTAAGTTCCACATTTGTGAACTGACATTGATTGTGTGCTGACAGTTTCCCCAGGCTCAGCAACCCCTCTGCATTTTCATTCCTCCAGAAGTGATACACTACAATTCTGCACGACAGAACGTTTCTAATACTATCATAAATCTTTCAAAACACAGAGCCAAGAGCATAGCCTCAGAATGAAAGGTCCAGAGAGACTCGTGTAGAAACTGTTATCTGGAGAGGAAGCCCGGAGCCTCAGAGGAAACAGGCATAAACACCGCCTGCACCTGCTCCTGGGGTTGCAACACAGAGTCCGTGGGTTCCCAGCACCTGATTATGTCCTGAGCGCCCCCTGCAGCCCCGCCCTTCTGTCTCTCTCAGGAGGTTTGTGTCTGGGCTCACACCGACTGCCCTTCACTGTGTCTCTCGCACAGTAGTACACGGCCGTGTCCTCGGTGGTCACGGAGCTCAGCTGCAGGGAGAGCTGGTTCTTGGACGTGTCAGCAGTGATGGAGGTGCGGCCCTGGAAGGCTGGGTTATAGTATGTGCTCCCCTTCCACCACCCCATCCACTGCAACTCGCTCCCAGGTTTCTGGCGGATCCAGCTCCAGTAGTAACTGCTAGTGACTGAGCCCCCAGAGACAGTGCAGGTGAGGGAGAGAGTCTCCGAGGGCTTCACCAGTCCTGGACCTGATTCCTGCAGCTGCACCTGGGACAGGACACCTGGGAACAAGGAGAATCAGGCTCTGTCAGTCACATGCAGTCACAACCACCCCGCAGACCCCTGTCTGACCTCTGAGACCCTCACCTTGGGGGGCTGTCCCAAGGCACAGGAGAAGACCCAGCAGTCTCATCTTCTTCTAGACTATGACTCTGCCTTCCCCAGAGACCTCAGCTCTGTGTGAGGAGAGAGCTGTGAGCCTCCCCAGTTCAGGGGAGGATTTACCCTTGAGTTTGGAGATAAATTTGCATGTGGGGCAGCCCTTTCCTTAAAAATGGAGGACTGAGGTCAGGCTTCCCTGGTCCTTCTGGAGGCCCTCTAGGGGCATCTCTTCCCTTCAACTGACTCAGCATGTAAGTCAGGGAAAGGGGATCAGTTGGTTCTTGAGACCTATGGAGTCAGCTTAATCACCATGCCCATCTCTGATAAGTGGTGGACTGGATGAGAAGATTCTATTTTTAGTTCCTCATGCATCGTTCTAATAGACTTGTAGGAATTACATTGGTCCAGGTAGTTTCTTAAACTCATCTCTGTAATATATACTCAACTGTCAAATATTTTTATAAACAATTGTATTTTTAGTTAGGCCGGTGTGCCTCAGTGTTTAAGCATTGACCCATGCTCCTAGAGTTTGCCGGTTCGATTCCTGGTCAGGACACATGCCCAGGTTCTGGGCCCAGTCCCCAGTGTGGGGCATGGAGGAGGCAATCAATTGATGTTCTCTCTCATTGCTATTTCTATCTTTCTCTCCCTCTCACTTCCTCTCTCTCAAATCAATAAATATATATTTAAATAAAGTAAAAATTTATAAAAATAATTATATTTTCATAAACATAATTTCATATATACAATATCTACCTTCTCTTAAAATCACAAAATAAAGGACATTCATTTTCATTATCTTATATGTTTATTTATGTTGTTATGGTGATCCAAGAAACTATATTTCAAGAACAGGTTAATGGGAGATCCTCAATTCTTTTCTGTATTTTGTGTTGTTTGGATAAACTTATATTCATTATAAGTTCTGAGTAACACCATATGATATGCCATTTTTAAGGTTATTGCTCAATCTATTTTTCTTCCAATCTTTACCAAACACCTTTCGGCAGCTAAGCAGGGTCAGGCCTGGTTAGTACTTGGATATGAGACCCTTGATCCTTGATATTGAATATTGGTAATTTGGTCTTACTGTCCCTCCTTAAGTCTTCACTTCTGTAAGCCCATGGCTTATTTCATAGACCACAATCTAATTATATCAGACATAATCATGTCTATATACGGAGAAATGATTGAAAATAGAGAGAGTGAGTATGTATTAGTAAAATTCAGATTCTTTTATATGTTTAAATGTTAAAGGCAGTAGATTAACTGGTCTGTTTTCTCAGTCTAGTGTTACCAGTGATGTTGGGGTTAAAGGGGTGGGGCGCAATGGAGACAATTCCCAACACTGATTTGCTCGTAGGAAAGGGAACTTTAACTCTCACCCACTCCCTCTGCCCCTGGGACAGTCACTATGGTGACTCTCACCAAAAATATGCTGGGCCCTCCCACTTAGCCTACAACATTCTTAATGTATAATGCACACAATCTCCCATCAGCTATGGGACTTGGAAGCCTATTGTCTCTTTGTAGACTACCCTTTCCATTCCCTTAATGGAATATTTGTTGAGAAAATGTTTTTATTTTTAACAATGTTCAGTTTATCACTATTTGATTTAATGGATCTGTTTGTGATGATTTATATAACAACTCACCAGAAGATAGTCACTCTCCATTGCCCATGGGGGAGGGGATCATGATATGAACACATGGGGTACTAAACCCAACAGAGAAACGATGGTTGGAATATATAATGTCATTGAAATCTGTTTGCTCTGTCCGTTGACCAGGAGACCAACCTTCCATGGCAAGAAGCTCTGATTCATATCAAAGATTAATTCAATGTTCTGGACTTTATCTTGTTAGCTTTCCTACAATATATAGCATAGAAAAGTAGACTAACCCCTGAGACATTATATAATGTAGACGTCAGACAGACGAGGAAGTGACCTCAAAGGACATGAGGGAGATTCTGAGCAGAGATGACAGAGACAGGATCCCAGAGGTTATTTCACGAGGATGAAAGTGACCAGGAGGACGAAGGTGCAGAGAGGTCGTGAGAGGGAGACATGAGGAGATGACCTGGAGCTGACATCTGAGGATGTGAATGTCCCAGTGAGAGCCCTGCATGGATCTGTGTGTGCAGGACTCATGTGGGACAGTGAGAGAGCGAGGCCCTGGCGAGTGTGGGGACCTGGAGTGAGCTCAGACCCAGGGCGTGTGGACACAATGACTCTCCCTCTGTGGACACTGCGTCCCCATCAGAGGTGGAGAGCATGCCTGGGGTGCTCAGTCTTTCAAGGAGACAACTGCGTCCCATGGGAACCTAGTGAGATAATGGTACCTGAGCCTGGACACGACCCCTCTGGGAAAGAGAATGTTCTCGACACCATCATCATCCCCAGTGAGATGAGGGAACACAGGGCTCAGGACAAGGAGTAGGGTCCCCGGGACCCTGAACCACAGGAAGAGCAGGAGTGCCCTGAGCACCCCAGGGAGCTGTGCTCAGCCCCTCCCTGCGCGGTTCCTGCACGATGTTCCCAAGTCGGTGGGTCCCGAGCGCCCCCTGCTGTTCCTGAAGGGTCTGCGGGGTCCAGAGCGCCCCCTGGTGTCCTGAACCCTCCTGGTAGACCTGGTGGTCCTGCAGCTCAGCCCCTCCTGTCTCCCTGCAGGGAGTTTGTGTCTGGATCAGAGACCCCTGGTCAGGAAAATGTCAGATGTCCAGTGTTTATCTCACTCATATTCACTCACATACTCAGTGTCTCTAGTTGTCCATAAATTACCTCGTAAAATAACAACGTGGCCAGCCCAGTTGAGCCCAAACTCCATGGTGAGTGACCTGTGTTCAGTCCTGATCAGGGAAGGAGAACATATGAGATCTCCAAGCTGGGCTCCTGTCCCAGTGCTGCAGGGTTGGGACTGGGCTGGTTGTCTTGAGCTAAGAGGCCCTCTTTGCATGTCCTCCTACTATAGAGGGAGCTGTGGGGATGGACACTGACATAAAGGACATAGTTTCAGAGTGTGGTGTATCCAGGGCCATATGTCTGTGTAGAATTAGCCCTGGTAACTGGGCCCAACTGCTTCTCTGAATGACTTCCAGACAGGGGGACATACCACGTGGGGTTTTCAGAGCTGCCTGGCTGGACACTGAATCATGTTAAAATGTGATCTTGGAACAGTACAGCAGGAAAAAATAAATGTAATAAGAAACTAAAAGAAAGAGTACAGTTTGGGATATTGTATCTTAGAAGGCTACCTGTGTGAACACAGGAAGGTGATCAACCATCACACCCAGACGGAGATTAACGTGTGGGAACTTCATGTTCAGGAGACGGAAGTTCCCTCTGACACTGTTTTTCCTGAACAGTGTTCAGAGGAAACACTGAGAACAGAATATGATCCTAGAGCCAGTGTTGGGGGACAGTGGGCATCTCTGTGAGTAACTGGGAAGCAGAAGCGTGAACTACAGAGAAGCAGACAGGGCTCCCGGGTCCGAGTCCTTCAGGGAGTTTGGAGCTGGATGTGCAGCAGCTGCACGGCCTCCTCTGTGGGGTTTGTTCTCTAGACTCTGCTGGACCAGGTTCAGTCACTGGGGATGGAGAAGAACCTCAGTCATGACCAGGTGAGTTTAAGTAAAGATGTGGGAGTAATTAAGTTTAGGATATAGAAATGTATTCATGGAAATTCTTGATGCATATAACAGAGAATAACATCTAAATAAAACATTATTTTATAAAAATATGTTTTCTGCAAGGCTGGTACAATATACGCAAATCAATAAATGTGATACCTCACATAAACAAAATGAAAGATAAAAACCATATGATCATATCAATAGATGCTGAAAAAGCATTTGACAAAATCCAGCACCCATTTCTGATAAAAACGCTCAGCAATTTGGGAATAGAGGGATCATATCTCAACATTATAAAGGCCATATATGAAAGACCTACAACCAACATCATACTCAATGGACAAAAACTCAACGCATTTCCATAAGAACAGGAACAAGACAAGGATGCCCACTTTCACCAGTCTTATTTAACGTAGTAATCGAAGTCTTAGCCACAGCAATCAGACATGAAGAAAAAATAAAAGGGATCCAAACTGGAAAGGAGGAAGTGAAACTGTCATTATTCGCAGATGACATGATATTATACATAGAAAACCCTAAAGACTCCATCAAAAATCTACTAGACTTAATTAATGAATTTGGCAAAGTAGCAGGATAAAAATTAACGTCAAGAAATCAACGGCATTCTTATCCACCAATGATTAACTCACAGAAAGAGAAACTAAAAAAACAATCCCATTTACCATTGCGGCAAAAAAATTAAGATACCTAGGAATAAACTTAACCAAAGAAGTAAAAGACCTATTTGCAGAAAACTACAGGACATTGAAAAAAGAAATAGAGGAAGATATAAAAAAGTGGAAGCACATACCTTGTTCATGGATTGGAAGAATTAACGTCATTAAAATGTCCATATTACCCAAAGCAATCTATAGATTCAATGCAATCCCCATCAAAATACCAGTGACATATTTCACAGAACTAGAACAAATATTTCAAAAGTTCATATGGAACCAAAAAAGACCCCGAATAGCCACAGCAATCTTGAAAAAGAAGGACAAAGTAGGTGGGATCACAATACCGGATATCAGGTTATACTACAAAGCTACCGTAATCAAAACAGCCTGGTACTGGCACAAGAACAGGCATATAGACCAGTGGAACAGAACAGAGAATCCGGAAATTGACCCAAGACATTATGCTCAATTAATATTTGACAAAGGTGGCAAGAGCATACAATGGAGTAAAGACAGCCTCTTTAATAAATGGTGTTGGGAAAATTGGACAGCTACATGAAAAAAAATGAAACTAGACCATCAACTTACACCACACACAAGAATAAACTCAAAATGGATAAAAGACTTAAATGTGACTCGTGAATCCATAAAAATCCTAGAAGAAAATGTAGGCAACAAAATTACAGACATCATACGCAGCAAAATTTTCACTGATATATCACCTAAGGCAACAGAAACAAAGGGAAAAATAAACACATGGGACTACATCAAACTCAAAAGCTTCTGCACAGCAAAAGAAACAACCATCAAAACAGATAGGGAACCCACTCTATGGGAGAGCATAATTGCCAATGATACATCTGATAAGGGGTTAATTTCCAAAATATACAGAGTGCTGATACAACTCAACAAAAGGAAGACAAAGAACCAAATTAAAAAATGGGCAGAAGAACTAAATAGACACCTCTCCAAAAAGGACATACAAATGGCTAAGAGACATATGAAGAAATGCTCAACATCATTAATCATCAGAGAGATGCAAATTAAAACAACAATGAGGTATCACCTCACACCTGTCAGAATGGCCGCCATCAACAAATCATCAAACAACAAGTGTTGGCGAGGGTGTGGAGAAAAGGGGACTCTAGTACACTGCTGGTGGGCGTGCCGACTGGTGCAGCCACTATGGAAAACACTATGGTGTTACCTCAAAAAATTAAAAATTGAATTACCATTTGACCCAATGATCCCACTCCTAGGAATATACCCTAAGAAGCCTGAAACACCAATCAGAAAGAATACATGTACCCCCATGTTCATAGAAGCACTATTTACAATAGCTAAGATCTGCAAACAGCCCAAGTATCCATCAGTAGACGAATGGATAAAAAAGCTATGGTACATATACACAATGGAGTACTATGCAGCTGTAAGAAAGAAAGATCTCTTATCCTTTGGGACGACATGGGAGGACCTGGAAACTATTATCCTCAGTGAAACAAGCCAAGCAGAGAAAGACAAATATCATATGATCTCACTTATTTGTGGAATATAATGAACATAACAGTCTGAGGAACAGGGTAGTCCCAGAGACTTGGAAGTAGGGTACAGACTGACATTTGCCAGAAGAGGGGGTGGGGGAGGGGAGCGATGAACACAGAACTTGTACGCATGTACTCATAACCAATGGACATGGACAACAAAACTGGGGACGGGCAGGGAGGGAGGGGGAGGAGGGTGTCAATGGGGGAAAAAAGGAGAAACATCTGTAGCAAAAGTAAATTAATAAAAAAAATGAAAAATAAAACTATGTTTTCTCTATCCATTGTTTACAGAATGAATAAGTCATTCAGATAACCTCCCATTATTTCAGCTGATTGATCTGATTTTCTATAAACTGGTCAGCCTGGTGGCTCAGCCATGTTCTCACCATCAGATTCTGTGTCCATGTGGACGTGTGACGTGGTCCAAACCAGGGATGCAGGAAACAGCTGCATTCCTGGTTCCTCAGAAGTAAATTTCAGATTCTTTCCTTGTCTGCACATGACCCTGGGAAATGCTGTCCCCACCTCCACACACAGGGAGTCCCCTGGTGGGTGATGTCTCCTGCTGTGGGTGTCACTGTGCAGAGCTGGGAACAGATGCTCCCATGTACATGGATGGGGAACCAGCAAGGCAGGGGCCACACTCCCAGGGCTCTTGTTCTTTATGTCGTGAGTTCTCCCCTCACAGAGCAAGTTCTCAGTGTCTCATATCACTTTCCTCAGATATAGCCACACATGGTAACCTAGTCATTAATAGACAGACAAGTGGCTTGGAAATTACCATCCTCTTTACTCAGCTATAGAAAGAAGGAATTTGTACCCTTTGTGTCAATGTGGATGGACCTAGAGGGACTTATGCTGAGTGAAGAAAGTCAGACAGAGAGAGACAAACACCCTGTGGTGTCACTGATATGAGGAATCTACAGAACACAGTAAATAACAGGCAGAATAGAAACAGACCCATGGACTCAGGGGACAGACTGATGGTTCCAGAGCGAGGGCAGTTGGGGGCCTGGGTGAAATGGGGAGGGACTAAGAAGCACAGATGGGCAGTCAGACAGCAGTGACAGGATGTGAAGTGCAGCCCAGGGAACAGTCAGTCGTATTGTCATAACTGGGTGAGGGGCCAGGCGGGCACTGGAACTATTGGTGCCTCACTTCATAAATCATATGATGTCTGACCACTCGGCTGTGCACCAGAAACTAATATAAAATAATACAGACTGGCAACGGGAATTGAAAAAGAAAGAAAAAAGGGAATTGACCCTCACTCCAGTGAGATTAAACCAAGGGTGTGGTGGGTGGTGACCCAGACAGGAGACAGGGCTGAATTCCAGGACTGTGCTCACAGGTGCATCCTCACTGGGAAAGTGCTGACATCGTTAGAGTCATTAGAGGCTCCCACGGAGAACCTTGACCTGAAATTATTTGCTGAGAGTTCAGATCTCGATAACAAACTGAAGGCAGTGATCCAGAACTTACTTCAACAATCAGACATGTTGAGGAGTCTTTCCTGTGCTTCCTAGAAATTCCAAACGTGATACACGTTCCATGTCCCCTTGTCTGTGTTTGTCCTCAGCCTGGACATCTGCACAAGCTCTTGTGGTCCCTCTGCCTCTGCCTTGTGCCAACTGCTCTCGGTTCTATGAGCATGATGCCAAGTCAGTGACCGTCACCAAGGGGACTTTTATTTCAAGCTTTGGGGTCACACACCTCTGGTGCCCACTGTCCAGCAGACAGGTGTCATCCTGCTGGCTGGTTGGGACCCTCAGTGCGTGGAGCTGAGCTGCACAGTTTAGCCAGCAGAGCCTCTGGTCAAAAGACTCGATGATAAATTGTGTTTTGGACACAAGAGTATCTGAAAGGGAATCCCTGCCTTTTGTCTGTGTGAGAAAGATGTCTCACTTTAAAACAGGTTTCTAATTCAGAGACCTAAGAGGTAAGAGAAGAATCAGGAATCCAGAGAGGTTCCCAGAGGGAAACTGTGACACGAAGAGGAAACCACACAGGAAACCAGCCCAAACCTCCAACTGCACCTGCTCCTGGGTGGTCCTTGTGTTCAGGACCCTGATCGCCCCCTGGTGGTGGCAGCCTCTCCTGCAGGAGGTTTGTGTCTGGGCTCACACTGACTTCCCCTCACTGTGTCTCGCCCAGTAATACATGGCCGTGTCCTCAGTGGTCACGGATCTCAGCTGCAGGGAGAACTGGTTCTTGGACTTGTCACTGGAGATGGTGGTGCGGCTCTTGAGGGACGGGTTGTAGCTAGTGCTACCACTAGCATATATGTACCCAATCCATTCCAGCCCCTTCCCTGGTTTCTGGCGGATCCAGCTCCACCAGTAGTAATCACTGACTGAGCCCCCAGAGACAGAGCAGGTGAGGGAGAGGGTCTGCGAGGGCTTCACCAGTCCTGGGCCCGACTCCTGCAGCTGCACCTGGGACAGGACACCTGGGGACAAGGAGCATCAGGCCCTGTCAGTCATGTGCAGTCACAACCACCCCATAGACCCCTGTCTGACCTCTGAGACCCTCACCTTGGGGGGCTGTCACCAGGCACAGGAGAAGACCCAGCAGCCTCATCTTCTAGACCACGGCTCTGCCTTCCCGAGCGACCTCAGCCCTGTGTGAGGAGAGAGCTGTGAGCCTCCCCAGCCCAGGGGAGGATTTACCCTTGAGCTTGTGGAGAAATTTGCATGTGGGGCAGCCTGTTCCTTATAAGTGAGGGGGACTGAGGTCAGGCTGCCCTGGTCTCACTAATGTTATCAGTGATGTCAGGGCTCAGAAGGAGGTTAGTGAAGAGAATTCCTTCATAGATTTTCTCATAGGAAAGGAAACTTCAACCCTGACAGGAATCCTTGACTCTAGTCTCCCTCATTCCCTGCCCCTGGGGATGGTCAGTGTGGTCAGAGGTGCTGAGCTCTCCCACAGAGCATATAACAACCTCAATGTAGAGTTAACACTTTCTCCCATCAGATACTTTATTCTGAAATGTATTCTCTGTGTAGGCCTGTCATTTAATTTCCTAAATGCAATCTTTGGTGGGACAAATGTATTTCATTTTGCAAAGTCTAATTCACCTCTATTTTCTGTACTGGGCCTGTTTGGGTGAATCACACAGACCCCCAGGGCGTGCTGAGCCTCACGGTCCCATGGCATTGGCTGCAACAGCCACAGGGACAGAGAGATTCTGGCACCAGGAGTGAGGGCTGCTGGGAAACTGCCCAGAACTGGACGGGACTTTACCTGGGTGAGGGGAGGAAGCTGGACGTGTTCTGAGTCACAGGACAGAGATGTGCCTGATGTTCATGGGCAGAGTGTTACTGGACATGTGGGTTTAAACTTCTTCCCCTGATGACCCAGGAGGATGTGCAGGGCATGACAGACACAGCTTCTGTCATCGTAGGAAACACCTGATGGATTATGACCAGGAGTTTGTCAGAATAAAAACGTTAAAGTTTCTGCAGGCAGAGATTAGGGAAATAAGGAACGTGTCATTGAAAAGGGTGGAAGGGGATTCCTGTTACCCACATGCCCCGGCTCACAGTGTCTCTGTCTGTGAGGTAACAACGTCACAGGTCCAGGAGTCTAGCACTTGGACACCTGTGGGTAATTACTCATATGATCACACCATGCTTGCCCAAGCTGCACAATTCACTGGGTCCCCATTTATGAAATCCCTCCAAACTTAGAGGAAAGTGTAAACACCCCTCCCTGCAGTAGCCATGGTGCTGTTATATCTGTGTGAGGGGCCCTCATGTCATTGACCGGGACCCTGTCTCAGTCCATCATCATCACCATCATCATCATCATCATCACAATCATTTGCTTACTTATAGTTGTTCTTCTCATTTTCTATAGATATGTTTGCTGTCCACAGATAATTACTTTTTATTGGGGATAAAAAGAAGACATCATGCACGGCCAGTGTGGATCAGTGGTTGAACATCGACCCATGCACCTCGAGGTCACAGGTTCGATTCCTATTTAGGGCCACTGCTCAGGTTGTGGGCGCAATCCCCAGTGGGGTGCATGCAGGAGGTGGCCTATCAATGTTTCTGTCTCTCTCCCTTTCCTTTCCTCTCTATCTAAGTCAATAAATAAATAATAAATAAATAAAAACCAGGGGTCTCCTCTTTCCATATCAGTGGGAGAGTGAAACAAAGCCTCACCCACCGTAGCTGACACAGGCCTTCCAACACGCTGAGGACCTTGGATACATACAGGTTCCACCCAGGACCTGGGACGAGGACCCCTATCCAATCCCATTGTCATTGTCACCACCACCACCATCCTCAATATTTCTTATAAATAATCAGTTTTCTCATTTTCTCTAGACCTGGTTTTGTGCTCACATAATAGTCCTTTATCTTAATTTTTACTAATTTTGTACAATATTTAACTTGAACATGTAGCCGTATGCTATTTTCTTTTTCATTCCTGCTGAGTCGCTGCCAGGTCCCTGAGCTCTGTGCACACTGAGCTCCTCCCATCCCTGGTGACAATGAGGGAACATTCAGTCCCCAGGGAGGGGAGCTTTCCCCCTGGGAATGGGGACAAGGAGACAGAACCCAGCAAACCCCTGTGGTCCTAGGGGGCTGTGTGCACACCCAGGACACGCCCCTGTGTCATCTCTGAGACTGGATCCTCCACTCTGAGTCATCACTGAGATCCTTCTGTGTCGAGGTGTGTATCAATCGATGGTTATTTTTCATTGCTGAGTATTATTCCATTGACTGATGTTCCATAGTTTGCTTATTTGTAAAATTAAAATGCCTTTGGGTTGTTGGTAACTTCTAATTCAAAGAACGTAAATATTTGTATATATTTTTGTATGAACATGAGGATTTGTCTTTCTGGAGCACACACTCCTAGTGGGACGACAGCGATGCAAGGTATATATTTAATTTAATAGGAAACCATGATTCACTATGTGAAGAAAGAATAACAGGAGGAGAAGAGGAGCCCAGTCACTGCCGACATGTCATCTGCACACACAGTGCCACCTCCTGAATTGTCCACAGTGAAAATATGAGAAGTTAGAGCCACAGAGAAAAACCGAGAAACCGTCCCTGGATGCAGCTGAGAGCTGAGAGGAAATCCCTGCTCCCAACAGGAAGCCCCTCCTTCCCCCTCACTTCGCACCTGCTCCTGGGCTGTTCTCTGTGGTCGGTGTGTTCTGAGCGCCCCCTGGTGTCCTGCGCGCCCCCTGCAGCCCTGCCCTCCTGTCCCCCTCAGGAGGTTTGTGTCTGGGCTCACACTGACTTCCCCTCACTGTGTCTAGCACAGTAATACACGGCCGTGTCCTCGGTGGTCACGGAGCTCAGCTGCAGGGAGAAGTGGTTCTTGGACGTGTCTCTGGTGATGGAGGTGCGGCTCTTGAGGGACGGGCTGTAGTAAGTGCTGCCGCCAGAGTTGATGCACCCCAACCACTCCAGCCCCTTCCCTGATTTCTGGCGGATCCAGCTCCAGCAGTAACCACTGGTGATGAGGTAACCAGAGACAGTGCAGGTGAGAGAGAGGGTGTGCGAGGGCTTCAACAGTACTGGGCCCGGATCTGGCAGCTGCACTTGGGACAGGACACCTGGGGACAAGGTGCATCAGGCCCTGTCAGTCATGTGCAGTCACAACCACTCCATTGACCCCTTTCTGACCTCTTTGACCCTCACCTTGGGGGGCTGTCACCAGGCACAAGAGAAGACCCAGCAGTCTGGTCTTCAAGACCACGCCTCTGCCTTCTCCGGAGACCTCAGCCCTGTGTGAGGAGAGAACTGTGAGCCTCCCCAGCCCAGGGGAGGATTTACCCCGGAGCTTGGGGAGAAATTTGCATGTGGGGCAGCTTGTTCCTTATAAGTGGAGGACTGAGGTCAGGCTGCCCTGGTCCTTTTGGGGCCCTGTGGGGGCATCTCTTCCCCTGATCTCACTCAGCATGTGAGTCAGGGATGGAGAATCACCTGGTACATGAGATATATTGGAGTCAGGTTACAGGATGTGCTCATTTCAGATAAATGGTGGACTCTATGAGTCGATTACATGTGTAGTTTAGCATGCATCTTTCAAATAGATTCATAAGGATTACATTTTTCCAAGTGGTTTATCAATCCCTTCTCCCTAATGTCTGCACAACTGTCAAAACTATTTTCTAAACAATTGTATTTTTAATATATATATTAAAATTTATGTTAAAATATATATTATATTTAATATATATTATATATTATATAATGTCTGTCTGAAAATCACAAAATAAGGACATTCATTCTTACTATCTTATTTATTAATTTATTTTGTTACTTTGATCCAAATAACTGTATCCTAAGAACAGGTCTTTGGGATACGCTTGATTTTGTTTTATTTTGTTTAGTTTTATTTTATTTTGTTAAAGGATATTTCATACAAATATTGAGTAACACTACACTAAATACCTTTATTTAGGTTGTTCCTAGAAACATTTTTTCTTACAATCTTTGCCAAACAGTTTCAGAAGCTGAGCATGGTCAGTCCTCTTTAGTATTTGGATGGGAGACCCTTGATTCTTGATGTTGATAGTTGGTAATTGTGACTTTGTGTCCCTCTTGAAACTCTTCCTAGTGGAAGCCCACGGCTTATTGCAGTGACCCCAAACAATCTCCATCGTACATAATCACATACACACATGGAGAAATTATTGGAAAAAAATGATTATGCATTAGTAAAACTCAGGCTCGCCACAGATTAATGACCACTTTACTCAGTCCAGCGTTATCAGTGAGATAGGTGTTCAAAAAGAGGGACATGAAGAGAATCCCAGCTCACATTTGCTCATAGGAAAGGGATCTTTAATGCTGACAGCACCCTCACTCCTGTCCTCCTCTGTTCTGTCCCTGGGAAGGTCAGAGGGAGCAGGGCTCTCCCACATAATCTAGAGCATCCTGAACGTATGACGCACACGTTCTCCCATCAGACATATCACCGAGAACTATGTTGTCTCTTTATCAGCTGGTATTTTATTTCCCTTAATGGCTTGGTTGATGGGAAAATTGTTTATTTCCAACAATGATCAATTAATTCATCACTGTTTCAACTAATGGGTCCTATTTTTGAAGTTTTCTATAACTATTCTCAAGAAAATTTCCACTCTCCATTTCCATGGGAGGAGAACCTGATATGAACACAGTGGGCACGAAACCCGATGGGAAATAATGGCTGGAATTCTTAATATCATTGAAATCTGTTTGCTGTGTCCTCTGATCAGGAGACCAGCCTTCCATGGCATGAAGCTCTGATTCATTTCAGAGATTAATTCACTTTACTGGATATTACATTGTGAATTACCCTGTTGTATGTAGGATAGAAGACTATACTAACCCCTGAGAAATTATATCATGTAGACGTCAGGCAGACGAGGAAGGAACCTCAAAGGACGTGAGGCAGATTCTGAGCAGAGACGACAGGGACAGGATCCCAGAGGGTATTTCACGAGGATGAAAGTGACCAGGAGGACGAAGGTGCAGAGAGGTTGTGAGAGGGACACATGAGGAGATGACCTGGAGCTAACGTCTGGAAAAGTGAATGTCCCAGTGAGAGCCCTGCATGGAGCTGTGTGTGCAGGACTCATGTGGGACAGTGAGAGAGCGAGGCCCTGATGAGTGTGGGGACCTGGGGGATGGACTCTCAGAGTGTCTAGACGGTGACACCTGGATGGGCGGAGGTGGGTTTTAAACCACGTTCTCCAGGGCCAGTGCCCAGATGACCACCACTCAGGGGATGCTGGGAACAGGACTATGGGGTGACAGTGACTTCTAGTGGTCACTTTGAGCCATGCAGGCTTCAGGACCCTAGGGACTGAACCAGCTGCCTCTCCACCCACCCAAGACCAGGGAAGAGAAGAGCTCACCTTTAAGGTCGGGCTCTTCCTCTCTGAAGAAGAGAGACAGGAGGACTTGCACAACGAGGTTATTTTTATTGCTGAGTAGTATTCCACTGGTGGATGTTCCCTAGTTTGATTATTTGTAAAATTAGAAGGACATTTGTGTTGTCTGTAGCATGTAGCACAATGATGCTATGAATATTTGGATGTCCATATATTTTTGTATGAACACAAGGAATCCTTGTTCTGCAGCAAACACTCCTTGTGGGGCAGCTGAGATACATGTTAAGTATACATTTTACTTGATAAGAAACTGCGATTCACTTTGTGGAGAAAGAATAACAGGACACAGAGGGACCTGGAGAAGGAAGGAGCCCAGTCACTGCCGACATGTCATCTGCACACACAGTGTCACCTCCTCACTTGTCTGCAGTGAGAATATGAGAAGTTAGAGCCACAGAGAAAAAACGAGAATCGTCCTGGATGCAGCTGAGAGCTGAGAGCTGAGAGGAAATCTCTGCTCCCAACAGGAAGCCCCTCCTTCTCCTCTCACTCTGCACCTGCTCCTGTGCTGTTCTCTGTGGTCAGTGGGTCCTGAGCGCCCCCTGGTCTCCTGAGCGCCCCCTGCAGCCCCGCCCTCCTGTCCCCTCAGAAGGTTTGTGTCTGGGCTCACACTGACTTCCCCTCATTGTGTGTATCTCGCACAGTAAGACACGGCCGTGTCCTCGGTGGTCACGGAGCTCAGCTGCAGGGAGAACTGGTTGTTGGACGTGTCTCTGGAGATGGAGGTGCGGCTCTTGAGGGACGGGCTTTTGTAAATACTACCTTCATAAAATGTGTGCCCCATCCACTCCAGCCCTTTCCCTGGTTTCTGGAGGATCCAACCCCAGTAGTAACCACTGGTTGTGATGGAGAATCCAGAGACAGCGCAGGTGAGGGAGAGGGTCTGCGAGGGCTTCACCAGTCCTGTGCCCGACTCCTGCAGCTGTACCTGGGACAGGACACCTGGGGACAAGGAGCATGAGGTCCTGTCACTCATGTGCAGTCACACCACCCCACAGACCTCTGTCTGACCTCTGAGACCCTCACCTTGGGGGGCTGTCACCAGGCACAGGAGAAGACCCAGCAGTCTCATCTTCTTCTAGACCACGGCTCTGCCTTCCCCAGAGACCTCAGCCCTGTGTGAGGAGAGAGCTGTGAGCCTCCCCAGCCCAGGGGAGGATTTACCCTGGAGCTCGGGGAGAAATTTGCATGTGGGGCAGATTTTGCCTTATAAGTGCGGAGACTGAATTCAGACTGCCCTGGTCCTTCTGGGTCCCCTATGACAGCATCTCTTCCGTTGAACTCACTCAGCGTGTAAGTCATGGAAAGAGAATCCCCTGTATCATGAGACACATTGGAATGAAGTCAAGTTCGGCCTCACCTTTCTGAGAATTAGAAATGGTGGGCTAGAAGGGGACGTTATTTAGCCCTGGCTGGTTTGGCTCAGTGGCTAGATGAGTAGGTTATACTTTTAAATTCTCATGCATGTTTCAAACAGATATAAAGGGATTATCATTTGTTCAGAGTTACTGCATTCAAGCACTGCATTATATCCACAATTTTAAAAATTATCATAATTTCCTACAAACACATTCTATGGTTGTGCAAAAAAAAAAAAAAATTAAATAACAAGAGCCATTGTCAGGATCTTATACCTTAATCTGTGACTTCACATTGATCTGTAAAACGAACTCCCAAGCTCAGGCAGGTGGGAAATTCTTAATAATTAATGTTGGAAGTTTGTCATTGAGTCTACAGCTTCCTGTGCAAATTCTTCCGTTATGCACCCCATGATACATTGCAGAGACCCCAGACTAGTCACATCAGAAACCATCATGGCCAGTTTTGCTCAGTGAACAGAGTGTCAGGCCATGGATCTAAAGGTCTAGGGTTTGATTCCTCGACAAGGGCAAGTACCTGGGTTGAGGTTCGATCCTCAGCCCCAGTTGAGATCATGTGGGAGGCAACCAATCAATGTGTCTCCCTCACCTCTCTCTCTCTCTCTCTCTCTCTCTCTCTCTCTCTCTCTCTCTCTCTCTCTCTCTCTCTCTCCCTGACGCCTGATGCCCTCCCTTCCACTCTATCTAAAAGTGAGTGAAAAAACATCCTCAGGTGAGACTTTTTAAAAAAGGAAACAATCATCTTTTTTTCTGGAGAAGACAAGAAATGAAATGAAAACAGAGATTATGCGTGTGTACAACTCAGAATCATTCATGTGTTGAAATGATTATGACAGGAGATTGACCTATTTTCTCAGTCAAGTATTATCAGTGATGTCAGGGTTCAGAAGGTTAGTGAAGAGATTTCTTATCATAGGTTTTCTCATAGGAAAGGGAACTTCTACCCTGACAGGAATCACTCACTGCAGTCTCCCACCCTCTGTCCCTAGGGATGGTCACTGGTCAGAGTTGCTGGCCTCTGCAAACCGATTATATAAGGTCCTGAATGTATGATGAACTCATTCTCCGATCAGACAAGTGGTTTGGAAATCATTATCTCTTTCTTTTATTTCCCTTAATAAAATTTTTGGTAGTTACCTGGGACAAATGCATTTAATTTAGCAAAGTCTAATTCACCTCTGTTTTCTGTACTGGTCCTGTTTCGGTGAACCAGAAAGACCCCAGGATGTGCTCTGCCTCACGGTCCAGGGACATTGGCTGCAGCAGCCACAGGGACAGGGAGATCCTGGCACCAGGAGTGAGGGCTGCTGGGAAACTGCCCAGAACTGGACAGAACTTTGACCTGGGTGAGGGGAGGTAGCTGGACGTGTTCTGAGTCACAGGACAGAGATGTGTGTAATTTTCAAGGACAGAGTGTTACTGGACATGTGGGTTTAAACCTCTTCCCCTGACGACCCAGGAGGATGTGCAGGGCATGATAGACACAGCTTCTGTCATCGTAGGAAACACCTGAGGGTTTATGACCAGGAGTTTGTTAGAATAGAAACGTTAAATGTTCTGAAGGCAGGGATCAAGGGAAATAAGGAACGTGTCATTGCAAAGGGGGGAAGGGGATTCCTGTTACCCACATGCACCTGCTCACAGTGTCTCTGTCTGTGAGGTAACAACTTCACAGGTCCAGGGGTTAGCACTTGGACACCGGTGGGGTCATTACTCCCATGGTCACACCATACTCCACCCAAGCTGCACAATTCATTGGAGTTCCATTCATGAAATCCCTCAACACTTACAGGGAAGCATGGACACCCCTCCCTGCAGGAGCCATGGTGATAGTGTGTCTGTGTGAGGAGTCGTCTTGTCATTGACCAGGACCCTGTCTCAGTCCATCATCATCATCACCATCCTCACCATTTGCCTACTTCTCATTGTCTGTAGACTTGGTTGTTGACCATATATAATGAACTCTTCTCTCAAGTTTTGCCCATTTTTTATGGTTGTTAAGTAGAATTGGTAGTCAAACTATTTTATTGTTTCATTGAGTGCTGACAACTGATGGGTCATTCCTGCCTCTTCTCCATCTGCTCCACACTGGGATCTGGTGAGAAAGTTGGGTCTCTTTAGATGTCATTGGGAGATTGAACCACACAAGCTCCTGGAGAGGTTTACTTCCCCTCCCCACAAACTCGCCAAAATAAAACCCTGAGCCCATCCCCTTTCCCGGTCTATCAAAGCACGTCTCGCTTCCTGAAGGGCCTTTCTTGTGCTTCCCAGAGATTCCAACTGTGTACGTGATACACGTCCCATGTCCCCTGTGTGTGTTTGTCCTCAGCCTGGACATCTGCACAAGCTGTCGTGGGTCCCTCTGCCTCTGCCTGGTGGCATCTGCTCTGGGTCCTGTGAACATGATGCCAAGTCAGTGACCATCACCACCGGGGACTTTCATTTCTAGGTTTGGGGTCAAAGGCCTCTGGTGTCCAATGTCCAGCACATGGGTGTCCAGCTGCTGGCTGGATGGGCCCTGAGCTGGGTGGAGCTGAGCTGCAATGTTGAATCAGCAGAACCCCTGGTTAGATGTAGCCTATGTGGGTCAGTGGATTTCATGATTAGTTCTCATTTGGGCACAGGAGCGTCCATAAGAGACTCTGCCTGTTGTTCATATGAGAAAGTGGTTTTTCTGGACAACAGACATTTCTTTATTCTTTCTGTTTAATTGTTGACATCATTATAGGTGTCCCCATCCCCCAACTAACTGCTCCCCTCCACCAGCCCCCACCACGACTCCCCTGGCCGTCAGCACTATGTCTTCTGTGTCCATGGGCTGTGCATGAAGGTCCTTTGACTCCTCTCTTCACCTCCTTTTATTCACTCATCCCTCCACTGTGATCTGTGTCTGTTCATTCCAGTGTCCACGCCTCTGGTTCTATTTCGTTGTCAGTTCACTTTGTTCCTCAGATTTCACATGTAACTGAGTTCATATGGTATTTGTCTTTGGCTTATTTCTCTCAGCATAATCCTCCCCAGGTCCCTCCATGCTGTCCACAGGGTGAGGGGTGCTTCTTCCTTACAGCTGCGTAGTGTTCCCTTGTGTAAATGCACCTCAGGTTTTTATCCACTCGCCAACATGGGCACTTGGGCTGTTCACAGATATTGGCTACTGCAAATACCACTGCTATGAGTACAGGGGTGCTGACATTCTTCTTGATTGAAATTTTGGGATACCTAGAATGTAGTCCCAGAAGTGTGATCACTGTGTTGAATGGCAGTTTCATCTTTAATTTATTGAGGAAACTCCACACTGTGTCCACAGTGGCTGCACCAGTCTGCATTCCCACCAGCAGGGCATGAGGGTTCTGTTCTCTCCACACCCTCACCAGCATTTGTTGTTGGTTGATTTATTGATGGGAGCCATTCTGGCAGATGTGGTTGTATTGTAAGTGGCATCTCTCTGATGATTAGTGACCTTGAGCATTTTTCTATGTCTGTTGTCCATCTGTTTGTCCTCTTCACGTAAGTTTGTATGCAGGGTCTCTGCCCATTAATTAATAGGATTGTTGGTCTGTGAAATGAGTTGTAAACGTTTTATTTAAATACATTTTTCAATATAACCACTTAATAGATATACCATTGGCAAATAGGCAATAAACTTTTCTAACTCAGAGACTTCATAGGTAAGCACAGAATCAGGAACCCAGAGAGGTTCCCTGAGGGAAACTGTGACATGAAGAGGAAACCACACAGGAAACCAGCCCAAACCTCCAACTGCACTTGCTCCTGGATGGTCCTTGTTTTCAGGAAACCTCTGCGCCCCCTGGTGGTCGCAGCCTCTCCTGCAGGGAGGTTTGTGTCTGGGCTCACACTGACCTCCCCTCACTGTGTGGTGCACAGTAATACACGGCCGTGTCCTCGGTTCTCAGGCTGTTCATTTGCAAATACAGCGTGTTTTTCGAGTTGTCTCTGGAGATGGTGAATCGGCCCTTCACAGAATCCGCATAGTATTTCTGACTCCCATCATTCCATATACGTGCCACCCACTGCAGCCCCTTCCCTGGAGCCTGGCGGACCCAGGTCATGCAGTAGCTACTGAAGGTGAATCCAGAGGCTGCACAGGAGAGTCTCAGAGACCCCCCAGGCTGCACCGCGCCTCCCCCAGACTCCACCAGCTGCACCTCACACTGGACACCTGCAAATACAAAGACGTCCTGGTCAGGACACTGTCACACGTCCAGTGTTTCTCTCTCTCATCCACTCTCACACTCAGTGTCTCTTGTTCTCCACAAATTACCTCTTAAAATAGCAACAAGGAAAACCCAGCTGAGCACAAACTCCATGGTGAGTGCTCTGTGTTCAATTCTGATCTGGGAATGGGTTCACCTGGGGATCCCGGGGCCGGGCTCCTGTCCCAGAGCTGTAGGGTTAGGGCTGGGCTGGAATTTATGGGCAGAGGGGCCCTATTTGCATGTCCTCCTACTATATAGGGAGCTCTGGGGTGGGAGACCTGCAGAGAGGGCAGTGCCTCAGTGCAGGTGCGAGTGTCCTGGGGGAGAATCGTGGTCATGATAACATTTCAATAACAAAATGAGAATCATAAGGAGGTTGGGGCATGTCCTGTGTCCACATCTGGTTACAGCGAGCCCAGCATCTGGCCTGTGCCCCTCCCCACTTGTCCCCTCAACCCCAGGCAGAGCAGGATCTCCCCATGAGGGTGCAGACACCTTGTATGTAGTGAGAGCATGAATGAAGGGCTGTGTTCTGGTGCTACCCACACATCAGGGCTGGAGACAAGCAGATATGTGGAAGGAGACTACAGGCTGCAGATCTTGTAAGTGTGGACATTGTGGATATGGTGTGGTGGTGGCCTTGGCCCTGAGTGTCTCTGGCTTCCTGACCTTCAAGGGGTCAAAAAGACAGAGTGTTGAGAAGATGCTTCTCTATCCCTGGGACTCAGAGACACAGAGAAGTCAGGGAGATTCATGGAGCTGATGGAGAGGCTGTGGGTTTCCAGCACCCAGCAGGCCATGTTCAGAGGCTCTGTCTGCATAGACAGTAATGGAAACCCTTAAGAAGGTGATTAATTGAACACTTAGTGAAGTAATTGTGGATGATGATACATATGATCAGTGAGGGGGCTATTGTCTGAGTCATGCTGGGAACCTTTGTATATTATGTACAAGGGGACTTTGTTGTATTTGAGTAATTTACTGATCTGAGATCCAAATATTTTCCAGGGAAATCTAGACAGGTCCTCCTAATGTAAGTGTTTATATCACAGGGAGGCAGACGGACATTAGGCTCCAGGAGGACAATAGCACGCTGTGACCTCTGAGGTCAGGGGGCCTATTCCTGGTTGTGGAGATGGAGGAAGAGGCCACGAGACCAGGAATTGAGTTTTAGACTCCGCAAAAGACCAGAAAAGGGACTCCCCTGTCTGTGATCTTTCAGGCAGCTGTAACAAAGTCCTGGGCTGGGAAGAAGATGATAAACAACACACATTTGTGTCCCACAGATCTGCAGGCTGGGAGTCCTCGTTCAAGGTGCCAGCAAGGTGCCTTCTGGAGAGGGACGTCCTCCTGGTTCTGGTCTGACAGCCTCTTGCTGGGTCTGCACGTGGTGGAGGGACCAGTAGGACCTCTGGGCTCCATCAGGAAGGCACTGATCCCATCAGGAGGACCCCTCATGACCTAAGCATCTCCCCAAGACCCCACCTCCCAACAATATCCTCTTTGGGGATGAGAATTTCAACATATGACCTTGGGAAGCACAGGTGTTCAGACCACAGCACTGTCCTGGATCCTCTGCAGGAGGGTGGTCCTGCCTCCCCCTGACCTCAGTCCAGTGAGGTGGACTCATGCTCTGACCTCCAGACTGTGAGGGAATGACCGTGTGAAGACTGAAGCCCAGGTCTGTGGTGATGTGACTCGGTTGTCCTAGGAACGCACAGGCTGGACGTGGTCTCCCATTATCAAGGGTGTCCCCACACTGCTCCTGCTGTGTGATGACCTCAGTGCTGGCCCAGGGACAGGGACACCGCAGGGCTGGGGATGCGAGGAGGAGTCTCCTTGGTGTGTCCCTCTGAAGGGAGGCCTGTGAGATGCTGTGCTGACCGAGCCTGTGCTTGAACCTGGCTCCCCTGCCAACCCACGGCTTCCCCACCCGGTGAGCTGACTGTGCTGCCCGAATGTCCCGGGTGTGGTGCTCGGCCAGAGACAGGGACACGGAAATTCATCCTTGACTGTCTCATTCATCCTGTTCCCCAAGCCCAGTGCCATGTTTCAGAAATATTGGAACGTCCTAGAACCTGTGAGGGAGACACTCCTGTCCAGACCCCCAAGTCTGACACCAGCCAGGTGTTCCCAGGTGATGGCTCAACGAACATCCCTCATTCAGAGAACAGGAGGCTCTAATGTGCCCTGGAAAATAACGATGAGGAACAGGGTCCTTTCAGGAACACTTTCCCTGACAATTCCTTGCAGTGCATTTGACCCCTGTGACTTTTCCCTGAATTACTGACTTTCCCGTGACAGCATTGCTCCTGGTCTCAGGGCCTGACTGTGTGAGGAGTCAGCAGGCTCCTGGCCCTGCATCTCCTCCCCCAGCACAGCCGCCCTGTCCCTCAGGGGTGGGACCCTCCCAGGACGGGGGCCTCACACTGTCTCGCACAGTCATGCACGGCCGAGTCCTCAGACTTCAGGCCATTGGTCTGCAGATAGGCCGTGCTGACAGAGGTGTCCATGGAGAAGACAGATCGTTCTGAGCAGCCTGGGCACACGTGGGCTTCCCAGTGTTTGTGCTAAACCAGTTCACACACTGCAGGCCCTGTCCTGGGGCCTGTCGCACCCGGTGCACGTAGTAGCTGGTGAAGGTGGACCAGAAGCCTTGCAGGAGACCCTCCCTGAGTCCCAGGCTTCCTCCCTCAGCCCAGACTGCACCAGCTGCCCCTGGGAGTGGACACCTGTGGAGAGGAGACAGGAGTGGGTGGAAATCCCCCTGACTGTCCCTGGTCCCTCCTCAGCCCAGGGACTGGGGCGCCCTTACCTGTAGCCTCTGCCACCAGGAGGAGGGTTCTCCAGCTCCAGTCCATGGTGAGGGCTGAGCTGTGGGCACTTCTGTAGGGAGGGTGTGGCTGTGGTTGATGCTCTCAGGGCACAGACTTATCCATATTCATCCTGGTCTACCTCATCTCATTTACATATTCATGAGGCGCAGTATTTCATAGCTGAGGACTGGACACCACCTGAGAGAAGATGGAGGGACAGGAAAGTTGCTCATTTGGAGTCTGAGGGTCCACATCCCAATCCTGGTAGGAGGACATGTGTCCCCTGCCAGGTCCCGTGCTCTGTGCTCACTGAGCCCCTCCCTCCGAGGAACAAGCCCCCACAAGACTTGTTCCTCAGTGTGAACCCAACTTTGAGAGACACGGGGATTTCCTGGACCATCTCTGGGCTTTGGTACCTGAATGTTTATTCCTGGATCAGTGTGTCTCCAAAGTGCTGCACCCACTGAGGTAATAGAGCCATCCCTGTCTCAGCTCCTTACAACCCAGAAGCCCTAGAAATACCCACTTTGTGTGTGGTTCTTATGTTTATGGAGGTTGGTAATGCTGTGATTGAACAGGATATTAGTACTCACTTCAGCATTCTTGTCCAACTTTCTGATTAGATTGTTTTTATGAAAAGAGGAAGACCCCGGCCCTCAGAGGAAATCCCTGTGCAGCTCTTGCCGCACCTGCTCCTGGGGCAGCAGCCCTGTGCTCAAGGGTCCTGAGCGCCCCCTGCTGCCTAGTCATTTCCCCTGCAGGTGAAGGTCCTTCAGTCTCACAGGGCATTGACCTCTCAGCCTCTCTAGTTCAGTAGTAAAGGCTGTGCCCCAACTTCACAGTGTTCCCGCAGGGACACCGTATACTTTTCATATCTATGTACATGGTGAACTGGCCTTACTGAGCCCTGTGACTGTGCAAGGAGACCCCAACACAGAGCTTTATGAAGCTACCACTGAGCCTTTCCCTGAACCAGCCAGATGGACTAACACAGCTGAACCTCCCTGAGTCCAGAAGCTCTCAGGGACGCTGGGGCCTCTTATGTCCTTAGGTCCTGTGGTTGAAGGTCACATCTGAGTATCCCAAATCCCACTGCACGTCTGCCATTCAGTAAATCACACACACACACACACACACACACACACACACACACACACACACACTGTGATAACTTTCATTGCTATGAACCCAGAGTTGCCCTTCTTCCCTGAACCCAGCTCATGGGCAGTGACCACAGATGGATTCTAGGCCTGGAGTGACTTCCTCTGGAAGCTGATCAAATGCACCCACGATGCACAAGCAGGCTTTGCAGAGCACATGTCTTGTGTTCCTCTGTTCTTGCAGGTCCTGTGAACACAGATGCTGATTAGAACAGATCAGACCTGCTCCAGGGAGGGTCAGATGAGGAGCTGGTTCCCCATTGACTGCAGGGCCCAGTAGCTGAGAGTGCCCTGGAGACCCCACTGCTGTATTAGGGGACCCCTGAGAATGGTGAGGCTGAGGAGACAGCACTGTAGTCAGCTGTCAGGTGAGGCTGCTCTCCCAGGTCACCTGGTGGGTGGGGCTGCAGTGGGCAGGTGAATGATGCCAGCTCGTTGAGGGACACCCTGGCTCCCTCAGGACACCTGGTTTCAGGACAGGCTTGGTGTTTGTCCATTCTGGTTGCTGCATCCTCGTAGTTATCTTCCCTCCTGCCCACCTGCCCCATGGCTCTGTTCCCCACATCCCACGTGGAGACAGACCCTCTACTCAGTGACACCCCAGCTATGCCCATCAGTCCCTGCAGAAACCACCGTCTACACTTGCTTGTGCATGTCTGGTTCAGCCCTTCACGGCTATTCCTGCACTGAGTGGGTCCTCACGACTGAGAATTCAGGTACCTACTCCTGGATGGTCCTTGTGTTCAGGGACACTGATCGCCCCCTGGTGGTGGGAGCCTCTCCTGCAGGGAGGTTTGTGTCTGGGCTCACACTGACTTCCCCTCACTGTGTGTGTCTTGTACAGTAATACACGGCCGTGTCCTCGGCTCTCAGGCTGTTCATTTGCAGATACAGCGTGTTCTTGGAGTTATCTCTGGAAATGGTGAATCTCCCCTTGACAAAGTCTGCATAGTATGTTTTACTTCCATCACCATAGATTCGACTCACCCACTGCAGCCCCTTCACTGGAGCTTGGTGTACCCAGTGCATGCTGTAGCCACTGAAGGTGAATCCAGAGGCTGCACAGGAGAGTCTCAGAGACCCCCCAGGCTGCACCCAGGTTCCCCCAGACTCCACCAGCTGCACCTCACACTGGACACCTGCAAACACAAAGACGTCCTGGAAAGGAAACTGTCACACGTCCACTGTTTCTCTCTCATCCACTCATACAATGCATGTCCGTTGTTCTCCATCAATTACCTCTTAAAGCAGCAACAAGGAAAACCCAGCTGAGCACAAACTCCATGGTGAGAGCTCTGTGTTCAGTCCTGATCAGGCAATGGTTCACCTGGGGATTCCAGGGCTTGGCTCCTGTCCCAGAACTGCAGGGTAGGGGATGAGCATGATTTTATGGGCAGAGGGGGCCCTATTTGCATGTCCTTCTACCTTATAGGGAGCTCTGGGGTTGGAGACCTGAGAGAGGGCAGTTCCTCAGTTGAGATGTGAGAGTCCTGGGGGAGAATAGCTTAGGACAGAATCATAGAGCATTTTGGGGCCTTTCCAAAGAACAAAGATAAATGCAGGTGGAGTATACAGCTGTGTCAGGACACAGTCAGCCCTGGTCCTGGGCCCTGTGCATCCACAGGAGCCTGGGTGTGTCTGCTCAGTGTGCGGAGCCGTCCAACCTCAGGGCCTGTGGACAATGAGGGGACATTCAGTCTCCACGGAGGGGAGCTTTCCCCTGGGAATGGGAAGAGGGAGACAGAGCCCAGCAAAGCCCTGTGGTCCTGGGGGGCTGTGTGCACACCCAGGAACGCCCCTGTGTGATCTCTGAGACTGGACCCTCCACTCTGAGTCATCACTGAGATCCTCCTGTGTTGAGGTGTGTATCTGCTGATGGTTATTTTCATTGCTAAGTAGTATTCCATTGACGTACGTTCCCTAGTTTGCTTATGTATAAAATTAGAACGACTTTTGGGTTATTTGCAGCTTCTAATACACAGATGCTATAAATATTTACACATATTTTTGTATGAATGCAAGGATACCTTCTTCTGCATCAAACACTCCTAGTGGAACCCATGAGATACATGTTAAGTGCATTTTAATTAAATAAGAAAATATGGTTCAATTTGAGAAGAAAGAATAACAGGACACAGAAGGACCTGGAGACGGAAAAGAGCCCAGTCCCTGCTGATATGTCATCTGCACACAGTGTCACCTCCTCATTTGTCTGCAATGAGAATATGAGAAGTTAGAGCCACAGAGAAAAAGCAAGAATCGTCCTGGATGCAGCTGAGAGCTGAGAGGAAACCCCTGCTCCCAACAGGAAGCCCCTCCTTCCCCCTCACTCTGCACCTGCTCCTGGGCTGTTCTCTGTGTTCCAAGGGTCCTGAGCGCCCCCCTGGTGTCCTGAGCACCCCCTGCAGCCCCGCTCTCCTGTTCCCCACAGGAGGTTAGTGTCTGGGCTCACACTGATTTCCCCTCACTGTGTCTCTCGCACAGTAATACACGGCTGTGTCCTCAGTTCTCAGTTGATTCATTTGCAGATACAGCTTGTTCTGAGCATTGTCTCTGGAGATGGTGAATCGGCCCTTCACAGAGTCCGCATAGTATATGTTACTACTATCAGAATTAATATCTCCGACCCACTCCAACCCCTTCCCTGGAGCCTGGCGGACCCAGTCCATCCAGGAATCACTGAAAGTGAGTCCAGAGGCTGCACAGGAGAGTCTCAGAGACGCCCCAGGCTGCACCACGCCTCCCCCAGACTCCACCAGCTGCACCTCACACTGGACACCTGCAAACACAGAGACGTCCTGGTCAGGACACTGTCACACATTCACTGCTTCTCACTCATCCACTCTCACACTCAGTGTCTCTTGTTCTCCACAAATTACCTCTTAAAATAGCAACAAGGAAAACCCAGCTGAGCCCAAACTCCATGGTGAGTGCTTTGTGTTCAGTCCTGATCAGGGAATGAGGTCACCTGGGGATCCCGGGCTGGGCTCCTGTCCCAGAGCTGCAGGGTCAGGGCTGGGCTGGATTTTATGGGCAGAGGGGGCCCTATTTGCATGTCCTCCTACTATATAGGGAGCGCTGGGGTTGGAGACCTGCAGAGAGGGCAGTGCCTCAGTGCAGGTGCGAGTGTCCTGGGGGAGAATCGTGGTCATGGTAACATTTCAATAATGAAATGGAGTCATAATAGGTAGGGGCATGTCCAAGAGTCCACACCTGGTAACAATGAGCTCAGATCCTGGGGTGAGCACCTAACACTGTCCCCTAATTCTCCCTGAACCTACTCCAGGGCAGAGTGGGGCCTGCCCAGTGAGGGTGCAGACCCTTGAGTATAACGAGAACATGAATGAAAATCTGTATCTGGGGTTATCCAGAAGTCAGGCCTGGGGACAATCCGACATGTGAAAAGAGACCACAGGCTGCAGATCTTGTAGGAGTGGACGTCATGTTCACGGTGACCTTGACCCTGGGTGTCTCTGGCTTCCTGACTTCAAGTAGACAAAGAAGACCGAGTGTTGAGTAGATGCTTCTCTATCCCTGGGACTCAGATATACTGAGAAGTCAGGGAAATTCATGGAGCTGATGGAGAGGCTGTGGGTTTCCAACACCTAGAAGTCCATGTTCAGAGGGTCTGTCTGCATAGACAGTAATGAAAACCTTAAAGAAGTTGTTATAATAGAACAAT
Source organism: Tadarida brasiliensis (assembly GCA_030848825.1). Lineage (NCBI taxonomy): Eukaryota > Metazoa > Chordata > Mammalia > Chiroptera > Molossidae > Tadarida > Tadarida brasiliensis. The sequence goes on from CM061257.1 coordinate 249,083,929, forward strand.
TAGTGAGATACATGTTAGTCAGAATACCTGTGATTAGCGAGAAGGCTCATATTTATGGTTAATCACTCATTTATGAAGCAGAGGCTTTTGCCATTTTAAATCACAAAGGAAGCCACGGTGATATGAGTTGAACAGATCACACGGGCTGGTCCATCTTACCATGTAATTACTATTATGAGACTTTATTGTAAAAAGGGACAGCTCTGTGTTCCCACAGCTTTTAGATAACAGTGTGTCCTGTCCTCATGTAATACACGTGTTTACAGAGCATGGAGATAAAGCCTGGACAGTAGACGAGCCTGGAACCCACCTCCTCCTGGGGGACATGGGATCAGTGGGTCCTGAGCTCCCCAGGTCCTGAGAGCACGTTTTCCTTCAAAGCCCACAGAGGACCAGAGACTCCTCATCGCCTTCCCCTCATCCAGCCTGGGGGTCGGGTCCCTTCCTGCAGGAGATCATGGACCCTGCTGTTCACAGGACGTCCCCTCCTCGTTGTCTCCATCCACGGACCCCGCCCTGCGCTCCTTGGCTGTGAATCCCCCGGGGTCTCCGCTGCACCACAGGGGAGCCTGTGTCCCTCTCCTGTGGCGATGCCCCCACTGCAAGAGCCTTGAACAAGACCTTCCTTTAAAATTTATAGACTCTAGGAACTGTTCTTCCATGACAGAGAGAACCAACTGAAGAGCTTTAAGTAGGGCCGGAAGTTGAGGGTTATTTTTAAGTTGAAAGACGTTTCAGACTCAATAATCTACAGTCAGGAAACAGGCTGAGGAACGCGCTCTGTTCCAACACGAGCACCTTCCAGCAGGAGGAAGGGGGTCCGAGAGCAGAGCACCAGGGCCAGGGGTTGGGTCTGAGCCTCAGAAGGTTGTTCCTGGCCTTGTGCTCATGGAACTCACTGAGATGGTTGTAACAATTGCTTCCGGGTGGGGGTTTCTTTCTCTCTTCCATTTTAACTCTTTTTTTTTAAATTTATTTTTTTTTATTAATTTATTTTTGTTACAGATGTTTCTCCTTTTTTTCCCCATTGAAACCCTCCTCCCCATCCCCCCACCCTGTCCCCAGCTTTGTTGTGCATGTCCATCACTTATGCATACATGTGCATAAGTTCTGTGGTTTATCTTTTCCCTCCCCCCCCACTCCCTCTCCTGAGGGGTGTCAGTTTATACCCTACTTCCACGTCTCTGGGTCTACCCTGTTCCTCAGACTGCTATGTTCATTATATTCCACAAATAAGTGAGATCATGTGATATTTGTCTTTCTCTGCTTGGCTTGTTTCGCTTAGGATAATACTCTCGAGGTCCCTCCACGTCGTCTCAAAGAATAAGAGATCTTTCTTTCTTACAACTGCATAGTACTCCATTGTGTATATGCACCACAGCTTTTTTATCCATTCATCCACTGATGGACACTTGGGCTGTTTCCAGATCTTAGCTATTGTAAATAGTGCTGCTATGAACATGGGGGTACATGTATTTTTTCTGATTGGTGTTTCAGGCTTCTTAGGGTATATTCCTAGAAGTGGGATCACTGGGTCAAATGGCAATTCAATTTTTAATTTTTTGAGGTAACACCATAGTGTTTTCCACAGTGGCTGCACCAGTCTGCATTCCCACCAGCAGTGTACTAGAGTCTCCTTTTCTCCACACCCTCGCCAACACTTGTTGTTTGATGATTTGTTGATGGCGGCCATTCTGACAGGTGTGAGGTGATACCTCATTGTTGTTTTAATTTGCATCTCTCTGATGATTAATGATGTTGAGCATTTCTTCATATGTCTCTTAGCCATTTGTATGTCCTTTTTGGAGAGTTGTCTATTTAGTTCCTCTGCCCATTTTTTTTTTTTTTATTAATTTATTTTTTTTACAGAGGTTTCTCCTTTTTTCCCCATTGACACCCTCCTCCCCATCCCCCCACCCTGTCCCCAGCTTTTTTGTCCATGTCCATCACTTATGCATACATGTGCATAAGTTCTGTGGTTTATCTCTTCCCTCCCCCCCACCCCCTCTCCTGAGGGGTGTCAGTTTATACCCTACTTCCACGTCTCTGGGTCTACCCTGTTCCTCAGACTGCTATGTTCATTATATTCCACAAATAAGTGAGATCATGTGATATTTGTCTTTCTCTGCTTGGCTTGTTTCGCTTAGGATAATACTCTCGAGGTCCCTCCACGTCGTCTCAAAGGATAAGAGATCTTTCTTTCTTACAGCTGCATAGTACTCCATTGTGTATATGTACCACAGCTTTTTTATCCATTCATCCACTGATGGACACTTGGGCTGTTTCCAGATCTTAGCTATTGTAAATAGTGCTGCTATGAACATGGGGATACATGTATTTTTTCTGATTGGTGTTTCAGGCTTCTTAGGGTATATTCCTAGAAGTGGGATCACTGGGTCAAATGGCAATTCAATTTTTAATTTTTTGAGGTAACACCATAGTGTTTTCCACAGTGGCTGCACCAGTCTGCATTCCCACCAGCAGTGTACTAGAGTCCCCTTTTCTCCACACCCTCGCCAACACTTGTTGTTTGATGATTTGTTGATGGCGGCCATTCTGACAGGTGTGAGGTGATACCTCATTGTTGTTTTAATTTGCATCTCTCTGATGATTAATGATGTTGAGCATTTCTTCATATGTCTCTTAGCCATTTGTATGTCCTTTTTGGAGAGGTGTCTATTTAGTTCCTCTGCCCATTTTTTAATTGGGTTCTTTGTCTTCCTTTTGTTGAGTTGTATGAGCACTCTGTATATTTTGGAAATTAACCCCTTATCTGATGTGTCATTGGCAATTATGCTCTCCCATAGAGTGGGTTCCCTATCTGTTTTGATGGTTGTTTCTTTTGCTGTGCAGAAGCTTTTGAGTTTGATGTAGTCCCATGTGTTCATTTTTCCCTTTGTTTCTGATGCCTTAGGTGATGTATCAGTGAAGATTCTACTGCGTATGATATCCGAAATTTTGTTGCCTACATTTTCTTCTAGGATTTTTATGGATTCACGAGTCACATTTAGGTCTTTTATCCATTTTGAGTTTATTCTTGTGTGTGGTGTAAGTTGATGGTCTAGTTTCATTTTTTTGCATGTAGCTGTCCAATTTTCCCAACACCATTTATTAAAGAGGCTATCTTTACTCCATTGTATGCTCTTGCCACCTTTGTCAAATATTAATTGAGCATAATGTCTTGGGTCAATTTCCGGATTCTCTGTTCTGTTCCACTGGTATATATGCCTGTTCTTGTGCCAGTACCAGGCTGTTTTGATTACAGTGGCTTTGTAGTATAAGCTGATATCCGGTATTGTGATCCCACCTACTTTGTCCTTCTTTTTCAAGATTGCTGTGGCTATTCGGGGTCTTTTTTGGTTCCATATGAACTTTTGAAATATCTGTTCTAGTTCTGTGAAATATGTCACTGGTATTTTGATGGGGATTGCATTGAATCTATAGATTGCTTTGGGTAATATGGACATTTTAATGATGTTAATTCTTCCAATCCATGAACAAGGTATGTGCTTCCACTTTTTGATATCTTCCTCTATTTCTTTTTTCAATGTCCTGTAGTTTTCTGTAAATAGATCCTTTACTTCTTTGGTTAAGTTTATTCCTAGGTATCTTAATTTTTTTGCCGCGATGGTAAATGGAATTGTTTTTTAGTTTCTCTTTCCGTGAGTTCGTCATTGGTGTATAAGAATGCCATTGATTTCTTGACGTTAATTTTGTATCCTGCTACTTTGCCAAATTCATTTATTAAGTCTAGTAGATTTTTGATGGAAGTCTTTAGGGTTTTCTATATATAGTATCATATCGTCTGCGAATAATGACAGTTTCACTTCTTCCTTTCCAATTTGGATTCCTTTTATTTTTTCTTCACGTCTGATTGCTGTGGCTAAGACTTCCAGTACTATGTTAAATAAGAGTGGCGAAAGCGGGCATCCCTGTCTTGTTCCTGTTCTTAAGGGAAATGTTTTTAGTTTTTGCCCATTGAGTATGATGTTGGCTGTAGGTCTTTCATATATGGCCTTTATAATGTTGAGATATGATCCCTCTACTCCCAAATTGCTGAGCGTTTTTATCAGAAATGGGTGCTGGATTTTGTCGAATGCTTTTTCAGCGTCTATTGATATGATCATGTGGTTTTTATCTTTCATTTTGTTTATGTGGTGTATCACATTTATTGATTTGCGAATGTTGAACCAGCCTTGCATCCCTGGGATGAATCCCACTTGGTCATGGTGAATAATTTTTTTGATGTATTGCTGGATCCGATTTGCTAGTATTTTGTTTAGGATTTTGGTATCTACGTTCATCAGCGATATTGGCCTGTAGTTTTCTTTCTTTGTAGTGTCTTTTTCTGGTTTTGGAATTAGGATTATGCTGGCCTCATAAAACGAGTTTGGAAGTCTTTCTTCTTCTTGAATTTTTTGAAATAGTTTGAGGAGAATGGGTGTTAGTTCTTCTTTGAATGTTCGGTAAAACTCCCCCGTGAAGCCATCTGAGCCTGGGCTTTTGTTTGCTGGGAGAGTCTTGATTACATCTTCAATTTCCTCAGGTGTTATTGGTCTGTTCAAGTTTTCTATCTCTTCCCGGTTTAGTTTTGGGAGATTATGTGTTTCTAGAAATTTGTCCATTTCACTTAGATTGTCGAATTTGTTGCCATATAAATGTTCATAGTATTTGCTAATGATCCTTTGTATTTCTGTGGTGTCAGTTGTTACTTCTCCTCTTTCATTTCTGATTTTGTGTATTTGGGTTCTCGCTCTTTGTTTCTTGGTGAGTCTAGCTAAGGGTCCATCAATCTTGTTTATCTTTTCAAAAAACCAGCTCTTTGTTTCATTGATCCTTTGAATTGTTTCTCTAGTCTCTATGTCATTTATTTCTGCTCTGATCTTTACTATTTCCTTCCTTCTATTTGCTCTGGGGTTTTCTTTTTGTTTGCTTTCTAGTTCTTTAAGTTGTGAGGTTAGATAGTCTATTAGAAATTTTTGTTGTTTCTTGAGGTAGGCCTGTAGTGCTATGAACTTCCCTCTCAGAACAGCTTTCACTGCATCCCATAGATTTTGTGTTGTTGTGTGTTCATTTTCGTTGTTTTCCAGGAAGTTTTTAATTTCTTCCTTGATCTCCTCGGTAACCCATTCATTGTTTAATAACATGCTATTTAGTCTCCATGTATTCAAATGTCTTTGCATGTTCTTTTTGCAATTGATTTCTAGTTTCATGCCATTGTGATCTGAGAAGATGCTTGATATGATTTCAATCTTCTTGAACTTGTAGAGACTTCGTTTGTGTCCTAACATGTGGTCTATCTTTGAGAATGTCTCATGTGCACTTGAGAAGAATGTGAATTCTATAGTTTTGGGGTGTAATTCTCTGTAAATATCTATTAAATCCATTTGGTCTAGTGCTTCGTTTAGGGTCTCTGTGTCCTTGTTAATTTTTTGTCTAGAGGATCTATCCAGTGATGTCAGCGGGGTGTTGAAGTCCCCTGCTATGATTGTATTGCTGTCAATTTCTCCTTTGAAGTCTTCCAGAAGATTTTTAATATATTTTGGTGCTCCTATATTGGGTGCATATATGTTTACCAAGGTTATATCTTCCTGTTGGATAGATCCTTTCAATATTATGTAGTGACCTTCTTTGTCTCTAGTAATGGCTTTCGTTTTGAAATCTATTTTATCAGATATGAGTATTGCTACCCCAGCTTTTTTTTCCTTTCCATTTGCTTGGAAGATTTTTTTCCATCCCTTCACTTTCAGCCTATGTGAGTCTTTTGTTGTGAGGTGGGTCTCTTGTAAACAGCATATATATGGGTCATGCTTTCTTATCCAATCTGCTACTCTGTGTCTTTTTATCGGAGCATTCAATCCATTTACATTTAAGGTGATTATTGATATGTACTTATTTATTGCCATTTTTGTTCAGTGTGGTTCTACTTTCCTTCCTATTTCTTCTACTAATTACAGCAGTCCTTTTAACATTTCTTGCAGTGCTGGTTTGGTGCTAATGTATTCCCTTAGCCTTTTTTTTTTTTGTCTGAGAAGCTCTTTATTTGACCTTCTATTTTGAATGACAGCCTTGCTGGGTAGTCTTGGATTCAGATCCTTGTTTTTCATGACCTTGATTACTTCATGCCATTCCCTTCTGGCCTGTAGTGTTTCTGTTGAGAAGTCAGCTGATAGCCTGATGGGGGTTCCTTTGTAGGTAACCTGTTGCTTTTCTCTTGCTGCCTTGAGGATTCTCTCTTTGTCTTTGATTTTTGGCATTTTAATTACTATGTGTCTTGGTGTGGGCCTGTTTGGGTTCTTCTTACTTGGGACTCTCTGTGCTTCTTGAACTTGAATACCTTCTTTCTTCACCAAATTAGGGAAGTTTTCTGTCATTATTTCTTCAAATATATTCTCTAACCCTTGCTCATTTTCTTCTTCTTCAGGGACTCCAATGATGCGAATATTATTACGTTTCCAGTTGTCCCACAGTTCTCTTAAGCTGTCTTCCTGTTTTTTCATTGTTTTTTCCTTTTGGTTTTCTGATTGGTTGATTTTTTCTACCCTGTCTTCTAATTCACTGATCCGGTCCTCAGCTTCCTCTACTCTGCTGTTTAGTCCTTGCAATGTGTTCTTCATTTCTGCTATGTCATTCTTCATTTCTTCTTGCTGCTGCTTCATTTCTTCTTGCTGCTTCTTCATTTCCACTTGGTTGGTTTTCAGTGTTTCTATGTCTTTGCTCATGGTGTGGATTTCTTTACTCAAGGTGTTGATGTCCTTACTCATGCTGTTGAGCTTCCTCAAGATCATGGCTCTGAATTCTAGCTCTGTTAACTTGCTTAACTCCGTTTCATTTATCTCATCTTTGGTAGAGGTCTCTTGTTCTTTCATTTGGGCTCTGTTTCTTTGTTTCCCCATTTTGGTTATCTCAGTGGTTTTTGGAGCCTGCCAAATTTTCCTGTGGATGTTGGTGTTCTGTTGTTTGTGGCTCCCTCTACTGGGTTTGGATGAGCGTGGGAGGACCCACGTTAAACACCACCCTGGAGTCTTACTTTCCAGGGTATATTTGCAAGCCCAGCAAAGGTTAAGTTATCCTCTAGCTTTTTGCCTAGAGGCTATTAGTTGTGGTTGCTTGAAGAGCCTTGGGTTTTCAGTTGAATGAAAACCTCCCTCAGGTGTTCAGCGTGAGAGGATTTCCAGGGGGTAGGGCAAATGCTAGTAGTTAATGAGCCTCAGTTTGCATTTCAATGGCCCACTAGGGTGTGAATGGATCTCTGAGGGAGGGGCAGCCGCCTCTCCCCAGAGCCCTGGGATGGAGTAAGACGACCAGGCCACAGTCCTGCGTGGCCGCAACTCAGCAAAAGCTCTGAGCGCCCTCTAAATCCCAGGTGTCCCCACACAGTTCCAGTCCAGTCCGCCCTCCCTCTGCCGGAGCCCAGGTGAGTGGCTGCGGCTATTTTAGCGCTCTGTCCCGGCTCTGCGCGGTGGAGCCAGCTCGGGCTTTAGTGCTCTGTCCCGGCTCTGCGCGGTGGAGCTGGCTCGGGCTTTAACCCCGAGGGCGGGCGCCGCTCCCGGCTAAGGTCGCTGCTGTCCGTGGGCTCCCAGCCCCCCTCTCCTGCCTCCGCAATCCTACCAGGATCGAGTCAGTGTCCCTGGTTGTATCGTCCTCACAAGCTGCTTTTCTGTTGCTTTTTCCCGACGATTTGTCTTTATTTTAGTTGTAATTCCAGTTTGGTCCTGGGAGATGGTCTGTGTAGCTTCCATTCACTCCGCCGCCATTTTCACTGCTCCCCCATTTTAACTCTTTGGATGGAAATGCCTGTCCCTGGATGGAAGGCCGGCCCTGCAGCTGTGTTGTAGGAGATCATGACTGACTGGTCATGGCCGCAGGTCTGCAGATGGAGAACACGTTGCCCCAAATAGTCTTCCACATCTGACTGACAGGTGGATTTGGGACTTATCCAATGGTGATATTCAGATAGATGTTTTACTTGAGGCCCTGCTTTCAGAGTCAGCATTTGGAGGATGTTGGTTTGTGCTGAATGAAATTGGCCTGTGGGGTGGATGAGAACCGGTGGAAGGTGAGGGTGGCTGTGGTCCTGCGAGTCACGCTCGCAGCCTGGGGATGTTACGTGGCAAATGGGACTCTGTCATATTTGATTCATGTGGGGATCCTGAGATACAAGCATTTTAGTAGATGACCCAGGTGGGTCCTCCTAGGAGAAGTGTTTCCATCAGAGGAATGCAGAGGAAGGTTAGTCTCCAGGAGGACAAGAACACACTGTGACCTCTGAGGTCAGGGACATATTCCTGGCTGTGGAGATGGAGGAAGAGGCCATGGGACCAGGAAAGCAGTTCTAGTCCCTCGAAAAGACCAGGAAACAGGCTCCCCTGTGTGACGATGGAGAAACTGACAACACACGGACTCAGAGATGAACAGACCGTCAACAGGCTCCTGAGGAGACGCCTGGTCTTCAGGACCTGCACGTCCAACCCCACAGGGAATCTCCTCACAGCTGCAGGACGGCTGTTCTAGGAGGAAACACACTGAAGGAGAACAGACTAGTGTTGGTGAGCGTGGGGAGAGAGGGACCCTTGCACTCTCTCGGTGGGAAGGTAAGATCCTGCAGCCACATGGAAACAGCGTGTTGGTTCCTCCAAAATGAGAGTAGAAACCCTGTGTGATTAAGCAGTGAGCTCCCAGGTGTTCATGGAATAATAAACCCAGGACCTGGAGAGGTGTTGCACGGCCCTGTTCATTGCAGCCGTGTTCAGTGCAGTGAGACGTGGAAACATCTCTGTCCATCAGTGGGTGAGTGCACAAACATGTGCGATATTCTCAGGGCGGAATATTACTCAGCCTTAAATCACAGGGAAACCCTGCACAATCCCCAGCATGGATGACACTAGAAGACACTGTGCTCTGTGAAATAAAGCCGTCAGGGAAAGACAAATTGTGTCTGATTCCACCTACACTGGGGACTGAATTAGGTTTCCTTCCAGCAGAGTGTGCAGGAGCCCAGGCCTGGGTGTGGTGGAGGCTCTGGCAGGAGACGGGATCGTGGAGGGTCGGCTGCCCTGGAGTCCTGCCCTGACGGAGAACAAAGACGGAGGCAGCTGGAGGAGACACTGTGTCAGGACACAGTCAGCCTTGGTCCTGGGCCCTGTGCATCCACAGGAGCCTGGGTGTGTCTGCTCAGTGTGTGGAGCCGTCCACCCTCAGGCCCTGTGGACAATGAGGGAACATTCAGTCCCCACGGAGGGGAGCTTTCCCCTGGGAATGGGGAGAAGGAGACAGAGCCCAGCAAACCCCTGTGGTCCTAGGGGGCTGTGTGAGCACCCAGGACATGCCCCTGTGTGATCTCTGAGACTGGATGGTCCACTCTGAGTCATCACTGACATCCTCCTGTGTCGAGGTGAGTATCATTTGATAGTTATTTTCATTGCTGAGTAGTATTCTGTTGATCAATTTTCCCTAGATTGATTTTTCTTAAATTATAAGGACTTTTGGGAAGTTTGTATCTTCTAACTCACAGATGCTACAAATATTTGGATATATTTCTGTATGAACACAATGACTTGTTCTTCCGGAGCAAATACTCCTGGTGGAACCGCTGCAATACATGTTAAGTATATATTTAATTTAATAAAGGTATGCTGTTCACTTTGTCAGGAAAGAAAACCAGGAAATTGAAGAACAGGGAGAGGGAAAAGAGCCCAGTCACTGCCGATGTGTCATCTGCACACACAGTGTCACCTCCTCACTTGTCCGCAGTGAGAATATGAGAAGTTAGAGCCACAGAGAAGAAGCGAGAGTTGTCCTCCATACAGCTGAGAGCTGAAAGGAAATCCCTGCTCCCAACAGGAAGCCCCTCCTTCCCCCTCACTCTGCACCTGCTCCTGGGCTGTTCCCTGTGGTCCAAGGGTCCTGAGCGCCCCCTGGTGTCCTGAGCGCCACCTGCAGCCCCGCCCTCCTGTCTCCCTCAGGAGGTTTGTGTCTGGGCTCACACTGACTTCCCCTCACTGTGTGTGTCGCACAGTAATACACAGCTGTGTCTTCAGTGGTCACGGAGCTCAGCTGCAGGGAGAACTGGTTGTTGGACATGTCCATGGAGATGGTCATGCGGCTCTGGAGGGACGGGCTGTAGTAAGTTCTACCATTATAATATATGTACCCCACCCACTCCAGCGCCTTCCCAGGTTTCTGGCGGATCCAGCTCCAGTAGGTAACACTGTCTACTGAGTCCCCGGAGACATTGCAGGTGAGGGAGAGGTTCTGCGAGGGCTCCAGCCGTCCTGGGCCTGACTCCTGCAGCTGCACCTGAGACAGGACACATGGGGACAAGGAACATCGAGCCCTGTCAGTCACGTGCCGTCACAAACACCCCCAAAAGAACTGTCTGACCTCTGCGACCCTCACCTTTGGGGGCTGTCACCAAGCACAGGAGAAGACCCAGCAGTCTCATCTTCTTCTAGACCACAGCTCTGCCTTCCCCCTGTGTGAGGAGAGAGCTGTGAGCCTCTCCAGCCCAGGGGAGGATTTACCCTGGAGCTTGGGGAGAAATTTGCATGTGGGGCAGCCTGTTCCTTATAAGTGGAGGACTGAGGTCAGGCTGGCCTGGTCCTTCTGGGGCCCTGTGGGGGCATCTCTTCCCTTGAACTTACTGACCATGTAAGTCAGGGAAAGGGGATCACTTGATTCATGGGATCTATGGAGTCAGTTTAATCGAATTTCTCAGCTCTGATAAATGGTGAATGGGTTGAGTAGATTATATTTTTAACTTCTCATGCATCTTTCAAATAGATGTAAAGGGATTACATTTTTCCAGGTAGTTTCTTAAACCCAACCTTCTAATATATACACAATTGTTAAATATTTTTATGAACAGTACTATTTTTTTTATCCTCACCCGAGGACATTTTTCCATTTTTTGTTCAGATAGAGTGGGAAGGAGAGAGAGGAAGAGAGAGAGAGATAGAGAGAAACATCGACGTGAAAGGGACACATCGAGTGGCTGCCTCCCGCACGACCCAACCAGGGCCAGGGACACATTGCAGCTGAGTTACCTGCCCTTAGCGGGAACTGAAGCCGGGTTTCTCTGGACCGCACTGTGACCCTCTAACCGCTGAGCCAAACTGGCCCGGGCAACAATAGTATTTTTATAAACATAATTTCATATATACAATGTCTCCTTTCTCTGAAAATCTCAAAATAAAGGGCATTCATTCTCCGTATCTTAGATGTTTATTTATGTTTCATGGTGATCCAAGGAACTATATCCCAAGAACTATTTAATGGGAGATCCTCATTTTTTTCTTTATTTTGTTTTGTTTGGTTAAAATGATATTCATTATAAGTCTGAGTAACACAATACGACATGCCATTTTTTAGGTTATTGTTGGAAAAATCATTTACACTCTTTACCAAACACCTTCAGCAGCTAAGTAAGATGGACCCTGGTTAGTACTTGCATGAGAGCCCCTTGAATCTTGATGTTGAAAATTGGTAATTCTGTCTTTGAGGCCCTTCTCAGACTCTTGCCTTGTGCAAGTCCATGGCTTACTGCAGAGACCTCCATCTAATTATAGCAGACATAATCATGTTTATACATGGAGAAATGATATAAAATAGAAAGACTGATTATGGATTAGTACAATTCAGATTCTTTTATATGATGAAATATTAAAGACAGTAGATTAACTGATCTGATTTCAGTCTAGTGTTATCAGTGATGTTGGGGCTCAAAGGGGAGGTGGTTGGAGAGGATTCCCATCATAGGTTTGCTCGTAGGTAAGGGAATTTTAATCCTGACAGGAACCCTCACTCTCACCCCCTTCCTCTGCCCCTGGGGATGGTCACTGAGGTCAGAGGTGCTGGGCCCTCCCACTCACCATATAATGTCCCTAATGTATAATGCACACTTTCTCCCATCAGACATATGACTTGGAAACCTATTTTCTCTTTGTAGACTTGTCTTAACATTACCTTAATTGGAATATGTGCTGGGAAAATGTTTTCATTTTTAACAATGTTCGATTCATCACTATTTGATTTAATGGGATATGTTTTTTATGTTTTAGGTAACAACTCACCAGAAAATTGTCACTCTCCATTGCTCATGGGAGGGGAAACCCTGTTATGAGCACAGTGGACACTAAAGTCAATAGAGAAATGAAGGTTGGAATCCTTAATATCATTGAAATCTGTTTGCTCTGCCTTCTGACCAGGAGACCAACCTCCCATGGCATGCAGTCCTCGTTGATTTCAAAGATTAATTTAGTTTACTGAACTTTACACTGTGAATTTCCCTACAGCATGTAGCATAGAAGACTAGACTAACCCCTGAGAAATTATATCATGTAGACGTCAGGCAGACGAGGAAGGAACCTCAAAGGATGTGAGAGAGATGCAGAGTAGAGATGACAGAGACAGGATCCCAGAGGGTATTTCACGAGGATGAAAGTGACCAGGAGGATGAAGGTGCAGAGAGGTCGTGGGAGGGAGACATGAGGAGATGACCTGGAGCTGACGTCCGGGAAAGTGAATGTCCCAGTGAGAGCCCTGCATGGAGCTGTGTGTGCAGGACTCACATGGGACAGGGAGAGAGCGAAGCCCTGGCTAGTGTGGGGACCTGGAGTGAGCTCAGACCCAGGGCGTGTGGACACACTGACTCTCCCTCTGTGGAAACTGCGTCCCAGTCACAGGGTGGAGAGGATGCCCGGGGTGCTCAGCCTTTCAAGGAGACAATTGGGTCCCATGGGAACCTAGTGAGATAATGGTCCCTGAGCCTGGACATGACTCGTCTGGGAAATAGAACATTGTCAACTCCATCGTCGTCCTCAGTGGGATGAGGGGACACTGGGCCCAGGACAAGGATGAGGGTCCCTGGGACCCTGAACAACAGGAAGAGAGGGAGCGCCCTGAGCACCCCGGGGAGCTGTGCTCAGTCCCTCCCTGCCCAGTTCTTGCTCGATGTTCCCTGGTCAGTGGGTCCCGAGCGCCCCCTGCTGTCCTGAGGGGTCTGTGGGGTCCAGAGCGCCCCCTGGTGTCCTGACCCTCCTGGCGGACCTGAGGGTCTCCTGCAGCTCAGCCCCTCCTGTCTCCCTGCAGGGAGTTTGTGTCTGGATCATAGAGACCCCTGGTCAGGAAAATGTCACATATCCAGTGTTCACCTCACTCAAATCCATTCACATACTCCGTGTCTCTAGTTCTCCATAAATTACTTCTTAAAATAGCAACACAGAAGACCCAGCTGAGCCCAAACTCCATGGTGAATGGTCTGTGTTCAGTCCTGAACAGGGAATGGGGTCACCTGTGGATCCTGGGCTGGGCTTCTGTCCCAGAGCTGCAGGGTCAGGGCTGGGCTGCTTTTCATGAGCTGAGGGAGCCCAATTTCTACGTTGTCCTACTATATAGGAAGCTCTGATTTACCCTGGCATTTGGGCCTCTGCTTCTCCCAACTTGATCCAATTGCTTCCATGAATGACCTCCAGACCAGGGGACATGTCCCGTGATGGTTTCAGTGCTACCTGGCTGGACAGTGGACTACGTGAAAATGTGATCATGGTACAATACGGCAGAAAAAACTAAATTATAGGAAACTAACAGAAAAGGTAAAGTTTTAAATATCATATCTTAGGAACCTATCTGTGTGAACACAGGAAGGTGATCAACCATCACACCTAGAGGGAGAGTAACGTGTGGGAACTTCATGTTCAGGAGATGGAAGGTCCCTCCGACACTGTTTCCCCTGCACAGTGTTCAGAGGACACATTGAGAACAGAATGTGACCCCAGAGCCTGTGGACCAATGTTGGGGGACAGTGGGCGTCTGTGTGGGTCATGGGAAGCAGAAGCATGAACTACAGAGAAGCAGACAGGGCTCCCAGGTCTGAATCCTTCAGGGAGTTTGGAGCTGGATGTGCAGCAGCTGCACGGCCTCCTGTGTGGGGTTTGTTCTCTAGACTCTGCTGGACCAGGTTCAGTCACTGGGGATGGAGAAGAACCTCAGTCATGACCAGGTGACTTCAGGTGACAAGTGGGGAGTAATTAAGTTTAGGTCATGAAATTGTTGTTATTGGAAACCTGAGGTCTGCATGTGACCATTGGGAATGCTGTCACCATGTCTGTACCTGATGGGAGTCAACTGGGACAGGAACCTGACTCAGAATGTCACTGGGGGAAATGCTACCTGGGTGCATGAATGGGAAGATTAACCAAGACTGAGGACAGACACGTCCAGGGTTCTTGTCTCATTAGGTTTTGATTTTCCTTGTTTTTGTTTGTTTTGTTTTGTTTTTTGGTGTTTTTTTAAAAATTTTTTTTAGCTAATTCAAGTTTTATTTCCTCACAAATAGCACACATATTTTCCAGAGTCATGAAGACACTTTGTTGAGAGTGTGCAGGAGCACAAGTCATTTGTGTGTTGATTTTGCACCTTACATCTTTCCTGAATTCACTTTCTAGTTTCATCAGTACCATGGGCTGTTTTTAGGATTTTCTATATACTAGGTCATATCTTATGTGTTCAGATAAAGAAAAATATTTTAACTTATTTTTCTCAGATTTAGACCTTTTTAAATGTCTTATCTTGACCTATTATTCACACAAAACTTCCCGTTCTGTTGAATAGAAGCACTCACAGGGACGCCCTTGTGTTGGTCCTGATCTCAGAAGAGTAGCTTTGAAATTTTCTCTGTGCAGCATGATGTCACTTGTTGGCTTCTCCAATGTGGCCCTTTTTATGTTAATGCACATCTCTTCTGTACTTATTTTGTGAGGAATTGTAATCATAAGGCCATTTTCAATGTTTTAAATGCTTTTTTTTTTTACATCTATTTATATGATGGTATAATTTATCTTCCATTGTGTGAATGAGGTGGAGCACGTTTAATGGTTTACCTATGTCCAACCATCCTTGCATTCTAGGTCAGTATCTCAGTGATCTTGGTCAAGGATGCTTGCAATGTGCTGTTCAGCTTTCTTGTATATTGCTGAAGATTTTTGCACTGAAGTTCATCAGGGATGTTGACCTGTCATTTTTTATGTCCCTACTGGTTTTCATATGAGTGTCATGGTCACTCAGTACATTTGTTTGGATGTGTAGCCTCTTCTTTTAATTACTGGAAGAGTTCAAGAGGGATTGATTAAAATATTATAAATTCTTGCCAGACTGGTGTAGCTCAGTGGATGGAGCATCATCCCATGGACTGAGAGGCCCTGGTTTGATTCCTGGTCAGGGCACATGCCAGGGTTGTGGGCTCGATCACAAGTAGAGGGTGTGCAAGAGGCAGTCAAGTAATGTTTCTCTCTCACATGTATGTTTCTCTTTCTCTTTCCCCTCTTCTCTCTCTAAAATAAATAAATAAATAAATAAACAAACAAATAAATAAATAACAAAAAAGTTATAAATTCTTACTCTAGCTGTTTTAGCTCAGCACTCAAGAGTGTTGGTCTGGGGATTGAAGTGACACAAGTCTGATTCCTGGTCAAGGGCACATGTCTGGATTGAAGGTTCGACTCCGACCCTGGTCAGGATCGGATTGGAGGCAACCTCTGGACGTGTCTCTCTCACATTGATGTTTCTCTCTCTCTCTCTCTCTCTCTCTCTCTCTCTCTCTCTCTCTCTCTCTCTCTCTGTCTCTCTCTCTCTCTCTCTCTCTTTCTTTCTGTCCCTTCCACTTCACTTAATATCAATGGAAAATTAACTCGCGTGAGGATTAACAACAACAACAACAACAAACAGTTATAAATTCTTCTTTGAAGTTTTGATAGAATTCATCTTTAAGTCCATTTGGATGTGGGCTTCTATTTGTTGGCCAGTGTTCACTACTACCTCAGTTATTATTTTTAAATTGATAGCAATCTAGCAATAATAAGATCAAATTTCTAATTTGAGCACCTACTAAGTGGACAGAGAAATACAACTGTTGATATTCACAGGGTGTGGTCAGTGTGAAAATTACAGTTGTGTCCAGACTACACATTTATTTTGTATGCCATCCAAGAGAATGAAATAAATCCGTATTATTCTGTATAGAATTCAAAATGTGTCTTAGTCCTGAGAATGCACCTCCCTGACCTCCAGCTCCAGGAGCACAAGGAACAGGTCCCAGCCGCTGCTCTCTGAAATCCTCCATGGTTTTTGTGGAAGACACAGCTGTGCACGACTCCCAGACCCTGGCTGATCTCAGCAGTAAATGTAAGGCAGGTCCATTGCTGGGAGACGCAGGTGTCCTTTGACGGAAAGTTTTGGCTCAGGAAATTGTTGACCGACTTGTTGGGTCTCCTGAAATGCAGGGAGGTTTAAGTAAGTTCCACCTTTGTGGACAGACATTGCTTGTGTATTGACAGTTTCCCGACACTCATGTAACCCTCTGCATTTTCATTCCTCCATAAGCGATCCACTACATGTCTGCACGTCAGAATGTTTCTAATAATATAATGAAACTTATAAAATACTGACCCATCACTGTAGCCTCAGAATAAAAGATCAAGAGACAATCGTGGAGAAACTGCTATCCGGGAAAAACGCCCAGAGGCTCAGAGGAAACAGTCCTAAACACCACCTGCACCTGCTCCTGGGGCTGCAACACGGAGTCGGTGGGTCCCGAGCGCCCCCTGGTGTCCCGAGCCCCCCATGCAGCCCCGCCCTCCTGTCCCCCTCAGGAGGTGTGTGTCTGGGTTCACACTGAGCTCCCCTCATTGTGTGTCCCTCACAGTAATACATGGCCGTGTCTTCGGCTCTCAGGCAGATCAACTCGGAATAGCCAGTGTGGTCAGAGGTGCTGGGCTCTCCCATAGAATATACAACGACCTTAATGTATAATGAACACATTCTCCCATCAGAGATCTTATTCAGACATGGATTCTCTGTGTAGATCTGTCACTTATTTTCCTAAATGCAATATGTGGTGGGACAAATGTATTTAATTTAGCAATCTCTAATTCACCCTTGTTTTCTGTACTGGGCCTGTTTTGGTGAATCACACAGACCCACAGGACCTGCTGAACCTCACGGTCCAGGGGCATCGGCTGCAGCAGCCACAGGGACAGAGAGGTTCTAGCACCAGGAGTGAGGGCTGTTGGGAAACTCCCCAGAACTGGACGGGACTTTGACCTGGGTGAGGGGAGGAAGCTGGACGTGTTCTGAGTCACAGGACAGAGATGTGGCTGATGTTCATGGGCAGAGAGTTACTGGACATGTGGGTTAAACCTCTTCCCCTGACGACCCAGGAGGACGTGCAGGGCACGACAGACACAGCTTCTGTCATCGTAGGAAACACCTGAGTGATTATGACCAGGAGTTTGTCAGAATAGAAACGTTAAAGGTTCTGCAGGCAGGGATCAAGGGAAATAAGGAACGTGTCACTGCAAAGGGGGGCAGGGGACTCCTGTTACCCACATGCACCTGCTCACAGTGTCTCTGTCTGTGAGGTAACAACTTCCTAGGTCCAGGGGTTAGCACTTGGACACCTGTGGGTCATTACTCACATGGTCACACCATGCTCCACCCAAGCTGCACAATTTATTAGGGCCCCATTTATGAAATCCCTCAACACTTAGAGGGAAGTGTGGACACCCCTCCCTGCAGAACCCATGGTGCTGTGTGTCTGTGTGAGGGGCCCTCATGTCATGGACCAGGACCCTGTCTCAGTCCATCGTCATCATCATCATCATCATCAACATCATCGTCGTCATCTTCATCATCACCATTTGCTTACTTATAGTTGTTCTTCTCATTGACTGTAAACTTGGTTGTTGACCACATATAATGACCCCTAATCTCACTTTTGGCCCATTTTTTATGGTTGTTAAGTGGTATTGGTAGTCAGACTGTATTTTACTTTTTGTTTGAGTGCTTACAACAGATGGGTCATTCCTGCCTCTTCTCCATCTGCCCCTCACTGGGATCAGATGAGAAAGGTTCGGTTTACTCTTAAACGTCATTGGGAGATTGAACCACACAAGTCCATGGAAGCAGAATTCCTCCCCCTCCCCACCACCTCACCTAAACAAAAGCCCTGAACCATCCTCCTTTCCGGGTCTATCAAAGCACCTCTGACCTTCTGAAGGGAGGTCAACTGGGCGGTTTTCAGATCTTGGATATTGTAAGTAATGCTGCTATGCACATGGGGTGTATACATTCTTTCTGATTTGTGTTTTGGGATAATTAGGATATATTTTCAGAGGTAGATTCACTGGGTCAAAAAGCAGTTCTATTTTATATTTTTGTATTAATTACTTTATCTTTGTTTCAGATGTTTCTCCATTGCCCCCCTAAACACCATCCTCCTGATCCCCCTTTCCCACAGCATTGTTGTCTATGTCCATTGGTTATGCATATATGCATGTAAGTTCTTTGGTTTATATTGCCCTCCTCGCCGCCGCCCTCCTCTGGGGTTTGTCAGACTGAACATTCTATTTATTTATTTAGGAAACTCCATAGCTTTTTCCACAGTGGCTGCACCAATCTGCATTCCCACCAACAGTGCACCAGGGTCCTGTTTTCTCGACTTCCTCCCCAGCACTGGGTGTTTGCTGAGGTATTGATAGGAGCCATTCTGGCAGGTGTAGCTGTCGTTTCAGTTTGCACGCCTCTGATGATCAGTAATGTGAGCATTGTTTCATATGTCTAATGGCCATCTGTACGTCCTCTTTGGAGAAGTGTCTATTCAGGGCATTGGCCCATATTTTCATTGGATTGTATGTCTTACTGGTGTTGAATTGTATGTAGTTTTTAAATATTTTGGAATTTAAGCCCTTATCAAATGTACCTTTGGCAAATGGACCAAAGCTTTTCTAACTCAGAGATGTTAGAGGTAAACACTGAATCAAGAATCCAGAGAGGTTCCCTGAGGGAAACTGTCACATGAAGAGGAAACCACACAGGAAACCAGCCCAAACCTCCAACTGCACCTGCTCCTGGATGGTCCTTGTGTTCAGGAAACCTCTGGTGGTCGCAGCCTCTCCTGCAGGGAGGTTTGTGTCTGGGCTCACACTGACTTCCCCTCACTGTGAGTCTCGCACAGTAATACACGGCCGTGTCCTCAGTTGTCAAAGAGCTCAGCTGCAGGGAGAACTGGTTCTTGGACGTGTCCATGGAGATTGTGGTGCGGCTCTTGAGGGACGGGCTGTAGTTAGTGCTACCATCAGAACATATGCGCCCCATCCATTCAAGCCCCTTCCCTGGTTTCTGGCGCGTCCAGGTCCAGCAGGAACCACTGCTTGTGATGGAGAATCCAGAGACAGTACAGGTGAGGGAGAGGGTCTGCGAGGGCTTCAACAGTACTGGGCCCGACTCCTGCAGCTGCACCTGGGACAGGACACCTGGGGACAAGGAGCATCAGGCCCTGTCAGTCATGTGCAGTCACAATCACCCCATAGACCCCTGTCTGACCTCTGAGACCCTCACCTTGGGGGACTGTCACCAGGCACAGGAGAAGACCCAGCAGCCTCATTTTCTTCTAGACCACGGCTCTGCCTTCCCCAGAGATCTCAGCCCTGTGTGAGGACAGAGCTGTGAGCCTCCCCAGCCCAGGGGAGGATTTATCCTGGAGCTTGGGGAGAAATTTGCATGTGGGACAGCCTATTTTTTATAAGTGGAGGGACTGAGGTCAGGCTGCCCTGTTCCTTCTATTGCTAATGTGTAGGCTTCCCTTTTCTTGAATGCACTTAGTACATTCGTCAGTTGTAGGGGATCTCCTGGTACACAAGAATACTGGAGTAAACTTAATAGTAATGCTCATCTCTGATAAGTGGTGGACGAGTTGAATAGATTACATTTTTAAATTCTCTTGCATCTTTCAAATACATTTAAAGAGATTAA
Organism: Tadarida brasiliensis; assembly: GCA_030848825.1. Lineage (NCBI taxonomy): Eukaryota > Metazoa > Chordata > Mammalia > Chiroptera > Molossidae > Tadarida > Tadarida brasiliensis. The sequence continues at coordinate 249,103,735 of CM061257.1, forward strand.
ATCTATTTAGGTAATTTCTTAAACACAGCTTTCTATTATCTACAGAACTGTCAAATATTTTTAGAAAAATTTTATTTTTATAAACATAATTTTATATAACCAAATAATATATAGGTTGGTTTGAAAATCACAAAATAAAGGACATTCATTCTCAGTATCTTATTTCTTTATGTTGTAACTTTGATCCAAGAATCTACATCCCAGGAACATGTCATTGAGGTACCCTTGATTCTTTTTTATTTGTTAAAATGATATTTCTTACAAATTCTGAGTGACACCGTGCTGCATGCCTTTGTTTAGGTTAACCCTAGAAACCTTTTTCTTGCAATCTTTGCCAAACACTCTCAGAGCTAAGTAGTGTCAGACCTAGTGAGTACTTGGATAGGGGACCCCTCATTCTTGATGTTGAAAATTAGGTTATTGTGCCTTTGAGTCCCTCCCCAAACTCTTCCCTTGTGCAAGACCATGGCTTATTGCAGAGACCGCAACAAATTATATCAGACATAGTCATATTTTTACATGGAGAAATGATTGAGAATAAAAAAGTAATTATTCTTGTGTACAATTCAGAATCTTTCATATGTGGAAATTGAAAAGGCAGCACATTAACTGAACTCTTTTCTCAGTCAAATATTTTCAGTGATGTTGGGGTCAGAGTGAGGCAAGTCATGGAGGTTTCCAGCATAGATATGCTCAAAGGAAAGGGAACTTTATTCCTGACAGGAACCCTCACTCCCAGGACACACGACATGGTTAACTGAGCAGTTTTCAGATCTTGGATATTGTAAATAACACTGCTATGCACATGGGGGTGTATATATTCTTTCTGATTTGTGTTTTGCAATAATTACGATATATTTTCAGAGGTGGATTCGCTGGGTCAAAAGGCAGTTCTATTTTTATTTTTTGTATTAATTACTTTATCTTTGTTTCAGATGTTCCTCCATTCCCCTCCCTCGACACCATCCTCCTGATTCCCCTTCCCACGGCATTGTTGTCTGTGTCCATTGGTTATGCACATATGCATGTAAGTTCTTTGGTTTATATTACCCTCCTCGCCAACCCCCTCCTCTGGGGTTTGTCAGACTGAACGATTTATTTATTTATTTATTTATTTATTTATTTATTTATTTATTTATTTATTTATTTTAAGGAAACTTCATAGTATTTTCCACACTATGCGCCAATCTGCATTCCCACCAATAGTGCACCAGGGTCCTGTTTTCTCCTATCCTCCCCAGCACTGGGTTTTTGCTGAGGTATTGATAGGAGCCATTCTGGCAGGAGTAGTTGTCGTTTCAATTTGCACGTCTCTGATGATCAGTAATGTGAGCATTGTTTCATATGTCTCATGGCCATCTGTACGTCCTCTTTGGAGAAGTGTCTATTCAGGGCATTGGCCCATATTTTAATTGGATTGTATGTTTTCCTGTTGTTGAGTTGTATGTAGTTTTTAAATATTTTGGAATTTAAACCCTTATCAAATGTACCTATGGCAAATAGACCACAGCTTTTTCTAACTCAGATATGGTAGAGGTAAACACTGAATCAAAGATCCAGAGAGGTTCCCTGAGGGAAACTGTCACATGAAGAGGAAACCACACAGGAAACCAGCCCAAACTTCCAACTGCACCTGCTCCTGGGTGGTCCTTGTGTTCAGGGAACCTGCGCGCCCCCTGGTGGTCGCAGCCTCTCCTGCAGGAGGTTTGAGTCTGGGCTCACACTGACTTCCCCTCACTGTGTCTCTTGCACAGTAATACACGGCCGTGTCCTCAGCTCTCAGGCTGTTCATTTGCAGATACAGCGTGTTCTTGGAGTTGTCTCTGGAAATGGTGAACCGGCCCTTCACCGAGTCTGCATAGTTTGTGGTACCACCACTATTAATGTATGAAACCCACTCCAGCCCCTTCGCCGGAGCCTGGCGGACCCAGTGAATGACGGAGCTACTGAAGGTGAATCCAGAGACTGCACAGGAGAGTCTCAGAGACCCCCCAGGCTGCACCAAGGCTCCCCCAGACTCCACCAGCTGCACCTCACACTGGACACCTGCAAACACAAAGACGTCCTGGTCAGGACACTGTCACACGTCCACTGTTTCTCTCTCTCATCCACTCTCACACTCAGTGTTTCTTGTTCTCCATCAATTACCTCTTAAAATAGCCACAAGGAAAATCCAGCTGAGCCCAAACTCCATGGTGAGTGCTCTGTGTTCAGTTCTGATCAGGGAATGGGGTCACCTGGGGATCTTGGGGCTGGGCTCCTGTCATAGAGCTGCAGGGTTAGGGCTGGGCTGTATTTTATAGGCAGAGGGAGCCCTATTTGCATGTCCACCTACTATATAGGGAGCTCTGGGGTTGGAGACCTGCAGACAGGGAAGTGCCTCAGAGCAGGTGTGTGTGTCCTGTGGGAGAATCATGGTCATGATAACATTTCAATAACCAACAAGAATCATGAGGATATTGGGGGATGTTCTGTGTCCACATCTAGTAACAGTGAGACCAGCATCTGGCCTGTGCTCCTCCCCACTGGGCCCCCCCCCCGCTGTTCCAACTCCAGAGCAGAGCAGGACCTGCCCCTGAGGGTGCAGACCCCTTGAAGGTCATGAAAGCATGAATGAACGTCTGTATCCTGGTGCTACCCAACGTCAGGGCTGGAGACAAGGAGACACATGGAAAGAGACCACAGGCTGAAGAACTTGTAAGAGTGAACCTTGTGGACACAGAGTGTTGGTGCCCTTGGCCCTGAGTGTCTCTAACATCCTCCTCTTCAAGCAGACAAAGACAGAGTGTTGAGAAGGTGATTTTTTATGCCTGGGACTCAGAGACAGTGAGAAATCAGGGAGTTACATGCAGCTAATGGAGAGGCTGTGGGATTCCAACACCCAGTGTCCACCTACAGAAGGTCTCTCGGCATAGACAGTAATGAAAACCTTGAAGAAGGTGATATAATAGGATAATTAGTGAGATATATTTAAGTCAGAATATCTGTGATCAGCGAGAAGGCGCATATTGAAGGTTAATCACTCATCTATGAAACAGAGACCTCTGCAGTTTAAATTCACAGTCAAGGTCATGGTGATATGAGTTGAATTGATCACTCAGCCTGATCCTTGTCCAGTGTGTTATTACCACAGTGAGAGTTTATTGTATAATGAGGGCAGTTCTGTGTTTCCACAGTTTTCAGATAACAGTGCGTCATGTCCTCCTGTAGTAAATGTGTTTACAGAGCATGGAGATAAATCCTGGACAGTAGACAAGCCCAGAACCCTCCTCCTCCTCCTGGGGGACGTCAGTGGGTCCTGAGAGCACGTTTTCCTTCAAAGCCCACAGAGGACCAGAGATTCCTCATCGCCTTCCTCTCATCCACCCTCGGTGTCAGGTCCCTTCCCGCAGGAGCTCTATGGACCCTGCTGTTCACAGGACGTCCCCTCCTCGTTCTCTCCGTCCACGGACGCCCCCCCTCCGCTCCTTGGCTGTGAATCCCCCGGGGTCTCCGCTGCACCACAGGGGAGCCACGTGTCCCTCTCCTGTGGTGATGCCTCCACTGCAAGAGCCTTGAACAAACCTTCCTTTAAAATATAGCGACTGTCAGAGAACCTTCCACCAGGATTAAAGTGGGATATTTAAGGTTCTCCAGGAAGGTTGCACATAAACTCACTCAAGACACATCCTGGAACAGGATTGTGGAGACGACAGTGACCCTGGTGGTTGTTCTGAGCCACACAGGCTGACGACGCTGGGTCTGAACCAGCTACCTGAGACAAGGCAGGGGGGTCTGCCACAGGGCAGTCCTTCCTGGCATTTTGAAACTTTGGCAGCACAATCCTGCTTTTTTCTTGTACACAGCTGAACCTCTGCAAGGACACCTGGACCTCAGGGCTCCCACCTTGGGGAGAACCTGAGGAACAGAACCCTCCTCAGTGCCAGGGGCACAGGCTTCTGGTGCCAGGGCCTGAGCTTGCACGTGTGAGGTGCTGTGACCTGCCTGGTTGCACACTCACACACTCCAGATTGTCCACTGTGTGACACACCAGAGCCTCTTTAACTCAGTGTGGATGTTTTCTGACATTTCTGGCAAACTTCCTGACTGTGGGCAGTAGAGCTGCAGAGCGGGGTGAGCACAGGGACAGACTCACTGAGCACTGAGCCACTCACTCACTGAGCCACTTCCCTGCCCAGGAACCAGGTCCCTTCACTGCAGCCCTGAGACCCTGTGTCTCTGAACTCTAGGACTGTGCGCGAGACCACAGGAGTAAGTCGTAGGAGAGAGGACAGTGGAACTCCATCTTCCTTTCTCTGGGACACGAGGACGGGGCCCCACCCCTTCATTTTCCTGTCTAAAAAAACGTAGAGGGGGGATGGCAGTGACCACTGTGTATGAAACTCCATGAGAGGAACCCGGCGCTGTCAGATGTGACCATCACTGTTATTGTATCATTTCCCACCTGGGGGCAGAGGGGACTCTTAGGCCTCACCTCTAACTGCACAAGGAACACGTGCTCTGCTCCAGGCCTCACCTGTCACATCTGTGTGAGGGGACAGGTCACCACCATCAGGCCTGTGTCCTCACCTCTGCATTGATGTTGATCCATTTGTCCTAGATCCTGAAAGACCTTTTCCTTTATTTTCCATTAACAAAATCTTGAATGCAAGTATCACAGCCTGGTGTCCACAGGTGTCTGTTGGATGAGTTGAGTAATAAGCTCCACCTCCCTGCATGTAGGTGTCGAAGAGCCACCAGAGGTTGGATGGTGCAGCTGAACAAGAAAAGTCTGAGCCCTTTGGTGAGAATCTGAAAATATGGGCTGACCTGTACCAGGGCAGGGAGGAGAGAGACAGCCCCTGACATGCAGAGCCAGGGGAGTCCGTTCTCATCACGAGTCCCTGATCCCATAGTTTGAGCAGATGTGCACAGGTCAGTACTGGCTGCAGGGAGAATGGGTCCTAGGTTCAGACTAGTCCACATTGTTGCTCACCTGGAATAAAATACAACAGGTGTACCTAAGTTTTGAGGTGTTGGGTGGGTTACTCAGGTGTGCTGATCCCAGGAAAGCAGGACTCAGATCTCCTGTGGGCAATGAGCTGTGGCATTGTGGATATCCACAACTGAGGAGGGAACCAGATCACGTTACAGTGACAGAGGGTAGACCCTGTGGGAAACCTGACAAGTGGTCACATAAGAAAATAGAGGTGAAGATGTAGGTGAAATGCCTCTGAGAGTCACCAGTAATGAGCACACCCAGGTGAACCCACCCTCAGGACCAGAGGAAGATTAACGTGTGGGAACTTCATGTTCAGGAGACAGGAATTACCATCTGACATTTTCCCCTGCGCAGCGTTCAGAGGACACACTGAGAACAGAGTGTGAACCTACAACCGGTGGACCATTGTTGGGGGACAAAGGGTGTCTGTGTGGGTCCCTGGGAAGCAGAAGCATGAACTACACAGAAACAGACAGGGCTCCTCTGTCCGAGTCCTTCAGGGGATTTGGAGCTGAATGTGCAGCAGCTGCACGACCTCCTCTGTGGGGTTTGTTCTCTAGACTCTGCTGGACCAGGTTCAGCCACTGGGGATGGAGAAGAACCTCAGTCATGACCAGGTGAGTTTAGGTAAAGTTGAAGGTAGAGATTTGTGAGTAGTTAATTCAGGTCATGAAAATGTTGTTATTGGAAACCTGCTGTCTGCATGTGCGTCTTATAAACACTGTCACCAAGTCTGTACCCGATGGGAGGCAACTGGGACAGAGACCTGACTCAGAGCATCATTGGGGAAATGCAACCTGGGTGCATGAATGGGGGATTGGCCGATAGTGAGGACAGACGTCCAAGATGCTTGTTCCATCAGGTTCTGACTTTCCTTGTTGTTCAGCCAGTTCACGTTTTCTTCCCTCTGAAATGGACACACATATGTACTCGAGTCGTGAAGACAATTTGCAGGAGCACAAGTCATGTGTGTGTTGATTGGTACCTTACGCCTTTCCAAATTTCACTTTCTAGTTCTATCAGTTTTATTGTGTAGTTTTTAGGGTTTTCTACATACAAGGTTTTGTCATATGTATAGAGATAAGGAGAAACATTTTAGTGTGTTTCTTTCTGGTTTAGGTATTTTAAAATATATATTCTTGCCTAATTATTCTGACAAAAATGTCCCGTTCTGTTGACTAGAGCAGTCACGGGGTGCCCGTGGGGGTCCTGATGTTAGAAGAGCAGCTTTGACATTGTCTCTGTGCAGCATGATGTCCCTTGTTGGCTCCTCACATGGCCCTTTGCTAGCTTGATGCCCATCTCTTCTATACATGATTGTTTAAGAATTGTAATCATGAAGCCGTTTTCAATGTTTAAATGATTCTTGCTGCATCTGTTTATATGATGGCATCATTTACCCTTCATTCTGTGACTGAGTGCAGCACAGTGATTGCTTACAAACATTGGCCCGTCCTTGCATCTAGGACAGCATCCCACTGGATCAGGGTAAGTGATCCTGTCAATGTGCTGTTAGTTTCCTAGGACATGGTGAGGGTTTTTGCACCTGTGCTCGTCAGGGATATTGATTTGTCATTTTTTATGTTCTTATAAACACGCCTGGCGCCCCGCGGCCTAGCTCGGAGGTGAGGAGCCAGAGGGCCGGAGCCGGCCCCAGCGTGGGCTCCACCACGCACGCGCCAGCCGCTGGCGGGAACCTCAGAGCTGAAAGGAGCCGCTCTGAGGAGAATGTCCCGCCTACCACAGGGCCTTTAGCAAAGGTAGATGGGATAGCAGTTCCCCTGGAGCCGAACAGCAGGGTTCTGGGCTGCTCCAAAACTACATTTCCCAGGAGGCACTGCGCAGGGTAGACCGTGAGCCTCAGCGGTTGCACTCCAGGCCAAGCGTTCTTTGCCTCCAATCCATGAGCCATTGTGGGGACCGAAGGTAGAGCATTTTGGGGATTCAGCTGGCCAATGGGGAGCGCGGAAGGGGCGAGGTGGGCAGGCCGCGTGGTTTCCTTGGATACCGTGGACGCGACTCTGTGGGAGAGGGTGGAGCTTTAGCGTGAGACCCTGGAAGTCCTGACTGACAGGAACTTAGGAGCTCAGGTAAGTGTCAGAGCCCAAGGGCGGGAGGGAGACCCTGTGGGTGTCAAGGTGAGGACGACGTGCAGACTCGGGGCCCTCAGGGTGGTGAGGTCCGAACTTCACGGCCAGGACGGGGTGCCCTGGGATGGGGCCCTGCATGGGGATGAAAGCAGACGGGGACCCTGTGCAGGACTCGCTCTGCCCGGACGAGAGCAGGTCCCGCCCCGTCCCGGCCCCACGTGACCGAGGCCGCGCATCGGACGCGGTGTCTCAGTGTGGGCTCCGCACCTGCGGTCGGTGACACCCTCCGTGACGACCCCGAAGGGCTGTGAGGGTCCAGTGAGACCGTGGACGGAACCGAGCACAGCCCGCAGAACCGCAGTGCAAAGGCTGTGTTTTTATTTTAGGGGTGACCCTGAACCCCAGTCACCCAGACAAACCCGAGGGACCAGGACGTGTAAAGATAATTCCTTCATAGATTTAACTTAGGCAAGGAGACTTGAAACCTGAGTTCAAACCTCACCCACAGACTCCGTCGCCCTTGGGGGTGGTCACTGCGGTAAGAGGTGCTGGGCTCTCCCTCAGAACACACAGCGTCCTCAGTGTATAGGCAGCACATTCTCCCATCAGAGCCCTTATTCAGACATGGATTCTCTGTGGAGGCCTGTCATTTAACTTCCTAAATCCAATATTTGGTGGGAGCAATGTATTTAATTTAGCAAAGGCTACTTCACCTCTATTTTCTGTACTGGGGCTTGTTTTGGTGAATCACACAGACCCCAGGACGTGCTGAGCCTCACGGTCCAGGGGCTTCGGCTGCAGCAGCCACAGGGACAGAGAGGTTCTGCAGCAGGAGTGAGGGTTGCTGGGAAACTGCCCAGAACTGGAAGGGACTTGGACCTGGGTGAGAGGAGGAAGCTGGACGTGTTCTGAGTCACAGGACAGAGATGGGCCTGATGTTCATGGGCAGAGTGTTACTGGACATGTGAGTTTAAACCTCTTCCCCTGACGAACCAGGAGGAGGTGCAGGGCATGATAGACACAGCTTCTGTCATCGTAGGAAACACCTGAGTGATTATGACCAGGAGTTTGTCAGAATAGAAACGTTAAAGGTTCTGCAGGCAGGGATAAAGGGAAATAAGGAACGTGTCACTGCAAAGGGGGGCAGGGGATTCCTGTTACCCACATGCACCTGCTCACAGTGTCTCTGTCTGTGAGGTAACAACTTCACAGTTCCAGGGGTTAGTACTTGGACACCTGTGGGTCATTACTCACATGGTCACAACAAGCATCACCCAAGCTGCACAATTCATTGGAGTTTCATTCATGAAATCGCTCAACACTTAGAGGGAATAGTGGACACCCCTCCCTGCAGGACCCATGGTGCTGGTGTGTCTGTGTGAGGGGCCCTCATGTCATTGACCAGGACTCTGTCTCAGTCCATCGTCGTCATCACCATCATCATCATTTGCCTACTTCTCATTGTCTGTAGACATGGTTGTTGACCATATATAATGACCCCTTATCTCATGTTTTGCCCATTTTTTATGGTTGTTAAGTGGAATTGGTATTCAGACTCTATTGTTTGATTGAGTGCTGATGACTGATGGGTAATTCCTGCCTCTTCTCCCTTGACCCCCCCCCCCCCGGTATCTGATGAGAATGGTTAGGTCTCTTTAGATGTCATTGGTTTAGTGAACCACACAAGTCCCTGGAGAGAATTTCTCCACCTCCGCACCACCTCACCGAATTACAACCCTTAGCCCATCTCCTTTCCTGGTGTACCAAAGCTCCTCTGACTTGCTGAAGGACCTTTCCCGTGCTTCCCAGAGATTCCAACTGTGTGCATGATACACGTCCCATGTCCACTGTGTGTGTTTGTCCTCAGCCTGGACATCTGAACAAGCTGTCGTGGGTCCCTCTGCCTCTGCCTGGTTTCAACTGCTCTGGGTGCTGTGAGCATGATGCCAAGTCAAGGACCATCACCACCGGGGACTTTCATCTCTAGCTTTGGGGTCACATTACTCTGGTGTCCAATGTCCAGCACATGGGTGTCCAGCTGTTGGCTGGCTGGGACACTGAGCTGGGTGGAGCTGAGATGAACTGTTGAATCAGCAGAACCCCTGGTTGGATGTAGACTATGTGGGTCAGTGGATTTCATGATTAGTTCTCATTTGGGCACAAGAGTGTCTGAAAGAGACTCTACCTCTTGTTCATATGAGAAAGTGGTCTTTCTGGACAACAGACATTTCTTTATTCTTTCTGTTTAACTGTTGACATCGTTACAGGTGTTCCCATCTCCCCACCTACTGCTCCCCTCCACCAGCCCCCACCACGACTCCCCTGGCCATCAGCACTGTGTTGTCTGTGTCCATGGGCTGTGCATGTAGGGCCTTTGACTCCTCTCTTCACCTCCTTTTATTCACTCATCCCTCGCCCCCTTTCTGATCTGTGTCTGTGTGTTCCAGTATCCATGCCACTGGTTCTATTGTGTTCATCAATTTATTTTGTTACTCAGATTTCACATATAAGTGAGATCATGTGGTATTTGTCTTTGGCTTTTCTCTTAGCATAATCCTCCCCAGGTCCCTCCATGCTGTCCACAGGGTGAGGGGTGCTTCTTCCTTACAGCTGAGCAGTGTTCTCTTGTGTAAATGTACCTTAGGTGTTTTATCCACTCATCTACCTGCACACTTGAGCTGTTGACAGATCTTGGCTACTGCAAATACCACTCATATGAATACAGGGGTGCAGCCATTCCTTCTGATTGGAGCTTTGGAATACCTAAGATGTATTCCTAGAAGTGTGATCACTGCGTTAAATGGCAGTTTCATTTTCAATTTAGGAAACTCCACACTGTGTCCAAAGTGGCTGCACCAGTCTGCATTCCCACCAGTTGGGCATGAGGGTTCTGTTCTCTCCACATCCTCACCAGCACTTGTTGTTTGTTGATTTATTGTTGGGAGCCATTTTGGCAGATGTGGTTGTATTTTAAGTGGCATCTCTCTGATGATTAGTGACCTCAAACATTTTTTCATATGTCTGTTGGCCATCTGTTTGTCCTTTTCAGAGAAGTTTGTATGCGGGGTCTCTGCCCATTTATTAATGGGATTGGTGGTCTGTGAAATGTGTTGTAAACGTTTTATTTAAATAAATTTTTCAATAAAGCCACTAAATAGAGGACTTCCGGTCCAGATGGCGGCGTAGGTAAACGTGGTATCGCATCCTCCCACAACCACATCAAAGTTACAACTAGACTACAGAACAACCATCATTCAAAACCGCCTGAAATCAAGCTGAATGGAAGTCCTACAACTACGAAATTAAAGAAGAAGCCACATCGAGACTGCCCTTCTTGAGCCGGCAGACGCCGCCATATCTGAGACTCCAGCAACCTGGCTCACACTGTGTGCCCCGCCCTGGTGATTCCCTGAGGCCCCGCCCCACCCAACTTCCAGGCCCATCCAAGCTGTTGCCAGTTGCTTCACCATAGGATTGGCCTGTCTTGGAGCCTGCTTCAGCTTTTCCTAAAGTCATTCAAACAAGCAGCATCTGGTCTCAGCTAGCCCTATACCTCTTGCTAAGTAATACATAGGAACAAACAGAGGGAGGCAGCCAAAATGAGGAGACAAAGAAACAGGTCCCAAATGAAAGAACAGAACAAAACTCCAGGAAAAGAACTAAGTGAAATGGAGTTAAGCAACCTAACAGATGCTGAGTTCAAAATACTGCTTATAAGGATGCTCAATGGACTTAGTGAGAACCTCAGTGAACTTAGAGATGGCCTCAAGGGCATAAAAAAGGACCAGTCAGATATGAAGGAGGCACTAACTGAAATAAAGAATAGTTTACACAGATTCAATAGTAGAGTAGGTAAAGCCAAGAAGCAAACCATTGATTTGGAATATAAGGAAGCAAAAAACACCCAATCAGAACAGCAAAAAGAAAAAAGAATCCAAAGAAATGAGGATAGTGTAAGGAGCCTCTGGGACAACTTCAAGAGTGCCAACATTCGCATCTTGGGGGTGCCAGAAGGAGAAGAGAGAGAACAAGAAATCGAAAACCTATTTGAAACAATAATGGCCGAAAACTTCCCTAATTGGTGAAGGAAACAGACATACAAGTCCAGGAAGCACAGAGAGTCCCAAACAAGATGAACCCCAAGAGGCCCACACCAAGACACATCATCATCAAAATGCAAAAGGTTCAAGACAAAGAGAGAATCTTAAAAGCAGCAAGAGAAAAGCAGTTTGTTACCTACAAGGGAGTTCCCATAAGACTGTCAGCAGATTTCTCAAAAGAAACTTTGCAGGCCAGAAGGGAGTGGCAAGAAATATTCACAGTGATGAAAAGCAAGAACCTACAACCAAGATTACTCTATCCTGCAAAGCTGTCATTTAGAATCGATGGCCATATAAAGAGTTTCCCAGACAAGGAAAAGCTAAAGGAGTTCATCACCACCAAACCATTATTATATGAAATGTTGAAGGGTCTTCTTGAAGAAAAAGATAAAAAAATATGAACAAACAAAATGGCAATAAATACATATCTATCAACAATTGAATCTACAAACAAAATGAACAAGAAGAACAGAAACATTTTCATAGATACAGAGAACTTTTGTTGGTTACCAGATGGGTAGGGGCTGGGGGGAGGGGTGAAAAAGGTGAAGGGATTAAGAAGTATAAATTGGTTGTTAGACTGACAAACCTCAAAGGGAAGGGGGGTTGGGGGGTGGGAAGTAATAAACCAAAGAACTTATATGTATATATGCATAACTAATGGACACAGACAACAGTGTGGGGAAAAGCAAGATGGGGGCGGAAATGGGGAGGAGGGGGTCAATGGGGGAAAAATGAGGAACATCTGTAATACATTCAACAATAAAATTTTTAAAAAAAGAAAAAATAAATAAAATAAAATAAAATTACATCAAAAAATAAAAAAATAAAACCACTAAATAGTTGTACCATTGGTAAATAGGCAATAAACTTTTCTAACTCAGAGATTTCATAGGTAAGCACAGAATCAGGAAGCCAGAGAGGTTCCCTGAGCAAAACTGTGACATGAAGAGGAAACCACACAGGAAACCAGCCCAAACCTCCAACTGCACCTGCTCCTGGGATGGTCCTTGTGTTCAAGGACCCTGAGCGCCCCCTGGTGTCCTGAGCGCCCCCTGCAGCCCAGCCCTCCTGTCTCCCTCAGGAGGTTTGTGTCAGGGCTCACACTGACTTCCCCTCACTGTGTGCTGCACAGTAATACACGGCCATGTCCTCCGCTCTCAGGCTGTTCATTTGCAGATACAGCATGTTCTTGGAGTTGTCTCTGGAGATGGTGAATCGGCTCTTCACCGAGTCTGCATAGTTTGTGGTACTTCCATCAGGATTGATTTGACTCACCCACTGCAGCCCCTTCCCTGGAGCCTGGCGGACCCAGTGCATCCAGTAGCTACTGAAGCTGAATCCAGAGGCTGCACAGGAGAGTCTCAGAGACCCCCCAGGTTGCACCACGCCTCCCCCAGACTCCACCACTTGCACCTCACACTGGACACCTGCAAACACAAAGACGTCCTGGTCAGGACACTGTCACACGTCCACTGGTTCTCTCTCTCATCCACTCTCACACTCAGTGTCTCTTGTTCTCCACAAATTACCTCTTAAAATAGCAACAAGGAAAACCAAGCTGAGCCCAAACTCCATGGTGAGTGCTCTGTGTTCAGTCCTGATCTGGGAATGGGGACACCTGAGGATCACGGAGCTGGGCTCCTGTCCCAGAGCTGCAGGGTCAGGGCTGGGCTGGATTTTATGGGCAGAGGGGGTCCTATTTGCATGTCCTCCTACTATACAGGGAGCTCTGGGGTTGGAGAACAGCAGACAGGGCCATGGCTCAGAGAAGGTGCGAATGTCCTGGGGGAGAATCTTGGTCATGATAACATGTGAATGACTAAATTACAATCATAGGGATATTTGGGGCGTGTCCAAGTGTCCACATATGGTAGCAGTGAGCTCAGCATCTGGCCTGTGCTCCTCCCCTCTGGGCCCCACAGCTCCCCTGAATCAACACCAGGCAGAGCAGGACCTTCCCAGTGAAGGTGCAGACCCCCTTGTATGTAATGTGAACACGAATAATCTCTGTAGTCTAATGTTACTCATTCACCAGGCTGTATTGACCTGTGGCCTCAGGGTCCTCACGACAATGGAGAGGGTTGTGCTTCATCTATGAGGTGGTTCTCATACAGCTGATGTGAGCCAGGTTCACCCAGACCTGTCACATACAACCGAAGTCTGAGCTGGACCCAGGGGCACTATCCTGGATCCTCATATTCCTTGTTCTGTCCACTCTGTCTCAAGGGCCTGCGGCCACATCCAACCCTGATGTGACTGGTCCTCACCACGTGATTGTCAGTAGGTGAGGTGTAACTGTCCCTGCTGCAGATGCCCTGTGGTCACACTTAGCCTCCGTCCTTGTCCCCTCCATGTGCACTCTGGTCCCCTAAGTCTGTCCAACACTGGGGATCAGTGGTCTGTGCGTGGCTGTTAGTTGGGAAGACCCAGACCCAGAACCCTGAGGGGCCATGGCCTTCAGTCCCCTGGCCTTCATCAGGCATGTGAAAATCAATCAGAATACGTGTGGTCAGTGAGAATGCTCAAATTTAAGTTTAATCACTCATCTATGAGACAAACATTTGCTGTTTTATTTCACAGTGATTGCCATGGTGATGAGTTGAGTTGATCACAACGCCTGGTCCTTCTAAAGTGTGTCATTAGAGTTAAGACAGTTTATTGTATAAAGAGGACAGCTCTGTATTTCCATAGCATTTAGATAACGATGTGTCGTGTCTTCCTGCAATAAACGTGTTTACAGAGCTTGGAAATAAAGCCTGGACAGTAGACGAGCCCAGAACCCACCTCCTCCTGGGGGACGTGAGCTCACTGGGTCCTGAGCTCCCCAGGTCCTGAGAGCACGTTTTCCTTCAAAGTCCACAGGGGACCGGAAACTCCTCAATACCATCCCCTCATCCAGCCTGGGGGTCGGGTCCCTTCCCGCAGGAGCACTATGGACCCTGCTGTTCACAGGACGTCCCCTCCTCACTGTCTCCGTCCACGGACCCCGCCCTCTGCTCCTTGGCTGCGAATCCCTCGGGGTCTCTGCTGCACCACAGGGGAGCCCTGTGTCCCTCTCCTGTGGCGATGCCCCCACTGCAAGAGCCTTGAACAAACCTTCCTTGAAAAATAGCAACTGTCAGAGAACTTTCCACCAGGATGGAAGTGGGATATTTAAGATTCTCCAGGCAAATAAACCCACTTAGGACACGTCCTGGACAGGATTGTGGAGACGACAGTGCCCCCTGGTGGTTGTTCTGAGCCACAAAGGCTGAGACGCTGTGGCTGAACCAGCTTTCTGAAATAAGAGAGGTTTCGGCCACAGGGAAGTCCTTCCTGGCATTTTGAAATGGTAGCTCCCCAAAATCTTGCTTCTCACTTGTACACAGCTGAGTCTCTTCAAGGTTACTTGGGCCTCAGGGCTTCCACCTTGAGGAGAACTTTCGGAACAGAACCCTCCTCCGTGCCAGGGGCATGATGGGAGTCAACTGGAACAGGAACTTGACTCAGGGCATCACTGGGGCAAATGCTACCTGGGTGCATGAATGGGGGGATTAACCAAGACTGAGGACACACAAGTCCAGGGTGCTTGTTTGATCAGGTTCTGACTTTCCTGGTTGTGCATCCAGTTCACGTTTTCTTTCCTCAATTTCTTCTGAAATAACACACACATTTCCAAGGGTCATCAAGACACTTTATGGAGAGTGTGCAGGAGAACAAGTCCTTTGTGTGTTAATTTTGTACCTTACATCTTTCCTTAGTTCACTTTCTAGTTGTATTAGTATAATGGGCCACTTTTTAGGGTTTTCCATATTCAAGGTCAGGTCATATGTACAGATATAAAGAGAACCATTTTAAGTTCATTCTTTCTGATTTAGACTTTTTTTTTTTAATCTTGCCCAATTATTCTCACAAAGACTTCCAGTTCTGTTGAATACAAGTAGTCACCAGGGTGCCCTTGTGTTGGTCCTAATGTTAGAAGAAAAACTTTGAAATATTCTCTGTGTAGAATAAGATCACTTGTTTGCTTCTCAAATGTGACCTTTTTTTATGTTGAGGTAGATGCCTTGAATAACTAATTTATTTAAAAGTGAGTCATGAAAGAATTTTGGATTTTTTAAATGTTATTTCTTCTTTACATTAGTTTATATGATGACGTAGTTTTATCCGTCATTCTGTGAAAGAGGGGTAGCACATTTACTGATTTACAAATATTGAACCATCCTTGCATTCTAGGACGCTATCCCACATGTCCATGGTCAATGATCCTTTCAATTTTCTGGTGAGTTTCCTAGTTTACTTTTGAGGACTTTTAAATTTATGTTCATCATGGATGCGAAGTGTCATTTTCTTATTTCTTTTTAAATTTTTGTCCGTATTTGGCTTTGGTATAAGTGTAATGATCACCTCAATAAAAGTCTGTGGATCTTTCCCTTGTTCTTTTCTAGCTAGGAAGAGTTTGGGAAGGATTGACTAAGAAGGCATTAATTGTTCTTTCAAATTTTAGTAGAATTCACCCCTGAAGATTTTGGAGATGAGCTTTATTTGTTAGCACATTATGATTTCAACTTCAATTATTCTTTTTAATTAATATCAATTCATAAACTTTGGGGTCACATTCCTAATTCAAGGAAAAATTAACTGACTGGGTAATACAACGTTGACCTTCGCAGGCTGTGGACAGCACATGGAGTTCCCAGAAGCTCACACGTGGAGCCGAGCAGTGACAAGCTCACAGGTTGCTAATTCTGCATCACTCAGGTAGATCTGAGCTACATGGACTGACAAGGGAGCAGCTCGAGGTCCTGCCCAAGGAAAGACCTGTCTCTACAAACGGCAGCCAGGGTCTGGTCTCTGCAGGTCTGAGGTGGTGGGACCAGCTCCCACCTAAGACTCCACACTCACGTCCATGTCTGCTCTTCCTCCTGAAGAAGGGAGGGATTCAGTGAAGGGGCAAAGTTATTCACCTCGGGATTTCTGTGCATGGAGAGAAAGCAATGTAAATGGGAACACATCTTTCCACACCATATTTAACCATTCTTCCTGTGAAAGGCCCCTCTGAGCCAGGACAACCTCAGAATTCAATGATGATGTATTTGGGGTCATTGTGGAAATTACAGTTGTTTTAAGACCATATGTTTATTTCGCGCACCGTCATCATCATCACCCTCATCATCACCATCATCATCATCACCATCATCATCAACATCATCATCATCTCCATCATCACCTTCATCATCGTCATCCTCATCACCATCACTTGCTTAGTTATAGTTGTTCTTCTCATTTTCTATAGACATCTTTGTAGTCCACAGAGAATTACCTTTTTGGGGGATAAGAAGAAGGCATCATGCCCATCCAGTATGGCTCAGTGGTTGAGTATCGACTGATACACCAAGAGGTCAACAGTTCGATTCCCAGTCAGGGCAAATGCGCAGGTTGTGGGCCCAATCTCAAGTGGGGGGCATGTAGGAAGCGACCTGTCGATGTTCTGTCTCATCAATGTTTCTATCTCTCTCCTTCTCCCTTCCTCTCTCTCTAAGCCAATAAAGAAAATATAAATAAATTAAAACAGGCTTCTCCTCTTTCCATGTCAGTGGGAGAGTGACGCAAAGGCCTCCCCTGGAGCTGACCCAGGCCTTCCAACACACTGAGGACCTTGGATACATGCAGATTCCACCCAGCACTTGGGCCAGGACGCCAGTCCAATCCCATTGTCATTGTCACCACCACCACCACTATCACCATCATCAATATTTCTTATGTATAATCAGTTTTCTTATTTTCTCTAGACCTGGTCTTGTACTCATGTAATGACCATTTATTCAATTTTTACTCACTTTATAGAATATTTAACTTGAATATGTAGCCGTACGCTATTTTCTTTTTCATTACTGCTGAGTCCCTGCCAGGTCCCTGAGCTCTGTGCACACTGAGCTCCTTCCATCCCTCAGGGCCTGGTGACAATGAGGGAACACTCAGTCCCCACGGAGGGGAGCTTTTGAACTGTCAGTAAGAAGAGAGAGACAGAGCCCAGCAAACCCCTGTGGTCCTAGGGGGCTGTGTGCATACCCAGGACACGCCCCTGTGTGATCTATGAGACTGGATCCTCCACTCTGAGCCATCACTAAATTCCTCCTGTGTTGAGGTGTGTATCAGTTGATGGTTATTTTCATTGCTAAGTAGTATTCCATTGATGGAAGTTCCCTAGTTTATCTATTTGTAAAATTAGAAAAACGTTTGGGTGGTTGTAGCTCTTAACACAAATAAAGGTACTAAGAGTATTTGGATTCACATTTTTATGAACATGAAGGTGCGTTATTCTGGAGCAAACATTACTAGTGGGACCACTGAGATACATGTGAAGAATATATTTAATTTAATAAGGATCTGCAGTTCATTTTGTGAAGAAAGAATAGCAGGATATAGAGGAAACTGGGGTAGGAGAGACCTCCAGTCACTGCCAACTGGTCACCTGCAAACACAGAATGCTTCCGTCTCACTTGTCTGCAGTGAGATTATGAGAAATTACAACCACAGAGTAAAAGCGAGAACCTTTCTGGATGCAGCTGAGAGCTGAGAGGAAATCCCTGCTCCCAACAGGAGGGCCGTGCTTTCCCCCCTCACTCTACACATGCTCCTGGGCTGTTCTCTGTGGTCCATGGGTCCTGAGCGCCCCCTGCATCCCTGCCCTTTTGTCTCCCTCAGGAGGTTTGTGTCTGGGCTCACACTGACTTCCCCTCACTGAATGTCCTGCACAGTAATACACGGCTGTGTCCTCGGTGGTCACGGAGCTCAGCTGCAGGGAGAACTGGTTCTTGGACGTGTCTCTGGAGATGGAGGTGTGGCTCTTGGGGGACTGGTTGTAGTTAGTGCTACCACTACTAGCATATATGCCCCCCACCCACTCCAGCCCCTTCCCTGGTTTCTGGCGGATCCAGCTCCAGTAGTAGCTGCTGACTGAGCCCCCAGAGACAGTGCAGGTGAGGGAGAGGGTCTGTGAGTGCTTCACCAGTCCTGGGCCCGACTCCTTCAGCTGCAGCTGAGACAGGACACCTGGGGACAAGGAGGAGCAGGCCCTGTCAGTCACGTGAAGTCACAACCACCCCATAGACCCCTGTCTGACCTCTGAGATCCTCACCTTTGGAGGCTGTCACCAGGCACAGCTACAAGACCCAGCAGTCTTATCTTCTAGACCATGGCTCTGCCTTCCCCAGAGACCTCAGTCCTGTGTGAGGAGAGAGCTGTGAGCCTCCCCAGCCCAGGGGAGGATTTACCCTGGAGCTTGGGGAGAAATTTGCAAGTGGGGCAGCCTGTTCCTTATAAGTCTGGTGACTGGGATCAGGCTGCCCTGGTCCTTCCTGGGTTCCTGTGTGGTATCGCTTCCCTTGAACTCACTCAGCATGTAAGTCAGGTATATGGGATCACCTGGAACATGAGACCTGTTGTAGTCAGGTTAATGGACCAGCTCATCTGTGATAAATGGTGGACTAGATGAGTAGATTATATTTTTCGTGTACGTGCATCTTTCAAGTAGATTTAAACTTATTACATTTGTCCTGATAGTTTATTAAACCCAACACTCTAATGTCTACACAACTGTCAAACCATTTTTTGAAGCAATTGTATTTTTTTAAACGAGATAGATATTATTTGTCTTTCTCATTCTGAAAATCACAAAACAAAGGGCATTCATTGTCAGTGTTTTATTTTTTAATGTGTGTTGTTACTTTGATTCAAGGAAAGATATCCCAGGAACATGTCATTGAGATACACTTGATTCCATTTTCTTTTGCTTTTTGAAATAATATTTCTTTAAGCCAATTAGAGAAAGACAAATACCACATGATATCACTTACTTTTGGAATATGATGAACAAAATAGACCCAGAGACCTAAAAAGGAGTAAGGTTTAGAATGACAAATGTCAGTGGAGGGGGCAGGGAGTGATGGAAGGGGTAAACCGAAGAATTTATGTGCATGTATGCATAACCAATGGACACAGACAATAATGTTGAGGGGGATCAGGGGGAGGGTTTCTAGGGGAGAGAGGAAGAAACATCTGTAACAAAAATAAATTAATATAACTGGAAAAAAATAAAATGATATTTGTTTCAAGTTCTGATTAACACTATGTTTTGTGCCTTTATTTAGGTCAATGCTAGAAAGTTTTTACTTACAATCTTTTCCAAACACTTTCAGAGCAAAGCAGTGTCAGGCGTGCTGAGTACTTGGATCGGAGACTCTGGATTCTTAATGTTGAAAATTTGGTAATTGTGCCTTGTGTCCCTCGTCAAACTCTACTGTTGAGAAAGCCCATGCCATTTTGCAGAGACCCCACACAAATTGTATCAGACATATTCATATTTTTACATGGAGAAATGATTGAGAATAAGAGAGTGACTATTCATGTGTACAATTTATAATCTTTCATATGTGGAAATTGTAAAGGCAGCAGATTAACTGACCTGTGTTCTCAGTCAAATATTTTCAGTGATGTGGGGGTCAGAGGGAGGCAAATCATGGAGGTTCCTAGCACAGATATGCTCATAGGAAAGGGAACTTTATCCCTGACAGGACCCCTCACTCCAAGGACACACGACATGGTCAACTGGGACATTTTCCAATCTTGGATATTTTAAGTAACGCTGCTGTGAACATGGGGGTGTATATATTCTTTCTGATTTGTGTTTTGGGATAATTAGGATATATTTTCAGAGGTGGATTTGCTGGGTCAAAAAGCAGTCCTATTTTTATTTTTGTATTAATTACTTTATCTTTGTTTCAGATGTTCCTCCATTTCCCCCCTAGACACCATCGTCCTGATAACCCCTTCCAACAGCATTGTTGTCTATGTCCATTGGTTATGCATATATGCATGTAAGTTCTTTGGTTTATATTACCCTCCTCGCCGCCGCCCTCCTCTGGTGCTTGTCAGACTGAACATTCTATTTTTTATTTTTTTTGAGGAAACTCCATAGTGTTTTCCACAGTGGCTGCACCAATCTGCATTCCCACCAGTAGTGCACCAGGGTCCTGTTTTCTCCTCATCCTTCCCAGCACTGGGTTTTTGCTGAGGTATTGATAGGAGCCATTCGGGCAGGGGTGGCTGTCATTTCAATTTGCACGTCTCTGATGATCAGTAATGTGAGCATTGTTTCATATGTCTCATGGCCATCTGTACGTCCTCTTTGAAGAAGTGTCTATTCAGGGCATTGGCCTATATTTTAATTGTATTGTACATCTTCCTGGTGTTGAGTTTCATGTAGTTTTTAAATATTTTGGAATTCAAGCCCTTATCAAATGTAACTGGCAAATAGACCACAGCTTTTTGTAACTCAGAGATGTTAGAGGTAAATATTGAATCAAGAATCCAGAGATGTTCCCTGAGGGAAACTGTGACATGAATAGGAAACCACACAGGAAACCAGCCCAAACCTCCAAGTGCACCTGCTCCTGGATGGTCCTTGTGTACAGGGACCCTGAGCGTCCCCTGGTGGTCGCAGTCTCTCCTGCAGGGAGGTTTGTGTCTGGGCTCACACTGACTTCCCCTCATTGTGTCTCCCGCACAGTAATACAGGGCCGTGTCCTCAGTGGTCACGGAGCTCAGCTGCAGGGAGAACTGGTTCTTGGACGTGTCACTGGAGATGGTGGTGCGGCTCTTGAGGGATGGGTTGTAGTAAGTGCTACCACTACTAGCGTATATGTACCCAATCCATTCCAGCCCCTTCCCTGGTTTCTGGCGGATCCAGTTCCAGTCGTAACCACTGAATGAGCCCCCAGAGACAGAGCAGGTGAGGGAGAGGGTCTGTGAGGGCTTCAGCAGTCCTGGGCCTGACTCCTGCAGCTGCACCTGGGACAGGACACCTGGGGACAAGGAGCATCAGGTCCTGTCAGTCACGTGCAGTCACAACCACCCCATAGACCCCTGTCTGACCTCTGAGATCCTCACCTTGGGAGGCTGTCACCAGGCACAGGAGAAGACCCGGGAATCTCATCTTCTTCTAGACCACGGCTCTGCCTTCCCCAGAGTCCTCAGCCCTGTGTGAGGAGAGCTGTGAGCCTCCTGAGCCCAGGGGAGGATTTACCCTGGAGCTTGGGGAGAAATTTGCATGTGGGAAAGCCTGTTCCTTATATGTGGGGGGACTGAGGCCAGGTTGCCCTAGTCCTTCTGGGGCCCCTGTGGGGGCATCTCTTTCCTTGAACTCACTCACCAAGTAAGTCAGGGAAAGGGGTCATATGGTTGGAGAGACCTGTCGGAGTCTGGTTAATGGACACACTCATCTGTGATAAATGGTGGATGAGTTGAGTAGATTATGTTTTTAATTTCTCATGCATCTTTCAAGTATATTTAAAGGGTTTACTTTTGTCCATTTAATTTCTTAAAGCCAGCTTTCTAATATATACAAAATAGTTAAGTATTTTTTAATAAACAATTGTATTTTTATAAACATAATTTCATATATACAATGTCTCCCTTCTCTGAAAATCACAAAATAAAGGAAATTCATTCTCAGTATCTTATGTGTTTATTTTTGTTGCTATGGTGATCCAAGGAACTATATCCCAAGAACAGGTTAATGGGAAAGTCTCAATTCTTTTCTTTATTTTGTTTTGTTTGGTTAAAGTGATATCCAGTGCAAGTTCTGAGTGACACGATATGATATGCCATGTTTTAGGTTAGTGCTGGAACCTGTTTTTACACTCTTTACCAAACACCTTCAGCAGTTAAGCAGGGTCAGGCCTGGTTAGTACTTGCATGAGAGACCCTTGAATCTTGATGTTGAAAATTGGTAATTCTCTGTTTGAATCCCTCCTCAAACTCCCCTTTTGCAAGACCCTGCCCTGTTGCAATCTAATTATATCAGACATAGTCACATTTATACACGGAGAAATAACTGAAAATAGAAAGTGATTATTTTTAGTAAAATTGAGATTCTTTTATATGTTGAAATAATAAAGGCAGCAGATTAACTGATCTGATTTTCAGTCTAGGGTTATCAGTGATGTTGGGGTTCAAAGAGAGGGGGGTGGAGAGAATTCCCAGCATAGATTTGCTCATAGGAAAGGGAACTTTAATCTTGACAGGAACCCTCACTCTCACCCCCTCCCTCTGCCCCTGGGGATGGTCACTGTGGTCTGAGGTGCTGGGCCCTCCCACTTACCATGGAACATCATTAACGTATAATGCACACATTCTCCCATCAGCCACGTGACTTGGAAACCCATTGTCTCTTTGTAGGCTTGTCTTTTCATTACCTTAATGGAATGTTTCATGGGGAAAAGTTTTTATTTTTAAAAATGTGCAATTCATGACTATTTAATTTAATTGGATGTGTTTTTTATGTTTTATGTAACAAATCACCAGAGACTGTCACTCTCCATTGCCCATGGGATGGGGAACCCTGATATGAACACAGTGGGCACTAATCCCAATGAAGAAATGATGGTTGGAATCCTTAATATCATTGAAATCTGTTTGCTGTGCCCTCTAACCAGGAGACTAACCTTCCACGGCATGAAGCCATGATTCATTTCAAACATAAATGCACTTTCTTGAACTTTACATTGTGAATTTCCCTATATCATGTAGCATAGAAAACTAGCCTCACCCCTGATGAATTCTATCATGTAGACATCAGGCAAAGTGGGAAGGAACCTCAAAGGACGCGAGAGAGATGCAGAGTAGAGATGACAGAGACAGGATCCCAGATGGTATTACACGAGGATAAAAGTGACCAGGAGGACGAAGTGCAGAGAGGTCGTAAGAGGGAGACATGAGGAGATGAACTGGAGCTGACCTCCGGGAAAGTGAATGTCCCAGTAAGAGCCCTGCATGGAGCTGTGTGTGCAGGACTCACGTGGGACAAGGAGAGAGTGAGGCCCTGGGGGATGGAGTCTCAGTGTATGTAGACGGTGACACCTGTGTGGGTGGAGGTGGTATTTTATTATTATTATTATTATTATTTATTTATTTTTATTTTTTTGTTCAGATAGATTGGGAGGGAGAGAGAGGAAGAGAGAGAGAGAGAAACATCGACGTGAAAGGGACACATCGAGTGGCCGCCTCCCGCACGACCCAACCAGGGCCTGGGACAAACTGCATCTGAGGTACATGCCCTTAGCGGGAACCAAACCCGGGTCTCTCTGGACCACAGGCCGACGCTCTAACCGCTGAGCCAAACTGGCCAGGGCTGGAGGTGGTATTTTAAAACACGTTCTCCAGGGCAGGTGCCCAGATGAGCACCACTCAGGGGATGCTGGGACCAGGACTGTGGGGTGACGATGCCCCTAGTGGTAGCTCTGAGCCATGCAGGCTGCAGGACCCTAGGGACTGAACCAGCTGCCTCTCCACCCACCGAGATCAGGGGAGGGAACAGCTCACCTTTAAGGTCAGGCTTTTTCTCTCTGAAGAGGAGAGAGATGTGAGTGCAATGAAGGTATTCTTTATCATCTGCATCGTGCTTATTAGTGACGTATGTGGTAGTATCTTTGGTTAATTTTGTACTGTTAAAATTTATCATTTAATTTTAAGTGGAGAAACATGTAAAAGAATAGTTTTAGAATGTGTGACTGAGTGGAGAGAAATAGCTGAAAATATGGCTTTTAAATAAGTGTGGTAATGGTAATACTTATTCTCATGACATGTTCTCTGGTCTATGCAAATTCTTTGTTAGAACACTTTGTTCATCTCTGATTGCTATTATTTATTTCCCTATGGCATTTTCAGCTGTGATATTTCTCTGTTCTGATATAGGACTGTCCCACAATAATTTTGGGTTTTGACGATTTCACCTGTGTGTCTGGATCTGCTTATTGAGAACACTGGGTGAGGAGCAGATGCAGCTGTTGCCTGAACATTGTTGACCAGAGCTGTCCATGGACTTGTCCAATAGACGTCCTGCAGCAGGAGGACCAATGGGATAACACTGATATGAGGGGTGAGGTGTGTGAGGTGTGTGAGGAGTGTGAGGTGTGTGAGGAGTGTGAGAGATGTATGAGGTGTGAGGTGTGTGAGGTGTGTGGTGTGTGAGGTGTGAGGCGTGTGAGGTGTGAGTTGTGAGGTGTGTGAGGTGTGTGAGGTGTGAGGTGTGACAGGTGTATGAGTATGAGGTGTGTGAGGTGTGAGGTGTGACAGGTGTGTGAGGTGTGAGGTGTGAGGGGTGTGAGGTGTGAGGTGTGAGGTGTGTGAGGTGTGAGATGTGAGATGTGTGAAGTGTGAGGTGTGAGGTGTGAGATGTGTGAAGTGTGAGGTGTGAGGTGTGTGAGGTGTGTGAGGTGTGACAGGTGTGTGATGTGTGAGGTGTGAGTTGTGAGGTGTGTGAGGTGTGAGGTGTGAGTTGTGAGGTGTGTGAGGTGTGAGGTGTGTGAGGTGTGAGGTGTGAGGTGTGTGAGGTGTGAGGTGTGAGGTGTGTGAGGTGTGAGATGTGAGATGTGAGGTTGTGAGGTGTGAGGTGTGAGGTGTGAGGTGTGTGAGGTGTGTGAGGTGTGTGAGGTGTGAGGTGTGAGTTGTGTGAGGTGTGAGGTGTGTGAGGTGTGAGATGTGAGATGTGAGGTTGTGAGGTGTGAGGTGTGAGGTGTGTGAGGTGTGAGGTGTGTGAGGTGTGTGAGGTGTGAGGTGTGAGGTGTGTGAGGTGTGAGGTGTGTGAGGTGTGAGGTGTGAGGTGTGTGAGGTGTGAGGTGTGTGAGGTGTGAGGTGTGTGAGGTGTGTGAGGTGTGAGGTGTGTGAGGTGTGTGAGGTGTGAGGTGTGAGTTGTGAGGTGTGTGAGGTGTGAGGTGTGAGGTGTGAGGTGTGAGATGTGAGGTGTGAGGTGTGTGAGTTGTGAGGTGTGAGGTGTGAGATGTGAGGTTGTGAGGTGTGAGTTGTGAGGTGTGTGAGGTGTGTGAGGTGTGAGGTGTGAGGTGTGAGGTGTGTGAGGTGTGAGGTGTGTGAGGTGTGTGAGGTGTGAGGTGTGAGGTGTGTGAGGTGTGTGAGGTGTGAGGTGTGAGGTGTGAGGTGTGTGAGGTGTGAGGTGTGAGGTGTGTGAGGTGTGTGAGGTGTGAGGTGTGAAGTGTGTGGTGTGTGAGATTTGAGATGTGAGATGTGTGGTGTGTGAGGTGTGAGGTGTGTGAGGTGTGAGGTGTGAGGTGTGTGAGGTGTGAGGTGTGTGAGGTGTGTGAGGTGTGAGGTGTGTGAGGTGTGAGGTGTGTGAGGTGTGAGGTGTGTGAGGTGTGTGAGGTGTGTGAGGTGTGAGGTGTGTGAGGTGTGAGGTGTGAGGTGTGAGGTGTGAGATGTGAGGTGTGAAGTGTGTGAGTTGTGAGGTGTGAGGTGTGAGGTGTGTGAGGTGTGAGGTGTGAGGTGTGTGAGGTGTGAGGTGTGTGAGGTGTGAGGTGTGATGTGTGAGGTGTGTGAGGTGTGTGAGGTGTGTGAGGTGTGAGGTGTGTGAGGTGTGAGGTGTGAGGTGTGTGAGGTGTGAGGTGTGTGAGGTGTGTGAGGTGTGTGAGGTGTGAGGTGTGAGGTGTGTGAGGTGTGAAGTGTGAGGTGTGTGAGGTGTGAGGTGTGAGGTGTGAGGTGTGAGGTGTGAGGTGTGTGAGGTGTGAGGTGTGAGGTGTGAGGGGCCTGCACTCAGCACCTGCTCTGCTCCCACCCGACACAGGCCTGTCCCTCTAGAGCCTGTGTGAGCTGAAATCAGTCTGAAAACGTCCTGGGCTCAGCCTCAGGCCTCCTGTCTGTACCCAGTCCTGGGGTGTCCACAGATGGATGACCTATGAGGGGGTGTCTGTGGGTGCAGGGGGGCTGGTGCATTTCCCAGGTTCTGCTCTGCACTTGACACTGGGAGCAGCGGGGAAGCGAGCGCAGGACTCTGGCCTATGAGGCTCGGCACCCAGGACAGATTTAGGGAGAATATAGACTGTGGGAGACAGAGGGTGATGTCGGGACGGTTTTGGGGGGACACTGGAGGACAGCACAGGGTGGGTGTGGACCAGGACCTGTCCAGCTGGTTCTCACGCTCCATGTGCGCTCTCCCTGCGGCAGCTGAGACACGTGTCCGAGCACAGCCCAGGCTGCTCCCAGGACCCACACGAAGGGCTGCCCAGCTGGGCTGTGGAGGTCCATCTCGCGGCTCCTCTCACTCTCTCCTCCACGCGGAAGTCTGAGAGCTGAGCCTGGTCCTCGGTCGGGCTGGTTCCGGTCCAGGAGACTGAGGGATGGAGGGAGCGAGGGGCAAACCCTGAACACCTGCGCTGTCCTGAGTGGATGGGGAGCGAGGGGTCACCCTGCCCCAGGGACACCGAGACCTCAGGGGGCAGCGGTGCTGCTGGAAGCTGCGGGGACAGATCTGCGCCTGTCTGAGGAAGGGCGCCTGCGGGGCAGACGCGTGTGTGTCTGCGAGCAGAGAGTGAGGCCGACCAGGGCGTGTGGACACACTGACCCTCCTCTGTGGGGAGAATCACTTCCAGTTACCGGCCCAACTGCAGGCGCGCGTCCCTCCCACCGCCGCCTGGGGGTCAGGGGGTCGGACCTAGGCCACCTCCTCAGCCCTCGTCCCCTCCCCTGCAGGCGGCCGGGCCCGCGCGCCCCTCTGCTAACTCAGGGCGGCCTGCACCTCGCGCTCGGACACGGGGCTCGCGCCCACACGGCCTCACAGCCGGCCTGACCCGCTGCACACGTCCAGCGCCCCGCGGCCTCGCCGGACACACACGGAGGTGACGAGCCCGAGGCCCCGAGCCGGCCCCAGCGTGGGCTCCACCGCGCACGCGCCAGCCACTGGCAGGAACCTCAGAGCTGAAAGGAGCCGCTCTGAGGAGAACGTCCCGCCTACCGCAGGCCCTTTCGCAAAGGCAGACGGGATAGTAGTTCCCTGGGAGCTGGGTTCCGGGGTGCTCCGAAACTACATATCCCAGGAGGCACTGCGCAGGGTAGACCGTGAGCCTCAGCGGTTGCGCTCCAGGGCGGGTGTTCTTTGCCTCCAACTGATGAGCCATTGTGGGGACGGAAGGCAGAGGGATGTGGGGATTCAGCTGGCCAATGGGGAGCGCGGAAGGGGCGAGGTGGGCAGGCCGCGTGGTTTCCATGGATACCGCGGACGCGACTCTGTGGGAGATGGTGGGGCTTTAGCGTGAGACCCTGGAAGTCCTGACTGACAGGAACTTAGGAGCTCAGGTAAGTGTCAGAGCCGAGGGCGGAGGGAGACCCTGTGGGTGTCAAGGTGAGGACGACGTGCAGACTCGGGGCCCTCAGGGTGGTGAGGTCCGAACTTCACGGCCAGGACGGGGTGCCCTGGGATGGGGCCCTGCACGGGGATGAAAGCCAGACGGGGACCCTGTGCGGGACTCGCTCTGCCCGGACGTGAGGACGAGAGCAGGTCCCGCCCTGTCCCGGCCCCGCGTGACCGAGGCCGCGCATCGGACGCGGTGTCTCAGTGTGGGCTCCGCACCTGCGGTCGGTGACACCCTCCGTGACGACCCCGAAGGGCTGTGAGGGTCCAGTGAGACCGTGGACGGAACCGAGCACAGGCCGCAGAACCGCAGTGCAAAGGTTGTGTTTCTATTTCAGGGGTGACCCTGAACCCCAGTCACCCAGACAAACCCGAGGGACCAGGACGTGTGCTGACAGCAGCACTGACCTCTGTCCCCAGGGGTCCTGGGTTTTAGGACTAAATGAGACGCAGAAGGACAGTCCGTGTGGTGCGAGGGGAAGGACACGGCTGAGTGTCTCTTGGCGCTGCCTCTGGGTCATCTGTGTCCCCTGCACCTGTCTCTTCCCCTTAAGTGGAGGGGGATTTCTACTGAGTGACTCGGTGGGGTCTCTCTTACCTTCTATTATTCTGTGGTTCATTTAAAAAATGAAAAAGAAAAAGAATTGTTTCTCCTTTCCAGCTCATGTTACCCTTTCGGTGCCACATCCTCTTCCCACAAATTATTCTCTGAGTTCCCAGCAAAGACACCGCAAACAGGCACGTTTAATAACATGCAAGTGCGGAACCTGAGTGCCTTCCAGAAAGCTGAAGCCCTGGGCCACGTGCAGGAGCCAGAACCCCTGGGAGCTGCCCAGGGACAGAGGGGCTGGTTCCCGAGGAGGGACTGCGTCTGTACGCCGGGTCCCAGGGCTCTGAGCTGCCCACTGCCTTGTAGGAAAGTCAGTATTTCTCCTCCTTTCTGTCCTCGTCCTTCCTCCTTCTTCTTCCCCTAGTGAAGACGCACAATAGGTGCTAGCTTTCAGGTTCACCAAGTTCCCACTGAACACGAGTTCTGTTCTTGGCTTTTGTTTCATTTGGTCCTAATTATTCAGACTGACCTTCAAACTGTCTTTTTAAATGACAGCCGGTGGGAATCACTTCGACAAAGGCATTGGTATAAGCAAGTTGAGAATGCACTCACATTTGTTGAACACGTGCCCTATATTTCTGGATTAAATGAGAATTTCTACTAGATAATTTTGTTTCTATGGTAATTTCTGAGACAAACCAAGTAAATGGAATTGGAAACAAACCCTTAATTGTCTATATGACAAAATGATTATTTTACTATTTTGAAGTAAATACAATAAAAGTCAAGATAATTGAAAAATAAGTTTTCTGATTATATGAGTTTTTAAATGGAGAAAAATATATATAATTAAGATTAATACAAGATAAGAAAAAGATATTGAGCCCTGGCTGGTGTAGCTCAGTTGGTTGGAGCACCATCAATGCACCAAAGGGTCATGAGTTCAATTCCCGTCAGGGCTCACACACAGGTTGTGGGTTCAATCCTCAGTCAGGATGATTTCCAAGGCAGACAATTGTTATTTCTTCCTCCCTCTATTTCTCTCTCTCTCTCTCTCTCTCTCTCTCTCTCTCTCTCTCTCTCTCTCTCTCCCCTCTCCCTCCCCCTCTCCCTCTCCCTCTTCCTCTCCCTCTCCCTTTCCTCCCTTTCCCTCTCCCTACCATCAATGGAAAAACATAGCCTTGGGTGAGGATTTAAAAAAAGTTATTGCCCAGCGGGTGTGGCTCCAGTGGATTGAGCGTCGACCTATGGACTGAGAGGGCCTGGTTCCATTCTCGTGAGGGCACATGCCCGGGTTTCGTGCTCCATCCCCAGTAGGGGGTGTGCAGGAGGCCGCTCTGTGTGTCTCTCTCACATCAATGTTTCTCTCTCTCTCCCCCTTCCTGTCTACAATATATATATATATTTTTTAAAGTTATTGCTAACTTAAAAAGTCGAACGATTTATGTATTAAATCTGCCCACATATCAATTATGCCTAATAAAAATACTGTATGACATTATACTTTCAGAGCATGTTCACATGTATCCTCACAAAACACTGTGCTTAGCACAGCAAGTATTATTATCCTCACATTATAGATGAGGAAACAAGTTCAGAAAGTTTAAGATTAAACAGTTAAAAGGTCTGGCCCTCTTACCACTCTACCAAAAACTCCTATCTTTCTGATACCTTTGAAGAAAAAAAAATATTCATCAAATCAATGCAGAATCATATATAAATTTCCCCCCCTTATTTTAAGTGTACTTGTAAAATATTTTTATGTCTTCAGTTTTTAGAAAGCCATTCCTGTGGTCATGAACATGTTCTGCTGGTGGGAGTGTAAGTTATTACAAACTTTCCAGCAGTCAGTTCAGCAACATACATGAAGCGCCTTAAAAATATGTGTATCCATGACCTGGAAATTGTGCTTTTTAGCATTTAATGTATGCATAAAGTCAGTGATGTTCAAAAAAACTTATGTTCAAGGAATTTTGTTTTACAGGGTTATTTATGATAGTAAATTTCTGAGATCCATCTGTGTTGAGGTGTGTATCAGTTGATGGTTATTTTTCATTGCTGAGTAGTATTCTATTGATGGATGTTCCCTAGTATTCCTGTTTGTAAAATGTGAAGGACATTCAAATGTTTATAGCTTTTCAGTCAAAGATGCTATGGATATTTGCATATAATTTTGAATGATATTTAGGATTCTCTCTTCTGGAGCAAACAGTCCTAGTGGAAACGCTGAGATACATGTTAAGTACATATTTAATTCAATTAGGAACCACAATTCACTTTGTGAAGAAAGAACAACAGGACATAGAAGGACCTGGAGAAGGAGAGGAGCCCTGTCACTGCCTATATGTCATCTGCACACACAGTGTCACCTCCTCAATTGTCCGCAGTGAGAATATGAGAATTCAGAGCAACAGAGAAAAAGTGAGACTCATCCTGATGCAGCTGAGAGCTGAGAGGAAATCCCCGCTCCCAACAGAAAGCCCCTCCTTCCCCCTCACTCTGCACCTGCTCCTGGGCTGATCACTGTTGTCTGTTGGTCCTGAGCGCCCCCTGGTGTCCTGAGCGCACACTGGAGTTCAGCCCTCCTGTCTCCCTCAGGAGGTTTGTGTCTGGGCTCACACTGACCTCCCCTCACTGTGTGCTGCACAGTAATACAGGGCCGTGTCCTCGGCTTTCAGGCTGTTCATTTGCAGATACAGCGTGCTCTTGGAGTTGTCTCTGGAGATGGTGAATCGGCCCTTCACAGAGTCCGCATAGTATGTGCTACCACCACCCTCATTAATGTGTGACACCCACTCTAACCCCTTCCCTGGAGCCTGGCGGACCCAGCTCATCCAGTAGTCACTGAAGGTGAATCCAGAGGCTGCACAGGAGAGTCTCAGAGACCCTCCAGGCTGCACCACGCCTCCCCCAGACTCCACCAGCTGCACCTCACACTGGACACCTGCAAACACAAAGACGTCCTGGTCAGGAAACTGTCACACGTCCACAGCTTCTCTTTCTCATCCACTCTGACACTCAGTGTCCCTTGTTCTCCACAAATTACCTCTTAAAATAGCCACAAGGAAAACGCAAATGAGCCCAGACTCCATTATGTGTGCTCTGTGTTCAGTCCTGTTCAGGGAATGGGGTCACCTGGGAATCCCGGGGCTGGACTCCTGTCCCAGAGCTGCAGGGTCAGGGCTGGGCTGGATTTTATGGGCAGAGGGGGCCCCATTTGCATGTCCTCCTACTATATAGGGAGCTCTGGGGTTGGAGACCTGCAGAAAGGGCAGTGCCTCAGTGCAGGTGTGAGTGTCCTGCGGGACAATCATGGTCATGATAACATATCAATAACTAAATATGTATCATAGGGACGTTTGAGGTATGTTCAACTGTCCACATCTGGTAACAGGGATACTAGCCTCTCCCTGGCTCCTCTGGGCTCCCTGCTTAATCCAGACCCCAGCTGTCAATCACAGAAGCCAAAAGCCTGTGATTCAGTCTTGACCCCTCCTCTCTCCACCTCCCACATTCTACAGATGAACTGAACCTGACCATGTGTCTGGAATCTGTCTACCCCCTTCTTAGCTAACTGTTCCCATTCTAGGTCACACACACGCCTGACCTTGGGTCTTGGCAGGGGCTTGTCCAATGGTCTGCCAGCCTCACACCACTTCACAGCCCTCATGGCACCTCTCGGGCACTCACCCCAGGTGACCTTCCTTTTTGAACATTACCCTCCCTCCGCCTCCACACTAGGTACACCCATCTCTTTGTGGTCCAGGTTCCCTATGTGGCTCACCTGGGGTGTATCCAAGCCTCTATCACCCTCTTCTCCACCCCAGACCACTCATACACATCCACAGCTTTAATTACTATCTTCCCAGAAAGCTCCAAACAGCTTTAGTTCCAGCCTCTCCTTGGAACCTCCATTCCAGGGTCCAGGAACAGCTTGGATGTCCCAAAGTCACCTCAACTCAAAATGCTCAGCACACAGTTCACCCCCCCCCCAAGCCTCTGTGTTCCTCATCTCATCACATCTGTCCCTACATGCAGACCACGTCTGGCTTCACCCTCTCCCTTCTCTGTGTCCTCTCCATCACTCTCTCAGCTGGTTCCAACTCTGACACCTCACGAACATACCCAGCCACCCCAGGTGATGGTCCCCCTGGGCAGTACCACGGGGTCCTGTTCCTGAGGGGGCATCCCAAACCATGCCCCTGCTGAGCTCCAGGGCCCTACCCTCTCTGCACTGGCCTGGGAGATGTGTGATTTGAGGGTGGGAGATATCCAAGGACAGCTGGGTGTTCACGCCCACAGCTCAGGGCTGAGGTCGGCCTGGAGAGAGATTTGACGTCACCTGTGGGACAAGAGGGGCTCACCCTGGGGAGAACAGTGAAGTGAGAAAATTAGAAGAGGGGGGAGAAACCTTGGGAAGCATCCCACCAAATGTTTATCAACCATCCAGGGGAAGAGGAGGGAATATATTTATATGTGTGCACATATGTATGCATGTACCATATGTATGTGTACATACATGTATATACACAGCCAACTGAGTTTCCTAGAGAGCTCATTGAATGTTGCCAAACTCGGGTATTTATAGCCAACCTATGCATCCACTCAGCTGTCAAGTGAGAGTAGTTCCAACGTGAATGTTGGAGGATGTTTTATGTATCAAGTAAAACAAGCTGAAGGTGTGTGAGAACCTCACGCATTCGCTGATGGTGTAGTGACTACTCAGTCAGGCCGTCGTTCTCTGAACGCCAGACGAAGTCCCTCAGTTTCTCGTGATGTGTTCACACCGTGATGGCTACAGACATTTTTTGTAAAAATAGGGATTCAATGTACATAACGTAATATTCACCCAAGACACATTTTATTAAGTTTAATCTTTACTATTGACAATTTCTCCATCACTTTCTTAAGTCCAGAGACAGAGGACACTGAAGAGAATACATCCAGCCCTGACTCGGTAACGTTCGCCTGTTTCTATGGCGTAAGTGTTTTCATCACAGGATGTTTCAAGCTGCCAACATGGGGTCCCTCACCGCAGAGGGTGGAAGAGATGTGGGTCACCCTGTTACATAACATCACCTGCATGCAAGTACAGTAGGTACAAATCACCCCAAGAGCAGAGGCAGCACTAAATAATTACAAGCGGCAATTTTTGAGTTTCTATTACCTTATTTTTAATACAAATTATTTAATCGCAGGTTTCCATGAGTTAATTTTTAATGATGGCTGTGTTTAACACCTGGCTTGCAAAAACCCTGGAATTTCAGCCACCTGCTCCCACAAGCCAGTGCAGGCTGGCTCCAGCACAGCTAGGGGAGTGGCCCCTTTCAGGGATGGGCTCACAGGGAAGGGATAACAGGAAAGAAGTAGGCAAAGAAGGAGGTTCATTCCCAGAGCAGAGCAGCGGGGCCCTGGGAGCTTCACAGAGCTGCCCTCCTGGTCCATGCTGGCGTGTGTAGGCAGAGTGGGCTCCCCCACAGGGGCACAGAGAGGCCCCGTGGGCTGTGTCTGGAGGCTGGAAACTGCCCAGGCTTCTCTCTCTTCTTCCATCCTCCCTCCTTGACCTTGTCCAGGGAGTAGAGCGGAAAGAGTGGGGCCCGGGAAAACCATCAGCTCCCCATCTGTGAAGTGGGGCAGAGTGGACAAGGGGAAGTCAGGCAGGTGCCTGGGAGGGTCCAGGCTGGGCTGGCCCATGCTGGGGAGGGTGGGGTGGTCTAGCAGGACTCAGAAATGTCATTCCCTCTTCAAGTTCTGGCTTTCTGGCCCAGCCCACTGAGGTTAGGTTCCCAGAGTCCCTTCGCACAAGCAATCTGAGGGCTGACAGAGGCAACACCAGCCACCTGCTCCCCATCTCCCCTCCCCCAGCAACCTGAAATGAACAGGGAGGAGTCAAACCCTGGGCACCCCTATGTTTCCTGCAGGAGAGCAAAGCCCTCTTGGTTCCTTCTGGATCCTCCCCAGGCCTCTGGGGCAACTGCTCTGAACTGCATGGAGTGCGCCCAGAGCCTCCACCCCACCACTGCCTCCAGGTGGGGGCGCAGTGAGGGAGAGGGGCCCACCCTGCACCAAGTCCCGCCCACCCAAGGCAGCCCAGTCCCTCCCCTCACGCAGGTCTGGCAGGCTCAGCCTGGTGGGACCTTCGACACCCTGCGTCCTGCTCCCTGGACCTGGGAGAGGTGAGTGGGCGGGGAAGCTCGAGCTGAGACCAGGACGGGGTCAGGCACCTCAGGGGTAACAGGCGCTTCTGCCCGACAGAGGGAACCACCGCCCTTCAACAAGGCACGCTCGCCAACATCTCCTGGGGCAGAAAAGTAAAAACCAGTCTCTGGGATAAAGGCCTTTGGAGGGAGTGCAGGAAGAAAAACCTGGGAGGTAGGTCCCCGTCATCCCAGGGTCCAAACTGAGAGCGATTTCAATGTCCAGGGTACTACAGCACTTGGGTGGCATTTGGGGATGCAGCAAGCCAGAGAGGGCTGCCCTGCCCAGGGCCCCCGGGGTGGGGCAGATCTCAAAGTCCCACAGGCCCAGCTCCAGATCATGGGGAGCAGGTCCCAGCGCTGCTCTCTGAAGTGCACTGTGGTTTGTGCTGAAGACACAGCTGTGCACGACTCCTCAAATGTACCTTCGGCAAATAGACCACAGCCTTTTCTAACTCGGTGATGTTAGAGGTAAACACTGAATCAAGAATACAGACAGGTTCCGGAGGGAAACTGTGACATGAAGAGGAAACCACACAGGAAACCAGCCCAAACCTCCAACTGCACCTGCTCCTGGATGGTCCTTGTGTTCAGGGATCCTGAGCGCCCCCTGGTGGTCGCAGCCTCTCCTGCAGGGAGGTTTGTGTCTGGGCTCACACTGACTTCCCCTCACTGTGTCTCTCGCACAGTAATACACGGCCGTGTCCTCGGTGGTCACGGATCTCAGCTGCAGGGAGAACTGGTTCTTGGACGTGTCTCTGGAGATGGTGGTGCGGCTCTTGAGGGACGGGTTGTAGCTAGTGCTACCACTACTACCATATATGTACCCAATCCATTCCAGCCCCTTCCCTGGTTTCTGGCGGATCCAGCTCCAGTCGTAACTACTGAGTGAGCCCCCAGAGACAGAGCAGGTGAGGGAGAGGGTCTGTGAGGGCTTCACCAGTCCTGGGCCCGACTCCTGCAGCTGCAGCTGGGACAGGACACCTGGGGACAAGGAGCATCAGGACCTGTCAGTCACGTGCAGTCACCACCACCCCACAGATCCTGTCTGACCTCTGAGACCCTCACCTTGGGGAGCTGTCACCAGGCACAGGAGAAGACCCAGCAGCCTCATCTTCTAGACCACGGCTCTGCCTTCCCCAGAGACCTCAGCCCTGTGTGAGGAGAGAGCTGTGAGCCTCCCCAGCCCAGGGGAGGATTTACCCTGGAGCTTGGGGAGAAATTTGCATGTGGGGCAGCCTGTTCCTTATAAGTGGGGGACTGAGGTCAGGCTGCCCTGTTCCTTCTGTGGCCCTTGTGTGTTCACCCCTTCCCTTGAACTCACTCAGCTTGTAAGTCAGGGATAGGGCATCACCTGGTAGACGAGACGTACTGGAGTCAGGTTACAGGATGTGCTCATTTCAAATACATGTTGGACTGTATGAGTAGATTACATGTGTCGTTTAGCATGCAGCTTTCAAATAGATTTAAACGATTACATTTGTCCAAGCAGTTTATCAAACCCTTCTATGTTCAAATGTCAAAACTATTTTCTAAACAATTATATTTTTAAACATAATTATATATATATAATTACATATATATATATATATATATATATATATATATATATATATATATAATGTCTATCTTGTTCTGAAAATTCCAAAGGAAGGACATTAATTCTTACTATTTTATTTGTTAATTTATTTTGTTACTTTGATCCAAGTAGCTGTGTCTTAAGAACAGGTCATTGGGGGACCCTTGATTCTGTTTTATTTTGTTTGGTTTTATTTATTTATTTATTTATTTATTTATTTATTTATTTATTTATTTATTTATTTTGTTAAAAGGATATTTTATAAAAGTAGTGAGTAACAGTATATTAAATACCTTTATTTAGGGTGTTTCTAGAAATATGTGTTCTTACAATCTTCGCCAAACATTTTCAGAAGCTGAGCATGGTCAGTCCTGTTTAATATTTGGATGAGAGATCCTTGATTCTTGATGTTGAAAATTGGTAATTGTGACTTTGAGTCCCTCCTGAAACTTTTTCTTATTCAGTGACCCCAAACAATTTACATCATACATAAGCATGTGTATACATGGAAAAAATGATTGGAAATAGAAAAAATGGTTATGCATTAGTAACACTCAGACTCTTTTATATGTTGTGATTGTAAAGGCAGCAGAGTAATGATAAGTTTTCTCAGTCCAGCGTTATCAGTGAGATAGGTGTTCAAAAAGAGGGACATGAAGAGAATCCCAGCTCACATTTGCTCATAGGAAAGGGATCTTTAATGCTGACAGGACCTCACTCCTGTCCTCCTCTGTCCTGTCCCTGGGAAGGTCAGAGGGAGCAGGGCTCTCCCACATAATCTAGAGCATCCTGAACGTATGACGCACACATCCTCCCATCAGACATATCACCGAGAACTATGTTGTCTCTTTATAAGCTGGTATTTTATTTCCCTTAATGGCTTGGTTGATGGGAAAATTGTTTATTTCCAACAACGATCAATTAATTCATCACTGTTTCAATTAATGGGTCCTGTTTTTGAAGTTTTCTATAACTATTCTCAAGAAAATTTTCACTCTCCATTTCCATGGGAGGAGAAACCTAATATGAACACAGTGGACACGAAACCCGATGGGAAATAATGGCTGGAATCCTTCATATCATTGAAATCTGTTTGCTGTGTCCTCTGACCAGGAGACCAGCCTTCCATGGCATGAAGCTCTGATTCATTTCAGAGATTAATTCACTTTACTGGACTTTACATTGTGAATTACCCTGTTGTATGTAGCATAGAAAACTAGACTAACCCCTGAGAAATTATATCATGTAGACGTCAGGCAGATGAAGAAGGAACCTCAAAGGACGTGAGGAAGATGCTGAGCAGAGACGACAGAGACAGGATCCCAGAGGGTATTTCACGAGGATGAAAGTGTCCAGGAGGAGAAGGAGCAGAGAAGTCGTGAGAGGGAGACATGAGGAGATGAACTGGAGCTGACGTCCGGGAAAGTGAATGTCCCAGTGAGAGCCCTGCATGGAGCTGTGTGTGGTGGACTCACGTGGGACAGTGAGAGAGCGAGGCCCTGGCGAGTGTGGGGACCTGGAGTGAGCTCAGACCCAGGGCGTGTGGACACACTGACTCTCCCTCTGTGGACACTGCTTCCCCTTCACAGGGTGGAGAGGATGCCCGGGGTGCTCAGTCTTTCAAGGAGATAATTAGGTCCCATGGGAACCTAGTGAGATAATGGTCCCTGAGCCTGGACACAACTTGTCTGGGAAAGAAAATGTTGTCGACACCATCGTCTTCCTCAGTGATATGAGGGGACACAGGGTCCAGGACAAGAAGGAGGATCCCTGGGACCCTGAACCACAGGAAGAGCAGAAGCGCCCTGAGCACCCCAGGGAGCTGTTCTCAGCCCCTCCCTGAGCGGTTCCTGCACGAAGTTCCCAGGTTCCTGTGTCCTGTGCCCCTCCTGCTGGTCCTGAGGGGTCTCCGTGGTCCAGAGCGCCCCCTGGTGTCCTGACCCCTCCTGGTGGACCTGAGGGTCTCCTGCAGCTCAGCCCCTCCTGTCTCCCTGCAGGGAGTTTGTGTCTGGATCATAGAGACCCCTGGTCACGAAAATGTTACATGTCCAGTGTTTATCTCATACTCATTCACTTTCTCTGTGTCTCTAGGTCTCCATAAATTATCCCTTAAAATAGCAACATGGTCCCAGAGGGAGGGCAGTTGGGAGCCTGGGTGAAAGGGGGAGGGACTAAGAAGCACAGATGGGCAGTCAGACAGCAGTGACAGGATGTGAAGTGCAGCCCAGGGAACAGTCAGTCGTATTGTCATAACTGGGTGTGGGGCCAGGCGGGCACTGGAACTATTGGTGCCTCACTTCATAAATCATATGATGTCTGACCACGCGGCTGAGCACCAGAAACTAATATAAAATAATACAGACTGTCAATGGGCATTGAAAAAGAAAGAAAAAAGGGAATCGACCCTCACTCCAGTTAGATTTAACCAAGGATGTGGTGGGTGGTGACCCAGGCAGGAGACAGGGTTGAATTCCAGGACTGTGCTCACAGGTGTGTCTTCACTGGGAAAGTTCTGACATCGTTAGATTCATTAGAGGCTCCCACTGAGAACCTTGATCTGAAATTATTCGCGGAGGGTTCACATCTCAATAACAACCGGAAGGCTGCGAACCAGGACTTACTTCAACAGTCAGACTTGCTGAAGGGCCTTTCCTGTGCTTCCCAGAGATTCCAACTATGTACATGATACATGTCCCATGTCCCCTGTGTGTGTTTGTCCTCAGCCTGGACATATGCACAAGCTGTTGTGGGTCCCTCTGCCTCTGCCTGGTGTCCACTGCTCTGGGTGCTGTGAGCATGATGCCAAATCAATGAGCGTCACCACTGGGGGGCTTTCATCTCTAGCTTTAGGTTCACAGCTCTGGTGCCCACTGTCCACACACATGTGTCCTGCTGCAGGCTGGCTGGGAACCTGACCTGTGCGGAGCTCAGCTGCACTGTTGACTCAACACAGCCTCTTCTTTTTTGTTGTTGTTAACCCTCACGAGGATATTTTTACATTGATTTTTTTGGTAGAGTGAGAGGAAGGGAGAGAGAGAGAAACATCAATGTGAGAGAGACACATCGATTTGTTGCCTCTGGTACAACCCTGATCAGAGCCGGGGGTCGAACCTGCAACCCAGGAACGTGCCCTTGACAGTTGACCATTCTGTCTGTGTGCCTACAGTCTAACTGCTGACCCAAACCAGAAATGAAAGCAGACAGTCTTGTTAGACTTAGCAGATGTGGGTCAGAAGATTTGATGATAAACTGTCATTTGGGCACAGAGTGAGAGAGACTCTCTGTCTTTTTTCCACTTGTGAATGTTTTTTCACTTTTATGAGAATTTTCAAATCCTCAGATGTCAGAGGAAAGCATGGAATCAGGAATCCAGAGAGGTTTCCTGAGGGAAACTGTGACACGAAGAGGAAACCTCACAGGAAACCAGCCCAAACCTCCAACTGCACCTGCTCCTGGATGGTCCCTGTGTTGAGGACCCTGAGCGCCCCCTGGTGGTCGCAGCCTCTCCTGCAGGGAGGTTTGTGTCTGGGCGCACACTGACTTCCCCTCACTGTGTGCTGCACAGTAATACACGGCCATGTCCTCGGCTCTCAGGCTGTTCATTTGCAGATACAGCGTGTTCTTGGAGTTGTCTCTGGAGATGGTGAATCGGCCCTTCCAGAGTCTGCATAGTATGTGCTACCTCCATCAGGATTAATGTATGAGAGCCACTGCAGCCCCTTCCCTGGAGCCTGGCGGACCCACTTCATCCAGTAGTCACTGAAGGTGAATCCAGAGGCTGCACAGGAGAGTCTCTGAGACCCCCCAGGTTGCACCACGCCTTCCCCAGACTCCACCAGCTGCACCTCACACTGGACACCTGCAAACACAAAGACGTCCTGGTCAGGACACTGTCACACGTCCACTGTTTCTCTCTCATTCACTCTCACACTCAGTGTCCCTTGCTCTCCATCAATTACCTCTTAAAATAGCAACAAGAAAAACCCAGCTGAGCCTAAACTCCATGGTGAGTGCTTTGTGTTCAGTCCTGTTCAGAGAATGTGGTCACCTGGGGATCCCAGGCTGGGCTCCTGTCCCAGAGCTGCAGGGTCAGGGCTGGGCTGGATTTTATGGGCAGAGGGGGCCCCATTTGCATGTCCTCCTACTATATAGGGAGCTCTGGGGTTGGAGACCTGCAGAGAGGACAGTGCCTCAGTGCAGGTGTGAGTGTCCTGGGGGAGAATCGTTGTCATGGTAACATTTCAATAACTAAATGAGAATCATAGGGACTTTTGGGGCATGTTCAAGTGTCCACATCTGGTAACAGGGACTCCAGCATCTGGCCTGTGCTCCTCCCCACTAGTCCCTATGACTCCCCTGATCCAACTCCAGGGCAGAGCTGGACCTGCTCAGTGAGGGTGCAGACCCCTTGTAGGTATTGGAAGCATGAATGAAGTTCTGTGTTCTGGTTTTACCCACACATCAGGGCTGGAGACAAGCAGACATGTGGAAAAAGAGCACAGGCTGCTGATCTTCTAAGAGTGGACATCTTGTGCTGGGTTTGTAGGTGGCCTTGGCCCTGAGTATCTCTGGCATCCTGACCTTCAAGGAGACAAAGAAGAGATAATGGTGTTGAGAAGATGCTTCTCTATTCGTGGGACTCTGAGACCCTGAGAAGTCAGAGAGTTTCATGGAGCTGATGGAGAGGCTGTGGGTTTCCAACACCCAGAAGTCCATGTTCAGAGGGTCTGTCTGCATAGACAGTGATGAAAACCTTAAAGGAGGTGATATAGTGGAACAATCAGTGAAGTAATTGTGGATGATGATACATATGATCAGTGAGGGGGGCTGTTGTCTGACTCATGCTGGGAACCTTGGAATATTATGTGCAAAGTGACATTGTCCTATTTGAGTCATTCAGTGATCTGAGATCCAAATATTTTCCAGTGAAATCTAGACAGGTCATCCTATGGTAAGTGTTTACATCGGAGGGAGACAGAGGGAGATTAGGCTCCAGGAGGACAAGAACACACTGTGACCTCTGAGGTCAGGGGACCTATTCCTGGCTGCGGACATGGAGGAAGAGGCCATGGGACCAGGAATCCAGTTCTAGACTCTGGAAAAGGCCAGGAAACAGGCTCCCCTGTCTGAGATTGTTCAGGCATCTGTAACAATATGCCTGGGCTGGGAAGAAGATGGTAAACAACACACATTGTGTCCCCCAGATCTGGAGGCTGGGAGTCCTCGGTCAAGGTGCCAGCAAGGTGCCTTCTGGAGAGGGACGTCCTCCTGGTTCTGGTCTGACAGCCTCTTGCTGGATCTGCACGTGGTGGAGGAACCAGCAGGACCTCTGGGCTCCATCAGGAAGGCAATGATCCCATCAAGAGGGCCCCTCATGACCTAAGCATCTCCCCCAGACCCCACCTCTCAACGCCATTGTCTTTGGCGATGAGGATTTCAACATATGACCTTGGGGAGCACAGGTGTTCAGACCACAGCACCGTCCTGGAGCCTCTGCAGAAGGGTGGTCCTGCCTCCCCCTGACCTCAGTCCAGCGAGGTGGATTCATGCTCTGACCTCCAGACTGTGAGGGAATGGTCATGTGCAGACTGAAGCCCAGGTGTGTGCTGATGTGACTCAGTTGCCCTAGGAATGCACAGGCTGGGTGTGGACTCCCATTATCAAGGGTGTCCCCACACTGCTCCTGCTACATGATGACCTCAGTGCTGGCCCAGGGACAGGGACACTGCAGGGCTGGGGATGCGAGGAGGAGTCTCCTTGGTGTGTCCCTCTGAAGGGAGGCCTGTGAGACGCTGTGCTGACTGAGCCTGTGCTTGAACCTGGCTCCCCTGCCAACCCACGGCTTCCCCACCCGGTGAGCTGACTGTGCTGCCGAATGTCCCGGGTGTGGTGCTCGGCCAGAGACAGGGACACGGAAATTCATCCTTGACTGTCTCACTCGTCCTGTTCCCCAAGCCCAGTGCCATGTTTCAGAGAGCGGGGAACGTCCTAGAACCTGTGAGGGGGATACTCCCGTCCAGACCCCCAAGTCAGACACCAACCAGGTGTTCCCAGGTGATGGCTCAATGAACATCCCTCATTCAGAGAACAGGAGGCTCCAGTGTGCCCTGGAAAATAACGATGAGGAACAAGTTCCTTTCAAGAACACCTTCTCTGCCAATTCCTTGCAGTGCACTTGACCCCTGTGACCTTTCCCTGGACCACTGACTCGCCGGTGACAGCATTGCTCCTGGTCTCAGGGCCTGACTGTGTGAGGAATCAGCAGGCTCCTGGCCCTGCATCTCCTCCCCCAGCACAGCCGCCCTGTCCCTCAGGGTCGGGACCCTCCCAGGACGGGGTCCTCACACTGTGTCTCGCACAGTCATGCACGGCCTTGTCCTCAGACTTCAGGCCATTGGCCTGCAGATAGGCCGTGCTGACCGAGGTGTCCATGGAGGAGACAGATCGTTCTGAGCAGCCTGGGCTCACGTGGGCTTCCCAGTGTTTGTGCTAAACCAGCTCACACACTGCAGGCCCTGTCCTGGGGCCTGTCGCACCTGGTGCACGTAGTCGCTGGTGAAGGTGGACCCAGAAGCCTTGCAGGAGACACTCCCTGAAGCCCAGGCTTCCTCCCTCAGCCCCAGACTGCACCAGCTGCCCCTGGGAGTGGACACCTGTGTGGGGAGACAGGAGTAGGTGGAAATCCCCCTGACTGTCCCTGGTCCCTCGTCAGCCCAGGGACTGGGGAGCCCTTACCTGTAGCCACTGCCACCGGGAGGAGGGTTCTCCAGCTCCAGTCCATGGTGAGGGGTGAGCTGTGGGCATTTCTGTAGGGAGGGTGTGGCTGTGGGTGATGCTCTCAGGGCACAGACTTATCCATATTTAACCTGGACTCCCTCATCTCATTTGCATATTCAAGAGGCAGAGTATTTCATACCTGAGGGCAGGACCCCACCTGAGAGATGATGGAGGGAAAGGGACCATGCTCAGTGAGAGTCTGAGGGTCCACGTGCTAATACTTGTAGGAGGACATGTGTCCCCTGCCAGGTCCCTGAGCTCTGTGCACACGGAGCTCCTCTCATCCCCCAGGGCCCTGGTCCCAATGAGGGAATACTCAGTCCTCATGGAGTGCAGATTTTCACCTGAAAATAGGTGAGAAGAGACAAAAGCCCAACAAACGAGAAAACACCCCCTTGTGTCACCCCTGTAACTGGCTTCCTTCACACTGAATAATCACTGAGGTCCTCCTGGGTTGAGGTGGGTATCAGTACATGATTATTATTATTTGTGGGGAGCTGCCTGGCCCTACGGTCTGCTCTGAATGGAGCTGCCTAGGAGAGCTAGGGTCTGCGCTCCCGCTCTGACCTTTTTCCTGAATACCTTGCTAACCGCCTGGAGAGTTACAGAGAACAGCGAGTTTAGCAGTGCAAGGAAGTATAGGTAATTGTTAACCTAAACAAGTTAACATACACACGGATGTGATTATCTTGTGTGTCAAGATAGAAGTGTGTGTTCCTGGATTAGGGTAGTTTCAAAGGTCAGCACAGACATAAATGACATAGAGACTAAGAAAAAAAATTTTTTTAAAGATCAATGAAATGAGGAGCTGTGTAGTTGAAAAGATAAACAAAATTGATGAATCTTTAGGCACACTCATTAAGAAACAAAGAGAGAATATCTCCCTCTCAAAAAAACC
Source organism: Tadarida brasiliensis (assembly GCA_030848825.1). NCBI lineage: Eukaryota > Metazoa > Chordata > Mammalia > Chiroptera > Molossidae > Tadarida > Tadarida brasiliensis. Next base: position 249,147,087 of record CM061257.1, read on the forward strand.
CAAAAAAACAAAAAACACACAAACAAAATAGAAGTAACAACTGACACTACAAAATACAAAAGATTGTTAGAAAATACTATGAACAATTAGATGCCAACAAATTGAGCAACATAGACAAAATGTACAAATTTCCAGAATCACACAGTCTAATCCGAGAAGAGTCAGAAAACTTGAACAGACCAATAACAACTAAGGAAATTGAAGCTGTAATCAATAAACTCCCAGCACACAAAAGCCCTGGCCCAGACTGCTTCAAAGGGGAGTTTTACGGAACATTCAAAGATGAACTAACACTCATTCTGATCAAACTATTCCAACAAATTTAAGAGGAATTAAGTCTTCCAAGATCTTTTTATTAGGCCAGCATAATCTTAATTCCAAATACAGATAAAGACATTACAAAGAAAGAAAAGTACAGGCCAATATCCCTGATGAAAGTTTATGGCAAAATCCTCAACATAACTTTAGCAAATTGGATCCACCAATATATTTTTAAAAATTCTACCATGACCAAATGGGATTCATCACAGGGATGCAAGGCTGGTACAATATTCACAAATCAATAATTGTGAAACACCACATAAACAAAATGAAAGATGAAAATCATATGATCATATCAATAGACACTGAAAAAGTATTTGACAAAATCCAGCACCGATTTCTGATAAAAATGCTCAGCAAAGTGGGAATAGAGAGATCATATCTCAACATAATAAAGTCCACATATTAAAAACTTACAGCCAACATCATACACAATGGGCAAAAACTAAAAGCATGTCCCTTAAGAACACGGAACAAGACAGGGATTCCCAATTTCACCATTCTTATTTAACATAGTATTTGAAGTCTTAACCACAGCAATGAGATAAGAATAAACAATAAAAGGTATCCAATTTTGAAAGAGGAAGGGAAACTGTCATCATTCACAGATGACATGATACTCTATATTAAAAAAACCTGAACACTCCATCAAAAATTGATTAGTCTTAATAAATGAATTTGACAAAGCAGCAGGATACAAAATTAATATCCAGAAATCATAGCATTCTTTTACATCACCAATAATGAACATTCAAAAAGGGAAATTAAAAATAAAAAAAAAAAACAAAAAACAATTCATCATTGCAACATCAACAAAAATATAAGATGCATAGAAATAAACTTAATCAAGGAGGTAAAGTCTTATTTTCAGAATACTACAGGACATTGAAAAAAAAAATACAGGAAGATATAAAAAGTGAAAATATATACATGTTCATGGATTGGAAAGATCAACATCATTAAAATGTCCATGCTACCCAAAGCAATCCATAGAATCAATGCAATCCTTATTAAATTACCAATGGCATATTTCACAGATCTAAAACAATTATTCCAAATGATTATATGGAACCAAAAAGACCCCGAATAGCCACAGCAATCTTGGAAAAGGAGAACAAAGTGGGAAAGATCACAATACCACATATCAAGTTATACTACAAAGCCGTTGTAATCAAAACAGCCTGGCCCTGGCACAACAACAGACACATAGATCAATGGAACAGAACAGAAAACCCAGAAATCGACTCAGGATAGTATGCACAATTTATATTTGACAAAGGAGGGAAGAGCACACAATGGAGAAAAGACAGTCTCTTCAATAAATGGTGTTGGGAAAATTGGACAACTACATGCAAAAAAAATGAAACTAAACCACGAATTTTCACGACACACAAAAATAAACTCAAAATCGATAAAAGACTTAAATATAGCTCGTGAAATGATAAAATTCCTAGAAGAAAATGTAGGCAGAAAAATTTCAGACATGATAGGTAGTGTAATTTTCACAGATACATCACCTAGGGCAAGAGAAACAAAAGGAAAAATAATACATTGGACTACATCCTACTAAAAACTTCCGCACAGCAAACGAAACCAGCATCAAAATGAAAAAGGAACCCACTCTCAAGGAGAACATACTTGTCAAAGATAAAATGGATAAGGGATTAATATCTAAAATATAAAGAGTACTCATGCAACTCAACAAAAGGAAAACAAACAATCCAAGTTAAAAAATGGGCAGAGGACCTGAATAGACACTTCTCCAAACAGGACATACAAATGGGCAGGAGACATATGAAAACATGTTCAACATCTCTAATCATCAGTGAGATGGAAATTAAAACAGCTATGAGATATCATCTCACACCTGTCAGAATGGCTGCCATCAACAAATCATCAAACAGCAAGTGCTGGTGAGGATGTGGAGAAAAGGGGACTCTAGCACACTGCTGGTAGGAATGCAGACTGGTGCAGACACTATGGAAAACAATATGCTGTTTCCTCAAAAAATTAAACATGGAATTGCCATTTGACCCAGTGATTCCACTTCTGGGAATATATCCTAAGAAGCCTGAAACACAATCAGAAGGAATATATGCACCCCTATGTTCATATCAGCGCTATTTATAATAGCTAAATCTGGGAACGAAGTGCCCATCAGTAGATGAGTGGATAAAAAAGCTGTGGTACATTCACATAATGGAACACTGCAGCTGTAGGAAAGAGAGATGTCTTATCCTTTGAGATGACATGGAGGGACCTGGAGAGTATTATGCTGAGCAAAATAAGCCAGTGAGAAAAAGACAAATACCACATTATCTCATTTATTTATGGATTTTCATCAACAAAGTAAGCTGTAAATCAAAACAGAGCCAGAGTCATGGAAGTAGGGAACAGACTGACACACCTCAGAGGGATGGGGTTTGGGGAGTGAGAAGAGATAAACCAAAGAACTCATATGCATATATGCACAACCAATGGACACAGACATTCGTTTGGAGACAGCAGGCGGGGGTGGGAGTGGGGAGAATAGGGTCAATGGGAGACAAAAGGGGAAATATTGGTAATACTTTCAACAATAAAGAAAAAGAGAGAGAAATCCAAGCTTGGTGTCTGAGTGTGGCCACAGGGTAAACACAACTCCAGGTGAACGAGAGGATTCCTCCCCCAACTACCCGAAGGAGAATGGAACCAAACGCAAAGGCAATGAGTTCTGAACATGGACCAGGAACGCCAGCTCTGTGCCTTGTCTCAGATGATGTGCAGATAACTGATATGTGCGCAGGCTTATTAATGAATACTGTTCCATTTAAAATTCTCCGTGACGTTGGAAGATGCATCGATGGGAAACCTCAGTCACTCACACCTCCCCCGGGAACACCGCTGGCAGAGGATGACGCTCTGCTCCTCTGCACAGCAGGAGAGATGGAGGCAACGCTGAGGAGGGAGCTTTCCTCAGGCAACACCTGGGCCTGGTGCAGGGAGGGACGCTTGAGGCTCACGTGGATTTTCACATACAGTCATGAGTTGAAACACCAGCACCAAAGACTTCCGACACAGAGTCACAAGGAATCTTCCTTCGTGACATCCAACCAATGCCGCCTGGAAGGAAGGCCCGTCTGTGTTGAGCGTGTCCTCCTCTGTCTGCACGGGGCCCTGGTGCCTCTCCTCCAGCCGCCATCCCCTGAGATCTCCTCAATTTCGAATGAGAACGTTCTGCAAATGAGGAGCAAATGTACACAAAAGATAAAACAAAAAGAGCCAGCAGGACAAATTCATTAAAGCAATGAAAGTCCATGTACAGCCATGTGAGACATGGGCTTTCACAGCTCAGAACTGGCTGTATTCCTCTCGCTCACAGGAAGCAAGCAGGCGAAAAATGTCAGAAGAGGACAAAATCCATAAAACAAATACTATTTTTAAAATAAAAAATGAGCACAATTTGTGGTGAAAACACCACTTCAAGACTCAGAACCCTGTGGGTGCAGAGTGTCCGTGACCTGGAAGGTGAAGCAGACACGTGTCCACGATGAGCTAGGTTTGTGAAGAGGGAGAGACAGGGGCTGGGGGCGACGGGGAAGCCCTGAGACTGTCTGGGTGTTTCAGGCAGAGTGTCCTCAGGAGCAGCCACAAGCACTGCGGGGCCTCCTCCCAGAGCCCCGTGTGAGCTCCGCACAGGGACCGCCCCCAGGAAGGGGCGCCAGGGCCCAGGAGCCCACCGTCCTGTCCCATCAGGGCCGGGCACCTCCACGCTGCCCTCCTCCTGATCTCAGCCAGTCCTGGGGACACAACAGCTGGTGCTTCCTCTGGGGGAGGGAGGAGGGTCCCCAGGGGAGCGTCCCAGGGGCTCTTCTCTGCAGCTGGTGGAGGTTTTGGGGCTTGCAGGACGTGGTTTCTCTCGCTGTGCCCCTGGCACAGTAATACACGGCTGTGTCAGAGGCCTTCAGGCTGCTCCACTGCAGGTAGCTGGTGCTGATGGAGTTGTCCGTGGAGATGGTGACGTGGCCACGGAAGGAGGGGCTGTATCTGGTATCCGAGTCCCCAGGATAGATGCTTCCCATCCACTCCAGGCCCTTCCCAGGAGTCTGGCGCACCCAGCTGATCCAGCTACCGGTGAAGCTGTATCCAGAGGTCCTGCAGGAGATCCTCAGAGAGTCCCCGGGTCTTTTCACCTCTGCCCCAGACTGCACCAGCTGCACCTGGGCACAGGCACCTGTGTGGGAGAGCAGGACCTAGGTCAGGGGCTCCCTCCTGCCTCCCTCCACTGTGACCCACACCTGGTCTGTGACTCACCTGGGAGGACGACCAGGAGGATGGCAAAGACGGTGGCACAGCCCATCCTGGAGGAGGACAGAGAGGGACAGTGCTGAGGACCCACTGCCTGTGGAGGGGACCCTGGGTTTAATGGACTGTCCCCAAGTGCGTTTGCATATTTCCTGCCCCGCCCTCAGGGGAGACCTTCTCACAGCTCGTAGTCCAGGAGCCCCAGGGCTCCAGCAGGGAGCTTGTCTGAGCTCCCGGGAGGGAACGATCCATTCCCACCCAGGCTGTGGTCCTGGCAGAAGCACACCCACAAGAGACTGGGGTGGATTCTGGTTGGGACGGATTGCCACCTCCCAAGGGGGATGTGGTCTGGAGTGACCAACGAGACCCCAGGGTGTGGTGGGTGTCACGGGCTGGGCTGAGCTGTCAGGCCGGGCTGAGTGCGTCACCATCACTCAGGCCCTCAGTGGGAGGAGTGTGGAGGGGAATCTCCATTCTCACACGTGCTCACGAAGGGAAGGATGACTGGATTCAGGGGGAGTGTTCAATGGAGTTCTTCTGTAGGAGACAGAGACGGGTTCAAGTCTGGATGCAACAAGGACTTGCTGGAACTTGGGTGCAGGGAGCAGGGTGGGGTCAGTGGGTGGGAAGCACTAGGAGGGAACAGCAGGGTGAGGAGATGGGTTAGTCGACCTGACCACCTTCTTGATGAAGGCAGGCCAGGGTGATCAGACGTCCCCTGGGCGGTGCTGGACAGGGAACCCACTGAGGGATCCAGAGGGGTGAAATACTGAGGGGCGGGCACTCTAGCCGGACCAACTTCACGGGATTCTTGCTAACACTGGGCTGTGCAAAATGGACCTGAAAGCTACAGGTGTCAGCCTAGTTGGGGAGAGGTTCACAGGAATCTGCCTGAAGCTCGGTCAGGGAGAGGCCCTTCATCCGGAGCTGCTCCAGGCTTGGTGGGGGCAGCCCTGGGCAGCCTCCAGGTCAGGGCCGGGGAGCCCTGATGTGGACACAGTGGGCCCAAGGCCTGGAGGGCTGTGCCAATGGTGCTCACAGGACCACTGGCTTCCTGGACGCTCTGACCCTGCTAATCACACTTTACAGCACGGAGGTGGTGACTCACTGTACTGACTAATGTGTGTGATTGTTCTGTGCAGTGTTAATAGTCCTACAGGATTCTAACACAGGACCAAGGTGACTCACTGTAGGGACTAATGTGTGTGATTGTACTGTGCAGTGTTAATAGTCCTACAGGATTCTAACACAGGACCAAGGTGATGCTGGGACATTATGACACTGAGTGTCAGGGAGCTGTGGAGATACATCAAAGGGTGTGACGGACGTGCCCCGTGGACAAGCCACATGAACATGAACAGGTTATTTCCAGACGGTGAATGTGGCCACCGGTGACTAAGGCTGCAGAAGCTTGTTCAGAGTGAGGTGAGGCGGACCGTCCGGATGGCCGCGGCCGAGGGCTGGTTATCCCAGTGTAAGCAGAGTGATGCGTGGTGTGTAGCCCTGAAACAGTGTGAGGGGAAGAGTCCATGGAACTTGGAACCTGAGGGCGGGCGGAGCACTCGCCTCCAGACCGTCCAGGAGGACACTGAATGGGCATATCTGAGGCGGTGGGTTTCCTAAGAGGATTCCCCAGGGCAGGGTGGTGATGACCCACTCGGGAGACCTCCCAGCGCAGGACTGTGGAGGGCAGGGTGCCCCTAGGGGTCACCCTGAGCATTGGAGGCGGCATGACCCTGGTGCCTTTCCTGCAGCCGAGTGCTGGGCTGGGCAGGTCCCACAAGTACATTCAGGGCTGGTTTGTGAGGAGGAGAGGGACACGAGGACAGAACCAGAGAATTATTTGCAAGTTTACAATTTTCTTATTAATAACAAACGGGACTGTATCTTTTAACTTGATATTTGCCATTTTCTTGCTTGTCAGCTTGCGTGTGCCATCCAGTCAGTGGGTCCCTTCAGACAGGGAGTGTGAAGAAAAGCCAGGGAACCGTTAGTGACTGGGTGCTGAGCTGCACTCAGTGGAAACACACGTTTGTTTCCTTTTCCAGTTTCTCAGGGACGCCCTTCTCACTTTCATGGACTGGATTTTGAGTTTTCTCTGAAGTTACTCCAGCTATGCCCCTCCCCCCCCCGGTCCTGCCCTATGTCTGTGGTGCCCCTTTCACAGTCACAGGTGTGTGACTGGAACAGAAGCTCTGTCCACGGGGAAATCTGTGACACTGGGCTCAGCAGCTCACCAGCCCATTCCATGGTGGCCGCAGGACCCCGGCTTGTCCCCTGTGAGGCTCTGCAGGTGGCCGGGTGTCGGGACGTCCTGTGACATAAGGTGTGTTTGCTGCTGGAGGAGCCCTGTGCTGGCCGTCCCTCCCCTGCACAGGCCTGTCCTGCAGCAGCCCTGAGTGACCTGGTATTCCACCTGAGCACGGCAGGTGGGCTCAGGGAGGGGAGATGGCAGGTTCAGGGCACTTGTCTGGAGGTGTCCTGGGTGTCCATGGAGGGATGCGCATGTCAGATGAGGATAGGAAGTGGGTGGTGCATTGATGACTAAAAGCTCATTAAAGACCACGGGGGCCCAGGGCCTGACTGAGGGGCGGGCCGTGCAGGGACCCCGTGCAGCTGTCTGAGGACAGAGTGTGAGCTTCAGACAAAGGGCACTGACGTCAGTGCTGTTTCCCCAGAAGGAGATGTGTGCCGGGCGGGACCATGAGCACCGTCAGGATGGTCTGTTCACAGAGGAGGTTGTGGAGGAAACCGGTGAGGGAAGGTCCTAGTGAGTGCTCATAACCCACCTGCACACAGTACTCCTCCCCCACCTCGTCCCAGCGATGATGTGAGACATTAGATTCAAACCACCAGCCTGAGTTTCTCTGGGGACAGGGAGCACCTGGGAGAGGAGAAGAAAACACCGATCACAACAGGAAGCCTGTCTCTGCCCCTCTGCAGCTGTCCAGGAGTAGACCCCTGTGACCTGGTGTCCTGAGCGCCCCCTGCTGGTCCCGAGTGTCCCCTGGTGTCCTGAGCGCCCCCTGGTGTCCTGAGTGTCCCCTGGTGTCCTGCGAGCCCCCTGCAGCCCCACCCTCCGGTCCTGCAAAGCTATCATTTAGACTTGATGGTCAGGTAAAGAGGTTCCCAGACAAGAAAATGCTAAAGAAGTTCATCACCACCAAACCAGTATTATATGAAACACTGAAGGGTCTTTTTGAAGAAAAAGATAAAAAATATGAACAATAAAATGGCAATAAATACATATCTATCAACAATTGAATCTACAACCAAAATGAACAAGCAGAACAGAAACAGACTCATAGATACAGACTCAGAGAACTTTTTGTTGTTTGTAGGCCAGGAGGGGGTTTGGGGTGTGGGAGAATAAGGTGAAGGGATTAAGAAGTACAAATTGGTTGTTAGAGTGATGAACCTCATAGTGAAGTGGGGAGGGGGCAGGAAGAGATAAATGGAAGGACTTATATGCATATATGCATAACCAATGGACACAGACAATAGTGTGGGGAAGGCAGGAGGGCGTGAATGGGGGAAAAAGGGGGATATTTGTAATACAGTCAACAATCAAGATAAGTTTGAAAAATAAATAAATAAGAATAGAAACTCTGAAACTGCCACTCTCAAGAACACTTGAGATCTTGCTTCCTATTGTCAACGTAAGAAACATTCAAACCTCTGAACAACTTTTGTGAGTTTATTTGAGCCAAACTGACAACAGTTGTCGGGAAGCAAAATCTAAACGGATTGAGATAATGCTCTGGAGAATGGCAGTTTTGCTCCTTACTTTATACATTACCATCAAAAGAGAAGCTGCAAGTGAGTTACCTGAAACCCACTGGTGATGGATTAGGGAGGTGGGAGGAAGCAAAGTGGGGAGACCTCTGTGACTGGATGAAAAGTAAAATGATAGACACATGCATCTTTTACATAGGTGGGTACAGCATAGTTGACAGTCAACAATGAACTCAATCACAATTAGATCTGTGGTCTCCGCAGAGTGGTGCCTGTGCTTTGAGGGGTCCAGAAAAAGGGAAATTACTTTGACCTCCCAAAGATATCGTAGATGCAAAAAGGCAATAGATCGGCTCGGTTAAGGTAAAGATTGAACTTTGTCAGGGAAGATGCCAGTCTAGGACATGACTACCTGCCATGAACTGCTTTTAGTTAAAAAGGTTTAATTTCAGCCCGGCCGGTGTGGCTCAGTGGTTGAGCGTCGACCCATGTACCAAGAGGTTGCCTGTTCAATTCCCGGTCAGGACACATGCCCAGGTTGTGGACCAAAACCCCAGTCGGGGGGCGTGCAGGAGGCGGCCAATCGATGCTCTCTCTCATCGATGTTTCTATCTCTCCATGTCCGTCCCCACGCCCCTAAAGTTCAATAAAGAAAAAAAAAATTGTTTTAAAAGTTTTAATTTCAGACCATCCTTTGTGATTACTTTACGTCTTTGAATTTGCAAGGGCTCCACACAGGCCTCCCGTGAGCTTGCCCGGTTTGCATGTGGCCCCTTTTTGTCCACAGTAGCAACTGTCGTCAGCTTGGCTCAAACAAATTCTTTAAAAAACTATCCACAGGTTTGGACATTCTTTAGGTTAACTACTTCAAAGAAGTTAATTTTATGTTGTGAATTTTATGTCAATTAAAAAACCGAGAGGTACATGCGAAAGTTTCACAGGTGGAAAGAGGCATCGATGGAGAAACCTCATTTCTAAAGGGAAACGTAAGTCAGTGACAACCCAAAGGCAAACTTGTTTTTTCTCTAGTACATGCAAAGTCTGTAACTCATCAGGTTTTTAACAATGGTGTGTACTTTCCTCTACACACGGGAAAGAAGCAATATGTTGATGTAAGAAATGTCCACATGTGTAAAGAATTTTTGTAAGATTTTATTTGAGCCAAACTGACGACAATTACTGGGGAGCAAAGTCTCAAATGCGCTGGAGAACAATGGCCTGCAGCTTGTTTTATGCATTCGGAACGAAGGAGGGAAGGCAAGGAAGATTATGGGGAGATTGGAGGAAGCAAGGCGGGGGTGGGATTCCAGGATAGTTAACAGGGTTTGCTCTGTTGAGGGGGTCATGTTTATTCCAAGGGTGTGTTAACCTAGATGCACAGAACAATGGGTGGGGTTGCTTAAGGCAAAGATAAACCTTTTAGGGAAGAAGTTCTATGCGTGGGTGTGATCAGATCATCCTTCAAGGTTACTTTCAGCCACTGAATTTTGTCAGATTTACGACAGAGCTCCCTTTTTTGTTCACAAATACAACCCATGAAAGTAGATAAAGGAAAGGGCTTTCTGTGAGCACTTTTGCTGAGCTTTGAAGCAATACTAATTTAACAGAGCAGGAAATTTTATCTTTGCTTAATTCTGCACCTGCTCCAGGTCTGGCTCTGTGCTGGTCTTACTGGGCGCCTCCTGGTGTCCTGAGCGCCCCCTGGTGTTCTGAGCGCGTCCTGCAGCCCCTCTCTCCTGTTCCCCTCAGGAGGTTTGTGTCTGGGCTCACACTGACTTCCCCTCACTGTGTCTCTTGCACAGTAATACACGGCCGTGTCATCCGTGGTCACGGAGCTCAGCTGCAGGGAGAACTGGTTCTTGGAGGTGTCTGGGTCAATGACTAACCGACCTTGGAGAGATGGTGCATAGTCTCTATACCACTTGGAATGGTAGTATGTCCTTCCCAGCCACTGGAGACCTCTCCCTGGGGGCTGCCTGAGCCAGTGCCATGCAGCACTGATGCTAGAGACACTGTCCCCAGAGATGGCACAGGTGAGGGAGAGGGAGAGGGTCTGCGAGGGCTTCACCAGTCCTGAGCCAGACTCCTGCAGCTGCACCTGGGACAGGACACCTGAGGACAAGGAGCATCAGACCTGTCAGTCACGTGCAGTCACAACCACCCCATAGACCCTTTTCTGACCTCTGAGACCCTCATCTTGGGGGGCTGTCACCAGGCACAAAAGAAGACCCAGCAGCCTCATCTTCTTCTAGACCAGGGCTCTGCCTTCCCCAGAGACCTCAGCCCTGTGTGAGGAGAGAGCTGTGAGCCTCCCCAGCCCAGGGGAGGATTTACCCTGGAGCTTGGGGAGAAATTTGCATGTGGAGCAGCCTGTTCCTTATAAGTGGAGGACTGAGGTCAGGCTTCCCTGGTCCTTCTATCGCTAGGGCATCTCCTGGTACACAAGATATACTGGAGTCAGCTTAATGGTAATGCTCATCTCTGATAAGTGGTGGACTAGTTGAGTAGATTACATTTTCAAATTCTCATGCATCTTTCAAATAGATTTAAAGGGATTAAATTTGTTTAGGTAATTTCTTAAACCCAGCTCTCTAATATGTACAGAACTGTCAAATATTTTTATAAAAAATTTTATTTTTATAAACATAATTTTATATAGCCAAATAATATATAGGTTGGTTTGAAAATCACAAAATAAAAGACATTCATTCTCAGTATCTTATTTCTTTATGTTGTAACTTTGATCCAAGGAACTATATCCCAGGAATATGTCATTGAGGTACCCTTGATTCTTTTGTATTTTTTATTTGCTAAAATGATATTTCTTACAAATTCTGAGTGACACCGTGCTACATGCCTTTGTTCAGGTTAATGCTAGATACCTTTTTCTTGCAATCTTTGCCAAACACTCTCAGAGCTAAGTAGTGTCAGACCTGGTGAGTACTTGGATAGGAGACCCCTGATTCTTGAGGTTGAAAATCACGTAATTGTGCCTTTAATCCCTCCTCAAACTCTTCCCTTGTGCAAGCTGGTGGCTTATTACAGAGACAGCAACAAATTATATCAGGCATATTCATATTTTTACATGGAGAAATGATTGAGAATAAAAGACTGATTATTCATGTGTACAATTCAGAATCTTTCATATGTGGAAATTGTAAACGCAGCAGATTAACTGACCTCTTTTCTCAGTCAAATATTTTTAGTGAAGTTGGGGTCAGAGGGAGGCAAATCATGGAGTTCCTAGCACAGATATGCTCATAGGAAAGGGAACCTTATCCCTGACAGGAATCCTCACTCCCAGGACACACGACATGGTCAACTGGGCGGTTTTCAAATCTTGGATATTGTAAATAACACTGCTATGCACATGGGGGTGTATATATTCCTTATGATTTGTGTTTTGGGATAATTAGGGTATATTTTCAGAGGTGGATTCGCTGGGTCAAAAAGCAGTTCTATTTGTATTTTTTTTGTATTAATTACTTTGTCTTTGTTTCAGATGTTTCTCCATTTCCTCCCTAGACACCATCCTCCTGATTTCCCTTCCCACAGCATTGTTGTCTATGTCCATTGGTTCTGCATATATGCGTGTAAGTTCTTTGGTTTATATTACCCTCCTCGTGCCCCCCTCCTCTGGGGCTTGTCAGACTAAACGTTCTATTTTTTATTTTTTTGAGGAAACTTCATACTGTTTTCCACAGTGGCTGCACCAATCTGCATTCCCACCAATAGTGCACCAGGGTCCTGTTTTCTTCTCATCCTCCACAGCACTGGGTGTTTGCTGAGGTATTGATAGGAGCCATTCTGGCAGGTGTAGCTGTCATTTCAGTTTGCACGTCTCTGATGATCAGTAATGTGAGCATTGTTTCATATGTCTCATGGCCATCTGTACGTCCTCTTTGGAGAAGTGTCTATTCAGGACATTGGCCAATATTTTAATTGAATTGTGTGTCTTCATGGTGTTGAGTTGTATGTAGGTTTTAAATATTTTGGAATTTAAGCCCTTTTCAAATGTACTTTCGCAAATAGACTACAGCTTTTTCTTACTCAGAGATGTTAGAGGTAAACACTGAATCAAGAATCCAGAGAGGTTCCCTGAGGGAAACTGTGACTTGAAGAGGAAACCGCACAGGAAACCAGCCCAAACCTCCAACTGCACCTGCTCCTGGATGGTCCTTGTTTTCAGGAAAACTCTGCGCCCCCTGGTGGTCGCAGCCTCTCCTGCAGGGAGGTTTGTGTCTGGGCTCACACTGACTTCCCCTCACTGTGTCTCTCGCACAGTAATACATGGCCGTGTCCTCGGTGGTCACGGAGCTCAGCTGCAGGGAGAACTGGTTCTTGGACGTGTCACTGGAGATGGTGGTGCGGCTCTTGAGGGACGGGTTGTAGTTAGTGATACCAATACTAGCAAATATGTGCCCAATCCATTCCAGCCCCTTCCCTGGTTTCTGACGGATCCAGCTCCACCAGTAGTTACCACTGAGTGAGCCCCCAGAGACAGCGCAGGTGAGGGAGAGGGTCTGCGAGGGCTTCACCAGTCCTGGGCCCGACTCCTGCAGCTGCAGCTGGGACAGGACACCTGGGGACAAGGAGCATTAGGCCCCGTCAGTCACGTGCAGTCACAACCACCCCCAGATCCCTGTCTGACCTCTGAGACCCTCACCTTGGGGGGCTGTCACCAGGCACAGGAGAAGACCCAGCAGTCTCATCTTCTTCTAGACCACGTCTCTGCCTTCCCCAGAGACCTCAGCCCTGTGTGAGGAGAGAGCTGTGAGCCTCCCCAGCCCAAGGGAGGATTTACCCTGGAGCTTGGGGAGAAATTTGCATGTGGGGCAGCCTGTTCCTTATAAGTGGGGGGACTGAGGTCAGGCTGCCCTGGTCCTTCTATTGCTAATGTGTAGGCTTCCCTTTTCTTGAGTGCACTTAGTACATTCGTCAGTTATAGGGGATCTCCTGGTACACAAGAATACTGGAGTCCGATTATTGGTAATGCTCATCTCTGATAAGTGGTGGACTAGTTGAGTAGATTACATTTTCAAATTCTCATGCATCTTTCAAATAGATTTAAAGGAATTAAATTTGTTTAGGCAATTTCTTAAACCCAGCTTTCTAATATGTACAGAACTGTCAAATATTTTTATAAAAAATTTTTTATAATCATAATTTTATATAGCCAAATAATATCTAGGTTAGTTTGAAATTCACAAAATAAAGGACATTCATTCTCAGTATCTTATTTCTTTATGTTGTAACTTTGATCCAAGGAACTATATCCCAGGAACATGTCATTGAGGTACCCTTGATTCTTTTTTATTTTTTATTTATTAAAATGATATTTCTTACAAATTCTGAGTGACACCGTGCTACATGCCTTTGTTCAGGTTAATGCTAGGAACCTTGTTCTTGCAATCTTTGCCAAACACTCTCAGAGCTAAGTAGTGTCAGACCTGGTGAGTACTTGGATAGGAGACCCCTGATTCTTGAGGTTGAAAATCACGTAATTGTGCCTTTGAGTCCCTCCTCAAACTCTTCCCTTGTGCAAGCTGATGGCTTATTGCAGAGATCGCAGCAAATTATATCAGACATATTCATATTTTTACATGGAGAAATGATTGAGAATAAAAGAGTGATTATTCATGTGTACAATTCAGAATCTTTCATATGTGGAAATTGTAAAGGCAGCAGATTAACTGACCTGTGTTCTCAGTCAAATATTTTCAGTGATGTGGGGGTCAGAGGGAGGCAAATCATGGAGGTTCCTGGCACAGATATGCTCATAGGAAAGGGAACTTTATCCCTGACAGGAACCCTCACTGCCAGGACACAGGACATGGTCAGCTGGGCGGTTTTCAAATCTTGGATATTGTAAATAACACTGCAATGCACATGGGGATGTATATATTCTTTCTGATTTGTGTTTTGGGATAATTAGGATATATTTTCAGAGGTGGATTCGCTGGGTCAAAAAGCAGTTCTATTTGTATTTTTTTGTATTAATTACTTTGTCTTTGTTTCAGATGTTTCCCCATTCCCCCCCCCCCAGACACCATCGTCCTGATCCCCCTTCCCACAGCATTGTTGTCTATGTCCATTGGTTATGCATATATGCATGTAAGTTCTTTGGTTTTTATTACCCTCCTCGCCGCTGCCCTCCTCTGGGGCTTGTCAGACTGAACATTCTATTTTTATTTATTTATTTTTTTAGGATACTGCATACTGTTTTCCACAGTGGCTGCACCAATCTGCATTCCCACCAGTTGCACCAGGGTCCTGTTTTCTCCACTTCCTCCCCAGCACTGGGTGTTTGCTGAGGTATTGATAGGAGCCACTCTGGCAAGTGTAGCTGTCGTTTCAATTTGCACGTCTCTGATGATCAGTAATGTGAGCATTGTTTCATATGTCTCATGACCATCTGTACGTCCTCTTTGGAGAAGTGTCTATTCAGGGCATTGGCCCATATTTTAATTGGATTGTATGTCTTCATGGTGTTGAATTGTATGTAGCTTTTAAATATTTTGGAATTTAAACCCTTATCAAATGTACCTTTGGCAAATAGACCACAGCTTTTTCTAACTCAGAGATGTTAGAGGTAAACATTGAATCAAGAATCCAGAGAGGTTCCCTGAGGGAAACAGTGACATGAAGAGGAAACCACACAGGAAACCAGCCCAAACCTCCAACTGCACCAGCTCCTGGGTGGTCCTTGTGTTCAGGACCCTGCGCGCCCCCTGGTGGTCGCAGCCTCTCCTGCAGTGAGGTTTGTGTCTGGGCTCACACTGACTTCCCCTCACTGTGTGTCTCGCACAGTAATACAAGGCCGTGTCCTCAGTGGTCACGGATCTCAGCTGCAGGGAGAACTGGTTCTTGGACGTGTCACTGGAGATGGTGGTGCGGCTCTTGAGGGACGGGTTGTAGTTAGTGATACCAATACTAGCAAATATGTGCCCAATCCATTCCAGCCCCTTCCCTGGTTTCTGGCGGATCCAGCTCCAGTAGTAACCACTGAGTGAGCCCCCAGAGACAGCGCAGGTGAGGGAGAGGGTCTGCGAGGGCTTCACCAGTCCTGGGCCCGACTCCTGCAGCTGCACCTGGGACAGGACACCTGGGGACAAGGAGCATCAGGCCCTGTCAGTCACGTGCAGTCACAACCACCCCACAGATCCTGTCTGACCTCTGTGATCCTACCTTGGGGGGCTGTCACCAGGCACAGGAGAAGACCCAGCAGCCTCATCTTCTTCTAGACCACGGCTCTGCCTTCCCCAGAGACCTCAGCCCTGTGTGAGGAGAGAGCTGTGAGCCTCCCCAGCCCAGGGGAGGATTTACCCTGGAGCTTGGGGAGAAATTTGCATGTGGGGCAGCCTGTTCCTTATAAGTGGAGGGACTGAGGTCAGGCTGCCCTGGTCCTTCTGGGGCCCTGTGGGGGCATCTCTTTCCTTGATCTCACTCTGTATGTAAGTCAGGGAGAGGGGATCCCTGGGTTCAAGAGACATTGGAATGTGGACAAAGGTTGGCCTCACCTTTTTGAGCATAAGAAGAAATGATGGACTAGGCAGGGAGGTTAGACTTTTAACTTCCCATACATCCTTCAAACTGATTTAAAAGGGATTAGCATTTGTTCAGAGACTTTCTGAGTCCCAACTCTCCAGTATACCCACTACTTCCAAATTTTATATCATAATTTTATACAAATATTATCTCTTACTGCAAAAATAAAAATAAAGGACATCTATGTTTAATATCTTATATTTTAATTTTATTTAAATATGTTTTTATTGATTTTATATTTTAGAGAGTTGAACGTAGAGGGTAACTTCATTGCTGACAAAAATACCTGACTCCAGTCTCCCTCCTTCTGCCCCTGGGCATGGTCAGTTGGTCAGAGGTGCCGGGATCTACCACAGACTATGTAACGTCCTTAACGTATATTGAACACATTCTCCCATCAGACAAATACTTTGGAAATGTTATCTCTCCGTGGAGCTTGTCTTTTCATTCCCTTAATGGAATCTTTGGTGGGATAAATGTATTTAATATAGGAAAATTTAATTGATTTATATTTTCTGTGCTGGGCCTGTTTTGGTGAATCACACAGACCCCCAGGGCGTGCTGAGCCTCACGGTCCAGGGGCATCGGCTGCAGCAGCCACAGGGACAGAGAGGTTCTGGCACCAGCAGTGAGGGCTGTTGGGAAACTCCCCAGAACTGGACGGGACTTTGACCTGGGTGAGGGGAGGAAGCTGGACGTGTTCTGAGTCACAGGACAGAGATGTGTCTGATGTCCATGGGCAGAGAGTTACTGGACATGTGGGTTTAAACCTCTTCCCCTGACGACCCAGGAGGACGTGCAGGGCATGACAGACACAGCTTCTGTCATCGTAGGAAACACCTGATGGATTATGACCAGGAGTTTGTCAGAATAGAAACATTAAAGGTTCTGCAGGCAGGGATCAAGGGAAATAAGGAACGTGTCATTGCAAAGGGGGGAAGGGGATTCCTCTTACCCACATGCACCTGCTCACAGTGTCTCTGTCTGTGAGGTAACAACTTCCAGGTCCAGGGGTTAGCACTTGGACACCTGTGGGTCATTACTCACCTGGTCACACCATGCTTCACCCAAGCTGCACAATTCACTGGAGTTCCATTCATGAAATCCCTCAACACTTAGAGGGAAGAGTGGACACCCCTCCTGCAGGAGCCATGGTGCTGGTGTGTCTGTGTGAGGGGCCCTCATGTCATTGACCAGGACCCTGTCTCAGTCCATCGTCATCACCATCACTGTTTGTTTATTTAAAATTGTTCTTATTATCTGTAGACATGGTTGTTGTCCAACGTGACACCTTTTCTCATTTTTTGGTCATTTATTATATTTGCTAAGTAAAATATGTAGTCAGACTATTTTATTTTTATTTTTTTAGTGCTGGTAAATGAGGGCTCCTCCTTGCCTCTTCTCCATCTGCCCCACACTGGGATCTGATGAGAAAGGTTTGGTCTGCCCTCTATAGATGTCATTGGGGAATTGAACCACACAAACCCCTGGAAGGAGAATTCCTCCCCCTCCCCCACCACCTCACCAAAATAAAAGCGGTGAGCCTGTCTCCTTTCCTGTAATATCAAAGCTCCTCTGACTTGATGAAGTGCCTTTCTTGTGCTTCTCAGAGAATCCAACTATTTACGTGATACATGTCCCTTGTGTGTGTGTTTGTCATCAGCCGGGATGTCTGCGCTAAGCTATCGTGTGTCTCTGCCTCTGTTTGGTGTGAACTGCTCTCAGTGCTGTGAGCATGATGCCACGTCAATGACTCTCACCCCACGGGTCCTTCTTCTGTAGCTTTGAGGTCACACACCTCTGGTGCTCACTGTCCACACACATGTGACCTGCTGCTGACTGGCTGGGACCCTGAGCTGTGGAGCTGAGCTGCACTGTTGAGTCAGCAGAGCCTCTGGTTGGATTCAGCTCATGTGGGTCAGACGATTTCATGATGAATTGTCATTTGGTCACAAGAGTGTCTGAAAGAGAATCTCTGTCTTTTCCCCATAAGAATGTTGTCTTCCTTGACAAGAGACATGTCTTCATTTTTTTAAATTGTTGACACAATTACGGTTTCCTCCTGCTTTGCCCACATCCACCCAGCCCCCAGCAATCCTCTCCTGACCCTACCACTCTGTGTGTGTCCACGGGCTCTGCATATATGTGCCTGGGTCCTCACTTCACCTTCTTGTATCCACTCTTCCCAACCCCCCACCCCTCTGACCTCTGCCAATCTGTTCTGTGTATCAATTTCTCTGGTTCTATTTTGTTTGTCAGTTTATTTTGTTCACTAGCTTCTGTATATACATGAGTCATGGGGTATTTGTATTTCTCTGACTAGCTTATTTGGCTTAGCATAATAATCTACAGCTCAATCCATATTCTCCAAAGAGTAAGAGTTTCTTCTTTTTTACAGCTGTGTAGCATTCTAGTATGTAAATGTACCACAGTTTTTTATCCACTCCTCTACTTGGTCAACCAGGTGGCTTTCAGATCTTGGATATTGTTAACAACACCACTGTGATTACGGGAGTGCATATATTCCTTCTGAATCGTGCTTTGGGATAATTAGAACATATTACCAGAGGTGGGTTCGCTGGTCAAAAAGCAGTTTTATTTTTATATTTATATTTTTGTTATTAATTTATTTTTATTACAGATGTTTCTCCTTTGTCCCCCTAGACACCCTCCTCCCTATTCCCCTCCCCAGCATTGTTGTCTATGTCCATCCCTCCTCTGAGGTTTTCCAGTCTGAACGGTTCTATTTTTATTTTTTTGAGGAAACTCCATACTGTTTTCCACTGTGGCTGCACCAGTCTGCATTCCCACCAATAGTGCACCAGGGTCCTCCTTTCCCCACATCCTCACCTCACTTGTTGTTTGTTGATTTGTTGTCAGGAGCCGTTCTGACAAATGTAGTCGTAGTTTTATTTTGCGTCTTTCTGATAATTAATACTGCTGAGCATTGTTTCATATGTCTCATGGCCATCTGTATGTCCTCTTTGGAGAAGTGTGTATTCAGGGCATTGGCCCATATTTTGATTGGATTGTATGTCTTCCTGGTGTTGAGTTGTACATAGTTTTAAAATACTTTGGAATTTAACACCTTATCAAAATGTACAATTGGCAAATAGACCACAGACTTTTGTAACTCAGAGAACTCAGAGGTAAACACTGAATCAAGAATCCAGAGAGGTTCCCGAGGGAAACTGTGACATGAAGAGAAACCACACAGGAAACCAGCCCAAACCTCCAACTGCACCTGCTCCTGGGATGGTCCTTGTGCTCAGGGACCCTGAGCGCCCCCTGGTGCCCTGAGCACCCCCTGCAGCCCCGCCTTCCTGTCCCCCTCAGGGGGTTTGTGTCTGGGCTCACACTTACTTCCCCTCACTGTGTCTCTCGCACAGTAATACATGGCCGTGTCCTCGGTGGTCACAGATCTCAGCTGCAGGGAGAACTGGTTCTTGGACGTGTCACTGGAGATGGTGGTTCGGCTCTTGAGGGACGGGTTGTAGTAAGTGCTACTACCACTACCATATATGTATCCAATCCATTCCAGCCCCTTCCCTGGTTTCTGGCGGATCCAGTTCCACCCGTAACCACTGACTGAGCCCCCAGAGACAGCGCAGGTGAGGGAGAGGGTCTGAGAGGGCTTCACCAGTCCTGGGCCCGACTCCTGCAGCTGCACCTGGGACAGGACACCTGGGGACAAGGAGCATCAAGCCCTGTCAGTCACATGCAGTCACAACCACCCTGTGGACCCTGTCTGAATTCTCAGACCCTCACCTGGGGGCGCTGTCACCAGGCACAGGAGAAGACCCAGCAGTCTCATCTTCTTCTAGACCACGGCTCTGCCTTCCCCAGAGACCTCAGCCCTGTGTGAGGAGAGAGCTGTGAGCCTCCTCAGCCCAGGGGAAGATTTACCCTTGAGCTTGGGGAGAAATTTGCATGTGGGGCAGCCTGTTCCTTATAAGTGGAGGGACTGAGGTCAGAGTTCCTTGGTCCTTCTGGGGCCCTGTGGGGGCATCTCTTCCCTTGATCTCACTCTGTATATAAGTCAGGGATAGGGGATCTCTTGGTTCAAGAGACATTGGAATGTGGTCAAAGATTGGCCTCACCATTCTGAGCATAAGAAGAAATGATGGACTAGACAGGTAGGTTAGACTTTTAACTTCCCATACATCCTTCAAACTGATTTGAAAGGGATTAGCATTTGTTGAGAGACTTTCTGAATCCCAACTCTCCAGTATATCCACTATTTCCAAATTTTATGTAATAATTTCATACAAATGTTATCTTTCTTAATCCAAAAATACAAATAAAGGACATCTATGTTCAATATCTTATATTTTAATCATATTTAAATATGATTTATTGATTTTATTTATTAGAGAGTGGAAAGAACAGGATAACTTCATCGTTGACAAAAATACCTGACTCCAGTCTCCCTCCTTCTGCCCCCGGGCATGGTCACTTGGTCAGAGGTGCCGGGATCTACCACAGAATATATAACGTCCTTAATGTACAATGAACACATTCTCCCATCAGACAAGTGATTTGGAAATGTAGTCTCTCTGGGTAGCTTATGTTTTCATTCTCTTAATTGATTCTTTGGTGGGATAAATGTATGAATTTGGCAAAGTCAAATTCACCCCTATTTGCTGTACTTCTAGGGAGCAAGAGAGAGAGAGAGAGAGAGAGACATCAACTGGCTGCCCCCAACACGACCAAACCAGGACCAGGGTTGAATTGTAACCAAGGTACATGTCCTTGACTGGAATTGAACCTGCAAGTACTTGGTACATGGGACAACGCTCTACCCATTGAGTAAATCATGACACAGCATATTCCTGGGCAGGTGCTTAATTGGTTGGAGCGTCATCCGGTACACTGAGCGGTTTCAGGTTCAATTCTCAATCCGGGCCTGTGCTGGAGGCAACCAATCCATCTCAGTCTCTCTCTCTCTCTCTCTCTCTCTCTCTCTCTCTCTCTCTCTCTCTCTCTCTCTCTCTCCGCCCTCCTCCCTCTAAATCCCTAAACATATCTTCAGGTGAGGATGAAAACATAAACAAGTGTTGTAGATTCAAGATTTATTTAATGATACCTTTTCTACACACACACACACACACACACACACACACACACACACACAGTGAGGATTAAATAAACAAATACGTGTAGTATATGTAATGTTTCTTTAATGCATAAGGAACACCTGCTCCCATCAGACAAGACATTCTAAAATACAATAGCTATGTTCATATGGGCCTTTTCATTCTCTAAATGCAATATTTGGTGGGATGAATGTGTTTAATTTAGGAAATTCTAATCCACCCCTATTTTCTGTGCAGGGCCTGTTTTGGTGAATCACACAGACCCCCAGGACGTGCTGAGCCTCACGGTCCAGGGGCATCGGCTGCAGCAGCCACAGGGACAGAGAGCTTCTGGCAGCAGGAGTGAGGGCTGCTGGGAAACTGCCCAGAACTGGACGGGACTTTGACCTGGGTGAGTGGAGGAAGCTGAACGTGTTCTGAGTCACAGGACAGAGATGTGGCTGATGTTCATGGGCAGAGTGTTACTGGACATGTGGGTTTAAACCTCTTCCCCTGACAACCCAGGAGGATGTGCAGGGCATGACAGACACAGCTTCTGTCATCGTAGGAAACACTTGAGTGACTATGACCAGGAGTTTGTCAGAGAAGAAATGTTAACGGTCTTGCCCTGGCCAGTCTGGCTCAGAGGTTAAAGCGTCGGCCCGCGGCCCAGAGAGTCCTGGGTTGGTTCCCGCTAAGGGCTCCTACCTCGGTTGCAGTGTGTCCCAGGCCCCTGATGGAGTTGTGTGGGTGGCAACCACTCGATGTATCTCTCTCATATCGATGCTTCTCTCTCTCTCCTCCTCCTCCCTCTTTCCCTCCCCCTCTGTCAAAAAAAAAAAAAGATAGAAACGTTAAAGGTTCTGCAGGCAGGGATCAAGGGAAATAAGGAACGTGTCATTGCAAAGGGGGGAAGGGGATTCCTGTTACCCACATGCACCTGCTCACAGTGTCTCTGTCTGTGAGGTAACAACTTCACAGGTCCAGGGGTTAGCACTTGGACACCTGTGGGGTCATTACTCACATCGTCACTCCATGCTTCATCCAAGCTGCACCATTCATGGGGGTTCCATTAATGAAATCCCTCAACCCTTAGAGGGAAGAGTGGACACCCCTCCCTGCAGGAACCATGGTGCTGGTGTGTCTGTGTGAGGGGCCCTCATGTCATTGACCAGGACCCTGTCTCAGTGTATCATCACCATCATCATCATCACCATCACCATCATCGTTTGCTTACTTGTAGTTGTTGTTCTCATTTTCGGTAGACATGGTTGTTGTTCACACACAATGACTTTTTATTGGAAAAGAAACCAAGTGTCTCCTCTTTCCATGTCAGTGGGAGAGTGAAACAAAGGACTACCCTGTAGGTGACACAGGCCTTCCAACACGCTGAAGACCTGGGTTCCATACAGATGCCACCCAGGACGTCGGACCAGGAGCCCTCTCCAATCCCATTGTCACCGCCAACACCGTCGTCACCATCATCAATAATGCTTATATGTAATCACCTTTCTCATTTTCTCTAGACCTGGTTGTGTACACTTTATCTGAATTTTGTTCATTTTATGATTTTTAAGTAAAATATGTAGCCTTATTCTATTTTCTTTTTCATTTCTTGCTGAAAACAGATGGTTTATTCCTGCCTCTTCTCCATCTGTCTCACACGGTAATCAGATAAGAAAGCTTGGGTCTCCTCTTTAGATGTCATTGGGGAGACTGAATCCACACAAGCCCCTGGAGAGACTTCCTCCCGCTCCTCACCACCTCACCAAAATAAAAGCCCTGAGCCTGTCTGCTTTCCTGGTCTCTCAAAGCTCCTCTCACCTCCTGAAGGGCCTTTCCTGTGCTTCCCAGAAACTGCACTTATGTACATAATATGTGTTCCATGTCCCATTGTGTGTGTGTTTGTCATCATCCTGAACATCTGCACCAAGCTATCGTGGGTCCCTCTGCCTCTGCCTGGTGTCAACTGCCCTCAATGCTGTGAGCATGATGCCAAGTCAATGACAGTCCCCACCAGAGTCCTTCTTCTCTAGCTTTGGAGTCACATATCTTTGGTGCCCCTCTCCTGCCCACAGATGCCCAGCTGCTGGTTGTCTGGGGCCCTGAGCTGTGTGGAACGGACCTGCACTGTTGGGTCAGCAGAGCCTCTGGTTGGATTCAGGTGACATGGGTCAGGAGATCTCATGATTAATTGTCCTTTGAGCACAACAGTGTCTGGAAGAGACTCTCTGCCTTTTGTTCACCTGAGAAAGTTGTCTTTCTTGACAACAGACATTTCTTTTTCTTTTTATTGTTGACCCCATGACAGGTGTCCCCCATCCTACCCCTCTGCCCACCTCCACACGCCCCCACCAACCCTCCGTTGGCCTGCACCACTATGTCCTGTCTGTCATGGGCTGTGCACACATATGTTTATTGGATGCTCTCTACATCTTCTTTAATCCACGTCTCCCTAATAATTTCCCCTCTGCTCTGTGCAGTTCGTCCCATGTATCCACGCCTCTGGTTCTACCTGGTTTGTCAGTTTACTTTGTTCATTTGTGTGCACATATAAGTGAGATTATATTGTATTTGCCTTTGGCTTGTTTCTCTTAGTATAATAAATCCAGGTCCATTCATGCTGTTGTACAGGGTAAGATTTCCTTCTTATAAACAGATGTATAGTATTCCATTGTATACATGTACCACAAGTATTTAACCACTCATCTACCCATAGACACCTGGGCTGTTTTCAGATCTTAGCTATCATGAATTACACTGCCATGAATATAAGTGTTCATGTACTCTTCCTGATTGGTGTTTTGGGATTCTTAGGATATATTCCCAAAAGTGGCATCAGTAGCTCAAACGGTAGTTTCATTTTTAGTTTTCTGAGGAAGCTCCATACTGTTTTCCAAAGTGGCTTCCCCAGTCTGCATTCCCACCAACAGGGCACCAAGGTTCCCTTTTCCCCACATCCTCACCATCACTTGTTGATTCTTGATTTATGGATGGGGGCCATTCTGGCAGCTGTAGTTGTAGTTTTAATCTGCATCTCTCTGATGGTTAGTGACGCTGAGCATTGTTTCCTATGTCTCTTGGCCATCTGCGTGTCCTCTTTGAAGAAGTGTCTATTAGGGCATTTGCCCATTATTTAATTGGATTGTTAATCATCCTGGTATTGAGTTGTATATGTTTTTTATATATTTTGGAATTTATCATCTTATCAGATGTACAACTGGGAAATAACAACAGAGATTTCTAACTCAGAGACTTCAGAATTAGCACTGAATTAGAAACTCAGAGAGGTTCCCTGAGGGAAACTGTGACACGAGGAAACCACACAGGAAACCAGCCCAAACCTCCAACTGCACCTGCTCCTGGGTGGTCCTTGTGTACAGGGACCCTGAGCGCCCCCTGGTGGTCGCAGCCTCTCCTGCAGGGAGGTTTGTGTCAGGGCTCACACTGACTTCCCCTCACTGTGTCTCTCGCACAGTAATACAGGGCCGTGTCCTCAGATATCAGGCTGCTCAATATCATATATCTTGGCTCTTGGAGGTGTCCCTGATGATGCTGAGTCGGGAATTCAGCGATGGATTATAGATTGTGTTTCCATCACCCCATATACCACCAACCCACTCCATCCCCTTTCCTGGAGACTGGAGGACCCACTGCATAGCACAGTCCTTTAAAGAGAATCCAGAGACAGTGCAGGTGAGGAAGAGGGTCTGCGAGGTCTTCACCTGTCCTGGGCCCGACTCCTGCAGCTGCACCTGGGACAGGACACCTGGGGAGAAACAGTATCAGGCCCTGTCAGTCAAATGCAGTCACAACCACCCCACACACCCTGTCTGACCTCTGAGACCCTCACCTTGGGGGGCTGTCACCAGGCACAGGAGAAGACCCAGCAGTCTCATCTTCTTCTACCTTTCCCAGAGACCTCAGCCCTGTGTGAGGAGAAAGCTGTGAGCCTCCCCAGCCCAGGGGATGATTTACCCTGGAGCTTGGGGAGAAATTTGCATGTGGGGCAGCCTGTTCCTTATAAGTGGGGGACTGAGGTCAGGCAGCCCTGGTCCTTCTGTGGCCCCTGTGTGTTCACCCCTTCCCTTGAACTCACTCAGCTTGTAAGTCAGGGATAGGGCATCACCTGGTAGACGAGACGTACTTGAGTCAGGTTACAGGATGTGCTCATTTCAAATACATGTTGGACTGTATGAGTAGATTACATGTGTCGTTTAACATGCAGCTTTCAAATAGATTTAAACGATTACATTTGTCCAAGCAGTTTATCAAACCCTTCTCCCTAATGTATGTTCAAATGCAAAAACTATTTTCTAAACAATTATATTTTTAAACATAATTATATATATATATATATATATATATATATATATATATATATATATATATATATATATATAATGTCTATCTTGTTCTGAAAATTCCAAAGTAAGGACATTAATTCTTAGTATCTTATTTGTTAATTTATTTTGTGACTTTGATCCAAGTAACTGTATCCTAAGAACAGGTCATTGGGGGACCCTTGATTCTGTTTTATTTTGTTTGGTTTTATTTATTTATTTATTTATTTATTTATTTATTTATTTATTTATGTTGTTAAAAGGATATTTTATAAAAGTAGGGAGTAACAGTATATTAAATACCTTTATTTAGGGTATTTCTAGAAATATTTTTTCTTACAGTCTTCGCCAAACATTTTCAGAAGCTGAGCATGGTCAGTCCTGTTTAATATTTGGATGAGAGATCCTTGATTCTTGATGTTGAAAATTGGTAATTGTGACTTTGAGTCCCTACTGAAACTTTTTCTTATTGCAGTGACCCCAACCAATTTACATCATACATAAGCACGTGTATACATGGAAAATGATTGGAAATAGAAAAAATGGTTATGCATTAGTAACACTCAGACTCTTTTATATGTTGTGATTGTAAAGGCAGCAGAGTAATGATAAGTTTTCTCAGTCCAGCATTATCAATGAGATTGGTGTTCAAAAAGAGGGACATGAAGAGAATCCCAGCTCACGTTTGCTCATAGGAAATGGATCTTTAATGCTGACAGGACACTCACTCCTGTCCTCCTCTGTCTTGTCCCTGGGAAGGTCAGAGGGAGCAAGGCTCTCCCACATAATCTAGAGCATCCTGAACGTATAATACACACATTCTCCCATCAGGCATATCACCGAGAACTATGTTGTCTCTTTATAAGCTGGTATTTTATTTCCCTTAATGGCTTGGTTGATGGGAAAATTGTTTATTTCCAACAATGATCAATTAATTCATCACTGTTTCAATTAATGGGTCCTGTTTTTGAAGTTTTCTATAACTATTCTCAAGAAAATGTTCACTCTCCATTTCCATGGGAGGAGAAACCTGATGTGAACACAGTGGGCATGAAACCCAATGGGAAATAACGGCTGGAATCCTTCATATCATTGAAACCTGTTTGCTGTGTCCTCTGATCAGGAGACCAGCTTTCCATGGCATGAAGCTCTGATTCATTTAAGAGATTAATTCACTTTACTGGACTTTACATTGTGAATTACCCTGTTGTATGTAGCATAGAAGACTAGACTAAAGCCTGAGAAATTATATCGTGTAGACGTCAGGCAGATGAAGAAGGAACCTCAAAGGATGTGAGGAAGATGCTGAGCAGAGATGACAGAGACAGGATCCCAGAGGGTATTTCACAAGGATGAAAGTGACCAGGAGGACGAAGGTGCAGAGAGGTCGTGAGAGGGACACATGAGGAGATGAACTGGAGCTGACGTGCGGGAAAGTGAATGTCCCAGTGAGAGCCCTGCATGGAGCTGTGTGTGCAGGACTCACGTGGGACAGTGAGAGAGCGAGGCCCTGGCGAGTGTGGGTACCTGGAGTGAGCTCAGACCCAGGGCGTGTGGACACACTGACTCTCCCTCTGTGGACACTGCGTCCCCTTCACAGGGTGGAGAGGATGCCCGGGGTGCTCAGTCTTTCAAGGAGATAATTGGGTCCCATGGGAACCTAGTGAGATAATGGTCCCTGAGCCTGGACACAACTTTTCTGCGAAAGAGAATGTTCTCGAGACGATCGTCATCCTCAGTGAGAAGAGGGAACACAGGGCCCAGGACAAGGAGGAGTGTCCCTGGGACTCTGAACCACAGGAAGAGCAGGAGCACTCTGAGCACCCCAGGGAGCTGTTCTCTGCCCCTCCCTGCGCGGTTCGTGCGGGATGTTCCCTGGTCAGTGACTACCGAGCGCCCCCTGATGGTCCTGAGTGATCTGTGTGGTCCAGAGCTCCCCCTGGTGTCCTGACCCCTTCTGGTGGACCTGAGGTTCTCCTGCAGCTCAGACCCTCCAGTCTCCCTGCAAGGAGTTTGTGTCTGAATCATAGAGACCCTTGGTCAGGAAAATGTCACATGTCCAGTGTTTATCTCACTCAAATACATTTACATACTCTGTGTCTCCCGTTCTCAATAAATTACCTCTTAAAATAGCAACATGGACAGCACAGCTAAGCCCACACTCCTTGGTGTGCGGTCTGTGTTCAGTCCTGATCAGGGATGAGAACATCTGGGAACCCGGGGCTGGACTCCTGTCCCAGAGCTGCAGGGTCAGGGCTGGTCTCGTTTCATGAGCTGAGGGGGCCCTATTTTCATTTGTTCCTACTATAGAGGGAGCTCTGGGGTTGGACACTGGCATAAAGGACATGGTGTCAGAGTGTGGTGTGTCCAAGGCCATATGCCTGTGTAGTATTAGCGCTGGTGTCTGGGCCTCGGCTTCTCCCAAACTGAGCCAACTGCTTCCCTGAATGACGTCCAGACCAGGGGACATGCCAAGTGAGGGTTTCAGTGCTACCTGGCTGGACAATAGACCATGTTATAATGTTGTCATGGTAAAATACAGAAGGAAAATAGCATCATAATAGGAAACTAAAAGAAAGGATAGGACTTTAAATATCACATCTCAGAAAGTGTGTTCATACAGGAAGGTGATCAACCATCACAACCAGAGGGAGATTAATGTGTGGGAATTTTATGTTCAATAGATGGGAAGTTCCCTCTGATGCTGTTTCCCCTGCACAGTGTTCAGAGGACACACTGAGAACAGAGTGTGAATCTACAGCCAGTGGACCAATGTTGGGGGGCAGTGGGTGTCTGTTTGGGTCCCTGGGAAGCAAAAGTGTGAACTACAGAGAAGCAGACAGGGCTCCCGGGTCCGAGTCCTTCAGGGAGTTTGGAGCTGGATGTGCAGCAGCTGCACGACCTCCTCTGTGGGGTTTGTTCTCTAGACTCTGCTGGACCAGGTTCAGTCACTGGGGATGGAGAAGAACCTCAGTCATGACCAGGTGAGTTTAGGTAAAGTTCAAGGTAGAGATTTGTGAATAATTAATTCAGGTCACGAAAATGTTGTTATTAGAAACCTGCTGTCTGCATGTGCGTCTTTTTTTTTTAAGATGTATAAATTTATTAAAACTTTGAAGACATTTAACAACTTATTGAAGTCAGAAATATAAATTCTAAATATTAACTCTAGAAACCTGAGCAGCACCAGAAATTCAATTTCAAAGGCTTTAGAAAGCATTCTTTGTAAAAGGTGTTAATGTTACATTCTTTGTTAGACTGGTACTTGGAGCACTTTTGATATCACTTTACCATTTCCCCGACCCATTGCCTTGATAAATTAGCAATAACACATGAAATTGTGGACAGATGAGAGTCTCATATTCATATTTACCTAAATGTAGCAAATAGCACCAGGTTTCCCATCTAAGGAAATGCAGTGTCTTTGACAATTCTTTGAAGCAGTAAGCCTTTAGATTCCCATTTGTCCCCAGGCAGAGAAGAGCCACTCAAGGGCCTTTGTCCTAACACCTTTGAATATTTGTCCGGAGTTAACACACTGGCTGAATCATCACCACAGGCCTCCTTATAGGGATGCAGGTAAACATGTCTCAGAAGGTGCTTTGCTCTCTTCTATTCTTTCACGTCTCAAATTCACTTGGTTGGTCAAAGTCAGGCAGGTAGAAATGGGTTAAAAAGTTTGCAACTCACAATAATTTTGTCCACAAATAGGTTAAGATTGTTGCCATCAAGCGTGACAGAAGAACCTGAACCAGCGTTCTGTTCCAAGATATCCCTGCTGGTGTGAAGGCATCACAAAAGCCATCCCAGCTGTCCTCCACCTGCAGCCAGGCGGGTGCGGCCCGTGAGCCAATCGCACAGCAAGGTCACCAGGCTCTGGCAGTCCCGGTCAACGTTGTCATCCCATTCCTTCAGTTCCCACGTGTGGCCTGACGGCGGTCGCTCCAGCAGGATCCCCGTGAAAGTCACAAGCGCCACCACGAGTCCCCAGGTGGGGACTCCGCAGTCTGGAAGTATCTCCTGCTCTGCGCGCGCCACCAGCTCGACGCGGTTCCCCCGAAATCCGCGGTAGCGGGACCAGAGGTACTGGTAACGCTGCCGTACCTGGGCGGCCACGGAGCGCAGCAGGGCGGCCTCGCGGGTGGACAGCGGCTGTGCGACGGCGCCGGGCCTCCGGGCGCAGTACTCCAGGTAGTCGGTCAGCAGCCGCGCGGTGCGCAATCTCAGCGCGTCCCCCATGGCCCGGTGTCTGCATGTGCGTCTTATAAACACTGTCACCAAGTCTGTACCCGATGGGAGGCAACTGGGACAGAGACCTGACTCAGGGCATCATTGGTGAAATGCTACCTGGGTGCATGAATGGGGGATTGACTGAGACTGAGGACACCTTCCAGGGTGCTTGTTCCATCAGGTTCTGACTCTCCTTGTTCAGCCAGTTCACGTTTTCTTCCCTCTGAAATGGACACACATATGTACTCGAGTCGCCAAGACAGTTTGTTGAGAGTGTGCAGGAGCACAAGTCATGTGTGTGTTGGTACCTTACGTCTTTCCAAATTTCACTTTCTAGTTCTATCAGTGTTACTGTGTAGTTGTTAGGGATTTCTACATACAAGGTTTTGTCATATGTATAGAGATAAGGAGAAACATTTTAGTGTGTTTCTTTCTGGTTTCGGTATTTTAAAATATCTATTCTTGCCTAATTATTCTGACAAAAATGTCCCGTTCAGTTGAACAGAGCAGTCACGGGGTGCCCGTGGGGGTCCTGATGTTAGAAGAGCAGCTTTGACATTGTCTCTGTGCAGAATGATGTCCCTTGTTGGCTCCTCACATGGGCCTTTGCTAGCTTGATGCCCATCGCTTCTATACATGATTGTTTAAGAATTGTAATCATGAAGCCATTTTCAATGTTTAAATGACTCTTTCTGCATCTGTTTATATGATGGTATCATTTATCCTTCATTCTGTGACTGAGTGCAGCACAGTGATTGCTTACAAACATTGGCCCGTCCTTGCATCTAGGACAGCATCCCACTGGATCAGGGTAAATGATCCTTTCAATGTGCTGTTAGTTTCCTAGGACATGGTGAGGGTTTTTGCACCTGTGCTCGTCAGGGATATTGATTTGTCATTTTTTATGTTCTTATAAACACGCCCGGCGCCCCGCGGCCTCGCTGGTCACACTCGGAGGTGACCAGCCTGAAGCCCTGAGCCGGCCCCAGCGTGGGCTCCACCGCGCACGCGCCAGCCGCTGGCGGGAACCTCAGAGCTGAAAGGAGCCTCTCTGACGAGAACGTCCCGCCTACCTCAGGCCCTTTCGCAAAGGCAGACGGGATAGCAGTTCCCCGGGAGCTGAACAGCAGGGTTCCAGGCTGCTCGGAAACTACATATCCCAGGAGGCACTGCGCAGGGTAGACCATGAGCCTCAGCGGTTGCGCTCCAGGGCGCGCGTTCTTTGCCTCCAACTGAAGAGCCATTGTGGGGACGGAAGGCAGAGCGATGTGGGGATTCAGCTGGCCAATGGGGAGCGCGGAAGGGGCGAGGTGGGCAGGCCGCGTGGTTTCCTTGGATACCGGGGACCTGACTGTGGGAGAGGGTGGAGCTTTAGCGTGAGACCCTGGAAGTCCTGATTGACGGGAACTTAGGAGCTCAGGTAAGTGTCAGAGCCGAGGGCGGAGGGAGACCCTGTGGGTGTCAAGGTGAGGACGACGTGCAGACTCGGGGCCCTCAGGGTGGTGAGGTCCGAACTTCATGGCCAGGACGGGGTGCCCTGGGATGGGGCCCTGCACGGGGATGAAAGCCAGACGGGGACCCTGTGCGGGACTCGCTCTGCCCTGAAGGACGTGAGGACGAGAGCAGGTCCCGCCCCGTCCCGGCCCCGCGTGACCGAGGCCGCGCATCGGACGCGGTGTCTCAGTGTGGGCTCCGCACCTGCGGTCGGTGACACCCTCCGTGACGACCCTGAAGGGCTGTGAGGGTCCAGTGAGACCGTGGACGGAACCGAGCACAGGCCGCAGAACCGCAGTGCAAAGGCTGTGTTTCTATTTCAGGGGTGACCCTGAACCCCAGTCACCCAGACAAACCCGAGGGACCAGGACGTGTGCTGACAGCAGCACTGACCTCTGTCCCCAGGGGTCCTGGGTTTTAGGACTAAATGAGACGCAGAAGGACAGTCCGTGTGGTGCGAGGGGAAGGACACGGCTGAGTGTCTCCTGGCGCTGCCTCTGGGTCATCTGTGTCCCCTGCACCTGTCTCTTCCCCTTAAGTGGAGGGGGATTTCTACTGAGTGACTCTGTGGGGTCTCTCTTACCTTCTATTATTCTGTGGGTCATTTAAAAAATGAAAAAGAAAAAGAATTGTTTCTCCTTTCCGCTCATGTTTCCCTTTCGGTGCCACATCCTCTTCCCACAAATTATTCTCTGAGTTCCCAGCAAAGACACTGCAAACAGTCACGTTTAATAACATGCAAGTGCGGAACCTGAGTGCCTTCCAGAGAGCTGAAGCCCTGGGCCACGTGCAGGAGCCAGAACCCCTGGGAGCTGCCCAGGGACAGAGGGGCTGGTTCCCGAGGAGGGGCTGTGTCTGTACGCCGGGTCCCAGGGCTCTGAGCTGCCCACTGCCTTGTAGGAAAGTCGGTATTTCTCCTCCTTTCTGTCCTTGTCCTTCCTCCTTCTTCTTCCCCTAGTGAAGACGCACAATAGGTGCTAGCTCTCAGGTTCACCAAGTTCCCACTGAACACGAGTTCTGTTCTTGGCTTTTGTTTCATTTGGTCCTAATTATTCAGACTGATCTTCAAACTCTCTTTTTAAATGACAGCCGGTGGGAGTCACTTCGACAAAGGCATTGGTTTAAGCAAGTTGAGAATGCACTCACATTTGTTGAACACGTGCCGTATATTTCTGGATTAAATGAGAATTTCTTCTAGATAATTTTGTTTCTATGGTAATTTCTGAGACAAACCAAGTAAATGGAATTGGCAAGAAACCCTTAATTGTCTATATGATAAAATGATTATTTTACTATTTTGAAGTAAATACAATAAAAGTAAAGGTAATTGAAAAATTAGTTTATTGATCATATGAGTTTTTAAATGGAGAAAATTATTTATAATTAAGGTTAATACAAGATATGAAAAAGTTATTGAGCCCTGGCTGATGTGGCTCAGTTGGTTGGAGCACCATCAATGCACCGAAGGGTCCTGAGTTCCGTTCCTGTCAGGGCACACACCCAGGTTGTGGGTTCAATCCTGTCAGGATGATTTCCAAGGCAGACAATCGTTATTTCTTCCTCCATCTATGTTTCTCTCTCTCTCTCTCTCTCTCTCTCTCTCTCTCTCTCTCTCTCTCTCGCTCTCTCTCTCACTCTCCCTCTCTCCCCTCCTCCCTCTCCCTCTTCCTACCATCAGTGGAAAAACATAGCCTTGGGTGAGGATTAAAACAAAGTTATTGCCCAGCTGGTGTGGCTCCAGTGATTGAGCATCGACCTATGGACTGAGAGGGCCTGGTTCCTTTCTGGTGAGGGCACATGCCTGGGTTTCGTGCTCCATCCCAAGTAGGGGGTGTGCAGGAGGCCGCTCTGTGTGTCTCTCTCACATTGATGTTTCTATCTCTCCCTCCCTTCCTCCCTGTCTACAATATACATATATATATGTGGGGGACTGGAAAGTTCACCCCTGGCTATAAGACATTCTTGGCATTATTCTCTTGGGCGGGCGTGACCCAGGTCACAATGCCCCCAGGACCTCTGCAGAAAGGACAGTTCTCGGAACTGCAGCAGGTGTTTTCTGCTTGCCTCAATCACTGACCTTATCGATTATGATGCTAGGGTTTGGTCTCATAGCAGCCAGATTAGCCCCGACTTCAGCGCCCCAGGAACATTCCTGCTTTCATTTTCCTGCTTTCATGCTATAAAACCTTGCCCTGTTTTACAATAAACGAGACTTGATCAGAATCCTGTCTTGTCTCCATTCTTCGTGTCTGTTGCCCCCTACCATCCTCACTCCCCCTCTAGAGTCCTCGTTGCTCGACCTGCGGGACGGGTTATATATATATATGATAGGGACCCTTTAGGAATTACTCTGGGTCCACTTAAATACATGAGCAAATCAATGGCCAGTACACGAGGCTGGCTTCATAGGTGTGTGACCTGTGCAGTCATATATGGACCTGCTCTCAGAAGGGTCTTGAATTTAGTTTAATATACTGGTATCACTATCTTTATATTTTAATATTTTATTTTTGCATTTATGCTTTGCAAGTGAAGTCTGATAGGACAAGTGAGCATGCACAGGAGCTGCAGAGATAGGCCGGGTGGCAGTGCGCACAAGCATAGGCCCGAGCAGTGGCCACAGCAGGCAGTGTGGGTGTTGAGCACTTAGCCTGGTGGCCTGCAGTGCAGGTGCATGTCTCAGGCAGTATGGGGCACCTCAGGTGTTGATCTTATATTGCAAAAATAATTTAAATAACTTTGTGTTGTATTTCATGATGAAGGTTGGTTGATGAATCCAATCAATGAATAGTAATTGAGTGCCTACTACAGTGCTCAGTAAACAAAATTAGGTTTCTGGCCTCATGGAGCTTACATTCTCTCTCTCTCTCTCTCTCTCTCTCTCTCTCTCTATATATATATATATATATATATATATATATATACAATTAATGCAACAATAATCTACTTTTTAAAATTAAAATGATTGATTTGTGTGTAACAAAGTAGAGTATCTTTATAACCAAGCAGGCTTTTATAATACCATGATTATAGCTAACTTTCCTGACCTAGATAGTTCCACTGGAGAATAGCTTCAACTAGTTGAGTTCTGCTTGCTTTCATTATTGTCCATTAATTTTACTCTATAAGTGAACACATCCCTAAATAGCTGAGTATGGAATGATTTTATTTTGGAAATGTGAAAAATGGAAGACAGGACCATAAACCCAGAACAAGAAAAGGAAGAGGAAAAGGATAAAAAGGATCCTGAAGATCCTGCTGATGCCATAGCACCCACAGTTAACATCCAAGATGAGCAGTTTGTTGATTTATCTGCAACTCCAACTTTCATTAGTCTGCATGAGGTATATTTATTTCACGTCATATCTTACTACAGTAAGACCTGAATCGTCTACCTGAAAATTCAGATGAAGTTCATATCATTATCAAAATAACACATTACATGTAACCTGTAGGCAATATGTGCAGTTTGAAGTACTTTAACATAAAATAGTTTCTAACTTCTCTTCCAAGAGTTTATTATGTCATCTGGGACTAATGCAATAGTGTAGGTTCTGATACTTTTATAACCTATTAAATATTTGCATATATACAGTCAGTGAAGTCAATTCCATAGGTTGATAAATGAAGTGAAAGAAATTTATTTCATCATTGATATACTTTTTACTTCCATAAAATGAAGATAAAAGACCTTGTCATATAATGCAACAAAGAATTACACGTTTACCTAACTAAATGTAGGTATGCTAACAGAGCACTGTGCTGTTTCCTTCAGCAGAAGAGAAAAAAAAAAAAGAGGAATATTATATATATTCTCATTGCCTAATTTTTTTTTATCCTCACCCAATGACATTTTTCCATATTTTGTTCAGATAGAGTGGGAGGGAGAGACAGGAAGAGAGAGGGAGAGAGAAACATCGATGTGAAAGGGACACATGGATTGGCTGCCCCCCGCACGCCCCAACCAGGGCCGGGGACAAAGTGCAACTGAGGTACGTGCCCTTAGCGGGAACCGAACCCGGGTCTCTTTGGACTGCAGGCCGACTCTCTAACCGCCGAACCAAACAGGCCAGGGGTCATTGCCTGAGTTTTTTTTTGAATTTTCTGCTTTATTGATTTTTAGAGAGAGTGGATGGTAGAGGAAGAGAGAGCTAGAAACATCAATGAGAAAGAACGTTGATTGGCCGCCTCCTGCCTGCCCTCCACTGGAGACCAGGCCCACAACCCGGGCATGTGCCCTGACAGGGAATCAAACCTGCAACCTCTTGGTGCATGGGTTTATGCTCAACCACTGAACCACATCGGCCGGGCTCATTGCCTGACTTTTTTAAAAAATAGGATGAACATTTAGGAAATACCCATATAGGAGGATTTTTAAAAAGATATTAACTGACCATATATGCAACTGTTACTGTGTTATGCTTGAGTGCTATACCTTAGAATATGGTTTAATTCTGGACTATTAACTTTATGTGAATATAACTGAATTAAACATCTAAGAAATTTAATAAACAGTCATAATAAAAATAAGGGGAAAAGCCTTAAAGCGAAAACAGAGTTTATTCAAAACCAAGAATGAAAACTAATTCTGCCCCCCAAAATATTTTGTTCATGCATATACTTAAAACAATTACCACAGTGACTGATGAGTGTGTGTGTGTGTGTGTGTGTGTGTGTGTATGGCGTATTTTTGCTTTTCCTTCACACATCCAGGCAGCCTTGGAAGAATTTTGTTCAACTGTCAAGAGACTTTAAACAAACTGCTAATTTATTAAACAATGCAGATAGATTCCATGTTCTCATAAATGTTGTTGTTTTGTTTTGTTTTAACCCTGACAGTCAGGTGGCATCAGAGGTATTAGGTAAGGGGTACACAAATTACTGGACATCAAACCTCAAGTTCAGTGACAGGAATAGCACTGTCTGTCAAGGCCGTGTCTAAGAATGGACAGGCTCCAATGTCTGACATCCTAGGAGTGTGAGAAGAAGAATCTCTGGTTGGCCGGTGGGGGAGTGGCTCGGTCAGAATGCGTGTCCATGCTCGCCCTGCATGTCCTGGCCGCGCAGCCTCACACGCATCTGGGTTCTCAAGCCCAGCCTGACAAGGGGACATTTCTCAGCTTATGGTCCTTCATGGGCACCTCACTGTCCACCATGGGGGTTCCCCCCACTTTGTAAACTGTATCGATCACCTTCTGCAGGGGAAATCTTACACAGAAGCTCAATGTGTAAAACGGATTTGGATGTGGTGGGTGTGGAGGTGCAGGATGCAGAGGTGAAGGTCCCCCGTTCTCTCCCCTTCACCTCTCCAGCAGCACCAGCACCACTGCCCCGAGGCCCCGAGCACACGGGAAAACCGTGTCTGCAAAGAAAGTTTTAGGGCTGAGTAAAGCTGAGCCCTCCCTCTCCCACCTTCAAGCCTGCCTCACTCTGCACAGCTACAGGTCTGCCCCCAGAATGCCTAACAGAGCAGTTTGATGATCGATACTGGTTCCAGCAGGGAGCGCAGAGGGAGCCCACAGCCCATCACACAGCCGGACTTCCCAACTCCTCATCGCAGAAGATGCCTCTCTCACACCCCTGTGATCCCCTCCTTAATAACTTCTCCAGAACGTTGTTTTCCTACCCTCAGGCTGGTTTTCCCCTCTGTGTTGCCATCCATCTTCTCCTCGAAATCTTGGACTATCTCATTATTTGGTAAAACCCTCTTCAGAGTCCCTCCCAGCTTTCCATCCCACCCAGCATGCTCTCCTCATCTCTCAGGCCCAGGCACAGACCTGAGCCATCAGTAGGTGGCACAGGAGAATGCAGATCCTTACATTTGAATTTTCCTTGCCCTGTCAGAAGGATTAAATGTCACCTCTTTGACCTTAGAGTGAAATCCCTCTACTCTAGTCTGATCCATGATTTCTCTCTTCCTCGTGTCCCAGTCCCCTGCCACATACCCCAGGCTCCAGCTCAATTAGACCTTTTGCTGTTTTTCTAACTCGCTCCTGATTTTCCGACCTGCTGAGGCCTTTGCTCATCTTGTACCCAGTCAGGAGTGCTCTCCTCCACAGTTCTGCGTGTCAGAATTCTGCCGTCTTCAAGCATTCGTTCTTGCCAGTGGGATCACTTCTGTCTCTGTAACCTTGCAGCGGGCTTGTTCACACTTTATGCCACTTGTTATTTTCTTTCCTATTTCTAAGCTAATTGACAGTAGATTTGGGAACATGGAAAGCTGGAAGACAATGGTGTTCTTCTTGATATTCCTTGTGAACTCCTAGCTCACTGTTGTGCATGTAGCCACACCATCGTCCAAGGAATTATGTACAGAGTAATTGGTAAAACCCTCCCCCAAAATAATCACACGACTGAATCACTATTTTACAAGGCAAACTTAAAAAGGAGACATTTCTTCTGAATTTCTGAATGTATTTTACACATCAAGCCCACCTAAATTTTCAGATATTTAAATGTTTAATGGGAGAAATATCGTCCCCATTAGAACCACCATGCATCTAGTCCAGTTTCGTTTCTGCTGGCTGAGCTCCCAGAGGAATATGCAAGGGGAAGCCATGATTTTCAAATATCTTTTGAAAAGAAATCAAAAGGTTTTCTTTAACTGAAAAGGAAGGTGGAGCCCCAAGATATAAAATCAAAGCAGAAGTGGTCTAGGCGAACAGTGTTTCATGCATCACATGCCATCCTGGCTGTTTTCATATTTGTGAATATGTCTGCAGAACTTGAGGTCTCTGGGGACACAGTGGAGAACCCCTACTCCAGCAGTTCAGCATGTTAAATACCACTGCTGTGTTCATCATGGAAGTATCAGTCTTCCGTCCAATTTCCATACCTACCCATGATATCAGGAGCCTCTCTGATTTCTAATCATTGGTTTGATCAGATAAAGACAAATTTTTTGTTATAGGATAGAAATAAAAATTCCTCACTTGACACCATTGATTTGTAAATTATATCCACATTTAAAAATAATTATTTATGTAACAGATGAAAAAAAGACATTGGACACAGGGGAGGGGCTTCCGCTTTGGGAAAGAAGTCAGGACAAGGACCAGAGGGAGAGAAGGTGGTATCTCAGAGCGGTAGAGCCATCTGCCCTGTCTCTCCCATGCTGGAGTTGGGAGGTGCAGATGGGGAGAGTCTTAAGAGGCCAGTCCGCTCTGAGATGCCCCTCCTAATTCCTGGTCATGTGTCCTGACTTCTTTCCCATGGCCGAGGCCCCGCCCCTTGTCCAAGGTCAAGGGCACGCTGGGAGGTGCAGTGAAGCCCCAACAGCAAACATCAGGAATCCTTCGGGGTTTGCGCGCGTCCTCTTTAGGTCGCTGCCCTCACTTCGTGGACTGTAGCCGGTTTTGTACCATAAACTCTGTCTTTCGTGTATCCCCATAAAAAAATCTAGTGGATGAATGAAGCTTTGTTCAAATCTTAGTCTGGCTTCACCCACTGTTTCACATCAGTCAAACCTAAACAGCAGAGAACACTGAGTGATCCATTGTGAAGGATGTGTCCATGCTTGAGGACACCCTATGTGTGCATACACTCATGTGCAATGTCTGTACTCCGAGGGATCCACCTATTTATGTCCCACTTGGGTCCTTTCCCATCCAGCGTCTCACCTGCTCCTCTCTGTGTGTGGCCGTCATCCTGACACAGGTTGTTTCCTGTTTAGCAAAGGTGCTCTTCCCGGATGTACTGAACCTGGTGATCTTGGTGTTTCAAAGATGTTTTTTTTTTCTTTTTCTTTTGAGTTACTATACCGAGAAAGAAATGGAATGTCAACACAGTCGATTTTAGGAGTGCTTTGGGGTGTGTGTTAAATAGACATGGGTTCTGGAACACAGGATGGAATGTAATAAAATGAGTTGGAGGAGAACTGAGTCCTCGTTTTCCTTACCGCTCGTCACAGGCAGTATTGACGGGGCGTTGGGCTCTCTGGGCTCCCTGCGCCAGCCCCCCAGTCTCTTGGAATCCACAGCACCCTTTGCCACGAGGTCAGAGAAAGTGAAAGCGAGGTTTTCCTGTTTACCATGCCACAGCTTTTTTATAGACTTGTGTTTATTTTACCTTCATATGAGTTGAATCCATATTGATATGGGAATTACATCACAACAGGAGCTCAGCTTGCAGTGGTCCTTTGGGTTTTGCAAGGCTACTCAAGTAGGAAGAGCCTTATGTGCAGTTCAGGTCTTGGAGGCCTCAGACCAGATGCTTAAAGGTGAGGGCGGGAGGGAGGCAGGTACATATCCCCACCTGACCAAATCCTCTAATGGCTGTCTGTCCAGCAGCTGCTTCCTGTCCCCTTCCTCCCTCGCCAAACGTCTCTGTGAAAGTGTCTCCTCTGGCCTCCTCTCCCATTCCTTCCCCAGAGGCTCTGCACCCTGTCACGGCCCCCACTCAGCAGGAGCTGCCCCCGCAGTGCTCTGAGCTAAACCCGCAAAGGCACCCGCAGGCTTCGTCCCGGGCCCCCTAGGCGTTGGCAGGATCTGACACCTGCCAGTCTGTCCTGGGAGCTCTCAGAATTCTGCCTCGTGACTCTCGCCCCTCTGGACAGCTCTTCAGGCTCAAACTTGCCCGTTCCTCCGTCATTCACGCATTCCTTCCACAAACATCCACTGAAAGTCTCCTGTGGCCAACTCCTGGGTCCCCCTTCGAGGCACGTCCCTCCTGCCCTCTTCAGGGCTGACCCACCCTGCTCCCCTGGCACTGACCACTCCTGAGCTCAGGCCTCATGTCAGCTGCCTGGTAGACCCCTGCCTGGTCTGCAGGCTTCCTGGACTCTCCCTGGCTCCTCTGGGCTCCCTGCTTAATCCAGACCCCAGCTGTCAATCACAGAAGCCAAAAGCCTGTGATGCAGGCTTGACCCCTCCTCTCTCCACCTCCCACATTCTACAGATGACCTGAACCTGACCATGTGTCTGGAATCTGTCTACCCCCTTCTTAGCTAACTGTTCCCATTCTAGGTCACACACACCCCTGACCATGGGTCTTGGCAGGGGCTTGTCCACTGGTCTGCCAGCCTCACACCACTTCTCAGCCCTCATGGCACCTCTCGGGCACTCACCCCAGGTGAACTTCCTTTTTGAACAGTACCCTCCCTCTGCCTCCACACTAGGTACACCCATCTCTTTGCGGTCCAGGGTCCCTATGTGGCTCACCTGGGGTGTAACCAAGCCTCTATCACCCCCTCCTCCACCCCAGACAACTCATATACATCCACAGCTTTAATAACTACCTTCCCAGAAGGCTCCAAACACCTTTAGCTACAGCTTTTCCTTGGAACCTCCATTCCAGGGTCCAGGAACATCTTGGATGTCGCAAAGTCACCTCAACTCAAAATGCTCAGCTCACAGTTCACCATCCTCCCCTCTCAAGCCTCTGTGTTCCTCATCTCATCACATCTGTCCCTACATGCAGACCACATCTGGCTTCACCCTCTCCCTTCTCTGTGTCCTCTCCATCACTCTCTCAGCTGGTTCCAACTCTGACACCTCACGAACATACCCAGCCACCAAAGGTGATGGTCCCCCTGGGCAGTACCACCGGGTCCTGTTCCTGAGGGGGCATCCCAAACCATGCCCCTGCTGAGTTCCAAGGCCCCACCTTCTCTGCACTGGCCTGGGAGATGTGTGATTTGAGGGTGGGAAATATCCAAGGACAGCTGGGTGTTCACTCCCACAGCTCAGGGCTGAGGTCGGCCTGGAGAGAGATTTGAAGTCACCTGTGGGACAAGAGGGGCTCACCCTGGGGAGAACAGTGAGGTGAGAAAATTAGAAGAGGGGGGAGAAACCTTGGGAAGCATCCCACCAAATGTTTATCAACCATCCAGGGGAAGAGGAGGGAATATATTTATATGTGTGCACATATGTATGCATGTACCATATGTATGTGTACATACATGTATATACACAGCCAACTGAGTTTCCTAGAGAGCTCATTGATTGTTGCCAAACTCGGGTATTTATAGCCAACCTATGCATCCACTCAGCTGTCAAGTGAGATTAGTTCCAACGTGAATGTTGGAGGATGTTTTCTTTTATGTATCAAGTAAAACAAGCTGAAGGTGTGTGTGAGAACCTCACGCATTCGCTGATGGTGTGAGTGACTACTGAGTCAGGCCGTCGTTCTCTGAACGCCAGACGAAGTCCCTCAGTTTCTTGTGATGTGTTCACACCGTGATGGCTACAGACATTTTTTGTAAAAATAGGGATTCAATGCACATACCGTAGTATTCACCCAAGACACATTTTACTAAGTTTAATCTTTACTATTGACATTCTCTCCATCACCTTCTTAAGTCCAGAGTCAGAGGACACAAGAAAACACATCCAGCCCTGACTCGGTAACGTTCGCCCGTTTCTATGGCGTAAGTGTTTTCATCACAGGGTGTTTCAAGCTGCCAACATGGGGTCCCTCACCGCAGAGGGAGGAAGAGATGTGGGGGTCACCCTGTTATATAACATCACCTGCATGCAAGTACAGTAGGTACAAATCACCCCAAGAGCAGAGGCAGCACTAAATAGTTACAAGCGGCAATTTTTGAGTTTCTATTACCTTATTTTTAATACAAATTATTTAATCACAGGTTTCCATGAGCTAATTTTTTTAATCCTCAGCCAAGGACATTTTTTCATTTTTTTGTTCAGACAGAGTGGGAGGGAGAGAGAGGAAGAGAGAGAAACATCGACGTGAAAGGGACACATCGAGTGGCTGCTTCCCGCATGACCAACCAGGGCCAGGGACAGACTGCAACCGAGGTACATGCCCTTAGCGGGAACCGAACCCGGGTCTCTCCGGACCACAGGCCGATGTTCTAACCGCTGAGCCAAACCGGCCAGGGCCCATGAGTTAATTTTTAATGATGGCTGTGTTTAACACCTGGCTTGCAAAAACCCTGGAATCTCAGCCACCTGCTCCCACAAGCCAGTGCAGGCTGGCTCCAGCACAGCTAGGGGAGTGGCCCCTTTCAGGGATGGGCTCACAGGGAAGGGATAACAGGAAAGAAGTAGCCAAAGAAGGAGGTTCATTCCCAGAGCAGAGCAGCGGGGCCCTGGGAGCTTCACAGAGCTGCCCTCCTGGTCCATGCTGTCATGGGTAGGCACAGTGGGCTCCCCCACAGGGGCACAGAGAGGCCCCATGGGCTGTGTCTGGAGGCTGGAAACTGCCCAGGCTTCTCTCTCTCCTTCCAACCTCCCTCCTTGACCTTGTCCAGGGAGTAGAGCGGAAAGACTGGGGCCCGGGAAAACCATCAGCTCCCCATCTGTGAAGTGGGGCAGAGTGGACAAGGGGAAGTCAGGCAGGTGCCTGGGCGGGTCCAGGCTGGGCTGGCCCATGCTGGGGAGGGACATTTCTGAGTCCTGCAAGACCACCCTGGGGTGGGGCAGATCTCAAAGTCCCACACTGTCCAGGTTCCCTGGGGACATGCCCTGACCTGCCTCCAGGCAGCTAAGGCCCAGGGACACGCACGTCAGGAGGAGCCCAAGGCGCAGCCCAGGGGAGGCTCTCCTGGGCTCAGTGGCTTCCAGGCAGGTTGGGGGGATGCCATCCAGCCCTGGGGTGGGGGAGCAAGCTGATATCGTCTGAAGGTGCACTGGTCCTGGTACTTCTCCTGAATCATCTCCTTTAACTGTCTCAAGTCATCTCTTCAGTTCATTCAGCAGATGGGCCCTCTGCTGGGCTTCAGCCCCACCACCAGTACTCAAAGGGCTCCTTCTCTATCCACTGTACCACACGCCCGTCACGGGGAGCACTCCAGGATGCCCCCTAGTCCCCTTGCAGGGTTCAGGGTAGGGGTCTCCTCCCTCAGGAAGGCTACCCTGACTGCCTCCTGATCAGGTGCTTTTGAACTCTGGGCTCCCACAGTGTGGTCCCTCCTCCTCCTCCTCCTCCTCCAATCACAGCTGTTGTCAGAGCCATTAACACAATGGCTGTGTTAATCCTAGTTTTCCCTTCTAATCCGAGGGGCGGAGTCAAAAACTCCGCCATTCAAGTTTCACTTCAGTATATTTGTAAGGGAGGAAGAAAATTTCCCCTACCTTCCTAGGTTCTCTAGGTCGGTCTAATAATTAAATCTGCAGGAGACAGATTCACAAGAGAAAATAACCAAATGTATTGACATATGTGCATGTGAACCCCTCGTACATAAGAGAGACAGAAGCCCCACATGCATGAGAGGGTCAAAGACAGGGAGGGGGAAGGTGTGTGGACTGAAAGCAGTGGGAATGGGAACACGTCTTCCCACAACACACGTAACCATTTCTCTTGTGAAAGGTCACTCTGAGCAGGACGCCCTCAAAATGTAGTGAAAACGTAGTTAGAGTCAGTATGGAAATTACAGCTGTTTGAATACATATGTTAATTTCACACACCGTCCAAGTGAATAAAATAAAACCATATAGTCCTACACAGAACTCATAGAGTGTACACTCTGGAGAAGCCCCTCCCACAGGCCCAGCTCCAGGTCATGGGGAGCAGGTCCCAGCGCTGCTCTCTGAAGTGCACTGTGCTTTGTGCTGAAGACACAGCTGTGCACGACTCCTCAAATGTACCTTCAGCAAATAGACCACAGCCTTTTCTAACTCAGTGATGTTAGAGGTAAACACTAAATCAAGAATCCAGAGAGGTTCCCGGAGGGAAACTGTGACATGAAGGGGAAACCACACAGGAAACCAGCCCAAACCTCCAACTGCACCTGCTCCTGGGTGGTCCATTTGTTCACGGAATCTGTGCGCCCCCTGGTGGTCACAGCCTCTCCTGCAGGGAGGTTTGTGTCTGGGCTCACACTGACTTCCCCTCACTGTGTATGCACAGTAATACAAGGCCGTGTCCTCGGTGGTCACGGTACTCAGCTGCAGGGAGAACTGGTTCTTGGACGTGTCACTGGAGATGGTGGTGCGGCTCTTGAGGGACGGGTTGTAGTAAGTGCTACTACCACTACCATATATGGCCCCAATCCATTCCAGCCCCTTCCCTGGTTTCTGACGGATCCAGCTACAGTAGTAACCACCGCTGATTGAGCCCCCAGAGACAGCGCAGTTGAGGGAGAGGGTCTCCGAGGGCGTCACCTGTCCTGGGCCCGACTCCTGCAGCTGCACCTGGGACAGGACACCTGGGGACAAGGAGCATCAAGCCCTGTCAGTCACGTGCAGTCACAACCACCCCATGGACCCCTGTCTGAAATCTGAAACCCTCACCTTGGGGGGCTGTCACCAGGCACAGGAGAAGACCCAGCAGTCTCATCTTCTTCTAGACCACGGCTCTGCCTTCCCCAGAGACCTCAGGCCTGTGT
This sequence comes from Tadarida brasiliensis, assembly GCA_030848825.1. NCBI lineage: Eukaryota > Metazoa > Chordata > Mammalia > Chiroptera > Molossidae > Tadarida > Tadarida brasiliensis. The sequence continues at coordinate 249,191,405 of CM061257.1, forward strand.
GAGGAGAGAGCTGTGAGCCTCCCCAGCCCAGGGGAGGATTTACCCTTGAGCTTGGGGAGAAATTTGCATGTGGGGCAGCCTGTTTTTTATTAGTGGGGGGACTGAGGTCGGGCTGCCCTGGTCCTTCTGGGGCCCTGGGGGCCATCTCTTTCCTTGATCTCACTCTGTATGTTAGTCAGGGAGAGGGGATGCCTGGGTTCAAGAGACATTGGAATGTGGACAAAGGTTGGCCTCACCTTTTTGAGCATAAGAAGAAATGATGGACTAGACAGGCAGGTTAGACTTTTAACTTCCCATACATCCTTCAAACTGATTTAAAAGGGATTAGCATATGTTCAGAGACTTTCTGAATCCCAATTCTCCAGTATACCCACTACTTCCAAATTTTATGTAATAATTTCATACAAATATTATCTTTTGTAGTGCAAAAATAAAAATAAAGGACATCTATGCTCAATATCTTATATTTTAATTTTACTTAAATACGTTTTTATTGATTTTATTTTTTAGAGAGTTGAACGGAGAAGTTAACTTCATCGCTGACAACAATCCCTGACTCCAGTCTCCCTCCTTCTGCCCCTGAGCATGGTCAGTTGTTCAGAGGTGCCGGGAACTCCCACACAATATGTAACGTCCTTAATGTATATTGAACACATTATCCCATCAGACAAATACTTTGGAAATGTTATCTCTCCGTGGAGCTTGTCTTTTTATTCCCTTAATGGAATCTTTGGTGGGATAAATGTATTTAATATAGCAAAATTTAATTGATTTATATTTTCTGTGCTGGGCCTTTTTTGGTGAATCACACAGACCCCCAGGACGTGCTGAGCCTCAGGGTCCAGGGGCATCGGCTGCAGCAGCCACAGGGACAGAGGTTCTGGCACCAGGAGTGAGGGCTGCTGGGAAACTGCCCAGAACTGGACGGGACTTTGACCTGGGTGAGGGGAGGAAGCTGGACGTGTTCTGAGTCACAGGACAGAGATGGGCCTGATATTCATGGGCAGAGTTTTACTGGACATGTGGGTTTAAACCTCTTCTCGTGACGACCCAGGAGGACATGCAGGGCATGACAGACAGAGCTTCTGTCATCGTAGGAAACACCTGAGGGATTATGACCAGGAGTTTGTTAGAATAGAAACGTTAAAGGTTCTGCAGGCAGGGATCAAGGGGAATAAGGAACGTGTCACTGCAAAGGGGGGAAGGGGATTCCTGTTACCCACATGCACCTGCTCACAGTGTCTCTGTCTGTGAGGTAACAACTTCCAGGTCCAGGGGTTAGCACTCAGACACCTGTGGGTCATTACTCACTTGGTCACACCATGCTTCACCCAAGCTGCACAATTCACTGGAGTTCCATTCATGAAATCCCTCAACACTTAGCGGGAAGAGTGGACACCCCTCCCTGCAGGAGCCATGGTGCTGGTGTGTCTGTGTGAGGGGCCCTCATGTCATTGACCAGGACCCTGCCTCAGTCCGTCGTCATCACCATCATCATCATCATCATCATCATCATCATCATCATCATCATCACTGTTTGTTTTTTAAAAATTGTTCTTATTATCTGTAGACATGGTTGTCCAACATAATGACACCTTTTCTCATTTTTTGGTCATTTATTATATTTGTTAAGTAAAATATGTATTCAGACTATTTTATTTTTATTTTTTTAGTGCTGGTAAATGAGGGCTCCTTCTTGCCTCTTCTCCATCTACCCCACACTGGGATCTGATGAGAAAGGTTGGTCCGCCCTCTATAGATGTCATTGGGGAATTCAACCTCACAAACCCCTGGAAGGAGAATTTCTCCCCCTCCCCCACCACCTCGCCAAAATAAAAGCCCTGAGCCTGTCTCCTTTCCTGGAATATCAAAGCTCCTCTGACTTGATGAAGTGCCTTTCTTGTGCTTCTCAGAGAATCCAACTATGTACGTGATACGTGTCCCTTGTGTGTGTGTTTGTCATCAGCCGGGATGTCTGCACCAAGTTATCGTGTGTCTCTGCCTCTGTTTGGTGTGAACTGCTCTCAGTGCTTTGAGCATGATGTCACGTCAATGACTGTCACCCCACGGGTCCTTCCTCTGTAGCTTTGGGGTCACACACCTCTGGTGCTCACTGTCCACACACATGTGACCTGCTGCTGGCTGCTGGGGCCCTGAGCTGTGGAGCTGAGCTGCACTGTTGAGTCAGCAGAGCCTCTGGTTGGATTCATCTCATGTGGGTCAGTAGATTTCATGATGAATTGTCATTTGGTCACATGAGTGTTTGAAAGAGAATCTCTGTCTTTTCCCCATAAGAATGTTGTCTTCCTTGACAAGAGACATGTCTTTATTTTTTTAAATTGTTGACACAATTATGGTTTCCTCTAATTCCTCCTGCTTTGCCCACATCCACCCAACCCCAGCAATCCTCTCCTGACCCTACCACTCTGTCTGTGTCCACGGGCTCTGCATATGTGTGCCTGGGTCCTCACTTCACCTTCTTTTATCCACTCTTCCCAACACCCCACCCCTCTGACCTCTGCCAATCTGTTCTGTGGATCCATTTCTCTGGTTCTATTTTGTTTGTCAGTTTATTTTGTTCATTAGCTTCTGTATATACACGAGATCATGGGGTATTTGTATTTCTCTGACTGGCTTATTTTGCTTAGCTTATATAATAATCTACAGGTCCATCCATATACTGCAAAGAGTAAGAGTTTCTTCTTTTTTACAGCTGTGTAGCATTCTAGTATGTAAATGTACCACAGTTTTTTATCCACTCATCTACATGGTCAACCGGGTGGTTTCCAGATCTTGCATATTGTAAATAACGCCGCTATGATCACGGGAGTGCATATATGTTTTCTGAATCGTGCTTTGGGATAATTAGAACATATTACCAGAGGTGGGTTCGCTGGTCAAAAAGCACTTCTATTTTTATATTTATATTTTTTGTTAATTAATTTATTTTTTGTTACAGATGTTTCTCATTTTTCCCCCTAGACACCCTCCTCCCTATTCCCCTCCCCCAGCATTGTTGTCTATGTCCATCCCTCCTCTGAGGTTTGCCAGTCTGAACGGTTCTATTTTTATTTTTTTGAGGAAACTCCATACTGCTTTCCACTGTGGCTGTGTCTGCATTCCCACCAATAGTGCACCAGGGTCCTCCTTTCCCCACATCCTCACCTCACTTGTTGTTGTTGATTTATTGATAGGAGCCGTTCTGGCAAGTGTAGTTGTAGTTTCAATTTGCATCTTTCACATAATTAATACTGCTGAGCATTGTTTCATATGTCTCATGGCCATCTGTATGTCCTCTTTGGAGAAGTGTCTATTCAGGGCATTGGCCCCACTTTTAATTGGATTGTATGTCTTCCTGGGGTTGAGTTGTACACAGTTTTAAAATATTTTGGAATTTAACACCTTATCAAAATGTACCATTGGCAAATAGAAAACAGACATTTGTAACTCACATAACTCAGAGGTAAACAATGAATCAATAATCCAGAGAGGTTCCCTGAGAGAAACGGTGACATGAAGAGGAAACCACACAGGAAACCAGCCCAAACCTCCAACTGCACCTGCTCCTGGATGGTCCTTGTGTTCAGGGACCCTGAGCGCCCCCTGGTGGTCGCAGCCTCTCCTGCAGGCAGGTTTGTGTCTGGACTCACACTGACTTCCCTCACTGTGTAAGCACAGTAATACAGGGCCGTGTCCTCGGCTTTCAGGCTGTTCATTTGCAGATACAGTGTGTTCTTGGAGTTGTCTCTGGAGATGGTGAATCGGCCCTTCACAGAGTCCGCATAGTTTGTGATACTACTATCATATTTAATATCTCCGACCCACTCCAGCCCCTTCCCTGGAGTCTGGCGGACCCAGTCCATCCAGTAGCTACTGAAAGTGAATCCAGAGGCTGCACAGGAGAGTCTCAGAGAACCCCCAGGCTGCACCACGCCTCCCCCAGACTCCACCAGCTGCACCTCACATTGGACACCTGCAAACACAAAGACATCCTGGTCAGGAAACTGTGACACGTCCACTGTTTCTCTCTCATTCACTCTCACATTCAGTGTCCCTTGCTCTCCATCAATTACCTCTTAAAATAGCAACAAGGAAAACCCAGCTGAGCCCAAACTCCATGGTGAGTGCTCTGTGTTCAGTCCTGATCAGGGAATGGGGTCACCTGGGGATCCCGGGCTGGGCTCCCGTCCCAGAGCTGCAGGGTCAGGGCTGGGCTGGATTTTATGGGCAGAGGGGGCCCTATTTGCATGTCCTCCTACTATATAGGGAGCTCTGGGGTTGGAGAGCTGCAGAGAGGGCAGTGCCTCAGAGCAGGTGCGAGTGTCCTGGGGGAGAATATTGGTCATGAGAACATTTCAGTAACTAAATAGGAATCATAGGGATTCTCAGGGTACGTCCTGTGTCTACATCTGGTAACAGTGAGCCCAGAATCTGCCCTGTGTCCTCCCCACTGACTCCCTTGATTCCCCTGAACCAACCCCAGGCAGAGCGGGAGATGCCCATGAGGGTGCAGACCCCCTTGCATGCAATGAGAGCATGAATGAAGGACTGTGTTCTGGTGTTACCCACACGTCAGGGCTGGAGACAGACAGACACGTGGAAAGAGACCACAGGCTGAAGATCTTGTAAGAGTGGACGTTGTGTACATACTGTGTTGGTGCCCTTGGCCCTGAGTGTCTCTGGCTTCCTGACCTTCAAAGAGACAAAGAAGGCAGAGTTTTGAGAAGATGCTTCTCTATCCCAGGGACACAGAGACAGTGAGAAGTCAGGGAGATTCATGGAGCTGATGGAGAGACTGTGGGTTTTCAACACCCAGAAATCCAGGTTCAGAGGGTCTGTCTGCATAGACAGTAATGAAAATTTTAAAGGAGGTGATATAATGGAACAATTAGTGAACTATTTCTGTGTCACGATATATATGATTAGTGAGGGGGCTGTTGTCTGAGTCATGCTGGAAACCTTGGTATATTATGTGCAAAGGGACTTTGTCTTATTTGAGTCATTTAGTGATCTGAGATCCAAATACTTTCCAGGGAAATCTAGACAGGTCCTCCTATGGTAAGTGTGTACATCAGAGGAAGATTAGGCTCCAGGAGGACAAGAATACACTGTGACCTCTGAGGTCAGGGGGCCTATTCTTGGCAGTGGACATGGAGGAAGAGGACACGGGACCAAGAATGCAGTTCTAGCAGCTGGAAAAGACCAGGAAAGAGACTCCCCTGTCTGAGATTGTTCAGGCAGCTGTAACAAAGTGCCTGGGCTGGGAAGATGATAAACAACACACATTTGTGTCCAACAGATCTGGAGGCGGGAAGTCCTCAGTCAAGGTGCCAGCAAGGTGCCTTCTGGGGAAGGACGTCCTCCTGGTTCTGGTCTGACAGCCTCTTTCTGGGTCTGCACGTGGTGGAGGGACCAGCAGGACTTCTGGGCTCCATCAGGAAGGCACTGATTCCTGAAAGGAGGGCCCCTCATGACCTAAGCATCTCCCCAACACCCCACCTCCCAACACCATCCTCTTTGGGGATGAGGATTTCAACATGTGAACTTGGGGAGCACAGGTGTTCAGACCACAGCACCGACCTGGGGCCTCTGCAGGAGGATGGTCCTGCCTCCCCCAGACCTCAGTCCAGTGAGGTGGATTCATGCTTTGACCTTCAGACTGTGAGGGAATGACCGTGTGAAGACTGAAGCCCAGGTCTGTGGTGATGTGACCGGTTGTCCTGGGAACGCACAGGCTGGACGTGGTCCCCCATTATCAAGGGTGTCCCCACACTGCTCCTGCTGTGTGATGACCTCAGTGCTGGCCCAGGGACAGGGACACCGCAGGACTGAGGATCTGAGGAGGAGTCTCCTTGGTGTGTCCCTCGGACGGGAGGCCTGTGAGATGCTGTGCTGACCGAGCCTGTGCTTGAACCTGGCTCCCCTGCCAACCCACGCCTTCCCCACCCGGTGAGCTGACTGTGCTGTCGAATGTTCCAAGTGTGGTGCTCGGCCAGAGACAGGGACACGGAAATTCATCCTTGACTGTCTCCTTCATCCTGTTCCCCAAGCCCAGTGCCATGTTTCAGAAAGAGGGGAACGTCCTAGAACCTGTGAGGGAGACACTCCCATCCAGACCCCCAAGTCTGATACCAACCAGGTGTTCCCAGGTGATGCCTCAATGAACATCCCTCATTCAGAGAACGGGAGGCTCCAGTGTGCCCTGGAAAATAACAATGAAGAACAGGGTCCTTTCAGGAACACCTTCCCTGCCAATTCCTTGCAGTGCATTTGACCCCTGTGACCTTTCCCTGGATCACTGACTTTCCCGTGACAGCATCGCTCCTGGTCTCAGGGCCTGACTGTGTGAGGAGTCAGCAGGCTCCTGGCCCTGCATCTCCTCCCCCAGCACAGCCGCCCTGTCCCTCAGGGTTTGGGACCCTCCCAGGACAGGGTCCTCACACTGTGTCTCGCACAGTCATGCACGGCCGTGTCCTCAGACTTCAGGCCATTGGTCTGCATATAGGCCGTGCTGACCGAGGTGTCCATGGAGGAGACAGATCATTCTGAGCAGCCTGGGCACACGTGGGCTTCCCAGTGTTTGTGCTAAACCAGTTCACACACTGCAGGCCCTGTCCTGGGGCCTGTCGCACCCGGTGCACGTAGTCGCTGGTGAAGGTGGACCCAGGAGCCTTGCAGGAGACCCTCCCTGAGGCCCAGGCTTCCTCCCTCAGCCCCAGACTGCACCAGCTGCCCCTGGGAGTGGACACCTGTGGAGAGGAGACAGGAGTGGGTGGAAATACCCCTGACTGTCCCTGGTCCCCTCCTCATCTCAGAGATGGGGGAGCCCTTACCTGTAGCCACTGCCACCAGGAGGAGGGTTCTCCATCTCCAGTCCATGGTGAGAGCTGAGCTGTGGGCACTTCTGTAGGGAGGGTGTGGCTGTGGGTGATTCTCTCAGGACACAGACTTATCCATATTCATCCTGGTCAACCTCATCTCATTTACATATTCATGAGGTGGAGTATTTCATAGCTGAGGACTGGACCCCACCTGAGAGAAGTTAAAGGGATAGGAAAGTTGCTCAGTTGGAGTCTGAGGGTCCACATCCCAATCCTGGTAGGAGGATATGTATCCCCTGCCAGGTCCGTGAGCTCTGTGCACACTGAACCCCTCTCTGAGGAACAAGCCCCCATAAGACTCGTTCCTCATTGTGAACCCAACTTTGAGAGACTCGGGGATTTCCTGGACCATCTCTGGGCTTTGGTACCTGACTGTTTATTCCTGGATCAGTGTGTCTCCAAAGTGCTGCACCCACTGAGGTAATAAAGCCATCCCTGTCCCAGCTCCTTACAATCCAGAAGCCCTAGAAATACCCACTTTGTGTGTGGTTCTTATGTTTATGGAGGTTGGTAATGCTCTGATTGAACAGGATATTAGTACTCACTTCAGCATTCCTGTCCAGCTTTCTGTTTAGATTGTTTTTATGAAAAGAGGAAGACCCGGCCCTCAGAGGAAATCCCTGTGCAGCTCGTGCTGCACCTGCTCCTGGGGCAGCAGCCCTGTGCTCAATGGTCCTGAGCGCCCCCTGCTGCCTAGTCATTTCCCTTGCAGGTGAAGGTCCTTCAGGGCTCACAGGGCATTGACCTCTCAGCCTTTCTAGTTCAGTAGTAAAGGCTGTGCCCCAACTTCACAGTGTTCCCGCAGGGACACCGTATACTTTTCATATCTATGTACATGGTGAACTGGCCTTACTGAGCCCCGTGAGTGTGCAAGGAGACCCCAACACAGAGCTTTATGAAGCTACCACTGAGCCTTTCCCTGAAGCAGCCAGATGGACTAACACAGCTGAACCTCCCTGAGTCCAGAGGCTCTCAGGGACGCTGGGGCCTCTTATGTCCTTAGGTCCTGTGGTTGAAGGTCACATCTGAGTATCCCAAATACCACTGCACGTCTACCATTCAATAAATCTCACACACACACACACACACACACACACACACACACACACACACTGTGATGACTTTCACTGTTATGAATCCAGAGTTGCCCTTCTTCCCTGAACCCAGCTCATGGGCAGTGACCACAGATGGATTCTAGGCCTGGAGTGACCTCCTTTGGAAGCTGATCAAATGCACCCTCGATGCACAAGCAGACTTTGCAGAGCACATGTCTTGTGTTCCTCTGTTCTTGCAGGTCCTGTGAACACAGATGCTGATTAGAACAGATCAGTCCTGTTCCAGGGAGGGTCAGAGGAGGAGCTGGTTCCCCCATTGACTGCAGGGCCCAGTAGCTGAGAGTCCCCTGGAGACCCCACACCTGTATTAGGGGACCCCTGAGAGTGGTGAAGCTGAGGAGACAGTACTGTAGTCAGCTGTCAGGTGAGGCTGCTCTCCCAGGTCACCTGGTGGGCAGGGCTGCAGTGGGCAGGGGAGTGATGCCAGCTCCGTGAGGGACACCCTGGCTCCCTCAGGACACCTGGTTTCAGGACAGGCTTGGTGTTCATCCATTCTTGTTGCTGCATCCTGGTAGTTATCTTCCCTCCTGACCACCTGCCCCATGGCTCTGTTCCCCACATCCCACGTGGAGACAGACCCTCTACTCAGTGACACCCCAGCTATGCCCATCAGTCCCTGCAGAAACCACCGTCTACACTTGCTTGTGCATGTCTGGTTCAGCCCTTCACGGCTATTCCTGCACTGAGTGGGTCCTCACGACTGAGATTTCAGGTACCTACTCCTGGGATGGTCCTTGTGTTCAGGGACACTGAGCGCCCCCTGGTGGTCGCAGCCTCTCCTGCAGGGAGGTTTGTGTCTGGGCTCACACTGACTGCCCCTCACTGTGTCCCTCACACAGAAATACACGGCCGTGTCCTCAGCTCTCAGGCTGTTCATTTGCAGATACAGCATGTTCTTGGAGTTGTCTCTGGAAATGGTGAATCTCCCCTTGACAAAGTCTGCATAGTATGTTTTACTTCCATCACCATAGATTCGACTTATCCACTGCAGCCCCTTCCCTGGAGCCTGACGGACCCAGTGCATGCCGTAGCTACTGAAGGTGAATCCAGAGGCTGCACAGGAGAGTCTCAGAGACCCCCCAGGCTGCACCCAGGCTCCCCCAGATTCCACCATCTGCTCCTCACACTGGACACCTGCAAAAACAAAGACGTCCCGGTCAGGAAACTGTCACACGTCCACTGTTTCTCTCTCATCCACTCATACAATGCATGTCCGTTGTTCTCCATCAATTACCTCTTAAAGCAGCAACAAAGCAAACCCAGCTGAGCACAAACTCCATGGTGAGAGCTCTGTGTTCAGTCCTGATCAGGCAATCGTTCACCTGGGGATTCCAGGGCTTGGCTCCTGTCCCAGAGCTGCAGGGTAGGGGATGAGCATGATTTTATGGGCAGAGGGGGCCCTATTTGCATGTCCTTCTACTATATAGGGAGCTCTGGGGTTGGAGACCTGAGAGAGGGCAGTGCCTCAGTTGAGATGTGAGAGTCCTGGGGGAGAATAGCTTAGGACAGAATCATAGAGCATTTTGGGGCCTTTCCAAAGAACAAAGAGAAATGCAGGTGGAGTATACAGCTGTGTCAGGACACAGTCAGCCCTGGTCCTGGGCCCTGTGCATCCACAGGAGCCTGGGTGTGTCTTCTCAGTGTGTGGAGCCATCCACCCTCAGGGCCCTGTGGACAATGAGGGGACATTCAGTCCCCATGGAGGGGAGCTTTCCCCTGGGAATGGGGAGGAGGAGACGGAGCCCAGCAAACCCCTTTGGTCCTGGGGGGCTGTATGCACACCCAGGACACGCCCCTTTGTGACCTCTGAGCCTGGACCCTCCACTCTGAGTCATCACTGAGACCCTCCTGTGCTGAGGTGTGTATCAGTTGACGCATATTTTCATTGCTGAGTAGTATTCCGTTGACTGATGTTCCTTAGTCTGTTTAGGTTAAAATTAGAGGGTCTTTTGGTTTGTTTGCAGTTTCTAACTCAAATAAAGTTTCTATTAATATTTTCACATGTATACAAATATAAATATATATTACTCTTTCTGTGAGGATATATTTTTTGAGTTTAGAAAGAGGAGAGGAAGAGAGGAAGAGGGGGGAGGGAGAGAGAGACCCTTCTCTGCAAATCACAAAATAAAGGACATTCATTCTCTGTATCATATGCTTATTTATGTTGTTATGGTGATCCAGGGAACTAAACCCGAAGAAGAGGTTAATGCGAGATCCTCGATTATTTTCTTCATTTTGTTTGGTATGGTTAAAATGATACTCATTATAAGTTCTGAGTAATACAATATGATATGCCATTTTTAAAGATATAGCTAGATCAAATTTTTTTTTAACAATTCTTACCAAACACCTTTCAGCAGCTAAGCAGGCTCAGGCCTGGTTAGTACTTGGATGGGAGACCCTTGATTCTTGATGCTGAAAATTGGTAATTCGGTCTTAGAATCCCTCCTCAGACCCTTCCCTTGTGTGAGCTCATGGCCTATTGCAGAGACCTCTATCTAATTATATCGGACATAATCGTGTTTAGGAAGCGTGATTATATATTAATAAAATCCAGACACTTTTATATGTTGAAGTAATAATGGCAGCAGATTAACTGATCTGATTTCTCAGTCCAGTGTTATCAGTGATGTTGTGGTTAAGGGGAGGGGGTGAAGATCATTCTCAGCACAGATTTCCTGTAGGAAAGGGAAGTTTCTGATGGGAACTCCTCACTCTCACCCCTCCCTCTGCCCCTGGGGTGGTCACTGCTCAGAGGTGCTGGACCCTCACACTGACCATGTAACATCACTAGCGTATAATGCACACGTTCTTCCATCAGACATATGGCTTGGAAACATATTGTCTCTTTGTTGGCTCGTCTCTCTTTTTAAATATGTTTTTATTGATATTTTAGAGAGAGAGGGAGGGAAAGAGAGACCGAAACATCAATGTGTGGGAGAGACTTTGATTGATGCCTCCTGCACGCCCCCTACTGAGGATCAAGCCCACAACCCAGTCGTGTGCCCTGACCGGATGTAGAATTTGTTATCATGCACATTTTCCAGCATCTGAGTCTTTCATTTGGAAAATTAGGAAATGCGATAAGGAAACATCAAGGTTTCTTTTTTGTAGAAGTTATGCCAGTACGAAGAGTATAACACCACTAAGAGACACACATAAACTTACACGTGCACTAATGGACACAGCACACACGGTAACACACCCACTGACACATGTATGGCACACACAGGTAGAACACATGCAGTCACCTCCACACAGAGGAAGTCCCTGGAGTCACGATTCCACTGTGTAAGGAAAGTTGGGTTGAGCACGACCACTGGACTCCATGCACCCCGCCCTCTGCAGCCCTTCTCTGGGGCTTCACCAGTCCTGAGCCGGCATCGTGCAGCACACCTGGGACAGGACACCAGGGCACATGCGGACACTGTGAGTAAGGGAGCCTCACCTGTCAGCCTCTTGACATACATTGTCCGAGATGCTCAGAAGTAGGTCTGCATCAAGGGCAAGGTCCCCAAGGACATTGTGTCCATGACACACTCTTGTCCCCGGGATGACACCCAGCTCCCTGGAGGGAAACAGGCTTCCTATGGGCTGGGCTTTCCCTGGAGCCTGCGGGAAGGTCCTTGATCTGTGAGCTGAGGGAGACTGGGACCAGAGATGAAAACACACATGAGGACACACGTTGCACACACACTCACAATCACAGGTGTGAACACATTACAATGCATGCACACATATGCACACACACATACTCACACACACAAATTCCAGTTGGAAGAACGGACGCCTGTCCCCAGGTCCCTGAGGTGCCATCGAGGCCCCGATCCTCAGGGTGCTGTGGGGGCTGAACACTGACCCTCAGGAGCATCTGCACTCTGAGTGCTGGGCCCTGTGGGTGTTCTCTGATACGACAGGACTTTACAGACAGGATGAAGTTTGGGATGATTGAGCTAAGGGTGTCGACTTGGAGAGACTAATCCGAGTCATGTGGTTGGGACATAAATGCAATAACGTGTCCTTTTGAGAGAGAAATAGGAGCAAATCAGACTAAAATTATTGTGATCACTGAAACCAGATGTGGGGTGGGTTTGCACATCCACCCGAGTCCATGAAGACCTAGAGGACCACTGGTGTGGTGGAGGGAGAGCTGGGGGGTAGAGGTCCTGGGAGATGATCCTGATCATCATGGGCCAGGTGTGCCTGTCAGAAGGAAGGAAACATGGGGACAGGTGGACCTGAGGGGATAGAGCCTGAGTTCAGCACACAGGAGCCTGGACTGTGCTTGGGTCACTCGTGGGGAATGTTCCCATCGAGAGGAAGACAGCACGTAGGATGGTCTCTTTGTTGAGAAAGGAACATGGAAAACACAAAGACTTGGTGAAGGAGTGGTCGGCAGTCACTGTTGAAATGTCATCTGCAAACAGACAATATTCTTCCTTCATTTGTTGTCTTCACGGAGAATATGTGAAGTTTGAGCCAAAAACAACGAAGAAGTGTCCCTGGATGCAGCTGAGAGCTGAGAGGAAATCCGTGCTCCCAACAGGAAGCTCCTCCTTCCCGCTACACTCTGCACCTGTTCCTGGGCTGTTCTCTGTGGTTGGTGGGTCCTGAGCGCCCCCTGGTGTCCTGAGCACCCCCTACAGTCCCGCCCTCCTGTCTCCCTCAGGAGGTTTGTGTCTGGGCTCACAATGACTTCCCTTCACTGTGTCTCTCGCACAGTAATACACGGCCGTGTCCTCGGCGGTCACAGAGCTCAGCTGCAGGGAAAACTGGTTCTTGGAGGTGTCAGCAGTGATGGAGATGCGGCCCTGGAAGGCTGGGTTATACCTTGTGCTCCCAGTCCAGTACCCCATCCACTCCAGCCCCTTCCCTGGTTTCTGGCGGATCCAGTTCCAGTAGTAACTGCTAGTGACTGAGCCCCCAGAGACAGCGCAGGTGAGGGAGAGGGTCTGCGAGGGCTTCACCAGTCCTGGGCCCGACTCCTGCAGCTGCACCTGAGACAGGACACCTGGGGACAACGAGCATAAGGCCCTGTCAGTCACGTGCAGTCACAACCATCCCACAGACCCCAGTCTGACCTGTGAGACCCTCACCTTGGGGGGCTGTCACCAGGCACAGGAGAAGACCCAGCAGTCTCATCTTCTTCTAGACCACGGCTCTGCCTTCCCCAGAGACCTCAGCCCTGTGTGAGGAGAGAGCTGTGAGCCTCCCCAGCCCAGGGGAGGATTTACCTTGGAGCTTGGGGATAAATTTGCATGTGGGGCAGCCTGTTCCTTATAAGTGCAGGACTGTGGTCAGGGTGCCCTGGTCTTTCTGTGGCCCCTGTGGGGGCGTCTGTTCCCTTGAACTCGCTCTGCATGTAAGTCAGGGATAGAGGATCACCTGGTGTGTGAGACACATTGGAATGTGGTCAATGTTCGGCCTCACCTTTCTCAGGGTAAGAAAACATGATGGACTAGTTTGGTCGGTTACCCTTTTCACTTCCCATGCATCTTTCAATCTGATTTAAAGGTGATAAGTATTTGTTCAGATAATTTCTGAATCCCAACACTCTAGCATATCCACTATTTCCAATTTTTTCTATAATAATTTCAAAGAAAAAATGTCTAGCTTTGTGCAAAAATGAAAATAAACAACATCCATGCTCAACATCTTATAACTCAATTTTATTTAAATATATTTTTATTGACTTCATTTTTAGAGAGAAAGGAAGGTCAGGGAGAAGGAAACATCCATGTGAGAGAGACACATCCATCTGCTGCCTCCTGCACGCCCCCTACTGGGGACGGAGCCCACAACCCAGCCATGTGCCCTGACCAGGAATCAAACCTGGTCCTTTCAGACCATGGGACAATGCTCAGTTCTCTGAGCCACACCAGCCAGGCACTAATATCTTAATTTACAATGTTACTTTGATCTGAGAAACTACGCCCCAAGCAAAGGCAGGAGAGACATTCTTAATTATTGTTGTTGGAAAATTTGTAATTGTGTCTACAGCTTCCTGTGCAAACTCTTCCATTATGCACCCCATGGCCTATGGCAGAGACCCCAAACTAGTCACATCAGACAGAATCATGCTGCTACATGGAGAAGAGATAAGAATGTGAACAGATTATACGTGTGTACAACTCAGAATCATTCATATTGTGAAATGATTATGGTAGAAGGTTGACCTGTTTTCTCTGCCTAGTGTTCTCAGTGATGTCGGGGTCAGAGGGAGGTTAGTGAACATAATTCCTACCATAGATTTCCTCACAGGAAAGGAAGCGTCAACGCTGACAGGGCTCCTCAGTCCAGGCTCCCTCCCTCTGCCCCTGGGGATCGTCATTGTGGTCAGAGGTGCCGGGCTCTCCCACAGGACATATAATGTCCTTAATATACAATGAACACATTCTCCTAGCAGACAAGTGATTTGGGAACCTATTGTCTCTTTGTAGGCTGTTCATTTCTTTCTCTTAATGGAATGTTTGTTGGGAAAATATTTTTAATTATCACACTGTTCAATTCATCACTATATGATTTAAAGGGACCTGTTCTTGATGATTTATATCACACCTCACCAGAAATGTATCACTCTCCATTGCCCATGGGAGGGGAAACCCAGATATGAACACAGTGGGCACTAAACCCAATGGAGAAATGATGGCTGGTGTCCATGTGATAATTGAAATCTGTATTCTGTGTCCTCTGATCACGAGACCAACCTTCCATGGCATGAAGTCCTGATTCGTTGCAAAGATTAATTCACCTAATTGGACTTTAAACTGTGGATTTCCAAACCTTATGTAACATAGAAAATTAGACTAACCCCTGAGAAACTATGTCATGTAGATGTCAGGCAGACGAGGAAGGAACCTCAAAGGAGGTGAGGAAGGTGATGAGCAAAGATGACAGAGACAGGATCCCTGAGTGTATTTCACGAGGATGAAAGTGACCAGGAGGACGAAGGTGCAGAGAGGTCGTGAGAGGGAGACATGAGGAGATGACCTGGAGCTGACGTCCGGGAAAGTGAATGTCCCAGTGTGAGCCCTGCATGGAGCTGTGTGTGCAGGACTCACATGGGACAGTGAGAGAGCAAGGCCCTGGCGAGTGTGGGGAACTGGAGTGAGCTCAGACCCAGGGCGTGTGTACACACTGACTCTCCCTCTGTGGACACTGCGTCCCAGTCACAGGGTGGAGAGGATGCCCGGGGTGCTCAGTCTTTCAAGGAGACAATTGGGTCCCATGGGAACCTAGTGAGATAATGGTCCCTGAGCCTGAACACGACTCCTCTGGGAAAGAGAATGTTGTCGACACCATGGTCGTCCTCAGTGAGATGAAGTGACACAGGGCCCAGGACAAGGAGGAGGGTCCCTGAGACTCTGAACCACAGGAAGAGCGGGAGCGCCCTGAGCACCCCAGGGAGCTGTGCTCAGCCCCTCCCTGCGCGGTTCCTGCAAGGTGTTCCCAGGTCGGTGTGTCCGGAGCGCCCCCTGCTGGTCCTGAGGGGTCCGAGGGGACCAGAGAGCCCCCTGGTGTCCTGACCCCTCCTGGTGGACCTGAGGGTCTCCTGCAGTTCAAACCCTCCTGTCTCCCTGCAGGGAGTTTGTGTCTGGATCATTGAGACGTCCTAGTCAGGAATGTGTCACATGTCCAGTGTTTATCCCACTCATACTCACTCACATACTCTGTGTCTCTAGTTGTCCACAAATTACCTCTTAAAATAGCAACACAGAGGACCCAGCTGAGCACAAACTCCATGGTGGGTGGTCTGTGTTCAGTCCTGAACAGGGGATGGGGTCACCTGTGGATCCCAGGGCTGGGATCCTGTCCCACAGCTGCAGGGTCAGGGCTGGGCTGCTTTTCATGAGCTGAGGGGGCCGTATTCGTATGTCTTCCTTCTATAGAGGGAGCTGTGGGTTTGATCATTGACATAAAGGACATGGTTTCAGAGTGTGGTGTGTCCAAGGGCATATGTCTGAGCAGAATTAACTCTGGTGTCTGGGCCTCTGCTCCTTCCAACTTGACTCAAGTGCTTCCTTGAATGACCTCCAGACAGGGGACATGCCCAGTAAGGGATTCAGTGCAACTTGGTTGGACACTGGACCACATTAAACTGTGATCATGGTACAATACAGCAGTAAAAACTAAAGTGTAGAAAACTAAAAGAAAAGGCGCAGTTTTAAATATCATACACACACCTTGTAGAGTTGCTGGAGAGTGACTGAGGGTTGAACACACCTTGTGAATGAGATTCGAACTGCATACCTCTCTGGGGTTCGTTCTCTAGACTCTGCTGGACCAGGTTCAGTCACTGGGGATGGAGAAGAACCTCAGTCAGGGTGTTCCAGCTAGAAAAGCAAAGATGAGCACCAGCCTGGTGTGGACTGGACAGGCAACAGTCACGGCCAGGGGTGTTTAGGTAAAGTTGTAGTTAAAGATTTGTGAGTAATTAAGTTTAGGTCATGCAAGTGTCATTATTGGAAACCTGATGTCTGCATGTGACCATTGGGAACCCTGTCACCATGTCTGTACCTGATGGGGGTCAACTGGGCCAGGAACCTGACCCAGGGCATCACTGGGGGAAATGCTACCTGGGTGCATGAATGGGGGGGTTAACCAAGACTGAGGACACACGTCCAGGGTTCTTGTTTCGTCGGATTCTGACTTTCCTTATTGTTTAGCCAGTTCACATTTTCTTTTCTCACTTTCCTCTGAAATAACCACACATATATCCTAGGGTCATGAAGACACTGTGTTGAGAGTGTGCAGGAGCACAAGTCCTTTGTGAGTTGATTTGTACCTGACATCTTTCCTGAGGTTCTGGTGCCAGCAGTGAAGGCTGCTGGGAAACTGCCCAGAACTGGACGGGACTTTGACCTGGGTGAGGGGAGGAAGCTGGACGTGTTCTGAGTCACAGGACAGAGATGTGCCTGATGTTCATGGGCAGAGTGTTACTGGACATGTGGGTTTAAACCTCTTCCCCTGACGACCCAGGAGGACATGCAGGGCATGACAGACACAGCTTCTGTCATCGTAGGAAACACCTGAGGGATTATGACCAGGAGTTTGTCAGAATAGAAACATTAAAGGTTCTGCAGGCAGGGATTAAGGGAAATAAGGAACGTGTCACTGCAAAGGGGGGCAGGGGATTCCTGTTACCCACATGCACCTGCTCACAGTGTCTCTGTCTGTGAGGTAACAACTTCACAGGTCCAGGGGTTAGCACTTGGACACCTGTGGGTCATTACTCACATGGTCACACCATGCTCCACCCAAGCTGCACAGTTCATTGAGGCTCCATTTATGAAATCCCTCAACACTAAGAGGGAAGAGTAGACACCCCTCCCTGCAGGAGCCATGGTGCTGGTGTGTCTGTGTGAGGGGCCCTCATGTCATTGACCAGGACCCTGCCTCAGTCCATCGTCATCACCATCACTGTTTGTTTTCTTAAAATTGTTCTTATTATCTGTAGACATGGTTGTTGTCCAACATAATGATACCTTTTCTCATTTTTTGCTCATTTATTATATTTGTTAAGTAAAATATGTAGTCAGACTATTTTATTTTTATTTTTTTAGTGCTGACAACTGAAGGCTCATTTTTGCCTCTTCTCCATCTGCCCCACACTGGGATCTGATGGAAAAGGTTTGGTCCGCCCTCTGTAGCTGTCATTGTGAGACTGAACCACACAAACCCCTGGAAGGAGAATTCCTCCCCCGCCCCGACCCTCTCACCAAAATAAAAGCCCTGAGTCAATCTCCTTTCCTTGTCTATCAAAGCTCCTCTGATTTGCTGAAGGCCTTTCCTGTGCTTTTAAGTGATTCCAACTATGTATGAGACAAACGTTCCATGTCCCATTGTGTGTGTTTTTCCTCAGCCTGGACATCTGCACAAGCTGTCGTGGGTCTCTGTGCCTCTGATTGGTGTGAACTGTTCTCAGTGCTGTGAGCATGATGTCACGTCAATGACCGTCACCCCACTGGTCCTTCTTCTGTAGCTTTGGGGTCACACACCTCTGATGCTCACTGTCCACACACATGTGTCCTGCTGCTGGCTGGCTGGGGCCCTGACCTGTGTGGAGCTGAGCTGCACTGTTGACTCTTCACAGCCACTTCTCTTTTTTGTTGTTGTTAATCCTCACGAGGATATTTTTTCATTGATTTTTTTGGTAGAGTGGAAGGGAGGGAGGGAGATAGAGAGAAACATCAGTGTGAGAGAGACACATTGATTTGTTGCTTCTGGTACAACCCTGATCAGAGCCGGGGATCGAACGTGCAACCCAGGAACGTGCCCTTGACAGTTAATCCAACCACTGACCATTCTGTCTGTGGGCCTACAGTCTAACTGCTGACCCAAACCAGAAATGAACGCTGACCGTCCTGTCAGACTTAGCAGATGTGGGTCAGGAGATTTGATGATAAATTGTTATTTGGGCACAGAGTGTCTGAGAGAGACTCTGTCTTTTTTCCACTTGTGAATGTTATTTCACTTTAAAGATATTTTTCAAATTCTGAGATGTCAGAAGTAAGCACAGAATCAGGAATCCAAAGAGGTTCCCTGAGGGAAATAGGGATCTGAAGAGGAAACCACACAGGAAACAAGCCCAAACCTCCAACTGCACCTGCTCCTGGATGGTCCTTGTGTTCAGGACCCTGAGCGCTGCCTGGTGGTCACAGCCTCTCCTGCAGGAGGTTTGTGTCTGGGCTCACACTGACCTCCCCTCACTGTGTCTCTCACACAGTAATACACGGCCGTGTCCTCAGCTCTCAGGCTGTTCATTTGCAGATACAACGTGTTCTTGGAGTTGTCTCTGGAGATGGTGAATCGGCCCTTCACAGAGTCCGCATAGTATATGGTACCACCACCACTATTAATGTGTGAGACCCACTGCAGCCCCTTCCCTGGAGCCTGGTGGACCCAGCTTATGGCGGAGCTACTGAAGGTGAATCCAGAGGCTGCGCAGGAGAGTCTCAGAGACCCCCCAGGCTGCACCACGCCTCCCCCAGACTCCACCAGCTGCTCCTCACACTGGACACCTGCAAACACAAAGACGTCCTGGTCAGGAAACTGTCACACGTCCACTGTTTCTCTCTCTCATCCACTCTCACACTCAGTGTCCCATATTCTCCACAAATTACCTCTTAAAATAGCAACAAGGAAAACCCAGCTGAGCCCAAACTCCATGGTGAGTGCTCTGTGTTCAGTCCTGTTCAGGGAATGTCATCACCTGGAAATCTTGGGGCTGGGCTCTGGTCCCAGACCTGCAGGGTTGGGGCTGGGCTGGATTTTATGGGCAGAGGGGGCCCTATTTGCATGTCCTCCTGCTATTTAGGGTGCTCTGGGGTTGGAGACCTGCAGAGAGGGAGTGCCTGAGAGCAGGTGTGAGTGTCCTGGGGGAGAATCGTGGTCATGACAATATTTCAATGACTAAATGAGAATCATAAGGAGGTTGGGGCATGTCCTGTGTCCACATCTAGTAGCAGTGAGCCCAGATCTGGCCTGTGCTCCTCCCCACTGGGCCCCTAGACACCCCTGTTCCAACTCCAGAGCAGAGCGGGACCTGCCCATGAGGGTGCCCCCCCTTGTAGGTCATGACAGCATGAATGAACATCTGAATCCTGGTGCTACCCAACGTCAGGGCTGGAGACAAGGAGACACATGGAAAGAGACCACAGGCTGAAGATCTTGAAAGAGTGGACGTTGAGGACACAGAGTGATGGTGCTCTCGGCCCTGAGTGTCTCTAGCATCCTCCCCTTCAAGGAGACAGAGAGGGAGTGTTGAGAAGATAATTTTCTATGCCTGGGACTCAGAGACAGTGAGAAATCGGGGAGTTTCATGGAACTGATAGAGAGGCTGCGGGATTCCAACACCTAGTGTCCACCTACAGAAGGTCTCTCAGCATAGACAGTAATGAAAACTTTGAGGAAGGTGATGTAATAGGACAATTAGTGAGAATCATTTAAGTCAGAATACGTATGATCAGCGAGAAGGCTCATATTGAAGTTTAATCACTCATCTATGAAACAGAGACCTCTGCAGTTTAAGTTCACATTGAATGCCATAGTGATATGAGTTGAATTGATCACTTGGCCTGAGCCTTGTTGAGTGTGTTATTACAGCTGAGAGAATTTATGGTAAAAAGAGACAGCTCTGTGTTTCCACAGCGTTTAGATAACGATGTGTTGTGTCCTCATGTAATACACGTGTTTACAGAGCATGGAGATAAAGCCTGGACAGATGAGCCCGGAACCCACCTCCTCCTGGGGGACATGAGCTCAGTGGGTCCTGAGCTCCCAGGGTCCTGAGAGCACATTTTCCTTCAAAGCCCACAGAGGACCAGAGACTCCTCATCGCCTTCCCCTCATCCAGCCTGGGTGTCGGGTCCCTTCCCGCAGGAGCCCTATGGACCCTGCTGTTCACAGGACGTCCCCTCCTCGTTCTCTCCGTCCACAGACCCCGCCCTCCGCTCCTTGGCTGTGAACCCCCTGGGGTCTCTGCTGCACCACAGGGGAGCCTGTGTCCCTCTCCTGTGGCGATGCCCCCACTGCAAGAGCCTTGAACAAACCTTCCTTTAAAATTAGCAACTGTCGACTTCTGGTCAAGTTAGCGGCGTAGGTGGACATGGATCACGTCCTCCCACAACCACATCAAAGTTACAACTAAATCACAGAATAACCATCACTCAAAGACCGCCTGAAGTCAAGCTGAATGGAAGCCCTGCAACTAGGAAATTAAAGACGAAGCCGAGTGGAGACGGCATACCGCCCTCCGGGTCCCTCCATGTCGCCTCAAAGGAAATGGGATCCTGCAGCCGGGGGCGCGCGGAAGCTGAGCGACCCCCCCACCACAGAGGAAGCCGGCAGCACACCGGAGAACTGAGCAAACTGAATTACGGTATTGACCCAGAGCCATGGAGGTGGAGTACGGGATGACGGGCCTCAGAGCAGGGGGGGAAGTGGGGGGAGAGATGGATCACAGAGCCTATGTGCATGGGTGCATAAGCAGCGGACATGGACAACAGGGATGGGACGGGGAGAAGGGGAGGGGGAGGAGGGCTTCAATGGGGGGAAAATGGAGAAACATCTGTAACTAAAACAAATAAATAATAATAAACAAAACAAAACAAAGAAAATTCAAGTAAAAATAAAAAGGAAATAACATTAAAAAAAAATTAGCAACTGTCAGAGAACCTACCACCAGGATGGAAGTGGGATATTTAAGGTTCTCCAGGCAGGTTGCACAGAAACCCACTCAGGACACGTCCTGGGACAGGATTGTGGAGACGACAGTGCCCCCTGGTGGTTGTTCTGAGACACACAGGCTGACGAAGCTGGGTCTGAACCAGCTTCCTGAGACAAGGCAGGGGTGTCTGCCACAGGGAAGTCCTTCCTGGCATTTTGAAATGGTGGCGCCCCAAATCCTGCTTCTTTCTTGTACACAGCTGAACCTCTGCAAGGACACCTGGACCTCAGGGCTCCTACCTTGGGGAGAACCTGAGGAACAGAACCCTCCTCAGTGCCAGGGGCACAGGCCTCTGGTGCCAGGGCCTCAGCTTGCACGTGTGACGTGCTGTGACCTGCCTGGTTGCACACTCACACACCCCAGAGTGTCCACCGTGTGACACACCAGTGCCTGTTTAACTCAGTGGAGAGGTTTTCTGACATTTGTGGGGCCCTTCGTGACTGTGGGCTGTAGAGCTGCAGAGGGGCGGTGAGCACAGGCACAGACTCACCGAGCACAGAGGGAAGTTCCCTGCCCAGGAACCGATCCCTTCACTGCAGCCCTGAGACCCTGTGTCTCTGAACTCTAGGACTGTGTCTGAGACCACAGGAGTAAGTCGTAGTGGAGAGGACAGCACAGCTCCAGCCTCCTCGCTCTGGGACACGAGGACGGGCCCCACCCCTTTGTGCTTCTGTCTGAAAAGATGTAGAGGGGGGATGGCAGTGACCACTGTGTATGAAACTCCATGAGAGGAAGCCAGCGCTGTCAGATGTGACCATCACTGTTATTGTATCATTCCCCACCTGGGGGCAGAGGGGGCTCTGAGGCCTCCCCTCTGACTGCACAAGGAACACCTGCTCTGCCCCAGACCTCACCGGTAACACCTGTGTGAGGGGACAGGTCACCACCATCATGCCAGTGTCCTCACCTCTACGCTGATTTAGATCTATTGGTATTCGATCCTGAAATGTCATTTCCTTTATTTCTCATCAACAAAGACTTCAATGCAAGTACGACAGCCTGGTGTCCACAGTGTCTGTTGGATGAGTTGAGTAATAAGCTCCTCCTCCCTGCATGTAGGTGTTGAAGAGCCACACAGATTGGATGGTGCAGCTGAACAAGGAAATCTGAGCCCTTTGCTGAGAACCTGGAGATGTGGACTGACCATTTGCAAGACAGCCGAGGAGAGAGACAGCACCTGATGTCCAGAGCCAGGGGAGTTTGTTCTCATTAGGGGTCCATGATTCCGTGATGTGTACATATATGCACAGATCAGTCCTGGCCGGAGGGAAATGTAAGCCTGGTTGGAGACTCTTCCATTTTGTTGTTCTATTAGAAGCAAATACAACAGGTGTACCTATGTTTATGTGAGTTTGGGGAGGTCACTCAGGTGTGCTCATCCCCAGGTAAGCAGGACTCAGGTCTACTGGGGAGAATGAGCCATGACATTGTGGAAATTCACAACTTAGGAGGGCATCAGATCTCATCATAGTTAAAGTGGGTAGACCCTGTGGGGAAATCACATGTGGTCACATTTGAGAAGAGAGGTAAAGATATAAATGAGAGCCTTTGACCATCACTAGTAATGAACACACAAGGTGAACCAATCCTCAGGCCCAGAGGAAAAATTTAAAGTTCAGGAGGTTCATGGTTAGGAGAAGGGGAGTTCCCTCTGACACTGTTTCCCCTGCACAGTGTTCAGAGGATAAACAGAACAGCTTGTGACCCTAGAGCCCGTGGACCAATGTTGGACAGCAGGCGTCTTTGTGGGCCACTGGGAAGCAGGAGCATAAACTACAGAGAAGCAGACAGCGCTCCCAAGTAGAGGAAATCGAGATAAAGGACGAGGAGTAGGAGGAAGTGGAGGAGGCCTAGGAATAGGGGTATGGGAGATGGAAAGTAATCCGGGTGCATTTTGGGCTGGTCTGTCTCACTCTGTGCTGTGCATTGGTGAGTGTGTCCCTCCATGAACGTGAGTCTTTCAGGAATCAGAGTCCTCAGTGGAAGGCACAGGATTCGTAGTCTGGAAAGTCTACTGGAGAAATGTCTACAGCAGATGGAATCAGGGCTGTGTGTCCTGTCGCTGTGTCTTTAGGGCAAACCTGAAACATATAGGATGTGGAACCCACGCTCAGGGTCCCATGGCCCACACCGCCTGTCCCTGAGCAATAAACAGGTTGGGGCCCTGAGGCCACATCATGCAGTATCTCAGATCAGCGATGCAGACATTTGAACAGTGGTTCTGGCCGATGGAAATGCAAAGTCATGTTAGAATATGGACATAATCTGGTGGAGACAGACTGTGTTTCTCCGTGTGGAGGTGTACAGAGGTAAGCAGTGTTCACCAGGTGGACGGAGGGTGAGCTACAGGACGGCCATGCGGACAGGGTGGTGGGCTGTCTCCCTCTCAGCTCAGGTCCCAGTGGGAGGGTGCACATCAGCCCAGGGTCAGCAGCCCTGGTCGCAGGAGTCAGAGTTCTCACATGACCAAGTGCACACGAGACCCGCAGAGCAACAGAGAGTCAGCTCCTAGGTCACTGGTCTCTGATTCCCCTGGACTCTGACTCAGCAGAGCCCTTCCAGTGTAGTCTGCTGAGTCATTTTACAGAGCAATGCATCTCATCGGACTGCACAGTGTTAACTACACTCGCATTTTATAGTATAGTGAGTTGGATGCATCCCTGAGAAATGGTAATGCTGGGCTCTTTCACACACATATAACATACCTCATGCATAAGGACCACACACCCCACCAGACAAGTGATTTGTGAATGTGATCTCCATGTTCATGTTGGTCGTTTCACTCCCTTAATGGAATCTGCGGTGGGATAAAGGTATTTAATTCAGCAACGTCTAATTCACCCGTGATTTCTGTCCTGGGCCTGTTTTGGTGAATCGCAGACACCCATACGACATGCTGAGCCTCACGGTCCAGGGGCATCGGCTGCAGCAGCCACAGGGACAGAGAGATTCTGCACCAGGAGTGAGGGCTGCTGGGAAACTGCCCAGAACTGGACGGGACTTTGACCTGGGTGAGGGGAGGAAGCTGGACGTGTTCTGAGTCACAGGACAGAGATGTGCCTGATGTTCATGGGCAGAGTGTAACTGGACATGTGGGTTTAAACCTCTTCCCGTGACGACCCAGGAGGATGTGCAGGGCATGACAGACACAGCTTCTGTCATCGTAGGAAACACCTGAGTGATTATGACCAGGAGTTTGTCAGAATAGAAACATTAAATGTTCTGCAAGCAGGGATCAAGGGAAATAAGGAACGTGTCATTGCAAAGGGGGGAAGGGGATTCCTGTTACACACATGCACCTGCTCACAGTGTCTCTGTCTGTGAGGTAACAACTTCACATGTCCAGTGGTTAGCATTTGGACACCTGTGGGTCATTACTCACATGGTCACACCATGCTCCACCCAACCGGTATAATTTTTTGGGCTCCGTTTTTGAAATCCTTGAACACTTAGAGGGAAGAGTGGACACCCGTCCCTGCAGGAGCCATGGTGCTGGTGTGTCTGTGTGAGGGGCCCTCATGTCATTGACCAGGACCCTGTCTCAGTCCATTGTCATCACCACCATCATCTCCATCATCACCATCATCATTTGCTTATTTATAAACAGTTGGGCTTTTATTTTGCTTAGACATGGTTGTTTCCTACAGATGTGAAAATTGATCTCGTCTTTTAGTCGTGTACTGAAATTGATCAGTAGAATTGGTAGTCAGGCTCTCCTTTATTTTTATTTTCTTAGTGCTGACAAATGAAGGCTCATCCCTCCCTCTTCTCCATCTGCCCCACATGGGACCTGACAGAAAGCTTAGGTCTCCTCTTTAGATGTCAGTGGGAGATTCAACCCCACAAACCCCAAGAAGGAGAACCCCTCGCCCTCCCCACCACCTCACCTAAATATAAGCCCTTGGCCAGTCTACATTCCTGGCCCTGTGTGAGGAGAGAGCTGTGAGCTTCCCCAGCCCAGGGGAGGATTTACCCTGGAGCTTGAGGAGAAATTTGCATGTGGGGAAGCCTGTTCCTTATAAGTGGGGGACTGAGGTCAGGCTGCCCTGGTCCTTCTATTGCTAATGTGTAGGCTTCCCTTTTTTTGAATGCACCTAGTACATTCGTCAGTTATAGGGGATCTCCTGGTACACAAGAATACTGGAGTCCGCTTATAGGTAATGCTCATCTCTGATAAGTGGTGGACGAGTTGAGTAGATAACATTTTTAATTTATCATGCATCTTTCAAATATATTTAATGGGATTAAATTTGTTTAGGTAATTTCTGAAACCCAGCTTTCTAATATCTACAGAACTGTCAAATATTTTTATCAAAAATTTTACTTTTATAAACATAATTTTATATAGCCAAATAATATCTAGGTTGGTTTGAAAATCACAAAATAAAGGACATTCATTCTCAGTATCTTATTTCCTTATGTTGTAACTTTGATCCAAGGAACTATACCCCAGGAACATGTCATTGAGGTACCCTTGATTCTTTTTTTATTTTTTATTTGTTAAAATTATATTTCTAACAAATTCTGAATAACACCATGCTACATGTCTTTGTTTAGGTTAATGCTAGAAACCGTTTTCTTGCAATCTTTGCCAAACACTCTCAGAGCTAAGTAGTGTCAGTCCTGGTGAGGACTGGTTTAGGAAACCCTTGATTCTTGATGTTGAAAATTAGGTAATTGTGCCTTTGAGTCCCTCCTAAAACTCTTCCCTTGTGCAAGCCCATGACTTATTGCATGGACCCCAAAGAAATTACATCAGACATATTCATATTTCTACATGGAGAAATAACTGAGAATAAAAGAGTGATTATTCATGTGTACAATTCAGAATCTGTCATATGTGGAAATTGTAAAGGCAGCAGATTAACTGACCTCTTTTCTCAGTCAAATATTTTCAGTGATGTTGGGTCAGAGGGAGGCAAATCATGGAGGTTCCTAGCACAGATATGCTCATAGGAAAGGGAACTTTATCCCTGACAGGAACCCTCACTCCCAGGACACACGACATGGTCAACTGGGGTGTTTTCAAATCTTGGATATTGTAAATAACACTGCTATGCACATGGGGGTGTATATACTCTTTCTGATTTGTGTTTTGGGATAATTAGTATATATTTTCAGAGGTGGATTTGCTGGGTCAAAACGCAGTTCTATTTTTATATTTTTGTATTAATTACTTTATCTTTGTTTCAGATGTTTCTCCATTTCCCCCCTAGACACCATCCTCCTGATCACCCCTTCCCACAGCATTGTTGTTTATGTCCATTGGTTATGCATATATGCATGTAAGTTCTTTGGTTTATATTACCCTCCTCGCCGCCCCCCTTCTCTGGGGTTTGTCAGACTGAACGTTCTATTGTGTGTGTGTGTTTTTAGGAAACTCCATAGCGTTTTCCACAGTGGCTGCACCAATCTGCATTCCCACCAATAGTGCACCAGGGTCCTGTTTTCTCCTCATCCTCCCCAGCACTGGGTGTTTGCTGAGGTATCGATAGGAGCCATTCTGGCAGGTGTAGCTGTCGTTTCAATTTGCACGTCTCTGATGATCAGTAATGTGAGCATTGTTTCATATGTCTCATGGCCATCTGTACGTCCTCTTTGGAGAAGTGTCTGTTCAGGGCATTGGCCAATATTTTAATTAAATTGTGTGTCCTCCTGGTGTTGAGTTGTATTTAGTAGTTATTTTATTTTTTTAACTTATCTTTATTGTTGAATGTATTACAGATGTTCCTCATTTTTCCCCAAATTACCCCCCTCCTTCCCCATTCCTGCCCCCCTCCTACCTTTCCCCACAGTGTTGTCTGAGTCCATTGGTTATTCATATATACATATAAGTTCTTTGGTTTATATCTTCCCACCCCCCAAACACCCTTTCCTTTGAGGTTTGTCAGTCTAACCAGCAATTTGTACTTAATCCCGTCACCTTTTTCGCCCATCCCCCAGCCCCCACCCATCTGCTAACCAACAAAAGTTCTCTGTGTCTATGAGAATGTTTCTGTTCTGCTTGTTCATTTTGTTTGTAGATTCAATTGTCGATAGATACGTATTTATTGCCATTTTGTTTGTTCATATTTTTTTTTATCTTTTTCTTCAAGAAGACCCTTCAACATTTCATATAATAATGGTTTGGTGGTGATGAACTCCTTTAGCTTTTCCTTGCCTGGGAAACTCTTTATATGGCCATCGATTCTAAATGACAGCTTTGCAGGATAGAGTAATCTTGGTTGTAGATTCTTGCTTTACATCACTCTCAATATTTCTTGCCACTCCCTTCTGGCCTGCAAAGTTTCTTTTGAGAAATCAGCTGACAGTCTGATGGGAACTCCCTTGTAGGTAACTAACTGTTTTTCTCTTGCTGCTTTTAAGATTCTCTCTTTGTCTTGAACCTTTTGCATTTTGATGATGATGTGTCTTGGTGTGGGCCTCTTGGCGTTCTTCTTGTTTGGGACTCTCTGTGCTTCCTAGACTTGTATGTCTGTTTCCTTCACCAAGTTAGGGAAGTTTTCTGTCATTATTGTTTCAAATAGGTTTTCAATTTCTTATTCTCCCTCTTCTCCTTCTGGCACCCCCAAGATGCAAACGTTGGCATGCTTGAAGTTGTCCCAGAGGCTCCTTACACTGTCCTCATTTTTTTGGATTCCTTTTTCTTTTTGCTGTTCTAATTGGGTGTTTTTTGCTTCCTTATATTCCAAATCAATGGTTTGCTTCTTGGCTTTACCTACTCTACTATTGAATCTGTGTAAACTATTCTTTATTTCAGTTAGTGCCTCCTTCATTTCTGACTGGTCCTTTTTTATGCTGTTGAGGCTCTCACTAAGTTCACTGAGATTCTCACTAAGTCCATTGAGCATCCTTATAAGCAGTATTTTGAACTCTGCATCTGTTAGGTTGCGTAACTCCATTTCACTTAGTTCTTTTCCTGGAGTTTTTTTCTGTTCTTTCATTTGGGACCTGTTTCTTTGTCTCCTCATTTTGGCTGCCTCCTTGTGTTTGTTTCTATGTATTACTTAATGAGAGGTATGGGGCTAGCTGAGACCAGATGCTGCTCCTTTGAAAGAATTTAGGAAAAGCTGAAGCAGGCTCCAAGACAGGCCAATCCTATGGTAAAGCAGCTGGCAACAGCTTGGGTGGGCCTGAAAGTTGGGTGGGGCGGGGCCTCAGGGAATCATCAGGGCGGGGCCAACAGTGTGAGCCAGGTAGCTGGAGTCCCAGATATGGCGGCTGTATGCTGTCCCAGGGAAGGGCTCACCAAAGGAACAAAGGTCTCTGACAGCAATTCTGTCCAGGAGAAAGCTGTCTCTCCAGCCCTCACTCCAATGCCAAACAGCTCAGTTCTTCCCCATATGACTCTGATGCCTTTCAAGCTGCCTACCGCACGCTGGAGCCTGGAGGGTTAGAGTCTCAGTAAGTCCGTGCGCGGGCCATTTAAGAGGAGCTGCCGGGGCTCCAGCCGCCTCAGCCTCAGTTCCCGCTGGTTTTTCCAGCCAGAAGTGATAGGGATTCTCTTCCTGGCACTGGAACCCTGAGCTGGGCACCTGCTGAGGGACGGGGACCCCTCAGTCCTCAGGGAGGACTTTCCCAGCCCAGGTGTCCTCCTGATATTTATCCGCCACAGGAGGGTGTGGGACCAGCCCGTCCACCTCCGTCCTCCTACCAGTCTCGATGCGGCTTCTTCTTTAATTCCGTAGTTTTAGGACTTCCATTCAGCTCGATGTCAGGCGGTTTTGAATGATGATTGTTCTGTAGTATGGTTGTAACTTTGATGTGGTTGTGGGAGGAGGCGATACCGCGTTACCTACTCGCCATCCTGACCGGAAATCCTGTATGTAGTTTTTAAATATTTTGGAATTTAATCAAATGTACCTTTGGCAAATAGACCACAGCTTTTTGTAACTCAGAGATGTTAGAGGTAAACACTGAATCAAGAATCTAGAGAGGTTCCCAGAGGGAAACTGTGACTTGAAAAGGAAACCAACAGGAAACCAGCCCAAACCTCCAACTGCACCTGCTCCTGGATGGTCCTTGTGTTCAGGACCCTGCGCGCCCCCTGGTGGTGGCAGCCTCTCCTGCAGGGAGGTTTGTGTCTGGGCTCACACTGACTTCCCCTCACTGTGCCTCTCGCACAGTAATACACTGCCGTGTCCTCTGTGGTCAAGGATCTCAGCTGCAGGGAGAACTGGTTCTTGGACATGTCACTGGAGATGGTGGTGCGGCTCTTGAGGGACGGGTTGTAGTAAGTGTTACCACTACTACCAGATATGTATGCAATCCATTCCATCCACTTCCCTGGTTTCTGGCGGATCCAGCTCCACCAGTAACCAGTGAATGAGCTCCCAGAGACAGAGCAAGTGAGGGAGAGGGTCTGCGAGGGCTTCACCAGTCCTGGGCCTGACTCCTGCAGCTGCAGCTGGGACAGGACACCTGGGGACAAGGAACATCAGGCCCTGTCAGTAACATACAGTCACATCCACCCCATGGACCCCTGTGTGATCTCTGAGACCCTCACTTTGGGGGGCTGTCACCAGGCACAGGAGAAGACCCAGCAGTCTCATCTTCTTCTAGACCACGGCTCTGCCTTCCCCAGAGACCTCAGCCCTGTGTGAGGAGAGAGCTGTGAGCCTCCCCAGCCCAGGGGAGGATTTACCCTGGAGCTTGGGGAGAAATTTGCATGTGGGGCATCCTGTTCCTTATAAGTGGAGGACTGAGGTCAGGCTGCCCTGGTCCTTCTGGGGTCCCTGGGGGGCATCTCTTCCCTTGATCTCACTCTGTATGTAAGTCAGGGAGAGGGGATCCCTGGGTTCAAGAGACATTGGAATGTGGTCAAAGGTTGGCCTCACCTTTTTGAGCATAAGAAGAAATGATGGACTAGACAGGCAGGTTAGACTTTTAACTTCCCATACATCCTTCAAACTGATTTAAAAGGAATTAGCATTTGTTCAGAGATTTTCTGAATCCCAATTCTCCAGTATACCCACTATTTACAAATTTTACATCAAATTTCATATAAATATTATCAATCTTAGTGCAAAAATAAAAATAAAGGACATCTATGTTCAATATCTTATATTTTAATTATATTTAAATATGTTTCTATTGATTTTATTTTTTAGAGAGTTGAACGGACAGGGTAACTTCATCGCTGACAACAATCCCTGACTCCACTCTCCCTCCTTCTGCCCCTGGGCACGGTCAGTTGGTTAGAGGTGCTGAGATCTACCACACAATATATAATGTCCTTAATGTATATTGAACACATTCTCCCATCAGACAAATACTTGGAAATGTTATCTCTCTGTGGAGTTTGTCTTTTCATTTCCTTAATGGAATCTTTGGTGGGATAAATGTATTTAACATAGCAAAATGTAATTGATGCCTATTTTCTGTGCTGGGCCTGTTTTGGTGAATCACACAGACCCCAGGACGTGCTGAGCCTCACGGTCCAGGGGCATCGGCTGCAGCAGCCACAGGGACAGAGAGGTTCTGGCACGGAGAGACAGGGCTGCTGGGAAACTGCCCAGAACTGGATGGGACTTGGACCTGGGTGAGGGGAGGAAGCTGGACGTGTTCTGAGTCACAGGACAGAGATGTGCCTGATGTTCATGGGCAGAGTGTTACTGGACATGTGGGTTTAAACCTCTTCCCGTGACGACCCAGGAGGACGTGCAGGGCATGATAGACACAGCTTCTGTCATCGTAGGAAACACCTGAGTGATTATGACCAGGAGTTTGTCAGAATAGAAACGTTAAATATTCTGCAGGCAGCGATCAAGGGAAATAAAGAATGTGTTATTGCAAAGGGGGGTGCAGGGGATTTCTTTTACCCACATGCATCTGCTCACAGTGTCTCTGTCTGTGAGGTAACAACTTCTCAGGTCCAGGGGTTAGCACTTTGACACCTGCGGGGTCATTACTCACATGGTCACACCATGCTTCACCCAAGGTGCACAATTCACTAGAGTTCCATTCATGAAATCCCTCAACACTTAGAGGGAAGAGTGGACACCCCTCCCTGCAGGAGCCATGGTGATAGTGTGTCTGTGTGAGGGGCCCTCATGTCATTGACCAGGACCCTGTCTCAGTCCATAATCATAATCACCATCACTGTTTGCTTTTTTAAAATTGTTCTTATTATCTGTAGACATGGTTGTTGTCCAACATAATGACACCTTTTCTCATTTTTTTGTCATTTATTATATTTCCTAAGTAAAATATGTAGTCAGACTATTTTATGTTTATTTTTTTAGTGCTGACAAATGAGGGCTCCTTCTTGCATCTTCTCCATCTGCCCCACACTGGGATCTGATGAGAAAGGTTTGGTCCACCCTCTATAGATGTCTTTGGGGAACTGAACCACACAAACCCCTGGAAGGAGAATTCCTCCCCCTCCCCCACCACCTCACCAAAATAAAAGCCCTGAGCCTGTCTCCTTTTCTGGAATATCAAAGCTCCTCTGACTTGCTGAAGGGCCTTTCCTGTGCTTCTCAAAGATTCCAACTATGTACATGATACATGTCCCTTGTGTGTGTGTTTGTCATCAGCCGGGATGTCTGCACCAAGCTATCGTGTGTCTCTGCCTCTCTGTGGTGTGAACTGCTCTCCGTTCCATGAGCATGATGTCATGTCAATGACCATCACCCCACGGGTCATTCTTCTCTAGCTTTGGGGTCACACACCTCTGGTGCTCACTGTCCACACACATGTGTCCTGCTGCTGGCTGCTGGGGCCCTGAGCTGTGGAGCTGAGCTGCACTGTAGAGTCAGCAGAGCCTCTGGTGGGATTCAGCTCTTGTGGGTCAGTAGATTTCATGATGAATTGTCATTTGGTCACAAGAGTGTTTGAAAGAGAATCTCTTTTTTTTTCCCATAAGAATGTTGTCTTCCTTGACAAGAGACATTTCTTAATTTTTTTTTAATTGTTGACACAATTATGATTTCCTTTAATTCCTCCAGCTTTGCCCACATCCACCCAGCTCCCAGAAATCCTCTCCCGGCCCTGCCACTCTGTCTGTGTCCACGGGCTCCGCATATATGTGTCTGGGTCATCACTTCACCTTCTTTTATCCACTCTTCCCAATACCCCCACTCCTCTGACCTCTGCCAATCTGTTCTGTGTATCCATTTCTCTGGTTCTATTTTGTTTGTCAGTTTATTTTGTTCATTAGCTTCTGTATATACAGGAGATCATGGGGTATTTGTATTTCTGTGACTGGCTTATTTTGCTTAGCATAATAATCTACAGGTTCATACTGCAAAGAGTAAGAGTTTCTTCTTTTTTACAGCTGTGTAGCATTCTATTATGTAAATGTACCACAGTTTTTTATCCACTCATCTACATGGTCAACCGGGTGGTTTCCAGATCTTGGATATTGTAAATAATGCTGCTATGATCACGGGGGTTCATATATTCCTTCTGAATCGTGCTTTGGGATAATTAGAATATACTACCAGAGGTAGGTTCAATGGTCAAAAAGCAGTTTTATTTTTATATTTATATTTTTTGTTAGTAATTTATTTTTATTACAGATGTTTCTCCTTTGAGCCCCTAGACACCCTCCTCCCTATTCCCCTCCCCCAGCATTGTTGTCTATGTCCATCCCTCCTCTGAGGTTTGCCAGTCTGAACGATTCTATTCTTATTTTTTTGAGGAAACTCCATACGGTTTTCCACTGTGGCTGCACCAGTCTGCATTCTCACCGATAGCGCACCAGGGTCCTCCTTTCTCCACATCGTCACCTCACTTGTTTTTTGTTGATTTATTGATAGGAGCCAATCTGACAAGTGTAGTTGTCGTTTTAATTTGCATCTTTCTGATAATTAATAATGCTGAGTATTTTTTAATATGTCTCATGGCCATCTGTATGTTCTCTTTGGAGACGTGTCTATTCAGGGCGTTGGCCCATCTTTTGATTGGATTGTATGTCTTCCTGGGGTTGAGTTGTACATAGTTTTAAAATATTTTGGAATTTAACACCTTATCAAAATGTACCATTGGCAAATAGAAAATAGACTTTTGTAACTCACAGAACTCAGAGGTAAACAATGAATCAACAATCCAGAGAGGTTCCCTGAGGGAAACAATGACATGAAGAGGAAACCACACAGGAAACCAGCCCAAACCTCCAACTGCACCTGCTCCTGGGATGGTTCTTGTGCTCAGGACCCTGAGCGCCCCCTGGTGGTCGCAGCCTCTCCTGCAGGGAGGTTTGTGTCTGGGCTCACACTGACTTCCCCTCACTGTGCCTGTAACACAGTAATACACGGCCGTGTCCTCGGCTCTCAGGCTGTTCATGTGCAGATACAGTGTGTTCTTGGAGTTGTCTCTGGAGATGGTGAGTTGGCCATTCACAGAGTCCGCATAGTTTGTGATACTACTATCATATTTAATATCTCCTACCCACTCCATCCCCTTGTCTGGAGCCTGGCGGACCCAGTGCATCCAGTAGCTACTGAAGCTGAATCCAGAGGCTGCACAGGAGAGTCTCAGAGACCCCCCAGGATGCACCAAGGCTCCCCCAGACTCCACCAGCTGCACCTCACACTGGACACCTGCAAACACAAAGACGTCCTGGTCAGGACACTGTCAAACGTCCACTGTTTCTCTCTCTCATCCACTCTCACACTCAGTGTCTCTTGTTCTCCATAAATTACCTCTTAAAATAGCAACAAGGAAAACCCAGCTGAGCCCAAACTCCATGGTGAGTGCTCTGTGTTTAGTCCTGTTCAGGGAATGGGGACACCTGGGAATGCCAGGGCTGGGCTACTGTCCCAGAGCTGCAGGGTCAGGGCTGGGCTGGATTTTATGGGCAGGGAGGGCCCTATTTGCATGTCCTTCTACTATATAAGGAGCTCTGGGTAGGAGACCTGCAGAGAGGGCCTTGGCTCTGTGCAGGTGCGAATGTCCTGGGGGAGAATCATGGTCATGACAACATATCACGAACTATATATGAATCGTAAGGAGGTTGGGGCATGTCCTGTGTCCACATGTAGTAACAGTGAGCACAGCATCTGGCCTGTGCTCCGCCCCACTGGGCCCCTGAACTCCCCTGAACCAACTCCAGGGTAGAGGGTGCAGACCCCTTGAATGTAATGGGAGCATGAATGAACATCTGTTTTCTGGTGTTACCCACACGTCAGGGTGGAGAGAACCAGACACGTGGGAACAGACCACAGGCTGCAGAACGTGTAAGAGTGGACATCGTGTACACAGTGTCTTTGTGGCCTTGGCCCTGAGTGTCTCTGGTGTCCTGAACTTCAAGGAGACAATGTAGACAGAGGGTTGAGAAGATGCTTCTCTATCCCAGGGACTCAGAGACCCTGAGAAGTCAGGGAGATTCATGGATCTAATGGAAAGGCTGGGGGTTTCCAACACCCAGAAGTCCATGTTCAGAGGGTCTGTCTGCATAGACAGTGATGAAAACCTTAAAGGAGGTGATATAATGGAACAATTAGTGAAGTAATTGTGGATAATTTTACATATGATCAGTGAGGGAGGCTGTTGTCTGAGTCATGCTGGGAACCTTGGTATATTATGTGCAAAGGGACTTTGTCCTATTTGAGTCATTTAGTGATCTGAGATCCAAATATTTTCCAGGGAAATCTAGACAGGTCCTCCTATGGTAAGTGTTTACATCAGAGGGAGGCAGAGGGAGATTAGGCTCCAGGAGGACAAGAACACACTGTGACCTCTGAGGTCAGGGACCTATTCCTGGCTGCGGACATGGAGGAAGAGGCCATGGGACCAGGAATCGAGTTCTAGACTCTGGAAAAGACCAGGAAACAGACTCCCCTGTCTGAGATTGTTGAGGCATCTGTAACAATACGCCTGGGCTGGGGAGATGATAAACAATACACATTGTGTCCCACAGATCTGGAGGATGGGAGTCCTCAGTCAAGGTGCCAGCAAGGTGCCTTCTGGGGAGGGATGTTCTCCTGGTTCTGATCTGACAGCCTCTTGCTGGGTCTGCACGTGGTGGAGGGACCAGCAGGACCTCTGGGCTCCATCAGGAAGGCACTGGTCACTGTCTGGAGGGCCCCTCGTGACGTAAGCATCTCCCCCAGACCCCACCTCCCAACACCATCCTCTTTGGCAATGAGGATCTCAACATGTGAACCTGGGGAGCACAGGAGTTCAGACCACAGCACTGTCCAGGATTCTCTGCAGGAGGGTGGTCCTGCCTCTCCCTGTCCTCAGTCCAGTGAGGTGGATTCATGCTCTGACCTCCAGACTGTGAGGGAATGGCCATGTGCAGACTGAAGCCCAGGTGTGTGGTGATGTGACTCAGTTGTCCTAGGAATGCACAGGCTGGACGTGGACTCCCCATGCTGCTCCTGCTGCGTGATGACCTCAGTGTTGGCCCAGGGACAGGGACACCGCAGGACTGAGGATGTGAGGAGGAGTCTCCTTGGTGTGTCCCTCTGAAGGGAGGCCTGTGAGACGCTGTGCTGACCGAGCCTGTGCTTGAACCTGGCTCCCCTGCCAACCCACGGCTTCCCCACCCGGTGAGCTGACTGTGCTGCCGAATGTCCTGGGTGTGGTGCTCGGCCAGAGACAGGGACACGGAAATTCATCCTTGACTGTCTTATTCGTCCTGTTCCCCAAGCCCAGTGCCATGTTTCAGAGAGAGGGGAACGTCCTAGAACCTGTGAGGGAAACACCCCCATCCACATCTCCGAGTCTGACACCAAGCAGGTGTTCCCAGGTGATGCCCCAATGAACATCCCTCATTCAGAGAAAAGGAGGCTCCATTGTGCCCTGAGAAATAACGATGAGGAACAGGGTCCTTTCAGGAACACTTTCCCTGCCAATTCCTTGCAGTGCATTTGACCCTTTGTGACCTTTCCCTGAATCACTGACTCAACCGTGACAGCATCGCTCCTGGTCTCAGGGCCTGACTGTGTGAGGAGTCAGCAGGCTCCTGGCCCTGCATCTCCTCCCCCAGCACAGCCGCCCTGTCCCTCAGGGATGGGACCCTCCCAGGACGTGGTCCTCACACCGTGTCTCGCACAGTCATGCACGGCCGTGTCCTCAGACTTCAGGCCATTGGTCTGCAGATAGGCCGTGCTGACCGAGGTGTCCATGGAGGAGACAGATCGTCCTGAGCAGCCTGGGCACACGTGGGCTTCCCAGTCTTTGTGCTAAACCAGCTCACACCCTGCAGGCCCTGTCCTGGGGCCTGTCGCACCTGGTGCACATAGTAGCTGGTGAAGGTGGACCCAGAAGCCTTGCAGGAGACCCTCCCTGAGGCCCAGGCTTCCTCCCTCAGCCCAGACTGCACCAGCTGCCCGTGAGAGTGGACACCTGTGGAAAGGAGACAGGAGTGGGTGCAGATTCGCCTGACTGTCCCTGGTCCCCTCCTCAGCCCAGGGACGGGGGAGGCCTTACCTGTAGCCACTGCCACCAAGAGGAGGGTTCTCCAGCTCCAGTCCATGGTGAGGGACTGAGCTGTGGTCACTTCTGTAGGGAGGGTGTGGCTGTGGGTGAGGCTCTCAGGACACAGACTTATCCATATTTAACCTGGACTCCCTCATCTCATTTGCATATACATGAGGCAGAGTATTTCATAGCTGAGGATGGACCCCACCTGAGAGGTGATAAAGGGCACAGGGACCGTGCTCAGTGGGAGTCTGAGGGTCCACATCCCCATCCTGTAAGGAGGACATGTGTCCCTTTCCAGGTCCCTGAGCTCTGTGCACACTGAGCTCCTCCCATCCCCCAGGCCCTGGTGACAACGAGGAAACACTCAGTCCCCACAAGTGGAACTTTCCACCTGTCAACAGGGGATGAGAGACAAAAGCCCAGCAAACCAGAAATCTCCCCCTGTGTCACCCTGAGACTGGATCCTTCACATTGATAATCACTGAGATCCTCCTGGGTTGAGGAGTGGATGATGGTTACATTCATTGCTGAGTAGTATTCCATTACGGATGTTCCCTAGTTTGCTTATTTGTAAAATTAAAGATTTTTGCCTTTTCTTTGCTCTTGACACAAATAAAGATGCTGTATATATTATGATATATATTTTTTATCAACATAAAGATTTGGTCTTTTGGAGCTAACACTGCAAATGGAAACGCTGAGATACATGTTAAGTGTATTTTTAATTAAATAGGAAACTGCGATTCACTTTGAGAAGAAAGAACAACAGTACATAGAGGGACCTGGAGAAGGAAGACCAGTCACTGCGGACATGTCATCTACACACACAGTGTCACCTCCTCACTTGTCTGCAGTGAGAATAGGAGAAGTTAGAACCTCAGAGAAAAAGTGAGAATCGTCCTGGATGCAGCTGAGAGCTGAGGGGAAATCCCTGCTCCCAACAGGAAGCCCCTACTTCCCCCCTCACTCTGCACCTGCTCCTGGGTTGTTTTCTGTGGTCAGTGGGTCCTGAGCGCCCCCTGGTGTCCTGGAGAGCCTACTGCAGCCCCGCTCTCCTGTCCCCCTCAGGAGGTTTGTGTCTGGGCTCACACTGACTTCCCCTCACTGTGTGTCTCGCACAGTAATACACGGCCGTGTCCTCAGTGCTCACGGATCTCAGCTGCAGGGAGAACTGGTTCTTGGACGTGTCTCTGGAGATGGTGGTGCAGCTCTTGAAGGACGGGCTGTAGTAAGTGTTATCATCATAACGTATGCACCCCATCCACAACAGCCCCTTCCCTGGTTTCTGGCGGATCCAGCTCCAGCAGTAACCAGTGGTGATGGAGTAACCAGAGACAGAGCAGGTGAGGGAGAGGGTCTGTGTGGGCTTCACCAGTCCTGGGCCCGACTCCTGCAGCTGCACCTGGGACAGGACACCTGGGGACAAGGAGCATCAGGCCCTGTCAGTCACGTGCAGTAACAACCACCCCCATGGACCTCTGTCTGACCTCTGAGATCCTCACCTTGGGGGGCTGTCACCAGGCACAGGAGAAGACCCAGCAGTCTCATCTTCCTCTAGACCACGGCTCTGCCTTCCCCAGAGACCTCAGCCCTGTGTGAGGAGAGAGCTGTGAGCTTCCCCAGCCCAGGGGAGGATTTACCCTGGAGCTTGAGGAGAAATTTGCATGTGGGGAAGCCTGTTCCTTATAAGTGGGGGACTGAGGTCAGGCTGCCCTGGTCCTTCTATTGCTAATGTGTAGGCTTCCCTTTTCTTGAATGCACTTAGTACATTAGTCAATTATAGGGGACCTCCTGGTACACAAGAATACTGGAGTCAGCTTAATGGTAATGCTCATCTCTAATAAGTGGTGGACGAGTTGAGTAGATTACATTTTTACTTTCTCATGCATCTTTCAAATAGATTTAAAGGGATTAAATTTGTTTAGATAATTTCTTAAACCCAGCCTTCTAATATCTACAGAACTGTCAAATATTTTTTTTAAAAATTTTATTTTTATAAACATAATTTTATATAGCGAAATAATATCTAGGTTGGTTTGAAAATCACAAAATAAAGGACATTCATTCTCAGTATCTTATTTCTTTATGTTGTAACTTTGATCCAAGGAACTATATCCCAAGAACATGTCATTGAGGTACCCTTGATTCTTTTTTATTTATTATTTGTTAAAAAGATATTTCTTTTCTTTTCTTTTATTAATTTATTTTTGTTGCAGATGTTTCTCCTTTCCCCCCCATTGTCACCCTCCTCCCCCTCCCTCTCTGCCTCGTCCCCAATTTTGTTGTCCATGTCCATTGGTTATGAGTACATGCGTACAAGTTCTGTGGATCATTGCTCGCCTCCCCCACTTCCTCTTCTGGCAATTGTCAGTCTGTACCTTACTTCCACATCTCTGGGACTACCCTCTTCCTCAGACTGTTATGTTTACTATATTCCAGAAATAAGTGAGATCATATGATATTTGTCTTTCTCTGCTTGGCTGGTTTCACTTAGGATAATAGTTTCCAGGTCCTCCCATGTCGTCTCATAGGATAACATATCTTTCTTTCTTACAGCTGCATAGTACTCCATTGTGTATATGTACCAAAGCTTTTTTATCCATTCGTCTACTGACGGACAGTTGGGCTGTTTCCAGATATTAGCTATTGTAAATAGCGCTGCTATGAACATGGGGGTACATGTATTCTTTCTGATTGGTGTTTCAGACTTCTTAGGGTATATTCCTAGGAGTGGGATCACTGGGTCAAATGGTAATTCAATTTTTAATTTTTTGAGGTAACACTATAGTGTTTTCCATAGTGGCTGCACCAGTCTGCATTCCCACCAGCAGTGTACTAGAGTCCCCTTTTCTCCACACCCTCGCCAGCACTTGTTGTTTGATGCTTTGTTGATGGTGGCTACTCTGACAGGTGTGAGGTGATACCTAATTGTTGTTTTAATTTGCATCTCTCTGATGATTAGTGATGTTGAGCATTTCTTCATGTGTCTCTTGGCCATTTGTATGTCCTGTTTGGAGAGGTGTCTATTTAGTTCCTCTGCCCATTTTTAAAATGATGTTTGTTACAAATTCTGAGCAACACCGTGCTACATGCCTTTGTTTAGGTTAATGCTAGAAACCTTTTTCTTGCAATCTTTGCCAAACACTCTCAGAGCTAAGTGGTGTCAGACCTGGTGAGTACTTGGATAGGAGACCCCTGATTCTTCATGTTGAAAATTACATAATTTTGCCTTTGAGTCCCTCCTCAAACTCTTCCCTTGTGCAAGCTGATGGCTTATTGCAGAGACCACAACAAATTATATCAGACATATTCATATTTTTACATGGAGAAATGATTGAGAATAAAAGAGTGATTATTCATGTGTACAATTCAGAATCTTTCATATGTGGAAATTGTAAAGGTAGCAGGTTATGTGATCTGTGTTCTCAGTCAAATATTTTCATTGATGTTGGGTTCAGAGGGAGGCAAATCATGTAGGTTCCTAGCACAGATGTGCTCACAGGAAAGGGAACTTTATCCCTGACAGGAACCCTCACTCCCAGGACACACGGCATGGTCAACTGGGCGGTTTTCAAATCTTGGATATTATAAGTAACGCTGCTATAAACACGGGGGTGTATATAGTCTTTCTAATTTGTGTTTTGGGATAATTAGGATATATTTTGAGAAGTGGGTGCTGGGTCAAAAAGAAGTTCTATTTTTATTTTTTTGTATTAATCACTTTATCTTTGTTTCAGATGTGTCGCTATTTCCCCCCTTAGACACCATCCTCCTGATCCCCCCTTCCCACATTATTGTTGTCTATGTCCATTGGTTATGCATATATGCATGTAAGTTCTTTGGTTTATATTACCCTCCTTGCTGCCCCCCTTCTCTGGGGTTTGTCAGACAAAATGTTCTTTTTTTTTTCAGTAAACTCCATAGCGTTTTCCACAGTGGCTGCACCAATCTGCATTCCCACCAGTAGTGCACCAGGGTCTTGTTTTCTCCTCATCCTCCCCAGCACTGGGTGTTTGCTGAGGTATTGATAGGAGCCATTCAGGCAGGTGTAGCTGTCATTTCAGTTTGCACTTCTCTGATGATTAGTAATGTGAGCATTGTTTCATATATCTCATGGCTATCTGTACATCCTCTTTGGAGAAGTGTCTTTTCAGGGCATTGGCCCATATTTTAATTGGATTGTATGTCTTCCTGGTGTTGAGTTGTATGTAGTTTTTAAATATTTTAGAATTTAAGCCCTTATCAAATGTACCTTTGGGAAATAGACCACAGCCTTTTCTAACTCGGAGATGTTAGAGGTAAACATTGAATCAAGAATCCAGAGAGGTTCCCGGAGGGAAACTGTGACTTGAAGAGGAAACCACACAGGAAACCAGCCCAAACCTCCAACTGCACCTGCTCCTGGATGGTCCTTGTGTTCAGGACCCTGAGCGCCCCCTGGTGGTCGCAGCCTCTCCTGCAGGAGGTTTGTGTCTGGGCTCACACTGACTTCCCCTCACTGTGTCTCGCACAGTAATACAGAGCTGTGTCCTCGGTGGTCACGGATCTCAGCTGCAGGGAGAACTGGTTCTTGGACTTTTCACTGGAGATGGTGGTGCGGCTCTTGAGGGACGGGTTGTAGTAAGTGCTACCACTACTACCAGATATGTATGCAATCCATTCCAGCCCCTTCCCTGGTTTCTGGCGCATCCAGCTCCACCAGTAACCGCTGAGTGAGCCCCCAGAGACAGCACAGGTGAGCGAGAGGGTCTGAGAGGGCTTCACCAGTCCTGGGCCCGACTCCTGCAGCTGCACCTGGGACAGGACACCTGGGGACAAGGAGCATCAGGCCCTGTCAGTCACGTGCAGTAACAACCACCCCGTGGACCCTGTCTGACCTCTGAGACCCTCACCTTGGGGGGCTGTCACCAGGCACAGGAGAAGACCCAGCAGTCTCATCTTCTTCTAGACCACGGCTCTGCCTTCCCCAGAGACCTCAGCCCTGTGTGAGGACAGAGCTGTGAGCCTCCCCAGCCCAGGGGAGGATTTACCCTGGAGCTTGGGGAGAAATTTGCATGTGGGGCAGCCTGTTCCTTATAAGTGGAGGGACTGAGGTCAGGCTGCCCTGGTCCTTCTGGGGCCTCTGGGGGGCATCTCTTCCCTTGATCTCACTCTGTATGTAAGTCAGGGAGAGGGGATCCTTGGGTTCAAGAGACATTGGAATGTGGTCAAAGGTTGGCCTCACCTTTCTGAGCATAAGAAGAAATGATAGACTAGACAGGGAGGTTAGACTTTTAACTTCCCATACATCCTTCAGAGTGATTTAAAAGGGATTAGCATTTGTTCAGAGACTTTCTGAGTCCCAATTCTCCAATATACCCATTATTGCCAATTTTTATATCATAATTTCACATAAATATTTTCTATCTTAGTGCAAATATAAAAATAAAGGACATCTAT
The DNA here is from genome assembly GCA_030848825.1 of Tadarida brasiliensis. Taxonomy (NCBI): domain Eukaryota; kingdom Metazoa; phylum Chordata; class Mammalia; order Chiroptera; family Molossidae; genus Tadarida; species Tadarida brasiliensis. The sequence goes on from CM061257.1 coordinate 249,233,443, forward strand.
GTTCAATATTTTATATTTTAATTTTATTTAAATATGTTTTTATTGATTTTATTTTTTAGAGAGTGGAACGGAGAGGGTAACTTCATCACTGACAACAATCCCTGACTCCAGTCTCCCTCCTTCTGCCCCTGGGCATCGTCAGTTGGTCAGAGCTGCCGGGATCTACCACAGAATATATAACGTCCTTAATGTATACTGAACACTTTCTCCCATCAGACAAATACTTTGGAAATGTTATCTCTCTGTGGAGCTTTTCTTTTTATTCCCTTAAAGGAATCTTTGGTGGGATAAAAGCATTTAATATAGCAAAATGTAATTGATGCCTATTTTCTGTGCTGGGCCTGTTTTGGTGAATCACACAGACCCCAGGACGTGCTGAGCCTCACGGTCCAGGGGCATCGGCTGCAGCAGCCACAGGGACAGAGAGGTTCTGGCAGCAGGAGTGAGGGCTGCTGGGAAACTGCCCAGAACTGGACGGGACTTGGACCTGGGTGAGGGGATGGAGCTGGACGTGTTCCGAGTCACAGGACAGAGATGTGCCTGATGTTCATGGGCAGAGTGTAACTGGACATGTGGGTTTAAACCTCTTCCCCTGACGACCCACGAGGACGTGCAGGGCATGGCAGACACAGCTTCTGTCATCGTAGGAAACACCTGAGTGATTATGACCAGGAGTTTGTCAGAATAGAAATGTTAAAGGTTCTGCAGGCAGGGATTAAGGGAAATAAGGAACGTGTCATTACAAAGGGGGGCAGGGGAATCCTGTTACCCAAATGCACCTGCTCACAGTGTCCCTGTCTGAGATAACAATTTCACAGGTCCAGGGGGTTAGCACTTGGACACCAGTGGGGTAATTACTCACATGGTCACACCACGCTCCACCCAAGCTTCACAATTTATTGGAGTTCCATTCATGAAATCCCTCAACACTTAGAGGGAAGAGTGGACACCCCTCCCTGCAGGAGCCATGGTGATAGTGTGTGTGTGTGTGTGTGTGTGTGAGGAGTTGTCTTGTCATTGACTAGGACCCTGTCTCAGTCCATCATCATCATCACCATCCTCACCATTTGCCTACTTCTCATTGTCTGTAGACTTGGTTGTTGACCATATATAATGACCTCTTCTCTCATGTTTTGCCCATTTTTTATGGTTGTTAATTAGAATTGGTAGTCAGTCTCTATTTTATTGTTTCATTGAGTGCTGACAACTGATGGGTCATTCCTGCCTCTTCTCCATCTGCCCCACACTAGGATCTGATGAGAAAGTTGGGTCTCTTTAGATGTCATTGGGAGATTGAACCACACAAGCTCCTGGAGAGAATTCCTCCCTACTCCACACTTTGCCAAAATAAAACCCTGAGCCCATCCCCTTTCCTTGTCTATCAAAGCACTTCTCACTTTCTGAAGGGCCTTTCCTGTGCTTCCCAGAGATTCCAACTGTGTACGTGATACATGTTCCCTGTCCCCTGTGTGTGTTTGTCCTCAGCCTGGACATCTGCACAAGCTGTCGTGGGTCCCTCTGCCTCTGCCTGGTGTCCACTGCTCTGGGTGCTGTGAGTATGATGCCAAGTCAGTGACCATCACCACCGGGGACTTTCATTTCTAGGTTTGGGGTCAAAGGCCTCTGGTGTCCAATGTCCAGCACATGGGTGTCAGGCTGCTGGCTGGCTGGGCCCTGAGCTGGGTGGAGCTGAGCTGCAATGTCGAATCAGCACAACCCCTGGTTGGATGTAGGCTACGTGGGTCAGTGGATTTCATGATTAGTTCTCATTTGGGCACAAGAGCGTCCATAAGAGACTCTGCCTCTTGTTCATATGAGAAAGTGGTCTTTCTGGACAACAGACATTTCTTTATTCTTTCTGTTTAACTGTTGACATCAGTACAGTTGTCCCCATCCCCCCACCTACTGCTCCCCTCCACCATCCCCCACCACTACTTCCCTGGCCTTCAGCACTGTGTTGTCTGTGTCCATGGGCTGTGCATGTAGGTCCTTTGACTCCTCTCCTCACCTCCTTTTATTCACTTGCCCTCCCCCACTCTGATCTGTGTCTGCACGTTCCAGTGTCCACGCCTCTGGCTCTATTTTGTTTGTCAGTTCACTTTGTTCCTCACATTTCACATGTAACTGAGATCACATGGTATTTGACTTTGGCATATTTCTCTTAGCATAATCCTCCCCAGGTCCCTCCATGCTGTCCACAGGGTGAGGGCTGCTTCTTCCTTACAGCTGCGTAGTGTTCCCTTGTGTAAATGCACCTCAGGTTTTATCCACTCATTACTGATGGGCACTTGGGCTGTTCACAGATCTTAGCTACTGCAAATACCACTGCTATGAGTACAGGGTGCAGATATTCTTTCTGATTGGAATTTTGGGATGCCTAGGATATAGTCCCAGAAGTGTGATCACTGTGTTGAATGGCAGTTTCATTACTAATTTATTGAGGAAACTCCACACTGTGTCCACAGTGGCTGCAGCAGTCTGCATTCCCACCAGCAGGGCATGAGGGTTCTGTTCTCTCCACACCCTCACCAGCACTTGTTGTTGGTTGATTTATTGATGGGAGCCATTCTGGCAGATGTGGTTGTATTTTAAGTGGCCTCTCTGTGATGAATAATGACCTCGAACTTTTTTATGTGTCTGTTGGCCATCTGTGTGTCCTCTTTAGAGAAGTTTGTATGCAGGGTCTCTGCCCATTTATTAATGGGAATGTTGGTCTGTGAAATGAGTTGTAAACGTTTTATTTAAATACATTTTTCAATATAACCACTTAAAAGATGTACCATTGGCAAATAGACACTAAATTTTTCTAACTCAGAGACTTCATAGGTAAGCACAGAATCAGGAACACAGAGAGGTTCCCTGAGGAAAACTGTGACATGAAGAGGAAACCACACAGGAAACCAGCCCAAACCTCCAACTGCACCAGCTCCTGGGTGGTCCTTGTGTTCAGGGACCCTGAGCGCCCCCTGGTGGTCGCAGCCTCTCTTGCAGGGAGATTTGTGTCTGGGCTCACACTGACTTCCCCTCACTGTGTCTCTGACACAGTAATACAGGGCCGTGTCTTCATATTTCAAGCTCTTTATTTGCAGATACAGTGTGTACTTGGAGTTGTCTCAGGAGATGGTGAATCAGCCCTTCATAGAGTCTGCATAGTATATATCACCACCGCTACGACTAATGTATGAAACCCACTGCAGCCCCTTCCCTGGAGCCTGGCGGACCCATCTCATGCCATAGCTACTGAAGGTGAATCCAGAGGCTGCACAGGAGAGTCTCAGAGACCCCCCAGGCTGCACTGCGCCTCCCCCAGACTCCACCAGCTGCTCCTCACCCTGGACACCTGCAAACACAAAGACGTCCTGGTCAGGACACTGTCACACGTCCACTGTTTCTCTCTCTTCCACTCACACACTCAGTGTGTCTTGTTCTCCACAAATTACCTCTTAAAATAGCAACAAGGAAAACCCAGCTGAGCCCAAACTCCATGGTGAGTGCACCGTGCTCAGTCCTGTTCAGGGAATGTGGACACCTGGAATCTTGGGGCTGGGCTTGGGTCCCAGACCTGCAGGTTTGGGGCTCGGCTGGATTTTATAGACAGAGGGGGCCCTATTTGAATGTCCTCCTACTATATAGGGAGCTCTGGGGTTGGAGATCTGCAGAGAGGATCATCCCTCAATGCAGGTGTGAGTGTCCTGGGGGAGAATCGTGGTCATGACAACATTTCAGTAACAAAATGAGAATCATAAGGAGATTGGGGCATATCCAGTGTCCATATCTGGTAAGTGTGAGCCCAGCATCTGGTCTGTGGCCTCCCCACTGGGCCACTCAACTCCCCTGAACCAACTCCAGGGCGGAGCAGGACCTGCCCAGTGTGGGTGCAGACCCCTTCAATATAATGAGAAGATGATTGAACGTCTGTATTGTGATGCTACCCCCATGTCAGGGCTGGAGACAAGCAGACACATGAAAAGAGACCACAGGCTGCAGATCTTGTAAGAGTGGACGTCATGGACACTGTGTATGATGCCCTTGGCCCTGAGTGTCTCTGGCTTCCTGACCTCCAAGGAGAGAAAGAAGACTGAGTGTTGAGAAGACTCTTTTGTGTCCCTGGGACTCAGAGACCCTGAGAATTTAAGGAGTGACTACGGTGCTCATGGAGAGGCTGTGGGTTTCCAACACACAGAAGTCCATCTGCAGAGAGTCTGTCTGCATAGACAATAATGAAAACCTGAAAGAAGGCGATATCATAGAACAATTAGGGAGATAAATTTAAGTCGGAATACCTGTGATCAGTGAGAAGGCTCCTATTTAAGGTTAATCACTCATTTATGAAACAGAGACCTTTGCAGTTTAAATTCACAGTCAAGGCCATGGTGATATGAGTTGAACTGATCACATGGCCTGGTCCTTCTCAAGTGTGTTATTTCAACTGTGAGAGTTTATTGTACAAAGAAACAGCTCTGTGTTTCCACAGCGTTTAGATGACGGTGTGTCGTGTCCTCATGTAATAAACGTGTTTACAGAGCATGGAGATAAAGCCTGGACAGTAGACGAGCCCGGAACCCACCTCCTCCTGGGGGACGTGAGCTCAGTGGGTCCTGAGCTCCCCAGGTCCTGAGAGCACGTTTTCCTTCAAAGCCCACAGAGGACCAGAGACTCCTCATCGCCTTCCTCTCATCCAGCCTGGGTGTGGGGTCCCTTCCCGCAGGAGCTCTCTGGACCCTGCTGTTCACAGGACGTCCCCTCCTCGTTCTTTCTGTACAGGACCCTGCCCTCCGCTCCTTGGCTGTGAATCCCCCGAGGTCTCCGTTGCACCACAGGGGAGCCTGTGTCCCTCTCCTTTGGCGATGCTCCCACTGCAAGAGCCTTTGAACAAACACTTCCTTTAAAATTTATAGACTCTAGAAACTGTTCTTCCGTGACAGAGAACCAACCGTAGAGTTTTAAGTAGGGCCGGAGGTTGAGGGTTATTTTTAAGCTGAAAGACAGTTCAGACTCCATAATCTAGTCAGGAAACAGGCTGAGGAACGCGCTCTGTTCCAACACGAGCACCTTCCAGCAGAAGGAAGGGGGTCCGAGAGAAGAGCACCAGGCCCAGGGGGTGGGGTCTGAGGCTCAGAAGGTTGTTCCTGGACTTGTGCTCATGGAGGTCGCTGAGATGGATGTAACAAGTGCTTCCGGGTGGGGATTTATTTCTCTCTTCCATTTTAACACTTTGGATGGAAATGCCTGTCCCTGGATGGAAGGCTGGCCCTGCAGCTGTGTTGTAGGAGAACATGACTAACTGGTCATGGCCGCAGGTCTGCAGACGGAGAACACTTTGCCCTAATAGTCTCCCACATCTGACTGACAGGTGGATTTGGGACTTATCCAATGGTGATATTCAGATGGATGTTGGACTTGAGGCCCTGCTCTCAGGGTCAGCATTTGGAGGATGTTGGTTTGTGCTGAATGCAATTGGCCTGTGGGTGGATGAGAACCGGTGGAAGGTGAGGGTGGCTGTGGTCCTGTGAGTCACGCTCGCAGCCTGGGGATGTTACGTGGCAAATGGGACTCTGTCATATTTGATTCATGTGGGGATCCTGAGATACAAGCATTTTAGTAGATGACCCAGGTGGGTCCTCCTAGGAGAAGTGTTTACATCAGAGAGAGGCAGAGAGAGGTTAGGCTCCAGGAGGACAAGAACACACTGTGACCTCTGAGGCCAGGGACCTATTCCTGGCTGTGGAGATGGAGGAAGAGGCCACAGGACCAGGAAGGCACTTCTAGTCCCTGGAAAAGACCAGGAAACAGACTTCCCTGTGTGACGATGGAGAAACTGACAACACACAGACCCAGAGATGAACAGGCCGTCAAGAGGCTCCTGAGGAGATGCCTGGTCGTCAGGACCTGCACGTCCATCCCCACAGGGAATCTCCTCACAGCTGCAGGATGGCTGTTCTAGGAGGAAACACACTGAAGGAGAACAGACCAGTGTTGGTGAGCGTGGGGAGAGAGGGACCTTGCACTCTCTCGGTGGGAAGGTAAGATCCTGCAGCCACATGGAAACAGCGTGTTGGTTCCTCCAAAATGAGAGTAGGAACCCTGTGTGATTGAGCAGTGAGCTCCCAGGTGTTCATGGAATAAACCCAGAACTCTGGAGAAGGGTTGCACGGCCCTGTTCATTGAAGCCGTGTTCAGTGTAGTGAGACGTGGAAACATCTCTGTCCATCAGTGGGTGAGTGGACAAACATGTGTGATATTCTGAGGATGGAATATTACTCAGCCTGAAATCACAGGGAAGCCCTGCACAACCCCAGCCTGGATGACAGTAGAGGACACTGTGCTCTGTGAAATAAAGCCGTCAGGGAAAGGCAGACAGTGTCTGATTCCACCTACACTGGGGACTGAATTAGGTTTCCTTCCAGCAGAGTGTGCAGGAGCCCAGGCCTGGGTGTGGTGGAGGCTCTGGCAGGAGATGGGACAGTGAAGGGTCAGCTGACCTGGAGTCCTGCGCTGACGGAGAACAAAGACGGAGGCAGCTGGAGGAGACACTGTGTCAGGACACAGTCAGCCCTGGTCGTGGGCCCTGTGCATCCACAGGAGCCTGGGTGTGTCTGTTCAGTGTGTGGAGCCATCCACCCTCAGGGCCTGTGGACAATGAGGGGACATTCAGTCCCCACGGAGGGAGCTTTCCCCTGGGAATGGGGAGAAGGAGACAGAGCCCAGCAAAGCCCTGTGGTCCTAGGGGGCCGTGTGCACACCCAGGACACGCCCCTGTGTGATCTCTGAGACTGGATGGTCCACTCTGAGTCATCACTGAGATCCTCCTGTGCTGAGGTGTGTATCAGTTGATGGTTATGATTTTTGCTGGGTATTATTCCATTGATGGATGTTCCCTAGTTTGCTTATTTGTAAAATCAGAAAAGTATTTGGGTTGTTGTAGCTCCTAACACAAATAAAGATGTTATATATATTTGGGTACATTTCTTTTATGGACATAAAGACTTGTTCTTCTGAAGCAAACATTCCTACTGGGACCACGGAGATCCATGTTAAGTATATATTTAATTTAATAAGGATCCGCAGTTCATTTTCTGTAGAAAGAATAAGCGGACACAGAGGGAACTGGAGAAGGAGAGGAGCCCAATCACTGCCAATATGTCATCTGGACAGACACAGTGTCACCTCCTCACTTGTCTGCAGTGAGAATATCAGAAGTTAGATCCACAGAGAAGAAGGGAGAATCGTCCTGGATGCAGGTGAGAGCTGAGAGGAAATCCCTGCTCCCAACAGGAAGCCCCTCCTTCCCCCTCACTCTGCACCTGCTCCTGGGCTGTTCTCTGTGGTCGTGGGTCCTGAGCGCCCCCTGGTGTCCTGAGCATCCCCTGCAGCCCCGCCCTCCTGTCCCCCCTCAGGAAGTTTGTGTCTGGGCTCACACTGACTTCCCTCACTGTGTATCGCACACAGTAATACGTGGCTGTGTCCTCGGTTCTCAGGCTGCTCAGTGTCATATAAACTTGGCCCTTGGAGGTGTCCCTGCTGATGCTGAGTCTGGATTTCAGCGATGGGCTAAACCTTGTGCCTCCAGTATTCCATATAAGCCCGACCCACTCCAGCCCCTTTCCTGGAGCTTGGCGGATCCAGTCCACACCATAACTCGTTAAAGAGAATCCAGAGACAGAACAGGTGAGAGAGAGGGTCTCCGAGGGCTTCACCAGTCCTGGGCCCAACTCCTGCAGCTGCACCTGGGACAGGACACCTGGAGACAAGGAGCATCAGGCCCTGTCAGTCACATGCAGTAACAACCATCCCATAACCCTGTCTGACCTCTGAGACCCTCACCTTGGGGGGCTGTCACCAGGCACAGGAGAAGACCCAGCAGTCTCATCTCCTTCTAGACCACGGCTCTGCCTTCCCCAGAGACCTCAGCCCTGTGTGAGGAGAGAGCTGTGAGCCTCCCCAGCCCAGGGGAGGATTTATCCTGGAGCTTGAAGAGAAATTTGCATGTGGGGCAGCCTGTTCCTTATAAGTGGAGGACTGAGGTCAGGCTGCCCTGGTCCATCTGGGGCCCCTATGGGGCATCTCTTCCTATGAACTGACTCAACATGTAAGTCAGGGATAGGAGATCACCTGGTTCATGAGACACTCTGGAATATGGTCCAAGTTCGGCCTCAACTTTCTAAGTGAAAGAAGAAATGATGGCTTAGATAGGTAGGTCACAATTTTTACTTCCCATGCATCTTTCAAACCAATTTAAAAGGGACTAGCATTTGTTAAGATAGTTTCTGATTCCCAGCCCTTTAGTATATCCACTGTTTACAAATATTTACATTATTATTTAATAAATATAATATCCACCTTCATGCAAAACTAAAAATAAAGGACAGGCATGCTCAATATCGTATGTATTGATGTTATTTAATTATAACATTATAGGTTTTTATTTTTTAGAAAGAGAGGAAGGGAGAGGGGAGATAGAACTCACTGTGAGAGAGAAACATTGATTGGCTTCCTCCTGCTCCTCCCCTTCTGGTGGTTGAACCCCCAACCCAGGCATGTGCCCTGACCTGGAATAGAACTGGGACATCTCAGTTTAGGGGACAATCGTCAGTTCTCTGAGCCACACCGACCAGGCTCTTGTATCTTAATTTATGACATTCCTTTGATCTGAGAAACTACATCCCAAGCTCAGGCAGGTGGGACATTCTTGAAAACTGATGTTGGAAAGTTTGTGATTATGTCTACAGCTTCCTGTGCACACTCTTCCATTATGAAACCTTATGGCCTATTGCAGAGACCCAGACTAGTTACATCACACATATTCATGCTTTTAATTGTAGAAAAAAATGAAATCATTGATTATGCCTGTGTACAACTCAGAATCATTCATGTGCTGAAATGATTATGGCAGGAGATTGACCTGCTTTCTCTGTCTAGTGTTATCAGTGATGTCGGGGTTCAGAGGGGGGTTAGTGAAGAGAATTCCTATCCTATATTTTCTCATAGGAAAGGGAATTTTACCCCTGACAGGAACCCTCATTCCAGCCTCCCACCCTCTGTCCTTGGAGATTGACTCTGTGGTCAGGGGTGCTGGGCTCTCCCACAGAACATGTAATGTCCTTAATGTACAATGAACACATTCTCCCATCAGACAGTGATTTGGAAATGTAGTCTCTCTGGTAGCTTGTCTTTTCACTTCCTTCATTGATTCTTTGGTGGGATAAATGTATGTAATTTGGCAAAGTCTAATTCACCCCTATTTGCTGTAGTTTGAGGGAGAGAGAGAAAGAGAGAGAGAGAGAGAGAGAGAGAGAGAGAGAGACATCAGCTGGCTGCCCCCGCCCCCCCACGACCAAACCAGGACCAGGGTTGTATTGCAACCGAGATACATGTCCTTGACTGGAATTTAACCTGCAAGTATTTGGTCCATGGGACGACGCTCTAACCATTGAGTAAATCATGACACAGCATATTCATGGGCAGGTGCTTAATTGGTTGGAGCGTCATCCCGTACACTGAGAGGTTGCAGGTTCAATTCTCAATCAGGGCCTGTGCTGGAGGCAACCAATCCTCTCTCTCTCTCTCTCTCTCTCTCTCTCTCTCTCTCTCTCTTCGCTCTCTTCCCTCTAAATCCCTAAACATATCTTCAGGTAAGGATGAAAACATAAACAAGTGTTGTAGGTTCAAGATTTATTTAATGATACCATTTCTACACACACACACACACACACACACACACACACACACACACACACACAATGGGTATTAAATAAACAAATACGTGTAGTATATGTAATGTTTCTTTAATGCATAAGGACCACATGCTCCCATCAGACAAGACATTTTAAAATACAATATCTATGTTCATATGGGTCTTTTCATTCTCTAAATGCAATATTTGGTGGAATGAATGTGTTTAATTTAGCAAACTCTAATCCACCCCTATTTTCTGTGCTGGGTGTGTTTTTGTGAATCACACAGACCCCCAGGACCTGCTAAGCCTCACAATCCAGGGGCATTGGCTGCAGCCACAGGGACAGAGAGGTTCTGGCACCAGGAGTGAGGGCTGCTGGGAAACTGCCCAGAACTGGACGGGACTTGGACCTGGGTGAGGGGAGGAAGCTGGACATGTTCTGAGTCACAGGACAGAGATGTGCCTGATGTTCATGGGCAGAGGGTTATTGGACATGTGGGTTTAAACCACTTTCCTCTGATGACCCTGAGGGAGGGCCATAGTTGGAGACGAAGGGTTCGCCTGACAGAAAGTTTTTGCTCAGGAAATTCAGGAGAAACTGCATGGTCCTTCCTGAAATGCAGGGAGATTTAGGAAATCTCAAACTTTCATGGACTGATATTAATTATGTGCTGACCGTTTCCCCTAGCTCAGAAATCCCTCTGCATTTTTTCTTCTCAGAATAAAAATGCTGGTTCTGATACATGTGAGAATGTTGCTATCAGAGAGACCCTTGGAGAAACTGTTATCTGGAGAGGAAGCCCAGAGCCTCAGAGGATACAGCCATACACAACCTGCCTGTGCTCCTGGGGCTGCAACAGAGTCCCTGGGTCCTGAGCGCCCCCTGCAGCCCCGCCCTCCTGTCCCCTCAGGAGGTGTGTGTCTGGGCTCACGCTGACTTCCCCTCACTATGTTTCTCCCACAGTAATACAGGGCCGTGTCCTCTGCTCTCAGGCTGTTCAATGTTAAATAAAGTTGGCTCTTGGAGGTGTCCATGGAGATGCTGAGTTGGGATTTCAGAGTTGGGTTATAGTATGTGTTTTCAACCCTATCGACAGCACTGACCCACTCCAGACCCTTTCCTGGAGACTGGAGGATCCAATTCACATCATAGCTCATTAAAGAGAAGCCAGAGACAGCGCAGGTGAGGGAGAGGGTCTGCGAGGGCTTCACCAGTCCTGGGCCCGACTCCTGCAGCTGTACCTGGGACAGGACACCTGGGGACAAGGAGCATCAGGCCCTGTCAGTCACGGTGAGGGGCTGAGCTGTGGGCACTTCTGTAGGGAGGGTGTGGATGTGGGTGATGCTCTCAGGGCACAGACTTATCCATATTCATCCTGGTCTACTTCATCTAATCTACATATTCATGAGGTGGAGTATTTCATAGCTGAGGACTGGACCCCACCTGAGAGAAGTTAAAGGGATAGGAAAGTTGCTCAGTTGGAGTCTGAGAGTCCACATCCCAATCCTGGTAGGAGGATATGTGTCCCCTGCCAGGTCCCGAGCTCTGTGCTCACTGAGGCCCTCCCTCTGAGGAACAAGCCCCACAAGACTTGTTCCTCATTGTGAACCCAACTTTGAGAGACAGGGGGATTTCCTGGACCATCTCTGGGCTTTGGTACCTGAATGTTTATTCCTGGATCAGTGTGTCTGCAAAGTGCTGCACCCACTGAGGTAATAGAGCCATCCCTGACCCAGCTCCTCACAATCCAGAAGCCCTATAAATACCCACTTTGTGTGTGTTTCTTATGTTTATGGAGGTTGGTAATGCTCTGATTGAACAGGATATTAGTACTCACTTCAGCATTCCTGTCCAGCTTTCTTTTTAGATTGTTTTTATGAAAAGAGGAAGACCCCGGCCCTCAGAGGAAATCCCTGTGCAGCTCTTGCCGCACCTGCTCCTGGGGCAGCAGCCCTGTGCTCAAGGGTCCTGAGCGCCCCCTGCTGCCTAGTCATTTCCCCTGCAGGTGAAGGTCCTTCAGGGCTCACAGGGCATTGACCTCTCAGCCTCTCTAGTTCAGTAGTAAAGGCTGTGCCCCAACTTCACAATGTTCCCGCAGGGACACCGTATACTTTTCATATCTATGTACATGATGAACTGGCCTTACTGAACCCCGTGACTGTGCAAGGAGACCCCAACACAGAGCTTTATGAAGCTACCACTGAGCCTTTCCCTGAATCAGCCAGATGGACTAACACAGCTGAACCTCCCTGAGTCCAGAAGCTCTCAGGGACGCTGGGGCCTCTTATGTCCTTAGGTCCTGTGGTTGAAGGTCACATCTGAGTATCCCAAATCCCACTGCACGTCTACCATTCAATAAATAAATCACACACACACACACACACACACACACACACACACACACACACACACAGAGTGATGACTGTCATTGCTATGAATGCAGAGTTGCCCTTCTTCCCTGAACCCAACTCATGGTCAGTGACCACAGATGGATTCTAGGCCTGGAGTGACTTCCTTTGGAAGCTGATCAAATGCACCCACGATGCACAAGCAGGCTTTGCAGAGCACATGTCTTGTGTTCCTCTGTTCTCGCAGGTCCTGTGAACACAGATGCTGATTAGAACGGATCAGACCTGCTCCAGGGAGGGTCAGAGGAGGAGCTGGTTTCCCATTGACTGCAGGGCTCAGTAGCTGAGAGTCCCCTGCAGACCTCACACCTGTATTAGGGGACCCCTGAGAGTGGTGAGGCTGAGGAGACAGCACTGTTGTCAGCTGTCAGGTGAGGCTGCTCTCCCAGGTCACCTGGTGGGTGGGGCAGCAGTGGGCAGGGGAGTAAGGCCAGCTCTGTGTGGGACACCCTGGCTTCCTCAGGACACCTGGTTTCAGGACAGGCTTGGTGTTTGTCCATTCTGGTTGCTGCATCCTGGTAGTTATCTTCCCTCCTGACCACCTGCCCCATGGCTCTGTTCCCCACATCCCACGTGAAGACAGACCCTCTATTCAGTGACATCCCAGCTATGCCCATCAGTCCCTGCAGAAACCACCATCTGCAATTGCTTGTGCATGTCTGGTTCAGCCTTCACGGCTATTCCTGCATTGAGTGTGTCCTCACGACTGAGAATTCAGGTACCTGCTCCTGGGTGGTCCTTGTGTTCAGGGACACTGAACGCCCCCTGGTGGTCGCAGCCTCTCCTGCAGGGAGGTTTGTGTCTGGGCTCACACTGACTGCCCCTCACTGTGTATCTCGCACAGTAATACACGGCCGTGTCCTCAGCTATCAGGCTGTTCATTTGCAGATACAGCATGTTCTTGGAGTTGTCTCTGGAAATGGTGAATCTCCCCTTGACAGAGTCAGCGTAGTATGTTTTACTTCCATCACCATAGATTCGACTTATCCACTCCAGCCCCTTCCCTGGAGCCTGGCGGACCCAGTGCATACTGTAGCCACTGAAGGTGAATCCAGAGGCTGCACAGGACAGTCTCAGAGACCCCCCAGGCCGCGCCGAGGCTCCCCCAGACTCCACCAGCTGCACCTCACACTGGACACCTGCAAACACAGAGACGTCCTGGTCAGGACACTGTCACACGTCCACTGTTTCTCTCTCTCATCCACTCTCACACTCAGTGTCTCTTGTTCTCCACAAATTACCTCTTAAAATAGCAACAAGGAAAACCCATCTGAGCCCAAACTCCATGGTGAGTGGTCTGTGTTCAGTCCAGATCAGGTAATGGGGACACCTGGGAATCCCGGGGCTGGGCTCCTGTCTCAGAGCTGCAGGGTCAGGGCTGGGCTGGATTTTATGGGCAGAGGGGGCCCTATTTGCATGTCCTCCTACCATATAGGGAGCTCTGTGGTTGGAGACCTGCAGAAAGGGCAGTGCCTCAGAGCAGGTGTGAGTGTCCTGGGGGAGAATCATGGTCATGACAACATTTCAATAACAAAATGAGAATCATAAGGAGGTTGGGGCATGTCCTGTGTCCACATCTGGTAACAGTGAGCCCAGCATCTGGCCTGTTGCCTCCCCACTGTGCCACTCAACTCCCCTGAGCAACTCCAGGGCAGAGCAAGACCTGCCCAGTGTGGGTGCAGACCCCTTCAATATAACGAGAACATGAATGAACGTCTGTATTGTGATGCTACCCACATGTCAGGGCTGGAGACAAGCAGACACATGGAAAGAGACCACAGGCTGCAGATCTTGAAAGAGTGGACGTCATGGACACTGTGTATGATGCCCTTGGCCCTGAGTGTCTCTGGCTTCCTGACCTTCAATGAGAGAAAGAAGACTGAGTGTTGAGAAGGCGCTTTTGTGTCCCTGGGACTCAGAGACCCTGAGAAGTCAGGGAGATTCATGAAGCTGATGGAGAGGCTGTGGGTTTCCAACACCTAGAAGTCTATGTTCAGAGGGTCTGTCTGCATAGACAGTAATGAAAACCTTAAAGAAGGTGATGAAATGGAACAATTAGTGAAGTAATTGTGGATGAAGATACATATGATCAGTGAGGGGGGGTGTTGTCTGAGTCATCCTGGGAACCTTTGTATATTATGTGCAAAGTGACTTTGTCATATTTGAGTCATTTAGCGACTTTGAGATCCAAATACTTTCCAGGATCTTCCAGACAGGTCCTCCTATGGTAAGTGTTTACATCAGAGTGAGGCAGAGGGAGATTAGGCTCTAGGAGGACAAGAACACCCTGTGACCTCTGAGGTCAGGGGACCTATTCCAGGCTGTGGAGATGGAGGAAGAGGCAACAGGACCAGAGATGCAGTTCTAGCAGCTGGAAAAGACAAGGAAACAGGCTCCCCTGTCTGAGATAGTTCAGGCAGATGTAACAATATGCCTGGGCTGGGGAGGTGATAAACAACACACATTTGTGTCCCACAGATCTGGAGGCTGGGAGTCCTCGGTAAAGGTGCCAGCAAGGTGCCTTCAGGAGAGGGACTTCCTCCTGGTTCTGGTCAGACAGCCTCTTGCTGGGTCTGCACATGGTGGAGGGACCAGCAGGACCTCTGGGCTCCATCAGGAAGGCACTGTTCCCATCAGGGGGACCACTCATGACCTAAACATCTTCTCCAGACCCCACCAACCAACACCATCCTCTTTTGGGTTGAGGATTTCAACATGTGAATGTGGGAAGCACAGGTGTTCAGACCACAGCACCGTACTGGAGCCTCTGCAGGAGGGTGGTCCTGTCTCCCCCTGACCTCAATCCAGTGAGGTGGATTCATGCTCTGACCTCCAGACTGTAAGGGAATGACCATGTGCAGACTGAAGCCCAGGTGTGTGGTGATGTGACTCGGTTGTCCTAGGAATGCACAGGCTGGACGTGGTCTCCCATTATCAAGGGTGTTCCCACACTGCTCCTGCTGCGTGATGACTCAGTGCTGGCCCAGGGACAGGGACACCGCAGGGCTGGGGATCCGAGGAGGAGTCTCCTTGGTGTGTCCCTCTGAAGGGAGGCCTGTGAGACGCTATGCTGACCCAGCCTGTGCTTGAACCTGGCTCCCCTGCCAACCCACGGCTTCCCCACCCGGTGAGCTGACTGTGCTGCTGAATGTCCCGGGTGTGGTGCTCAGCCAGAGACAGGGACATGGAAATTCATCCTTCACTGTCTCCTTCATCCTGTTCCCCAAGCCCAGTGCCATGTTTCAGAAAGAGGGAACATTCTAGAACATGTGAGGGAGACACTCCCGTCCAGACCCCAAGTTGGACACCCACCAGGTGTTCCCAAGTGATGGCTCAATGAACATCCCTCATTCAGAGAACAGGAGGCTCCATTGTGCCCTGGAAAATAACGATGAAGAACAAGGTCCTTTCAGGAACACCTTCCCTGCCAATTCCTTGCAGTGCACTTGACCCCTGTGACCTTTCCTGGATCACTGACTCGCCCGTGACAGCGTCACTCCTGGTCTCAGGGCCTGACTGTGTGAGGAGTCAGCAGGCTCCTGGCCCTGCATCTCCTCCCCCAGCACAGCCGCCCTGTCCCTCAGGGATGGGACCCTCCCAGGATGGGGTCCTCACACTGTGTCTCGCACAGTCATGCACGGCCGTGTCCTCAGACTTCAGGCCATTGGTCTGCAGATAGGCCATGCTGACCGAGGTGTCCATGGAGGAGACAGATCGTTCTGAGCAGCCTGGGCACATGTGGGCTTCCCAGTGTTTGTGCTAAACCAGCTCACACACTGCAGGCCCTGTTCTGGGGCCTGTCGCACCCAGTGCACGTAGTCGCTGGTGAAGGTGGACCCAGAAGCCTTGCAGGAGACCCTCCCTGAGGACCCAGGCTTCCTCCCTCAGCCCCAGACTGCACCAGCTGCCCCTGGGAGTGGACACCTGTGGAGAGGAGACAGGAGTGGGTGGACATCCCCCTGACTGTCCCTGGTCCCCTCCTCAGCCCAGGGACACGGGAGCCCATTCCTATAGCCACTGCCACCAGGAGGAGGGTTCTCCAGCTCCAGTCCATGGTGAGGGGTGAGCTGCGGGCACTTTTGTAGGGAGGGTGTGGCTGTGGGTGAGCTCTCAGGGCACAGACTTATCCATATTTAACCTGGCCTCCTTCATCACATTTGCATATTCCTGAGAGGTGATAGAGTTCACAGGGACCATGATCAGTGGGGATCTGAGAGTCCACGTCCTAATCCTTGTAAGAAGACATGTGTCCCCTGCCAGGTCCCTGAACTCTGTGCACACGGAGCTCCTCCCATCCCCCAGGGCCATGGTAACAAAGAGGGAACACTCAGTCCGCACACAGTGGAGCTTTCCCCTGGGAATGGGGAGAAGGAGACAGAGCCCAGCAAACCCCTGTGGTCCTAGGGGGCTGTGTGCACACCCAGGACACGCCCCTGTGTGATCGCTGAGACTGGATCCTCCACTCTGAGTCATCACTGAGACCCTCCTGTGCTGAGGTGAGTATCAGCTGATGGTTATTTTTATAGCTGAGCAGTATTTGTTGATGGATATTCCCTAGTTTGCTTACTTATAAAGTTAGAAGGACTTTTGTGTCATTTGTATTTTCTAATTAAAACCACCTATGAATATTTGTATACTTTTTTTTATTAACACAAAGATTCATTCTTATGTAGGAAACACTCCCAGTGGCCCCGCTGACATACATGTTAAGTATATATTTCATTTAATGAGAAACCACGATCACTTTGTGAGTATAGAATAACAAGACATAGAAGGACCTGGAGAAGGAGAGAAGCCCAGTCACTGCGGACATGTCATCTGCACACACAGTGTCATCTCCTCACTTGTCTGCAGTGAGAATATGAGAAGTTAGAGCCACAGAGAAAAAGCGAGAACCTTCCTGGATGCAGCTGAGAGCTGAGAGGAAATCCCTGCTCCCAACAGGAAGCCCCTCCTTCCCCCACACTCTGCACCTGCTCCTGGGCTGTTCTCTGTGGTCGGTGTGTCCTGAGCGCCCCCTGGTGTTCTGAGCGCCCCCTGCAGCCCCACCCTCCTGTCCCCTCAGAAGGTTTGTGTGTGGGCTCACACTGACTTCACCTCACTGTGTCTCCCGCACAGTAATACATGGCCGTGTCCTTGGTGGTCACGGAGCTCAGCTGCAGGGAGAACTGGTTCTTGGATGTGTCTCTGGAGATGGTGGTGCAGCTCTTGAGGGACGGGCTGTAGTAAGTGTTATCATCATAATCTATGGTAGCCACACACTCCAGCCCCTTCCCTGGGTTCTGGCGGATCCAGCTCCAGTAACCATTGCCTAATGAGCCCCCAGACATAGCGCAGGTAAGGGAGAGGGTCTGCGAGGGCTTCACCAGTCCTTGGCCTTACTCCTGCATCTGCACCTGGGACAGGACACCTGGGGACAAGGAGCATCAGGCCCTGTCAGTCAAGTGCAGTCACAACCACCCCACAGACCCCTGTCTGACCTCTGAGACCCTCACCTTGGGGGGTTGTCACCAGGCACAGGAGAAGACCCAGCAGTCTCATCTTTTTGTAGACCATGGCTCTGCCTTCCCCGGAGACCTCAGCCCTGTGTGAGGAGAGAGCTGTGAGCCTCCCCAGCCCAGGGGAGGATTTACCCTGGAGCTTAAGGAGAAATATGCATGTGAGGCAGCCTGATCCGTATAAGTGGAGGACTGAGGTCAGGCTGCCCTGATCTTCTGGGATCTCTGTGGAGTCATCTCTTCCCTTGTACTCACTCACGATGTACGTCTGAGATAGGGGATCCTCTGGTTCATAGGACACATTAGAATGTGGTCAAAGTTTGGCCTCAACTTTGTGAGCACATGACGAAATGATGGACTCGATAGGTACGTTACGCTTTTTATTTCCCATGCGTCTTTCAGACTGATTTAAAAGGGACTATACCCTAAATTGTTTGGCTCAGTGGTTAGAGCATCGGCCTGCTGACCAAAGATTTCCAGGTTCGGCTCCAGCCAAGGTCATGTACCTCAGTTGCAGTTTGTCCCCAGCCCAGGTTGGGGTCATGTGTGTGGCAGCCAGTGGATGCGTCTCTCACATCAATTTTTTTTCCTCTCTCTCTCCCTCCCACTCTGTCTGAAGATAATTGTAAAAATATATATAAAAAGGGACTAGCCAGTCAGTTTCTGAATAACAACTCTCTATTATACCTGTTATTTCCAAATTTTTATATGAAAATTTCTTACAAATAATGTCTACCTTCGTACAAAAATAAAAAATAAAAACAGTCATCCTCAATGTCTTTTATCTTAATTAAAATATTTTAATTGATTTTTTTAGATGGTGCACAAGGAGGAGGTGAAATAGAAACATCGATGTGAGAGAGAAACAGCAATCAGCTTCCTCCCGCACGCCCACTATTGGGCGTCAAACCCTCAACCCCAGTGTGTGCCCTGACCAGGTATTGAATTGAGGACCTCTCAGTTTATGGGACGACGCTCAGTCCACTGACCCACACCAGCCAGGCTCATACCTTCATTTACGACTTTACTTTGAGCTGAGAAACTACCTCCCAAGCTCAGGCGGCATGGACATTCTTAATTATTGATGTTGGAAGATTTGTAGTTGTGTCTACAGCTTGCTGTGCAAACTCTTCCATTATGCACACCCTGTTCTATTGCAGAGACCCCAAACTAGTTACATCAGACATAATCATGCTGTTACATGGAGAAAAGACAAGACATGTAAGCAGATTATGCCTGTGTACAACTCACATTGTGAAATGATTATGGCAGGAGATTGACCTGTTTTCTCTGTGTAGTGTTTTCAGTGATGTCGGGGATCAGAGGAAGGTTAGTGAAGGGAATTCCTTACATAGTTTTCTCGTAGGATTTTCAACCTTATATAAATTTCTGAATCTCAGCCTCCTTCCCTCTGTCCCTGGGGATGGACTCTGTGCTCAGAGGTGCTGGGCTCTCCCACAGAATATATAACATCCTAAATGTATAATGAACAAATTCTTCCCTGGTCAGTTTGGCTCACTGGTTAGAGTGTTGGAGCACAGACCCATGGGTCGCAGTTCTATTCAAGTGCACATACCTTGGCTGCAGTTCATCTCCGGCCCTGGTTGGGGTCGTGCAGGAGACAACCAGTCAATGAGTCTCTCTCAGGTCAATGTTTCTCTCTCTCTCCCTCTCAACCCACCTCCAAGTCTATCTGAAGACAAATAGAGACATGTCCTCAGATGAGGATTAAAAAAAAAGAAAAAAACGAACAAATTCTCCCATCAGACAAGTGATTTGCAAATACATTCTCTCTGCCTTGGCTTCTCTTTTATTTCCCTTAATAAAAATTTTGGTTATTTGGTGGGACAAATCTATATAATTTAGCAACGACCAATTCACCCCTGTTTTCTGTACTGGGCTTATTTGGGTGAATCACACAGAACCCCAGGACGTGCTGAGCCTCATGGTCCAGGGGCATCGGCTGCAGCAGCTACAAGGACAGAAAGGTTCTGCACCAGGAGTGAGGGCTGCTGGGAAACTGCCCAGAACTGGACGGGACTTGGACCTGGGTGAGGGGAGGAAGCTGGACGTGTTCTGAGTCACAGGACACAGATGTGCCTGATTTTCACGGACAGAGAGTTACTGGACATGTGGGTTTAAACCTCTTCCATGAAGACCCAGGAGGATGTGCAGGGCATGATAGACACAGCTTCTGTCATCATAACTCATTGGGGCTCCATTCATAAAATCCCTCACCACTTAGAGGGAAGAGTGGACACCCCTCCCTGCAGGAGCCATGGTGCTGGTGTGTCTGTGTGAGGGGCCCTCATGTCATTGACCAGGACCCTGTCTCAGTCCATCGCCATCCCCATCATCATAATCATCACCATCACCATTTGTTTACTTAAAATTGTTCTTATTTTCTGTAGACGTGGTTGTTGTTCACACACGATGACATTTTATTGACAGGTCCCCTGTCCAATCCCATTGTCATTGTCACCACCACCACCATCTTCAACCTCATCAGTATTGCTTATATGTAATCAGTCTTCTCATTTTCTCTAGACCTGGTTTTGTACCCACATAATGATCCTTTATCTCAATCTTTATTCATTTTATACAATTTTTAACTTGAATATGTAGCCGTTCGCTATTTTCTTTTTCATTACTGCTGAGTCCCTGCCAGGTCCCTGAGCTCTGTGCACACTGAGGTCCTCCTATTTCTCAGGGCCTGGTGACAATGAGGGAACACTCAGTCCCCAGGAGGGGAGCTTCTCACCTGTCAGTAAGGAGAGGGAGACAGAGCCCAGCTAACCCCTGTGGTCCTAGGGGGCTGTGTGCACACCCAGGACACGCCCCTGTGTGACCTCTGAGACTGGATCCTCCACTCTGAGTCATCACTGAGACCCTCCAGCGCTGAGGTGTGTATCAGTTGATGGTTATTTTCATTGCTGAATAGTATTCCATTGAAGGATGTTCCCTAGTTTGCTCATTTGTAAAATTAGAAATACGTTTGGGTTATTGTAGCTCCTAACACATATAAAGATGCTAAAAGTAATGAATTCATTTTTTTTTATGAACATAAAGATGCATTCTTGTGGAGCAAACATTCCAAGTGAGATCACTGAGATACATGTAAAGTATATACTTAATGTAGTAAGAAACTGCGATTCACTCTGTGAAGAAAGAATAACCAGACACAGAGAGACCTGGAGAAGGAGAGGAGCCCAGTCACTGCCGACATGTCATCTGCACACACAGTGTCACCTCCTCACTTGTCCGCAGTGAGAATATGAGAAGTTAGAGCCACAGAGAAAAGGCGAGAACCATCCTGGTTGCAGCTGAGAAATGAGGGGAAATCCCTGTTCCCAAGGGAAGCTCCTCCTTCCCCCTCACTCTGCACCTGCTCCTGGGCTGTTCTCTGTGGTCGGTTGGTCCTGAGCGCCCCCTGGTGTCCTGAATGCCCCCTGCAGCTCCGCCCTGCTGTCCCCTCAGGAGGTTTGTGTGTGGGCTCACACTGACTTCCCCTCACTGTGTCTCCCTCACAGTAATACACGGCTGTGTCCTCGGTGGTCACGGAGCTCACCTGCAGGGAGAACTGGTTCTTGGACGTGTCTCTGGAGATCGTGCTGCGGCTCTTGAAGGACGGGTTATAGCCAGTGTTTCCATTATATGCTATAACCCCGACCCACTCCAGCCCCCTATCTGGTTTCTGGCGGATCCAGCTCCAGACATAACCAGTGTTTGTGATGGAGATTCCAGACACAGCGCAGGTGAGGGAGAGGGTCTGCGTGGGCTTCACCAGTCCTGGGCCTGACTCCTGCAGCTGCAGCTGCACCTGGGACAGGACACCTGGGGACAAGGAGCATCAGGCCCTGTCAGTCACATGCAGTCACAACCACCCCATGTACCCTGTCTGACTTCTGAGACCTCACCTTGGGGGGCTGTCACCAGGCACAGGAGAAGACCCAGCAGTCTCATCTTCTTCTAGACCACGGCTCTGCCTTCCCCAGAGACCTCAGCCCTGTGTGAGGAGAGAGCCGTGAGCCTCCCCAGCCCAGGGAAGGATTTACCCTCAAGTTTGGGGAGAAATTTTCATGTGGGGCAGCATGTTCCTGATAAGTGGAGGACTGAGGTCAGGCTGCCCTGGTTCTCTGGGCCCCTCTGGGGGCTTCTCTTCCCTTGAACTGACTCACCATGTAAGTCAGGGAAATGGGATCACTTGGTTGATGAGACCTGTGGAGTCAGCTTAATAGACATGCCCATCTCTGATAATTGGTGGACTGCATGAGAAGATTATATTTTTAATTTCTAATACATCTTTCTTATAGATTTATAGGAATTTCATTGGTCCAGGTAGTTTCATACACTCAACTCTCTAATATATAGACCACTGTCAAATATTTTTTATAAACAATTATATTTTTATAAACATAAAATCACAAAATAAAGGACATTCATTCTCTGGATCTTATATGTTTATTTATGTTGTGGAGATCCAAGGAACTATATCCCTAGAAGAGGTTAATGGGAAATTCTTGATTCTTTTCTTTATTTTGTTTTGTTTGGATAAAATTATATTCATTATAAGTTCTGAGTAACACGATATGATGGGCCATTTTTAAAGTTATTACTTGATCCAGTTTTCTTACAATCTTTACCAATAACCTTCAGCAGTTAAGCAAGGTCAGGCCTGGTTAGTACTTGGAAGGGAGACCTTGATCCTTGATGTTGAAAATTGGTAATGCTGTCTTAGAGTCCCTCCTCAGACTCTTCCCTTCTGCAAGCCCACGGATTATTGTAGAGACCTCACTCTAATGATATCAGACATAATCACGTTTATACACAGAGAAATGATTGAAAATAGAAAGAGTGATTATGTATTAGTAAATTCAGATTATTTTGTTTATAATTGGGGGACTGATAACAGGCTGCCCTGGTCCTTCTGGGGCCCCTGCTGAGCATCTTCTTGAACTCACTCACGATGTAAGTCAGGGAAAGGGGATCACCTGGTGTGTGAGACACATTGGAAAGAGGTCAAGGATGGTCTAATCTTTCTGAGCATAAGAGAAACGATGGACTCGATGAGCAGGTCACTGTTAAGTTCTCAGGCATCTTTCAGACAGACTCAAAAAGGACAAGCATTTTCACAGTTTCTGAATCCCAGTTCTCTAGTATATGCACAACTTTGTAAATATTTTATCATTATTTCATACAAATAAATTCTACCATCGTGGAAAAAACTTAATAAATAAAACATCCATGTTCAGTATTTTTTGTCTTAATTTATGGCATTACTCTGATCTGAGAAACCACCTCCCAAGCACAGGCTGATGGGACATTCTTCCTCCTAATGTTGTCAGTTGTGTGACTGGGTCTACACTTTCTTGTGCAAACTCTTTCTTTATGAAAGCTCATGGCACATTGCAGAGACAAAACCTTGTTCCTTTAGAAATGATCATGGTTTCCCTGGTCGGTTTGGCTTAGTGGTTTGAGCGTCAGCCCAGGGATCACGGGGTCTAGGGTTTGATTCCCAGTCAAGGGCTGTGCCTGTGTTGGAGGTTCGATCCCCGCTAGGTTCCTGTCTTGAGGGAGGTAACAAATCATTGTGTCTCCCTTACATCTCTCTCTCTCTCTCTCTCTCTCTCTCTCTCTCTCTCTCTCTCTCTCTCTCTCTCTTCCTCTCTCCTCTCCCTCTACAATCAATAAAAATATCCTCAGGTAAGGATTAAATTGTAGGTGTGATATTTATTTAGTGGCATATCTCTGCACACACACACACACACACACACACACACGCACACACACACACTGTGATGATTTTCATTGTACTGAATCCCAAATTCTCTTTCTCCTCTGTGCCTAGCACATGGGCTTTGCCCTTACACTGACCCTCACCTAGCATGTGACCTTCCTTCACAAAGAGAACAGACCCAACATGACTGACGTGCAGACAGGGCTGGGCCTGCACCTGTGGTTCCTGTTCTCCCAGCACCTGGATCCTGCAGATGCCGTGGTGAGAGGGTCCTGGCTCGTCCTGGGGAGGGTCAGACCCAGGAGCCCCTGTCCATTCAGTGCAGCCAACACTGACTGACATGTGGGGAGCGCTCACTGACCCCCAGCTCAGCAGTGCCCATTCTCAGAGCCCACAGACCTTCTAATCAGTGACCCCACGGTTGCACCCATCAGGCTCTGCAGGAAACTCCATCTCCTCCTGTATTTGTGTCTCTGGTTCAACCTCGTGGATATTCCAGCACCAAATGGGTTGCACAGCTGAGAATTCAGACACCTGCTTGTCACTCAGGCTCTCATTCAAAGGAGGTCCTCTCGAGGTCGTGTATGCATGAGCTCCAGTGACTTCCCACATGGACTGTGTCCCCCAGCCCAGCAGCCCACCAGGCACGGAGTCCCTGCTCAGCTCCAGGGATAGACAGAAGCACCTGCGGAGGTTCAGTTGTCTGGGGAATGTCTCAGGGGCTCCCACCTGGGAGAGGACGGAAGTCCCCACGTCCTCAGGACCGTGGGTCTGCGCTGGTGTATCAGCACCCGTCAGGTGTGAGCCCTCTTCCTGTGAGTCAGTGCACGTGTGTCTTCCATGTGCTCTTGTCATTACACTGAGTCCTCACACGTGGGACCTGCCTCACAAACACCCTTTCTAAACAAGGTTCCCAGTGATCTGAGGACTCCAGTGTAACTCTATCACCTCAGTACATGTACGTCAGGACCTTCCCGCAGGAAGGAAGCCTGCAGGTGGTTACTGTACCAGGTCTATGTGGAGGAGTCTGGTTTGGAAGGCCCATCAGGATTACCAGCGTCCTGTGGCTGGTGTTCAGCTCCGTCCTGCTGCGGTCGCCCAGTGAGCTCTGACGCTGGGCGGTGCTGCTCTGCTCAGCCCTCAGGGACCCCTCGGATCTGCACAAGGCCCCTGCATCGTCAGTGGGCTCACAGGTCTGGGGCACAGGAGGGTCAGGGGCCAGCTCTGCACATGCTAACGTGTCAGTGATCACTGTGACCCTCTCCGTGTGCTCACCACGTGCCCGCTGCTGCTTCACTTTGATGCCCGAGTGGGCTCTGGTGGGCAGAGGGGCACGGCCTCTGATGGACAATGGTGCTGGTCATGGTCCCCTAGAGAGGAAGGGCCAATAAATGCATATTCACACTTACATGTCTCATACAAGGAGCTGATGCTCACGTCATGGAGTGTGAGACGTCCCGAGTCCCATAATCTGCTGTTGCCCCAGTAGACCCAGGAGAGCTGCTGTCGTAACAGCCTGGCCCAAGGGCTGAGGACCCGGGTGCCCCGGGCAGGAGAAGTCCTCAGAAAAGAAGCAGAAATGGTCCCTCTGGGTAGCTGAGAGCTTTGAGAGGAAATCCCTGCGGTTAACAGGAAGTGCCTTCCCCAGCTCCCTCTGCACCTGACCCTGGGCCTGTTCTGTGTGTTCCCTGGGTTCCAAAAGGCCCCGTGTCCTCAGAGCCCCCTTTTATCCCAAGCGCCCCCTGCTGCCCAGTCATTTTCCCCTGCAGGCGAGGGTCCTCTCAGGACTCACAGGGCACTGACCTCTCAGCGTCTCTAGTCCAGTAGTAAGGGCTGTGCCCTGACATCAGACTGTCCCCTCAGGGACACCGTATGCTTTTGATATCTGTGTACATAGTGAACTGGCCTTACTGAACCCCATGGCTCTGCAGGGAGCCCCCAAGCCAGGGCTTTGGGAAGACATCAGGGAGCCCTTCCCTGGAGTGCCAGATGGACAGACAGAGAGATACTCCTCTGAGTCCAGAAGCTCTCGGAGGCTCTGGGGCCTCTTATGTCCTTAGTGGCCTGTGGTTGAAGTTCCCATCTGAGTATCCCTGCATGTGGCTCAAATCCCACTACTTTCTTCTATTCAATAAGTCACACACACACACACACACACACACACACACACACACACACACACACAGTGATGACTTTCACTGTTATGAATCCAGAGTTGCCCTTCTTCCTTGAACCGAACACATTTTCAGTGACTGCAGGTGGATTCTAGGCCTGGAGTGACTGCCTTTGGAAGCTGACCAAATGCAACCACGATGCACAAGCAGACTTTTCAGTGCACGTGTCTGGTGTGTTTCTGTTCTTGGAGATCCTGTAAATCCAAATGTTGATTATAATGGATCAGACCTGCTCCAGGGAGGGTCAGAGGTAGATCTGGTTCCCTATTGACTTCAGGGTGCTGTAGCTGAAGAGTCCCCTGGAGACCCCACACCTGTATTAGGGCACCCCCTGAGAGTGGTGAGGCTGAGGAGACAGCACTGTAGTCAGCTGTCAGGTGAGGCTGCTCTCCCAGGTCACCTGGTGGGTGGGGCAGCAGTGGGCAGGGGAGTGGTCGGCTCTGTGAGGGACACCCTGGCTGTTTCAGGACACCTGGTTTCAGGACAGGCTAGGTGTTCATACATTCTTGTTCCTCCACCCTGATAGTTATCTTCCTTCCTGACCACCTGCCCCATGGCTCTGTTCCCCACATCCCATGAGGAGACCGACTTTCTACTCAGTCACCCCACAGCTCTGCCCGTCAGGCCCTGCAGGAACCACCATCTCCACCTGCATCCGCATCTCTGGTTCAACCCTAGTCGACATTCCTTCACTGAGTAAGTCCTCACGAGTTAGAATCCAGGCTCCTGCTCCTGGGATGGTCCTTGTTTTCAGCGCCCCCTAGTGGTCTATACCCCTCCCGCATGGAGATTTGTTTCTGGGTTTACACTGACTTCCCTCACTGTGTCTCTCACACAGTAATACACAGCTGTTGTGTTGGCTCTCAGGCTGTTTACTTGCAGATACAACATATTTTTGGTGTTGTCTCTGGAGATGGTGAATCTGCCCTTCACAGAGTCTCCATAGTATGTTTTATTCCATCACTATAAATTCGACTTATCCACTCCAGACCCTTCCCTGGAGCCTGGCGGACCCAGTGCATGCCGTAGCTACTGAAGGTGAATCCAGAGGCTGCACAGGAGAGTCTCAGAGACCCCCCAGGCTGCACCACGCCTCTCCCAGACTCCACCAGCTGCTCCTTACACTGGACACCTGCAAACACAGAGACGTCCTGGTCAGGACACTGTCACACGTCCACTGTTATCTCTTTTACCCACTCACACACTCAGTGTCTCTTTTTCTCCATAAATTACCTGTCAAAATAGCAACAAGGAAAACCCAGCTGAGCTCAAACTCCATGGTGAGTGCTCTGTGTTCAGTCCTGATCAGGGAATGGGGTCACCTGTGGATCCTGAGGCTGGGCTCCGATCCCAGATCTTCAGGGCCAGGGCTGGGCTGGTTTTCATGAGCAGAGGGGCCTCAATCTGCATGTCCTTCTACTATATATGTAGAACTGGGGTAGGATGGTGGCATTAGGGACACGGTCCCAGAGTGTGACAACACCAAGGGTGTTTTCCTTTCAGAATTACTCCCCTGTCTGCAGGGAATGTGGAAATGGATGGAATTTCTGTTGTGTTGGAAGAATTGGCAAAATGTCTGGATCATTTAAGAAATGGATTTTGTAACTAGCTTTAAAACTAGGCCAAGAAACTAGTTTTTCTGCAAATCAGATTTTGGAACATGCACCCTGGGCTTAGTCTTTGTTCTGACAGAGCATCCTATCTCAAACGCCTTCTGTGGTCAGATCAGTAGGGAGAATACAAAATAATTGCATGGTAACTGTTTCAATTTTTTATAAGTAATTAATATTAAACTTATATCAATTAAACTTTTGATAATTTATTTTTACCTTTTTTTCTCCTTAAAGGAAAATTACTTTAACATTTTTATAGTCTGAAAAACAGTATAAATGTTATTTTTCTCAGTTAATAAATAAGCAAACATGACATTTATTTTCCTTATTGGCATGTACCTACAAATATTAAAGACAGAGAGATGTAACATAATTATGAGTTTATTACTGGTGGTATTTGAACAGCTTATCTAAATTGTACATAATATTTGAACTAGCATATGACATTAGTGTTAACTATTATATTAACAAGGCTGGGATATTTAGATAGGACTTTGTGTTTGTAACCATGATCATCATTTCTTGTCATTTCTTGTACATGTTTATTACTCGTTCTTAATAGATTTGTTTTGAAACATGACTTGGCTTTGTTGGGATAAAAAAAATAAAAAGAATATCTCCCCTGCCCTGGCCGGTTTGGCACAGTGGTTAGAGGATCCTCCGGGGACCTAAGGGCCGCATGTTCGATTCCAGCTAAGGGCCGTACCTCGGTTGCAGTTCAGTCCCCAGTCCTGGTTGGGGTTGTGTGGGAGGCAACCAACTGATGAGTCTCCCTCACATCCAAGTTTCTCTGTCTCTATCTCTCCCTCCTACTCTGTCTGAAAATTAATGGAAAAATATCCTCGGGTGAGGGTTAAAAAAAAAAAAGAATTTTTTCTCACATCTCATCCTGTTCCCTCCACACTGGGCTCAACTGCTCCAGGAGACCTCTACAAAGATCCAGGAGAGAAAATTGTCATAAAAAGAAAAAGAGACTTATTTAAAATGAGAGATGCCTTTGACAGTCACCAGTGAGAACACACCAAGAGAAATCAACCCTCACAACCCGAGAAAGGATTACAAGTTCAAGAAGATTGAAATCTTATCAAGCATATTCTCAGATCTTGATGGCATGAAACTAGACACTTATTTCATTAAAAACACTAAAAACCATTCAAACACATGGAGGCTAAATAGCATGTTATTAAACAATGCATGGGTTACCATGGAGATCAAGGAAGAAATTTAAAGTCCTGGAAATCAATGAAAATGAACACACAACAACACACAATCTATGGGACACAGTGAAAGCAGTCCTGAGAGGGAAGTTCATAGTATCACAGGCCTACCTCAAGAAACAAGAAATATTTCAAATGGACTATCTAACTCTACAACTTAAAGAACTAGAAAGTAAACCAAAAGAAAAAACCAGAGCAAATACAAGAAAAGAAATAATAAAGGTCAGCACAGACATAAATGACATAGAGACTAAGAAAAAAAATTTTTTTAAGATCAATGAAATGAGGAGCT
Source organism: Tadarida brasiliensis (assembly GCA_030848825.1). NCBI lineage: Eukaryota > Metazoa > Chordata > Mammalia > Chiroptera > Molossidae > Tadarida > Tadarida brasiliensis. The sequence goes on from CM061257.1 coordinate 249,262,059, forward strand.
GTGTATTTGAAAAGATAAACAAAATTGATGAATCTTTAGGCAGACCCATTAAGAAACAAAGAGAGAATATCCCCCTCTCAAAACAAAAACAAAAACAAAAACAAAAAAACACACAAACAAAATAGAAGTAACAACTGACACCACAAAATACAAAAGATTGTTAGAAAATACTATGAACAATTAGATGCCAACAAATTGAGCAACATAGGCAAAATGTACAAATTTCCAGAATCACACAGTCTAATCCGAGAAGAGTCAGAAAACTTGAACAGACCAATAACAACTAAGGAAATTGAAGCTGTAATCAATAAACTCCCAGCACACAAAAGCCCTGGCCCAGACTGCTTCAAAGGGGAGTTTTACGGAACATTCAAAGATGAACTAACACTCATTCTGATCAAACTATTCCAAAAAAATTAAGAGGAATTAAATCTTCCAAGCTCTTTTTATTAGGCCAGCATAATCTTAATTCCAAAACCAGATAAAGACATTACAAAGAAAGAAAAGTACAGGCCAATATCCCTGATGAAAGTTTATGGCAAAATCCTCAACATAACTTTAGCAAATTGGATCCACCAATATATTTTTAAAAATTCTACCATGACCAAATGGGATTCATCCCAGGGATGCAAGGCTGGTACAATATTCACAAATCAATAATTGTGAAACACCACATAAACAAAATGAAAGATGAAAATCATATGATCATATCAATAGACACTGAGAAAGCATTTGACAAAATCCAGCACCGATTTCTGATAAAAATGCTCAGCAAAGTGGGAATAGAGAGATCATATCTCAACATAATAAAGTCCATATATTAAAAACTTACAGCCAACATCATACACAATGGGCAAAAACTAAAAGCATTTCCCTTAAGAACACGGAACAAGACAGGGATTCCCAATTTCACCATTCTTATTTAACATAGTATTTGAAGTCTTAACCACAGCAATGAGATAAGAATAAACAATAAAAGGTATTCAATTTGGAAAGGAGGAAGGGAAACTGTCATCATTCACAGATGACATGATACTCTATATTAAAAAAAACCTGAACACTCCATCAAAAATCGATTAGTCTTAATAAATGAATTTGACAAAGTAGCAGGATACAAAATTAATATCCAGAAATCACAGCATTCTTTTACATCACCAATAATGAACATTCAGAAAGGGAAATTAAAACAAAAACAAAACAAAAAACAATTTATCATTGCAACAACAACAAAAATATAAGATGCATAGAAATAAACTTAACCAAGGAGGTAAAAGTCTTGTTTTCACAATACTACAGGACATTGAAAAAAGAAATAGAGGAAGATATAAAAAGTGAAAATATATACATGTTCATGGATTGGAAGGATCAACATCATTAAAATGTCCATGCTACCCAAAGCAATCTATAGAGTCAATGCAATCTCCATTAAAGTACCAATGGCATATTTCACAGTTCTAAAACAATTATTCCAAATGGTTATATGGAACCCGAATAGCCACAGCTATCTTGGAAAAAAAAGAACAAAGTGGGAAAGATCACAATACCACATATCAAGTTATACTACAAAGCCATTGTAATCAAAACAGCCTGGCCCTGGCACAAGAACAGACACCTAGATCAATGGAACAGAACAGAAAACCCAGAAATCGACTCAGGATAGTATGCACAATTTATATTTGACAAAGGAGGGCATAGCACACAATGGAGAAAAGACAGTCTCTTCAATAAATGGTATTGGGAAAATTGGACAACTACTTGCAAAAAAAATGAAACTAAACCACCAATTTACACGACACACAAAAATAAACTCAAAATCAATAAAAGACTTAAATGTAGCTCGTGAAATGATAAAATTCCTAGAAGAAAATGTAAGCAGAAAAATTTCGGACATGATAGTGTAATTTGCACAGATACATCACCTAGGGCAAGAGAAACAAAAGGAAAAATAATACATTGGACTACATCCTACTAAAAAACTTTGGCACAGCAAACGAAACCAGCATCAAAATGAAAAAGGAACCCACTCTCAAGGAGAACATACTTGTCAAAGTTAAAATGCATAAGGGGTTAATATCTAAAATATAGAGAGTACTCATGCAACTCAACAAAAGGAAAACAAACAATCCAAGTTAAAAAATGGGCAGAGGACCTGAATAGACACTTCTCCAAACAGGACATACAAAAGGCCAGGGGACATATGAAAACATGTTCAACATCTCTAATCATCAGTGAGATGGAAATTAAAACGGCTATGAGATATCATCTCACACCTGTCAGAATGGCTGCCATCAACAAATCATCAAACAGCAAGTGCTGGCGAGGATGTGGAGAAAAGTGGACCCTAGCACACTGCTGGTAGGAATGCAGACTGGTGCAGCCACTATGGAAAACAATATGGTGTTTCCTCAAAAAATTAAACATGGAACTGCCATTTGACCCAGTGATTCCACTTCTTGGAATATATCCTAAGAAGCCTGAAACACCAATCAGAAAGAATATATGCACCCCTGTGTTCTCATCAGCGCTATTTATAATAGCTAAATCTGGGAACGAAGTGCCCATCAGTAGATGAGTGGATAAAAAAGCTGTGGTACATTCACACAATGGAACACTGTGCAGCTGTAAGAAAGAGAGATGTCTTATCCTTTGAGACAACATGGAGGGACCACGAGAGTATTATGCTGAGCAAAATAAGCCAGTGAGAAAAAGACAAATACCACATTATCTCACTTATTTATGGATTTTCATCAACAAAGGAAGCTGTAAATCAAAACAGAGCCAGAGTCATGGAAGTAGGGAACAGACTGACACACGTCAGAGGGATGGGGTTTGGGGAGTGGGAAGAGATAAATCAAAGAACTTATAAGCATATAGGCACAACCAATGGACACAGACATTCGTTTGGAGACAGCAGGCGGGGGTGGGAGTGGGGAGAATAGGGTCAATGGGAGACAAAAGGGGAAATATTGGTAATACTTTCAACAATAAAGAAAAAGAGAGAGAAATCCAAGCTTGGTGTCTGAGTGTGGCCGCAGGGTAAACGCAACTCCAGGTGAATGAGAGGATTCCTCCCCCAACTACCCGAAGGAGAATGGAACCAAACGCAAAGGCAATGAGTTCTGAACGTGGACCAGGAACACCAGCTCTGTGCCTTGTCTCAGATGATGTGGAAATAACTGATGTGTGCACAGGCTTATTAATGAATACTGCTCCATTTAAAATTCTCCGTGAGGTTGGAAGATGCATGGATAGGGAAACCTCAGTCACTCACACCTCCCCCAGAAAAGCCGCTGGCAGAGGATGACGCTCTGTTCCTCTGCACAGCAGGAGAGATGGAGGCGACGCTGAGGAGGGAGCTTTCCTCAGGCAACACCTGGGCCTGGTGCAGGGAGGGACGCTTGAGGCTCACGTGGATTTTCACCTACAGTCATGAGTTGAAACACCATCCACCAAAGACTTCCGACACGGAGCCACAATGAATTGTGGGGTTGGGGGGTTGGAAGATGGACGATTTGTAACCTTGTGTTGATGCATTCCCACAATCTGGTCAGCCTAGGTGCTTGAGTGCTTCTTTTGCATGTGAATAAGATAAGGTTTGCATGACAATGGCTGGAACACCTCCTCCAGTGGACTAAGGGGTCCTAGGACTCAAGAATGTCTGGGTTTGTTATTTTTTAGCTTCAAAATCTCTTTCTGCTGTAAAAAGCAAAAGACAAGGCTAGGCTGTATGGTTTGCAGAGACACCATCTCAAGGAAATGATTTCCATAAATCCACTTATAACCTGGGGCCACTAATCTTCAAATAAATGGGAATGCTTGCAAAGATCTGTAGCATTTGCTCACGTGCAAAGCTCCCTCTCACTCCAAGCAGCTTGTGCTTGTAATTCATTGTGTTGCACCAATCCTGGCAGGCCGAGAGACGGCAACGAACCTTCCTTCGTGACATCCAACCAATGCAGCCTGGAAGGAAGGCCCCGTCTGTGTTGAGCGTGTCCTCCTCTGTCTGCACGGGACCCCGGCGCCTCTCCTTCAGCCGCCATCCCCTGCGATGCTCCTCAATTTCTAATGAGAACGTTCTGCAAATGAGGAGCAAATGTACACAAAAGATAAAACAAAAAGAGCCAGCAGGACAAATTCATTAAAGCAATGAAAGTCCATGTACAGCCATGTGAGACATGGGCTTTTACAGCTCAGAACTGGCTGTATTCTCCTCGCTCACAGGAAGCAAGCAGGCGACAAATGTCAGAAGAGGACAAAATGCATAAAACAAATACTATTTTTAAAATAAAAAGAAATGAGCACAAGTTGTGGTGAAAACACCAGCTCAAGATTCAGAACCCTGTGGGTGCAGAGTGTCTGTGACCTGGAAGGTGAAGCAGACACGTGTCCACGATGAGCTAGGTTTGTGAAGAGGGAGAGACAGGGGCTGGGGGTGACGGGGAAGCCCTGAGACTGTCTGGGTGTTTCAGGCAGTGTCCTCAGGGGCAGCCACAAGCACAGTGGGGCCTCCTCGCAGAGCCCAGGTGTGAGCTCCGCACAGGGACCGCCCCCAGGAAGGGGCGCCAGGGCCCAGGAGCCCACCGTCCTGTCCCATCAGGGCTGGGCACCTCCACGCTGCCCTCCTCCTGATCTCAGCCAGTCCTGGGGACACAGCAGCTGGTGCTTCCTCTGGGGGAGGGAGGAGGGGTCCCCAGGGGAGCGTCCCAGGGGCTCTTCTCTGCAGCTGGTGGAGGTTTTTGGGGCTTGCAGGACGTGGTTTCTCTCGCTGTGCCCCTGGCACAGTAATACACGGCTGTGTCAGAGGCCTTCAGGCTGCTCCACTGCAGGTAGCTGGTGCTGATGGAGTTGTCCGTGGAGATGGTGACGTGGCCACGGAAGGAGGGGCTGTATCTGGTATCCGAGTCCCTAGGATAGATCATTCCCATCCACTCCAGGCCCTTCCCGGGCGTCTGGCGCACCCAGCTGATCCACCAGCTGGTGAAGCTGTATCCAGAGGTCCTGCAGGAGATCCTCAGAGAGTCCCCGGGTCTTTTCACCTCTGCCCCAGACTGCACCAGCTGCACCTGGGCACAGGCACCTGTGTGGGAGAGCAGGACGTAGGTCAGGGGCTCCCTCCTGCCTCCCTCCACTGTGACCCACACCTGGTCTGTGACTCACCTGGGAGGACGACCAGGAGGATGGCAAAGACGGTGGCACAGCCCATCCTGGAGGAGGACAGAGAGGGACAGTGCTGAGGACCCACTGCCTGTGGAGGGGACCCTGGGTTTAATGGGCTGTCCCCAAGTGCGTTTGCATATTTCCTGCCCCGCCCTCAGGGGAGACTTCTCACAGCTCATAGTCCAGGAGCCCCAGGGCTCCAGCAGGGAGCTTGTCTGAGCCTCCCGGGAGGGAACGATCCATTCCCACCCAGGCTGTGGTCCTGGCAGGAGCACACCCACAAGAGACTGGGGTGGATTCTGGTTGGGACGGATTGTCAAAGGGGGACGTGGTCTGGAGTGACCAACGAGACCCCAGGGTGTGGTGGGTGTCACGGGCTGGGCTGAGCTGTCAGGCCGGGCTGAGTGCGTCAATATCGCTCAGGCCCTCAGTGGGAGGAGTGTGGAGGGGAATCTCCATTCTCACACGTGCTCACGAAGGGAAGGCTGACTGGATTCAGGTGGAGTGTTCAATGGAGTTCTTCTGTAGGAGACAGAGACGGGTTCAAGTCTGAATGCAACAAGGACTTGCTGGAACTTGGGTGCAGGGGGCAGGGTGGGTCAGTGGGTGGGAAGCACTAGGAGGGAACAGCAGGGTGAGGAGACGGGTTAGTCGACCTGACCACCTTCTTGGTGAAGGCAGGCCAGGGTGATCAGACGTCCCCTGGGCGGTGCTGCACAGGGAACCCACTGAGGGATCCAGAGGGGTGAAATACTGAGGGTCGGGCACTCTAGCCAGACCAGCTTCACGGGATTCTTGCTAACACTGGGCTGTGCAAAATGGACCTGAAAGCTACAGATGTCAGCCTAGTTGGGGAGAGGTTCCCAGGAATCTGCCTGAAGCTCGGTCAGGGAGAGGCCCTTCGTCTGGAGCTGCTCCAGGCTTGGTGGGGGCAGCCCTGGGCAGCCTCCAGGTCAGGGCTGGGGAGCCCTGATGTGGACACAGTAGGCCCAAGGCCTGGAGGGCTGTGCTGATGGTGCTCGCAGGAACACTGGCTTCCTGGGCGCTCCGACCCTGCTAATCACAGTTTCCAGCCGGAGGTGGTGACTCACTGTACTGACTAATGCGTGTGATTGTTCTGTGCAGTGTTTATAGTCCTACAGGATTCAACACAGGACCAAGGTGACTCACTGTAGGGACTATTGCTGTGATTGTTCTGTGCAGTGTTAATAGTCCTACAGGATTCAACACAGTACCAAGGTGACTCACTGCATGGACTAATGCTGTGATTGTTCTGTGCAGTGTTAATAGTCCTACAGGATTCTAACACAGGACCAAGGTGACTCACTGTACAGACTAATGCGTGTGATTGTACTGTGCAGTGTTAATAGTCCTACAGGATTCTAACACAGGACCAAGGTGACTCACTGTACAGACTAATGCGTGTGATTGTTCTGTACAGTGTTAATAGTCCTACAGGATTCTAACACAGGACCAAGGTGACTCACTGTAGGGAATAATGCGTGTGATTGTACTGTGCAGTGCTAATAGTCCTACAGGATTCTCACACAGAGGACCAAGGTGATGCTGGGACATTATGACACTGAGTGCCAGGGAGCTGTGGAGACACATCAAAGTGTGTGACGGACGTGCCCCGTGGACAAGCCACATGATCGTTAACAGGTTATTTCCAGACGGTGAATGTGGCCACCGGTGACTAAGGCTGCAGAAGCTTGTTCAGAGGTGAGGTGGTCCGTCCGGATGGCCGCGGCCGAGGGCTGGTTATCCCAGTGAGAGCAGCGTGATGCGTGGTGTGTAGCCCTGAAACAGCTTGAGGTGAAGAGTCCACGGAACTTGGAACCTGAGGGCGGGCGGAGCACTCGCCTCCAGACCGTCCAGGAGGACACTGAATGGGCGCATCTGAGGGTGGTGGGTTTCCTAAGAGGATTCCCCAGAGCAGGGTGGTGATGACCCACTCAGGAGACCTCCCAGGGCAGGACTGTGGAGGGCACGGTGCCTCTAGTGGTCACCCTGGTCACTCTAGTGCTGACCCTGGTGCCTTTCCTGCAGCCGAGCGCTGGGCTGGGCAGATCCCACGAGTACCTTCAGGGCTGGTTTGTGAGGAGGAGAGGGACACGAGGACACAGAACCAGAGAATTATTTGCAAATTTACAGTTTTCTTATTAATAACAAATGGGACTGTATCTTTTCAATTTGATATTTGCCATTTTCTTGCTTGTCAGTTTGCGTGTGCCTTCCAGTCAGTGGGTCCCTTCAGACAGGGAGTGTGAAGAAAAGCCAGGGAACCGTTAGTGACTGGGTGCTGAGCTGCACTCAGTGGAAACACACATTTGTTTCCTTTTCCAGTTTCTCAGGGACGCCCTTCTTACATACATGGACTGGATTTTGAGTTTTCTCTGAAGTTACTCCAGCTGTGCCCCCTGCCCTGGTCCTGCCCCATGTCTGTGGTGCCCCTTTCACAGTCACAGGTGTCTGACTGGAACAGAAGCTGTCCACGGGGAAATCTGTGACACTGGACTCAGCAGCTCACCAGCCCGTTCCCTGGTGGCCGCAGGACCCCGGCTTGTCCCCTGTGAGGCTCTGCAGGTGGCCGGGTGTCGGGACGTCCTGTGACATAAGGTGTGTTTGCTGCTGGAGGAGCCATGTGCTGGCCCTCCTTCTCCTGCACAGGCCTGTCCTGCAGCAGCCCTGAGTGACCTGGTATTCCACCTGAGCACGGCAGGTGGGCTCAGGGAGGGGAGATGGCAGGTTCAGGGCACTTGTCTGGACGTGTCCTGGGTGTCCATGGAGGGATGCGCATGTCAGATGAGGATAGGAAGTGGGTGGTGCATTGATGACTAAAAGCTCATTAAAGACCACGGGGGCCCAGGGCCCTGACTGAGGGGAGGGCCGTGCAGGGACCGCGTGCCGCTGTCTGAGGACAGAGTGTGAGCTTCAGACAAAGGGCGCTGACGTCAGTGCTGTTTCCCCGGGAAGATGTGTGCAGGGCGGGACCATGAGCACCGTCAGGATGGTCTGTTCACGGAGGAGGTCGTGGAGGAAACCGGTGAGGGCAGGTCCTAGTGAGTGTTCATAACCCACCTGCACACAGTGCTCCTCCCCCGCCTCATCCCAGCGATGATGTGAGACATTAGATTCAAACCACCAGCCTGAGTTTCCCTGGGGACGGAGAGCACCTGGGAGAGGAGAAGAAAACACCGATCACAACAGGAAGCCTGTCTCTGCCCCTCTGCAGCTGCCCAGGAGTAGACCCGTGTGACCTGGTGTCCTGAGCGCCCCCTGGTGTCCTAAGCGCCTCCTGCAGCCCCGCACTCCTGTCCACCTCAGGAGGTTTGTGTCTGGGCTCACACTGACGTCCCCTACTGTGTGTCTCGCACAGTAATACACGGCCGTGTCCTCGGTGGTCACGGAGCTCAGCTGCAGGGAGAACTGGTTTTTGGATGTGTCTCTGGAGATGGAGGTGTGGCTCTTGAGGGACGGGCTGTAGTAAGTGTTACCACTGGGACATATGTCCCCGATCCACTCCAGCCCCTTCCCTGGTTTCTGGCGGATCCAATCCCTGCAGGAATCACTGGTAGTGATGGAGATTCCAGAGACAGTGCAGGTGAGGGAGAGGTTCTGTGAGGGCTTCACCAGTCCTGGGCCTGACTCCTGCAGCTGCACCTGGGACAGGACACCTGGGGACAAGTAGCATCAGGCCCTGTCAGTCATGTGCAGTCACAACCACCCCATAGACCCCTGTCTGACCTCTGAGACTCTCACCTTGGGTGGCTGTCACCAGGCACAGGAGAAGACCCAGGAGTCTCATCTTTTTCTAGACCAGGGCTCTGCCTTCCCCAGCGACCTCAGCCCTGTGTGAGGAGAGAGCTGTGAGCCACCGCAGCCCAGGGGAGGATTTACCCTGGAGCTTGAGGAGAAATTTTCATGTGGAGCAGCCTTGTCCTAATAAGTGGAGGACTGAGGTCAGGCTGCCCTGGTCTCTCTGTCACCCTGTGGAGGCTTCCCTTTTCCTGAATGCCCTCACCACATAAGTCAGTTATAGGGGATCACCTGGTACATTAGACCTATGGAGTCAGCTTAATGGACGTGCTCATCTCTCATAAACCGTGGACTAGAGGAGGAGATTTTATTTTTAATTTCTCATGCATCTTTCAAATAGATTTAAAGGGGTTACATTTGTCCAGGTAATTTCTTTAACCTAACTCTCTAATAAATACAACTGTCAAATATGTTCATAAACAATTATATTTTAATAAACATAATTTTATATATACAAATAATGTCTAGCTTGTTTTGAAAATCTCAAAACACAGGACATTCATTCTTTGTATCTTATTTGGTAATGTATGCTTTTACTTTAATACAAGGAACTATTCTCTAGAACAGGGCATCTGGAGATCCTTTGTTCTTGTTTATTCTGTTTTGTTTTATATTATTTTGTTAAAATGATTTTTTCATACAAGTTTAACACTATCCTAAATACCTTTATTTAGTATTTTCCTAGAAAGATCTTTTTTATAATCTTTGCCAAATATTTTTAGAGCATAAGCAGGGTTGGTCCTCGTTAGTAGTTGGATGGGAGACCCTTGAAACTTGATGTTGAAAATTTTGTAATTGTTCTTGAGTCCCTCCTCAAAAATCTTCCCTTATGGAAGCCAATGGCCTATTGCATTTACCCCAAACAAATTACATCAGACATAATCACATGTGTACATGGAGAAATGATTGGAAATAGAAAGTGATTATGCATTAATAAAATTCAGATGCCTTTATATGTTGTAGCTGTAAAGGCAGCAGATTAACTGACCTGTGTTCTCAGTCTTATATTTTCACTGATGTTGGGATTCAGAGGAAGGCAAATGAAGAGGACTCCTAGCACAGATTTACTCATAGGGAAGGGAAATAAACCCTGACAGGAACCCTCACTAGCAGCGTCCCTCTGCACCTGGGGATGGTCACTGTGGTCAGAGGTGCTGGGCTCTCCCACTTAACATGCAACATTCTTAATTATAATGCACACATTCCCCCATCAGATATATGTTTTGGAGATATATTATCTCTGTGTAGGCTTGTCTTTCAATTCCCTTAATGGAATAATTGTTGGTACAAATGTTGTTAAGTCTAACAAAGCTCAATTCATCATGATTTTTTAAAGTGTCCTGTTTTTGATGTTTTATCAAAAATGTTTATAGAAAATGGTTCCCCTTCCTTATCCATGGTAGTGGAAACCCTGATATGAATACTGTGGGCACTAAACCCAACAGAGAAATGAAGGTGGGAATCCTTACTATCATCGACATGTGTTTACTGGGTCCTCTGACCAGAGACCAACCTTCCATAGCACGAAGCCCTGATTCATTTCAGAGATTAATGCACTTTACTGGACTTTACATTATGAACTTCCCTACAGTATGTAGCATAGAAAAGTAGACTAACCTCTGAGAAAATATATCATGTGTGTGGATGTCAGGCAGACGAGGAAGGAACCTCAAAGGACATGAGGAAGATGCTGAGCAGAGATGACAGAGACAGGATCCCAGAGGTTATTTCACGAGGATGAAAGTGACCAGAAGGACGAAGGTGCAGAGAGGTCGTGAGAGGGAGACATGAGGAGATGACCTGGAGCTGACGTCCAGGAAAGTGAATGTCCCAGTGAGAGCCCTGCATGGAGCTGTGTGTGCCGGACTCACGTGGCACAGTGAGAGAGCGAGGCCCTGGTGAGTGTGGGGACCTGGGGGATGGACTCTCAGTGTGTCTAGATGGTGACACCTGGGTGGGCTAAGTTGGAATTTTAAACCACGTTCTGCAGGGCAGGTGCTCAGATACCACCTCTCAGGGGATGCTGGGAGCAGGACTGTGGGGTGATGGTGACCCCTAGTGGTGACTCAGAGCCATGCAGGCTGCAGGACCCTAGGGACTGAACCAGCTGTCTCTCCACCCTCCAAGATCAGGGGAGGGAAGAGCTCACCTTTAAGGTCAGGCTTTTCCTCTCTGAAGAGGAGAGAGATGTGAGGGCAATGAAGGTATTCTTTATCATCTGTATTGTCCTCATTAGTGACATATGTGGGAATATCTTTGGTTAATTTTGTACGGATCAAATTTATCATTTAATTTTAAGTGGAGAAACATGTAAAAAGATAGTTTTAGAAAGTATGAGAGAGTAGAAAGAAATAGCCAAAAATATGGTTTTAAAACAAGTGTGGTGTAATCGTTATACTTATTCTCATGACATATTCTCTGTTCTATACAAATACTTCATTAGAAAGCTTAGTGTATCTCTGATTGTTAGTATTAATTTTCCCTACAGTGTTTTCAGCTGTGATATTTCTCTGTTCTGATATAGGTCTGTCCAACAATAATTTTGGCTGTTAAAGATTTCACCTGTGTGTCTGGATCTGCTCACTGAGGACACTGGGTGAGCAGCAGACCCAGCCGTTCCCTGCCCCGTGTTGACCAGAGCTGTCCATGGACTTGTCCAGTAGATGCTCTGCAGCAGGTGGAGCAACAGGACAACACTGATGTGAGGTGTGAGAGGAGTGTGAGGTGTGAGGTGTGTGAGGTGTGTGAGGTGTGAGGTGTGAGGTATGTGAGGTGTGTGAGGTGTGTGAGGTGTGAGGTGTGTGGGGTGTGTGAGGTGTGAGGTGTGTGAGGTGTGAGGTGTGAGGTGTGTGAGGTGTGAGGTGTGAGGTGTGTGAGGTGTGAGGTGTGTGAGGTGTGTGAGGTGTGAGGTGTGAGGTGTGAGGTGTGTGAGGTGTGAGGTGTGAGGTGTGAGGTGTGAGGTGTGAGGTGTGAGATGTGAGGTGTGAGGTGTGAGGTGTGAGGTGTGAGGTGTGAGGTGTGTGAGGTGTGAGGTGTGTGAGGTGTGAGGTGTGTGAGGTGTGTGAGGTGTGAGTTGTGAGGTGTGAGGTGTGAGGTGTGAGGTGTGTGAGGTGTGAGGTGTGTGAGGTGTGTGAGGTGTGTGAGGTGTGAGGTGTGAGGTGTGAGGTGTGTGAGGTGTGTGAGGTGTGAGGTGTGTGAGGTGTGAGGTGTGAGGTGTGTGAGGTGTGAGGTGTGAGGTGTGAGGTGTGAGGTGTGTGAGGTGTGTGATGTGTGAGGTGTGTGATGTGTGAGGTGTGAGGTGTGTGAGGTGTGAGGTGTGAGGTGTGAGGTGTGTGAGGTGTGAGGTGTGTGAGGTGTGAGGTGTGAGGTGTGTGAGGTGTGAGGTGTGAGGTGTGAGGTGTGAGGTGTGTGAGGTGTGTGATGTGTGAGGTGTGAGGTGTGTGAGGTGTGTGAGGTGTGAGGTGTGAGGTGTGAGGTGTGTGAGGTGTGAGGTGTGAGGTGTGAGGTGTGTGAGGTGTGTGAGGTGTGAGGTGTGAGGTGTGAGGTGTGTGAGGTGTGAGGTGTGAGGTGTGTGAGGTGTGAGGTGTGAGGTGTGAGGTGTGAGGTGTGAGGTGTGAGGTGTGAGGGGCCTGCACTCAGCACCTGCTCTGCTCCCACCCGACACAGGCCTGTCCCTCTAGAGCCTGTGTGAGCTGAAATCAGTCTGAAAACGTCCTGGGCTCAGCCTCAGGTCTCCAGTCTGTACCCAGTCCTGGGGTGTCCACAGATGGATGACCTATGAGGGGGTGTCTGTGGGTGCAGGGGGGCTGGTGCATTTTCCAGGTTCTGCTCTGCACTTGACACTGTGGGAGCAGCGGGGGAGCGAGCGCAGGACTCTGGCCTATGAGGCTCGGCACCCAGGACAGATTTAGGGAGAATATAGACTGTGGGAGACAGAGGGTGATGTCGGGGCGGTTTTGGGGGGACACTGGAGGACAGCACAGGGTGGGTGTGGATGAGGACCTGTCCAGCTGGTTCTCTCGCTCCATGTGCGCTCTCCCTGCGGAAGCGGAGACACGTGTCCGAGCACAGCCCAGGCTGCTCCCAGGACCCACACGAAGGGCTGCCCAGCTGGGCTGTGGAGGTCCATCTCTTGGCTCCTCTCACTCTCTCCTCCACGCGGAAGTCTGAGAGCTGAGCCTGGTCCTCGGTCGGGCTGGTTCCGGTCCAGGAGACTGAGGGATGGAGGGAGCGAGGGGCAAACCCTGAACACCTGCGCTGTCCTGAGTGGATGGGGAGCGAGGGGTCACCCGGCCCCAGGGACACCGAGACCTCAGGGGGCAGCCGTGCTGCTGGAAGCTGCGGGGACAGATCTGCGCCTGTCTGAGGAAGGGCGCCTGCGGGGCAGACGCGTGTGTGTCTGCGAGCAGAGAGTGAGGCCGACCAGGGCGTGTGGACACACTGACTCCTCTTCTGTGGACACTGCGACCCTGTCACTGGTGGAGAGGATGCCCGGGGTGCTCAGACTTTCAAGGAGACAATTGGGTCCCATGGGAACCTTGTGAGGTAATGGTCCCTGAGCCTGGACACAAGTCCTCTGGGAAAGAGAATGTTGTCGACACCATGGTTGTCCTCAGTGAGATGAGAGGACACAGGGCCCAGGACAAGGGGGAGGGTCCCTGGGACCCTGATCCGCAGGAAGAGCAGGAGCGCCCTGAGCACCCCAGGGAGCTGTGCTCAGCCCCTCCCTGCGCGGTTCCTGAGCGATGTTCCCAGGTCGGTGGGTCAAGAACGCCCCCTGCTGGTCCTGAGTGGTCTGTGGGGTCCAGAGCGCCCCCTGGTGTCCTGAACCCTCCTGGTGGACCTGAGGGTCTCCTGCAGCTCAGCCCCTCTTGTCTCCTGCAGGGAGTTTGTGTCTGGATCATAGAGACGTCCTAGTCAAAAATATGTCACATGTCCAGTGTTTATCCAACTCATACTCATTCACATACTTTGTGTTTCCAGTTCTCCACAAATTACCTCTTAAAATAGCAACACGGAGGATCCAGCTGAGCACAAACTCCATGGTATGTGGTCTGTGTTCAGTGCTGAACAGGGCATGGGGTCACCTGTGGATCCTGGATCCTGTCCCATAGCTGCAGGGTCAGGGCTGGGCTGCTTTTCATGAGCTGAGGGGGCCCTATTCATATGTCTTCCTACTATAGAGGGAGCTGTGGGGTTGGACATTGACATAAAGGACATGGTTTCAGAGTGTGGTGTGTCCAGGGGTATATGTCTGAGTAGAATTAACTCTGGTATTTGGGCCTCTGCTCCTTCCAACTTGACTCAACTGCTTCCTTGAATGACCTCCAGACAGGGGACGTGCCCAGTGAGGGTTTCAGTGCTACCTGGTTGGACACTGGACCACGTTAAACTGTGATTATGGTACAATACAGCAGTAAAAACTAAAGTATAGAAAACTAAAAGAAAAGGTGCAGTTTTACATATCATATCTTACAGGGCTACCTGTATGTACACACGAAGGTTGTCAGGCATCATATCCAGGCGGAGATTAATATAAGGGAACTTTATATTCAGTGGATGGGAAGTTCCATCTGACATTATTTCCCCTGCACAGTGTTCAGAGAATAAACTAAGAACATAGAGTGACCCTATAGCCACGGTCCAATGTTGGGGGACAGTGGGCATCTGTGTGGGTCACTGGGAAGCAGAAGCATGAACTACAGAGAAGCAGACATTGGTCCTTGGTCCTAGTCCTTTAGGCGATTTTGGGCTGAATGTGCAGCAGCTGCACACCCTCCTGTGTGGGGTTTGTTCTCTAGACTCTGCTGGACCAGGTTCAATCACTTTGGATGGAGAAGAACCTCAGTCACGCCAGGGGTGTTTAGGTAAAGTTGTAATGAGAGATTTGTGAGTAATTACATTTAGGTCATGAAAATTTGTTATTTTCAACCTCATGTCTGCATGCGAGCATTGGAAAACTATTCCATTCTCATTTACATGTGTCAAACCATCGTTGTATTCTAGGACTGAATCCCAGTGCATCATGCTAACTGATTCTTTCAATGTGCTGTTAGTTTCCCAGAACATTGTGAGGACTTTTGCATCTGCGTTCATCAGGGATGTGGCCCTGTCATTTTTGTGTCCTTAATTGGTTTTCCTATGACTGTTCATCTACGTGACCTGTTTTGTATCCATGCTCATGTGCAAAGGCATGTCTACGACCAAAATTAGTGTGTGAGTGTGTGTGCATGTGCCTGTGAGTCTGTGACTGTGGATGTGTGTGCCACTTTGTGTGTAGCTGTCTTTGTAACTGTGCGTGTGACAATGTGTGTGACTATGTTTATGTAACTGTGTGTGACTGTGTGCTACTTTGTGACTGTGCACATGTGACTATGTGCATGACTTTGCTTTCATGACACTGTGTGTGTGTCTGTGTCCCTCTGTGTGTGTGGCTCTGTGGGTCAGTCTGTGCATGTAACTGTGTGTCTGTGTGTCCCTCTGTGTGTGTGGCTATGTGGGTCAGTCTGTGTATGTAACTGTGTGTCTGTGTGTCCCTCTGTGTGTGTGGCTATGTGGGTCAGTCTGTGCATGTAACTGTGTGTCTGTGTGTGTGACTCTTTGTGTGCTGGGTGTGACTGGGGGAAGCAGGAGGGTGGAGCGGGGAGGAGGGTCATGGGGAGGAGACAGCTGCAGTACTTTCAACAACAATGAGTAATAATAAGAATAAAAATATTGGTGCCGCCCCGCATCCCAGGGACTGTGACCAATGAACCCGGGCGGGGCCTGGGCACTGCTGTCCATTTTCATGAGCCCCCCAGTATTTTCCAGGCACGTGGGACCCCGAAGAGGAAGCTTCTGCAGGGGACCCTCATTCAGGGAGAAAGTCCGATGCAAAGGGACCCGCTGAAAGGACACGTGGGCCTGGGACCCAGACCCGCTCTCACTTCCCGTCACCGGCCCAACTGCAGGGGCGCGTTCCTCCCACCGCCGCCTGCAGGTCAGGGGGTCGGACCGAGGCCACCTCCTCAGCCCTCGTCCCCTCCCCTGCAGGCGGCCGGGCCTGCGCGCCCCTCCGCTCCCTCACGGCGGCCGGCACCTTGTGCTCGGACCCCGGGCTCGCGCCCACATGGTCGCACAGCCGGCCTGACCCGCCCCACACGCCCGGCGCCCCGCGGCCTCGCCGGCCACGCTCGGAGGTGAGGAGCCCGAGGGCCCCGAGCAGGCCCCAGCGTGGGCTCCACCGCGCACGCGCCAGCCGCTGGCGGGAACCTCAGAGCTGAAAGGAGCCGCTCTGAGGAGAAATTCCCGCCTACCGCAGGGCCTTTCGCAAAGGCAGACGGGATAGTAGCTCCCTGGGAGCCTAACAGCAGGGTTCTGGGGTGCTCCGAACTACATATCCCAGGAGGCACTGCGCAGGGTAGACCATGAGCCTCAGCGGTTGCGCTCCAGGGCGCATGTTCTTTGCCTCTAACCAATGAGCCATTGTGGGGACCTAAGGCAGACCGATGTGAGGATTCAGCTGGCCAATGGGGAGCGCGGAAGGGGCGAGGTGGGCAGGCCGCGTGGTTTCCTTGGATACCAGGGAAGCGACTCTGTGGGAGAGGGTGGGGCTTTAGCGTGAGACCCTGGAAGTCCTGACTGACAGGAACTTAGGAGCTCAGGTAAGTGTCAGAGCCGAGGGCGGAGGGAGACCCTGTGGGTGTCAAGGTGAGGACGACGTGCAGACCCGGGGCCCTCAGGGTGGTGAGGTCCGAACTTCACGGCCAGGACGGGGTGCCCTGGGATGGGGCCCTGCACGGGGATGAAAGCAGACGGGGACCCTGTGCGGGACTCGCTCTGCCCGGACGTGAGGACGAGAGCAGGTCCCGCCCCGTCCCGGCCCCGCGTGACCGAGGCCGCGCATCGGACGCGGTGTCTCAGTGTGGGCTCCGCACCTGCGGTCGGTGACACCCTCCGTGACGACCCCGAAGGGCTGTGAGGGTCCAGTGAGACCGTGGACGGAACCGAGCACAGGCCGCAGAACCGCTGTGCAAAGGCTGTGTTTCTATTTCAGGGGTGACCCTGAACCCCAGTCACCCAGACAAACCCGAGGGACCAGGACGTGTGCTGACAGCAGCACTGACCTCTGTCCCCAGGGGTCCTGGGTTTTAGGACTAAATGAGACGCAGAAGGACAGTCCGTGTGGTGCGAGGGGAAGGACACGGGCTGAGTGTCTCCTGGCGCTGCCTCTGGGTCATCTGTGTCCCCTGCACCTGTCTCTTCCCCCTTAAGTGGGGGGGGGGATTTCTACTGAGTGACTCGGTGGGGTCTCTCTTACCTTCTATTATTCTGTGGGTCATTTAAAAAATGAAAAGGAAAAACCTTTTTTTTTTTTTTGGTCCTTTCCAGCTCATGTTTCCCTTTCGGTGCCACATCCTGTTCCCACAAATTATTCTCTGAGTTCCCAGCAAAGACACTGCAACAGTCACGTTTACTAACATGCAAGTGCGGAACCTGAGTGCCTTCCAGAAAGCTGAAGCCCTGGGCCACGTGCAGGAGCCAGAACCCCTGGGAGCTGCCCAGGGACAGAGGGGCTGGTTCCCGAGGAGGGGCTGCGTCTGTACGCCGGGTCCCAGGACTCTGAGCTGCCCACTGCCTTGTAGGAAAGTCAGTATTTCTCCTCCTTTCTGTCCTCGTCCTTCCTCCTTCTTCTTCCCCTAGTGAAGACGCACAATAGGTGCTAGCTCTCAGGTTCACCAAGTTCCCACTGAACACGAGTTCTGTTCCTGGCTTTTATTTCATTTGGTCCTAATTATTCAGACTGACCTTCAAACTGTATTTTTAAATGACAGCCGGTGGGAATCACTTCGACAAAGGCATTGGTTTAAGCAAGTTGAGAATGCATTCACATTAGTTGAACACGTGCCGTATATTTCTGGATTAAATGAGAATTTCTACTACATAATTTTGTTTCTATGGTAATTTCTGAGACAAACCAAGTAAATGGAATTTACTGTGACAAACAGTAAATTTAATGTGACAAACCCTTAATTGTCTCTATGACAAAATGATTATTTTACTATTTTGAAGTAAATATAATAAAAGTAAAGATAATTGAAAAAATAGTTTTCTGATCATATGAGTTTTTAAATGGAGAAAAATATTTATAATTAAAGTTAATACAAGATGTGAAAAAGTTATTGAGCCCTGGCTGGTGTGGCTCCGTTGGTTGGAGCACCATCAATGCACCGAAGGGTCGTGAGTTCCATTCCAGTCAGGGCACACACACAGGTTGTGGGTTCAATCCTGTCAGGATGATTTCCAAGGCAGACAATCGTTATTTCTTCCTCCATCTATGTTTCTCTCTCTCTCTCTCTCTCTCTCTCTCTCTCTCTCTCTCTCTCTCTCCTCCCCCTCTCCCTCTTCCTACCAACAATGGAAAAACATAGCCTTGGGTGAGGATTAAAAAAAGTTATTGCCCAGCAGGTGTGGCTCCAGTGGATTGAGCATCGACCTATGGACTGAGAGGGCCCGGTTCCATTCTGGTGAGGGCACATGCCCAGGTTTCGTGCTCCATCCCCAGTAGGGGGTGTGCAGGAGGCCGCTCTGTGTGTCCCTCTCACATTGATGTTTATCTCTCTCTCCCTTCCTCCCTGTCTACAATATACATATATATATATAATAGGGACCCTTTAGGAATTACTCTGGGTCCACTTAAATACATGAGGAAATCAATGGCCAGTACACAAGGCTGGCTTCATAGGTGTGTGACCTGTGCAGTCATATATGGACCTGCTCTCAGAAGGGTCTTGCCTTTAGGTTAATGCTCTGGTATCACTATCTTGATATTTTAATATTTTATTTTCGCATTTATGCTTTGCAAGTGAAGTCTGATAGGACAAGTGAGCATGCACAGGAGCTGCAGAGATAGGCCAGGTGGCAGTGCGCACAAGCATAGGCCCGAGCAGTGGCCACAGCAGGCAGTGTGGGTGTTGAGCACTTAGCCTGGTGGCCTGCAGTGCAGGTGCATATCTCAGGCAGTATGGGGCACCTCGGGTGTTGATCTTATATTGCAAAAATAATTTAAATAACTTTGTGTTGTATTTCATGATGAAGGTTGGTTGATGAATCCAATCAATGAATAGTAATTGAGTGCCTACTACAGTGCTCAGTAAACAAAATTAGGTTTCTGGCCTCATGGAGCTTACATTCTCTCTCTCTCTCTCTCTCTCTCTCTCTCTCTCTCTCTCTATATATATATATATATATATATATATATATCCAATTAATGCAACAATAATCTACTTTTTAAAATTAAAATGATTGATTTGTGTGTAACAAAGTAGAGTATCTTTATAACCAAGCAGGCTTTTATAATACCATGATTATAGCTAACTTTCCTGACCTAGATAATTCCACTGGAGAATAGCTTCAACTAGTTGAGTTCTGCTTGCTTTCATTATTTTCCATTAATTTTACTCTATAAGTGAACACATCCCTAAATAGCTGAGTATGGAATGATTTTATTTTGGAATTGTGAAAAATGGAAGACAGGACCACAAACCCAGAACAAGAAAAGGAAGAGGAAAAGGATAAAAAGGATCCTGAAGATCCTGCTGCTGCCATAGCACCCACAGTTAACATCCAAGATGAGCAGTTTGTTGATTTATCTGCAACTCCAACTTTCATTAGTCTGCATGAGGTATATTTATTTCACGTCATATCTTACTACAGTAAGACCTGAATCGTCTACCTGAAAATTCAGATGAAGTTCATATCATTATCAAAATAACACATTACATATAACCTGTAGGCAATATGTGCAGTTTGAAGTACTTTAACATAAAATAGTTTCTAACTTCTCTTCCAAGAGTTTATTATGTCATCTGGGACTAATGCAATAGTGTAGGTTCTGATACTTTTATAACCTATTAAATATTTGCATATATACAGTCAGTGAAGTCAATTCCATAGGTTGATAAATGAAGTGAAAGAAATTTATTTCATCATTGATATACTTTTTACTTCCATAAAATGAAGATAAAAGACCTTGTCATATATTGCAACAAAGAATACACGTTTACCTAACTAAATGTAGGTATGCTAACAGAGCACTGTGCTGTTTCCTTCAGCAGAAAAAAAAAAAAGAGGAATATTATATATATTCTCATTGCCTGATTTTTTTTTTATCCTCACCCAATGACATTTTTCCATATTTTGTTCAGATAGAGTGGGAGGGAGAGAGAGGAAGAGAGAGGGAGAGAGAAACATTGATGTGAAAGGGACACATCGATTGGCTGCCTCCCGCACGCCCCAACCAGGGCCGGGGACAAACTGCAACTGACGTATGTGCCCTTAGCGGGAACCGAACCCGGGTCTCTCTGGACCGCAGGCCGACTCTCTAACCGCCGAGCCAAACAGGCCAGGGCTCATTGCCTGATTTTTTTTTTTAATTTTCTTCTTTATTGATTTTTAGAGAGAGTGGATGGGGAGGAAGAGAGAGCTAGAAACATCAATGAGAAAGAACATCGATTGGCCGTCTCCTGCATGCCCTCCACTGGAGACCAGGCCCACAACCCGGGCATGTGCCCTGACAGGGAATCAAACCGGCGACCTCTTGGTGCATGGGTTTATGCTCAACCACTGAACCACATCGGCCGGGCTCATTGCCTGACTTTTTTAAAAAATGGGATGAACATTTAGGAAATACCCATATAGGAGGATTTTTAAAAAGATATTAACCATATATGCAACTGTTACTGTGTTATGCTTGAGTGCTATACCTTAGAATATGGTTTAATTCTGGACTATTAACATTATGTGAATATAACTGAATTAAACATCTAAGAAATTTAATAAACAGTCATAATAAAAATAAGGGGAAAAGCCTTAAAGCGAAAACAGAGTTTATTCAAAACTAAGAATGAAAACTTATTCTGCCCCCCAAAATATTTTGTTCATGTAAATACTTTAAACAATTACCACAGTGACTGATGAGTGTGTGTGTGTGTGTGTGTGTGTGTGTGTGTATGGCGTATTTTTGCTTTTCCTTCACACATCCAGGCAGCCTTGGAAGAATTTTGTTCAACTGTCAAGAGACTTTAAACAAACTGCTAATTTATTAAACAATGCAGATAGATTCCATGTTCTCATAAATGTTGTTGTTTTGTTTTGTTTTAACCCTGACAGTCAGGTGGCCTCAGAGATATTAGGTAAGGGGTACACAAATTACTGGACATCAAACCTCAAGTTCAGTGACAGGAATAGCACTGTCTGTCAAGGCCGTGTCTAAGAATGGACAGGCTCAAATGTCTGACATCCTAGGGATTTGAGAAGAAGAATCTCTGGTTGGCCGGTGGGGGAGTGGCTCGGTCAGAAT
Source organism: Tadarida brasiliensis (assembly GCA_030848825.1). Lineage (NCBI taxonomy): Eukaryota > Metazoa > Chordata > Mammalia > Chiroptera > Molossidae > Tadarida > Tadarida brasiliensis. Next base: position 249,283,375 of record CM061257.1, read on the forward strand.
GCGTGTCCATGCTCACCCTGCATGTCCTGGCTGCGCAGCCTCACATGCATCTCGGTTCTCAAGCCCACCCTGACAAGGGGACATTTCTCAGTTTATGGTCCTTCGGGGGCACCTCACTGCCCACCATGGGGGTTCCCCCCACTTTGTAAACTGTATCGATCACCTTCTGCAGGGGAAATCTTACACAGAAGCTCAATGTGTAAAACGGATTTGGATGTGGTGGGTGTGGAGGTGCAGGATGCAGAGGTGAAGGTCCCCCGTTCTCTCCCCTTCACCTCTCCAGCAGCACCAGCACCAGCACCGAGGCCCCGAGGCCCCGAGCACATGGGAAAACCGTGTCTGCAAAGAAAGTTTTAGGGCTGAGTAAAGCTGAGCCCTCCCTCTCCCACCTTCAAGCCTGCCTCACTCTGCACAGCTACAGGTCTGCCCCCAGAATGCCTAACAGAGCAGTTTGATGATCGATACTGATTCCAGCAGGGAGCGCAGAGGGAGCCCACAGCCCATCACACAGCCGGACTTCCCAACTCCTCATCGCAGAACATGCCTCTCTCACACCCCTGTGATCCCCTCCTTAATAACTTCTCCAGAACGTTGTTTTCCTACCCTCAGGCTGGTTTTCCCCTCTGTGTTGCCATCCATCTTCTCCTCGAAATCTTGGACTATCTCATTATTTGGTAAAACCGTCTTCAGAGTCCCTCCCAGCTTTCCTTCCCACCCAGCATGCTCTCCTCACCTCTCAGGCCCAGGCACAGACCTGAGCCATCAGTAGGTGGCACAGGAGAATGCAGATCCTTACATTTGAATTTTCCTTGCCCTGTCAGAAGGATTAAATGTCACCTCTTTGACCTGACAGTCAAATCCCTCTACTCTAGTCTGATCCATGATTTCTCTCTTCCTCGTGTCCCAGTCCCCTGCCACATACCCCAGGCTCCAGCTCAATTAGACCTTTTGCTGTTTTTCTAACTTGCTCCTGATTTTCCGACCTTCTGAGGCCTTTGCTCATCTTGTACCCGGTCAGGAGTGCTCTCCTCCACGGTTCTGCGCGTCAGTATTCTGACATCTTCAAGCATTCGTTCTTGCCAGTGGGATCACTTCTGTCTCTTTAACCTTGCAGCCGGCTTGTTCACACCTTATGCCACTTGTTATTTTCTCTCCTATTTCTAAGCTAATTGACAGTATATTTGGGAACATGGAAAGCTGGAAGACAATGGTGTTCTTCTTGATATTCCTTGTGAACTCCTAGCTCACTGTTGTGCATGTAGCCACACCATCGTCCAAGGAATTATGTACAGAGTCATTGGTAAAGCCCTCCCCCAAAATAATCACACGACTGAATCAATATTTACAAGGCAACCTTAAAAAGGAGACATTTCTTCTGAATTTCTGAATGTATTTTCCACATCAAGCCCACCTAAATTTTCAGATATTTAAATGTCTAATAGGAGAAATATCGTCCCCATTAGAACCACCATGCATCTAGTCCAGTTTCGTTTCTGATGGCTGAGCTCCCAGAGGAATATGCAAGGGGAAGCCATGATTTTCAAATATCTTTTGAAAACAAATCAAAAGGTTTTCTTTAACTGTAAAGGAAGGTGGAGCCCCAAGATATAAAATCAAAGCAGAAGTGGTCTAGGCGAACAGTGTTTCATGCATCACATGCCATCCTGGCTGTTTTCATATTTGTGAATATGTCTGCAGAACTTGAGGTCTCTGGGGACACAGTGGAGAACCCCTACTCCAGCAGTTCAGCATGTTAAATACCACTGCTGTGTTCATCATGGAAGTATCAGTCTTCCGTCCAATTTCCATGCCTACCCATGATATCAGGAGCCTCTCTGATTTCTAATCATTGGTTTGATCAGATACAGACAAAATTTTTGTTATAGGATAGAAATAAAAATTCCTCACTTGACACCATTCATTTGTAAATTATATCCACATTTAAAAATAATTATTTATGTAACAGATCAAAAGAAGACATTGGACACGGGGGAGGGGCCTCCGCCGTGGGAAAGAAGTCAGGACACGGACCAGAGGGAGAGAAGGTGGGATCTCAGAGCGGTAGAGCCATCTGCCCTGTCTCTCCCATGCTGGAGTTGGGAGGTGCAGATGGGGAGAGTCTTAAGAGGCCGGTCTGCTCTGAGATCCCCTTCCTAATCCTGACTTCTTTCCCATGGCCGAGGCCCCGCCCCCTGTCCAAGGTCAAGGGCGCGTGGGGAGGTGCAGTGAAGCCCCAACAGCAAACATCAGGAATCCTTCCGGGTTTGCGCGCGTCCTCTTTAGGTCGCTGCCCTCACTTCGTGGACTGTAGCCGGTTTTGTACCATAAACTCTGTCTTTCGTGTATCCCCATAAAAAAATCTAGTGGATGAATGAAGCTTTGTTCAAATCTTAGTCTGGCTTCACCCACTGTTTCACATCAGTCAAACCTAAACAGCAGAGAACACTGAGTGATCCATTGTGAAGGATGTGTCCATGCTTGAGGACACCCTGTGTGTGCATACACTCATGTGCAATGTCTGTACTCTGAGGGATCCACCTATTTATGTCCCACTTGGGTCCTTCTTTCCCATCCAGCGTCTCACCTGCTCCTCTCTGTGTGTGGCCATCGTCCTGACACAGGTTGTTTCCTGTTTAGCAAAGGTGCTCTTCCCGGATGAACTGAACCTGGTGATCTCGGTGTTTCAAAGATGTTCTTTTTTTTTTTTTCTTTTGAGTTACTATACCGAGATGGAATGTTAACACAGTCGATTTTAGGAGTGCTTTGGGGTGTGTGTTAAATAGACATGGGTTCTGGAACACAGGATGGAATGTAATAAAATGAGTTGGAGGAGAACTGAGTCCTTGCTTTCCTTACCGCTCGTCACAGGCAGTATTGACGGGGTGTTGGGCTCTCTGGGCTCCCTGCGCCAGCCCCCCAGTCTCTTGGAATCCACAGCACCCTTTGCCACGAGGTCAGAGAAAGTGAAAGCGAGGTTTTCCTGTTTACCATGCCACAGCTTTTTTATAGACTTGTGTTTATTTTACATTCATATGAGTTGAATCCGTGTTGATATGGGAATTACATCACAACAGGAGCTCAGCTTGCAGTGGTCCTTTGGGTTTTGCAAAGCTACTCAAGTAGGAAGAGCCTTATGTGCAGTTTAGGTCTTGGAGCCTCAGACCAGATGCTTAAAGGTGAGGGCGGGAGGGAGGCAGATACATATCCCCACCTGACCAAATCCCCTAATAGCTGTCTGTCCAGCAGCTGCTTCCTATCCCCTTCCTCCCTCGCCAAACGTCTCTGTGAAAGTGTCTCCTCTGGCCTCCTCTCCCATTCCTTCCCCAGAGGCTCTGCTGCCTGTCCCAGCCCCCACTCAGCAGGAGCTGCCCTCTCAGTGCTCTGAGCTAAACCTGCAAAGGCACCCGCAGCCTTCGTCCCGGGCCCCCTAAGCGTTGGCAGGATCTGACACCTGCCGGTCTGTCCTGGGAGCTCTCAGAATTCTGCCTCGTGACTCTCTCCCCTCTGGACAGCTCTTCAGGCTCAAACTTGCCCGTTCCTCCATCATTCACGCATTCCTTCCACAAACATCCACTGAAAGTCTCCTGTGGCCAACTCCTGGGTCCCCCTTGGAGACACATCTCTCCTGCCCTCTTCAGGGCTGACCCACCTTGCTCCCCTGGCACTGACCACTCCTGAGCTCAGGCCTCATGTCAGCTGCCTGGTAGACCCCTGCCTGGTCTGCAGGCTTCCTGGACTCTTCCTGGCTCCTCTAGGCTCCTTGCTTAATCCAGCCCCAGCTTTCAATCACAGAAGCTGGAAACTGCCCAGGCTTCTCTCTCTCCTTCCATCCTCCCTCCTTGACCTTTTCCAGGGAGTAGAGTGGAAAGAGTGGGGCCCGGGAAAACCATCAGCTCCCCATCTGTGAAGTGGGGCAGAGTGGACAAGGGGAAGTCAGGCAGGTGCCTGGGAGGGTCCAGGCTGGGCTGGTCCATGCTGGGGAGGGTGGGGTGGTCTAGCAGGACTCAGAAATGTCATTCCCTCTCGAAGTTCTGGCTTTCTGGCCCAGCCCACTGAGGTTAGGTTCCCAGAGTCCCTTCGCACAAGCAATCTGAGGGCTGGCAGAGGCAACACCAGCCACCTGCTCCCCATCTCCCCTCCTCCAGGGACCCTAAATGAACAGGGAGGAGTCAAACCCTGGCCCCCCACCCTCCATGTTCCCTGCAGGAGAGCAAAGCCCTCCTGGTTCCTTCTGGATCCTCCCCAGGCCTCTGGGGCAACTGCTCTGAACTGCGGGGAGTGCGCCCAGAGCCCCCACCCCACCACTGCCTCTAGGTGGGGGCGCAGTGAGGGAGAGGGGCCCACCCTGCACCAAGCCCCACCCACCCAAGGCAGCCCAGTCCCCCCCTCACGCAGGTCTGGCAGGCTCAGCCTGGTGAGACCTTCGACACCCTGCGTCCTGCTCCCTGAACCTGGGAGAGGTGAGTGGGCGGGGCAGCTCGGGCTGAGACCAGGACGGGGGGCAGGCACCTCAGGGGTAACAGGGGCTTCTGCCCGACAGAGGGGACCATCGCCCTTCAACAAGGCAGGCTCGCCAACATCTCCTGGGTCAGAAAAGTCAAAACCAGTCTCTGGGATAAAGGCCTTTGGAGGGAGTGCAGGAAGAAAAACCTGGGAGGTGGGTCCCTGTCATCCCAGGGTCCAAACTGAGAGCGATTTCAGTGTCCAGGGTACTACCAGCACGTGGGTGGCATTTGGGGATGCTGCAAGCCAGAGAGGGCTGCCCTGCCCAGGGCCCCTGGGGTGGGGCAGATCTCAAAGTCCCACACTGTCCAGGTTCCCTGGGGACATGCCCTGACCTGCCTCCAGGCAGCTAAGGCCAAGGGACGCGCACTTCAGGAGGAGCCCAAGGCCCAGCCCAGGGGAGGCTCTCCTGGGCTCAGTGGCTTCCAGGCAGGTTGGGGGATGCCATCCGGCCCTGGGGTGGGGGAGCAAGCTGATATCGTCTGAAGGTGCACTGGTCCTGGTACTTCTCCTGAATCATCTCCTTTAACTGTCTCAAGTCATCTCTTCAGTTCATTCAGCAGATGGCCCTCTGCTGGGCTTCAGCCCCACCACCAGTACTCAAAGGGCTCCTTCTCTATCCACTGTACCACACGCCCGTCACGGGGAGCACTCCAGGATGCCTCCTAGTCCCCTTGCAGGGTTCAGGGTAGGGGTCTCCTCCCTCAGGAAGGCTACTCTGACTGCCTCCTGATCAGGTGCTTTTGAACTCTGGGCTCCCACAGTGTGGTCCCTCCTCCTCCTCCTCCAATCACAGCTGTTGTCAGAGTATCACAATGGCTGTGTTAATCCTAGTTTTCCCTTCTAATCCGAGTTTCAAAAACTCCACCATTCAAATTTCACTTTAGTATATTTGTAAGGGAGGAAGAAAATTTCCTCTACCTTCCTAGATTCTCTAGGTCGGTCTAATAATTAAATCTGCAGGAGACAGATTCACAAGAGAAAATAACCAAATGTATTGACATATGCGCATGTGCACCCCTCATACATGAGAGAGACAGAAGCCCCACATGCATGAGAGGTTCAAAGACAGGGAGGGGGAAGGTGCGTGGACTGAAAGCAGTGGGAATGGGAACACGTCTTCCCACAACACACGTAACCATTTCTCTTGTGAAAGGTCACTCTGAGCAGGACGCCCTCAAAATGTAGTGAAAATGTAGTTAGAGTCAGTATGGAAATTACAGCTGTTTGAATACATATGTTAATTTCACACACTGTCCAAGTGAATAAAATAAAACCATATAGTCCTACACAGAACTCATAGAGTGTACACTCTGGAGAAGCCCCTCCCACAGGCCCAGCTCCAGATCATGGGGAGCAGGTCCCAGCGCTGCTCTCTGAAGTGCACTGTGCTTTGTGCTGAAGACACAGCTGTGCACGACTCCTCAAATGTACCTTCGGCAAATAGACCACAGCCTTTTCTAACTCAGTGACGTTAGAGGTAAACACTGAATCAAGAATACAGAGAGGTTCCCGGAGGGAAACTGTGACATGAAGGGGAAACCACACAGGAAACCAGCCCAAACCTCCAAATTCACCTGCTCCTGGATGGTCCTTGTGTTCAGGGACCCTGTGCGCCCCCTGGTGGTCGCAGCCTCTCCTGCAGGGAGGTTTGTGTCTGGGCTCACACTGACTTCCCCTCACTGTGTCTCCTGCACAGTAATACACGGCCGTGTCCTCGGTGGTCACAGATCTCAGCTGCAGGGAGAACTGGTTCTTGGACGTGTCCCTGGAGATGGTGGTGCGGCTCTTGAGGGACGGGTTGTAGTTAGTGCTACCACTACTAGCATATATGCCCCCAATCCATTCCAGCCCCTTCCCTGGTTTCTGGCGGATCCAGCTCCACCAGTAACCACTGCTGATGGAGTAACCAGAGACAGAGCAGGTGAGGGAGAGGGTCTGTGAGGGCTTCACCAGTCCTGGGCCCGACTCTTGCAGCTGCACCTGGGACAGGACACCTGGGGACATGGAGCATCAGGCCCTGTCAGTCACGTGAAGTCACACCACCCCATAGACCCCTGTCTGACCTCTGAGACCCTCACCTTGGGGGGCTGTCACCAGGCACAGGAGAAGACCCAGCAGTCTCATCTTCTTCTAGATCACGGCTCTGCCTTCTCCAGAGACCTCAGCCCTGTGTGAGGAGAGAGCTGTCAGCCTCCCCAGCACAGGGGAGGATTTACCCTGGAGCTTGGGGAGAAATTTGCATGTGGGGCAGCCTGTTCCTTATAAGTGGAGGGACTGAGGTCAGGCTGCCCTGGTCCTTCTGGGCCCCTGTGGGGGCATCTCTTCCCTTGATCTCACTCTGTATGTTAGTCAGGGAGAGGGGATCCCTGGGTTCAAGAGACATTGGAATGTGGTCAAAGGTTGACCTCACCTTTCTGAGCATAAGAAGAAATGATGGACTAGACAGGCAGGTTAGACTTTTAACTTCCCATACATCCTTCAATCTGATTTAAAAGGGATTAGCATTTGTTCAGAGACTTTCTGAATCCCAACTCTCCAGTATACCCACTACTTCCAAATTTTATATAATAATTTCATTAAAATATTATCTTTTGTAGTGCAAAAATAAAAATAAAGGACATCTATGCTCAATATCTTATATTTTAATTTTACTTAAATACGTTTTTATTGATTTTATTTTTTAGAGAGTTGAACGGAGAGGGTAACTACATCACTGACAACAATCCCTGACTCCAGTCTCCCTCCTTCTGCCCCTGGGCATGGTCAGTTGTTCAGAGGTGCCAGGAACTCCCACAGAATATGTAACGTCCTTAATGTATATTGAACACATTATCCCATCAGACAAATACTTTGGAAATGTTATCTCTCTGTGGAGCTTGTCTTTTCATTCCCTTAATGTAATCTTTGGTGGGATAAATATATTTAATACAGCAAAATATAATTGATGCCTATTATCTGTGCTGGTCCTGTTTTGGTGAATCACACAGACCCCCAGGACGTGCTGAACCTCACGGTCCAGGGGCATCGGCTGCAGCAGCCACAGGGACAGAGAGGTTCTGGCACCAGAAGTGAGGGCTGCTGGGAAACTGCCCAGAACTGGACGGGACTTTGACCTGGGTGAGGGGAGGAAGCTGGACGTGTTCTGAGTCACAGGACAGAGATGGGCCTGTTGTTCATGGGCAGAGTGTTACTGGACATGTGGGTTAATCCTCTTCCCCTGATGACCCAGGAGGACGTGCAGAGCATGACAGACACAGCTTCTGTCATCGTAGGAAACACCTGAGGGATTTTTTTTTAATCCTCACCCAAGGACTTCTTTGCATTTATCTTCAGATAAAGCAGGAGGGGGAGAGTCAGGAAGAGAGAGAGAGAGAAACATCAACATGAGAGAGACACATCAACTGGTTGCCGCCCACACGACCCCAACTGGGGCCAGGGAGAAACTGCAACCAATGTACGTGACCTTAACTGGAACCGAACCCGGGACTCTCTGGTCTGAAGGCCGATGCTCTAATCGCTGAGCCAAACCGGCCAGGGCCACCTGAGGGATTATGACCTGGAGTTTGTAGGATAGAAACATTAATGGCCCTGCAGGCGGGGATCAAGGAAAATAAGGAATGTGTCATTGGAAAAGGGGGAAGGGGATTTCTGTTACCCACATGCACCTGCTCACAGAGTCTCTGTCTGTGAGGTAACAACTTCACAGGTCCAGGGGTTAGCACTCAGACACCTGTGGGTCATTACGCACATGGTCACACCATGTTTCACCCAAGCTGCACAATTCACTGGAGTTCCATTCATGAAATCCCTCAACACTTAGAGGGAAGAGTGGACACCCCTCCCTGCAGGAGCCATGGTGCTGGTGTGTCTGTGTGAGGGGCCCTCATGTCATTGACCAGGACCCTGTCTCAGTCCATCGTCATCACCATCATCATCTCCATCATCACCATCATCATTTGCTTAATTATAAACAGTTGGTCTTTTATTTTCTTTAGACATGGTTGATTCCTACAGAAGTGAAACTTCATCTCAACTTTTAGTCGTGTACTGAAATTGATAAGTACAATTGGTAGTCAGGCTCTCCTTTATTTTTATTTTTTTAGTGCTGATAACTGATGGCTCATCCCTCCCTCTTTTCCATCTGCCCCACATGGGACCTGACATGTGGGGGGGGGCGGTTGGGTCTCCTCTTTAGATGTCAGTGGGAGATTCAACCCCACAAACCCCTAGAAGGAGAATCCGTCGCCCGCCCACCACCTCACCTAAATATAATCCCTGGGCCAGTCTACTTTCCTGGTCTATCAAAGCTGTTCTGACTTGCTGAAGGGACTTTCCTGTGCTTTCTAGAGATTCCAACTATGTACGAGATAAATGTGACATGTCCCCTTGGTGTGTGTGTTTGTCATTAGCCTGATATCTGCACAAGCTCCTGTGAGTCTCTTGGCCTCTGCCTGGTATCAACTGCTCTTGGTGCTGTGAGCATGATACCAATTCAATGACAGTCACCCCAGTGGGTCCTTAGTCTCTAATTTTGGTTTCAAACACCGATGGTGCCCACTGTGACATGAAGAGGAAACCACACAGGAAACCAGTCCAAGCCTCCAACTGCACCTGCTCCTGGATGGTCCTTGTGTTCAGGACCCTGAGCGCCCCCTGGTGGTCGCAGCCTCTCCTGCATGGAGGTTTGTGTCTGGGCTCACACTGACTTCCCCTCACTGTGTCTTACACAGTAATACACGGCTGTGTCCTCAGCTCTCAGGCTGTTCATTTGCAGATACAGCGTGTTCTTGGAGTTGTCTCTGGAGATGGTGAAGCGGCCGTTCACAGGGTCTGCATAGTTTGTTGTACTTCCATCAGGATTAATTCGACTCACCCACTGCAGCCCCTTCCCTGGAGCCTGGCGGACCCAGACCATCCAGTGGCTACTGACGGTGAATCCAGAGGCTGCACAGGAGAGTCTCAGAGACCCCCCAGGCTGCACCACGCCTCCCTCAGACTCCACCAGCTGCTCCTCACACTGGACACCTGCAAACACAAAGACGTCCTGGTCAGGACACTGTCACACATCCACTGTTTCTCTCATCCACTCTCACACTCTGTGTCTCTTGTTCTCCACAAATTACCTCTTAAAATAGCCACAAGGAAAACCCAGCTGAGCACAAACACCATGGTGAGTGGTCTGTGTTCAGTCCTGATCAGGGAATGGGTCACCAGGAGATCCCAGCCCGGGCTCCTGTCCCAGAGCTGAAGGGTCAGGGCTGGGCTGGATTTTATGGGCAGAGAGGGACCTATTTGCATGTCCTCCTACTATATAGGGAGCTCTGGGGTTGGAGAGCTGCAGAGAGGGCAGTGCCTCAGAGCAGGTGCGAGTGTCCTGGGGGAGAATCTTGGTCATGATAACATTTCAATAACTAAGTGAGAACCATAAGGAGGTTGGGGCATGTCCTGTGTCCACATCTGGTAACAGTGAGCCCAGCATCTGGCCTGTGCTCCTTCTCACTGGGCCCTCGACTCCCCTGAACCAACTCCAGGGCAGAGCAGGACTGGCTCATGAGGGTGCAGACCCCATGAATATCATGAAATCATGAATGAAGGTCTGTACTCTGGTGCTACTGACAGGTGAGCGCTGGAGAAAAGCAGACATGTGGAAAGAGACCACAGGCTGCAGATCTCGTAAGAGTGGACATCGTGTACACGGTGTGTTGGTGGCCTTGGCCCTGAGTGTCTCTGGCTTCATGACTGCCAAGGAGACAAAAAGACAGAGTGTTGAGAGGATGCTTCTTTATCCCAGGGACTCAGAGACCCTGAGCAGTTACGGAGATTCATGGAGATGATCGAGAGGCTCTGGGTTTCAAACACCCAGAAGTCCATCTACAGAGGATCTCTGCATAGACATTAATAAAATCCTCAAAGAAGGTTATATAATAGAAAAATTAGTGTGATAAATGTAAGTCAGAATACCTGTGATCAGCAAGAATGCTCGTATTGAAGGTTAATCACTCATCTATGAAGCAGAGGCCTTTGCAGTTTAAATTCACAGTCAAGGCCATGGTGGTATGAGTGGAATTGATCTCTCAGCCTGATCTTGTCAAGTGAGTTATTACAACTGTGAGAGTTTATTGTAAAAAGGGACAGCTCTCTGTTTCCACAGTTTTCAGATAACAGTGTGTCGTGTCCTCATGTAATACACTTGTTTACAGAGCATGGAGATAAAGCCTGGACAGTAGACGAGCCCAGAACCCATCTTCTCCTGGGGGACGTGAGCTCAGTGGGTCCTGAGCTCCCCAGGTCCTGAGAGCACGTTTTCCTTCAAAGCCCACAGAGGACCAGAGACTCCTCATTGCCTTCCCCTCATCCAGCCTGGGTGTCGGGTCCCTTCCCGCAGGAGCTCTATGGAACCTGCTGTTCACAGGACGTCCCCTCCTTGTTCCTTCCATCTATGGACCCCGCACTCTGCTCCTTGGCTGTGAATCTCCCAGGGTCTCTGCTGCACCACAGGGGAGCCCCGTGTCTCTCTCTTGTGGCAATGTCCCCATTGCAAGAGCCTTGAACAAAACCTTCCTTTAAAATTTATAGACTCTGTCACAGAGAGAACAAAATGAAAGAGACTTTCAGTTGGTCAGAAGGTTAAGAGTGATTTTTAAGCTGAAAGAGGCTTTAGACTCAATAATCTAGTCAGGAAACAGTCTGGGGAAAGGGCTCTGTTCCAACACGAGTACCTTCCAGCAGAAGGAAGGGGGTCTGAGAGCTGAGCACCAGGCCCAGGGGTTGGGTTCTGAGCCTCAGGGGGTTGTTCCTGTCCTTGTGCTCATGGAGGTCGCTCAGATGTATGTAACACTTGCTTCCGGGTGGGGATTTTTTCTCGCTTCCATTTTAACTCTCTGGATGGAAATGCCTGTCCCTGGATGGAATTCCAGCCCTGCAGCTGTGTTGTAGGAGAACATGACTGACTGGTCATGGCCACAGGTCTGCAGATGGAGAACACTTTGTCCCAAATAGTCTCCCACACCTGACTGACAGGTGGATTTGGGACTTTTCTAACGGTAATATTCAGATGAATGTTGAACTTGAGGCCCTGCTTTCAGGGTCAGCATTTGTAATATGTTGGTTTGTGCTGAATGCAATTGGCCTGTGGGATGGATGAGAACCAGTGGAAGGTGAAGGTGGCTGTGGTCCTGTGAGTCATTCTTGCAGCCTGGGGTTGTCACATGGCAAATGGGACTCTGTCATATTTGATTCATGTGGAGATCCTGAGACACAAGCATTTTAGTAGATGACCCAGGTGGGTCCTCCTAGGAGAAGTGTTTACATCAGAGGGAGGCAGAGAGAGGTTAGGCTCCAGGAGGACAAGAACACGCTGTGACCTCTGAGGTCAGGGACCTATTCCTGGCTGTGGAGATGGAGGAAGATGCCACGGACCACGAATGCAGTTCTAGTCACTGCAAAAGACCAAGAAACAGACTCCCCTGTGTGACGATGGAGAAACTGAGAATACACAGACCCAGAGATGAACAGGCCGTCAACAGGCTCCTGAGGAGACGCCTGGTCGTCAGGACCTGCACGTCCAACCCCACAGGAATCTCCTCACAGCTGCAGGACGGCTGTTCTAGGAGGAAACACACTGAAGGAGAACAGACCAGTGTTGGTGAGTGTGGGGAGAGAGGAACCCTTGCACTCTCTCAGTGGGAAAGTGAGATCCTGCAGCCACATGGAAACAGCGTGTTGGTTCCTCCAAAATGAGAGTAGAAACCCTGTGTGATTGAGCAGTGAGCTCCCAGGTGTTCATGGAATAATAAACCCAGGACTCTGGAGAGGTGTTGCACGGCCCAATTCATTGCAGTCCTGTTCAGTGTAGTGAGAGATGGAAACATCTCTGTACATCAGTGGGTGAGTGGACAAACATGTGCGATATTCTCACGACAGATATTATTCAGCCTTAAATCACAGGGAAACCCTTCACAACCTCCAGTCTGGAGGACACTAGAGGACACTGTGCTCTGTGAAATAAAGCCATCATGGAAAGGCGGATAGCGTCTGATTCCACCTACACTGGGAACTGAATTAGGTTTCCTTCCAGCAGAGTGTGGAGGAGCCCAGGCCTGGGTGTGGTGAAGGCTCTGGCAGGAGACGGGATAGTGGAGGGTAGGCTGCCCTGGAGTCCTGGGCTGACGGAGAACAAAGACGGAGGCAGATGGAGGAGACACTGTGTCAGGACACAGTCAGCCCTGGTCCTGGGCCCTGTGCATCCACAGGAGCCTGGGTGTGTCTGCTCAGTGTGTGGAGCCGTCCACCCTCAGGGTCTGTGGACAATGAGGGGACATTCAGTCCCCACGGGGTGGAGCTTTCCCCTGGGAATGGGGAGGAGGAGACAGAGCCCAGCAAAGCCCTGTGGTCCTAGGGGGCTGTGTGCACACCCAGGACACGCCCCTGTGTGATCTCTGAGACTGGATCCTCCACTCTGAGTCATCACTGAGATCCTCCTGTGCTGAGGTGTGTATCAGCTGATGGTTATTTTAATTGCTGAGTAGTATTCCATTGATGGTTGTTTCCTAGTTTGCTTATTTGTAAAATTAGAAAAAAGTTTGTGTTGTTGTAGCTCCTAACACAAATAAAGATGCTAAAAGTATTTGGATTCACATTTTTATGAACATAAAGATGCGTTCTTCTAGAGCAAACACTCCTAGTGGGGACACTGATATACATGTTAAGTATATATTTCATTTAATAAGGATCCGCAGTTCATTTTGTGAAGAAAGAATAATATTATATGGAGTGACCTGGGGTAGGAGAGACCCCCAGTCACTGCCAACACGTCATCTGCAAACACACAGTGTTTCCTCCTCAGTAGTCTGCAGTGAGATTATGAGGAGTTAGAGCCTCAGAAAAAAAGTGAGAACCTTCCTTGGATGAGCTGAGAGTGAGAGGAAACCCCTGCTCCCAACAGGAAGCCCCTCCTTCCCCCCTCACTCTGCACCTGCTCATGGGCTGTTCTGTGTGGTCGGTGGGTCCTGAGCGCCCCCTGGTGTCCTGAGCGCCCCCTGCAGCCCAGCCCTTTTGTCTCCCTCAGGAGGTTTGTGTCTGGGCTCACACTGACTTCCCCTCACTGTGTCTCTCACAGTAATACACGGCCGTGTCCTCGGTGGTCACGGAGCTCAGCTGCAGGGAGAGCTGGTTCTTGGAGGTGTCCATGGAGATCGTGGTGCGGCTCTTGAGGGACGGGCTGTAGTAAGTGTCACCAACAAAATCTATGCTCGCTTCCCACTCCAGCCCCTTTCCTGGTTTCTGGCGGATCCAGCTCCAGTAATAAACACTGTCTACTGATTCCCCAGACACAGCGCAAGTGAGGGAGAGGGTCTGCGAGGGCTTCACCAGTCCCGGGCCCGACTCCTGCAGCTGCACCTGGGACAGGGCACCTGGGGACAAGGAGCATCAGGCCCTGTCAGTCACGTGTAGTCACCACCACCTCACAGACCCCTGTCTGACCTCTGAGACCCTCACCTTGGGGGGCTGTCACCAGGCACAGGAGAAGACCCAGCAGCCTCATCTTCTTCTAGACCAGGACTCTGCCTTCCCCAGAGACCTCAGCCCTGTGTGAGGAGAGAGCTGTGAGCCTCCCCAGCCCAGGGGGTATTTAACTTGGATCTTGGTGAGAAATTTGCATGTGGGGCAGCCTGTTCCTTATAACTGAGGGGACTGAGGTCAGGCTGCCCTTGTCCTTCTGGGGCCCTGTGGGGTTTCTCTTCCCTTGAACTCACTCACCATGTAAGTCAGGGAAAGGGAATCACTTGATTCATGAGACCTATGGAGTCAGCTTAATAGACATGCTCATCTCTGATATTTGGTGGACTAGATGAAACGATTCTATTTTTAATTTCTGATGCATCTTTCTTATAGATTTATGGGAATTACATTGGTCTAGGTAGTTTCTTAAACTCAAATCTGAAATATATACAGAGCTGTCAAATATTTTTATAAACAATTTATTTTTTATAAACAGAATTTTATATATGCAATGTCTACCTTCTTAGAAAATCACAAAATAAAGGACATTCATTCTCAATATTATATATGTTTATTTATGTTGTTATGGCTATCCAAGGAACTATATCCCAAGAATATGGTAATGGAAAATCCTCTATTTTTTTTTTTTGGTGTCTATAATTTTTAATATTTAAACTAGCTACAAAATGTCAATCACTTCACAAACTGACAGAGGAGACAGAAGGAATTTAACATTACATGCGGTAATGATATTTATCTCACAGTTTATATTTCATTCATTTATATTATTTTTTATTTTTATTTTTTATTTATTTTTTTTTTAGATGTTAGAAAGCCAAACCCGTTTATTTTATAATATTTAGGAGAATATACTATTTGAAAACTATTTTATTTAAAGGTTGGTATGTTTCTACTTCCTCAAAGCAAACATCTCTCTCATACCTGAAAACATATATTCAAGTAAAATCAGCGACCAATGCATTTTACTATATAATGAATAAATTATAATATTAAATTGCCACTTGTTCATTCAATTCCTGTTTATGGAATGTCAGCCATTGACAATCAATATGTCCCATGTTCTATATGAAGCACTGAAAAAGGTGATGCATAGAGAAAACTAGGTTTTGGAGAGCTTAAGTGGGTACCATTTGCATAAACCCTCTTTAATAGGGTTGAGAACACTAATACAAAATCAGGCTTTCAGAAAGTAAACATTAATTTAGAATGAGAAAAAAAATTACAAGTCACTTATTTTAAAAGGTGACCACTATCACAGGCATCAAATTACAAATCAAAGAGAAATTAACATTTTATATTTTGACTCAATGCTCTATGTATACTTCTTTACGTAACAAAGATTTTTTTTTCTTAATATGATTTTATTGATTTCTTTTTTTATTTTTTTTTTAATTTTTTTTTATTAATTTATTTTTGTTACAGATGTTTCTCGTTTTTTTCCCCATTGACACCCTCCTCCCCATCCCCCCACCCTGTCCCCAGCTTTGTTGTCCATGTCCATCACTTATGCATACATGTGCATAAGTTCTGTGGTTTATCTCTTCCCTCCCCCCCCACCCCCTCTCCTGAGGGGTGTCAGTTTATACCCTACTTCCACATCTCTGGGTCTACCCTGTTCCTCAGATTGCTATGTTCATTATATTCAACAAAAAAGTGAGATCATGTGATATTTGTCTTTCTCTGCTTGGCTTGTTTCGCTTAGGATAATACTCTCGCGGTCCCTCCACGTCATCTCAAAGGATAAGAGATCTTTCTTTCTTACAGCTGCATAGTACTCCATTGTGTATATGTACCACAGCTTTTTTATACATTCATCCACTGATGGACACTTGGGCTGTTTCCATATCTTAGCTATTGTAAATAGTGCTGCTATGAACATGGGGGTACATGTGTTTTCTCTGATTGGTGTTTCAGGCTTCTTAGGGTATATTCCTAGAAGTGGGATCACTGGGTCAAATGGCAATTCAATTTTTAATTTTTTGAGGTAACACCATAGTGTTTTCCACAGTGGCTGCACCAGTCTGCATTCCCACTAGCAGTGTACTAGAGTCCCCTTTTCTCCACACCCTCGCCAACACTTGTTGTTTGATGATTTGTTGATGGCGGCCATTCTGACAGGTGTGAGGTGATACCTCATTGTTGTTTTAATTTGCATCTCTCTGATGATTAATGATGTTGAGCATTTCTTCATATGTCTCTTAGCCATTTGTATGTCCTTTTTGGAGAGGTGTCTATTTAGTTCCTCTGCCCATTTTTTAATTGGGTTCTTTGTCTTCCTTTTGTTGAGTTGTATGAGCACTCTGTATATTTTGGAAATTAACCCTTTATCTGATGTTTCATTGGCAATTATGTTCTCCCATAGAGTGGGTTCCCTATCTGTTTTGATGGTTGTTTCTTTTGCTGTGCAGAAGCTTTTGAGTTTGATGTAGTCCCATGTGTTCATTTTTCCCTTTGTTTCTGTTGCCTTAGGTGATGTATCAGTGAAGATTCTACTGCGTATGATGTCCGAAATTTTGTTGCCTACATTTTCTTCTAGGATTTTTATGGATTCACGAGTCACATTTAAGTCTTTTATCCATTTTGAGATTATTCTTGTGTGTGGTGTAAGTTGATGGTCTAGTTTCATTTTTTTGCATGTAGCTGTCCAATTTTCCCAACACCATTTATTAAAGAGGCTGTCTTTACTCCATTGTATGCTCTTGCCACCTTTGTCAAATATTAATTGAGCATAATGTCTTGGGTCAATTTCCGGATTCTCTGTTCTGTTCCACTGGTCTATATGCCTGTTCTTGTGCCAATACCAGGCTGTTTTGATTACAGTGGCTTTGTAGTATAATCTGATATCCGGTATTGTGATCCCACCTACTTTGTCCTTCTTTTTCAAGATTGCTGTGGCTATTCGGGGTCTTTTTTGGTCCCATATGAACTTTTGAAATATTTGTTCTAGTTCTGTGAAATATGTCACTGGTATTTTGATGGGGATTGCATTGAATCTATAGATTGCTTTGGGTAATATGGACATTTTAATGATGTTAATTCTTCCAATCCATGAACAAGGTATGTGCTTCCACATTTTTATATCTTCCTCTATTTCTTTTTTCAATGTCCTGTAGTTTTCTGCAAATAGGTCCTTTACTTCTTTGGTTAAGTTTATTCCTAGGTATCTTAATCTTTTTGCCGCGATGGTAAATGGAATTGTTTTTTTAGTTTCTCTTTCCGTGAGTTCATCATTGGTGTATAAGAATGCCATTGATTTCTTGACGTTAATTTTGTATCCTGCTACTTTGCCAAATTCATTTATTAAGTCTAGTAGATTTTTTTTTTCACGCTTCCAAGATTTTATTTTTTTTATTTTTTTTTAATTTTTTTTTTTATTAATTTACTTTTGTTACAGAGACATATGAAGAAATGCTCAACTTCACTAATCATCAGAGAGATGCAAATTAAAAAAGTCTAGTAGATTTTTGATGGAGTCTTTAGGGTTTTCTATATATAATATCATATCGTCTGCGAATAATGACAGTTTCACTTCTTCCTTTCCAAATTGGATTCCTTTTATTTTTTCTTCACGTCTGAATGCTGTGGCTAAGACTTCCAGTACTATGTTAAATAAGAGTGGCGAAAGTGGGCATCCCTGTCTTTTTCCTGTTCTTAAGGGAAATGTTTTTAGTTTTTGCCCATTGAGTATGATGTTGGCTGTAGGTCTTTAATATATGGCCTTTATTATATCAAGATATGATCCCTCTACTCCCAAATTGCTGAGCGTTTTTATCAGAAATGGGTGCTGGATTTTGTCGAATGCTTTTTCAGCGTCTATTGATATGATCATGTGGTTTTTATCTTTCATTTTGTTTATGTGGTGTATCACATTTATTGATTTGCGAATGTTGAACCAGCCTTGCATCCCTGGGATGAATCCCACTTGGTCATGGTGAATAATTTTTTTGATGTATTGCTGGATCCGATTTGCTAGTATTTTGTTTAGGATTTTGGCATCTACGTTCATCAGGGATATTGGCCTGTAGTTTTCTTTCTTTGTAGTGTCTTTTTCTGGTTTTGGAATTAGGATTATGCTGGCCTCATAAAACGAGTCTGGAAGTCTTCCTTCTTCTTGAATTTTTTGAAATAGTTTGAGGAGAATGGGTGTTAGTTCTTCTTTGAATGTTCGGTAAAACTCCCCCGTGAAGCCATCTGGGCCTGGGCTTTTGTTTGCTGGGAGAGTCTTGATTACATCTTCAATTTCCTCAGCTGTTATTGGTCTGTTCAAGTTTTCTATCTCTTCCTGGTCCAGTTTTGGGAGATTATGTGTTTCTAGAAATTTGTCCATTTCACTCAGATTGTCGAATTTGTTGCCATATAAATGTTCATAGTATTTGCTAATGATCCTTTGTATTTCTGTAGTGTCAGTTGTTACTTCTCCTCTTTCATTTCTGATTTTGTGTATTTGGGTTCTCTCTCTTTGTTTCTTGGTGAGTCTAGCTAAGGGTCCATCAATCCTGTTTATCTTTTCAAAAAACCAGCTCTTTGTTTCATTGATCCTTTGAATTGTTTCTCTGGTCTCTATGTCGTTTTTTCTGCTCTGATCTTTACTATTTCCTTCCTTCTATTTGCTCTGGGGTTTTCTTTTTGTTTGCTTTTTAGTTCTTTAAGTTGTGAGGTTAGATAGTCTATTAGAAATTTTTGTTGTTTCTTGAGGTAGGCCTGTAGTGCTATGAACTTCCCTCTCAGAACAGCTTTCGCTGCATCCCATAGATTTTGTGTTGTTGTGTGTTCATTTTCGTTGGTTTCCAGGAAGTTTTTAATTTCTTCCTTGATCTCCTCGGTAACCCATTCATTGTTTAATAACATGCTGTTTAGCCTCCATGTATTCAAGTGTCTTTGCATGTTCTTTTTGCAATTGATTTCTAGTTTCATGCCATTGTGATCTGAGAAGATGCTTGATATGCTTTCAATTTTCTTGAACTTGTAGAGACTTCGTTTGTCTCATAACATGTGGTCTATCTTTGAGAATGTCCCATGTGCACTTGAGAAGAATGTGAATTCTATAGTTTTGGGGTGTAATTCTCTGTAAATATCTATTAAATCCATTTGGTCTAGTGCTTCGTTTAGAGTCTCTGTGTCCTTGTTAATTTTTTGTCTAGAGGATCTATCCAGTGATGTCAGCGGGGTGATGAAGTCCCCTGTTATGATTGTATTGCTGTCAATTTCTCCTTTGAAGTCCTCCAGAAGATTTTTAATATATTTTGGTGCTCCTATATTCGGTGCATATATGTCTAACAAGGTTATATCTTCCTGTTGGATAGTTCCTTTCAATATTATGTAGTGACCTTCTTTGTCTCTAGTAATGGCTTTCATTTTCAAATCTATTTTATCAGATATGAGTATTGCTACCCCAGATTTTTTTTCCTTTCCATTTGCTTGGAAGATTTTTTTCCATCCCTTCACTTTTAGCCTATGTGAGTCTTTTGTTGTGAGGTGGGTCTCTTGTAGACAGCATATATATGGGTTATCCTTTCTTATCCAATCCGCTACTCTGTGTCTTTTTATCGGAGCATTCAATCCATTTACATTTAAGGTGATTATTGATATGTACTTATTTATTGCCATTTTTGTTCAGTGTGGTTCTACTTTCCTTCCCATTTCTTCTACTAATTACAGCAGTCCTTTTAACATTTCTTGCAATGCTGGTTTGGTGCTAATGTATTCCCTTACCCATTTTTTGTCTGAGAAGCTCTTTATTTGACCTTCAATTTTTTTTTTTTATTAATTTACTTTTGTTACAGATGATTCTCCTTTTTTTCCCCCATTGACACCCCCTCCCCCTCCCTCCCTGCCCCGTCCCCATTTTTGTTGTCCATGTCCTTTGGTTATGAGTACATGCGTACAAGTTCTGTGTTCATCGCTCCCCTCCCCCACCCCCTCTTCTGACAGATGTCAGTCTGTACCCCACTTCCACGTCCCCAGGACTACCCTGCTCCTCACCCTGTTATGTTCATTATATTCCAGAAATAAGTGAGATCATATGATGTTTGTCTTTCTCTGCTTGGCTTGTTTCACTTAGGATAATAGTTTCCAGGTCCTCCCATGTTGACGCAAAGGATAAGAGATCATTCTTTCTTAAAGCTGCATAGTACTCCATTGTGTATATGTACCACAGCTTTTTTATCCATTCATCTACTGATGGACACTTGGGCTGTTTCCATATCTTAGCTATTGTAAATAGCGCTGCTATGAACATGGGGGTACATGTATTCTTTCTGATTGGTGTTTCAGGCTTCTTAGGGTATATTCCTAGGAGTGGGATCACTGGGTCAAATGGTAATTCAATTTTTAATTTTTTGAGGTAACACCATAGTGTTTTCCATAGTGGCTGCACCAGTCTGCACTCCCACCAGCAGTGTACTAGAGTCCCCTTTTCTCCACATCCTCGCCAACACTTGTTGTTTGATGCTTTGTTGATGGCGGCTATTCTGACAGGTGTGAGGTGAAACCTCATTGTTGTTTTAATTTGCATCTCTCTGATGATTAGTGAAGTTGAGCATTTCTTCATATGTCTCTTGGCCGTTTGTATGTCCTGTTTGGAGAGGTGTCTATTTAGTTCCTCTGCCCATTTTTTAATTGGGTTCTTTGTCTTCCTTTTGTTGAGATGTATGAACACTCTATATATTTTGGAAATTAGTCCCTTATCTGATATGTCATAGGCAATTATGCTCTTCCATACAGTGGGTTGCCTTTCCACTTTGATGGTTGTTTCTTTTGCTGTGCAGAAGCTTTTGAGTTTGATGTAGTCCCATGTGTTCATTTTTTCCTTTGTTTCTGTTGCCTTAGGTGATATATCAGTGAAAATTTTGCTGCGTATGATGTCTGAAATTTTGTTGCCTACATTTTCTTCTAGGATTTTTATGGATTCATGAGTCACATTTAAGTCTTTTATCCATTTTGAGTTTATTCTTGTGTATGGTGTAAGTTGATGATCTAGTTTCATTGTTTTGCATGTAGCTGTCCAATTTTCCCAACACCATTTATTGAAGAGGCTGTCTTTACTCCAATGTATGCTCTTACCACCTTTGTCAAATATTAATTGAGCATAATGTCTTGGGTCAATTTCCGGATTCTCTGTTCTGTTCCACTGGTCTATGTGCCTGTTCTTGTGCCAGTACCAGGCTGTTTTGATTACAGTAGCTTTGTAGTATAACCTGATGTCCGGTATTGTGATCCCTCCTACTTTGTCCTTCTTTTTCAAGATTGCTGTAGCTATTCGGGGTCTTTTTTGGTTCCATATGAACTTCTGAAGTATTTGTTCTAGTTCTGTGAAATATGTCGTTGGTATTTTGATGGGGATTGCATTAAATCTGTAGATTGCTTTGGGTACTATGGACATTTTAATGATGTTAATTCTTCCAATCCATGAACAAGGTATGTGCTTCCACTTTTTTATATCTTCCTCTATTTCTTTTTTCAATGTCTTGTAGTTTTCTGCAAATAGGTCCTTTACTTCTTTGGTTAAGTTTATTCCTAGGTATCTTAATTTCTTTGCCGCGATGGTAAATGGGATGTTTTTTTAGTTTCTGTTTCTGTGAGTTCATCATTAGTGTATAAGAATGCCGTCGATTTCTTAACGTTAATTTTGTATCCTGCTACTTTGCCAAATTCATTTATTAAGTCTAGTAGATTTTTGATGGAGTCTTTAGGGTTTTCTATGTATAATATCATGTCATCTGCGAATAATGACAGTTTCACTTCCTCCTTTCCAATTTGGATCCCTTTTATTTTTTCTTCACGTCTGATTGCTGTGGCTAAGACTTCCAGTACTATGTTGAATAAGAGTGGTGAAAGTGGGCATCCTTGTCTTGTTCCTGTTCTTAAGGGAAATGCTTTTAGTTTTTGTCCATTGAGTATGATGTTGGCTGTAGGTCTTTCATATATGGCCTTTATAATGTTGAGATATGATCCCTGTATTCCCAAATTGCTGAGCGTTTTTATCAGAAATGGGTGCTGGATTTTGTCAAATGCTTTTTCAGCATCTATTGATATGACCATATGGTTTTTATCTTTCATTTTGTTTATGTGATGTATCACATTTATTGATTTGCGTATATTGTACCATCCTTGCATCCCTGGGATGAATCCCACTTTGACCTTCTATTTTGAATGACAGCCTTGCTGGGTAGAGTAATCTTGGATTCAGATCCTTGTTTTTCATGACCTTGATTACTTCATGCCATTCCCTTCTGGCCTGTAGTGTTTCTGTTGAGAAGTCAGCTGATAGCCTGATGGGGGTTCCTTTGTAGGTAACCTGTTGCTTTTCTCTTGCTGCCTTGAGGATTCTCTCTTTGTTTTTAATTTTTGGCATTTTAATTACTATGTGTCTTGGTGTGGGCCCGTTTGGGTTCTTCTTACTTGGGACTCTCTGTGCTTCTTGAACTTGAATACCTTCTTTCTTCACCAAATTAGGGAAGTTTTCTGTCATTATTTCTTCAAATATATTCTCTAACCCTTGCTCATTTTCTTCTTCTTCAGGGACTCCAATGATGCGAATATTATTACGTTTCCAGTTGTCCCACAATTCTCTTAAGCTGTCTTTCTGTTTTTTCATTGTTTTTTCCTTTTGGTTTTCTGATTGGTTGATTTTTTCTACCCTGTCTTCTAATTCACCAATCCGGTCCTCAGCTTCCTCTACCCTGCTGTTTAGTCCTTCCAATGTGTTCTTCATTTCTGCTATGTCATTCTTCGTTTCTTCTTGCTGCTTCTTCATTTCCACTTGGTTGGTTTTCAGTGTTTCTATGTCTTTGCTCATGGTGTGGATGTCTTTACTCAAGGTGTTGATGTCCTTACTCATGCTGTTGAGCTTCCTCAAGATCATGGCTCTGAATTCTAGCTCTGTTAACTTGCTTAACTCCGTTTCATTTATGTCATCTTCGGTAGAGGTCTCTTGTTCTTTCATTTGGGCTGTTTCTTTGTTTCCCCATTTTGGCTATCTCAGTGGTTTTTGGAGCCTGCCAAATTTTCCTGTGGATGTTGGTGTTCTGTTGTTTGTGGCTCCCTGTACTGGGTTTGGATGAGCGTGGGAGGACCCACGTTAAACAGCACCCTGGGGTCTTACTTTTCAGGGTATATTTGCAAGCCCAGCAAAGGTTAAGTTATCCTCTAGCTTTTTGCCTAGAGTCTATTAGTTGTGGTTGCTTGAAGAGCCTTGGGTTTTCAGTTGAATGAAAACCTCCCTCAGGTGTTCAGTGTGAGAGGATTTCCAGGGGGTAGGGCAGATGCTAGTAGTTAATGAGCCTCAGTTTGCATTTCAATGGCCCACTATGGTGTGAATGGATCTCCGAGGGAGGGGCTGCCGCCTCTCCCCAGAGCCCTGGGATGGAGTAAGACCACCAGGCCACAGTCCTGCGTGGCAGCAACTCAGCAAAAACTCTGAGCGCCCTCCAAATCCCAGGTGTCCCCACACAGTTCCAGTCCAGTCCGCCCTCCCTCTGCCGGAGCCCAGGTGAGTGGCTGCGGCTATTTTAGCGCTCTGTCCCGGCTATGCGCGGTGGAGCTGGCGCGGGCTTTAGCGCTCTGCCCCGGCCCTGCGCGAAGGACCCGGCCCGGGCTTTAACCCCGAGGGCGGGCGCCACTCCCGGCTAAGGCCTTTGCTGTCTGTGGGCTCCCAGCCCCCCTCTCGCGCCTTCGCAATCCTACCAGGATCGAGTCAGTGTCCCTGTTTGTATCGTCCTCGCAAGCTGCTTTTCTGTTGCTTTTTCCCGACGATTTGTCTTTATTTTAGTTGTAATTCCAGTTTGGTCCTGGGAGATGGTCTGTGTAGCTTCCATTCACTCCGCCGCCATTTTTCACCTCCTTTATTCTATATTATTTTTTAAATCAGCTACTAATCATCTCAGCAATTTGGTGTGCATAGCTCTAGATTAAGCAACAGATAATTGTACTGATAACAAATCACAGGGAAAATGGTGATTAGTAAGAGTCAGCCATATAAAATTTACATCTCCACACTGTTTCACAGCAAGATTGCTTTCTCCAAAACACATTCTTCAAAAGTAGCAAACCCTATATTACATACATTTGACATAGTTTCAGCCAAACGTGTTTTTTTTTTTTTTTTTTTCTGGAAGTGATTAAATGGCCAGTGTGTCAAAATCATCTTTTTTTTTTAAAAATTCTGTTTAAAAAAAAAAAAAACCACGGATGATGATGATTTATTAATAAGTCTATATATTGACAGAAAGTGACGCTACTGCAGTTTTGCTGGTATAACTTAATCTTGACAGTCTCAATACTGAACATGCTTTGTTGCTTTGTTGGTGCTGTTGTCGCATGTGTGTGTGTTTTCTCATCAGTATGCTACTGTCATGGAAAGATTTTGTTTAAGTAGGAACCTAAAAATCTATTTAGTTCTCATGCATAAATGCATAAATCACATCACTTTTAGTGCAATGCCTGTTATGTAATTCCACATTGTCTAATCATGAAATCATAAAGACAGATGACAGCCAGGAGGAACCAAAGACAGAAAATGTGGAGAGTTTCAGAGCCCGACACCCAAAGAAAGGACCATGGCAGTAGCTCGGTGGAATGTCAGTTTTGCAAGAACAATACTGTGTATTGAAAGAATCAACAGCACATTGAGCATTCCTTAATTGTTGTCATTCAGCAAATGCCACTGAGGAGAGAAAAGGAAAAATGAAACCCAAGACATCTTACATAGTGATTTAGAGCCACCAAATGACCACTATTTATAAGTTTTGGAAAGAAAGAGACCCAGAAAGAACAAAAGACACAATATTTTTGGGAAGCTGGTGGACGACACAAGACAACATTCACAATGTGGGTGGATTGATGTGTGTATGTGTGCAGACCTACTAGGTAATACTATGAGAAAAGCATAAAGGTGCTGTCTTGCCCCACAGCATTTGGAAGAGAACACAGGTGTGCACATTTAACCACTCCCCAGCATCTTTGTTGCACGTTCGTTGGCCTCATCAATTCTGGTTTTGTTGGAATCAGCCTTTTCCATGATCCTGTCAATCTAGCGGTTCCGTGTATCGATCTCATTGCCCATATCCAGGGCCATGTGACAGAGGTTTCCAATGATGCCGCTGACCTGCTCCAGGTTTTCATCCATTTCGTTTTCTCGGGCATCATTTGTTACCACCTTCAACCAGTTGCAGCATACGACGCGTGCTTTCCAGCGACTCATCAGCCAACTGGTCGGCCCTTCGCTGCATCTCCTCCAGCTCATTGCGCATGTCCGCATCTTCGGCCATGGTAGCGGCGAGGGGAGGCTGGGCGCCTGGGCTGGGGGGTCAGTGATGGCTTTGGCCACTGAACCTTGGCTTCTCCAGAGGGTGGTGTTCGCCGGGACCCTGCAGGTTGCAAGTGTGGAGGAGCCGCCGGGCAGGGAGGAAAGGAAAGACAGCGCCTGACCTCCCTAAGGTTTCGTCTTCAATCTTTTAATATTTTCTTCTGCTTGGATAAAATTATATTCGTTATAAGTTCTGAGTAACACGATATAATAGGCCTTTTTAAGGTTATTGCTAGATCCATTTTTCGTACACTCTTTACCAAACACCTTTCAGCAGCTATGCAGGGTCAGGCCTGGTTAGTCCATGGATGGGAGACCCTTGATTCTTGATGTTGAATATTGGTAATTCTGTCTTAGAGTCCCTCCTCAGACTCTTCCCTTCTGTAAGCCCATGGCTTATTGCAGAGACCTCAATCTAAGTATATCAGACATAATCACGTTTATACACAGAGAACTGATTGAAAATAGAAAGAGTGGTTATATAGTAGTAAAATTAGGATTATTTTATATTTTGAAATAATAAAAGCAGCAGATTAACTGACCTGTTTTTTCAGTCTAGTGTTTTCGGTGATGTTGTGGTTAAGGTGGTGGGCAGAATGGAGACAATTCCCAGGAAAGATTTGCTGGTAGGAAAGGGAACTTGTATCCTGACAGAAACACTCACTCTCACCCTCCTCTGCTCTGCCCCTGGGGATGGTCTCTGTGGTCAGAGGTGCTGGGCCCTTTCACTCACCCTATAACGTCCTTAACGTATAATACACACATTCTCCCATCAGACATGGGACTTGGAAAACTATTGTCTCTGAATGTTTGTTGGGAAAATGTTTTTACTCTTAACAGTGTTCAGTTCACCACTATTTGATGTAATGGGACCTGGTTTTGATGATTTATATATCACCTCACCAGAAAATTGTCACTCTCCATTGCCCCTGGGAGGGGAAACCCTGGTATGAACAGAGTGGGCTCTAAAACCAATAGAGAAATGGAGGTTGGGATACATAATGTTATTGAAATTTGCTAGGAGCCGCTAAAAGTCAAGGACCACACAGTCATTATTACCTACAGTCTCTGTGATGCTTGAGAAAATGACATCCTCAAGAGAAAATGACAAACCTGAGTCTGCCCTACACCTCCCTTGGGCCAAGGTCCTCCCAAGTGGCACTGAGTCCATGACTTCCAGAGCCCATCAGCAGTGTCCCTGTGACTTGCAGGCTGGGAGGACCCTGCATTTATGGAGTGCACCCCCAGTAAGCCTCCACCATGCTGCGTGCTGGTGTGGAGCACACTGAAAGGGCCCATGATTGAACCCACGTCTAGGCTGCCTTTCCCCCACTCTGTGTGAGCGCCGCCCATGTGTGCAGCAGGAACCATGAGAGAAGGGCTGCCCTTGAGCGTCACTGAAGGACACTCGTGGTGAAATTTCATCAGAAACACAGCAGTGAAACTCCAGGGGGTCACTCTGGTGTTATGTGACAGGACAATCTCAGTCGTTCTGGGAGCTGTAACCAAGTTCCACAGACTGGAGGTTTCACACACAACACAAGTTTATTTCTCCAGATCTGGAGGCTGGGAAATGCCATACTAGAAGCAGGCAGATTTGATGTTGCTGACATCCTGCTTCCTAGACGCTGACTTTTCTCTGTATCTCAGAGGGCGGATGGAGCAAGGAAGCTCCCTCTGTCCTCTTTATAAGGTCACTAACCTCACTCATGAGAACCCCACCCTCAGGAACTATGCTCGGCCCCAGACCCCTCCTCCTGACACCATCACGCTGGGCATTAGGATGTAAAGTGAACTGTTTGAGGGGCTCATACAAGGTGCCCATAGCAGCAGGTAAAGACTCACTTCATTACCCCACCCCTTGGAGGGCTGCTCCAGTCCAGCTCCCCAGTCTCAGGATCCTCCTCACCCTGAGGAAGCCCCTCTTCTGTGGAGGCAGAAAGCTGACCCCATCCTTCAGAACAAGCTGGTGACCTTGCAGATGGACAGACTCCACCCTTGACCTTGGACTGAGGCCTCTGTGTCATTCTGCTATTATTTTCTTGTCTGTGTGCTCAACTGATCATCACTCTCATGTTCTAAGACCCAGAACTGCTCTCTGCCCACAATGGTCGGCAGCCCCTTGTTTTCACTCATTTTTTATGGGTGTGACATGGACGAAGTAGTCAGGCTCTGCTTGTGATGCTTGAGGCTGACATGGTAAGGTTCATCCCTCTCTCTTCCCCTGCGCTCTTGGGGAATCTGAAGAGAAAAGGGGAATTCTCCCTTCTGTCGTGCCAGTGGGACACAGGAACCTCACAGACCTCCACCCCCTATGAACAGGACCCTCCCAGCCCCCACCACTGAGTCACAATAAAACCTCAACCAGTGTCTTTACCTGGTGTGCTTCAACCATTTCTGATTTCCTGAAAAGCCTGCCCTGCTCCCAATAGTCACCTCCATGAGGTAATCAACCTTTTCATAGTCCCTCTGTGTGTGACACCAGCAGCCTGGACATCCATTGCAAGGTGGGATGGGTCCCTGGAACTCGGCATGGTGTCAGGTGCACTTGGTTCTATGAGCACGCTGTCAAGTCAATGTCCATCAAAACCACGGGTCCTTCTTCCCTAGCTTTGGGGTCACACACCTCTGGTGCTCACTGTCCACACACATGTGTCCTGCTGCTGGCTGGCTGGGACCCTGAGCTGTGGGTATTGAGCTACATTGTTGAGTAGGCAAAAACTCTTGTTATATTTAGCAGACGAGGGTCGAAAATTTGATGGTTAATTGTCATTTTTGCACAGGAGAATTTGTAAGAGAATCTCTGCCTTTCATCCATGTGTAAAACTTGTCTCTCTTCGCCCCCACTGCGGGGGAACCCAGGTGGAGCGGGGGAGCCAGGAGACGCCCCCACCGTGGGGGAACCCAGGCAGAGTGGGGGAGCCGCGACCCCGCCGCCAATGGAAGAAGCCAGCAACACACAGGAGAACTGAGCAAACTGAACAACGAAATTGACCCAGAGACATGGAGGGTGGAGGATGGGATGACGGGCCTCAGAGGAGGGGGGGAGGCGGGGGAAAGAGATAAATCACAGAGCCTATGTGCATGGGTGCATGGCCAATGGACATGGACAACAGGGATGGGGAGGAGGAGAAGGGGAGGGGAAGGAGGGTGTCAATGGGGGAAAAAAAGGAAAAACATCTGAACAAAAACAAATTTATAATAAAATAAATTATAAAAAAAAAACAAAAACAAAAAACTTGTCTCTCTTTACAACAGTTTTCTAATTCTGAGACATTAGAGGTAAGCGCAGAATATGGAACCCAGAGAGGTTCCCTGAGGGAAAGTGCCGTGAAGAGGAAACCACACAGGAAACCAGCCCAAACCTCCAACTGCACCTGCTCCTGGATGGTCCTTGTGTTCAGGACCCTGAGCGCCCTCTGGTGGTCGCAGCCTCTCCTGCAGGGAGGTTTGTGTCTGGGATCACACAGACTTTCCCTCACTGTGTCTCTTGCACAGTAATACACGGCCGTGTCCTCGGCTCTCAGGCTGTTCATTTGCAGATACAGCCTGTTCTTGGAGTTGTCTCTGGAGATGGTGAACCGGCCCCTCACAGAGGCTGCATAGGATGTGCTACGACCACTACTACTAATGACTGAAACCCACTGCAGCCCCTTCCCTGGAGCCTGGCGGACCCAGTGCATAATGTAGCTACTGAAGGTGAATCCAGAGGCTGCACAGGAGAGTCTCAGAGACCCCCCAGACTCCACCAGCTGCACCTCACACTGGACACCTGCAAACACAAAGACATCCTGGTCAGGACACTGTCACACGTCCACTGTTTCTCTCTCTCATCCACTCTCACACTCAGTGTCTCTTGTTCTCCACAAATTACCTCTTAAAATAGCAACAAGGAAAACCCAGCTGAGCCCAAACTCCATGGTGAGTTCTCTGTGTTCAGTTCTGATCAGGGAATGGGGGCTCCTGGGAATCCTGGGCTGGGCTCCTGTCCCAGAGCTGCAGGGTTAGGCCTGGGCTGCTTTTAATGAGCTGATGGAGCCCTATTTGCATGTCCTCCTACTATTTAGTGAGCTCTGGGCTTGGAGACCTGCAGACAGGGCAGTGCCTCCGTGCATGTGTGAGTGTCCTGGAGGAGAATCATGGTCATGATAAGATTTCAATAACCAAACAAGAATCATAAGGTAGTTGTGGCATGTCCTCTGTCCACATCTAGTAGCAGTGAGCCCAGCATCTGACCTGTGCTCCTTCCCACTGGGCCCCCTGACATCCCTGTCCCAACTCCAGAGCAGAGCGGGACCTGCCCATGAGGGTGCAGACCCCTTGTAGGTCATGAGAGGATGAATGAACGTCTGTATCGTGGTGCTACCCAACATCAGGGCTGGAGACAAGGAGACACGTGGAAAGAGACCACAGGCTGAAGAACTTGTAAGAGTGGACGTTGAGGACACAGAGTGATGGTGCCCTTGGCCCTGAGTGTCTCTAGCATCCTCCCCTTCAAGGAGACAGAGAGGGAGTGCTGAGAAGTTGATTTTCTATTCCTGGAACTCAGAGACAGTGAGAAATCAGGAAGTTTAATGGAGCTGATGGAGAGCTGTGGGTTTCCAACACCCAGTGTCCACCTACAGAAGGTCTCTCAGCATAGACAGTAATGAAAACCTTGAAGAAGGTGATATAATAGAACAATTAATGATACATATTTAAGTCAGAATATCTGTGATCAGCGAGAAGGCTCATATTGAAGGTTAATCACTCATCTATGAAACAGAGACCTTTGCAGTTTAAATTCACAGTGAACGCCATGGTGATATGAGTTGAATTGATCACTTGGCCTGGGCCTTGTCAAGTGTGTTATTACCACAGTGAGAGTTTATTGTATAATGAGGACAGCACTGTGTTTCCACAGCCTTTAGATAACAATGTGTCATGTCCTCATGTAATAAACTGTGAATATCCAAACAGTATGTAGGATAAAAAACTAGCCTCACCCCTGAGAAATTATATCATGTAGACGTCAGGCAGACGAGGAAGGAACCTCAAAGGACATGAGGAAGGTGCTGAGCAGAGATGACAGAGACAGGATCCCAGAAGGTATTTCAGGAGGATGAAAATGACCAGGGAGGAAAAAGGTGCAGAGAGGTCGTGGGAGGGAGACATGAGGAGATGACCTGGAGCTGATGTCCGGGAAAGTGAATGTCCCAGTGAGAGCCCTGCATGGAGCTGTGTGTGCAGGACTCATATGGGACAGTGAGAGAGCGAGGCCCTGGCGAGTGTGGGGTCCTGGAGTGAGCTCAGACCCAGGGCGTGTGGACACACTGACTCTCCCTCTGTGGACACTGCGTCCCAGTCACTGGGTGGAGAGGATGCCCGGGGTGCTCAGTCTTTCAAGGAGACAATTAGGTCCCATGGGAACCTAGTGAGATAATGGTTTCTGAGCCTGGACATGACTCGTCTGGGAAAGAGAATGTTGTCGACACCATCGTGGTCCTCAGAGAGATGAGGGAACACAGGGCCCAGGACAAGGGGGAGGGTCCCTGGGACCCGGAACCACAGGAAGAGCAGGAGAGCCCTGAGCACCCCAGGGAGCTGTTCTCAGCCCCTCCTTGTGCGGTTCCTGCGCAATGTTCCAGGGTTGGGGCGTCCTGAGCGCTCCCTGCTTGTCCTGATTAGTTTCCGGGGTCCAGAGCGCCCCCTGGTGTCCTGACCCCTCCTGGTGGACGTGAGCGTCTCCTGCAGCTCAGCTCCTTCTGTCTCCCGCACGGTATGTGTCTGGATCATACAGACGTCCTGATCAGGAAAATGTCACATGTCCAGTGTTTATCTCACTCATATTCATTCACACAGTCTCTGTCTCTAGTTCTCCATAAATTACCTCTTAAAACAGCAACACAGAAAACCCAACTGAGCCCAAACTCCATGGTGAGTGGTCTGTGTTCAGTCCTGATCAGGGAAGGAGAACTTCTAGGGACCCAGGGCTGGGCTCCTGTCCCAGAGGTGCAAGGTTGGGGCTGGGCTGATTTCCATGACCTGAGAGGGCCCTATTTGCACGCCCTCCTATTGTATAGGGAGCTCTAGGGTTGGACGTCAACATTAAGGACATGGTCTCAGAGTGTGGAGTTTCCAAGGGCACATGTCTGTGAAAGACTAGCCCTGGTGTCTGGGCTTCTGTTCTTTTAAACTGGACCCAACTGCTTCTCTGAATGGCCTCCTGACAGGGGGACATGCCAAATGAAGGTTTCAGTGCTACCTGGCTGGACACTGGAGCAAGTTAAAATGTGATCATGGTGCTACATAGGAGGAAAAATCAATGTAATAGGAACCTAAAAGAACAAGTACGGTTTTAAACATCATATCTTAGAAGGCTCCCTGTATGAACACAGGAAGGTGCTCAACCATCACACCCAGAGGACAATTAATATGTGGGAACTTCATGTTCAGCACATGGGAAATTCCATCTCACACTGTTTCCCCTACACAGTGTTTAGAGGATAAACTAACAGCAGAGTGTGAACCTTGAGACTGTGGACCAATGTTGAGGGACAGTGGGTGTCTGTGTGGATCACTGGGAAGCAGACCATGAACTACAGAGAAGCAGACAGTGCTTCCGGGTCTGAGTCCTTCAGAGAGTTCGGAGCTGGATGTGCAGCAGGTGCACGGCCTCCTTTGTGGGGTTTATTATGTAGACTCTGCTGGACCAGTTTCAGTCACCGGGGATGGAGAGAATCTCAGTCATGGTCAGGTGTGTTTAGGTAAATCTGTAGGTAGAGGTTTGTGAGTAATTAAGATTAGGTCGTCAAAATGTTGTTGGAAACCTGATGTGTGCATGTGACAATTGGGAATGCTGTCACCATGTCTGTACCAGATGGGAGTCAACTGGGACAGGAACCTGACTCAGGGCAACATTTGGTAAGATGCTACCTGGGTGCATGAATGGGGGGATTAACCAAGACTGAGGACACACACGTCCAAGGTCCTTGTTTCATTCGGTTCTAATTTTCTTTCTTTTTTTTTCAGCCAGTTCAAATTTTCTTTCCTCTGAAATAGCCACACACATGTCCTAGAGTCATGAAGACACCTTGTTGAGAGTGTGCAGGAGCACAAATCATGTACTTACCTTCTTTCCTAAATTCATTTTCTAGTTCTATCAATATCATGGGGCAGCTTTTCGGATTTTGAATACCTATGGTCATGTCACATGTGCAGAGATAACGAGAAACATTTTAACTTCTTTCTTTCTGATTTAGTCATTTTTAAAATTTCTTTTCTTCCCTAATTATTCTGACAAAATCTACCAGTTCTAGGGAATAGAAGCAGTCACAGGGGTGCCCTTGTGCTGGTCCTGACCTTAGAAGAGTAGTGTTGGAATTTTCTTTGTGCAGCATGATGTCACTTGTTGGCTTCTCAAATGTGGCCTTGCTCTGTTGATATACATCTTTCTGTACCTAATTTGTGAATAATTATAATCATGAAGAGATTTTCCATTTATTAAATGCTTTTCTCTGCATCTATTTATATGATGGTATCGTTTATCCTTCATTCTGTGAATGAAGTGTAGCACATTTACTAGTTTACAAACATTGAGCTGTCCTTGCATTCTAGTTCGATATCATACTCCTTTGTGGTCAATGGTCTCTTAAAGTGCTGTGACGTTTCCTAGTACATTGTGAGAAATTTTGCATCTATGTTAGTCAGAAATATTCATTTGTTATTTTATGTCGTTACTTGGCTTTCACAGGAGTGTCCTGGTCACCTCCATTCATTTTTTCGGAAGTGTAGCTTCTTCTTTTATTCTTGGAGGAATTCAAAAAGGATTGATTAAAAAGTTATAAATTCTTGCCTCAGTCCGTTGTTCTCAGTTAATAGAGTCACGCTGATTACCAAATTTTCAAGGGTTCGATCTGGGGTCAAAGGCACATACCTGAATTGCCTGCTCTAGGCCCTGCGAGAGGCAATCACTGATGTGTCTCTCTCACATTGATGTTTCCTCTCCCTCTCTCTCCCTTCCTCCCTTCCACTCTATCTAAATTCATGGTAAAATATTCTCGGGTGAGAGTTAGCAACAACAAAAAAAGTTATCAAATCTTCTTTGAATTTTTGGTAGAATTCATCCTTATGCCTATTTCGTTGTGATCGCTGAGATGTTGTAAGATTTTCATTGCAATTATTTTTTAAAATTCATAGCAGTTTGGCAATGTTGAAATCAAATTCCTAATTTGAGCACCTACTAAGTGGACTCGAAATTACAACTCTTGATAATCACAAGGTGTGGTCAGTGTGGAAATTTCAGGTGTTTGCAGACCACATGTTTATTTCATATGACATCCAAGAAATCATATAAAACTGTATTTTCCTGTATAGTATTCATAAAGTGTCTTAGTTCTGAGAATGCACCTCCTTTAAATCCAACTCCAGAAGCACAAGGAACAGGCCTCAGCCGCTGCTCTCTGAAATCCCCGTGGTTTGTGCTGAAGACACAGCTGTGCTCGACTCCCAGACCCTGGCTGACTCCGCAATGACCCTTAGGTAGAGCCATTGCTGGGAGACGCAGTGGTGTCTGACAGAAAGTTTGGTTCAGGAAATTCTTGACAATTTTCTTGGTTTTACCTGAAATGCAGGGAGGTTTCCTGGAAAGACTCAAATTGAATGCTGACAGTTTCCCGAGGCTCAGCAACCTTCTGCATTTTTTCTTCTCCAAGTAAAAATTCTGCCTGTGGTGCATGTAAGAATGATGCTAATAATATGAAAAAGTTTTAAGACACAGATTAGTCAGTGGCTGACACAGAATCATAGGTCTAGAGAGACTCTTGGAGGAATCCTAGACCCTGAGAGGAAACCATAAACACCCAGCTCCTGCACCTGCTCCTGGGGTTGCAACAGAGTCCGTGGGTCCTGAGCGCCCCCTGGTGTCCCGAGCGCTCCCTGCAGCCCCTCCCTCCATCTCCCTAAGGAGGTTCGTGTCTGGGCTCACACTGAGTTCCCCTCACTGTGTCTCTCACACAGTAATACACAGCTGTGTCCTCCGTGGTCACGGAGCTCAGCTGCAGGGAGAACTGGTTCTTGGAAGTGTCTCTGGAGATGGAGGTGCGGCTTTGGAGGGACTGGTTTTAGTAAGTGCTGCCACCACTATCGATGTACCCCAGCCACTCCAGCCCCTTTCCAGGTTTCTGGCGGATCCAGCACCATTCGTGTCCACTGGCGATGGTGTAACCAGAGACAGCGCAGGTGACGGAGAGGTTCTGCGAGGGCTTCACCAGTCCTGGGCCCGACTCCTGCAGCTGCACCTGGGACAGGACACCTGGAGACAAGGATCATCAGGGCCTGTCAGTCACGTGCAGTCACAACCACCCCACAGAACCCTGTCTGACCTCTGAGACCCTCACCTTGGGGAGTTGTCACCAGGCACAGGAGAAGACCCAGCAGTCTCATCTTCTTCTAGACTACAGCTCTGCCTTCCCCAGAGACCTCAGCCCTGTGTGAGGAGAGAGTTGTGAACCTCCCCAGCCCAGGGGAGGATTTACCCTGGGGCTTGAAAAAAAATTTGCATGTGGGGCAGCCTGTTCCTTATAAGAGAGGCACTGAGGTCAGGCTGCCCTGATCCTTCTGGGCCCCCTATTGGAGTACCTCTTCCTTGGAAGTCAGTCACCATCTAATTCAGAGGTGAAGGATCAGGTAGTTGATGAGACCTATTGCACTCAGGTTAATGGACATGGTCATCTCTGGTAAAGTGTGCACTAGATGAGTAGATTATATTTTAAATTTCTCATGCATCTATCTAATGGATTTAGGCGGGTTAACATTTTCCAAGGTAGTTTCTTAAACTCTAGTTTTTCATGTATACCCAACTGTCAAATATTTTTCATAAACAATTACATTTTTATAAATATAATTTTATATATACAAATTATATTTACCAAAAATATTGACCTTGCTTGGAAAATCACAAAATAAAGGACACCTATTCGCAGCATCCTTTTCATTTAATGCATAATTTAACGTTTATCCATGGAACTGTTCTAAGAACATGTCATTGGGAGACCTGTGATTATTTTGTTTTTCATTGTTGAAATAATATTTTTTACAAGTTCTGAGTAACACTATACTCCATACCTTTATTAAGGTTTGGTAGAAACATTGTTCTTGCAAGCTTTGCCAAACACTTTCACTAGCTAAGCAGGATCGGTCCTGGTTAGTGCATGGATGGGAGACCCTGGATTCTCGATGTTGAAAATTTGGTCATTGTGCCTTTGTCCCTCAAACTCTCCCCTTGTGCAAGCCCATGGCATATTGCAGAGGATCCCAACAAATAATATCAGACATAATCCTATTTTACTTGGATAAACGATTTGAAATAAGAGACTGATTATTCGTGTGTACAGTTCTGAATCATTCATATGTGGAAATTGTAAAGGCAGCAGATTAACTGAACTGTGTTCTCAGTGTAATATTTTCACTGATGTTGGGGTTCAGAGGGAGGCAATTGTAAAGGTTTCCTAGCCCAGATTTGCTCATAAGAAAGGGAACATTACACCCTCACAAGCAGCTGAATGAGAGGAAGAACTCTAGTTCTGTCCATTGGCAGGGATTCATGAACTCAGCATTCTGTTCCCAACCTCTAGGCTGCATTGAAAAATGACCAGTCTGTATTTTTATTAAGCCTTAAAACTTTATGTGCATTTGGTGCCAACTCTTTTCTAGAGCTGTATCAAAAACAGCAAACTTGTACTCACATCACAATGTAATTTTGATAGGAACATTTTGATATTTTTACAAGACAGAATTGGGTATAACAGTTGAATTAAACTTAGTAATTATGTGCTCAAAAGAAAGAAAGAAAGAAATGGAACATTAACCCTGACAGGACCCCCCAGTGGGGCCAACCTGTTATCTGGGGATGGTCCCTGTGGTCAGAGGTGCTAGGCTCTCCCACTGCACACACAGCA
This sequence comes from Tadarida brasiliensis, assembly GCA_030848825.1. Lineage (NCBI taxonomy): Eukaryota > Metazoa > Chordata > Mammalia > Chiroptera > Molossidae > Tadarida > Tadarida brasiliensis. The sequence goes on from CM061257.1 coordinate 249,319,645, forward strand.
CCCTGAGGTAGGATGAAAACGCTCTCCCATCAGACCTGTGACTTGGAAAAACATCATTTCTGTGTAGCTTGTCTTTTCATTCCCTAAATGAAATATTTGGTGGAAAATGTTTTTAATTTTAACAATGTCCAGTTCAGCACTCTTTTCTTTAATGGGTCATGTTTTGTATGTTCTGTGTAACAACTCACCAGAAAACTGTCCCTCTCCATTGTCCACAGTAGGTGAAGGCATGATATGAACACAGTGGACGAGTGGGCATAAAACCCAATAGAGTAACGAAGGCTGGAATCCTTCATATTATTGAGATCTAGTTTGTTGTGTTCTCTGACCAGGAGACGAACTTTCGATGGCATGGAGCCCTGATTCATTCCAAATATTAAATCACTTGACTGGACTTTACATTGTGACTTTCACTACAGCATGTGGCATAGAAAACTAGACTCACCCCTGAACAATTATATCATGTAGACGTGAGGCAGACGAAGAAGGAACCTCAAAGGACGTGAGGAGGATGCTGAGCAGAGATGACAGAGACAGGATCCCAGAGGTTATTTCACGAGGATGAAAGTGACCAGGAGGTCGAAGGTGCAGAGAGGTCGTGAGAGGGACACACGAGGAGATGACCTGGAGCTGATGTCCAGGAAAGTGAATGCCCCAGTGAGAGCCCTGCATGGAGCTGTGTGTGCAGGACTCACATGGACAGTGAGAGAGCGAGGCCCTGGCAAGTGTGGGGACCTGGAATGAGCTCAGACCCAGGGCGTGTGGACACACTGACTCTCCCTCTGTGGACACTGGGACCCAGTCACTGGGTGGAGAGGATGCCCGGGGTGCTCAGACTTTCAAGGAGACAACTGGGTCCCATGGGAACCTAGTGAGATAATGGTCCCTGAGCCTGGACACGGCTCGTCTGGGAAAGAGAATGTTTTGGACACCATCGTCGTCCTCAGAGAGATGAGGGAACACAGTGCCCAGGACAAGGAGGAGGATCCCTGGGACCCTGAACCTCAGGAAGAGCGGGAGGACCCTGAGCACCCCAGGGAGTTGTGCTCAGCCCCTCCCTGCGCGGTTCCTGCCAGATGTTCCCTGGTTGGTGGATGCCCTAAGGCCCCTGCTAGTCGTGAGTCCTCTGCTGGTTCCAGAGCGCCCCCTGGTGTTCTGACCCCTCCTGGTGGACCTGAGGGTCTCCTGCAGCTCAGCCCCTCCTGTCTCCCTGCAGGGAGTTTGTGACTGGATCATAGAGTCCCCTGGTCAGGAAAATGTCACATATCCAGTGTTTATCCCACTCATACTCATTCACATACTCTGTGTCTCTAGTTCTCCATAAATTACCTCTTAAAATAGCAACACGGAAAACCCAGTTGAGCCCAAACTCCATGGTGAGTTCTCTGTGTTAGTCCTGATCAGGGAAGTAGAACATCTGGGTACCCGGGGCTGGCCTCCTGTCCCAGAGCTGCGGGGTCAGGACTGTGCTGGTTTTCATGAGCTGAGGGGGCCCTATTTGCTTGTCCTCCTAATATAGAGTGAGCTCTGGACGCTGGCATAAAGGACACAGTTTCAGAGTGTGGTGTGTCCAGGGCCATATGTGTGGGTAGAATTAGCCCTGGTATCGGGGCCCCTGCTCCTCCCAACTTGACCCAAATGATTCCCTGAATGACCTCCAGACAGGGGACATGCCCAGGGAGGGTTTCAGTGCTACCTGGGTGGACACTGGACCATGGTAAATGTGATCATGGTACATCACAGCAAGAAAAACTAAAGTTGTAGGAAAGTAAAATAAAGAGTGCTGTTTTATTTTATTTCATGTTATTTTATTTTATTTTTGTTATCAAAATTGCTGTTTATTAATCTTTTGACCAGTAGTCTGGCCCCCAGGAGGGTGCATAATTGCTTTCTTGGAGAGGTGTGAGCGATGATCTAGCTTAGCACCTTTGGGAGAAGATGAAGTTGAAGGTGAGACGATCACATTGTCTTCATTTTCTTTGAAATACCGTAGAAGGGAGCAGGAAATGTCGGGCGGTTTGTGGCAAACTTGGAGGCAGTAAGAGCGGCAGGTGGCCGCTGGCCACATATTTGGTGTAACAGCGCTTTTTCATTCACACCTGGGAAGCTCCACGCTCCCTTCCCGACACATGGCCTGGAAGGAGTGCACTGAGGTCACCGCGCTGTGTCCCGATTACACACACATTCAATGGGAGTCCCTGTTTCTGCATAATAGGTTTCTCATCTTTCCCTTTCAACTGTATGTTGTTTTTTGCCCTCATGTTTTTTCATATATTACACGTGGTTCTATGCATCTCGGGTTTCTGACCAAGGGTGCAGTTTTAACTATCATCTCTTAGAAGGCGACCTGTATGAACCCAGGAAGGTGATCCACCATCACACCCAGAGGGAGAGTAACGTGACGTCATTTCATGTTCAGGAGATGGAAGTTCCTCTGACACTGTTTCCCCTGCACAGTGTTCAGAGGACAAACTGACAACAGAGTGTGACACTAGATCCCGTGGACCAATGTGGGGACAGTGGGCATCTATGTGGGCCACTGGGAAGCAGAAGTATGAACTGCAGAGAAGCAGACAGGGCTCCCGGGTCCGAGTCCTTCAGGGAATTTGGAGCTGAAAGTGCAGCAGCTGCAGGGCCTCCTCTGTGGGGTTTGTACTCCAGACTCTGCTGGACCATGACCACGTGGATCGCATCCTAGCTCCCTAGAATCAGGTTCCTGTCCCAGTTGACTCCCATCATGTACAGACATGGTGACAGCGTTCCAATGGTTACATGCAGACATCCGGATCCAATAACAACGTTCTCAGGACCTAAAATTAATTACTCACAAGTCTCTACCTATAACTTTACCTAAACTCACCTGGTCATGACTGAGATCGTACTTCATCCCCAATGACTGAAAGGTTTGGCTCAGGAAATTCCTGGCCGACTTGTTTGGTCTCCTGAAATTCAGGGACGTTCAGGCAAGTTCCACATTTCATGGACAGACATTGCTTGCGTGCTGACAGTTTCCCGAGGCTCACCAACCCCTCTGCATTTTCATTGCTCCAGAAGTGATACACTACCTTTCTGCACATCAGAATGCTCCTAATAATATCATAAGTCTTTCAAAATGCAAAACCATCAGCGTAGCCTCAGAATGAAAAGTCCAGAGAGACACTTGTACAAACTTATCTGCAGAGGAAGCCCAGAGCCTCAGAGGAAACAGCCATAAACACCACCTGCACCTGCTCCTAGGCTGCAACACAGAGTCGGTGGGTCCCGAGCGCCCCCTGGTGTCCTCAGCGCCCCCTGCAGCACCTCTGCATTGATGTTGATCTATTTGTCCCAGATCCTGAAAGACCATTTCCTTTATTTTTCATCAACAAAATCTTGAATGCAAGTATCACAGCCTGGTGTCCACAGTGTCTGTTGGATGAGTTGAGTAATAAGCTCCACCTCCCTGCATGTAGGTGTTGAAGAGCCACAGAGGTTGGATGGTGCAGCTGAACAAGGAAATCTGAGCCCTTTGCTGAGAATCTGAAAATGTGGGCTGACCTGTACCAGGGCAGGGAGGAGAGAGACAGCCCCTGACATGCAGAGCCAGGGGAGTCCGTTCTCATCATGGGTCCCTGGTCCCATGGTTTGAGCAGATGTGCACAGGTCTGTCCTGGCTGCAGGGAGAATGGGTCCTGGGTTCAGACTAGTCCACATTGTTGCTAACCTGGAATTAAATACAAAAGTTGTACCTAAGTTTATGTGTGTTGGGTGGATTACTCAGGTGTGCTGATCCCAGGAAAGCAGGAGTCAGATCTCCTGGGGGAAATGAGCTGTGCCATTGTGGATATTCACAACTGAGGAGGGAACCAGATCACGTTACAGTGACAGAGGGTAGACCCTGTGGGAAACCTGACAAGTGGTCACATAAGAAAATAGAGGTGAAGATGTAAGTGAAATGCCTCTGAGAGTCACCAGTAATGAGCACATCCAGGAGAACCCACCCTCAGGACCAGAGGAAGAGTAACGTGTGGGAACTTCATGTTCAGGAGACAGGAAGTTCCATCTGACAGTTTCCCCTACACAGTGTTCAGAGGACACACTGAGAACAGAGTGTGAACCTACAACCAGTGGGCCATTGTTGGGGGACAGAGGGTGTCTGTGTTGGTCACGGGAAGCAGAAGCATGAACTACAGAGAAGAAGACAGGGGCCCTGGGTCCGAGTCCTTCAGGGGATTTGGAGCTTAATGTGCAGCAGCTGCACGGCCTCCTGTGTGGGGTTTGTTCTCTAGACTCTGCTGGACCAGGTTCAGTCACTGGGGATGGAGAAGAACCTCAGTCATGACCAGGTGAGTTTAGGTAAAGTTTAAGGTAGAGGTTTGTGAATAATTAATTCAGGTCATGAAAATGTTGTTATTAGAAACCTGATGTCTGCATGTGCGTCTTATAAACACTGTCACCAGGTCTGTACCCGATGGGAGGCAACTGTGACAGAGACCTGACTCAGAGCATCATTGGGGAAATGCTACCTGGGTGCATGAATGGGGGATTGACCGAGACTGAGGACACCTTCCAGGGTGCTTGTTTCATCAGGTTCTGACTTTCCTTGTTGTTCAGCCAGTTCACGTTTACTTCCCTCTGAAATGGACACGCATATTTACTCGAGTCGCGAAGACAGTTTGTTGAGAGTGTGCAGGAGCACAAGTCGTGTGTGTGTTGATTTGGTACCTTACATCTTTCCAAATTTCACTTTCTAGTGCTATCAGTTTTATTGTGTAGTTTTGATCCTGTCAATATGCTGTTAGTTTCCTAGAACATGGTGAGGATGTTTGCATCTGTGTTCATCAGGGATATTGATTTGTCATTTTTTATGTTCTTATAAACACGCCCGGTGCCCCGTGGCCTCGCCTGTCAAGCTCGGAGGTGAGGAGCCCGAGGCCCTGAGCCGGCCCCAGAGTGGGCTCCACCGCGCACGCGCCAGCCGCTGGCCGGAACCTCAGAGCTGAAAGGAGCCGCTCTGGGGAAAACATCCCGCCTACCGCAGGCCCTTTCGCAAGGGCAGACTGGATAGCAGTTCCCCTGGAGCGGAACAGCAGGGTTCCGGGCTACTCCGAAACTACATATCCCAGGAGGCACTGCGCAGGGTAGACCGTGAGCCTCAGCGGTTGCGCTCCAGGGCGTGAGTTCTTTGCCTCCAACCGAGGAGCCATTGTGGGGATGGAAGGTAGAGCGCTATTAGGATTCAGCTGGCCAATGGGAAGCGCGGAAGGGGCGAGGTGGGCAGGCCGCGTGGTTTCCTTGGATACCGCGGATGCGACTCTGTGGGAGAGGGTGGAGCTTTAGCGTGAGGCCCTGGAAGTCCTGACTGACAGGAACTTAGGAGCTCAGGTAAGTGTCAGAGCCGAGGGCGGGAGGGAGACCCTGTGGGTGTCAAGGTGAGGACGACGTGCAGACTCGGGGCCCTCAGGGTGGTGAGGTCGAACTTCACGGCCAGAACGGGGTGCCCTGGGATGGGGCCCTGCACGGGGATGAAAGCAGACGGGGACCCTGTGCGGGACTCGCTCTGCCCGGACGTGAGGACGAGAGCAGGTCCCGCCCCGTCCCGGCCCCGCGTGACCAAGGCCGCGCATCAGACGCGGTGTCTCAGTGTGGGCTCCGCACCTGCGGTCGGTGACACCCTCCGTGACGACCCCGAAGGGCTGTGAGGGTCCAGTGAGACCGTGGACGGAACCGAGCACCGGCCGCAGAAACGCAGTGCAAAGGCTGTGTTTCTATTTCAGGGGTGACCCTGAACCCCAGTCACCCAGACAAACCCGAGGGACCAGGACGTGTAAAGATAATTCCTTCATAGATTTTCTCTTAGGAAAGGAGACTTCAAACCTGAGTTCAAACCTCACCCACAGACTCCGTCGCCCCTGGGGGTGGTCACTGCGGTCAGAGGTGCTGGGCTCTCCCTAAGAACACACAGCGTCCTCAGTGTATAGGCAGCACATTCTCCCATCAGAGTCCTTATTCAGACATGGATTCTCTGTGGAGGCCTGTCATTTAATTTCCTAAATCCAATCTTTGGTGGGAGCAATGTGTTTAACTTAGTAAAGGCTACTTCACCTCTGTTTCTGTTTTGGGGCCTGTTTTCGTGAATCACACAGACCCCAGGACGTGCTGAGCCTCACGGTCCAGGGGCATCGGCTGCAGCAGCCACAGGGACAGAAAGGTTCTGGCACCAGGAGTGAGGGCTGCTGGGAAACTGCCCAGAACTGGAAGGGACTTGGACCTGGGTGAGGGGAGGAAGCTGGACGTGTTCTGAGTCACAGGACAGAGATGTGCCTGATGTTCATGGGCAGAGTGTTACTGGACATGTGGGTTTAAACCTCTTCCCGTGACGACCCAGGAGGACGTGCAGGGCATGACAGACACAGCTTCTGTCATCATAGGAAACACCTGAGTGATTGTGACCAGGAGTTTGTCAGAATACAAACGTTAAAGGTTCTGCAGGCAGGGATGAAGGGAAATAAGGAACGTGTCATTGCAAAGGGGGGAAGGGGATTCCTGTTACCCACATGCACCTGCTCACAGTGTCTCTGTCTGTGAGGTAACAACTTCACAGGTCCAGGGGTTAGCACTTGGACACCTGTGGGTCATTACTCACCTGGTCACACCATGCTCCACCCAAGCTGCACATTCACTCGAGTTCCATTCATGAAATCCCTCAACACTTAGAGGGAAGAGTAGACACCCTCCCTGCAGGACCCATGGTGCTGGTGTGTCTGTGTGAGGGGCCCTCATGTCACTGACCCGGACCCTGTCTCAGTCCATCTTCATCACCATCATCACCATCATCATCATCATCACAGGACGTCCCCTCCTCGTTTCTTCTGTCCACGGACCCCGCGCTGTGCTCCTTGGCTGTGAATCCCCCGGGGTCTCTGCTGCACCACAGGGGAGCCTCATTTCTCTCTCCTGTGGCGATGCCCCCACTGCAAGGGGCTTGAACAAAATATTCCTTTCAATTTTATAGACTAGAAACTTGTTCAGTAACAGAGAGAAAACAACTGGAAGAGGCTTTAAGTTGGTCAGAAGGTTGAGGTTTATTTTTAAGCTGAAAGATGATTTAGAATCAATAATCTACAGTCAGGAAACAGGCTGAGGAAACCACGCTATTCCAACACGAGCACCTTCCAGCAGAAGGAAGGGGGTCCGAGAGCAGAGCACCAAGCCCAGGGATTGGGGTCTGAGCCTCAGAAGGTTGTTCCTGGCCTTGTGCTCATAGAGGTTGCTGAGATGGATGTAACCATTTTTCCCAGGTGGAGATTTCTTTCTCACTTCCTTTTAACTCTTTGGATAGAAATGCCTGTCCCTGGATTGAAGGCCGGCCCTGCAGCTATGTTGTAGGAGAACATGACTAACTGGTCATGGCCGCAGGTCTGCAGATGGAGAACACTTTGCCCTAATAGACTTCCACACCTGACTGACAGGTGGCTTTGGGACTTTTCTAATGGTGATATTCAGATGTATGGTGGACTTGAGGCCCTGCTCTAAGGGTCAGCATTTGGAGGATGTTGGTTTGTGCTGAATGCAATTGGCCTGTGGGTGGATGAGAACCGGTGGAAAGTGAGGGAGGCTGTGGTCCTGAGAGTCACGCTCACAGCCTTGGGATGTTACATGGCAAATGGGACTTTGTCATATTTGATTCATGTGTGGATTCTGAGATACAAGCATTTTAGGAGATGACCTGGGTGGGTCCTCCTATGAGAGGTGTTTACATCAGAGAGAGGCAGAGGGAGACAGGCTCCAGGAGGACAAGAACACACTGTGACCTCTGAGGTCAGGGACCTATTCCTGGCTGTGGAGATGGAGGAAGATGCCACGGGACCAGGAATGCAGTTCTAGTCACTGCAAAAGACCAGGAAACAGGCTCCCCGTGTGACGATGGAGAAACTGAAAACACACAGAGCCAGAGATGAACAGGCCGTCAACAGCCTCCTGAGGACATGCCTGGTCGTCAGGACCTGCACGTCCAACCCCACAGGAATCTCCTCACAGCTGCAGTATGGCTCTTCTACGAGGAAACACACTGAAGGAGAACAGACCAGTGTTGGTGAGCATGGGGAGAGAGGAACCCTTGCACTCTCTCGGTGGGAAAGTGAGATCCTGCAGCCACATGGAAACAGCGTGTTGGTTCCTCCAAAATGAGAGTAGAAACCCTGTGAGATTGAGCAGTGAGCTCCCAGGTGTTCATGGAATAATAAACCCAGGACTCTGGAGAGGTTTTGCACAGCCCTGCTCATTGCAGCCATGTTCAGTGTAGTCAAGACGTGGAAACATCTCTGTCCATCAGTGGGTGAGTGGACAAACATGTGTGATATTCTCAGGATGGAATATTACTCAGCCTTAAATCTCAGGGAAATTCTACACAACCCCCAGCCTGGAGGACACTGTGCTCTGTGAAATAAATCCGTCAGGGAAAGGCAGACAGTGTCTGATTCCACCTACAGTGGGGACTGAATTAGGTTTCCTTCCAGCAGAGTGTGGAGGAGCCCAGGCCTGGGTGTGGTGAAGGCTCTGGCAGGAGACGGGACAGTGGAGGGTTGGCTGCCCTGGAGTCCTGCGCTGACGGAGAACAAAGACGGAGGCAGCTGGAGGAGACACTGTGTCAGGACACAGTCAGCCCTGGTCCTGGGCCCTGTGCATCCACAGGAGCCTGGGTGTGTCTGCTCAGTGTGTGGAGCCATCCACCCTCAGGGCCTGTGGACAATGAGGGGACACTCAGTCCCCACGGAGGGGAGCTTTCCCCTGGGAATGGGGAGAAGGAGACAGAGCCCAGCAAACCCCTGTGGTCCTAGGGGCCTGTGTGCACACCCAGGGCATGCCCCTGTGTGACCTCTGAGACTGGATCCTCCACTCTGAGTCATCACTGAGATCCTCCTGTGTTGAGGTGTGGATGTGTTGATGGTTATTTTTATTGCTGAGTGGTATCCCATTGATGAATGTTCCCTAGTGTGCTCATTTGTAAAATTAGAAAAACATTTGGGTTGTTGTAGCTCCTAATACAAATAAAGATGCTAAAAGTATTTCAAGTCACATTTATATGAATATAAAGATCCGTTCTCCTGGAGCAGATTTCTAGTGGGACCACTGAGATACATGTTAAGTATATATTTCCTTTAATAAGGATCCGAAGTTCATTTTCTGAAGAAGGAATAACAGAATAGAGAGGGACCTGGGGTAGGAGAGACCCCCAGTCACTGCCGAAATGTCATCTGCAAACACACAGAGTGTTTCCTCCTACCTACTATGCAGTGAGAATATGAGGAGTTAGAACCTCAGAGAAAAAGCTAGGACTGTCCCTGCATGCAGCTGAGAGCTGAGAGGAAATCCCTGCTCCCAACAGGAAGCCCCTCCTTCCCCCCTCACTCAGCACCTGCTCCTGGGCTGTTCTCTGTGGTCAGTGGGTCCTGAGCGCCACCTGGGGTCCTGAGCGCCCCCCTGCAGCCCCGCCCTCCATCTTCCTCAGTAGGTTTGTGTCTGGGCTCACACTGACTTCCCCTCACTGTGTATCTGGCACAGTAATACAAGGCCGTGTCCTCGGTGGTCACGGAGTTCAGCTGCAGGGAGAACTGATTTTTGGACGTGTAACTGGAGATGGTGGTGCGGCTCTTGAGGGACGGGCTGTAGTAAGTGCTACTACCTTCAAAACATATGTACCCCATCCACTCCAGCCCCTTTCCTGGTTTCTGGCGGATCCAGCTCCAGCAGTAACCACTGGTTGTGATGTAGAATCCAGAGATAGCGCAGGTGAGGGAGAGGGTCTGCGAGGGCTTCACCAGTCCTGGGCCCGACTCCTGCAGCTGCACCTGGGACAGGACACCTGGGGACAAGGAGCATCAGGCCCTGTCAGTCATGTGCAGTCACACCACCCCACAGACCCCTGTCTGACCTCTGAGACCCTCACCTTTGGGGGCTGTCACCAGGCACAGGAGAATACCCAGCAGTCTCATCTTCTTCTAGACTATGGCTCTGCCTTCCCAGGAGACCTCAACCCTGTGTGAGGAGAGAGCTGTGAGCCTCCCCAGCCCAGGGGAGGATTTACCCTGGAGCTTGAGGCAAAATTTGCATGTGGGGCAGCCTATTCCTTATAAGTGGAGGGACTGAGGTCAGGCTGCCCTGGTCCTTCTATTGCTAATGTTAGGCTTCCCTTTTCTTGAATGCACTTAGTACATTCGTCCGTTATAGAGGATCTCCCGGTACAAGAGTACTGGAGTCAGCTTAATGGTAATGCTCATCTCTGATAAGTGGTGGACGAGTTGAGTAGATTACATTTTTAATTTCTCATACATCTTTCAAATAGATTTAATGGGATTAAATTTGTTTAGGTAATTTCTTAAACCCAGCTTTCTAATATCTATAGTACTGTCAAATATTTTTATAAAAATTTATTTTTATAAACATAATTTTATATAGCCAAATAATATCTACGTTGGTTTGAAAATCACAAAATAAAGGACATTCATTCTGAATATCTTATTTCTTTATGTTGTGACTTTGATCCAAGGAACTATATCCCAGGAACCTGTCATTGAGGTACCCTTGATTCTTTTTTATTTTCTATTTGTTAAAATGATATTTCTTACAAATTCCGAGTAACACCGAGCTACATGTCTTTGTTTAGGTTAATGCTAGAAACGTTTTTCTTGCAATCTTTGCCAAACACTCTCAGAGCTAAGTAGTGTCAGACCTGGTGAGTACTTGAATAGGAGACACCTGACTCTTGATATTAAAAATTAGGTAATTGTGCCTTTGAGTCCCTCCTCAAACTCTTCCCTTGTGCAAGCTGATGGCTTATTGCAGAGAACGCAACAAATTATATCAGACATATTCATATTTTTACATGGAGAAATGATTGAGAATAAAAGAGTAATTATTCATGTGTACAATTCAGAATTTTCATATGTGGAAATTGTAAACGCAGCAGATTAACTGACCTCTTTTCTCAGTCAAATATTTTCAGTGATGTTGGGGTCAGGGGGAGTCAAATCATGAGGGTTCCTAGCACAGATATGTTCAAAGGAAAGGGTACTTTATCCCTGACAGGAATCCTCACTCCCAGGACACACGACATGGTCAACTGGGCGTTTTTCAAATTTTGGATACTATAAATAACACTGCTATGAGCATGGGGGTGTATATAGTCTTTCTGATTTGTGTTTTGGGATAATTAGGATATATTTTCAGAGGTGGATTCGCTGGGTCAAAAATCAGTTCTATTTTTATTTATTTTTTGTATTAATTACTTTATCTTTGTTTCAGATGTTTCTCCATACCCCCCTAGACACCATCGTCCTGATCATCCCTTCCCACAGCATTGTTGTCTATGTCCATTGGTTATGCATATATGCATGTAAGTTCTTTGGTTTATATTACCCTCATCGCTGCCCTCCCCCTCTGGTGTTTGTCAGACTGAACATTCTATTTTTTTATTAGGAAACTCCATAGCGTTTTCCACAGTGGCTGCACCAATCTGAATTCCCACCAATGGTGCACCAGGGTCCTGTTTTCTCCTCATCCTCCCCAGCACTGGGTGTTTGTTGAAGTATTGATAGGAGCCATTCTGGCAGGTGTAGCTGTCGTTTCCATTTGCACATCTCTGATGATCAGTAATGTGAGCATTGTTTCATATGTCTCATGGTCATCTGTACGTCCTCTTTGGAGAAGTGTCTATTCAGGGCATTGGCCAATATTTTAATTGAATTGTATGTCTTCCTGGTGTTGAGTTTTATGTAGTTTTTATTTTTTTTAACTTATCTTTATTGTTGAATGTATTACAGATGTTCCTCATTTTTCCCCCATTGCCTCCCTCCTCCCCCATTCCTGCCCCCTTCCTGCCTTTCCCCACACTGTTGTTTGTGTCCATTGGTATTGCATATATACATATAAGTTCTTTGGTTTATTTTTTCCCACCCCCCAACTCCCCTTCCCTTTGAGGTTTGTCAGTCTAACAAGCAATTTGTACTTCTTAATCCTGTCACCTTTTTCGCGCATCCCCCCAGCCTCCACCCATCTGGTAACCAACAAGAGTTCTCTGTGTCTATGAGAATGTTTCTGTTCTGCTTGTTCATTTTTTTTGTAGATTCAATTGTTAAAAGATATGTATTTATTTCCATTTTGTTTGTTCATATTTTTTTATATTTTTTTTCAAGAAGACCCTTCAACATTTCATATAATAATGGTTTGGTTGTGATGAACTCCTTTAGCTTTTCCTTGTCTGGGAAACTCTTTATATGGCCATAGATTCTAAATTACAGCTTTGCAGGATAGAGTAATCTTGGTTGTAGGTTCTCACTTTTCATCACTCTGAATATTTCTTGCCACTCCCTTCTGGCCTGCAAAGTTTCTTTTGAGAAATCAGCTGACAGTCTTATGGGAACTCCTTTGTAGGTAACTAACTGTTTTTCTCTTGCTGCTTTTAAGATTCTCTCTTTGTCTTGAACCTTTTGCATTTTGATGATGATGTGTCTTGGTGTGGGCCTCTTGGGGTTCATCTTGTTTGACACTCTCTGTGCTTCCTGGACTTGTATGTCTGTTTCCTTCACCAAGTTAGGGAAGTTTTCTGTCATTATTATTTCAAATAGGTTTTCGATTTCTTATTCTCCCTCGTCTCCTTCTGGCACCCCCAAGATGTGAATGTTGGCATGCTTGAAGTTGCCCCAGAGACTCCTTACACTGTCCTCATTTTTTTGGATTGTTTTTTCTTTTTGCTGTTCTGATTGGGTGTTTTTTGCTTCCTTATATTCCAAATCGATGGTTTGCTTCTTGGCTTTACCTACTCTACTATTGAATCTGTGTAAACTATTCTTTATTTCAGTTAGTGCCTCCTTTATTTCTGACTGGTCCCTTTTTATGCTCTTGAGGCCCTCACTAAGTTCACTGAGGTTCTCACTAAGTCCATTGAGCATCCTTATAAGCAGTATTTCGAACTCTGCATCTGTTCGGTTGCTTAACTCCATTTCACTTAGTTCTTTTCCTGGAATTTTGTTCTTCTCTTTCATTTGGGACCTGTTTCTTTGTCTCCTCATTTTGGTTGCCTCTCTGTGTTTGTGTCTATGTATTACTTAGCGAGAGGTATGGGGCTAGCTGAGACCAGATGCTGCTTGTTTGAAAGAATTTAGGAAAAGCTGAAGCAGGATCCAGGACAGTCCAATCCTATGGTAAAGCCACTGGCAATACCTCGGGTAGGCCTGAAAGTTGGGTGGGGCGGGGCCTCAGGGAATCACCAGGGTGGGGCAAACAGTGTGAGCCAGGTTGCTGGAGTCCCAGATATGGCGGCATCTGCCGGCCCAGGGAAGGGCTCACCAAAGGAACAAAGGCCTCTCACAGCACGTCTGTCCAGGAGAAAGCCGCCTCTCCAGCCCTCGCTCCAACGCCAAACAGCTCAGTTCTTCCCCATATGATTCTGGTGCCTTTCAAGCTGCCTCCCGCACGCTGGAGCCTGGAGGGAGCGAGTCAGAGTAAGTCCGTGCACGGGCCCTTTAAGAGGAGCTGCTGGGGCTCCAGCCACCTCAGCCTCAGTTCCCGCTGGTTTTACAGCCAGAAGTGATGGGGATTCTCTTCCTGGCACTGGAACTCTGAGCTGGGCTCCTGGTGTGGGACGGGGACCCCTCAGTCCTTACGGAAAACCTTCCCAGCCGAGGTGTCCTCCTGATTTTTACCCGCCACACGTGGGTGTGGGACCAGCGCATCCGCCTCGGCCTTCCTCCCAGTCTCCATGCGGCTTATTCTTTAATTTCCTAGTTGTAGGACTTCCATTCAGCTCGATGTCAGGCAGTTTTGAATGATAGTTGTTCTGTAGTTTGTTTGTAACTTTGATGTGGTTGTGGGAGGACCCGATACCGCGTTTACCTACACGCCATCCTGACCGGAGTCCTGTATGTAGTTTTTAAAAATTTTGGAATTTAATCAAATGTACCTTTGGCAAATAGACCACAGCTTTTTGTAACTCAGAGATGTTAGAGGTAAACACTGAATCAAGGATCCAGAGAGGTTCCCGGAGGGAAACTGTGACTTGAAGAGGAAACCACACAGGAAACCAGCCCAAACCTCCAACTGCACCTGCTCCTGGGTGGTCCTTGTGTTCAGGACCCTGAGCGCCCCCTGGTGGTCGCAGCCTCTCCTGCAGGAAGGTTTGTGTCTGGGCTTACACTGACTTCCCCTCACTGTGTGTCTCGCACAGTAATACACGGCCGTGTCCTCGGTGGTCACGGATCTCAGCTGCAGGGAGAACTGGTTCTTGGACGTGTCACTGGAGATGGTGGTGCGACTCTTGAGGGACGGGTTGTAGTAAGTGCTACTACCACTACTAGCATATATGCGCCCAATCCATTCCAGCCCCTTCACTGGTTTCTGTCGGATCCAGCTCCAGTAGTTACCACTGATTGAGCCCCCAGAGTCCGAGCAGGTGAGGGAGAGGGTCTGTGAGGGCTTCACCAGTCCTGGGCCCGACTCCTGCAGCTCCACCTGGTACAGGACACCTGGGGACCAGGAGCATCAGTCCCTGTCAGTCACGTGCCATCACAACCACCTCATGGACCCTGTCTGACCTCTGAGACCCTTATCTTGGGGCACTGTCACCAGGTACAGGAGAAGACCCAGCAGTCTCATCTTCTTCTAGACCACAGCTCTGCCTTCCCCGGAATCTCAGCCCTGTGTAAGGAGAGAGCTGTGAGCCTCCCCAGCCGAGGGGAGGATTTACCCTGAAGCTTGAAGAGACATTTGCATGTGGAGAGCTCTGTGCTCATAAATGGGGAGGGACTGAGGTCAGTGCCCCATGTCCTTCTGGGTCCTGAGCTCATTTCTTCTCCTATACTCAGGGGTGTAGATCTGAGATGTGTGAGCACCTGGGTTAGGAGATACTTGCAATCAGGTCAGTGGATGGGTCCATGTTTTTATCACTAAACATAAATGCTGGGCTAGGTGACCGGATAACACTATTTTAATCTAATAAGTAATTTAATTTCCTAATAAAGTTGAGTCACAGCTTGTATAAACATCTTCCTAGGTCCAAAGAATCACATTAAATAGTTCAAATTGGACAATTATAACTCAGCCACTTTCTATGGACAAGCAAGGTCTGGGATGGGTGTGGATCTGGGACCCGCTGCTGGTCACAGTGTCATTTTGGGATCTGCCATCCCAGGGTTCCCTTGAGACCTTGGGAGGATGGGAATCTGGAGGCTCATTTCCTGGGAAGGGGACTGTGAGCTCACGATGGGTAAGAATACTGTTGGCAGGTAATCAATGTATAAACTTGCTGGATCTTTTATTAAATCCCTTATTTGAGATGCAACACGTGGTAGGATTTAACAAGCTGGTAAACACTTCACACCCTGTTTGTTTCCCTGAGTCTCGCACTCCCCTCCACACACTGAACCCAAACCACAGTCCCCGTGATTGTAAAGGGCGAAGGGAGACCTGGGGCGCACGTGACAGACTCAGAAAGTCTATGGACCAGAGCTGAGCTTTCTTTAGGCTCACAAATGTCTCAGGAGATCCCCCTCGTGGACAGAAGGGCTGGGAGTGGGGGTTTGGTGCAGCCACATGGGTGGAGGTGGCGTCTGTGACAGGGATGCCAACACTCTCCTGCAGGTCCTGGGAAACACCTGTGGGGAGCCCTGGGCCCTGGCCAGCTGTGAGCAGCATGAGGGAAAGGGAGGTAGAGTCCTTGGGAGAGCAGCAGTGAGAAGGTCTCCTCCATCGAGCTGCACACTCTGCCCCGGGGGACACCTGTGCGCTGTGACCACCGTCACCAGCCAACTACAGACACTTTCATTTCCCAAACTGATGCTGGCCCATTAAATAACAACCATGTCCACTCTGCCCAGCCGTGGTGCTCTCTGTCTCACGGACCTGACCAGTGCCGGGTTCGCACAGAGGTGGAATCACATGGCATTTGGAATTCTGAGAGGGTCTTTTCATTGGGTCATGTCTCCAAGGTTCACCCATGTTCTCACATCTGTCCCCTGTGCCTCCTTTGTAAGGGTGCATGACATCTCATTGTGAGGAGAGAGCTCATTTTGCTCATTGAAGTTTCTGCTACCTCTCTCCCATTTTCACAGAATCAGTGGCTTTTACAGATGCTGTTGTTGCTTCGCTGATCATGAAGGAGGGTTCACTACACATGGAAGGCATTCAATAAACTCACGTTGGATGAATCAGAATATTAACAAATGAAATGGAAGTATGTGTCCCATGTCCAGAGGTTGAGCTGAGTGAGGACAAACAGTAATAACTTCTATGGAGTGCTGGTGGTCATCTGTCACACTGTCCCCACTGTCCTGGAAGCAGCAGGACAAAAAGGAAGGAGGTGGAGACAGAGCCTGTGTGATGGGAGTAGAGCTGACAGGGACCCCCAGTCGGCACGGGGACGGGGTCTGATCCCAGGTCACCGTGCCTCAGCCTGGTGCTCCTCTGACATGGGCACACATCCTGCCCTGCACTGCAGCTCAGAGGAAATAAGGGATCGTCACAGGGAGAATGTTCCAAGGAAACCGAGGAGGGAGGGTGAGGTGAGGTCACACAGGGGTCTGGAGGTCAGCTCCTGTCCATGTGCAACAGGCTGGACAGCAGGAGGAGCCAGGGAGTCAGTGGGAGCTGGAGGCAGGACCAAACTCCTGAGGGCGCTGCAGGGCCACAGGCGGGAGGGTCACGTTTGTGCTCTGCAGGTCTTACAAGGTCAGGCAGGGCCCACCCACCTCAGGAGGGCCATCTGCTCGACCCAGTCTCCTGACTGACAGCACCCTCACGGAACCCCAGAGAATGTTTGCACAAGTATGGGGGCTCCCAGCACCAGTGACCTTGACCCGGAATGTAACTATAACGTGACCCACATATTCCGTCCTCTCAGCAGACTCCGACTCCCCCGCCCCCACCCTGAAGAACCTCTCCATGACCTACAACCAGGAGCTTCATGGACTGAGGGAGATATCAGGGAAACGGCTTTGAGCCTCGCATAAGACACCTCATCACGAGTGTTAACAGCAAAGGTGGTCGTGAAAATGGGAGTAGTCCCAGGGTTCTCACCTCACAGCTGGAGCAGCTCAGAATTCTGGAGCTGGGGGAACGGGCTCTTCCACGGAGTCGGGAGACACGCATTTCTGGGGACCCACGCAAGGAGGGTGAGATGCACTGGTGGGGTTTATTGGGATGGAAATAAATGAGCTCCCAGGTTCCTGGTGTGTCATCCATGGCCGGTGCCTCAGCTCCATCCACTGGGAGAAGTCCAGCCTGAACGTCCTCTAATCCCTGGGGGTGTGAACCCCACCAGACCCAACATCCGAAACTGCTGCGGTGGGAGCCCCTCCGGGTGCACAGAAAGGCCACAACCATCGGCGCGTGTGCAGGCTGCGGGGACGGTGAGCGCCGCGCGGGCCTTTCTTCTCCACTCGGACGGACCACCGCTCTGCTCCTGCTGGTAGGTGAGCCTGGGAGCTGCTGTCTGCGGCCCAGAGGTCTGTGCTGTCGGCGTCCCAGTCATGACTCTGGAGAAGACCCAGGAGCCCATCAGAGGAAGAGGAACCGCAGACGACAAGAGAAACCCAGGGCTTAATCTCCACCTGCACTGGTACTGGGTTAAATGCTCTGATCTCAGGGTCCTGAGCGCCCCCTGGCGTCTTGAGCGCCCCCTGCAACCCCGCCCTCCTGTCCCCTCAGGAGGTGTGTGTCTGGGCTCACACTGACTTTCCCTCACTGTGTCTCTCGCACAGTAATACATGGCCGTGTCCTCGGCTCTCAGGCGGTTCATCTGCACAGTGGCAATGCTTTTGGAATCATCTCTTGAGATGACAAATCTACCTCTCAGAGATGCGGTGTATTCCGTTGTGTGAACTTTGGCTTTGTTTCTGATTAAACCGATCCACACTGGTCTCTTTCCTGGAGTTTCTGGGTGAGGGACCGCTGGACTCAGAGAGACAAGCCCCCTCCTTGTGAGTGTGGAGACTTTTATAAGGGCTGGGTGGTGTGTGTGCTGTAGAGAAATTGTTGTTGTTGATAAACTCCACCATCCGTCAGTCAAACAGAACTGAATGCACAGTGATACCCACATCCAGAGAGGGCCGTGATGTTGCAGCTCAGTATGGAGTCTCCCTGCATCCTCATCCACGTGTGGGTGCACAGAGAGAGCGTCATCGTCTCTCGGCTCCTCAGGGCTGGAGGGCAGGGGGCACTGCCAGGGCTGCTCTGTGGTGCTTTCCAGATGTCACCACAGCCTAGTGCCCTTTGTGCCCAGAATGCATCAGTGAGGGGACGAGAAAGGAAAGAAGGAGCGTACAGTCAGAGCGTTTTAACCACCTAAGGGGCTCTCTGCGCTCTGACTCTTCACCGCGCTGCGTGCTGGTGTGGAGCACACTGAAAGGGCCCATGATTGAACCCACGTCTAGGCTGCCTTCCCCCACTCTGTGTGAGCGCCACCCATGTGTGCAGCAGGAACCATCAGAGAAGGGCTGCCCTTGAGCGTCACTGAAGGACAGTCGTGGTGAACTTTCAGCAGAAACACAGCAATGAAACTCCAGGGAGTCACTCTGGTGGTCATGTGACAGGACAATCTCAGTCGTTCTGCGATCTGTAACCAAGTTCCACAGACCGGGGGGTTCACACACACACGTATATTTCTTCCAGATCTTGAGGCTGGGGAATGCCGTATTAGAAGCAGGCAGATTTGATGTTGCTGACATCCCGCTTCCTAGATGCTGACTTTTCGCTGTAATCTCAGAGAGCTTCCTTTACCCTCTTACAAGGGCGCTAACCTCACTCATGAGAACCCCACCCTCAGGACCTATGCTCGGCCCCAGGCCCGACCTCCTGACACCATCACGCTGGGCATTAGGATGTAAAGTGTGGCTGTTTGAGGGGCTCATACAAGGTGCCCATAGCAGCAGGTAAAGGCTCACTTCATTACCCCACCCCGTTGGGGGGCTGCTCCAGTCCAGCTCTCCAGTCTCAGGATCCTCCTCACCCTGAGGAAGCCCCTCTTCTGTGGAGGCAGAAAGCTGACCCCATCCTTCAGAACAAGCTGGTGACCTTGCAGACGGACAGGCTCCACCCTTGACCTTGAACGAAGGTCTCTGTGTCATTCTGCTATTATTTTCCTGTCCATGCGTTCACGTGACCATCACTCTCATGTTCTATGACCCAGAACTGCTCTCTGCCCACAATGGTCGGCAGCCCCTTGTTTTCACTCATGTTTTATGGGTGTGACATGGACGAAGTAGTCAGGCTCTGCTTGTGATGCTCGAGGCTGACATGGTAAGGTTCATCCCTCTCTCTTCCCCTGCGCTCTTGGGGAATATGAAGAGAAAAGAGTGATTGTCCCTTCTGTCCTGCCGGTGGGACATGGGAACCACACAGACCCCACCCCTGAGTCACAATAAACCCTCAACCAGTATTTACCTGGCTTGATCCATCTATTCTGATTTGCTGTAAAGCCTGACCTTCTCTCAACAGACATCTCTACGAAGTGATCGACGTTGACATTTTCATAGTCCCTGTGTGTATGACATCACCAGTCTGGATGTCCATTCCAAGGTAGGGTGGGTTCCTGGAGCTTGGAATGGTGGCAGGTGCATTTGGTGCTATCACCATGATGTCAAGTCAATGACCGTCACCACCACGGGTCCTTCTCCTCTAGCTTTGGGGTCACACACCTCTGGTGCCCACTGTCCACACACCTGTGTCCTGCTGCTGCTGGCTGGGACCCTGAGCTGTGGGTACTGAGCTTCACTGTTGAGTGAGCAGATTCTCTTGTGAGATTTAGCAGACGGGGGCCAGAAGATTGGATGGTTAATTGTCATTTGGTCACAAGAGTGTCTGAAAGAGAATCTCTGCTTTTCACCCATGTGAGAGAGTTGTCTCTCTCTACAACAGGGTTTTCTAATTCTGAGTTGTTAGCGGTAAGTGCAGAATCAGGAATCCAGAGAGGACCCCGGAGAGAAACTCTGGCATGAAGAGGAATCCAAACAAGAAACCAGCCCAAACCTCCAACCACACCTGCTCCTGGGTGGTCCTTGCAATGAGGGGCCCTGAGAGCCCCCTGGTGGTCGCAGCTACTTCTGAAGGAAGGTTTGTGTCTGGGCTCACACTGACTCCCCCTCATGGTGTCTCTTGCACAGTAAGACACGGCTGTGTCCTCGGCTCTCAGGCTGTTCATTTGCAGATACAGCATGTTCTTCGCGTTGTCTCTGGAGATGGTGAATCGGCCCCTCACAGAGTCTGCATAGTATGTGCTCCCACCATTGCTACTAATAGCAGAAAACCTCTCCAGCCCCTTCCCTGGAACCTGGCGGACCCAGTCCATGTTATAGCTACTGAAGGTGAATCCAGAGGCTGCACAGGAGAGTCTCAGAGACCCCCCAGGCTGCACCAAGGCTCCCCCAGACTCCACCAGCTGCACCTCACACTGGACACCTGCAAACACAGAGACGTCCTGGTCAGGACACTGTCACACGTACACTGTTTTTTTCTCTCATCCACTCACACACTCAGTGTCTCTAGTTATCCATAAATTACCTCTTAATATAGCAGCAAGGAAAACCCAGCAGAGTCCCAACGCCATGGTGAGTGCTCTGTGTTCAGATCTGGTCAGGGAATGGGGTCACCTGGGGATCCTAGACTGAGCTCCTGTCCCAGAGCTGCAGGGTCAGGGCTGGGCTGGTTTTCATGAGCAGAGGGGGCCTTATTTGCATGTCCTCCTACTATATAGGGAGCTCTGTGGTTCGAGACCTGCAGAGAGGGCAGTGCCTCAGTACAGGTGTGAGTGTCCCGGGGGAGAATCATCTCATGATAACACATCAGTAACTAAATCCAGAATGAAAGGGACTTTTGTGCACGTCCAAGAAGCAAAGACAGAGGCAGCTGGAGGAGACACTGTGTCAGGACACAGTCAGCCCTGGTCCTGGGCCCTGTGCATCCACAGGAGCCTGGGTGTGTCTGCTCAGTGTGTGGAGCCGTCCACCCTCAGGGCCCTGTGGACAATGAGGGGACATTCAGTCCCCACGGAGGAGAGCTTTTCCCTGGGAATGGGGAGAAGGAGACAGAGCCCAGCAAAGCCCTGTGGTCCTAGGGGGCTGTGTGAGCACCCAGGACACGCCCCTGTGTGATCTCTGAGACTGGATCCTCCACTCTGAGTCATCACTGAGATCCTCCTGTGCTGAGGTGCGTACCAGTTGATGGATATTTTCAATTCTAAGTAGTATTCCATTAGTGGCTATTCCCTGGATTGCTTTTTTTGAAAACTAGAAGCGCTTTTGGGATGTTTGCAGTTTATTTCTTTTATTATTATTGTTATTGTTATTATTATTATTATTATTATTATTATTTTATTAATTTGGTTTTGTTACAGGTGTTTCTCCTTTTTCCCCCACTGACTCCCTCCTCCCCATCCCCCCGGCCCCATCCCCACTATTGTTGTCCATGTCCATCAATTTTGCATACATGAATATAAGTTCTGTGGTTTATCACTTCCCTCCCCCCACATCCCTTCTTCTTTGGGTTGTCCGTCTGTACCCTACATTCACGTCTCTGGGTCTACCCTGTTCCTCAGACTGTTATGTTCATTATATTCCACAAATAAGTGAGATCATATGATATTTGTCTTTGCTTGGCTTGTTTTGCTTAGGATAATACTCTCCAGGTCCCTCCATGTCGTCTCAAAGGACAAGAGATCTTTTTTCTTACAGCTGCATAGTACTCCATTGTGTATATGTACCACAGATTTTTTAATCCATTCTTCTACTGATGGACATTGGGCTGTTTCCAGATCTCAGCTATTGTAAATAGTGCTGCTATGAACATAGGGGTATATATATTCTTTCTGATTGGTGTTTCAGGTTTCTTAAAGTATATTCCTAGAAGTGGGATCACTGGGGCAAATGGCAGTTCAATCTTTAAATTTTGAGGTAACACCATAGTGTTTTCCACAGTGGCTGCACCAGTCTGCATTCCCACTAGCAGTGTACTAGAGTCCCCTTTTCTTCACACCCTGGCCAATACTTGTTGTTTGATGATTTGTTGATGGTGGCCATTCTGACAGGTGTGAGGTGATAACTCCTAGTTGTTTTAATTTGCATCTCTCTGATGATTAGTGACATTGACCATTTTGTCATATGTATTTTGGCCATTTGTGTGTCTTGTTTGGAGAGGTGTCTATTTAGGTCCTATGCCCATTTTTTAATAGGGTTCTTTGTCTTCCTTTTGTTGACTTGTATGAGTACTCTATATACTTTGGAAATTAATCCCTTATCTGATGCATCATGGGGGATTATGGTCTCCCATATAGTGGAATCCCTTTCCATTTTGATGGTTGTTTCTTTTGCTGTGCAGAAGCTTTTTAATTTGATGTTGTCCCATGTGTTAATTTTTTCCTTTGTTTCTCTTGACTTAGGTATTGTATCAGTGAAAATTCTGCTGCATATGATGTCTGAAATTTGGTTGTCTGCATTTTCTTCTAGAATTTTTATGGATTCACGAGTCACATTTAAGTCTTTTATCCATTTTGAGTTTATTCTCGTGTATGGTGTAAGTTGGTGGTATAGCTTCATTTTTTTTTTTTTTTTGCAAGTAGCTGTCCAATTTTCCCAACACCATTTATTGAAGAGACTGTCTTGACTCCACTGTATGCTCTTGCCACCTTTGTCAAATATTAATTGAGCCTATTGTCTTGGGTTAATTTCTGGGTTCTCTGTTCTGTTCCATTGATCTATCTGCCTGTTCTTGTGCCAGTACCAGGATGTTTTGATTACAGTGGCTTTGTAGTATAACCTGAAATCTGGTAATGTGATCCCTCCTACTTTGTTCTTTTTCAAGATTGCTGTAGCTATTCGGGGTCTTTTTTGGTTTCATATAAATTTTTGGAGTGTTTGTTCTAGTTTTGTGAAATATTTCATTGGTATTTTGATGGGGATTGCATTAAATCTATAGATTGCTTTGGGTAGTAAGGACATTTTAATGATGTTAATTCTTCTAATCCATGAACAAGGTATATGTTTCCACTTTTTTATATCTTCCTCTAATTCTTTTTTCAATGATCTGTAGTTTTCTGTGAAGAGGTCCTTTACTTATTTGGTTAAGTTTATTCCTCGGTACCTTAATTTTTTCGCTGCGATGGTAAATGGGATTGTTTTTTTTAGTTTCACTTTCTGTGATTTCATCATTGGTGTATAAGAATGCCGTTGATTTCTTAACGTTAATTTTGTATCCTGCTACACTGTCAAATTCATTTATTAAGTCTAGTAGATTTTTGATGCAGTCTTTAGGGTTTTCTATGTACAATATCATGTCATTTGCAAATAATGACAGTTTCACTTCCTCCTTTCCAATTTGGATCCCCTTTATTTTTTCTTCATGTCTAATTGCTGTGGCTAAGACTTCCAGTACTATGTTAAATAAAAGTGGCGAAAGTGGTCATCCCTGTCTTGTTCCTGTCCTTAAGGGGAATGCTTTTAGTTTTTGCCCATTGAGAATGATGTAGGCTGTAGGTTTTCCATATATAGCTTTTATTATGTTGAGATATGGACCCTCTATTCCCACATTACTGAGCGTTTTTATCAGAAATGGGTGCTGGATTTTGTCAAGTGCTTTTTCAGCATCTATTGATATGATCATATAATTTTTATCTTTAATTTTGTTTATGTGGTGTATCACATTTATTGATTTGTGGATCTTGTACCATCCTTGCATGCCTGGGATGAAACTCACTTGGTCATGATGAAAAAATTTTTTGATGTATTGCTGGATCCGATTTGCTAATATTTTGTTAAGGATTTTGGCATCTGTGTTCATCAGGGATATCGGTCTGTAGTTTTCTTTCATTGTAGTGTCTTTATCCGGTTTTGGAATTAGGATTATGCTGGCCTCATAAAATGAGTTTGGAAGTGTTCCACCTTCTAGGAATTTTGTTGGAATAGTTTGAGGAGAATGGGTATTAGATCATCTTTGAATGTTCAGTAAAACTCCCCCGTGAAGCCATCTGGGCCTGGGCTTTTGTTTGCTGGGAGTTTCTTTTTTTTTTTTTTTTTAATTTTTTTATTAATTTATTTTTGTTTGCTGGGAGTTTCTTAATTACATCTTCAATTTTTTTGTTGTTGTTATTGGTCTGTTCAAGTTTTCCTTCTCTTCCTGCTTCAGTTTTGGCAGACTATGTGTTTCTTGAAATTTGTCCATTTCTCCTAGGTTGTCCAATTTGTTGGCGTATATAATTGTTCATTGTATGTTTCAATGATCCTTTGAATTTCTGTGGTGTCAATATTTATTTCTCCTCTTTCTTTTCTGATTTTGTTTATTTTGTCCCTCTCTTTTTGTTTCTTGATGAGTCTGACTAAAGGTCCATCAATCTTGTTTATCTTTTCAAAGAACCAGCTTTTTGTTTCATTGATCTTTTGAATTGTTTTTTAAGTCTCTCTGTCGTTTATCCCTGCTCTAACCTTTACTATTTTCTTCCTCCTACTAGCTCTGGGTTTTTGTTTTTGTTTACTTTCTAGTTCTTTAAGTTGTAGGGTTAGAAAGTCAATTAAGAATTTTTCTTGTTTCTTGAGGTAGGCCTGTAGTGCTATGAACTTCCCTCTCAGGACTGCTTTCACTGCGTCCCATAGATTTTGTGTTGTTGTGTGTTCATTTTCTTTGGTTTCCAGGAAATTTTAAATTTCTTCCATGATCTCGTTAGTAACCCATCATTGTTTAATAGCGTGCTATTAAGCCTCCAAGTGTTTGAATGTTTTTGTGTGTTTTTACTGTAATTGAGTTCTAGTTTCATGCCATTGTAACCTGAGAAGATGCTTGATATGATTTCAATTTTCTTGAATTTGTGGAGTCTTGCTTTGTGTCCTAACATGTGGTCTATCTTTGAGAATGACCCATGTGCACTTGAGAATAATGTGTATTCTGCAGCTTTGGGGTGAAATGTTCTGTAAATATCAATGAAGTCCAACTGATCTAGTTTGTCTTGTAAGGACTCTATGTCCTTGTTAATTTTTTGTCTAGAAGATCTATCCAGTGGTGTCAGTGGTGTGTTGAAGTCACCCACTATGATCGTGTTGCTATTGATCTGTCCATTGAAGTCCTCTAGAAGTATTTTGATATATTTTGATGTTCCCATGTTTGGTGTGTATGTTTACCAGGGTTATATCCTCTTGTTGGATTGATCCTTTTAATATTATGTAGTGACCTTCCTTGTCTCTTATTATGGCCCTTGTTTTGAAGTCTATCTTGTCAGATAGGAGTATTGCTACACCAGCTTTTTTTGTTTTAATTTTTAAATTTCCATTTGCTTGGAAAATTTTTTTCCATCCCTTCACTTTCATCCTGTGTGAATCTTTTGTTGTGAAGTGGGTCTCTTGTAGAGAGCATATATATGCGTCGTGTTTTCTTATCCAACCAGCTACCCTATGTCTTTTGATTGGAGCATTTAAGCCATTTACATTTAAGGTAATTATTGATAGATAGTTATTAGTTGCCATTTCAATTTTATTCCTGTGTTCCTCTCTCTCTCTCTTTTTCTTTTTCTTCTTACAATAGTTCCTTCAGCATTTCTTGCAGTGCTGGTTTGGTGGTGGTAAATTTCTTTACCTTTTTTTATTATCCGTGAAGCTCTTTATTTCTCCTTCAATTTTGAATGATAGCCTTGCTGGATAGGGTAGTCTTGGATTCAGACCCTTGCCTTGCATTACTTTGTACACTTAATGCCACTCTCTTCTGGCCTGCATCGTTTCTATTGATAAATCAGCTGACAGTTTAATGGGAGCTCCCTTGTAGGTAACTTTCTGTCTCTCTCTTGCTTCCTTTAAATCCTTTCTTTGTCTTTACTGTTTGCCATTTTTATTATGATGTGTCTAGCTGTGGGTCTTCTGGGGTTCATCTTGCTTGGGACTCTCTGTGTTTCCTGGACTTGTGTGACTTTTTCCTTCACCAGTTTAGGGAACTTATCTGTCATTATTTCTTCAAACAGGTTCTCTATTCCTTTCTCTGACTCTTCTCCTTCCAGTATCCCTATAATGCAAATGTTGTTACATGTCGTATTGTCCCACAGATCCCTTAATCTTTCCTCCTGCTTTTTAAAAAATCTTTTTTCCATTTGCTGCTCTATTTGGGTGTTTTTCTCTACCTTGTCTTCTAAGTCGCTGATTCGGACTTCAGCTTCTTCTAATCTACTATTGAACCCTTCTAAGGTATTTTTGATAACAGTTATGTCACTCTTTATTTCCTCTTGACTTTTATGCATAACTTCCACCTTTTTATGCGTAGCTTCTACCTCTTATTTGAAACTGAAGTAGTTCCCAGTGAGCTCTTCATAATTTTTATTAAGTTGCTTGTGGTTCTCACCAAATTGTTTGAGCACCTTTAAAATCATTGCCTTGAATTTTTTATCGGACAAGTTGCTGTCTTTCATTTCCGGTAGTTCCTTTTCTGGTGATTCCTCTTTTTCTTTCCTTTGGGTGTTGTTTCTTTGTCTCCCATTTTCTAATTCTGAGTTGTTAGTGGTAAGTGCAGAATCAGGGCCCAGAGAGGTTCCCTGAGGGAAACTGTGACATGAAGAGGAATCCAAACAGGAAACCAGCCCAAACCGCCAACTGCACCTGCTCCTAGATGTCCTTGTGTTCATGGACCCTGTGCTCCCCCTGGTGTTCTCAAACTCTCCTGCAGGGAGGTTTGTGTCTGGACTCACACTGACTTCCCCTCACTGTGTCTCTTGCACAGTAATACATGGCCATGTCCTCAGTGGTCACGGATCTCAGCTGTAGGGAGAACTGGTTCTTGGACGTGTCTCTGGAGATGGCGGTGCGGCTCTTGAAGGAAGGGTTGTAGTAAGTGCTACCACTACTACCACCTATGTACCCAATCCATTCCAGCCCCTTCCCTGGTTTCTGGTTTATCCAGCCCCAGTAGTAACCACTGCTGATGGAGTAACCAGAGACAGCACAGGTGAGGGAAAGGGTCTGTGAGGGCTTCACCAGTCCTGGGCCCAATTCCTGCAGCTGCACCTGGGACAGGACACCTGGAGACAAGGAGCATCAGGCCCTGTCAGTCACATTCAGTCACAACCACCACATAGACCCTTGTCTGACCTCTGAGACCCTCACCTTGGGGGGCTGTCACCAGGCACAGGAGAAGACCCAGCAGTCTCATCTTCTTATAGACCACGGCTCTACCTTCCCCAGAGACCTCAGCCCTGTGTGAGGAGAGAGCTGTGAGCCTCCCCAGCCCAGGGGAGGATTTACCGTGGAGCTTGGGAAGAAATTTGAATGTGGGGCAGCCTGTCCCTTATAAGTGGAGGAGTGAGGTCAGGCTGCCCTGGTTTCTGGCCCCTCTTTGGGCAACTCTTCCCTTGAACTCACTCACCATGTATGTCAGGGAAAGGGGATCACTTGGTTCATGAGACCTATGGAGTCAGCTTAATAGACATGCTCATCTCTGATAAATGGTGGACTAGATTAGAAGATTATATTTTTCATTTCTCATGTATCTTTATTATAGATTTATAGGAATTACATTGGTCCAGATAGTTTCTTACACTCAACTCTGTAATATATACACAGCTGTAAATATTTTTATAAACAATTTATTTTTTATAAACATAATTTCATATATACAATGTCTACCTTCTCAGAAAATCACAAAATAAAGGACATGCATTCTCAATATCTTATATGTTTATTTATGTAGTTATGGCGATCCAAGTAACTATATCCTAAGAAGATGGTAATGGAAAATCCTCTATTATTTTTAATATTTTGTTTTGTTTGGATAAAATTATATTCATATAAGTTCTGAATAACACGATATGATAGGCCATCTTTAAGGTTATTGCTAGATCCATTTTTCTTACACTCTTTACCAAACATCTCTCAGAAGCTTAGCAGGGTCAGGCCTGGTTAGTACGTGGATGGGAGACCCTTTATCCTTGATATTGAATATTGATAATTCTGTCTTAGTGTGCCTCCTCAGATTCTTCCCTTATGCATGCCTATGACTTATTTCAGAGAACTCAATCTAATTATATCAGACATAATCACATTTATACACAGAGAAATGTTTGAAAATAGAAAGAGTGATTATGTATTAGTAAAATTCAGATTCTTTTATATGTTGAAACAGTAAAAGCAGCAGATTAACTGACCTGTTTTCTCAGTCTAATGTTATCAGTGATGCTGGGGTTAAGGGGGTGAGCAGGTAGGAGAGAAGTCCCAGCCGAGATTATCTCATAGGAAAGGGAATTTGTATCCTGACAGGAACCCTCACTCTCACCCTCCTCTGCTCTGCCCCTGGGGATGGTCACTGTGGTCAGAGCTGCTGCCCCCCCCCCACTGACCATATAACATCCTTAACGTGAATTCACACATTCTCCTATCAGACATGGACCTTGGAAACATATTGTCTCTTTGTAGGCTACTCTCTTCATTCCCTTATTGGAATGTTTGTTGGGAAAATGTTTTTACTTTTAACAATGTTCAGTTCATCACTATTTGATTTAATGGACCTGTTTTTGATTGTTAAATTGTCACCCTCCATTGCCCCCGGGAAGGCAAATCTTGATATGAACACAGTGGGCACTAAACCCAATGGAGAAATGATGGCTGGAATCCTTAATATCATTGAAATCTGTTTGCTATATCCTCTGACCAGGAGTCCAACCTTCCACAGCATGAATCCTTGATTCATTTCAAAGATTAATTCACTTGATTGGACTTTACATTGTGAACTTCATTACAGTATGTCGCTTAGAAGACTAGACTAATCCCTGAGAAATTACATCATGTAGATGCTCCTGACTTTCTGCAGCTTCTTAAGTGCTGCTCTTAGCTAATGACACTTTCTCTTTCTAAGTGTTTCCATGAAAGTATTTCCAAGGTGGATTCAACTCGCAGTCCTGTTCTGTCCTGTTGGGCTCACAGATACTGACTGTATATCTCGGCTGTGGTCACTGCGCACATGGGGAGTGAACAGCCACACAGCCTGTTAGAGGACTGTCCTCTGCTCCAACCACCCATGGGTCTGTCCATCACTGTGACCTGCAGCAGGTGGGGCCACCTGGATGACTGTGACACAAGGTGTGAGACTGGTTACAGTCTCTGGGGTCAGCTGCCCGCTGGACGAGAGACCTGCAATCATAACTGATGACATATCAGCCCTGATGAGGGGATCTAAAGACAGTCCTCAGACTCAGGAAATATACAGTGAAATCTCATGTTTGGTAAAGGACTAATTTCATGAACACACAGCACATTTGCAACAAGAGAAGAAAACAGACTGAACCTCAGCCAGTCCTCGGAGCAGACACCTGCTCAAATGGTGCAGCCGCTTGGACACCAGCAGGTGTTTCCCCAGGTGTGGAGCAGGACTCGCACAGGACCCGCCACGCAGCTTCCGTGTTTGTGCAGCAGACACATCAGTCTGGAGGGAGACTCGGCTCCCCTGTCCATTGCAGCCCCACTCAGAGTGCCCAAGGCATGGGGGCCTCTGAGTGTCCCAGTGGATGAGAGGATCAGTGTGTTATATGTGCACCATGGAGACTGACTACTCAGCCTCAAATCACAGGGAAACCCTGCACAACCCCAGCCTGGATGACACTAGAGGACACTGTGCTCTGTGAAATAAAGCCATCAGGGAGAGGCAGACAGTGTCTGATTCCACCTACACAGAGGACTGAATTAGGATTCCTTCCAGCAGAGTGTAGAGGAACCCAGGCCTGGGTGTGGTGAAGGCTCTTGCAGGAGATGGGACAGTGAAGGGTCGGCTGCACTGGAGTCCTGCGCTGACGGAGAACAAAGACGGAGGCAGCTGGAGGAGACACTGTGTCAGGACACAGTCAGCTCTTGTCCTGGGCCCTGTGCATCCACAAGAGCCTGGGTGTGTCTGCTCAGTGTGTGGAGCCGTCCACCCTCAGGGCCCTGTGGACAATGAGGGGACACTCAGTCCCCACGGAGGGGAGCTTTCCCCTGGGAATGGGGAGAAGGAGACAGAGCCCAGCAAACCCCTGTGGTCCTAGGGGGCTGTGTGCACACCCAGGACACGCCCCTGTGTGATCTCTGAGACTGGATCCTCCACTCTGAGTCATCACTGAGATCCTCCTGTGCTGAGGTGTGGATGTGTTGATGGTTCTTTTTATTGCTGAGTGGTATCCCATTGATGGATGTTCCTTAGTGTGCTCATTTGTAAAATTAGAAAAACATTTGGGTTGTTGTAGCTCATAACACAAATAAAGATGCTAAAAGTATTTCAAGTCACATTTATATGAATATAAAGATCCGTTCTTCTGGAGCAAAGATTTCTAGTGGGACCACTGAGATACATGTTAAGTATATATTTCATTTAATAAGGATTCGCAGTTCATTTTGTGAAGAAGGAATAACAGAATATAGAGGGACCTGGGGTAGGAGAGACGCCCAGTCACTGCTGACATGTCATCTGCAAACACACAGAGTGTTTCCTCCTCACTACTCTGCAGTGAGAATATGAGGAGTTAGAGCCTCAGAGAAAAAGCTAGGACTGACCCTGGATGCAGCTGAGAGCTGAGAGGAAATCCCTGCTCCCAACAGGAAGCCCCTCCTTCCCCCTCAGTCTGCACCTGCTCCTGGGCTGGTCTCTGTGGTCGGTGGCTCCTGAGCGCCCCCTGGACCCTGAGCGCCCCCTGCAGCCCCGCCCTACTTTCCCCTAAGGAGGTTTGTGTCTGGGCTCACGCTGACTTCCCCTCACTGTGTCTGCCACACAGTAATACACGGCCGTGTCCTCGGTGGTCATGGAACTCAGATGCAGGGAGAACTGGTTCTTGGACGTGTCTCTGGAGAAGGAGGTGCAGCTCTTGAGAGATGGGTTGCAGTAAGTGTTTCCATTATAACGTATGCACCCCATCCACACCAGCCCCTTCCATGGTTTCTGGCAGACCCAGCTCCAGCAGTAACCACTGCTGATGGAGTAACCAGAGACAGCGCAGGTGAGGGAGAGGGTCTGCGAGGGCTTCACCAGTCCTGGGCCCGACTCCTGCAGCTGCATCTGGGACAGGACACCTGGGGACAAGGAGGATCAGGCCCTGTCAGTCACATGCAGTCACAAACACCCCATAGACCCCTGTCTGACGGCTGAGACCCTCACCTTGGGGGGCTGTCACCAGGCACAGGAGAAGACCCAGCAGTCCCATCTTCTTCTAGACCACAGCTCTTCCTTACCCTGAGACCTCAGCCCTGTGTGAGGAGAGAGCTGTGAGCCTACTCAGCCCAGGGGAGGATTTACCCTGGAGTTTGAGGAGAAATTTGCATGTGGGGAAGCCTGTTCCTTATAAGTGGAGAGACTGAGGTCAGGCTGCCCTGGTCCTTCTATTGCTAATGTGTAGGCTTCCCTTTTCTTGAATGCACTTAGTACATTCGTCACTTATAGGGGATCTCCTGGTACACAAGATTACTGGAGTCAGCTTAATGGTAATGCTCATCTCTGATAAGTGGTGGACGAGTTGAGTAAATTACATTTTTAATTTGTCATGCATCTTTCAAACAGATTTAAAGAGATTAAATTTGTTTAGGTAATTTCTTATGCCCAGCTTTCTAATATCTACAAAACTGTCAAATATTTTTATAAAAAATTTTTATTTTTATAAACAATTTTATATAGCCAAATAATATCTAGGTTTGGTTTGAAAATCACAAAATAAAGGACATTTATTCTCAGTATCTTATTTCTTTATGTTGTAACTTTGATCCAAGGAACTATATCCCAGGAGCATTTCATTGAGGTACCCTTGATTCTTATTTATCTTTTATTTGAAAAAATGATATTTCTAACAAATTCTGAGTAACACCATGCTACATAACTTTGTTTAGGTTAATGCTAGAAACTTTTTTCTTGCAATCTTTGCCATACACTCCCAGAGCTAAGTAGTGTAAGACCTGGTGAGTACTTGGATAGGAGACCCCTGATTCTTCATGTTGAAAATTAGGTAATTGTGTCTTTGAGTCCCTCCTCAAACTCTTCCCTTGTGCAAGCTGATGGCTTATTGCAGAGAACGCAACAAATTATATCAGACATATTCATATTTTTACATGGAGAAATGATTGAGAATAAAAGAGTAATTATTCATGTGTACAATTCAGAATTTTTCATATGTGGAAATTGTAAAGGCAGCAGATTAACTGACCTCTTTTCTCAGTGACATTTTTTCAGTGATGTTGTGGTCAGGGGGAGGCAAATCATGAGGGTTCCTAGCACAGATATGTTCAAAGGAAAGGGCATTTTATCCCTGACAGGAATCCTCACTCCCAGGACACACAACATGGTCAACTGGGCGGTTTTCAAATTTTGGATACTGTAAATAACACTGCTATGAACATGGAGGTGTATATAGTCTTCATGATTTGTGTTTTGGGATAATTTAGGATATATTTTCAGAGGTGGATTCGCTGGGTGAAAAATCAGTTCTATTTTTATTTTTTTTAATTAATTACTTTATCTTTGTTTCAGATGTTTCTCCATTTCCCCCCTAAATACCATCCTCCTGATCCCCGCTTCCCACAACATTGTTGTCTATGTCCATTGGTTATGCATGTATGTATGTAAGTTCTTTGGTTTATATTACCCTCCTCGCCGCCCCACTCCTCTGGTGTTTGTCAGACTGCACATTCTATTTTTTTATTAGGCAACTTCATAGCGTTTTCCACAGTGGCTGCACCAATCTGCATTCCCACCAATAGTGCACCAGGGTCCTGTTTTCTCCTCATCCTCCCCAGCACTGGGTGTTTGCTGAAGTATTGATAGGAGCCAT
This sequence comes from Tadarida brasiliensis, assembly GCA_030848825.1. NCBI lineage: Eukaryota > Metazoa > Chordata > Mammalia > Chiroptera > Molossidae > Tadarida > Tadarida brasiliensis. The sequence continues at coordinate 249,352,406 of CM061257.1, forward strand.
TCTGGCAGGTGTAGCTGTCGTTTGAATTTGCAGGTCTCTGATGATCAGTAATGCCGATCATTGTTTCATATGTCTCATGGCCATCTGTACGTCCTCTTTGGAGAAGTGTCTATTCAGAGCATTGGCCAATATTTTAATTGAATTGTGTGTCTTCCTGGTGTTGAGTTCTATGTAGTTTTTATTTTTTTTAATTTATCTTTATTGTTGAATGTATTACAGATGTTCCTCATTTTTCCCCCATTGCCCCCCTCCTCCCCCATTCCTCCCCCCCTCCTGTCTTTCCCCACACTGTTGTCTGTGTCAATTTGTTATGAATATATACATATAAGTTCTTTGGTTTATTTCTTCCCACCTCCCCAATCCCCCTTCCCTTTGAGGTTTGTCAGTCTCACTTCCAATTTGTACTTCTTAATCCTGTCACCTTTTTTGCCCATCCCCCCAGCCCCCACCCATCTGGTAACCAACAAAAGTTCTCTGTGTCTATGAGAATGTTTCTGTTCTGCTTGTTCATTTTGTTTGTAGATTCAATTGTTGAAAGATACGTATTTATTGCCATTTTGTTTGTTCATATTTTTTTATATTTTTTTTCAAGAAGACCCTTCAACATTTCATATAATAATGGTTTGGTGGTGATGAACTCCTTTAGCTTTTCCTTGTCTGGGAAACTCTTTATATGGCCATCAATTCTAAATGACAGCTTTGCAGGATAGAGTAATCTTGGTTGTAGGTTCTTACTTTTCATCACTCTGAATATTTCTTGCCACTCCCTTCTGTTCTGCAAAGTTTCTTTTGAGAAATCAGCTGACAGTGTTATGGGTACTCCCTTGTAGGTAACTAACTGTTTTTCTCTTGCTGCTTTTAAGATTCTCTCTTTGTCTTGAACCTTTTACAATTTGATGATGATGTGTCTTGGTGTGGGCCTCTTGTGGTTCATCTTGTTTTTCACTGTCTGTGCTTCCTGGACTTGTATGTCTGTTTCCTTCACGAAGTTAGGGAAGTTTTCTGTCATTATTGTTTCAAATAGGTTTTCGATTTCTTATTCTCCCTCTTCTCTTTCTGGCACCCCCAAGATGCGAATGTTGGCACGCTTGAAGTTGTCCCAGAGGCTCCTTACACTGTCCTCATTTTTTTGGATTGTTTTTTCTTTTTGCTGTTCTGATTGGGTGTTTTTTGCTTCCTTATATTCCAAATCGATGGTTTGCTTCTTGGCTTTACCTACTCTACTATTGAATCTGTGTAAACTATTCTTTATTTCAGTTAGTGTCTCCTTCATTTCTGACTGGTCCTTTTTAATTCTCTTGAGGCCCTCACTAAGTTCACTGAGGTTCTCACTAAGTCCATTGAGCATCCTTATAAGCAGTATTTTGAACTCTGCATCTGTTCGGTTGCTTAACTCCATTTCACTTAGTTCTTTTCCTGGAGTTTTTTTCTGTTCTTTCATTTGGGACCTGTTTCTTTGTCTCCTCATTTTGGTTGCCTCTCTGTGTTTGTGTCTATGTATTTCTTAGGGAGAGGTATGGGGCTAGCTGAGACCAGATGCTGCTTGTTTGAAAGAATTTAGGAAAAGCTGAAGCAGGATCCAGAACAGGCCAATCTTATGTTAAAGCCACTGGCAGCAGCTTGGGTGGGCCTGGAAGTTGGGTGGGGCAGGGCCTCAGGTAATCACCAGGGCGGGGCCAACAGTGTGAGCCAGGTCCCTGGAGTCCCAGATATGGCGGCATCTGCCGTCTCAGGGAAGGGCTCACCAAAGGAACAAAGGCCTCTGATAGCATGTCTGTCCAGGAGAAAGCCGCCTCTCCAGCCCTCGCTTCAATGCCAAACAGCTCAGTTCCTCCCCATATGACTCTGGTGCCTTTCAAGCTGCCTCCCTCATGCTGGAGCCTGGAGGGTGCGAGTCCGAGTAAGTCCGTGTGCGGGCCTTTTAAGAGGAGCTGCTGGGGCTCCTGCCGCCTCAGCCTCAGTACCCGCTGGTTTTTACAGCCAGAAGTGATGGGGATTCTCTTCCTGGCACTGGAACCCTGAGCTGGGCGCCTGGTGTGGGACGGGGACCCCTCAGTCCTCAGGGAGGACCTTCCCAGCCGAGGTGTCCTCCTGATTTTTATCCACCACACATGGGTGTGGGACCAGCCCGTCCGCCTCCGCCCCTCCTACCAGTCTCGATGCGGCTTCTACTTTAATTTCGTAGTTGTAGGACTTCCATTCAGCTCGATGTCAGGCGGTTTTGAATGATAGTTGTTCTGTAGTTTAGTTGTAACTTTGATGTGGTTGTGGGAGGACCCGATACCGCGTTTACCTACCCTCCATCCTGACCGGAGTCCTGTATGTGGTTTTTAAATATTTTTGGAATTTAATCAAATGTACCTTTGGCAAATAGACCACAGCTTTTTTTAACTCAGAGATGTTAGAGGTAAACACTGAATCAGGAAGCCAGAGAGGTTCCCTGAGGGAAACTGTGAAGTGAAGAGGAAACCACACAGGAAACCAGCCCAAACCTCCAACTGCACCTGCTCCTGGAAGGACCTTGTGTTCAGGGCCCTGAGCGCCCCCTGGTGGTCACAGCCCCTCCTGCAGGGAGGTTTGTTCCTGGGCTCACACTGACTTCCCCTCACTGTGTCCTGCACAGTAATACATGGCCGTGTCCTCGGCTCTCAGGCTGTTCATTTGCAGATGCAGCGTGTTCTTGGAGTTGTCTCTGGAGATGGTGAACCGGCCCTTCACAGAGTCTGCACAGGATGTGATACCACCATTCCATTTAATGTATGAGACCCACTGAAGCCCCTTCCCTGGAGCCTGGCGGACACAGACCATCCAGTAGTTGCTAAAGGTGAATCCAGAGGCTGCACAGGAGAGTCTCAGAGACACCCCAGGCTGCACCAAGGCTCCCCCAGACTCCACCAGCTGCCCCTCACACTGGACACCTGCAAACACAAAGACGTCCTGGTCAGGACACTGTCACACGTCCACTGTTTCTCTCTCTCATCCATTCACAAACTCAGTGTCTCTTGTTCTCCACAAATTACCTCTTAAAATAGCCACAAGGAAAACCCAGATGAGCCCAAACTCCATGGTGAGTGCTCTGTGTTCAGTCCTGATCAGGGAATAGGGTCACCTGGGGATCCCGGGTCTGGGCTCCTGTCCCAGAGCTGCAGGGTCAGGGCTGGGCTGGAATTTATGGGCAGAGGGAGCCCTATTTGCATGTCCTCCTACTATGTAGGGAGCTCTGGGGTTGGAGACCTGCAGAGAGGGCAGTGCCTCTGTGCAGGTGTGAGTGTCCTGGGGGAGAATCGTCGTCATGGTAACTTTTCAATAACTAAATAAAAATCATAGGGACGTTTGGGGCATGTTCAAGTGTCCACATCTGGTAAGAAGGAGTCCAGCATCTTGCCTAAGCGCCTCCCCGCTGACCCTCTTCACTCCTATGAACCAACCCCAGGCGGAGCAGGACCTGCCCGTGAGTGTGCAGACCCTGGTATGTAATGAGAACATGAATGAAGGGCTGTGTTCTGGTGTTACCAACACGTCAGGGCTGGAGACGAGCAGACACGTGGAAAGAGACTACAGGCTGCAGGTCTTGTAAGAGTGGACATCGTAGACATGGTGTGATGGTGGCCTTGGCCCTGAGTGTCTCTGGCTTCCTGGCCTTCAAGGAGACAATGAAGACAGAGAGTTGAGAAAACGCTTCTTCATCCCAGGGACTCAGAGACCCTGAGAAGTCAGGGAGATTCATGGAGTGATGAAGAGGCTGTGGCTTTCCAGCACCCAGCAGGCCATGGTCAGAGGGTCTGTCTCCATAGACAGTAATGGAAACACATAAGAAGGTGATATAATTGAACAGTTAGTGAAGTAATTGTGGGTCATGATACATATGATCAGTGAGGGGGGCTGTTGTCTGAGTCATGCTGGGAAACTTGGTATATTATGTGAAAAGGACTTTGTTGAATTTGAGTAATTTACTGACCTGAGATCCAAATATTTTCCAGGGTAATCTACACAGGTCCTCCTAATGTAAGTGTTTATATCAGAGGGAGACAGAGGGAGATTAGGCTCCAGGAGGACAAGAACATACTGTGACCTCTGAGGTCAGGGGTCCTATTCCTGGCTGTGGAGATGGAGGAAGAGGCCACGGGACCAGGAATTGAGTTTTAGACTCTGGAAAAGACCAGGAAACAGACTACTCTCTGAGATTGTTCTGGCAGCAGTAACAATATGCCTGGGCTGGGGAGATGATAAACAACACACGTTGTGTCCCACAGATCTGGAGGCTGGGAGTCCTCATTCAAGGTGCCTTCTGGAGAGGGACGTCCTCCTGGTTCTTGTCTGACAGCCTCGTGCTGGGTCTGCAGGTGGTGGAGGGATCAGCAGGACCTCTGGGGCTCCATTAGGAAGGCACTGGTCACTGTCTGGAGGGCCCCTATGACCTAAGCATCTCCCTGAGACCCCACCTCCCAACACCATCCTCTTTGGGGTTGAGGATTTCAACATGTGAACTTGGGGAGCACAGGTGTTCAGACCACAGCACCATCCTGGAGTCTCTGCAGGAGGGTGGTCCTGCCTCCCCCTGACCTCAGTCCAGTGAGGTGGATTCATGCTCTGACCTCCAGACTGTGAGGGAATGACTGTGTGCAGACTGAAGCCCACGTGTGTGGTGATGTTTTATTCTTCCTTCATGTCTGATTGCTGTGGCTAAGACTTGCAATACTAAATTAAATAAGAGTGGTGAAAGTGGGCATCCCTGTATTGTTCCTGTTCTTAAGGAAAATGCTTTTAGTTTTTGCCCATTGAGTATGATGTTGGCTGTAGGTCTTTCATATATGATCTTTATTATGTTAAGATATGGTCCCTCTATTCATACATTGCTGAGAATTTTTATCAGAAATGGGTGCTGGATTTTGTTGAATGTTTTTCAGCATCTATTGATAAGATCCTATGTTTTTTTTATCTTTCATTTTGTTTATGTGGTCTAACACATTCATTGATTTGCAAATATTGACCCATCCTTGCATACCTGGGATGAATCCAACTTGGTCATAATGAATGATTTTTTGATGTATTGCTGGATCCGATTAGCTAATATTTTGTTAAGGATTTTGGCATCTGTATTCATCAGGGATATTGGCCTGTAGTTTTCTTTCTTTGTAGTGTCTTTATCTAGTTTTGGGATTAGGATTATGCTGGCCTCATAAAATGAGTTTGGAAGTATTCCATCTTCTTGGAATTTTTGGAATAGTTTGAGGAAAATGGGTGTTAGATCTTCTTTGAATGTTTGGTAAAACTCCCCCGTGAAGCCGCCTGGGTCTGGACTTCAGTTTTTGGGAAGATTCTTGATTACATTTTCAAATTCCTTAGTTGTTATTGATCTTTTAAAGTTTTCTATCTCTTCCTGGTTCAGTTTTGGAAGACTAAGTGTTTCTAGAAATTTTTCCATTTTACCTAGATTGTTCGATTTGTTGGCGTATAATTGTCCGTGGTACCTTTTAATGATCCTTTGTATTTCTGTGGTGTCAGTTGTTACTTTTCTTTAAAAAAAAATTAATTTATTTATTTTTGTTACAGATGTTTCTCCTTTTTCCCCCGTTGACACCCTCCTATCCCTCTCTCCTCACCCTGTCCCCAGCTTTGTTGTCCATGTCCATTGGTTATGCGTACATGCATATAAGTCCTGTGGTTTATCTCCCCCCCCCACCTCCTCTTCTAGGGATTGTCAGTCTCTACCCTACTTCCACGTCTCTGGGACTGCCCTGTTCTTCAGACTGTTATGTTCATTATATTCCACAAATAAGTGAGATCTTACTTTTCCTCTTTGGTTTCTGATTTTATTTTTTGGGTCCTCTCTCTTTGTTTCTTGGTAAGTCTGGTTAAGTGTCCATCAATCTTCTTTATCTTTTCAAAGAATAAGCTCTTTGTTTCATTCATCTTTTGAATTGTTTTTGTTGTTGTTGTTTTTTGTTTGTTTGTTTTGTTTTTTAGTTTCTATGTCGTTTATCTTTGCTCTGATCTTTACTATTTCTTTCCTTCTACTTGCTCTGGGTTTTTCTTTTTGCTTACTTTCTAGTTCTTTAAATTGTAGAGTTAGAAAGTTAATTAGGAATTTTTCTTGTTTCTTGAGGTAGGCCTGTAGTGCTATGACTTCCCTCTCAGGACTGCTTTGGCTGTGTCCCATAGATTTTGTGTTGTTGTGTGTTCGTTTTCAGTGGTCTCTGGGAAGTTTTTAAATTTCTTTCTTGATCTCCTTGGTAACACACATTTGTTGTTTAATAACATGCTATTTAACCTCTGTGTGTTTGAATGTTTTTCCTGTAATTGATTTCTAGTTTCATGCCATTGTGATCTGAGAAGATGCTTGATGTGATTTTAATCTTCTTGAATTTGTAGAGACTTATTTTGTGTCCTAACATGTGGTCTATCTTCGAGAATGTCCTGTGTGCACTTGAGAAGAATGTATTTTCTGCAGCTTTCGGGTGAAATGTTCTGTAAATATCAATTAAGTCCAACTGATTTAGTTCATCATTTAAGGACTGTGCTTCCTTGTTAATTTTTTTTCTAGAAGATCTATCCAGTGGTGTCAGTAGGATGTTAAAGTCACCCATTATGATTATATTGCTGTTGACCTCTCCCTTGAAGTCCTCCAGAAGTTTTCATATATATTTTGGTGCTCCTGTATTTGATGTATCTGTGTTTACCAGGGTTCTATCCTCTTGTTGGACTGATCCCTTTAATATTATGCCGTGACCTCTTTTTTCTCTTATTATGGCCCTCGTTTTGGAGTCTATCTTATCAGATATGAGTATTTCTACACTATCTTTTTTTTTTTTTTAATTTCCATTTGCCTGGGAAAATTTTTTTCCATCCCTTCACTTTCATCCTGTGTGAGTCTTTTGTTGTGAGGTGGGTCTCTTGTAGACAGCATATATATGGGTCATGTTTTCTTATCCAATCAGGTACCCTATGTATTTTGACTGGAGCATTTAAGCCATTTACATTTAAGGTTATTATTGTTCCCATTTTTATTTTATGCCTGTGTTCCTCTCTCTCTCTAATTCTTCTTCTTACAAAAGTCCCTTTAAAAATATAGAACACTTCACAAATTTGTATGTGATCCTTGTACCAAGGCCGTGCTAATCTTCTCTGCCTCTTTCCAATTTTATTAATTGTGTTGCCGAAGCGAGCACAGCAGAGTGTCTTGCTAGGTTTAGCAGACGTGGGTCAGAAGATGTGAGGGTTAATTGTCATTTGGGCACAAGAGTGTCTGAAAGACAGTCTCTACCTTTTATCCGTGTGAGAAAGTCGTCTCTCTTTACAACAGAATTTTCTAATTCTGAGATGTCAGAGGTAAGCGCAGAATCAGGAACCCAGAGAGGTCCCTGAGGAAAAGTGTGACTTGAAGAGGAAACCACACAGCAAACCAGTCAAACCTCCAATTGCACCTGCTCCTGGGATGGTTCTTGTGTTCAGGGACCCTTAGCGCCCCCTGGGGGTCCCAGCTCTTACTGCAGGGAGGTTTGTGTCTGGGCTCACACTGACTTCCCCTCACTGTGTTTTTCGCAAAGTAATACATGGCCGTGTCCTCAGCTCTCAGGCTGTTCAGTGTCATATAAACTTGGCTTTTGGAGGTTTCCCTGGTGATCCTGAGTCGGGATTTCAGCGATGGGGTGTAGTATGTGCTTCCACCACCCCATATAGATCCGACCCACTCCAGCCCCTTTCCTGGAGCATATCGGATCCAGTCCACAGCATAGATTGTTAAGGAGAATCCAGAGACAGTGCAGGTGAGGGAAAGGGTCTGCAGGGCTTCACCAGTCCTGGGCCCGACTCCTGCAGCTGCACCTGGGACAGGACACCTGGGGACAAGGAGCATCAGGCCCTGTCAGTCACGTGCAGTCACAACCACCCCATAGACCCCTGTGTGACCTCTGATACCCTCACCTTGGGGGGCTGTCACCAGGCACAGGAGAAGACCCAGCAGTCTCATCTTCTTCTAGACCAGGGCTCTGCCTTCCCCAACGACCTCAGCCCTGTATGAGGAGAGAGCTGTGAGCCTCCCCAGCCCAGGGGAGGATTTACCCTGGAGTTTGAAGAGAAATTTGCATGTGGGGCAGCCTGTTCCTTACAAGTGGAGGACTGAGGTCAGGCTGCCCTGCGGCGGCATCTCTTTTCTTGAACTCACTTACTATCTATTTCACAAATAGGGGATCACCAGGTACATGAGACATATTGGAGTCAGCTTAATGGAATGTGCTCATTAGTGAGAAATGGTGGACTAGATATGTAGATATATATTTAGTTTATTGTGCATCTTTCATGTAGATTTACAAGGATTACATTTGTCCAGGTCTTTTATTAAACCCAACTCTCTAATGTATACAAAACTGTCAAACTTTTTTTCTAAACGGTAGTATTTTTTAAACATAATTTTGTACATATAATGTCTGCCTCATTCTGATAATCACAAAATAAAGGGCATTCATTCTCAGTATCTTATTTGTTAAATTTATGTTGTTACTCTGATCCAAGAATCTATATCCCAGGAACATGTCATTGAGATGCCCTTGATTCTGTTTTGTTTTGTTTTGTTTTGTTTGTTAAAATGATTTTTCTTCCAAGTTCTGAGTAGCACTATGTTGTATGCCTTTATTTAGGTTATTGCTAGAAACATTTTCCTTACAATCTTTGTCAAACTTCTGTAGAAGCCAGTCAGGATAAGACCTTGTTAGTTCTTGGATAGGAGACACTTGATTCTTGATGTTGAAAATTGGTCATTGTGCCTTTGAGTCCCTCCTCAAACTCTTCCCTTGTGTAAGCTCATGCCATTTAACAGAGACCTCAAACAAACTGGATCAGACATATTCATATTTTTACATGGAGAAATGATTTAAAATAAAAGACTGATTATTCATGGGTACGATTCAGAATCTTCCATATGTGGACATTGCAAAGGCAGCAGGTTAAATGCCCAGTTTTCTCAGTCTAATATTTTCAGTGATGTTGGGGTCAGAGGGAGGCACATGAAGACGGTTCCTAGCACAGATTTGCTCAAAGGAAATTGAATTTTAACCCGGACGGGAACCCTCACTCCCAGCCTCTCTCTGCCCCTGGGGATGGTCACTGTAGTCAGAGGTGCTGGGCGCTCCTTCTTACCACACAACCTTCTTAATTATAATGCACACACTCTCCCATCAGATATATGAGTTGGGAACATATGATCTCTGTGTAGGTTTGTCTTTAAATTTCCTTAATGGAAACATTGTTGGGACAAAGTTATTAAGTCTAACACAGTTTAATTCATGAGTATTTATTTAAAGGTGTCCCGGTTTTGGTGATTTATCTAAAATCTTTCTGAAAAATGGTCCCCCTTCTTTAATCATGGTGGTGGAAACCCTGAAATGAACAGAGTAGGTACTAAACCCAAAAGAGTAATGAAGGTTGGAATCCTTAAATCATTGAAATCTGTTTGCTGTGCCCTCTGACCAGGAGACTGACCTTCCATGGAATGAAGCCCTGATTCATTTCAGAGATTAATTCACTTTATTGGACTTTAGATTGTGAACTTTCCTACAGTATGTAGCTTAGAAAACTAGACTAACCCGTGAGAAATTATATCATGTAGATATCAGGCAGATGAGGAAGGAACCTCAAAGGATGTGATGCTGAGCAGAGATGACAGAGACAGGATCCCAGAGTTTATTTCATGAGGATGAAAGTGACCAGGAGGACGAAGGTGCAGAGAAGTCGTGAGAGGGAGACATGAGGGGATGAACTGGAGCTGACGTCTGGGAAAGTGAATGTCCCAGTGAGAGCCCTGCATGGAGCTGTGTGTGCAGGACTCACGTGGGACAGTGAGAGAGCGAGGCCCTGGCGAGTGTGGGGACCTGGAGTGAGCTCAGACCCAGGGCGTGTGGACACACTGACTGTCCCTCTGTGGACACTGCGTCCCAGTCACAGGGTGGAGAGAATGCCCGGGGTGCTCAGTCTTTCAAAGTGACAACTCGGTCCCATGGAAACCTAGTGAGATAATGGTCCATGGACATGAGTCGTCTGGGACACCTTCATCGTCCTCAGTGAGATGAGAGGACACAGGGCCCAGGATAAGTAAGAGGGTCCCTGGGACCCTGAACAGCAGAAGAGCGGGAGCACCCCGAGTACCCCAGGGAGCTGTTCTCAGCCCCTCCCTGCGGGGTTCCTGTGTGATGCTCCCAGGTTGGTGGGTCCCGGGCGCCCCCTGCTGGTCCTGAATGGTCTGCGGGGTCCAGAGGGCCCCCTGGTGTCCTGCCCCTCCTGATGGACCTGAGGATCTCCTGCAGCTCAACCCCTCCTTCTCCCTGCAGGGAGTTTGTGTCTGGATCATAGAGACGTCCTGATCAGGAAAATGTCACATGTCCAGTGTTCATCTCACCCATACACATTCGCATACTCTGTGTCTCTAGTTCCCCATAAATTACCTCTTAAAATAGCAACACGGAAAACCCAGTTGAGCCCAAACTCCATGGTGAGTGCTCTGTGTTCAGTCCTGATCAGGGAAGGGGAACATCTGAGAACCTGGGGCTGGGCTCCTGTCCCAGAGCTGCAGGGTGGGGCTGGGCTGGTTTTCATGAGCTGAGGGGCCCTATTTGCTTGTCCTCCTACTATAGAGGGAGCCCTGGATGCTGGCATAAAGGACACAGTTTCAGAGTGTGGTGTGTCTAGGGTCATATGTCTGAGTAGAATTAGCCCTGGTATCTGGGCCCCTGCTCCTCCCAACGTGACCCAAATGATACCCTGAATGACCTCCAGACAGGGGACATGCCCAGTGAGAGTTTCAGTGCTATCTGGGTGGACACTGGACCATGGTAAATGTGATCCTGGTACATCACAGCAAGAAAAACTAAAGTAGTAGGAAACTAGATTAAAGGGTGCCACTTTTTTTTTGTTTTGTTAAAAATGGCTATTTATTAATCTATTGGCCTGTTGTCCGGTCTCCAGGAGGGTGAATAATTGCTGTCTTGGAGAGGTGTGAGCAATGATCTAGCTTAGCACCTTAGGGAGAAGATGAAGTTGAAGGTGAGACTATCACGTTGTCTTCATTTTCTTTGAAATACCGTAGAAGGGAGCAGGAAATGTCGGGCGCGTTGTGGCAAGCTTGGAGGCAGTCAGAGCGGCAGGTGGCCGCTGGCCACATATTTGGGGTAACAGCGCTATTTCATTCACACCTGGGGAGCTCCACACTCCCTTCCCGACACATGGCCTGGAAGGAGTGCACTGAGGTCACCGCGCTGTGTCCCGATTACACACACATTCAATGGGAGTCCCTGTTTCTGCATAATAGGTTTTCTCATCTTTCTCTTTCAACTGTATGTTGTTTTCCCTCATGTTTTTTCATATATTACACGTGGTTCTATGCATCTCGGGGTTCTGACCAAGGGTGCAGTTTTAACTATCATCTTTTAGAAGGCTACCTGTACGAACACAGGAAGGTGATCAACCATCACACCCAGAGGGAGATTATCATGTGGGGACTTTATGTTTAGGAGATGGAAGTTCCCTGTGACACTATTTCTCCTGCACAGTGTTGAGAGGAAAAACTCAGAACAGAGTGTGACCCTAGAGCCAGTGGACCAATGTTGGGGGACAGTGGGTATCTGTGTGGGTCCCTGGGAAGCAGAAGCATGAACTACAGAAAAGCAGACAGGGCTCCCGGGTCCGAGTCCCTCAGGGAGTTTGGAGCTGGATGTGCAGCAGCTGCACAGCCTCCTGTGTGGGGTTTGTTCTCTAGACTCTGCTGGACCAGGTTCAGTCACTGGGGATGGAGAAGCACGTCCATCGTAGGTAAAGCACGTGTTTAGGTAAAGTTGTAGTTAAAGATTTGTGAGTAATTAAGTTTAGGTCATGCAAGTGTCATTATTGGAAACCTGATGTCTATATGTGCCCATTGGGAACACTGTCACCATGTCTGTACCTGATAGGGGTCAACTGGGACAGGGACCTGACCCAGGGAATCACTGGGGGAAATGCTACCTGGGTGCATGAATGGGGGGGTTAACCAAGACTGAGGACACACACGTCCAGGGTTCTTGTTTCGTCGGATTCTGACTTTCCTTACTGTTTAGCCAATACACATTTTCTTTCCTCACTTTCCTCTGAAATAACCCCACATATATCCTAGGGTCATGAAGACACTGTGTTGAGAGTGTGCAGGAGCACAAGTCCTTTGTGAGTTGATTTGTACCTGACATCGTTCCTGGATTCACTGTCTAGTTCTATCAGTTTTCTTGTGTAGTGTTTAGGGTTTTTGATACACAAGATGTGTGTCCTATGTATAGAGATAAAGAGACACTTTCACTTGTTTCTTTCTCATTTAGACATGTTATAGTATTTTTCTTGCCTAATTATTCTGGAAAAAAACTGCATTTCTGTTAAATAGAAGTAGTCACTGGGTGCCCTGTGTGGGTCCTGATGTTAAAACAATAGATTTAAAGTGTGCTCTGTGCACCATGATATCACTTGTTGGCTTCTCCAATGTGACCTTTGTTATGTTGATGTACATCTCTTCTGTACCTAATTTGTGAAGAATTGTAACCATGAAGCCATTTTCAAACTTTAAAGGCTTTTTCCTGCATCTACCTATATGGTGGCAAGTGTATGCTCCATTCTCATTTACATACGTCAAACCATCCTTGCATCTAAGGCGATATCCGCTGCATCTCAGGAAAGGATCCTTTCAATGTGCTGCTAAGTTTCCTAGGACACCACAGAGGATTTTTGTGTTTATGATCATCAGGGATATGACCTGTCGTTTTTTGTGTAAACATACTTTGCTTTCTTATGAGTGTAATGGTTACCCCAATAATTGAGTTTGGAAGTCTTCCCTGTTCTTCCAATCCTTTGAAGTGTTTAAGAAAAAGTGTTTGTGCAGGTACTATTTTTTCTAAGTTTTGATAGAATTCACCCTTGAATAAATGTGGACATGTGCCTTCCTTTGCAGAGAGGTTTATATTAATACTCCACTTATTTTAAAAATTTCTACCAATCCAGCATAGTCAGGGAAAATTCTTAAATTAAGGAACAAATCAGAGGACTGAGAAATACAGTGTTGACCTTCACAGGCTGTGGACAGCACATGGATTTCCCACAAGCACACACCTGGAGCTGAGCAGTGACAGGCTAACAGGCTCCTAACTCTGCATCCCTCAGGTAGATCCGAGCTACATGGACTGACAAGGGAGCAGCTCGGGGTCCCTGCCGGGGAGAGACCTGTCTCTACAAACTGCAGCCAGGGGCTGGTCTCTGCAGGTCTGAGGTGGCGGGACCAGCTCCCACCTGAGACTCAGCAGTAATACATGTCTCCTCTTCCTCCTGAAGAAGGGAGGGATTCGGTGAAGGAAAGGGTAAAATTCTTCTCCTCAGGATTTCTGTGCATGGAGAGAAAGCAGTGGAAATGGGAACATTTACCCATTCCTCCTGTGAAAGGCCCCTCTGAGCCAGGACATCCTCAGGATTCAGTGAAAATGTATTTGGGGTCAGTGTGGAAATTACAGTTGTTTACAGAGGACATGTTTATTTCATATGCCATCCAAGAGAATGAAGTAAAACCATTTTTCTGCACATCAGAACGTTTCTAATAATATAATAAGTCTTTCAATATACAGAGGCATCAGTGGAGCTTCAGAACCAAAGGTCTAGAGAGATTGTAGAAACTGTTATCTGGAGAGGAATCCCAGAGCCTCAGAGGAAACACCATAAACACCATCTGCACCTGCTCCTGGGGCTGTAACACAGAGTCGGTGGGTCCTCAGCGCCCCCTGCTGTCCTATGCTCCCCCTGCAGCCCCGCCCTCATGTCCCCCTCAGGAGGTTTGTGTCTGGGCTCACACTGACTTCCCCTCACTGTGTCTCTCGCACAGTAATGCACGGCCGTGTCCTCGGCTCTCAGGCTCTTCAGTGTCATATAAACTTCATTCTTGGAGGTGTCCCTGGAGATGCTGAGTCGGGATTTGAGCGATGTGTTATAGTTTGTGCTTCCACCACTCCATATAACACCGACCCACTCCAGCCCCTTTCCTGGAGCCTGGCGGGCCCAGTGCACACCATAGCCCGTTAGATAGAATCCAGAGACAGCGCAGGTGAGGGAGAGGGTCACTGAGGGCTTCACCAGTCCTGGGCCTGATTCCTGCAGCTTCACCTGGGACAGGACACCTGGGGACAAGGAGCAACAGGCCCTGTCAGTCACATGCACTCACAACCACCCCACAGACCCCTGTCTGACCTCTGAGACCCTCACCTTGGGGGGCTGTCACCAGGCACAGGAGAAGACCCAGCAGCCTCATCTTCTAGACCACGGCTCTGCCTTTCTGAGAGACCTCAGCCCTGTGTGAGGAGAGAGCTGTGAGCCTCCACAGCCCAGGGGAGGATTTACCCTGGAGCTTGAGGAGAAATTTGCATATGAGGCAGCATTTTCTTTATAAGTGGGGAGACTGAGGTCAAGCTGCCCTAGTCCTTCTGGAGCACCTGTGTGGACACCTCTTCCCTTGAACTCACTCAGCATGTAAGACAGGGATAAGGGATCACCTGATAGATGAGACTTATTGGAATCAGCTTAATGAACATGCTCATCTCTGATGATAAATGATGTACTGGATGAGTAGATTATATATATTTTTTAAAGTAGAATATTTATTATACATTAAATTATTTAAGTCAGTACACTTTTTATTTTTAAATTATTTTTATTAATTTGTTTTTGTTACAGATGTTTCTCCTTTTCCCCCCATTGACACCCTCCTCCCCATCCCTTCCCCCCATCCCCAGCTTTGCTGTCTATGTCCATTGGTTATGCATACATGTATATTAGTTCTGTGGTTTATTTCTTCCTCCCCAACTCCCCTCTTCTGGGGTTTGTCAGTCTGTACCCTACCTCTATGTCCTGGGTCAATTTTGTTCATCAGTTCGTTTAGTTCATTATATTCCACAAATAAGTGATATCATGTGATATTTGTCTTTTTCTGCTTGGCTTGTTTCGCTTAGCATAATACTCTCAGGTCCCTCCATGTTCTCTCAAAGGATAAGAGATCTTTCTTTCTTACAGCTGCATAGTATTCCATTGTGTACATGTACTACAGCTTTTTTATCCACTCATCTACTGATGGACACTTGGGCTGTTTCCAGATCTTAGCTATTGTAAATAGTGTTGCTATGAACATAGGGGTACATATATTCTTTCTGGTGTTTCAGTCTTCTTTGAGTATATTCCTAGAAGTGGGATCACAGGGTCAAATGGAAGTTAAATTTTTAACTTTTTGAGGTAACAAAATAGTGTTTTCCATAGTGGCTGCACCAATCTGCATTCCCACCAGCAGTGTACTAGAGTCTCCTTTTCTCCAAACCCTCGCCAACACTTGTTTGATGATTTGTTGATGGCTGCCATTCTAACAGGTGTGAAGTGATGCCTCACAGTTGTTTTCATTTGCATCTCTCTGATGATTAGTGATGTTGAGCATTTTTTCATATGTCTCTTGGTCATTTGTATGTCCTGTTTGGTGAGGTGTTTATTTAGATCCTCTTCCCATTTGTTAATTGGGTTCTTTTCCTTCCTTTTGTTGAGTTGTATGAGTACTCTACATAGTTTGGAAATTATTCCCTTATCTGATTTATCACTGGCAATTATGGTCTCCCATACGGTAGGTTCCCTTTCCATTTTGATGATTGCTACTTTTGCTGTGCAGAAGCTTTTTAGTTTGATGTAGTCCCATGTGTTCATTTTTTCCTTTGATTCTCTTGTCTTAGGTGTTGTATCAGTGAAAATTCTGCTGCGTATGATGTCTGAAAGTTTGTTGCCTACATTTTCTTCTGGAATTTTTATGGATTCCCAAGTTACATTTAAGTCTTTTATCCATTTTGAGTTTATTCTTGTGTATGGTGTAAGTTGGTGGTCTAACTTCATTTTCATAACCCTCACTGGAGGATATTTTTCCATTGATCTTCAGATAGAGTGGAAGAGAGGCAAAGAGAGAGAAACATCGACGTGAATGGGACACATCGATTGGTTGCCTCCCAGGGCCGGGGATGAACTGCAATCAAGGTCCATGCCTGCCGCAACCTGCATAGCTGGTCGAACCAGACCTGAGGAGGGGCTACGGGAGACCAAGAAAGACACAGACACATGATAGAGAGAAAAGCTGGGGCAGGTGGGACACAGCTCTCTGATGGAGAAACAGTGACTCCGAGCTAGCTCAGCAAGTTTATTCCTTAGCCAATGAAGCAGGGGAGGGGTTCAAAAGCTTCATCATTTTCAAACACCAGATGTTTGCACTGGCCTCTAGGTCGAGACTGTCGATACATTCTTGCCCGCGGCTCAGATGCCCCTGGGTGAGCCTTGCAAACACCACAGGAGCAACAAGGGACCTTGGCTCAGCCGCCCTCCACAATTGCTTTGACCGGAATCGAACTTGAGACTCATTGGTTCGCTGGCCGACGCTCTCCTGCGCAGCCAAACCGGCCAGGGCTAGATTATATTTTAATGTCTCATGCATCTTTTTTATAGATTTAAAGGCATTACATTGGTCCAGGGAGTTTCTTATATCAAATCTATAATATATACACAATTGTCAAATCTTTTTATAAACAATTGTATTTTTATAAAAACAATTTCATTTTTACAATGTCTCCCTTCTCTGAAAATCACAAAATAAAGACATTCATTCTCAGTATCTTATAAGTGTGCTTCTGTTGTCATGGTGATCCAAGGAAATATATCCCAAGAACAGTTAATGGGGATATCCTCGATTCTTTTCTTTATTTTGCTTTGTTTGGTTAAATGATACTCATTATAAGTTCTGAGTAACATGATATGATATGCTATTTTTTAAGATATTGCTAGATCTTTTTTCTTACATTCTTTACCAAACACCTCAGCAGTTAAGCCAGGTCAGTCTTGGTTAGTACTTGGGTGGGAGACCCTTGGTCCTTGATGTTGAAAACAGGTAATTCTGTCTTAGAGTCCCTCCTCAGAATCTTCCCTTCTGCAAACTCATGGCATGTTGTGGAGATCTCAGTGTAATTTTATAATCTCTTTTATACACGGAGAAGTGATTGAAAATACAGTGATGATATATTAATAACATTCAGTCTCTTTTGTACAGTATGTTGAAATATTAATGGCAGCACATTAACTGATCTCTTTTCTCAGTCCAGTGTTATCAGTGATGTTGTGGTTAAGAGGAGGGGATGGAGAGAACTCCCAGCACAGATTTCCTTGTAGGAAAGGGAACTTCAACCGGGACCGGAACCCTCACTCTCACCCTCCTCTGCTCTGCCCCTGGGGAGGGTCACTGTGGTCAGAGATGCTGGGCCCTCACACTGACCATGTAACTTCCTTAACGTATAATGCACACACTCTCCAGCAGACACACGACTTGGAAACCTATTGTCTCTTTGTAGGATTCTCTTTTCATTCTCTTGATGGAATGTTTGTTGGTAAAATTTTAACAATGTTCAGTTTATCACTATTTGATTAAACGGGACTTGTTTTTGATTATTTACATAAACCATCACCAGAAAATTTTCACTCCCCTTTGACCATGGGAGGGGAAACCCTCACATGAACACAGTGGGCACTAAACCCAATGGAAAAATGATGGCTGGAATCCTTAATATCATTGATAATCTGTTTGTTGTTTCCTCTGACCAAAATTCCACAGACTGAACCCCTGATTCTTACAGAGATTAATTCATTTGATTAGAGTTTACACTGTGTATTTTCTTAGAACATGTAGCATAGAAAACAAGACTAAACCCTGAGAAATTATATCATGTAGACATCAAGGAAAAAAACCCAAAGGATGAGAGGAAGGTGCTGAGCAGAGATGACAGAGACAGGATCCCAGAGGGTATTTCACGTGGATGAAAGTGACCAGGAGGCCAATGGTGCAGAGAGGTTGTGAGAGGGAGAAATGAGGAGATGACCTGGAGCTCACATCTGGGAAAGTGAATGTCCCAGTGAGAGCCCTGCATGGAGCTGTGTGTGCAGGACTCACATGGGACAGTGAGAGAGCGAGGCCCTGGCGAGTGTGAGGACCTAGAGGATGGAGTCTCAGTGTGCCTAGACGGTGACACCTGGGTGGGCGGAGGTAGTATTTTAAACCACGTTCTCCAGGACAGGTGCTCAGCTGACTACCTCTCAGGGGATGCTGCAGCAGGACGGTGGTGTGACGGTGCCCCCTAGTGGTGCCTCTGAGCCATGCAGGCTGTAGGACCCTAGGGAGTGAATCAGCTGCCTCTCCATCCATCCAAGACCAGGGGAGGGACGAGTTCACCTTTAAGGTCAGGCTCTTCCTTTCTGAAGAACAGAGAACCATGAGGACATGATCAATGAGGATATTTTTTTTTCATCTGCATTGTCCTCATTGGTGACATTTTGCTTTCATCCTTGGTGTATAAATTACTGGGGTGAAGAGCAGTCCTCCCTGACCTGGTTGGGTGCCCTGGGCCTGCAGCCTCAGTCTCAGTCTAGCTCTGGGGGACTGGCATGGTCAGAACCCTCCTCCCACGTGTCCAGAGCAGGCCCTGCCACAGAGACAGGTTTCAGACACGCTGTGTCCCTCCTTCTTCTCACCTCTCCCAGGGCAGGGCAGCCCCTTCCTAGGTGAGCAGCTCAGGACGGCCTCCCAGGTCCTTGACAACAGAGAGGCTCTGAGACTCTGGACTCATCTTCTCCCCGAGAGATAGAGGCCTAATAGTTCTTGATGGTGGATTATACATCAATATTAAAACTCGAGTTTGTATCCAGGACTTACTGTAATAATGTAAGTCTCCTTCAGAATCGGTTCCTCTTTCTGATGTCACCTCAGCCCAGAGGGCACAAGGTGCTGCAGTTACCAGAGCTCGTCCATCAGGAAGAGACCAGGGAGGAAACACAGAGGTCTGGGTGCACCGTGTGCTTTTGGGAGGCTTTGCACACAAACTGGGCCCTCCTACCCTGGAAACCCCATCGCATGCAAGGGGGAGGTCTGGACGTGCTCCTCCAAGCTGGACATGTGACCCCTGTGAAGGTGGAGGGCAGGACACACCTGCAGCCTGGAAGCTGAGAAATGCTGTGACAGCTCCTTATGCCCAGCCTGCAGCCTGACCTGGTGACTCTCCCGTCTGAGCCCTCAAAGCACCAGCCTCCAGAGGGAATCATAACAGTCGTTACGAAGTGTCAGTGGCCATGGTTTTAAGTAAAGAAAAATGAAAACTCTATAGCTGTCTTCTGCTCTCAGATATTTCATTTCTGTAGACAGCTGCTGGTTGGACTTGGATGATTTTAAATAAATCGTTTCCTCCCACTCTGTGCAGTGTGACCGTGACTCCCCTCCTCACTGGCCTCTCCATGCACAGCTTCTGGAAAGACTACAAATAGCATTTTAAATAAAACTTATTTAACCTCCCAGAAACCCTGAAACTCCTTGTGCAAAGGTCCTCCAGCGAGGACGTGTGGACGGCCGTCCTCTCCCTCAGGAGCACAGCAGCCGTCTCCCTGCCACATGGGGACGGGAAGGACCGGGCGTTTAGAGTCACTGACTCCACGCTGGGCTCTGCCCACTGCGAGCAGACGTGGGAAACAGGGAACACGGTTCTCACTCACACCCACTCCTGCCACCAGACTAAGGGGGCCTGTGCAGTCACCTGCTGACCAGGGCCGTGTGGTCCCCAGTCAGTGAGTCTCTCTGTAGGAAAGAACATCTGAGAAAACTGCTCATGAACCTCACTGGGGGGAAACCCATCAGGTCTCCCAACAGCAACACAGCAGTGAAACTCCACGGAGCCCGACATTGGGTTTAGTTTTGTGACCAAGAAATCATACAAAGTTCCTTCCAGTGGGAAGTCTAGTCCAACAGGGTCCTTCAACTGAGGGTCCTCACGGATCCTGGGCAGCGTCTCATCCTTGGAGCAGAAAGCTGAACCAAGTCCTTCAGAAAGCTGATGACCTTGGGTAAGGTTAACATTCCCCCGCTGTCCGGTCAGGATGGCAGCGTAGGTAAATGGGGTATCCCTCCTCCCACAACCACATCAAAATTACCACTAAGCTACAGAACAACCCTCCTCAGAACCGCCTGACATCGAGCGGAATGGACGTCCTACAACTACGAGGTTAGAGAAGAAGCCACTGGTGGGAGGGGCTGAGGCGGAAGGGCTGGTCCCACACCCACGTGTGGTGGATAAAAATCAGGAGGGATACCTCGGATGGAAGGTCCTCCATGAGGAGTGAGGTGTCCCCATCCCATACCAGGGGCCCAGCTCATGGTTCCAGTGCCAGGAAGAGAACCTCATAACTTCTTGCTGTAAAACCAGCGAGAACTGAGGCTGAGAGAGGCTGAAGCGGCTGGAGCCCCAGGCAGCTCCTCTTAAAGGGCCCGCACAGGGAATACGCGGACTTGCTTCCTCTGAGCTCCAGCCTGGAGGGGAGGTGCTGGAAAGACATCAGAGACATAGAGGGAAGAAGTGAGTTATTTGGTATCGGGGTGAGAGCTGGAGAGGCAGCTTTCTCCCAGACAGACTGCTGGTGGAGGCCGATGTTCCTGTGGTCAGCCCTTCCCCATGTGGCTGGTGGAGGCCGACGTTCCTGTGGTGAGCTCTTCCCCGTGGGGCTGGCAGACGGGTGCCATATCTGGGACCAGCAACCTGCTCACACAGCTTGCCCTGCCCTGGTTATTCCCTGATGCCCTGCCCCACTTTACTTTGGGACCCACCCAAGCTCTTTCCACTGGCTTTACCATAGGATTGGCCTGTTTTGGCTCCTGCTTCAGATTTTCCTAAATTCTCTCAAAGAAGCAGCATCTGTCAACAGAGCCCCATACCTCTTGCTAAGTGGCCCCAGACCTGGCACTAGAAGCACCCAGCCTTGGTTCACAGCTTGGCTTTGCCTGGACACCTCCAAGCCCAGCACAAAGCAGCTATCAGCAAATCACTTTTCAGCTTATGCCTGGGTGGCCCCGGGTAGAACACAGGCAGTGGATGACCTTGCATTCTCTTAATGCAATCTTTGGTGGGAGGAATGTGTTTAATTTAATAAAGGCTATTTCACCCCTGTTTTCTGTGCTGGGGCCTGTTTTGGTGAATCACACAGACGCCCCGGGACGTGCTGAGCCTCAGGGTCCAGGGGCATCAGCTGCAGCAGCCACAGGGACAGAGAGGTTCTGGCACCAGGAGAGAGGGCTGCTGGGAAACTGCCCAGAACTGGACGGGACTTTGACCTGGGTGAGGGGAGGAAGCTGGACGTGTTCTGATTCACAGGACAGAGATGTGCCTGATGTTCATGGGCAGAGTGTTACTGGACATGTGGGTTTAAACCTCTTCCCCTGACGACCCAGGAAGATGTGCAGGGCCTGACAGACACAGCTTCTGTCATCGTAGGAAACACCTGAGTGATTATGACCAAGAGTTTTTTAGAGAAGAAACGTTAAAGGCTCTGCAGGAAGGGATCAAGGGAAATAAGGAACGTGTCACTGCAAAGGGGTGGACGGGGATTCCTGTTACCCACATGCACCTGCTCACAGTGTCTCTGTCTGTGAGGTAACAACTTCCAGGTCCAGGGGTTAGCACTTGGACACCTGTGGGTCATTACTCACATGGTCACTCATGCTTAACCCAAGTTACACCAGTCATTGAGGCTCCAATTATGAAATCTCTCAACCCTTAGAGGGAAGAGCCGACACCCCTCCCTGCAGGAGCCACGGTGCTGGTGTGTCTGTGTGAGGGGCCCTCACATCATTCACTTGGACCCTGTCTCAGTCGATCGTATCACCACCACCATCATCACCATCACCATCATCAGCATCATCACAATTTTTTCACTTAAATTCTTTCTTATTTCCTGTAGACATGGCTGTAGTCCACACACAATGACCCCTTTTCTCACGTTTGGCTAGTTTTTTACGGTTGTTAAGTGGAATTGGTAGTCAGACTCTATTTTATATTATGTTAGAGTGCTGACAATGATGGGTCATCCCTGCCTCATCTCCATCTCCCCACACTGGGACCTAATGAGGAAGGTGATCCCCTCTTTATGTCATTGGGAGACTGAAACCACACAAGCCCCTGGAAGCAGAATTCCTCCCTCTGATTCTGCATGGTGTCAACTGCTCTCGATGCTGGGAGCATGATGCCAAGTCAATGACTGTCACCACAGGGGCTTTTATTTCAAACTTTGGGGTCACACAGCTCTGGTGCCCACTGTCCAGCAGACTGGCGTCCTGTTGCTGGGTGGTGGAGACCCTCAGTGCGTGGAGCTGAGCTGCAATTTTTAGTCAGCAGAGCCTCTGGTTAGACTGAGTAGACGTGGGTCAGAAAACTTGATGATAAATTGTGTTTTGGGCACAAGAGTGTCTGAAAGAGAATCCCTGCCTTTTGTCCGTGTGAGAAAGATGTCTCACTTTAAAACAGGGTTTTCTAGTTCAGAGACGTAAGAGGTAAGAGCAGAATCAGGAACCCAGAGAGGTTGCCTGAGGGAAACTGTGACATGAAGAGGAAACCACACAGGAAACCAGCCCAAACCTCCAACTGCACCTGCTCCTGGATGGTCCTTGTGTTCAGGGACTCTGAGCGCCCCCTGGTGGCCGCAGCCTCTCCTGCAGGAGGTTTGTGTCTGGGCTCACACTGACTTCCCCTCACTGTGTCTCTTGCACAGTAATACACGGCTGTGTCCTCAGCTTTCAGGCTGTTCATTTGCAGATACAGCGTGTTCTTGGAGTTGTCTCTGGAGATGGTGAATCTGCCCTTCACAGAGTCTGCATAGTATATGTTACTACCACTAGGTCCACTAATGTAGGAGACCCACTGCAGTCCCTTCCCTGGAGCCTGGCGGACCCAGTTCATGCCGTAGCTACTGAAGGTGAATCCAGAGGCTGCACAGGAGAGTCTCAGAGACCCCCCAGGCTGCACCACGCGACCCCCAGACTCCACCAGCTGCACCTCACACTGGACACCTGCAAACACAAAGACGTCCTGGTCAGGAAACTGTCACACATCCACTGTTTCTCTCTCTCATCCACTCTCACACTCAGTGCCTCTTGCTCTCCATAAATTACCTCTTAAAATAGCCACAAAGAAAATCCAGCTGAGCACAGACTCCATGGTGAGTGCTCTGTGTTCAGTCCTGATCAAGGATCGGGGACACCTGTGAATCCGAGTGCTGGGCTCCTGTCCCAGAGCTGCAGGGTCAGGGCTGGGCTGGATTTTATGGGCAGAGGGAGCCCTATTTGCATGTCCTCCTACTATATAGGGAGCTCTGGGGTTGGAGACCTGCAGAGGGGGCAGTGCCTCAGTGCAGGTGCGAGTGTCCTGGGGGAGAATCATGATCATGACAACATTTCAATAACTAAATAAGAATCTTACAGACATTTGAGGTATATCCTGTGTCTACATCTGGTAACAGGGAGTCCACGAATGGCCTAAGATCCTCCCCACTGACCCCTCAACTCTCGTGAACCAACCCCAGTCAGAGCAAGACCTGTCCATGAGGGTGCAGACCCTCTTGCATGCAATGAGAGCATGAATGAAGGACTGTGTTCTGGTGTTACCCACACGTCAGGGCTGGAGACAAGCAAACACGTGGAAAGAGACCACAGGCTGCAGAATATGTAAGAGTGGACATTGTGCACATGGTGTGTTGGTGCCCTTGGCCCTGAGTGTCTCTGGCGTCCTGACCTTCAAGGAGACAAAGAAGACAGAGTGTTGAGAAGATGCTTCTCTATCCCTGAAACTCAGAGACACGGAGAAGTCAGGGAGATTCATGAGAGGCTGTGGTTTTCCAGCACGTAGAAGTCCGTGTTCAGAGGGTTTGTCTGCATAGACAGTAATGAAAACCTTAAAGGAGGTGATATAATGGAACAATTAGTGAAGTAATTGTGGATGATGATACATATGATTAGTGAGGGGGCTGTTGTCTGAGTAATGCTGGGAACCTTGGTATATTATGTGCAAAGGGACTTTGTCCTATTTGACTCATTTAACGATCTTGAGATCCAAATATTTCCAGGGTCATCTAGGTACGTCCTCCTATGGTAAGTGTTTACATCAGAGGGAGGCAGAGGAAGATTAGGCTCCAGGAGGACAAGAACACACTGTGATCTCTGAGGTCAGGGGACCTCTTCCTGGCTGTGGAGATGGAGGAAGAGGCCACGGGACCAGAAATTGAGTTCTACACTCTGGAAAAGACCAGGAAACAGGCTCCCCTGTCTGAGATTTTTCTGGCAGCAATAACAAAGTGCCTGGGCTGGGAAGGTGATAAACAACACACATTTGTGTCCCACAGATCTGGAGGCTGGAAGTCCTCGGTCAAGGTGCCAGCTTGGTGCCTTCTGGAGAGGGACGTCCTCCTGGTTCGTGACTGACAACCCCTTGATGGATCTTCACATGGTGGAAGAGACCAGCAGGATCTCTGGGGCTCCATTAGGAAGGCACTGATCCCATCAGGAAGGCCCCCTTATGACCTAGGCATCTCACTAAGATCTTCCAGGATGTGGGACCTCACACTGTGTCTCGCACAGTCATGCACGGCCTTGTCCTCAGACTTCAGGCCATTGGTCTGCAGATAGGCTGTACTGACCGAGGTGTCCATGGAGAAGACAGATCGTTCTGAGCAGCCTGGACACACGTGGGCTTCCCAGTGTTTGTGTTAAACCAGCTCACACACTGCAGGCCCTGTCCTGTGGCCTGTCGCACCCGGTGCACGGAGTAGCTGGTGAAGGT
This sequence comes from Tadarida brasiliensis, assembly GCA_030848825.1. Lineage (NCBI taxonomy): Eukaryota > Metazoa > Chordata > Mammalia > Chiroptera > Molossidae > Tadarida > Tadarida brasiliensis. The sequence continues at coordinate 249,377,101 of CM061257.1, forward strand.
GGACCCAGAAGCCTTGCAGGAGACCCTCCCTGAGGCCCCAGGCTTCCTCCCTCAGCCCCAGACTGCACCAGCTGCCCCTGGGAGTGGACACCTGTGGAGAGGAGACAGGAGAGGGTGGAAATCCCCCTGAGTGTCCCTGGTCTCCTTCTCAGCCCAGGGAGTGGGGAGCCCTTGCCTGTAGCCACAGCCACCAGGAGAAGAGTTCTCCAGCTCCAGTCCATGGTGAGGGGCTGAGCTGTGGGCACTTCTGTAGGGGGTGTGTGGCATTAGGTGATGCTCTCAGGTCACAGACATTTCCATGTTTAACCTGGTCTCCCTCATCTCATTTGCATATTCCTGAAATGTGATAGAGGTCACAGGGACCATGATCAGTGGGAATCTGACGGTCTGCACCCTAATCCTTTTTGAAGGATATGTGTCCTGTGCCAGGACCCTGAGCTCTGTGCACACGGAGCTCCTCCCATCCCCCACCTTCCCAGTGACAATGAGGGAACAGTCAGTCCCCAGGGAGTGGAGCTTTCCCCTGGGAATGGGGAGGAGACAAAGCCCAGCAAAGCCCTGTGATCCTAGGGGGCTGTGTGAACACCCAGGACACGCCCCTATGTGATCTCTGAGACTGGACCCTCCACTCTGAGTCATCACTGAGATCCTCCTGTACTGAGGTGTGGATCAGCTGATGGTTATTTTCATTGCTGAATAGTATTGCTTTGAAGAATGTCCCCTATTTTGCTTATTTGTAAAATTATAAAAACGTTTTGGTTGTTGTAGGTCCTAACACAAATAAAAATGCTAAAACTATTTGGATTTATTTTTTCATGAACATAAAGATGCGTTCTTCTAGAACAAACACTCCTGGTGAGACCCTGAGATACATGTTAAGTATATATTTATTTTAATAAGAAACCTCGATTCACTATGTGAAGAAAGAATAAGAGGACACAGAGGGACCTGGAGAAGGAGAGGAGCCCAGTCACTGCCGATATGTCATCTGCACACACAGTGTCACCTCCTCACTTGTCTGCAGTGAGAATATGAGAAGTTAGAGCCACAGAGAAAAGGCGAGAACCATCCTGGATGCAGCTGAGAAATGAGGGGAAATCCCTGCTCCCAAGGGAAGCTCCTCCTTCCCCTCTCACTCTGCACCTGCTCCTGGGCTGTTCTCTGTGGTTGGTTGGTCCTGAGCGCCCCCTGGTGTCCTGAGAGCCTCCTGCAGCCAAGCCCTCCTTTCCCCTCAGGAGGTTTGTGTCTGGGCTCACACTGAATTCCCCTCACTGTGTGTCTCGCACAGTAATACAGGGCCGTGTCCTCGGTGGTCACGGAGCTCAGCTGCAGGGAGAACTGGTTCTTGGACGTGTCTCTGGAGATCGTGGTGCGGCTTTTGAAGGATGGATTATAGCCGGTGTTTCCATTATATGCTATAACCCCGACCCACTCCAACCCCTTCTCTGGTTTCTGGCGGATCCAGCTCCAGCCATAACCAGTGGTTGTGATGGAGATTCCAGAGACAGAGCAGGTGAGGGAGAGGGTCTGCGAGGGCTTCACCAGTCCTGGGCCCGACTCCTGCAGCTGCAGCTGGGACAGGACACCTGGGGACAAGGAGCATCAGGCCCTGTCAGTCACATGCAATCAGAAACACCCCATGCACCCCTGTCTGAACTCTGAGACCCTCACCTTTGGGGGCTGTCACCAGGCACAGGAGAAGACCCAGCAGTCTCATCTTCTTCTAGACCACGGCTCTGCCTTCCCCTGAGACCTCAGCCCTGTGTGAGGAGAGAGCTGTGAGCCTCCCCAGCCCAGGAGAGGATTTACCCTCGAGTTTGGAGAGAAATTTGCATGTGGGGCAGCCTATTCCTTATAAGTGCAGGGACTGAGGTCAGGCTGCCCTGATTCTTCTGGGGCCCCTCTGGGGGCATCTCTTCCCTTTAACTGACTCAGCATGTAAGTCAGGGAAAGGGGATCACTTGGTTGATCAGACCTGTGGAGTCAGCTTAATGGACATGCCCATGTCTGATAAATGGTGGACTTGATTAGAAGATTCTATTTTTTTTTCTTAAAAATTTTTATTTATTTATTGTCAATGGGGAAAAAAGGAGAAACATCTGTAACAAAATAAATTAATAAAAAAATAATAAATAAATAAAAATAAATTTAGAAGATTCTATTTTTAATTCCTAATGCACCTTTCTTATAGATTAATAGGAATTTCATTGGTCCAGGTAGTTTCTTAAACTCAACTCTGTAATATATACACAACTGTCAAATATTTTTATATACAATTGTATATTCATAAACATAACTTCATATATACAATGTCTATCTGCTCAGAAAATCACAAAATAAAGGACATTCATTCTCATATTTATATGTTTATTTATGTTGTTATGGCGATCCAAAGAACTATATCCCAAGAAGAGGTTAATGAGAAATTCTTGATTCTTTTCTTTATTTTGTTTTGTCTGGATAAAATTATATTCATTATAAGTTCTGAGTAACACGATATGATAGGCCATTTTTAAGGTTATTGCTTTATTCAGTTTTCTTACAATCTTTACCAAACACCTTCAGCAGCTAGGCAGGGTCAGGCCTGGTTAGTACTTGGAAGGGAGACCCTTGATCCTCGATGTTGAAAATTCGTAGTTCTGTCTTAGAGTCCCTCCTCAGGGTCTTTCCTTCTGCAAGTCCGTGACTTATTTCATAGACTTCAATTTAATTATATCAGACATAATCACGTTTATATACAGAGTAATGATTGAAATTAGATTGATTTTATATTAGTAAATTCAGATCCTTTTGTTTATAATTGGGGGGACTGAGAACAGGCAGTCTGGCCGTTCTGGGACCCCTGCTGGGCATCTCTTTTCTTGAACTCACTCACGATGTAAGTCAGGGATAGGGGATCACCTGGTGTGTGAGACACATTGCAATGAGGTCAGAGGGCGCCCTCACCTTTCTGATCATGACAGAAACGATGGACTCGATGAGCAGGTCCCACTGTTAACTTCTCAGGCATCTTTCAAACAGACTCAAAAGGGACAAGCATTTTTCACACAGTTTATGAATCCCAATTCCCTAGTATATTCACAATTTTGTGAATCTTTTATCATCATTTCATACAAATAAATTCTACCATCGTAGAAAAAACCTAATAAATAAAACATCCACTTTCAGTATTTTTTGTCTTAATTTATGACATTATTCTGATCTGAGAAACCACCTCCCAAGCACAGGCTGATGGGACATTCTTCCTCCTGATGTTGTAAGTTGTGTAACTGAGTCTACAGATTCTTGTGCAAACTCTTTCTTTATGAAAGCTCATGGCACATTGCAGAGACAACAAACTTGTTCCTTTAGAAATGATCATGGTTTCCCTGGTTGGTTTGGCTTATTGGTTTGAGAGTCAGACCAGGGATCACGGGGTATAGGGTTTGATTCCCAGTAAAGGGCTGTGCCTGTGTTGCAGGTTCGATCCGCGCTAGGTTCCGGTCTTGCGGGAGGTAACAAATCGTTGTGTTTCCCTTAAATCTCTCTCTCTCTCTCTCTCTCTCTCTCTCTCTCTCTCTCTCTCCCCTCTCCCTCTCTCCCCTCCCTCTACAATCAATAAAAATATCCTCAGGTAAGGATTAAATAGTAGGTGTAATATTTATTTAATGGCACATCTCTGCACACACACACACACACACACACACACACACACTGTGATGGTTTTCATTGTAATGAATCTCAAACTTCCCTTCTCCCCTGTACCTAGCACATGGGCGTTGCCCCCACAGTGACACTTACCTAGTGTGTGACCTTCCTTCACAAAGAGAACAGACCCAACATGACTGACGTGCAGACAGGGCTGGGCCTGCACCTGTGGTTCCTGTTCTCCCAGCACCTGGATCCTGCAGATGCCATAGTGAGAGGGTCCTGGCTCGTCCTGGGGAGGGTCAGACCCAGGACGCCCTGTCCATTCAGTGCAGCCAACACTGACCGACATGTGGGGAGCGTCTCACTGACCCCCAGCTCAGCAGTGCCCATTCTCAGAGCCCACAGACTCTCTACTCAGTGACCCCACGGCTGCGCCCATCAGGCCCTGCAGGAACCTCCATCTCCTCCTGTATTTGTGTCTCTGGTTCAACCTCGTGGATATTCCTGCACCAAATGGGTCGCACAGCTGATAATTCAGACACCTGCTTGTCACTCAGGCTCTCATTCAAAGGAGGTCCTCTCGAGGTCGTGTATGCATGAGCTCCAGTGACTTCCCACGTGGACTGTGTCCCCCAGCCCAGCAGCCCTGCAGGCACTGAGTCCCTGCTCAGCTCCAGGGATAGACAGAAGCACCTGCTGAGGTTCAGTTGTCTGGGGAATGTCTCAGGGTCTCCCACCTGGAAGAGGACGGAAGTCCCCACGTCCTCGGGACCGTGGGTCTGCGCTGGTGTATCAGTAGCCGTCAGGTGTGAGCCCTCTTCCTGTGAGTCAGTGCACGTGTGTCTTCCATGTGCTCTTGTCATTACACTGAGTCCTCACACGTGGGACCTGCCTCACAAACACCCTTTCTAAACAAGGTTCCCAGAGATCTGAGGACTCCAGTGTAACTCTATCACCTCAGTACATGTACGTCAGGACCTTCCCGCAGGAAGGAAGCCTGCAGGTGGTTACTGTCCGAGGTCTGTGTGGAGGAGTCTCGTTTGGAAGGCCCATCAGGAGGACCAGCGTCCTGTGGCTGGTGGTCAGCTCCGTCCTGCTGCGGTCGCCCAGTGAGCTCTGATGCTGGGCGGTGCTGCTCTGCTCAGCCCTCAGGGACCCCTCGGATCTGCACGAGGCCCCTGCATCGTCAGTGGGCTCACAGGTCTGGGGCACAGGAGGCTCGGGGACCAGCTCTGCACATGCTAACGTGTCAGTGATCACTGTGACCCCTTCCATGTGCTCACCAAGTGCCCGCTGCTGCTTCACGTTGACGCCCGAGTGGGCTCTGGTGGGCAGAGGGGCACGGCCTCTGCTGGACAATGGTGCTGGTCATGGTCCCCCAGAGAGGCAGGGCCAATAAATGCATATTCACACTTACATGTCTCATACAAGGAGCTGATGCTCACGTCAGGGAGTGTGAGACGTCCCGAGTCCCATGATCTGCTGTTGCCCCAGTAGACCCAGGAGAGCTGCTGTTGTAACTCAGCCTGGCCCGAGGGCTGAGGACCCGGGTGCCCCGGGCAGGAGAAGTCCTCAGAAAAGAAGCAGAAATGGTCCCTCTAGGTAGCTGAGAGCTTTGAGAGGAAATCCCTGTGGTTGACAGGAAGTGCCTTCCCCAGCTCCCTCTTCACCTGACCCTGGGCCTGTTCTGTGTGTTCCCTGGGTTCCAAAAGGCCCCGTGTCCTCAGAGCCCCCTAGTATCCTGAGCGCCCCCTGCCGCCCAGTCATTTTCCCCTGCAGGCGAGGGTCCTTTCAGGACTCACAGGGCACTGACCTCTCAGTGTCTCTAGTCCAGTAGTAAGGGCTGTGCCCTGACTTCAGACTGTGCCCTCAGGGACACCGTATGCTTTTGATATCTATGTACATGGTGAACTGGCCTTACTGAACCCATGGCTCTGCAGGGAGCCCCCAAGCCAGGGCTTTGGGAAGACACCAGGGAGCCCTTCCCTGGAGTGCCAGATGGACAGACAGAGCGACACTGCCCTGAGTCCAGAAGCTCTCGGGGACTCTGGGGCCTCTTATGTCCTTAGGGTCCTGTGGTTGAAGGTCCCATCTGAGTATCCCAAATCCCACTGCATTGTACCTTTCAATAAATCACACACACACACACACACACACACACACACACACACACACACACACACACAGAGTGATGACTGTCATTGCTATGAACCCAGAGTTGCCCTTCTTCCCTGAACCCAACTCATGGGCAGTGACTGCACATGGATTCTAGGCCTGGAGTGACTTCCTCTGGAAGCTGATCAAATGCACCCACGATGCACAGACTTTTCACAACACCCGTCTTATGTTTCTCTGTTCTTGCAGGTCCTGTGAGCTCAGATGCTGATTAGAACGGATCAGACCTGCTCCAGGGAGGGTCAGAGGAGCTGGTTCCCCTCTGACTGCAGGGCCTGTAGCTGAGAGTCCCCTGGAGACCCCAAAGCTGTATTAGGGGACCCCTGAGAATGGTGAGGCTGAGGAGACAGCACTGTTGTCAGCTGTCAGGTGAGGCTGCTCTCCCAGGTCACCTGGTGGGCGGGGCAGCAGTGGGCAGGGGAGTGAGGTCGGCTCTGTGAGAAACACCCTGGCTCCCTCAGGACACCTGGTTTCAGGACAGGCTTGGTGTTCATCCATTCTTGTTTCCTCCATCCTGACGGTTATCTTCCTTCCTGACCACCTGCCCCGTGGATCTCATTCCCCACACGTGACACAGACTCTCTACTCAGTCACCCCACAGCTGTGCCCGTCAGTCCCTGCAGGAACCACCCTCTCCTCCTGCATCTGCATCTCTGGTTCAACCTCGGGGATATTCCTGCACTGAGTGAGACATCACGAGTGATACTTCAGGCACAGCTGGTGATCACTGCGACTCCATTCAAAGGCAACGTCCAGGGAAAGACCTCTCACTACAAACTGAGCCAGGGTCAGGTCTCTGCAGGTCTGAGGGGGCGGGACCAGCTCCCACCTGAGACTCAGCAGTCAGATCCATGTCTGCTCTTTCACCTGGAGAAGGGAGGGATTTGGTGAAGAAAAGGGCAAAGTTATACTACTCGAGATTTCTGTGCCTGGAGAGAAAGCAATTTAAATGGGGACACGACTTCCCACAACACAGGTAACCATCCCTCCTGAGAATGCTCACTCTGAGCCAGGACACCCTCAGAATTCAGTGATAATGCATTTGGGGTCAGTGTGGAAATTACAGTTGTTTGCAGACCACATGTTAATTTCACACGCCAACTAAGAAAATGAAATAAACTTGTATTATCTTATATAGAATTCATAAAGTGTCTTAGTCCTGGGAATGCACATCCCTGACCTCCAGGTCCAGAAGCACAAGAAACAGGTCCCAGCCCCTCCTCTCTGAAATCTCCCGTGGATTGTCTGAAGACACATCTCTGCAGGACTCCCAGACCCTGGCTGACTCCCCGGGGACACTGAGGCAGGGACATTGCTGGGAGACACAGGTGTCGTCTGACGGAAAGATTTGGCTCAGTAAATTCCTAACAGACTTGTTGGGTCTCCAAAAAACGCAGGTAGTTCAGGAAAATTCCAATTCTCGGACAGATATTTCTTGTGTGCTGACAGTGTCTGCAGGCTCAGCAACCCTTCTGCATTTTTCCTTCTCCACATAAAAAACGCAGCCTCTGCTGTATGAAAGTTTCTACTAATATAATAAAACTTATAAAATACAAAGCCATCATGGAAGCCACAGAACCATTCGACTGGAGACACTCATAGAGAAAATGTTATATGGGGAGGAAGCCAGAACCCTCAGAGGAAACAGCCACAAACACCACCTGCACCTGCTCCTGGGCTGTTCTCTGTGGTCGGTGTGTCCTGAGCGCCCCCTGGTGTCCTGAGCGCACCCTGTAGTCCCGCCCTCCTGTCCTCTCAGGAGGTTTGTGTCTGGGCTCACACTGACTTCCCCTCACTGTGTCTCACACAGTAATACACGGCCGTGTCCTCAGATTTCAGGTTGGTCATTTTAAGAGAGACTGTGCTCGTAGGGTTGTCCCTGGAGATTGTGAATCTTCCTTGAACGGATGGCGCGTACCACTGTTCTTTTCCTGTTGGTTTGCTCACTCTGGCCACCCACTCCAGCCCCTTCCCTGGAGCCTGGCGGACCCAGTTCATGCTGTAGTTAGTGAAGGTGAATCCAGAGGCTTTGCAGGAGAGGCTCAGGGCCCCCCCGGGCTGCACCAAGCCTCCCCCAGACTCCACCAGCTGGACTTGGCACAGGACACCTGCAGACAGAGAAAGAGACTGAGAACTGCCCCTGCAGCGCGGTCCCGCTGAGCCCGAGCCCAGGGCGCACCTTTGACAGCGATGAGAAGGGAGGCCCAGAGGAGTGCGGACCCCATGGTGTGGACACAGGACGGGCTGACCCTGAGGCTCCTCTCCGGGATCTGCAGGGACAGGGGCTGGGCAGGTTTTCATGAGCAGGGCCGGGTCCTCATTTGCATGTCTTTGCCCTGTGGACCTGTCTGAGCTGCCCACCCGGGCTCCTCCCTCCCTGCCTTGCCTTCTGGGAGGGCGGGGGACAGGATGCCTGGGCCTGGACCCAGGGGCCCTCTGCTGGTCTGAACATTGTAGTGTTTGTCTGTGAACAGTGATAGACACCTAGACCAGGATGGAAGTGGGATATTCAAGGTTCTCCAGGCAGGTTGTACATAAACCCACTCAGGACACGTCCTGGGACAGGATTGTGGAGACGACAGTGCCCCCTGGTGGTTGTTCTGAGCCACACAGGCTGACGACGCTGGGGCTGAACCAGCTTCCTGAGACAAGGCAAGGGTGTCTGCCACAGGGAAGTCCTTCCTGGCATTTTGAAACGGTGACACCCCAAATCCTGCTTCTTTCTTGTACACAGCTGAGTCTCTGCAAGGACACCTGGACCTCAGGGCTCCCACCTAGAGGAGAACCTGAGGAACAGAACCCACCTCAGTGCCAGGGGCACAGGCCTCTGGTGCCAGGGCCTCAGCTTGCACATGTGAGGTGCTGTGACCTGCCTGGTTGCACACACACACACCCCAGAGTGTCCACCGTGTGACATACCAGAGCCTCTGTAATTCAGTGTGGATGTTTTCTGACATTTGTGGGGCCCTTTGAGACTGTGTGCAGTAGAGCTGCAGAGGGGCGGTGAGCACAGGCACAAACTCACCGAGCACAGAGGGCAGTTCCCTGCCCAGAAACCGGTCCCTTCACTGCATCCCTGAGACCCTGTGTCTCTGAACTCTAGGATTGTGCCCGATACCACAGGAGTAAGTCGCAGTGGAGAGGACAGCACAGCTCTGCTGAGGTCCAGCCTCAGCAGGTCCAGGGTTTCCCTCAGGTGTGGACAGAGTCAGCGAGAGGAGGAGACATGAGATAGAAGGTGCTTGATCCCTTTTGCTAATTAAGGCTAGCAGAATCTTTATTTTTATATCTTCAGGCTATATAACAAGTTATCCATTCCTTTTTTCTTTTGACCTTTAAGCATGTATGTATAGACATAAACTCTCCCTCCCTGGATATTGATCGTGGAGGACCCACCATAAATTGGATGATAGAGCTCAACAAAAAAAAAAATCTGGGCCCTTTGCTGAGAACCTGAAAGTGTGGGCTGACCCGTTCCCGGGCAGCAGAGCTGAGAGGCAGGCACTGACATCCAGAGCCAGGTGAGTCGTTCACATCATGGAACCCTGATCCCTGGGTTTGTCCGTGTGTGCACAGGTCGGTCCTGGCCAGACGGAAATGTGAGCCTGGATGGAGACTGCTCCATTGTGTCGTTCACGTAGAAGAAAATGCACGAGGTGTGCATATGTTTATGTGGTTGGGAAGGTTGCTCAGGTGTGCTCATCCCCAGGAAAGCAGGATTTAGGTCTACAGGGAGAACGAGCTGTGACGTTGTGGATGTTCACAACTATAAAGGGAACTAGATCTCATGACAGTGACAGTGGGTAGACCCTGTGAGGAAATCACCAGTGGTTACATAGAAAAGACAAGTGAAGATACAAATTTGATGTCTTTGAGAGTCACCAGTAATGAACTCACAAAGGTGAAGTAACTCTCACGACCAGAGAAAGAATTAAAATAATGTTCATGTTTAGGAGACAGGAAGTTCCCTCTGAGACTGTTTCCCCTGCACAGGGTTCTGAGGACAAACTGAGAACAGAATGTGACCCTAGAGCCTGTGGACCAATGTGGGGGGACAGTGGGCATCTGTGTGGGTCCCTGGGAAGCAGAAGTGTGAACTACAGAGAAGCAGACAGGGCTCCCGGGTCCGAGTCCTTCAGGGAGTTTGGAGCTGGATGTGCAGCAGCTGCACGGCCTCCTGTGTGGGGTTTGTTCTCTAGACTCTGCTGGACCAGGTTCAGTCAATACGGATGGAGAAGAACCTCAGTCATGGCCAGGGGTGTTTAGGTAAAGTGAAGGTAGCTATTTGTGATTAATTAAGATTAGGCCATGCAAATGATGTTACTGGAAACCTCATGTGGGCATGTGAACCTGGGAATGCTGTCACCATGTCTCTACGTGATGGGAGTCAACTGGGACAGGAACCTGACTCAGAGCATCACTGGGGGAAATGCTACCTGGGTGCATGAATCAAGGGAGTAATCAAGACTGGGGACACACGTCCAGGGTTCTTGTTTCATGAGGTTCTGTCTTTCCTAGTTGTTCACCCAGATCAAGTTTTCTGTCCTCACTTTCCCCTGAAATAGCCACACCTATATCCTAGGGTCATGAAGACACTGTGTTGAGAGAGTGCAGGAGCACAAGTCCTTTGTGAGTTGATTTTGCACCTGATGTCTTTCATTCTCTAGTTCTATCAGTTTTCTGGTGCAGTGTTTAGGGTATTCCATATACAAGACGTGTGTCCTATGTATAGAGATAAAGAGACATACTTTAACTTCTTTCTTTCTGATTTATACATTTTATAATTTTTTTCTTGCCTAATTATTCTGGAAAACAAAACAAAACAAAAAACTCCAGTTCTGTTGAATAGAGGTAGTCACAGGGGTTCCCTTGGGTGGGTCCTGATGTTAGAAGTGTAGCTTCAAAGTATTTTCTGTGCACCATGAAGTCACTCGTTGGTTTCTCAGATGTGGCCTTTGTTATGTTGATGTACTTCAGTTCTGAGCCTAATTTGTGAAAAATTGTAATCATGAAGCCATTTCAATTTTTAAAGGCTTTTCCCAGAATCTATATATGGTGGCAAGTGTATCCTCCATTCTCATTTACATACATCAAACCATCCTTGCATCTAAGGCCACATCCCAGTGCATCACGGTAAATGATCCTTTCAATATGCTGTTAAGTTTCCCAGGAAATGTAGAGGATTTTTGTATTTATGATCATCATGGGTATGACTGGCATTTTCTGTGTGAACATACTTTATATTGGCCTGAGTGTAATGGTCACATCAGTCATTGAGTTTGGAAGTCTTCACTCCTCTTCCTGTTCTTTGAAGTGTTTGAGAAGAAGAGAATGTGAAGGTATGATTCTTTCTTGAAGTTTTGATAGAATTCGCCTTGTATAAATAGGGACATGTGCTTTGCTTTTCTGATAGGTTTTTAATCACTACTCCTATTTTTCTTTTAATTCCTACAAATCCAGCATAGTGAGGGGGAAATTCTTAAGGTAAGGAACAAATAAGTGGACTGAAAAATACAATGTTGACCTTCACAGGCTGTGGACAGCACATGGAGTTCCCACAAGCACACACGTGGAGCTGAGCACTGACAGGGTGACAGGCTCCTAACTCTGCATCCCTCAGGTAGATCCGAGGTACATGGACTGACAAGGGAGCAGCTCGAGGTCCCTGTCAGGGAAAGACCTGTCTCTACAAACTGCAGCCAGAGGCTGGTCTCTGCAGTTCTCAGGTGGCGGGACCAGCTCCCACTTGAGACTCCGCAGTCATACCTGTCTGCTCTTCCTCCTGAAGAAGGGAGGGATTTGGTGAAGAAAGGTGCAAAGTTCTTATCCTCAGTATTTCTGTGCATGGAGAGAAAGCAATGGGAATCTGAACAATTCTTCCCACACCACATATTACCATTCCTCCTGTGAAAGGCCACTCTGAGCCAGGACACCCTCAGAATTCAGTGATAATGTATTTGGGGTCAGTGTATAATTTACAGTTTCTTTCAGACATTATGTTTACTTCACATACCAACCAAGAAAATGATATAAAACCATATTTTCCTATGTAGAATTCATAACGTGTCTTAGTCCTGAGAATGCACCTCCCTGACCTCCAGCTCCAGGAGCACAAGGAACAGGTCCCAGCCTCTGCTCTCTGGAATCCCCCGTGGTTTGTGATGAAGACACAGCTGTGCACGACTCCCAGACCCTGGCTGTCTTGGGGGGGACAGCGAGGCAGGGCCATTGCTGGGAGACGCAGGTGTCGTCTGATGGAAAGTGTGGGTTGAAAAAAAAAAGCACACAACTGATGAATTTAAAGGGTCTCCTGAAAATCAGAGAGTTTTAGGCAAATTACACCTTCCATGGAGTGACATTGCGTGTGTGCTGGCAGTTTCCCAAGGGTCATTAACCTCTCTACAAATTTATTCCTCTGTAATCGACACACTACATTTCTGCACATCAGAATGTTTCTAATCATATAATAAACCTTTCAAAATGCAGAACCATTAGCGTAGACTCGGAAGGAAAGGTCTAGACTGTAGAGAGTCTCTTGGAGAAACTGTTATCTGGAGAGGAAGCCCAGAGCCTCAGAGGAAACAGCCATAAACACCACCTGCACCTGCTCCTGGGCTGCAACACAGAGTCCCTGGTTCCTGAACGCCCCCTGCTGTCCTGAGCGCCCCCTGCAGCCCCGCCCTCCTGTCTCCCTCAGGAGGTTTGTGTCTGGGTTCACACCGACTCCCCCTCACTGTGTCTCGCACAGTAATACACGGCCATGTCCTCGATGGTCACGGAGCTCAGCTGCAGGGAGAACTGGTTCTTGGATGTTTCTCTCGAGATGGTGGTGCGGCTCTTGAGGGACGGGCTGTAGTAAGTGTTACCATCATAACCTATGCTCCCCACCCACTCCATCCCTTTCCCTGGTTTCTGGCGGATCCAGTCCCAGTAGTAATTAATGGTTGTGATGGAGAATCCAGAGACAGCGCAGGTGAGAGAGAGGGTCTGTGAGGGCTTCACCAGTCCTGGGCCTGACTCCTGCAGCTGCACCTGGGACAGGACACCTGGGGACAAGGAGCATCAGGCCCTGTCAGTCACGTGCAGTCACAACCACTCCATGGACCCTGTCTGACCTCTGAGACCCTCACCTTGGGGGGCTGTCACCAGGCACAGGAGAAGACCCAGCAGTCTCATCTTCTTCTAGACCACGGCTCTGCCTTCTTCAGAGACCTCAGCCCTGTGTGAGGAGAGAGCTGTGAGCCTCCCCAGCCCAGGGGAGGATTTACCCTGGAGCTTGGGGAGAAATTTGCATGTGGGGCAGCCTGTTCTTTATAAGTGGAGGGACTGAGGTCAGGCTGCCCTGGTCTTTCTGAGGTTCCTCTGAGTGTGTCTCTTACCTTGAACTCACTCACCATGTAAGTCAGGGATGGGGATCATCTCTTTCAAGATACCTGTTGGAGTCAGGTTAATGGACATGCTCATCTCTGGGAAATAGTGGACGAGTTGAGTATATTATATTTTTAATTTCTCATGCATCTTTCAAATAGATGTAAAGGGATTACATTTGTTCAGATAGTTTCTTAAACCCAATTTTCTAATATATACAAAATTGTTATATATTTTTATGAACAATTGTATTTTTATAAACATAATTTCATATATATATAATGTTCCCCTTCTCTTAAAATCACCAAATAAAGGACATTAATTCTCAGTATATTTATTTATGATTTATGGTGATCCAAGGGACTCTATCCCAAGAACTGGTTAATGGGAGATCCTCAGTTCTTTTCTTTATTTTGTTTTGTTTGGTTAAAATGATATTCATTATAAGTCTGAGTAATACTATACGATATGCCATTTTTTAGTTTATTGTTGGAAACATCATTTACCCTCTTTACCAAACACCTTCAGCAGCTAAGCAGGATGGAGCTTGGTTAGTACTTGCATGAGAGACCCTTGACCCTTGATGCTGAAAATTGGGAATTCTGTCTTTGAGTCCCTCCTCAGACTGTCCCCTTGTGGAAGTCCATGGCTTACTGCAGAGACCTCTCTCTAATTAAATCAGACACAATCACATTTATACATGGAGAAATGATTGAAAATAGAAAGACTGATTACCTATTAGTACAATTCAGATTCTTTTATATATTGAAATTATAAAGGCAGCAGATTAACTGATCTGATTTTCAGTCTAGTGTTATCATTGATGATGGGGTTCAAAGGGGGTGGCTGAATGAATTCCCAGCACAGATTTTGCTCGTAGCTAAGGGAATTTTAATCCTGACAGGAACCCTCACTCTCACCCCCTCCCTCTGCCCCTGGGGATGGTCACTGTGATCACAGTTGCTGGGTCCTCCCATTTACTATGTAACATCATTAACGTATAATGAACATATTCTTCCATCAGGTATACGACTTGGAAACCTATTGTTTCTTTGTAGACTTGTCTTTGCATTACCTTAATGGACTGTTTGTTGGGAAAATGTTTTCATTTTTAACAATGTTCAATTCATCACCATTTGATTTAATGTGAACTGCATTTTATGTTTTATGTAACAATTCACCAGAAAATAGTCAGCCTCCATTGCTCATGGGAGGGGAAACCCTCATATGAACAGAGTGAGCCCTAAACCCAGTAGAGAAATTAAGGTTGGAAGCCTAAATATCATTGAAATCTGTTTTCTGTGTCCTCTGACCAGGAGAACAACCTTCCATGGCATGAAGCCCTGATTCATTTCAAACATGATTTCACTTTACTGGACTTTACATTGTGAATTTCCCTACAGTATGTAGCATAGAAAACTAAACTAATCACTGAGATATTATATTATGTAGACGTCAGACAGACATGGAAGGAACCTCAAAGGATGTAAGGAAGATGTTGAGCAGAGATGACAGAGACAGAATCCCAGAGGTTATTTCTCGAGGATGAAAGTGACCAGGAGGATGAAGGTGCAGAGAGGTCGTGAGAGGGAGACATGAGGAGATGACCTGGAGCTGACGTCCGGGAAAGTGAATGTCCCAGTGAGAGCCTTGCATGGAGCTGTGTGTGCAGGACTCACAGGGGACAGTGAGAGAGCGAGGCCCTGGCGAGTGTGGGGACCTGGGGGATGGACTCTCAGTGTGTGTAGACGGTGAAACCTGAGTGGGCGGACGTGGGTTTTGAACCATGTTCTCCAGGGCAGGTGCTCAGATGACCACCTCTCAGGGGATGCTGGGAGCAGGACTGTGGCGTGATGGTGCCCCTAGTGGTGACTCGGAGCCATGCAGGCTGCAGGACCCTGGGGACTGAACGAGCTGCCTCTCTAGCCACCAAGACCAGGGGAGGGAAGAGCTCACCTTTAAGCTCAGGCTTCTTCTCTCTGAAGAGGAGAGAGACACAAGACTCCGACAATGAGGGTATTTTGTATCATTGCAACGTCCTCATTAGTGACGCACATGGGAGTATCTCTGGTCAATTTGGTATTTTTAGCGTTTTGGTAGGACCTGCTGAAATGATAGTTTTAGAAAGTGTGAATGAGTAGAAAAAGCAGTTGAACATATTGTTTCCAGTAAGCATAGCCGTGGCTGGGTAGTTAGCTGGTTGGATCGTCATCCTGTACACTGAAAGGCTGTGGGTTCAGGTCTTGGTCAGGGCACACTCCTACATTATGGTTGTGATCCTTGTTTGGAGAGCGGGTGGGAGGCAACCAACTGATGTTTCTCTCTCCTGTCCTTTCTCTAAAGTAAATATATCCTTCATGAGGAATAAATACATGAATACATAAGTACAGTAGGTATAACGTTTGTTCAAAGAAACATTCTCTGCAACACACACACACACACACTGATGATTTTCATGGTAATTAACCCAAAATTTCACTTGTCCCCTGTACCTAGCACGTGGGCAGTGCCGCCCTCCCCACTGACCTTAACCTACTGTACCGGGGGTGTCCTGTTCTCCCAGCACCGGGAACATGGCACCTGTGCCTACTGCCCTTCTAGCAGGTGTGGGTGCACCAGGAACTGTGGGGATCACCAAGAACAAGACAAGGCCCTAAGGGTCAGGTTGTCAGGTGGCATTCTTGTGGGAGTCAGACATTGGGATTGTCAAACACTGAATTTAAACCCCTCTTATTACTCTGTGAGAACCTTAATCGGAATGAGAGGCAGACCTCAGGGTCATGAACCAATTGCAGCTGAGAGGTGGAAACTCAGGAATCCAGGGAGATGGAGAAACTGACAACACACAGACCCAGAGATGAACAGGCCGTCAACAGGCTCCTGAGGAGACACCTGGTTGTTAGGACCTGCACGTCCAACCCCACAGGAAGTTCCTCACAGCTGCAGGATGGCTGTTCTAGGAGGAAACACACTGAAGGAGAACAGACCAGTGTTGGTGAGCGTGGGGAGAGAGGGACCCTTGCACTCTCTCAGTGGGAAGGTAAGATCCGGCAGCCACATGGAAACAGCATGCTGGCTCCTCCAAAATGAGAGTAGACACCCTGTGAGATTGAGCAGTGAGCCTCCAGGTGTTCATGGAATAATAAACCCAGGACTCTGGAGAGGTGTTGCACGGCCCTGCTCATTGCAGCCGTGTTCAGTGTAGTGAGACGTGGAAACATCTCTGTCCATCAGTGGGTGAGTGGACAAACGTGTGATATTCTGAGGATGGAATACTACTCAACCTTAAATCACAGGGAAATTCTACACAACCCCCAGCCTGGATGATACTAGAGGCCACTGTGCTCTGTGAAATAAAGCCATCAGGGAAAGGCAGACAGTGTCTGATTGCACCTACACTAGGAACTAAATTAGGTTTCCCTCCAGCAGAGTGTGGAGGAGCCAAGGCCTGGGTGTGGTGAAGGCTCTGGCAGGACACAGGATAGTGGAGGGTCAGCTGCCCTGGAGTCCTACACAGTCAGCCCTGGTCCTGGGCCCTGTGCATCCACAGGAGCCTGGGTGTGTCTGCTCAGTGTGTGGAGCCATCCACCCTCAGGGCCTGTGGACAATGAGGGGACATTCAGGAGGGGAGCTTTCCCCTGGGAATGGGGAGAAGGAGACAGAGCCCAGCAAACCCCTGTGGTCCTAGGGGCTGTGTGCACACCCAGGACACGCCCCTGTGTGATCTCTGAGCCTGGACCCTCCACTCTGAGTCATCACTGAGATCCTCCTGTGCTGAGGTGTGTATCAGTTGATGGATATATTTATTGCTAAATAATATTCCATTGAAAGGTTTTTTTCTAATTTGCTTATTTATAAAACTGGAAGGACCTTGGAGTAGTTTAAAGTTTCTAATACAGAGATGTTTTAATATTTGGCTGTACATTTTTTTTTTGGTTATATTTTTGTAGGAACATAAAGATTCATTCTTTTGGGGTAAACACTCTTGGGATCACTGAGATACATGTTAGGTATATATTTAATTTAATAAAAAACCACAATCACTTTATGAAGAAAGAATAACAGGACTCAGAGGGACCTGGAGAAGGAGAGCTCAGTCACTGCTGATATGTCACCTACACACACACAGTATTTCCTCCTCACTTGTCTGCAGTGAGAATATGAGAAGTAAAAGCCACAGAGAAAGTGGGAGAATTGTCCTGGATGCAGCTGAGAGCTGAGAGGAAATCCCTGCTCCATACAAGAAGCCCCTCCTTCCCCCTCACTCTGCACCTGCTCCTGGGCTGTTCTCTGTGGTCTGTGGGTCCTGAGTGCCACCTGGTGTCCTGAGCACCCCCTGCAGCCCCGCCCTCCTGTCCCCTCAGGAGGTTTGTGTCTGGACTCACACTGACTTCCCCTCACTGTGTCTCCTGCACAGTAATACACGGCCGTGTCCTCGGTGGTCACGGAGCTCAGCTGCAGGGAGAACTGGGTTCTTGGACGTGTCTCTGGAGATGGAGGTGCGGCTCTTGAGGGAAGGGCTGTAATAACTGTTCCCATCAAAAGTGATGTACCCCAAATACTCTAGCCCCTTCGCTGGCTTCTGGCGTATTCAGCTCCAGTAGTATTCACTGGTTGTGATGGATAAACCAGACACAGAGCAGGTGAGGGAGAGGGTCTGCGAGGGCTTCACCAGTCCTGGGCCCGACTCCTGCAGCTGCACCTGGGACAGGACACCTGGGGACAAGGAGCATCAGGCCCTTTCAGTCACGTGCAGTCACCACCACCCCACAGACCTCTGTCTGACCTCTGAGACCCTCACCTTGGAGCGCTGTCACCAGGCACAGGAGAAGACCCAGCAGTCTCATCTTCTTCTAGACCACGGTTCTGCCTTCCCCAGAGATCTCAACCCTGTGTGAGGAGAGAGCTGTGAGCCTCCCCAGCCCAGCGGAGGATTTACCCTGGAGCTTGAGGAGAAATTTGCATGTGGGGCGGCTTCTTCTTTATAAGTGGAGGGACTGTGGTCAGGCTGCTGTGGCCCTTCTGAGGTTCCTGTGAGGCAGATTTCCCCTTGAACTCACCATGTACCACAGGGATAAGGGATCACCTGATTGATGAGACTTATTCAAGTTAAGTTAATGGACGTGCCTTTTCTGACTAGTAGTGGATTAGATGAGTAGATTATGTACTTAATTTCTCATGAATCTTTCCAAAAGCTTGAACCTCTGCCAAGGTAGTTTCTTAAACCCTAGTTTTTAATATATACCCAACTGTCAAACATTTTAAATAAAGAATTAATTTTCTACATAAATAATTCTGTATACACAAATAATACCTACCTTGCTCTGAAAATCACAAAATAATGGACATTCATGCTCAGTATCTTGTATGTTTAATTTGTGATGTTATTTTGATCCAAGGAAATAGGTTCCAAGAACAGGTCATTGGGAGATCCACGATTCTTTTGTTTTTCTTTACCTTATTTTGTTAAAACGATATTCATTATAAGTTCTGAGTAACACTATACTAAATAACTTTATTTAGGTTTGGAAGAGACATTTTTCTTACAATCTTTGCCCCAAAATTTCAGAACCTCAGCAAAGTCAGGCCCTGTTAGTACTTGGATGGGATACCCTTGATCCTTGATGATGAAAATTTGGTGATTGCGTCTTAGAGTCTCTCTTCAAACTCTTCCCTGTGAAACCCATGGCTTATTGCAGAGACAGCAGACTAATTTCAGACACAATTATATTTTGCATGGAAAAATGATGAAAATAAAATAGTGATTATGCATGTGTAAAATTCAGAATCTTTATATATTGAAATAATAAAGGCAGCAGATTAACTGATCTGATTTCTCAGTCCGTGTTATCAGCAATGTTGGGGTTCAAAGGGGGGTTTGGAGAAAATTCCAAGCACAGGTCAGCTCATAGGAAAGGGAACTTTAATCTTGACAGGAACCCTCACTCTCACCCTCCTCTTCTCTACCCCTGGGGATGGTCACTGTGGTCAGAGATGCTGGGCCCTCCCACTTACTATATAATGTTCTTAACATATAATGCACACATTTTCCCATAAGACACGTAATGTAGAAATATATTAAACAATAGTGTCTTTTAATAACTTTAATGGAATGTTGGTGGGAAAGTGTTTTTATTTTTTACAATGTTCAGTTCATCACTATTTGATTTAATGGGACCTGTTTTTGATGTTTTATATAAAAACTCACCAGAAAATTGTCACTCTCCATTGCCCATGGGAGGGGAAACCCTGATATGAACACCGTGGACACTAACCCCAATAGAGAAATGAAAGATGGAATCCTTAATATCATTGAAATCTGTTTGCCGTGTCCTCCGAACAGAGACCAACCTTCCACAGCATGAAGCCCTCAATCATTTCAGAGATTAATGCACTTTACTGGACTTTACATTGTGAACTTCCCTACAGTATGTAGCATAGAAAAGTAGACTAACCTCTGAGAAAATATATCATGTGGACGTCGGGCAGATGAAGAAGGAACCTCAAAGGACTTGAGGAAGATGCTGAGCAGAGATGACAGAGACAGGATCCCAGAGGTTATTTCACGAGGATGAAAGTGACCAGGAGGACGAAGGTGCAGAGAGGTTGTGAGAGGGAGACGTGAGGAGATGAACTGGAGCTGACGTCCGGGAAAGTGAATGTCCCAGTGAGAGCCCTGCATGGAGCTGTGTGTGCAGAACTCACGTGGGACAGTGAAAGAGCGAGGCCCTGGGGGATGGACTCTCAGTGTGTGTAGACGGTGACACCTGTGTGGGTGGAGGTGGTATTTTAAACCACGTTCTCCAGGGCAGGTGCTCAGATGAGCACCTCTCAGGGGATGCTGGGACCAGGACTGTGGGGTGACGATGCCCCTTGGTGGCTCTGAGCCATGCAGGCTGCAGGACCCTAGGGACTGAACCAGCTGGCTCTCCACCCACCAAGACCAGGGGAGGGAAGAGCTCACATTTAAGGTCAGGCTTTACCTCTCTGAAGAGGAGAGAGTTGTAAGGGCAATGAAGGTATTCTTTATCATTTGCATCGTGCTTATTAGTGACGTATGTGGTAGTATCTTTGGTTAATTTTGTACTGTTAAAATTTATCATTTAATTTTAAGTGGAGAAATATGTAAAAAGATAGTTTTAGAATGTGTGACTGAGTGGAGAGAAATGGCTGAAAATATAGCTTTTAAATAAGTGTGGTAATGGTAATACTTATTCTCATGACATGTTCTCTGGTCTATGCAAATTATTTGTTAGAACACTTTGTTCATCTCTGATTGCTATTATTTATTTCCCTATGGCATTTTCAGCTGTGATATTTCTCTGTTCTGATATAGGTCTGTCCCACAATAATTTTGGCTTTTGACGATTTCACCTGTGTGTCTGGATCTGCTTATTGAGAACACTGGGTGAGGAGCAGATCCAGCTGTTCCCTGAACCCTGTTGACCAGAGCTGTCCATGGACTTGTCCAGCAGACGTCCTGCAGCAGGAGGACCAATGGGACAACACTGATTTTAGGTGTGAGGTGTGAGGTGTGAGGTGTGTGAGGTGTGTGAGGTGTGAGGTGTGAGGTGTGTGAAGTGTGAGGAGTGTGAGAAGTGTGAGGTGTGTGAGGTGTGAGGTGTGTGAGGTGTGAGGTGTGTGAAGTGTGAGGAGTGTGAGGTGTTTTAGGTGTGTGAGGTGTTTTAGGTCTGTGAGGTGTGAGATGAGAGGTGTGTGAGGTGGGAGGGGTGACAGGTGTGTGAGGTGTGAGAGGTGTGAGGTGTGACAGGTGTGTGAGGTGTGACAGGTGTGTGAGGTTTGAAGTGTGTGAGGTGTGAGGTGTGAGGAGTGTGAGGTGTGTGAGGAGTGTGAGGTGTATGAGGTGTGAGGTGTGAGGTGTGTGAGGTGTGAGGTGTGAGGTGTGAGGTGTGTGAGGTGTGAGGTGTGAGGTGTGTGAGGTGTGAGGTGTGAGGTGTGTGAGGAGTGTGAGGTGTATGAGGTGTGAGGTGTGAGGTGTGTGAGGTGTGAGGTGTGAGGTGTGTGAGGTGTGTGAGGTGTGTGAGGTGTGAGGTGTGAGGTGTGTGAGGTGTGAGGTGTGAGGTGTGTGAGGTGTGAGGTGTGAGGTGTGTGAGGTGTGAGGTGTGTGAGGTGTGTGAGGTGTGTGAGGGGTGAGGTGTGAGGTGTGAGGTGTGAGGTGTGTGAAGTGTGAGGTGTGAGGTGTGTGAGGTGTGAGGTGTGAGGTGTGTGAGGTGTGTGAGGTGTGAGGTGTGTGAGTTGTCAGGTGTGTGAGGTGTGTGAGGTGTGAGGTGTGTGAGGTGTGAGGTGTGTGAGGTGTGTGAGGTTTGAGGTGTGAGGTGTGAGGTGTGAGGTGTGTGAGGTGTGAGGTGTGTGAGGTGTATGAGGTGTGTGAGGTGTGAGGTGTGAGGTGTGTGAGGTGTGAGGTGTGAGGTGTGTGAGGTGTGAGGTGTGAGGTGTGTGAGGTGTGAGGTGTGTGAGGTGTGTGAGGAGTGAGGTGTGAGGTGTGAGGTGTGTGAGGTGTGAGGTGTGTGAGGTGTGTGAGGGGTGAGGTGTGAGGTGTGAGGTGTGAGGTGTGTGAGGGGTGAGGTGTGAGGTGTGAGGTGTGAGATGTGAGGTGTGAGGTGTGAGGTGTGAGGTGTGAGGTGTGTGAGGTGTGAGGTGTGTGAGGTGTGTGAGGGGTGAGGTGTGAGGTGTGAGGTGTGTGAGGTGTGAGGTGTGTGAGGTGTGAGGTGTGAGGTGTGAGGTGTGATGTGTGAGGTGTGTGAGGTGTGTGAGGTGTGTGAGGTGTGAGGTGTGAGGTATGTGAGGTGTGTGAGGTGTGAGGTGTGAGGTGTGAGGTGTGTGAGGTGTGAGGTGTGAGGTGTGTGAGGTGTGTGAGGTGTGTGAGGTGTGAGGTGTGAGGTATGTGAGGTGTGTGAGGTGTGAGGTGTGAGGTGTGAGGTGTGTGAGGTGTGAGGTGTGAGGTGTGAGGTGTGAGGTGTGAGGTGTGTGAGGTGTGAGGTGTGAGGTGTGAGGGGCCTGCACTCAGCACCTGCTCTGCTCCCACCCGACACATGCCTGTCCCTCTAGAGCCTGTGTGAGCTGAAACAGTCTGAAAACGTTCTGGGCTCAGCCTCAGGTCTCCTGTCTGTACCCAGTCCTGGGGTGTCCACAGATGGATGACCTATGAGGGGGTGTCTGTGGGTGCAGGGGGGCTGGTGCATTTTCCAGGTTCTGCTCTGCACTTGACACTGTGGGAGCAGCGGGGGAGCGAGCGCAGGACTCTGGCCTATGAGGCTCGGCACCCAGGACAGATTTAGGGAGAATATAGACTGTGGGAGACAGAGGGTGATGTCGGGGCGGTTTTGGGGGGACACTGGAGGACAGCACAGGGTGGGTGTGGGTGAGGACCTGTCCAGCTGGTTCTCACGCTCCATGTGCACTCTCCCTGCGGCAGCTGAGACACGTGTCCGAGCACAGCCCAGGCTGCTCCCAGGACCCACACGAAGGGCTGCCCAGCTGGGCTGTGGAGGTCCATCTCTTGGCTCCTCTCACTCTCTCCTCCACGCGGAAGTCTGAGAGCTGAGCCTGGGCCTCGGTCGGGCTGGTTCTGGTCCAGGAGACTGAGGGATGGAGGGAGCGAGGGGCAAACCCTGAACACCTGCGCTGTCCTGAGTGGATGGGGAGCGAGGGGTCACCCGGCCCCAGGGAGACTGAGACCTCAGGGGGCAGCGGTGCTGCTGGAAGCTGCGGGGACAGATCTGCGCCTGTCTGAGGAAGGGCGCCTGCGGGACAGACGCGTGTGTGTCTGCGAGCAGAGAGTGAGGCCGACCAGGGCGTCTGGACACACTGACCCTCCTCTGTGGGAAGAATCACTTCCCGTCACCGGCCCAACTGCAGGGGCGCGTCCCTCCCACCGCCGCCTGGGGGTCAGGGGGTCGGACCTAGGCCACCTCCTCAGCCCTCGTCCCCTCCCCTGCAGGCGGCCGGCACCTCGCGCTCGGACCCGGGGCTCGCGCCCACAGGGCCGCACAGCCGGCCTGACCCGCCCAACACGCCCGGCGCCCTCGCCGGCCACGCTCGGAGGTGAGGAGTTCGAGGCCCAGAGCCGGCCCCAGCGTGGGCTCCACCGCGCACGCGCCAGCCGCTGGCAGGAACCCCAGAGCTGAAAGGAGCCGCTCTGAGGAGAACGTCCCGCCTACCGCAGGCCCTTTCGCAAAGGCAGAGGGGATAGTAGTTCCCTGGAACCGAACAGCAGGGTTTCGGGGTGCTCAGAAACTACATATCCCAGGAGGCACTGCGCAGGGTAGACCGTGAGCCTCAGCGGTTGCGCTCCAGGGCGGGTGTTCTTTGCCTCCAACAGATGAGCCATTGTGGGGACCGAAGGTAGAGCGATGTGAGGATTCAGCTGGCCAATGGGGAGCGCGGAAGGGGCGAGGTGGGCAGGCCGCGTGGTTTCCTTGGATACCGCGGACGCGACTGTGTGGGAGAGGGTGGAGCTTTAACGTGAGACCGTGGAAGTCCTGACTGACAGGAACTTAGGAGCTCAGGTAAGTGTCAGAGCCGAGGGCGGAGGGAGACCCTGTGGGTGTCAAGGTGAGGACGACGTGCAGACTCGGGGCCCTCAGGGTGGTGAGGTCCGAACTTCACGGCCAGGACGGGGTGCCCTGGGATGGGGCCCTGCACGGGGATGAAAGCCAGACGGGGCCCCTGTGCGGGACTCGCTCTGCCCGGACGTGAGGACGAGAGCAGGTCCCGCCCCGTCCCGGCCCCGCGTGACCGAGGCCGCGCATCGGACGCGGTGTCTCAGTGTGGGCTCCGCACCTGCGGTCGGTGACACCCTCCTTGACGACCCTGAAGGCCTGTGAGGGTCCAGTGAGATCGTGGACGGAACCGAGCACAGGCCGCAGAACCGCAGGGCAAAGGCTGTGTTTCTATTTCAGGGGTGACACTGAACCCCAGTCACCCAGACAAACCCGAGGGACCAGGACGTGTGCTGACAGCAGCACTGACCTCTGTCCCCAGGGGTCCTGGGTTTTAGGACTAAATAAGACGCAGAAGGACAGTCCCTGTGGTGCAAGGGGAAGGACACGGGCTGAGTGTCTCCTGGCGCTGCTTCTGGGTCATCTGTGTCCCCTGCACCTGTCTCTTCCCCCTTAAGTGGAGGGGGATTTCTACTGAGTGACTCTGTGGGGTCTCTCTTACCTTCTATTATTCTGTGGGTCATTTAAAAAATGAAAAAGAAAAAAAATGTTTTCTCCTTTCCAGCTCACGTTTCCCTTTCGGTGCCACATCCTCTTCCCACAAATTATTCTCTAAGTTCCCAGCAAAGACACTGCAAACAGTCACGTTTAATAAACTGCAAGTGCGGAACCTGAGTGCCTTCCAAAAAGCTGAAGCCCTGGGCCACGTGCAGGAGCCAGAACCCCTGGGAGCTGCCCAGGGACAGAGGGGCTGGTTCCCGAGGAGGGGCTGCGTCGGTACGCTGGGTCCCAGGGCTCTGAGCTGCCCACTGCCTTGTAGGAAAGTCAGTATTTCTCCTCCTTTCTGTCCTCGTCCTTCCTCCTTCTTCTTCCCCTAGTGAAGACGCACAATAGGTGCTAGCTTTCAGGTTCACTAAGTTCCCACTGAACACGAGTTCTGTTCTTGGCTTTTGTTTCATTTGGTTCTAATTATTCAGACTGACCTTCAAACTCTCTTTTTATTTATTTTTTATTTTATTTTTTATTAATTTACTTTTGTTACAGATGTTTCTCCTTTTTTCCCTCATTGACACCCTCCTCCCCCTCCCTCCCTGCCCCGTCCCCATTTTTGTAGTCCATGTCCATTGGTTATGAGTACATGCGTACAAGTTCTGTGTTCATCGCTCCCCTCCCCCAACCCCCTCTTCTGGCAAATGTCAGTCTGTACCCTACTTCTACGTCTCTGGGACTACCCTGTTCCTCAGACTGTTATGTTCATTATATTCCAGATATAAGTGAGATCATATGATATTTGTCTTTCTCTGCTTGGCTTGTTTCACTTAGGATAATAGTTTCCAGGTCCTCCCACGTCGTCTCAAAGGATAAGAGCTCTCAGGTTATACTACAAAGCTACTGTAATCAAAACAGCCTGGTACTGGCACAAGAACAGGCACAAACTGTCTTTTTAAATGACAGCCGGTGGGAATCACTTCGACAAAGGCATTGGTTTAAGCAAGTTGAGAATGCACTCACATTTGTTGAACACGTGCCATATGTTTCTGGATTAAATGAGAATTTCTACTAGATAATTTTGTTTCTATGGTAATTTCTGAGACAAACCAAATGAATGGAATTGGCAACAAACCCTTAATTGTGTATATGACAAAATGATTATTTTACTATTTTGAAGTAAATACAATAAAAGTAAAGATAATTGAAAAATTAGTGTTCTGATCATATGATTTTTTAAATGGAGAAAAATATTTATAATTAAGATTAATACAAGATATGAAAAAGATATTGAGCCCTGGCTGGTGTGGATCAGTTGGTTGGAGCACCATCAATGCACCGAAGGGTCGTGAGTTCAATTCTTGTCAGGGCACATACCCAGGTTGTGGGTTCAATCCTCAGTCAGGATGATTTCCAAGGCAGCCAATTGTTATTTCTTCCTCCCTCTATTTCTCTCTCTCTCTCTCTCTCTCTCTCTCTCTCTCTCTCTCTCTCTGTCTCTCTCTCTCTTTCTCTCTCTCTCTCCCCCTCTCCCTCCCCCTCTCCCTCCCCCTCTCCCTCCCCCTCTCCCTGTCCCTCTCCCTCTCCCTCTCCCTCTCCCTCTTCCTCTCCCTCTCCCTCTCCTCCTTTTCCCTCTCCCTACCATCAATGGAAAAACATAGCCTTGGGTGAGGATTTTAAAAAAGTTATTGCCCAGCGGGTGTGGCTCCAGTGGATTGAGCATCGACCTTTGGACTGAGAGGGCCAGTTTCCATTCTGGTCAGGGCACATGCCTGGGTCTCCTGCTCCATCCCTAGTAGGGGGTGTGCAGGAAGCTGATGTGTGTGTCTCCCTCATCTCTCTCTCTCTCTCTCTCTCTCTCTCTCTCTCTCTCTCTCTCCCCCTTCCTCCCTCTAAAATCAATAAAACATATCCTCAGGTAAGAATTAAAAAAATAGTAAGTGTACTAGGTGTAAGATTTATTTAATGACACATTCTCTGCTCCCCTCCCCCCACAGACATTGTAATGATTTTCATTGTAATGGATCCCAGTCTTTCCTTCTCCCCTGTACCTAGCCCTGTACTTAGCACTTAGGTGTTGAGCCCACTCTGACCCTCACCCAGTGTGTGACCTTCCTTCACAAACAGAACAGACCCAACATAACTGACATGCAGACAGGGCTGGGCCTGTGCCTGTAGTTCCTGTTCTCCCAGCACCTGGATCCTGCAGATGCCACAGTGAGAGGGTCCTGGCTCGTCCTGGGGAGGGTCAGACCCAGAAGCCCACTGTCCAGTCAGTACAGCCAATACTGACCGACATGTTGGGAGCATCTCACCGACCCAAGCTCAGCAGTGCCCATTCTCAGAGCTCACACCCCTGAGGGCAGGACCATGGGGGATACTGGACTGATGTCTCCCCAGCAGCAAAGCAGGAGTTCATGAAGCAACAGGGGCCCTGAGAAGTGGGCCTGGGCAGTCAGATGCATGTGGCACAGGGAAGGGGATGTTTTCCACTTTGCACCCTGGAGTCCTTCCTGCCCCCTGGAGTCCTGAGTGTACCGTGGGGTCCTGACTGACCCCTGGGGGCCAGACCATCCCCTGGAGTCCTGAGCGCCCCCTGCAGCCTAGCCTTTTGTCTTTGCGCAGGGAGGTGGGTGTCTGGGCTCACACTGAATTTATTTATCAGAGTCTCACACAGTAATACATGGAGCTGTCTTTTTGCAGAAAGGTAATGCTTTAGAGTCATCCCTTTAGAAGAAGAATCAGCCTTTCACAAATGCAGTACACTCTGTCATGTAACCATAGATTCCTTCTAATGACATGTACCCACTCCAGTCTGTCTTTTTTTTTTTTTTTTTTTTTTTTTTTTGAGACTATAAGATTTAGTTTGTATCAAGTCAGTGAATATAAATTCAGGACCTTTACAGGAGAACCTCTGAGACCCCCAGGACAGGAACAGCTGGAAGGTCACAGCCCAGTCCTGGGGCATCCTGCCTAAGAATGAGGCTCATCAGAGCTCAGAGAGTGATGCTCGCCCAGCCCACCAGCACCCCTGTGACCTCGTGTGCACATGAGGCTGAGAAGCAGCTGGACCAGCAGGAGCGGAGAGATGCTCCTCTTGGAGGACAGAAGGTGCAGATCCCTCACCAGGGAGGGAACACAACAAGGAGACACTGGAGAACTGAAGTTTGCAGAGCCGCTTTCAGACCAACTGAACAATGGTCTCCATGGCAACAGATGGATCCATGTGGTCCCCAGACTGATTCACAGTGACATCCCAGTGAAGGTCTTGTGGGAGGGAGATGGTGATCCTGTCCCAGCAAAGTTAATAAATTATAAACAAGAAATATGACACACGGCACAGTAGAACCCAACACCTGTAGCTACTGCCCTTCTAGCAGGTGTGGATGCACCAGGAACTGTGGGGATCACCAAGAACAAGACAAAGTCCTAAGGGTCAGGCTGTCAGGTGGCATTCACATGGGACTCAGGCATTGGGATTGTCAAACACTGAATTTCATCCACTCTGATCAGTATGTGAAAACCTTGAAGGGGATGATAGGAAGACCTCAGGGTCATGAACCAACTGAAGCTGAGAGGTGGAAACTCAGAGAATCCAGTGAGATGGAGAAGCTGACAACACACAGACCCAGAGATGAACAGGCCGTCAACAGGCTCCTGAGGAGATGCCTGGTCGTCAGGACCTGCACGTCCAACCCCACCAGAATCTCCTCACAGCTGCAGGACGGCTGTTCTAGGAGGAAACACACTGAAGGAGAACAGACCAGTGTTGGTGAGCGTGGGGAGAGAGGAACCCTTGCACTCTCTCAGTGGGAAGGTGAGATCCTGCAGCCACATGGAAACAGCGTGTTGGTTCCTCCAAAATGAGAGTAGAAACTCTGTGTGATTGAGCAATGAGCTCCCAGGTGTTCATGGAATAATAAACCCAGGACTCTGGAGAGGTGTTGCATGGCCCTGTTCATTGCAGCCATGTTCAGTGTAGTGAGACGTGGAAACATCTGTGTCCATCAGTGGGTGAGTGGACAAACATGTGTGATATTCTCAGGATGGAATATTACTCAGCCTTAAATCACAGGGAAACCCTGCACAATTTCCAGCCTAGATGACACTAGAGGACACTGTGCTCTGTGAAATAAGGCTGTCAGGGAAAGGCAGATAGTGTCTGATTCCACCTACACTGGGAACTGTATTAGGTGGTTTCCAGCAGAGTGTGCAGGAGCACAAGTCCTTTGTGAGTTGATTTGTACCTGACATCTTTCCTGAATTCACTCTCTAGTTCTATCAGTTTTCTGGTGCAGTGTTTAGGGTTTTCGATGCACAAGACGTGCGCTATGGATAGAGATAAAGAGAAAAACGTTAACTTGTTTCTTTCTGATTTATACATTTTATAAATTTTTCTTGCCTAATTTGTCTGACAAAAACTCCAGTTCTGTTGAATAGAAGTAGTCACAGGGTGCCCTTGTGTAGGTCCTGATGTTAAAACAATAGATTTAAAACGTGCTCTGTGTATCATGATATCACTTGTTAGCTTCTCCAATGTGACCTTTGTTATTTTGATGTACATCTCTTCTGTACCTAATTTGTGAAGAATTCTAACCATGAATTCATTTTCAATCTTCAAAGACTTTTTCCTGCATCTACCTATATGGTGGCAAGTGTATGATCCAATCTCATTTACATACGTCAAACCATCCTTCCATCTAAGACCATATCCGCTGCATCTCAGGAAAGGATCCTTTCAATGTGCTGTTAAGTTTCCTAGGACACCACAGAGGATTTTTGTGTTTATGATCATCAAGGATATGACCTGTCATTTTTTTGTGTAAACATACTTTGCTTTCTTATGAGTGTAATGGTTACCCCAATAATTCAGTTTGGAAGTCTTCCCTGTTTTTCCTATCCTTTCAAGTGTTTAAGAAAAAGTGTTTCTGCAGGTACTATTTTTTTCTTGAAGTTTTGATAGAATTAACCCTTGAATAAATGTGGACATGTGCCTTTCTTTGCGGATAAGTTTTTATTAATACTCCACTTATTTTTAAAATTTCTACCAATCCAGCATAGTCAGGGAAAATTCTTAAATTAAGGAACAAATCAGAGGACTGAGAAATACAGTGTTGACCTTCACAGGCTGTGGACAGCACATGGAGTTCCCACAAGCACACACCTGGAGCTGAGCAGTGACAGGCTAACAGGCTCCTAACTCTGCATCCCTCAGGTAGATCCGAGCTACATGGACTGACAAGGGAGCAGCTCGGGGTCCCTGCCGGGGAGAGACCTGTCTCTACAAACTGCAGCCAGGGGCTGGTCTCTGCAGGTCTGAGGTGGCGGGACCAGCTCCCACCTGAGACTCCGCAGTCATACCTGTCTGTTCTTCCACCTGAAGAAGGGAGGGATTTGGTGAAGAAACGGGGCAACGTTCTTGTCCTCAGGATTTCTGTGCATGGAGAGAAAGCAGTGGAAATGTCAACATTTACCCATTCCTCCTGTGAAAGGCCCTTCTGAGCCAGGACATCCTCAGGATTCAGTGAAAATGTATTTAGGGTCAGTGTGGAAATTACAGTTGTTTTCAGAGGACATGTTTATTTCATATGCCATCCAAGAGAATGAAGTAAAATCCTGTTTCCTGCACATCAGAAAGTTTCTAATAATATAATAAATCTTTCAAAATACAGATGTGTCAGAGGAGCCTCAGAACCAAAGGTCTAGAGAGACTTGTAGAAACTGTTATCTGGAGAGGAAGCCCAGAGCCTCAGAGGAAACAGCCATAAACACCATCTGCACCTGCTCCTGGGGCTGCAACAGAGAGTCGGTGGGTCCTGAGCGCCCCCTGCTGTCCTAAGTTCCCCCTGCAGCCCGGCCCTCATGTCCCCCTCAGGAGGTTAGTGTCTGGGCTCACACTGACTTCCCCTCACTGTGTCTCTCGCACAGTAATACACGGCCCTGTCCTCGGCTCTCAGGCTCTTCAGTGTCATATAAACTTCATTCTTGGAGGTGTCCCTGGAGATGCTGAGTCGGGTATTGAGCGATGGGTTATAGTTTGTGTTTCCACCACCCCATATAACACCGACCCACTCCAGCCCCTTTCCTGGAGCCTGGCGGGCCCAGTGCACATCATAGCCCGTTAAAGAGAATCCAGAGACAGCGAAGGTGAGTGAGAGAGTCTCTGAGGGCTTCACCAGTCCTGGGCCCGACTCCTGCAGCTGCACCTGGGACAGGACACCTGGGGACAAGGAGCATCAGGCCCTCTCAGTCACATGCAGTCACAACCACCCCACAGACCCCTGTCTGACCTCTGAGACCCTCACCTTGGGGGGCTGTCACCAGGCACAGGAGAAGACCCAGCAGCCTCATCTTCTAGACCACGGCTCTGCCTTCCCGAGAGACCTCAGCCCTGTGTGAGGAGAGAGCTGTGAGTCTCCCCAGGCCAGGGGAGGACTTACCCTGGAGCTTGAGTAGAAATTTGCATGTGGGGCAGCCTGTTCCTTATAAGTGGAGGGACTGAGGTCAAGCTGCCCTAATCCGTCTGGGGCACCTGTGTGGACATCTCTTCCCTTGAACTCACTCAGCATGTAAGACAGGGATAAGGGATCACCTGATAGATGAGACTTAATGGAGTCAGGTTAATGAACATGCTCATCTCTGATGATAAATGATGTACTGGATGAGTAGATTATATATTTATTTTTTAATGTAGAATATTTATTATACATTAAATTATTTAAGTCAGTACACTTTTTATTTTTAAAATATTTTTATTAATTTCTTTTTGTTACAGACGTTTCTCCTTTTTCCCCCATTGACACGCTCCTCCCCATCCCTTACCCCCCATCCCCAGCTTTGCTGTCTATGTCCATTGGTTATGCATACATGTATATTAGTTCTGTGGTTTATTTCTTCCTCCCCAACTTCCCCTCTTCTGGGGTTTGTCAGTCTGTACCCTACCTCTATGTCTCTGGGTCAATTTTGTTCATCAGTTTGTTTAGTTCATTATATTCCACAAATAAGTGATATCATGTGATATTTGTCTTTTTCTGCTTGTTTCGCTTAGCATAATACTCTCAGGTCCCTCCATGTTCTCTCAAAGGATAAGAGATTTTTCTTTCTTACAGCTGCATAGTATTCCATTGTGTACATGTACTACAGCTTTTTTATCCACTCATCTACTGATGGACATTTGGGCTGTTTCCAGATCTTAGCTATTGTAAATAGTGCTGCTATGAACATAGGGGTAGATATATTCTTTCTGGTGTTTCAGTCTTCTTAGAGTATATTCCTAGAAGTGGGATCACTGGGTCAAATGGAAGTTCAATTTTTAACTTTTTGAGGTAACAAAATAGTGTTTTCCATAGTGGCTGCACCAGTCTGAATTCCCACCAGCAGTGTACTAGAGTCTCCTTTTCTCCAAACCCTCGCCAACACGTGTTTGATGATTTGTTGATGGCTGTCATTCTAACAGGTGTGGAGCCAAACCAGCCAGACTAGATTATATTTTAATGTCTCATGCATCTTTCTTATAGATTTAAAGGAATTACATTGGTCCAGGGAGTTTCTTAAATCAAATCTATAATATATACACAATTGTCAAATCTTTTTATCAACAATTGTATTTTTATAAAAATAATTTCATTTTTACAATGTCTCCCTTCTCTGAAAATCACAAAATAAAGACATTCATTCTCAGTATCTTATAAGTGTGCTTCTGTTGTCATGGTGATCCAAGCAAGTATATCCCAAGAACAGTCAATGGGGATATCCTCTATTCTTTTCTTTATTTTGCTTTGTTTGGTTAAATGATACTCATTGTAAGTTCTGAGTAACACGATATGATATGCTACTTTTTAAGATATTGCTAGAACTTTTTTCTTACATTCTTTACCAAACACCTCAGCAGTTAAGCCAGGTCAGTCTTGGTTAGTACTTGGGTGGGAGACCCTTGGTCCTTGATGTTGAAAACAGGTAATTCTGTCTTAGAGTCCCTCCTCAGAATCTTCCCTTCTGCAAACTCGTGGCATATTGTGGAGATCTCAGTGTAATTTTATAATCACTTTTATACACGGAGAAGTGATTGAAAATACAGTGATGATATATTAGTAACATTCAGTCTCTTTTGTACAGTATGTTGAAATAATAATGGCAGCAGATTAACTGATCTCTTTTCTCAGCCCAGTGTTATCAGTGATGTTGTGGTTAAGGGGAGGGGATGGAGAGAACTCCCAGCACAGATATCCTTGTAGCAAAGGGAACTTCAACCCTGACAGGAACCCTCACTCTCATCCTCCTCTACTCTGCCCCTGGGGAGGGTCACTGTGGTCAGAGGTGCTGGGCCTTCCCACTGCCCATATAAGTTTTTTAACGTATAATGCACACATTCTCCAGCAGACACACGACTTGGAAACCTATTGTCTCTTTGTAGGATTCTCTTTTCATTCTCTTGATGGAATGTTTGTTGGGAAAATTTTAACAATGTTCAGTTTATCACTATTGCATTTAACGGGACTTGTTTTTTATTATTTATATAACACCTCACCAGAAAATTGTCACTCCCCTTTCCCATTGGAGGGAAAACCCTCACATGAACACAGTGAGCACTAAACCCAATGGAAAAATGTTGGCTGGAATCCTAAATATCATTGATAATCTGTTGGTTATTTCCTCTGACCAGAGACCAAAATTCCATGGAATGAAACCTTGATTCTTCCAGAGATTAATTCATTTGATTAGACTTTACACTGTGAATTTTCTTAGAACATGTAGCATAGAAAACAAGACTAACCCCTGAGAAATTATATCATGTAGACGTCAGGCAGATGAGGAAGGAACCACAAAGGACATGAAGAATGTGCTGAGCAGAGATGACAGAGACAGGATCCCAAAGGTTATTTCGTGAGGATGAAAGTGACCAGGAGGACGAAGGTGCAGAGAGGTCATGAGAGGGAGACGTGAGGAGATGAACTGGAGCTGACATCCGGGAAAGTGAATGTCCCAGTGAGAGCCCTGCATGGAGCTGTGTGTGCACAACTCACATGGGACAGTGACAGAGCAAGGCCCTGGCGAGTGTAAGGACCAGGGAGATGGACTCTCAGTGTGTGTAGACGGTGACATCTGGGTGGGGGGAGGTAATATTTTAAACCACATTTCCCAGGGAAGGTGCTCAGATGACCACCCCACAGGGGATGCTGGGAGCCTGATTGTGGGGTGATGGTGCCCCTAGTGGTGACTCGGAGCCATGCAGGCTGCAGGACCCTAGGGACTGAACCAGCTGCCTCTCCACCCACCAAGACAAGGGGAGGAAACAGCTAACATTTAAGGTCAGGCTTTTCCTCTCTGAAGAGGAGAAACACGTGGACTTGGACAATGAGGGTATTTGGTATCATTGCATCGTTCGTTTAGTGACACACATGGGAGTATATCTGGTCAATTTGTTATTTTTAGTGTTTTTGTAGAAACTAATGGAATGATAGTTTTAGAAAGTGTGAATGAGTAGAAAGATGTAGCTGAACATATTATTTTCAAATAAGCATAGCGGTGGCTGGGTGGATAGTTGGTTGGACTGTCATCCTGTACACTGAAAGGCTGTGGATTGAAATCTTGGTCAGGGCACACACCTACGTTATGGTTATGAGCCTTGATTGGAGAGCCTGTGGGAGGCAACCAACTGATGTTTCTCTCTCTTTCTTCCTCTGTCTCTCCCATGCTTTCTCTAAAATCAATAAACATATCCTGATTGAGGAATGAATAAATAAGTATATACATGCATAAGTATAGTAGGTGTAATGTTTATTCAAAGATACATAATCTGCAACACACACGCACACGCACACACACACAGTGATGATTTTTATTGTAATAAAACCCGAATTTCACTGCACTTCACACTGACCCTAACCTTGCATGTGACCTTCCTTCACAAACAGGACAAACCAAAGATAATTGAATTGTACACAGGATTCTGCCTGTACCTGAGGTTTCCTGTTCTCCCAGCACCTGGAACATGGCACCTGTAGTCACTGCCCTTCTAGCAGGTGTGGGTGCACAGGAAGTGTGGGGGAATCACCAAGAACAAGACAAGGTCCTAAGGGTCAGGCTGTCAGGTGGCACTGACCAGAGACCAAAATTCCATGGAATGAAACCTTGATTCTTCCAGAGATTAATTCATTTGATTAGACTTTACACTGTGATTGTCAGGCACTGGGATTGTCAAACACTGAGTTTAATCCTCTCTGATTGCTCTGTGAAACCTTAAAGGGAACGACAGGCAGACCTCAGGGTCATGAACCAACTGCAGCTGAGAGGTGGAAATTCAGAGAATCCAGGGAGATGGAGACACTGACAACTCACAGACCCAGAGATGAGCAGGCCATCAACAGGCTCTGAGGAGACGCCTGGTCATCAGGACCTGCACGTCCAATCGCACAGGAATCTCCTCACAGCTGCAGGACAACTGTTCTAGGAGGAAACACACTGAAGGAGAACAGACTAGTGTTGGTGAGCGTGGGGAGAGAGGAATCCTTGCACTCTCTCGGTGGGAAGGTAAGATCCTGCAGCCACATGGAAACAGTGTGTTGGCTCCTCCAAAATGAGAGTAGACACGCTGTGTGATTGAGCAGTGAGCTCCCAGGTGTTCATGGAATAGTAAACCCAGGACTCTGGAGAGGTGTTGCACGGCCCTGTTCACTGCAGCCGTGTTCAGTGTAGTGAGACGTGAAAACATCTCTGTCCATCAGTGGGTGAGTGGACAAACGTGTGTGATATTCTCATAATGGAATATTACTCAGCCTTAAATCACAGGGAAACCCTGCACAATCCCAAGCCTGGAGGACACTAGAGGTCATGAAACTTTGTAAAATAAAACCGTCAAAGAAAGGCAAATACTGCCCTGGCCGGTTTGGCTCAGCGGTTAGAGCATCGGCCTGTGGTCCAGAGAGACCCTGTGTCCCTTTCACGTCGATGTTTCTCTCTCTCTCTCTTCCTCTCTCTCCCTCCCACTCTATCTGAATAAAAAATGAAAAAACTGTCCTCGGGTGAGGATAAAAAAAAAAAAAAGAAAGAAAGGCAAATACTGTCTGATTCCACCTATACTGTGTCAAAGACCAGGGGTTCAAGGGGGGTTAGCGCTGGGATACCCAGGTAAAGAAAGCACGCAGAGCCGACATCAGGAGAGATCAACACATGGCAGCAGCACCATTCAGTACAGCTAACGGCTTGTATAGACGTGTGTGGGGGACACTGTGCACGGGGCGGTGCACGACAGGGAGCAGGGTGCATGCGTCCTAGGCTTTTGCTGTATCATGCTCAGACGGTAACGTGGACTGCGTCTGCGCAGCCAGCTCCGCGGTCATGTCCTGAACCATGGCCTCTGAGAACAAGCCAGTTCCAGGGCCCTAACACACTGGGAACTAATTAGGTTTCCTTCCAGCAGAGTGTGGAGGAGCCCAGGCCTTGGTGTGGTGAAGGCTCTGGCAGGAGACAGGATAGTGGAGGGTTGGCTGCCCTGGAGTCCTGCGCTGACGGAGAACAAAGACGGAGGCAGCTGGAGGAGACACTGTGTCAGGACACAGTCAGCCCTGGTCCTGGGCCCTGTGCATCCACAGGAGCCTGGGTGTGTCTGCTCAGTGTGTGGAGCCGTCCACCCTAGGGCCCTGTGGACAATGAGGGAACACTCAGTCCCCACGGAGGAGAGCTTTCCCCTGGGAATGGGGAGAAGGAGACAGAGCCCAGCAAACACCTGTGGTCCTAGGGGGCTGTGTGCACACCCAGGACACGCCCCTGTGTGATCTCTGGGACTGGATCCTCCACTCTGAGTCACCACTGAGACCTTCCTGTGCTGAGGTGTGTATCAGCTGATGGTTATTTTCATTGCTGAGTAGTATTCCATTGATGGATGTTCCCTATTTTGTCTATTTGTAAAATTAGAAAAACGTTTGGGTGGTTGTAGCTCTTAACACAAATAAAGATACTAAGAGTATTTGGATTCACATTTTTATGAACATAAAGATATGTTCTTCTGGAGCAAACATTCCTAGTGGGACCACTGAGATACATGTTAAGAATATATTTAATTTAATAAGGATCCGCAGTTTATTTTGTGAAGAAATAGTAACAGGATATAGAGGAAACTGGGGTAGGAGAGATCTCCAGTCACTGCCAACTTGTCACCTGCAAACACAAAGTGATTCCTTCTCACTTGTCTGCAGTGAGATTATGAGAAATTAGAGCCACAGAGGAAAAGCGAGAACCTTCCTGGATGCAGCTGAGAGGAAACCCCTGTTCCCAACAGGAGGCCCCTGCTTCCCCCTCACTCTGCACCTGCTCCTGAGCTGTTCTCTGTGGTCAGTGGGTCCTAAGGTCCCCCTGCAGCCCCTCTCTCCTGTCCCCCTCAGGAGGTTTGTGTCTGGGCTCACACTGACTTCCCCTCACTGTGTCTCTTGCACAGTAATACAAGGCCGTGTCCTCAGTGGTCACGGAGCTCAGCTGCAGGGAGAACTGGTTCTTGGACGTGTCTCTGGAGATCGTGGTGCGGCTTTTGAGGGACGGACTGTAGTAAGTTTTA
The DNA here is from genome assembly GCA_030848825.1 of Tadarida brasiliensis. NCBI lineage: Eukaryota > Metazoa > Chordata > Mammalia > Chiroptera > Molossidae > Tadarida > Tadarida brasiliensis. The sequence goes on from CM061257.1 coordinate 249,413,995, forward strand.
TCATCATAACATATGCGCGCCAACCACTCCAGCCCCTTCCCTGGTTTCTGGCGGATCCAGCTCCAGTAATCACTGGTTACTGAGCGCCCAGACACAGCGCAGGTGAGGGAGAGATTCTGCGAGGGATTCACCAGTCCTGGGCTTGACTCCTGCAGCTGCACCTGGGACAGGACACCTGGGGACAAGGAGCATCAGGCCCTGTCAGTCACGTGCAGTCACAACCACCCCATAGACCCCTGTCTGACCTCTCAGACCCTCACCTTGTTGGGCTGTCACCAGGCACAGGAGAAGACCCAGCAGTCTCATCTTCTTCTAGACCACGGCTCTGCCTTCCCCGGAGACCTCAGATCTGTGTGAGGAGAGAGCTGTGAGCCTCCCCAGCCCAGGGGAGGATTTACCCTGGAGCTCGGGGAGATATATGCATGTGGGACAGTCTGTTCCTTATAAGTGGAGGGACTGAGGTCAGGCTGCCCTGGTCCTTCTGGGGTCCCTGTAGGGGGCAGTTTTCCCTTGAACTGACTTAGCATATAAGTCTGAGATATGGGATTCCCAGGTTCATGATACACCCCGGAATGTGGTCAAAGTTCAGTCTCACTTTTCTGAGTGAAAGAAGAAATGATGGCCTAGTTAGATAGGTCACACTTTACTTCCCATGCATCTTTCAAACCAATTTAATGGGACTAGCATTTGTTTTGATAGTTTCTGATTCCCAACACTTTAGTATATCCACTATTTCTAAATGTTTATATTATAATGTTATACAAATAATGTCCACCTTCATGCACAAATAAAAACAAAGGCAGGCATCCTCAATATCTTATATATTAATTTTATTTCAATTTATTATTATAGGTTTTTATTTTTTAGAAGGAGAGGAAAGGAGAGGGGAGATAGAAACTCGAAGTGAGACAGAAACATCAGTTGGCTTCCTCCATCTCGCCTCCTTCTGGTGGTTGAACCCGCAACCCCGGCGTGTGTTCTGACCTGGAATTGAACTAGGACGTCTCAGTTTAGGGGACAATCCTCAGTTCTCTGAGCCACACTGACCAGGCTCTTATATTTCAATTTACGACCTTCCTTTGATCTGAGAAACTACCTTCCAAGCACAGGGAGTTGGGACATTCTTGATAAATGATGTTGGAAAGTTTGTGATTATGTCTACAGCTTCCTGTGCACACTCTTCCATTATGAAACCTCATGGCATAGTGCGGAGACCCCACATCAGTTACATCACACATGTTCATGCTTTTAAATGTAGAAAAAAAATATGAAATCATTGATTAAGCCTGTGTACAACTCAGAATCATTCATGTGCTGAAATGTTTATGGCAGGAGATTGACCTGTTTTCTCCGTCTAGTATTATCAGTGATGTCGGGGTTCAGAGGGAGGTTATTGAAGAGGATTCCTATCATATATTTTCTCATAGGAAAGGGAGCTTCAGCCCTGACTGGAATCCTCATTCCAGCCTCTCTCCCTCTTCCCCTGTAGATGGACTCTGTGGTCAGGGATGCTGGGCTCTCCCACAGAACATTTAATGTCCTTAATTTACAATGAACACTTTCTCCCATCAGACACTGGTTTGGAAATGTATTCTCTCTGGGTAGCTTGTCTTTTCATCTCCTTAATTGATTCATTGTTGGGATAAATGTATGTAATTTGGCAAAGTCTAATTCACCCCTATTTTCTGTACTGGGAGGAAGAGAGAAAGGGAGAGAGAGAGAGAGAGAGAGAGAGAGAGAGAGAGAGAGAGAGAGAGAGAGAGAGAGAGATCAACTGGCTGCCTTCCGCCTTCCACATGACCCTACCAGGGCCGTGGATGAACTGCAACCGAGGTACATGACCTTGACTGGAATTGAACCTGCAAGTCTTTGGTACAGGGGCCTAAGATCTAACCTTTGAGCCGATCATGCCCCAGCCTATTCCTGGGCCGGTGCTTGACTGGTTGGAGCGTCATCCTGTACACTGAGAGGCTACAGGTTCAATTCTCAATCAGGGCCTGTGCTGGAGGCAACCAGTCCATGTCTTTGTCTCTCTCTCTCTCTCTCTCTCTCTCTCTCTCTCTCTCTCTCTCTCTTAACCCTCCTCCCTCTAAACAACTAAACATAACCTCAGGTGAGGATGAAATACAAAAATAAGTGTTGTAGGTTCAAGATTTATTTAATGACACCTTTTCCACACACACACACACACACACACACACACACACACACACACACACACAGGATTAAATAAACAAATACATGTAGTATATGTAATATTTCTTTACTGCATAAGGACCACATGCTCCCATCAGACAAGTTATTTTAAAATATAATCTCTATGTTCATATTGGTCTTTTCATTCCATTAATGCAATCTTTAGTGGGATGAAAGTATTTAATTCAGCAAAGTCTAATTCACCCCTGTTTTCTGTGCTGGGCCTGTTTTGGTGAATCACACAGACCCCAGGACGTGCTGAGCCTCACAGTCCAGGGGCATCGGCTGCAGCAGCCACAGGGACAGAGAGGTTCTGCACCAGGAGTGAGGGCTGCTGGGAAACTGCCCAGAACTGGACGGGACATTCACATGGGTGAGGGGAGGAAGCTGGACGTGTTCTAAGTTACAGGACAGAGATGTACATGATGTTCATGGACATAGTGTAACTGGACATGTGGGTTTAAACCTCTTCCCCTGACGACACAGGAGGACGTGCAGGGCATGACAGACACAGCTTCTGTCATCTTAGGAAACACCTGAGTGACTATGACCAGGAGTTTGTCAGAATAGAAACGTTAAAGGTTCTGCAGGCAGGGATCAAGGGAAATAAGGAACGTGTCATTGCAAAGGGGATGGGGGCAGGGGATTCCTGTTACCCACATGCACCTGCTCACAGTGTCTCTGTCTGTGAGGTAACAACTTTCCAGGTCCAGGGGTTAGCACTGGGACACCTGTGGGTGAGTACTCACCTGGTCACACTATTCATCTCCCAAGCTTCATAATTCACTGGGGCTCCATTTATGAAATCCCTCAACACTTAGAGGGAAGAGTGGACACCCCTCCCTGCAGGACCCATGGTGCTGGTGTGTCTGTGTGAGGGGCCCTCATGTCATTGACCAGGACCCTGTCTCAGTCCATTGTCATCACCATCATCATCATCATCATTTTCTTACTTAAAATATTTCTTAATTTTATATACATAAATGTTGTTCAACATAACCCTTTATATCCATTTTTATGGTTTTTAAGTAAATAGGTTGTCAGACTCTATTTTATTTTTTCTTTGAGTGCTGACAACTGATGGGTCATTCCTGCCTTTTCTCCATCTACCCCACTCTGGGATCTGATGAGAAAGGTTGGGTTTCCTCTTCAGATGTCATTGGGAAATTGAACCACACAAGCCCCAGAAGGAAAATTCCTCTGGCTTCCCCACCACCTCACCAAAATAAAATCCCAAGCCCATCTCCTTTCCTGGTCTGTGAAAGCTCCCCTAACTTGTGGAAGGTCTTTCCTGTGCTTCCCAGAGATGCCAACTGTGTACATGATACACGTTCCATGTCCCCTTGTGAGTTAGTCCTTAGCCTGGACATCTGCACAAGCTGTTGTGGGTCCCTCTGCCTCTGCCTGGTGGCAACTGCTCTGGGTGCTGTGAGCATGATGCCAAGTCAATGAGCGTCATCACCGGGGACTTTCATCTCTAGCTTTGGGGTCACAAGCCTCTGGTGACCGCTGCCCACACACACACTTGTCTGGCTGCTGGCTGGCTTGGCCCTGAGCTGGGTGGAGATGAGCTGCAATGTTGAATCAGCAGAACCCCTGGTTGGATGCAGCCTACGTGGGTCAGTGGATTTCATGATTAGTTCTAATTTGGGCACAAGAGTGTCTGAAAGAGACTCTACCTCTTGTTCATATGAGAAAGTGGTCTTTCTGGACAACAGACATTTCTTTATTCTTTCTGTTTAACTGTTGACATCGTTACAGGTATTCCCATCTCCCCACCTACTGCTCAACTCCACCAGCCCCCACCAGGATTCCCCTGGCCGTCAACACTGTGTTGTCTGTGTCCATGGGCTGTGCATGTAGGTCCTTTGACTCCTCTCTTCACCTCTTTTATTCACTCATCCCTCGCCCCCTTTCTGATCTGTGTCTGTATGTTCCAGTGTCCATGCCGCTGGTTTTATTTTGTTCGTCAATTTATTTTGTTCCTCAGATTTCACATTAAGTGAGATCATGTGGTATTTTTCTTTGGCTTTTCTCTTAGCATAATCCTCCCCAGGTCCCTCCATGCTGTCCACAGGGTGAGGGCTGCTTCTTCCTTACAGGTGAGTAGTGTTCCTTTGTGTAAATGCACCACAGGTTTTTATCCACTCGTCTACCTGGACACTTGGACTGTTCACAGATCTTGGCTACTGCAAATACCACTGCTATGAATACAGGGGAGCAGCTATTCCTTCTTATTGGAGCTTTGGAATACCTAGGATGTATTCCTAGAAGTGTGATCACTGCGTTAAATGGCAGTTTCATTTTCAATTCATTGAGGAAACTCCACACTGTGTCCACAGTGGCTGCACCAGTCTGCATTCCCACCAGCTGGGCATGAGGGTTCTATTCTCTTCACATCCTCACCAGCACTTGTTGTTTGTTGATTTATTGTTGGGAGCCAATCTGGCAGATGTGATTGTATTTTCAGTGGCATCTCTCTGATGATTAGTGACCTCAAACATTTTTTCATATGTCTGTTGGCTATCTGTTTGTCCTATTCAGAGAAGTTTGTGTGCAGGATCTCTGACCATTTATTAATGGGATTGTTGGTCTGTGAAATGAGTTGTAAACATTTTATTTAAATACATTTTTCAATATAACCACTAAATAGTTGTACCATTGGCAAATAGGCAATAAACTTTTCTAACTGAGAGATTTCATATGTAAGCACAGAATCAGGAAGCCAGAGAGGTTCCCTGAGGAAAACTGTGACATGAAGAGGAAACCACACAGAAAACCAGCCCAAACCTCCAACTGCACCTTCTCCTGGATGGTCCTTGTGTTCAAGGGCCCTGAGCGCCCCCTGGTGTCCTGAGAGCCCCCTGCAGCCCCGCCCTCCTGTCTCCCGCAGGAGGTTTGTGTCAGGGCTCACACTGACTTCCCCTCACTGTGTACCCAACAGTAATACATGGCCGTGCCCTCGGCTCTCAGGCGGTTCATTTGCAGATACAGAGTGTTCTTGGAGTTGTCTCTGGAGATGGTGAATCGGCCCTTCACCGATTCTGCATAGTTTGTGGTACTTCCATCAGGATTAATTCGACTCACCCACTGCAGCCCCTTCCCTGGAGCCTGGCGGACCCAGTGCATCCAGTAGCTACTGAAGGTGAATCCAGAGGCTGCACAGGAGAGTCTCAGAGACCCCCCAGGCTGCACCAAGGCTCCCCCAGACTCCACCAGCTGCTCCTCACACTGGACACCTGCAAACACAAAGACATCCTGGTCAGGACACTGTCACACGTCCACTGTTTCTCTCTCTCATCCACTCTCACACTCAGTATATCTTGCTCTCCATAAATTACCTCCTAAAATAGCCACAAGGAAAATCCAGCTGAGCCCAAACTCCATGGTGAGTGGTCTGTGTTCAGTTCTGATCAGGGAATGGGGGCTCCTGGGAAGCCTGGGCTAGGCTCCTGTCCCAGAGCTGCAGGGTTAGGCCTGGGCTGCTTTTAATGGGTTGATGGAGCCCTATTTCCATGTCCTGCTACTATTTAGGGAGCTCTGGGTTTGGAGACCTGCAGACAGGGCCGTGCCTCCGTGCATGTGCGAGTGTCCTGGGGGAGAATCATGGTCATGATAACATTTAAACAACCAAACAAGAATCATAAGGAGGTTGTGGCATGTCCTGTGTCCACATCTAGTAGCAGTGAGCCCAGCATCTGGCCTGTGCTCCTCCCCACTGGGCCCTCTGACATCCCTGTTCCAACTCCAGAGCAGAGCGGAACCTGCCCATGAGGGTGCAGACCCCTTGTAGGTCATGAGAGCATGAATGAACGTCTGTATCGTGGTGCTACCCAACGTCAGGGCTGGAGACAAGGAGACACATGGAAAGAGACCACAGGCTGAAGAACTTGTAAGAGTGGACGTTGAGGACACAGAGTGATGGTGCCCTTGGCCCTGAGTGTCTCTAACATCCTCCTCTTCAAGGAGACAGAGAGGGAGTGCTGAGAAGATGATTTTCTATGCCTGGGACTCAGAGACAGTGATAAATCAGGAAGTTTCATGGAGCTGATGGAGAGGCTGTGGGTTTCCAACACCCAGTGTCCACCTACAGAAGGTCTCTCAGAATAGACAGTAATGAAAACCTTGAAGAAGGTGATATAATAGAACAATTAGTGATGCATATGTAAGTCAGAATATCTGTGATCAGCGAGAAGGCTCATATTGAAGGTTAATCACTCATCTATGAAACAGAGACTTTGCAGTTTAAATTCACAGTGAATGCCATGGTGATATGAGTTAAATTGATCACTTGGCCTGGGCCTTATTGAATGTGTTATTACCACAGTGAGAGTTTATTTTACAATGAGGACAGCATTGTGTTTCCACAGCCTTTAGATAACGATGTGTCATGTCCTCATGTAATAAACTGAATATCCAAACAGTATGTAGCATAGAAAACTAGTCTGACCCCTGAGAAATTATGTCATCTAGATGTCAGGCAGACGAGGAAGGAACCTCAAAGTACGTAAGGAAGGTGCTGAGTAGAGATGACAGAGACAGGATCCCTGAGTGTATTTCATGAGGATGAAAGTGACCAGGAGGACAAAGGAGCAGAGAGGTCGTGAGAGGGAGACGTGAAGAGATGAACTGGAGCTGACGTCCGGGAAAGTGAATGTCCCAGTGAGAGCCCTGCATGGAGCTGTGTGTGCAGGACTCACGTGGGACAGTGAGAGAGCGAGGCCCTGGCAAGTGTGGAGACCTGGAGTGAGCTCAGACCCAGGGCGTGTGGACACACTGACTCTCCCTCTGTGGACACTGCGTTCCTGTCACAGGGTGGAGAGGATGCCCGGGGTGCTCAGACTTTCAAGGAGACAATTGGGTCCCATGGGAACCTAGTGAGATAATGGTCCCTGAGCCTGGACACGACTCCTCTGGGAAAGAGAATGTTGTCGAGACCATTGTCATCCTCAGTGAGATGAGGGAACACAGGGCCCAGGACAAGGAGGAGGGTCCCTCGGACCCTGAACTGCAGGAAGAGCGGGAGCGCCCTGAGCACCCCAGGGAGCTGTGCTCAGCCCCTCCCTGCACGGTTCCTGAGCGATGTTCTCAGGTCAGTGGGTCCCGAGCGCCCCCTGCCTTTCCTGAGGGGTCTACGAGGTCCAGAGAGCCCCCTGGTGTCCTGACCCCTCCTGGTGGACCTGAGGGTCTCCTGCAGCTCAGCCCCTCCTCTCTCCTTGCAGGGAGTGTGTGTCTGGATCATAGAGACCCCTGGTCAGGAAAATGTCACATGTCCAGTGTTTATCTCACTCACACTCATTCACATACTCTGTGTCTCTAGTTCCCCATAAATTACCTCTTAAAATAGCAACACTGAAAACCCAGTTGAGCCCAAACTCTAGGATCAGTTGTCTGTGTTCAGTCCTGATCAGGGAAGGAGAACATCTGAGAACCTGGGGCTGGCTCCTGTCCCAGAGCTGCGGGGTCAGGGCTGGGCTGGTTTTCATGGGCTGAGGGGCCCTATTTGCATGTCCTCCTACTATAGAGGGAGCTCTGGATGCTGGCAATAAGGACACAGTTTCAGAGTGTTGTGTGTCCAGGGTCATATGTCTGAGTAGAATTAGCCCTGGTATCTGGGCCCCTGCTCCTCCCAACTTGACTCAAGTGCTTCCCTGAATGACCTCCAGACAGGGGACATGCCCAGTGAGGGTTTCAGTGCTACCTGGGTGGACACTGGACCATGGTAAATGTGATCCTGGTACATTACAGCAAGAAAAACTAAAGTAGTAGGAAACTAAAATAAAGGGTGGTGTTTTATTTTTATTTTTTCGTTATCAAAATTGCTGTTTATTAATCTATTGGCCAGTAGTCTGGCCCCCAGGAGGGTGAATAATTGCTGTCTTGGAGAGGTGTGAGCGATGATCTGGCTTAGCACCTTTGGGAGAAGATGAAGTTGAAGGTGAGACGATCACATTGTCTTCATTTTCTTTGAAATACCGTAGAAGGGAGCAGGAAATGTCGGGCTCTTTGTGGCAAGCTTGGAGGCAGTCAGAGCGGCAGGTGGCCGCTGGCCACTTATTTGGGGTAACAGCGCTGTTTCATTCACACCTGGGGAGCTCCACGCTCCCTTCCCGACACATGGCCTGGAAGGAGTGCACTGAGGTCACCGCGCTGTGTCCCGATTACACACACATCCAATGGGAGTCCCTGTTTCTGCATAATAGGTTTTCTCATCTTTCCCTTTCAACTGTATGTTGTTTTCCCTCATGTTTTTTCATATATTACACGTGGTTCTATGCATCTCGGGGGTTCTGACCAAGGGTGCAGTTTTAGCTATCATTTCTTAGAAGGCGACCTGTATGAACCCAGGAAGGTGATCAACCATCACACCCAGAGGGAGATTATCATGTGGGGACTTTATGTTTAGGAGATAAACTTCCATGTGGCACTATTTTCCCTGCACAGTGTTCAGAGGAAAAACTCAGGACAGAGTGTGACCCTAGAGCCAGTGGACCAATGTGGGGACAGTGGGCATCTGTGTGGGTCCCTGGGAAGCAGAAGCATGAACCACAGAGAAGCAGACAGACCTTCCGGGTCCGAGTCCTTCAGGGAGTTTGGAGCTGGATGTGCAGCAGCTGCACGGCCTCCTGTGTGGGGTTTGTGCTCCAGACTCTGCTGGGCCAGGTTCAGTCACTGGGGATGGAGAAGCACGTCCGTCGTAGGTAAAGCACGTGTTTAGGTGAAGTTGTAGTTAAAGATTTGTGAGTAATTAAGTTTAGGTCATGCAAGTGTCATTATTGGAAACCTGATGTCTGCATGTGACCATTGGGAACACTGTCACCATGTCTGTACCTGATGGGGGTCAACTGGGACAGGAACCTGACCCAGGGCATCACTGGGGGAAATGCTACCTGGGTGCATGAATGGGCGGGTTAACCAAGACTGAGGACACACAAGTCCAGGGTTCTTGTTTCGTCGGATTCTGACTTTCCTTATTGTTTAGCCAATACACATTTTCTTTCCTCACTTTCCTCTGAAATAACCACACATATATCCTGGGTCATGAAAACACTGTGTTGAGAGTGTGCAGGAGCACAAGTCCTTTGTGAGTTGATTTGTACCTGACATCTTTCCTGAGTTCACTCTCTAGTTCTATAAGTTTTCTGGTGCAGTGTTTAGCGTTTTCAATATACAAGATGTGTGTCCTATGTATAGAGACAAAGAGACACTTTCACGTGTTACTTTCTCATTTAGACATGTTATAGTATTTTTCTTGCCTAATTATTCTGGAAAAAAACTGCATTTCTGTTAAATAGAAGTAGTCACTGGGTGCCCTTGTGTGGGTCCTGATGTTAAAACAATAGATTTAAAGTGTGCTCTGTGCATCATGATATTACTTGTTGGCTTCTCCAGTGTGACCTTTGTTATGTTGAAGTACGTCTCTTCCGTACCTAATTTGTGAAGAATTGTAACCATGAAGCCATTTTCAATCTTTAAAGGCTTTTTCCTGCATCTACCTATATGGTGGCAAGTGTATGCTCCATTCTCATTTACATTCGTCAAACCATCCTTGCATCTAAGACCACATCCGCTGCATCTCAGGAAAGGATCCTTTCAATGTGCTGTTAAGTTTCTTAGGACACCACAGAGGATTTTTGTGTTTATGATCATCAGGGATATGACCTGTCCTTTTTTGTGTAAACATACTTTGCTTTCTTATGAGTGTAATGGTTACCCCAATAATTGAGTTAGGAAGTCTTCCCTGTTCTTCCAATCCTTTGAAGTGTTTAAGAAAAAGTGTTTGTGCAGGTAGTACTTTTTCTTGAGGTTTTGATAGAATTCACCCTTGAATAAATATGGACATGTGCCGTTCTTTGCAGAGAGGTTTTCGTTAATACTCCACTTATTTTTAAAATTTCTACCAATCCAGCATAGTCAGGGAAAATTCTTAAATTAAGGAACAAAGCAGAGGACTGAGAAATACAATGTTGACCTTCCCAGGCTGTGGACAGCACATGGAGTTCCCACAAGCACACACGTGGAGCTGAGCAGTGACAGGCTAACAGGCTCCTAACTCTGCATCCCTCAGGTAGATCCGAGCTACATGGACTGACAAGGGAGCAGCTCGGGGTCCCTGCCAGGGAGAGACCTGTCTCTACAAACTGCAGCCAGGGGCTGGTCTCTGCAGGTCTGAGGTGGTGGGACCAGCTCCCACCTGAGACTCCGCAGTCATACCTGTCTGTTCTTCCTCCTTTAGAAGGGAGGGATTCGGTGAAGAAAGTGGCAACGTTCTTGTCCTCAGGATTTCTGTGCATGGAGAGAAAGCAATGGAAATGGGAACATTTACCCATTCCTCCTGTGAAAGGCCTCTCTGAGCCAGGACACCCTCAGAATTCAGTGACAATGTATTTGGGGTCAGGGTGGAAATGACAGTTGTTTTCAGAAGACAGGTTTATTTCATATGCCATCCAAGAGAATGAAGTAAAACCATTTTTCTGCACATCAGAACGTTTCTAATAATATAATAAATCTTTCAAAATACAGAGGCGTCAGTGGAGCCTCAGAACCAAAGGTCTAGAGAGACTTGTAGAAACTGTTATCTGGAGAGGAATCCCAGAGCCTCAGAGGAAACAGCCATAAACACCACCTGCACCTTCTCCTGGGGCTGCAACACAGAGTCGGTGGGTCCTGACCGCCCCCTGCTGTCCTAAGGTCCCTCTGCAGCTCCGCCCTCATGTCCCCTTCAGGAGGTTTGTGTCTGGGCTCACACTGACTTCCCCTCACTGTGTCTCCCGCACAGTAATACACGGCCGTGTCCTCGGCTCTCAGGCTCTTCAGTGTCATATAAACTTCATTCTTGGAGGTGTCCCTGGAGATGCTGAGTCGGGATTTGAGCGATGGGTTATAGTTTGTGCTTCCACCACTCCACATAGCACCGACCCACTCCAGCCCCTTTCCTGGAGCCTGGCGGACCCAGTACACATGATAGCTCGTCAAAGAGAATCCAGAGACAGTGCAGGTGAGGGAGAGGGTCTCCGAGGGCTTCACCAGTCCTGGGCCCGACTCCTGCAGCTGCACCTGGGACAGAACACCTGGGGACAAGGAGCATCAGGTCCTGTCAGTCACATGCAGTAACAACCAGCCCGCAGACCCCTGTATGACCTCTGAGACTCTCACCTTGGGGGGCTGTCACCAGGCACAGGAGAAGACCCAGCAGTTTCATCTTCTAGACTACGGCTCTGCCTTCCCCAGAGACCTCAGCCCTGTGTGAGGAGAGAGCTGTGAGCCTCCCCAGCCCAGGGGAGGATTTACCCTGGAGAATGAGGAGAAATTTGCATATGAGACAGCATTTTCTTTATAAGTGGGGGGACTGAGGTCAAGCTGCCCTAGTCCTTCTGGAGCACCTGTGTGGACATCTCTTCTCTTGAACTCACTCAGCATGTAAGACAGGGATAAGGGATCACCTGATAGATGAGACTTAATGGAGTCAGGTTAATGAACATGCTCATCTCTGATGATAAATGATGTACTGGATGAGTAGATTATATATACATATTTAATGTAGAATATTTATTATACATTAAATTATTTAAGTCAGTACACTATTTATTTTTTATTTTTAAATTATGTTTATTAATTTGTTTTTGTTACAGAAGTTTCTCCTTTTCCCCCATTGACACCCTCCTCCCCATCCCCCCGCCCCATTCCCAGTTTTGCTGTCTATGTCCATTGGTTATGCATACATGTATATAAATTCTGTGGTTTATTTTTTCCCCCCAACACTCCCTCTTCTGAAGTTTTCAGTCTGTACCCTACCTCTATGCCTCTGGGTCAATTTTGTTCATCAGTTTGTGTAGTTCATTATATTCCACAAATAAGTGATATCATGTGACATTTGTCTTTCTCTGCTTGCTTGTTTCTCTTAACATAATACTCTCCAGGTCCCTCCATGTCCTCTCAAAGGATAAGAGATCTTTCTTTCTGACAACTGCATAATATTCCATTGTGTACATGTACTACAGCTTTTTTATCCACTCATTTACTGATGGACACTTGGGCTGTTTCCAGATCTTAGCTGTTGTAAATAGTGCTGATATGAACATAGGGGTACATATATTCATTCTGATTGGTGTTTCAGTCTTCTTAGAATATATTCCTAGAAGTGGGATCACTGGGTCGAATGGCAGTTCAATTTTTAACCTTTTGAGGTAACACCATAGTGTTTTCCACAGTGGCTGCACCAGTCTGCATTCCCACCAGCAGTGTACTAGAGTCTCCTTTTTTCCACACCCTCACCAACACTTATTTGATGATTTGTTGATGGCTGCCATTCTAACAGGTGTGAAGTGATACGTCATAGTTGTTTTCATTTGCATCTCTCTAATGATTAGTGGTGTTGAGCTATTTTTCACGTCTCACCAGAAAATTGTCACTCCCCTTTGCCCATGGGAGGGGAAACCCTCACATGAAGACAGTGAGCACTAAACCCAATGGAAAAATGATGGCTGGAATCCTTAATATCATTGAAATCTGTTTGTTGTTTCTTCTGACCAGGAGACCAAAATTCCACAGAATGAACCCCTGATTCTTCCAGAGATTAATTCATTTGATTAGAGTTTAGACTGTGAATTTTCTTAGAACATGTAGCATAGAAAACAAGACTAAACCTTGAGAAATTATATCGTGTAGATGTCAGGCAGACGAGGAAGGAACCTCAAAGGACGTGAGGAAGATGCTGAGCAGAGATGACAGAGGTTATTTTGCGAGGATGAAAGTGACCAGGAGGACGAAGGTGCAGAGAGGTCGTGAAAGGGACACATCTCTGGGTCTACCCTGTTCCTCAGACTGTTATGTTCATTATATTCCACAAATGAGTGAGATCATGTGATATTTGTCTTTCTCTGCTTGGCTTGTTTCGCTTAGGATAATACTCTCGAGGTCCCTCCATGTCGTCTCAAAGTATAAGAGCTTCTGCACAGCAAAAGAAACAACCATCAAAACAGATAGGGAACCCACTCTATGGGAGAGCATAATTGCCAATGATACATCAGATAAGGGGTTAATCTCCAAAATATATAGAGTGCTCATACAACTCAACAAAAGGAAGACAAAGAACCCAATTAAAAAATGGGCAGAGGAACTAAATAGACACCTCTCCAAACAGGACATACAAATGGCTAAGAGACATATGAAGAAATGCTCAACATCACTAATCATCAGAGAGATGCAAATGAAAACAACAATGAGGTATCACCTCACACCTGTCAGAATGTCCTCCATCAACAAATCATCAAACAACAAGTGTCGGATGTGGGTTTTGAACCATGTTCTCCAGGGCAGGTGCTCAGATGACCACCTCTCAGGGGATGATGGGAGCAGGACTGTGGGGTGACGGTGCCCCCTAGTGGTGATTTGAGCCATGCAGGCTGCAGGACCCTAGAGACTGAACCAGCTGTCTCTCTACCAAAGACCAGGGGAAGGAAGAGCTCACCTTTAAGGTCAAGCTTTTCCTCTCTGAAGAGGAGAGAGACACAAGACTCTGACAATTAGGGTATTTTGTATCATTGCAACGTCCTCATTAGTGACGCACATGGGAGTATCTCTGGTCAATTTGGTATTTTTAGCGTTTTTGTCGGACCTGCTGAAATGATAATTTTAGAAAGTGTGAATGAGTAGAAAAAGCAGCTGAACATATTGTTTTCCAATAAGCATATCCGTGGCTGGGTAGTTAGCTGGTTGGATCGTCATCCTGTACACTGAAAGGTTGTGGGTTCAGGTCTTCGTCAGGGCACACACCTACGTTGTGGTTGTGATCCTTGTTTGGAGAGCAGGTGGGAGGCACCCAACTGATGTTTCTCTTTCCCGTCCTTTCTCTAAAATGAATGAGTGAGGAATAAATACATAAATACACAAGTACAGTAAGTATAATGTTTGTTCAAAGGCACATTCTCTGAAACACACACACACACACTGATGATTTTCATGGTAATGAACCCCAAATGTCACTTTTCTCCTGTACCCAACACATAGGCAATCGCCCCCCCCCCCACTTACCTTAACCTACTGTGTGACCTTCCTTCACAAACAGAAGAAACCAACATGATTGAAGTGTACACGGGGATGTGCCTGTACCTGAGGTTTCCTGTTCTCCCAGCACCGGGAACATGGCACCTGTAGCTACTGCCCTTCTAGCAGGTGTGGGTGCACCAGGAACTGTGGGAATCACCAAGAACAAGACAAGGTCCTAAGGGTCAGGCTGTCAGGTGGCATTCCTGTGGGAGTCAGACATTGGGATTGTCAAACACTGAATTTAAACCCCTCTGATTACTCTGAGAAAACCTTAAAGGTAACGAGAGGCAGACCTCAGGGTCATGAATCAACTGCAGCTGAGAGGTGGAAACTCAGAGAATCCAGGGAGATGGAGACTCTAACAACACACAGACCCAGAGATGAACAGGCCATCAACAGGGTCCTGAGGAGATGCCTGGACATCAGAACCTGCATGTCCAACCCCACAGGAATCTCCTCACAGCTGCAGGACGGCTGTTCTAGGAGGTAACACACTGAAGGAGAACAGACCAGTGTTGGTGAGCGTGGGGAGAGAGGGACCCTTGCACTCTCTCGGTGGGAAGGTGAGATCCTGCAGCCACATGGAAACAGCGTGTTGGTTCCTCCAAAATGAGAGTAGGAACCGTGCGTGATTGAGCAGTGAGCTCCCAGGTGTTCATGGAATAATAAGCCCAGGACTCTGGAGAGGTGTTGCACGGCCCTGTTCATTGCAGCCATGTTCAGTGTAGTGAGACGTGGAAACATCTCTGTCCATCAGTGGGTGAGTGGACAAACATGTGTGATATTCTGAGGATGGGATATTACTCAGCCTTAAATCACAGGGAAACCCTGCACAATCCCCAGCCTGGAGGACACTAGAGGACACTGTGCTCTGTGAAATAAAACCGTCAGGGAAAGGCAGATAGTGTCTGATTCCACCTACACTGTGTCAAAGACCAGGGGTGCAATAGCGCTGGGATACCCAGGTAAAGAAAGCAGGCGGAGCCGACATCAGAAGAGATAAACACATGGCAGCAGCTCCATTCAGTACAGCTAACGGCTTGTATAGACGCCTGTGGTGGACACTGTGCACGGGGCGGTGCACGACAGGGTGCAGGGCGCATGCGTCCTAGGCTTTTGCTGTATCATGCTCAGAACGGTAACGTGGTCTGCGCCTGCGCAGCCAGCTCCACGGTCATGTCCTGAACCACGGCCTCTATGAACAAGCCGGTTCCAGGGCCCTAACACACTGGGAATTAATTAGGATTCCTTCCAGCAGAGTGTGGAGGAGCCCAGGCCTGGGTGTGGTGAAGGCTCCAGCAGGAGACGGGATAGTGGAGGGTCGGCTGCCCTGGAGTCCTGCGCTGATGGAGAACAAAGACGGAGGCAGCTGGAGGAGACACTGTGTCAGGACACAGTCAGCCCTGGTCCTGGGCCCTGTGCAGCCACAGGAGCCTGGGTGTGTCTGCTCAGTGTGTGGAGTCGTCCACCCTCAGGGCCTGTGGACAATGAGGGGACATTCAGTCCCCACGGAGGGGAGCTATCCTCTGGGAATGGAGAGAAGGAGACAGAGCCCAGCAAACCCCTGTGGTCCTAGGGGGCTGTGTGCACACCCAGGACACGCCCCTGTGTGACCTCTGAGACTGGATCCTCCACTCTGAGTCATCACTGAGACCCTCCTGTGCTGAGGTGTGTATCAGTTGAGTGTTATTTTCATTGCTGAGTAGTATTGCATTGACTGAACTTCCCCAGTTTGCTTATTTGTAAAATTAGAAAGACTTTTGTTCTTTTTGCATCTTCTAACAGAAAGATGCTATAAATAAAAATGTTTTCCTATTTAGAATTCATGAAGTGTCTCAGTCCTGAGAATGCGCCTCCTTGACCTCCAGCTCCAGGAGCACAAGGAACAGGTCCCAGCCGCTGCTCCCTGAAATCCCCCGTGGTTTGTGCTGAAGACACAGCTGTGCACGACGCCCAGACACTGGCTGACTCGGCGGGGACAGTGAGGCAGGGCCATTCCTGGGAGACGCAGGTGTCGTCTGATGGAAATTTTTGGCTCAGGAAATTCCTGACAAATTTCATGGTACTTCCTGAAATGCAGGGAAGTTCAGGAAATCTCCACCTTTCATGGACTGACATTGAATGTGTGCTGACAGTTTCCTCAGGCTCATAAATCCCTCTGCATTTTTCCTTCTCTGAATGAAAATGCCAGTTCTGATACTTGAGAATGTTGCTATAAGTAAAATAAAAATTTTAAAACACAGAATCAGTAGTCGTTGTTACACAATCAGAGGTCTAGAGAGACCCTTGGAGAAACTGTTATCTGGAGAGGAAGCCGAAAGCCTCAGAGGAATCAGCCATAAACAACACCTGCACCTGCTCCTGGGGCTACAACACAGAGTCGGTGGGTCCTGAGCGCCCCCTGGTGTCCTGAGCGCCCCATGGTGTCCTGAGTGCCCCATGGTGTCCTGACTGCCCCCTGGTAACCTGAGCGCCCCTGGTGTCCTGAGCGCCCCTGCAGCCCCACACTCCTGTCTCCCTCAGGAGGTTTGTGTCTGGGCTCACACTGACTTCCCCTCACTGTGTCTCTCACACAGAAATACACGGCCGTGTCCTCGGCTCTCAGGAGGTTCAGCTCCATGTAGGCTGAGCTTGTGGGTGTTTTTCTGGTCATGGACACTCTGCCCTGGTACTTCTGAGCGTAGTTTGTGTCACCATTGTTAGGGTTAACACGCCCCATCCACTCAAGCCCCTGTCCTGGGGCCTGTCGCACCCAGTTCACGTAGTGGTCAGTGAAGGTGTACCCAGAAGTTTTGCAGGAGACCCTCCCTGAGGCCCCAGGCTTCCTCACCTCGGCCCCAGACTGCACCAGCTGCCCCTGGGAGTGGACACCTGTGGAGAGGAGACAGGAGTGGGTGGAAATCCCCCTTGAATGTCCCTGCTCCCCTCCTCAGCCCAGGGACTGGGGAGCCCTTACCTGTAGCCACTGCCACCAGGAGGAGGGTTCTCCAGCTCCAGTCCATGGTGAGGGGCTGAGCTGTGGGCACTTCTGTAGGGAGGGTGTGGCTGTGGGTGATGCTCTCAGGGCACAGACTTTTCCATATTTAACCTGGTCAACCTCATCTCATTTGCGTATTCATGAGGAAGAGTATTTCATAGCTGACGACTGAACCCCACCTGAGAGACGCTGGAGGACACAGGGACCGTGCTCAGTGGGAGTCTGAGGGTCCACGTACTAATCCTTGTGGGAGGACAGGTGTCCTCCGCCACGTCCCTGAGCTCTGTGCACACTGAGCCCCTCTCTGAGGAACAAGCCCCACAGGACATGCTCCTCAGTGTGAACCACCTTTGAGTCACACGGGGACCTCCTGGACCAGCTCTGGGCTTTGGTACCTGAATGTTCATTCCTGGATCAGTGTGTCTCCAAAGTGCTGCACCTGGTGAGGTAATAAAGCCATCCCTGACCCAGCTCCTTACAACCCAGAAGCTCTAGAAATACCCACTTTGTGTGTGGTTCTTATGTTTATGGAGGTTGGTAATGCTGTGTTTGAAAAGGATATTAGTACTCACTTCAGCATTCCTGTCCAGCTTTCTGTTTGGATTGTTTTTATGAAAAGAGGAAGACCCGGCCCTCAGAGGAAATCCCTGTGCAGCTCGTGCCGCACCTGCTCATGGGGCAGCAGCCCTGTGCTCGAGGGTCCTGAGCGCCCCCTGCTGCCTAGTCATTTCCCCTGCAGGTGAAGGTCCTTCAGGGCTCAGAGGGCATTGACTTCTCAGTGTCTCTACTCCAGTAGTAAAGGCTGTGCCCTGATTTCAGAATGTTCTCTCAGGGATATCATATGCTTTTGACATTGATGTACATGGTGAACTGGCCTTACTGAACCCCATGAGTCTTGGGGAGACCCCAGCACAGGACTTTATAAAGCTACCACAGAGCCTTTTTCTGAAGCTGCCAGATGGACTAACTCAACTGAACCTCCCTGAGTCCAGAAGCTCTCGGGTGCTCTGCAGCCTCTGTGTCCTTAGGTCCTGTGGTTGAAGGTGCAATTTGAGTATCACTGCATGTGGCTCCAATCCCAGTGCATTCTACCATTCAAAAATCACACACACACACACACACACACACACACACACACACACACACACACACACACTGTGATGACTTTCACTGATATGAATCCAGAGTTGCCCTTCTTCCCTGAACCCAGCTCATGGGCAGTGACCACAGATGGATTCTAGGCCTGGAGTGACTTTCTTTGGAAGCTCATCAAATGCACCCATGATGCACAAGCAGGCTTTGCATAGCACATGTCTTGTGTTCCTCTGTTCTTCCAGGTCCTGTGAACACAGATGCTGATTAGAACGGATCAGACCTGTTCCAGGGAGGGTCAGAGGAGGAGCTGGTTCCCCATTGACTGCAGGGCCCTGTTGCTGAGAGTCCCCTGCAGACCCCACACCTGTAATAGTGGACCCCTGAGAATGGTGAGGCTGAGGAGACAGCACTGTAGTCAGCTGTCAGGTGAGGCTTCTCTCCCAGGTCACCTGGTGGGCGGGGCTGCAGTGGGTAGCTGAGTGAGGGAGGCTCTGTGAGGGACACTCTGGCTTCCACAGGACACCTGGTTTCAGGACAAGCTTGGTGTTCATCCATTCTTGTTGCTCCACCAGGTAGTCATCTTCCCTCCTCACCATCTGTCCCTTCGATCTTATTCCCCACATCTCTGCCCTCCTGTCCCCTCAGATTTGTGTCTGGGCTCACACTGAGCTCCCCTCATTGTGTGTCTCTCACAGTAATACACAGCCATGTCTTCGGCTCTCAGGCTGATCAACTGGGGATGGTCACTCTGGTCAGAGGTGCTGGGCTCTCCCACAGAACATACAACGAACTTAATGTATAACGAACACATTCTCCCATCAGAGATCTTATTCAGAAATGCATTCTCTGTGTAGATCTGTCATTTAATTTCCTAAATGCAATATGTGGTGGGACAAACGTATTTAATTTAGCAATCTCTAATTCACCCCTGTTTTCTGTGCTGGGCCTGTTTTGGTGAATCACACAGACCCACAGGACCTGCTGAGCCTCACGGTCCAGGGGCATCGGCTGCAGCAGCCACAGGGACAGAGAGATTCTGCACCAGGAGTGAGGGCTGCTGGGAAACTGCCCAGAACTGGACGGGACTTTGACCTGGGTGAGGGGAGGAAGCTGGATGTGTTCTGAGTCACAGGACAGAGATGTGCCTGATGTTCATGGGCAGAGTGTTACTGGACATGTGGGTTTAAACCTCTTCTCGTGATGACCCAGGAGGACGTGCAGGGCATGACAGACACAGCTTCTGTCATCGTAGGAAACACCTGAGTGATTATGACCAGGAGTTTGTCAGAATAGAAACATTAAAGGTTCTGCAGGTAGGGATCAAGGGAAATAAGGAATGTGTCACTGCAAAGGGGGGCAGGGGACTCCTGTTACCCACATGCACCTGCTCACAGTGTCTCTGTCTGTGAGGTAACAACTTCACAGGTCCAGGGGTTAGCACTTGGACACCTGTGGGTCATTACTCACATGGTCAAACCATGCTCCACCCAAGCTGCACAATTTATTAGGGCCCCATTTATGAAATCCCTCAACACTTAGAGGGAAGTGTGGACACCCCTCCCTGCAGAACCCATGGTGCTGTGTGTCTGTGTGAGGGGCCCTCATGTCATGGACCAGGACCCTGTCTCAGTCCATCGTCATCGTCATCATCATCATCAACATCATCGTCGTCATCTTCATCATCACCATTTGCTTACTTATAGTTGTTCTTCTCATTGTCTGTAAACTTGGTTGTTGACCACATATAATGACCCCTAATCTCACTTTTGGCCCATTTTTTATGGTTGTTAAGTGGTATTGGTAGTCAGACTGTATTTTACTTTTTGTTTGAGTGCTTACAACAGATGGATCATTCCTGCCTCTTCTCCATCTGCCCCTCACTGGGATCAGATGAGAAAGGTTCGGTTTACTCTTAAACGTCATTGGGAGATTGAACCACACAAGTCCATGGAAGCAGAATTCCTCCCCCTCCCCACCACCTCACCTAAACAAAAGCCCTGAACCATCCTCCTTTCCGGGTCTATCAAAGCACCTCTGACCTTCTGAAGGGAGGTCAACTGGGCGGTTTTCAGATCTTGGATATTGTAAGTAATGCTGCTATGCACATGGGGTGTATACATTCTTTCTGATTTGTGTTTTGGGATAATTAGGATATATTTTCAGAGGTAGATTCACTGGGTCAAAAAGCAGTTCTATTTTATATTTTTGTATTAATTACTTTATCTTTGTTTCAGATGTTTCTCCATTGCCCCCCTTAGACACCATCCTCCTGATCCCCCTTTCCCACAGCATTGTTGTCTATGTCCATTGGTTATGCATATATGTATGTAAGTTCTTTGGTTTATATTGCCCTCCTCGCCGCCGCCCTCCTCTGGGGTTTGTCAGACTGAACATTCTATTTATTTATTTAGGAAACTCCATAGCGTTTTCCACAGTGGCTGCACCAATCTGCATTCCCACCAACAGTGCACCAGGGTCCTGTTTTCTCCACTTCCTCCCCAGCACTGGGTGTTTGCTGAGGTATTGATAGGAGCCATTCTGGCAGGTGTAGCTTTCGTTTCAGTTTGCACGTCTCTGATGATCAGTAATGTGAGCATTGTTTCATATGTCTAATGGCCATCTGTACGTCCTCTTTGGAGAAGTGTCTATTCAGGGCATTGGCCCATATTTTAATTGGATTGTATGTCTTACTGGTGTTGAGTTGCATGTAGTTTTTAAATATTTTGGAATTTAAGCCCTTATCAAATGTACCTTTGGCAAATGGACCACAGCTTTTCTAACTCAGAGATGTTAGAGGTAAACACTGAATCAAGAATCCAGAGAGGTTCCCGGAGGGAAACTGTGACATGAAGAGGAAACCACACAGGAAACCAGCCCAAACCTCCAACTGCACCTGCACCTGGATGGTCCTTGTGTTCAGGAAACCTCTGGTGGTCACAGCCTCTCCTGCAGGGAGGTTTGTGTCTGGGCTCACACTGACTTCCCCTCACCGTGAGTCTCGCACAGTAATACACGGCCGTGTCCTCAGTTGTCAAAGAGCTCAGCTGCAGGGAGAACTGGTTCTTGGACGTGTCCATGGAGATTGTGGTGCGGCTCTTGAGGGACGGGCTGTAGTTAGTGCTACCGTCAGAACATATGCGCCCCATCCATTCCAGCCCCTTCCCTGGTTTCTGGTGCGTCCAGGTCCAGCAGGAACCACTGCTTGTGATGGAGAATCCAGAGACAGTACAGGTGAGGGAGAGGGTCTGCGAGGGCTTCAACAGTCCTGGGCCCGACTCCTGCAGCTGCACCTGGGACAGGACACCTGGAGACAAGGAATATCAGGCCCTGTCAGTCACGTGCAGTCACAATCACCCCATAGACCCCTGTCTGACCTCTGAGACCCTACCTTGGGGGACTGTCACCAGGCACAGGAGAAGACCCAGCAGCCTCATCTTCTTCTAGACCACGGCTCTGCCTTCCCCAGAGATCTCAGCCCTGTATGAGGACAGAGCTGTGAGCCTCCCGAGCCCAGGGGAGGATTTACCCTGGAGCTTGGGGAGAAATTTGCATGTGGGAAGCCTGTTCCTTATAAGTGGAGGACTGAGGTCAGGCTTCCCTGCTCCTTCTGGGGCCCCTGCGCGGGCATCTCTTTTCTTTAGCTCACTCAGCATGTAAGTCAGGGATAGGGGACCCCCTGCTTCACGAGATACATTGGAATGTGTTCAAAGGTCAGCTTCACCTTTCTGAGCATAGGAAGAAATGATGGACTAGATAGATGGGTAACACTTTCCTCTTCCCATGTATCTTTCCAACCTATTTAAAGGGACTAGCACTTGTTCAGATAGTTTCTGAATCTCAGCTCTCTAGTATACCCACTATTTCCAAAGTGTATATCATAATATCATACAAATAATGTATACCTTTGTGCAAAAATAAAAATAAAGGACATCTATGATCAATATCTTATATCTTAATTTTATTTATATATATATATATTTATTGATTTTATTTTTTAGAGAGACTGGAAGGGAGAGGGAAATAGAAATATCTATCAGCTGTCTCCTGCACCCCCATTTCTAGGGATCGAACTCGAAACCCGGCATATGCCATGAACGGGAATTGAAGTGAGGACCTCTTAGTACCGGAGAAGGCGCTTAATTCTTAGAACAAACCAGCCAGGCTCTTATATCCAAATTTATGACATTATTTTGATCTCAGAAACTACCTCCCAATAACAGGCAATTGAGACGTTCTTAATTATTGTTGTTGGAAATTTTGTAATGAGTCTTCAGCTTCCTGTGCAATCTCTTCCATTATGCACCCCGTGGCCTATGGCAGAAACCCCGAACTAGTCACATCAGACAGAATCATGGTTTGACGTGGAGAAAAGACAAGAAATGTGAACAGATTATGCGTTTGTACAACTCAGAATCATTCATAGAGTGAAATGATTATGGTAGAAGACTGACCTGTTTTCTCTGTCTTGTGTTATCAGTGATGTCGGGGTCAGAGGGAGGTTAGTGAAGAGAATTCCTATTATAAATTTTCTCATAGGGAAGGAAGCTTCAATGCTGACAGGGCTCCTCAGTCCAGCCTGCCTCCCTCTGCCCCTGTGGATGGTCATGGTAGTCAGAGGTGCCGGCCTCTCCCACAGGACCTATAACATCCTGAATGTATAATGAACACATTCTCCCAGCAGACAAGTGATTTGGGAACCTATTGTCTCTTTGTAGGCTGTTCGTTTCTTTCTCTTAATGGAATGTTTGTTGGGAAAATATTTTTAATTATCACACTGTTCAATTCATCAGTATATGATTTAAAGGGACCTGTTCTAATGATTTATATCACACCTCACCAGAAATGTATCACTCTCCATTGCCCATGGGAGGGGAAACCCAGATATGAACAGAGTGGGCACTAAACCCAATGGAGAAATGAAGGCTGGTGTCCATATGATCATTGAAATCTGTCTTCTGTGTCCTCTGACCACGAGACCAACCTTCCATGGCATGAAGTCCTGATGCATTTCAGAGCTTAATGCACTTCACTGGAGTTTACATTGTGAACTTCCCTACAGTACGTAGCATAGACTAGACTAACCCCTGAGAAATTATATCATGTAGAAGTCAGGCAGACGAGGAAGGAACCTCAAAGAATGTGAGCAAAGTGCTGAGCAGAGATGACAGAGACAGGATCCGAGAGGTTATGTCACGAGGATGAAAGTGACCAGGAGGACGAAGGTGCAGAGAGGTCGTGAGAGGGAGACATGAGGAGATGACCTGGAGCTGACGTCCGGGAAAGTGAATGTCCCAGTGAGAGCCCTGCATGGAGCTGTGTGTGCAGGACTCACATGGGACAGGGAGAGAGCGAGGCCCTGCTGAGTGTGGGGACCTGGGGGATGGACTCTCAGTTTGTGCAGACGGGAGCACCTGGGTGGGCGGAGGTAGTATTTTAAACCACGTTTCCCAGGGCAGGTGCTCAGATGACCACCTCTCAGGGGATGCTGGGAATAGGACTATGGTGTGATGGTGCCCCTAGTGGTGACTCAGAGCCATGCAGGCTGCAGGACCTTAGGGACTGAACCAGCTGCCTCTCCACACAACAAGACCAGGGGAGGGAAGAGCTAACCTTTAAGGTCAGGCTTGTCCTCTCTGAAGAGGAGAAACACGAGGACTTGGACAATGAGGGTATTTTGTATCATTGCATCATCTGTTTTAGAGACACCCATGGGATTATATCTGGTCAATTTGGTATTTTTAGTGTTTTTGTAGAAACTAATATAAAGATCGTTTTAGAATGTGTGAATGAGTAGAAAGATGTAGCTAAACATATTATTTTCAAATAAGCATAGAGGTGGCTGGGTGGATAGTTGGTTGGACTGTCATCCTGTACACTGAAAGGCTGTGGATTCAAATCTTGGTCAGGGCACACACCTATGTTATGGTTGCGAGTCTTGTTTGGAGAGCGTGTGGGAGGCAACCAACTGATGTTTCCTCTCTCCCTCTGTGTCTCCCGTGCTTTCTCTAAAATCAATAAACATATCCTGAATGAGGAATGAATAAATAAGTACATACATGCATAAGTATAGTAGGTGTAATGTTTATTCAAAGATACATAATCTGCAACACACACACACACACACACACACACACACACACACACACTGATGATTTTCATTATAATAAACCCCAAATTTCACTTCACTTCACACTGACCCTAACCTTGCATGTGACCTTCCTTCACAGACACGACAAACCAAAGATAATTGAATTGTACACAGGACTCTGCCTGTACCTGAGGTTTCCTGTTCTCCCAGCACCTGGAACATGGCACCTGCAGTCACTGCCCTTCTAGCAGGTGTGGGTGCACCAGGAACTGTGGGGATCACCAAGACCAAGACAAGGTCCTAAGGGTCAGGCTGTCAGGTGGCATTCACCTGAGTCTCAGGCACTGGGATTGTCAAACACTGAAATTAATCCACTCTGATTACTCTGTGAAAACCTTAAAAGGAACGAGAGGCAGACGTCAGGGTCATGAACCAACTGCAGCTCAGAGGTGGAAACTCAGAGTCCAGGGAGATGGAGAAACTGACAACACAAAGACTCAGAGATGAACAGGCCATCAACAGGCTCCTGAGGAGACACCTGGTCGTCAGGACCTGTATGTCCAACCTCACAGGAAATCTCCTCACATCTGCAGGACAGCTGTTCTAGGAGGAAACACACTGAAGGAGAACAGACCAGTGTTGGTGAGTGTGGGGAGAGAGGAACCTTTGCACTCTCTCGGTGGGAAGGTAAGATCCTGCAGCCACATGGAAACAGCGTGTTGGTTCCTCCAAAATGAGAGTAGACACCCTGTGTGATTGAGCAGTGAGCTCCCAGGTGTTCATGGAATAATAAGCCCAGGACTCTGGAGAGGTGTTGCATGGCCCTGTGCATTGCAGCCGTGTTCAGTGTAGTGAGACGTGGAAACGTCTCTGTCCATCAGTGGGTGATTGGACAAACATGTGAGAAATTCTCAGGACGGATATTACTCATCCTGAAATCACAGGGAAACCCTGCACAACCCCAGCCTGGAGGACACTAGAGGACACTGTGCTCTGTGAAATAAAGCCGTCAGGGAAAGGCAGACAGTGTCTGATTCCACTTACACTGGGAACTAAATTAGGTTTCCTTCCAGCAGAGTGTGCAGGAGCATAAGTCCTTTGTGAGTTGATTTGTACCTGACATCTTTCCTGAATTCACTCTCTAGTTCTATCAGTTTTCTGGTGCAGTGTTTAGGGTTTTCAATACAAGATGTGTGTCCTATGTATAGAGATAAAGAGACACTTTAACTTGTTTCTTTCTCATTTAGACATTTTATAATATTTTTCTTGCCTAATTATTCTGGAAAAAAACTGCATTTTTGTTAAATAGAAGTAGTCATGGGGTGCCCTTGTGTAGGTCCTGATGTTAAAACAATAGATTTAAAATGTGCTCTGTGCACCATGATATCACTTGTTGGCTTCTCCAATGTGACCTTTGTTATGTTGATGTATAACTCTTCTGTCCTAATTTGTGAAGAATTCTAACCATGAATTCATTTTCAATCTTCAAAGGCTTTTTCCTGCATCTACCTATATGGTGGCAAGTGTATGCTCCATTCTCATTTACATTCGTCAAACCATCCTTGCATCTAAGATCATATTCGCTGCATCTCAGGAAAGGATCCTTTCAATGTGCTGTTAAGTTTCTTAGGACACCACAGAGGATTTTTGTGTTTATGATCATCAGGGATATGACCTGTCGTTTTTTGTGTAAACATACTTTGCTTTCTTATGAGTGTAATGGTTACCCCAATAATTCAGTTTGGAAATCTTCCCTGTTTTTCCAATCCTTTGAAGTGTTTAAGAAACAGCGTTTGTGCAGGTACTATTTTTTTTTCTTGAAGTTTTGATAGAATTAACCCTTAAATAAATATGGACATGTGCCTTTCTTTGCGGATAAGTTTTTATTAATACTCCACTTATTTTTAAAATTTCTACCAATCCAGCATAGTCAGGGAAAATTCTTAAATTAAGGAACAAATCATAGTACTGAGAAATACAATGTTGATCTTCGCAGGCTGTAGAGGGCACATGGAGTTACCACAAACACACACCTGGAGCTGAGCAGTGACAGGCTGACAGGGTCCTAACTCTGCATCCCTCAGGTAGATCGAGCTACATGGACTGACAAGGGAGCAGCTCAGCGTCCCTGCCAGGGAGAGACCTGTCTCTACAAACTGCAGCCAGGGGCTGGTCTCTGCAGGTCTGAGGTGGCAGGACCAGCTCCCACCTGAGACTCCGCAGTCATACCTGTCTGTTCTTCCTCCTGAAGAAGGGAGGGATTTGGTGAAGAAAAGGGGCAAAGTTCTTGTCCTCAGGATTTCTGTGCATGGAGAGAAAGCAGTGGAAATGGGAACATTTACCCATTCCTCCTGTGAAAGGCCCCTCTGAACCAGGACACCCTCAGGATTCAGTGATAATATATTTGGGGTCAGTGTGGAATTACAGTTGTTTTCAGACGACAGGTTTATTTCATATTCCATCCAAGAGAATGAAGTAAAACCATTTTTCTGCACATCAGAACGTTTCTAATAATATAATAAATCTTTCAAAATACAGAGGCGTCAGTGGAGCCTCAGAACCAAAGGTCTAGAGAGACTTGTAGAAACTGTTATCTGGAGAGGAAGCCCAGAGCCTCAGAGGAAACAGCCATAAACACCACCTGCACCTGCTCCTCGGGCTGCAACACAGAGTCGGTGGGTCCTGAGCGCCCCCTGCTGTCCTAAGGTTCCCCCTCCAGCCCCTCCCTCATTTCCCCCTCAGGAGGTTTGTGTCTGGGCTCACACTGACTTCCCCTCACTGTGTCTCTCGCACAGTAATACACGGCCGTGTCCTCGGCTCTCAGGCTCTTCAGTGTCATATAAACTTCATTCTTGGAGGTGTCCCTGGAGATGCTGAGTCGGGATTTGAGCGATGGGTTATAGTTTGTGCTTCCACCACTCCATATAGCACCGACCCACTCCAGCCCCTTTCCTGGAGCCTGGCGGGCCCAGTGCACACCATAGCTCGTTAAAGAGAATCCAGAGACAGCGCAGGTGAGGGAGAGGGTCTCCGAGGGTTTCACCAGTCCTGGGGCCGTCTCCTGCAGCTTCACCTGGGACAGGACACCTGGGGACAAGGAGTATAAGACCCTGTCAGTCACATGCAGTCACAACCACCCCCACAGACCCCTGTCTGACTTCTGAGACCTTCACCTTGGGGGGCTGTCACCAGGCACAGGAGAAGACCCAGCAGCCTCATCTTCTAGACCACGGCTCTGCCTTCCCCAGAGACCTCAGCCCTGTGTGAGGAGAGAGCTGTGAGCCTCCCCAGGCCAGGGGAGGATTTACCCTGGAGCTTGAGGAGAAATTTGCATATGAGGCACCATTTTCTTTATAAGTGGGGAGACTGAGGTCAAGCTGCCCTAGTTCTTCTGGGGCACCTGTGTGGGCATCTCTTCCCTTGAAGTCACTCAGCATGTAAGACAGGGATAAGGGATCACCTGATAGATGAGACTTATTGGAGTCAGGTTAATGAACATGCTCATCTCTGATGATAAATGATGTACTGGATGAGCAGATTATATATATATATATTAATGTAGAATATTTATTATACATTAAATTATTTAAGTCAGTACACTTTTTATTTTTAAATTATTTTTATTAATTTCTTTTTGTTACAGATGTTTCTCCTTTTTCCCCCATTGACACCCTCCTCCCCATCCCTTCCCCACATCCCCAGCTTTGCTGTCTATGTCCATCGATTATGCATACATGTATATAAGTTCTGTGGTTTATTTCTTCCTCCCCAACTCCCCCTCTTCTGGGGTTTGTCAGTCTGTATCGTACCTCTATGTCTCTGGGTCAATTTTTTTCATCAGTTCGTTTAGTTCATTATATTCCACAAATAAGTGATATCATGTGATATTTGTCTTTTTCTGCTTGGCTTGTTTCGCTTAGCATAATACTCTCAGGTCCCTCCATGTTCTCTCAAAGGATAAGAGATCTTTCTTTCTTTCAGCTGCATAGTATTCCATTGTGTACATGTACTACAGCTTTTTTATCCACTCATCTACTGATGGACACTTGGGCTGTTTCCAGATCTTAGCTATTGTAAATAGTGCTGCTATGAACATAGGGGTACATATATTCTTTCTGGTGTTTCAGTCTTCTTTGAGTATATTTCTAGAAGTGGGATCACTGGGTCAAATGGAAGTTCAATTTTTAACTTTTTGAGGTAACAAAATAGTGTTTTCCATAGTGGCTGCACCAGTCTGCATTCCCACCCGCAGTGTACTAGGGTCTCCTTTTCTCCAAACCCTCGCCAACACTTGTTTGATGATTTGTTGATGGTTGCCATTCTAACAGGTGTGAAGTGATGCCTCACAGTTGTTTTCATTTGCATCTCTCTGATGATTAGTGATGTTGAGCATTTTTTCATATGTCTCTTGGTCATTTGTATGTCCTGTTTGGTGAGGTGTTTATTTAAATCCTCTGCCCATTTGTTAATTGGGTTCTTTGTCTTCCTTTTGTTGAGTTGTATGAGTACTCTATATAGTTTGGAAATTAACCCCTTATCTGATTTATCACTGGCAATTATGGTCTCCCATACAGTGTGTTCCCTTTCCATTTTGATGGTTGTTTCTTTTGCTGTGCAGAAGCTTTTTAGTTTGATGTAGTCCCATGTGTTCATTTTTTCCTTTGATTCTCTTGCCTTAGGTGTTTTATCAGTGAAAATTCTGCTGCGTATGATGTCTGAAATTTTGTTGCCTACATTTCCTTCTGGAATTTTTATGGATTCCCAAGTTACATTTAAGTCTTTTATCCATTTTGAGTCTATTCTTGTGTATGGTGTAAGTTGGTGGTCTAACTTCATTTTTTTAATGCTCACCGGAGGATATTTTTCTATTTATCTTCAGATAGAGTGGAAGAGAGGCAAAGAGACAGAAACATCGACGTGAGCGGGACACATCGATTGGTTGCCTCCCAGGGCCGGGGACGAACCGCAGTCGTGGTTCATGCCTGCCGCAACCTGCATAGCTGGTCGAACCAGACCTGAGGAGGGACGACGGGAGACCAAGAAAGACACAGAGACATGATAGAGAGAAAAGCTGGGGCAGGTGGGACACTGCACTCTGATGGAGAAAGAGTAACTCCGAGCTAGCTCAGCAAGTTTATTCCTTAGCCAGTGAAGCGGGGAGGGGTTCAAAATCTTCATCATTTTCAAACACCAGATGTTTGCACGGACCGCTGAGCTCAAGGTCGAGACTGTCGATACATTCTTGCCCGCAGCTCAGAATGCTCCTGGGTGAGCCTTGCAAACACCACAGGAGCAACAATGGACCTTGGCCCAGCCGCCCTCCACACTTGCCCTTGACCGGAATCGAACTCTAGGCTCATTGGTCCGCTGGCCGACGCTCTCCAGCGGAGCCAAACCGGCCGGGGCTAGATGATATTTTTAATGTCTCATGCATCTTTCTTATAGATTGAAAGGCACTACATTGGTCCAGGGAGTTTCTTAAATCAAATCTATAATATATACACAATTGTCAAATATTTTTATAAACAATTGTATTTTTATAAAAATAATTTCATTTTTACAATGTCTCCCTTCTCTGAAAATCACAAAATAAAGACATTCATTCACAGTATCTTATAAGTGTACTTCTGTTGTCATGGTGATCCAGGAAGTATATCCCAAGAACAGTCAATGGGGATATCCTCGATTCTTTTCTTTATTTTGCTTTGTTTGGTAAAATGATACTCATTATAAGTTATGAGTAACATGATATGATATGCTATTTTTTAAGATATTGCTAGAACTTTTTTCTTACATTCTTTACCAAACACCTCAGCAGCTATGCCAGGTCAGTCTTGGTTAGTACTTCGGTGGGAGACCCTTGATCCTTGATGTTGAAAATTGGCAATTCTGTCTTAGAGTCCCTCCTCAGAATCTTCCCTTCTGCAAACTCATGGAATATTGTGGAGATCTCAGTGTAATTTTATAATCACCTTTATACATGGAGAAGTGATTGAAAATACAGTGATGATATATCAGTAACATTCAGTGTCTTTTGTACAGTATGTTGAAATAATAATGGCAGCAGATTAACTGATCTCTTTTCTCAGTTCAGTGTTATCAGTGATGTTGTGGTTAAGGGGAGGGGATGGAGAGAACTCCCAGCACAGATATCCTTGTAGCAAAGGGAACTTCAACCCTGACAGGAACCCTCACTCTCACCCTCCTCTGCTCTGCCCCTGGGGAGGGTCACTGTGGTCAGAGGTGCTGGGCCCTCGCACTGCCCATATAACTCCCTTAACGTATAATGCACACCTTCTCCAGCAGACACACGACTTGGAAACCTATTGTCTCTTTGTAGGATCCTCTTTTCATTCTCTTGATGGAATGTTTGTTGGGAAAATATTAACAATGTTCAGTTTATCACTATTTGATTTAACTGGACTTGTTTTTGATTATTTATATAACACCTCACCAGAAAATTGTCACTCCCCTTTGCCCATGGGAGGGGAAACCCTCACATGAAGACAGTGAGCACTAAACCCAATGGAAAAATGATGGCTGGAATCCTTAATATCATTGAAATCTGTTTGTTGTTTCTTCTGACCAGGAGACCAAAATTCCACAGAATGAACCCCTGATTCTTCCAGAGATTAATTCATTTGATTAGAGTTTAGACTGTGAATTTTCTTAGAACATGTAGCATAGAAAACAAGACTAAACCTTGAGAAATTATATCGTGTAGATGTCAGGCAGACGAGGAAGGAACCTCAAAGGACGTGAGGAAGATGCTGAGCAGAGATGACAGAGGTTATTTTGCGAGGATGAAAGTGACCAGGAGGACGAAGGTGCAGAGAGGTCGTGAAAGGGACACATGAGGAGAAGAACTGGAGCTGACGTCCGGGAGAGTGAATGTCCCAGTGAGAGCCCTGCATGGAGCTGTGTGTGCAGCACTCACACGGGACAGTGGGAGAGCAAGGCCCTGGCGAGTGTGGGGACCTGGAGGATGGACTCTAAGTGTGTGTAGACAGTGACACCTGGGGGGAGGGGGCGGACGTGTTTTTTTTTTTTTTTCATCTAGAAATAAATTTTATTTATTTATTTTTTATTATTTTTTTTTCATGTGAATTATTTATTTTTTTTATTAATTTATTTTTGTTACAGATGTTTCTCCTTTTTTCCCCATTGACACCCTCCTCCCCATCCCCCCACCCCGTCCCCAGCTTTGTTGTCCATGTCCATTAGTTATGCATACATACACATAAGTTCTGTGGTTTATCTCTTCCCTCCCCCCGACCCCCTCTTCTGAGGGGTGTCATTCTATACCCTACTTCCACATCTCTGGGTCTACCCTGTTCCTCAGACTGTTATGTTCATTATATTCCACAAATGAGTGAGATCATGTGATATTTGTCTTTCTCTGCTTGGCTTGTTTCGCTTAGGATAATACTCTCGAGGTCCCTCCATGTCGTCTCAAAGTATAAGAGCTTCTGCACAGCAAAAGAAACAACCATCAAAACAGATAGGGAACCCACTCTATGGGAGAGCATAATTGCCAATGATACATCAGATAAGGGGTTAATCTCCAAAATATATAGAGTGCTCATACAACTCAACAAAAGGAAGACAAAGAACCCAATTAAAAAATGGGCAGAGGAACTAAATAGACACCTCTCCAAACAGGACATACAAATGGCTAAGAGACATATGAAGAAATGCTCAACATCACTAATCATCAGAGAGATGCAAATGAAAACAACAATGAGGTATCACCTCACACCTGTCAGAATGTCCTCCATCAACAAATCATCAAACAACAAGTGTCGGATGTGGGTTTTGAACCATGTTCTCCAGGGCAGGTGCTCAGATGACCACCTCTCAGGGGATGCTGGGAGCAGGACTGTGGGGTGACGGTGCCCCCTAGTGGTGATTTGAGCCATGCAGGCTGCAGGACCCTAGGGACTGAACCAGCTGTCTCTCTACCAAAGACCAGGGGAAGGAAGAGCTCACCTTTAAGGTCAGGCTTTTCCTCTCTGAAGAGGAGAGAGACACAAGACTCTGACAATTAGGGTATTTTGTATCATTGCAACGTCCTCATTAGTGACGCACATGGGAGTATCTCTGGTCAATTTGGTATTTTTAGCGTTTTTGTAGGACCTGCTGAAATGATAATTTTAGAAAGTGTGAATGAGTAGAAAAAGCAGCTGAACATATTGTTTTCCAATAAGCATATCCGTGGCTGGGTAGTTAGCTGGTTGGATCGTCATCCTGTACACTGAAAGGTTGTGGGTTCGGGTGTTCGTCAGGGCACACACCTACGTTGTGGTTGTGATCCTTGTTTGGAGAGCAGGTGGGAGGCACCCAACTGATGTTTCTCTTTCCCGTCCCTTCTCTAAAATGAATGAGTGAGGAATATATACATAAATACACAAGTACAGTAAGTATAATGTTTGTTCAAAGGCACATTCTCTGAAACACACACACACACACTGATGATTTTCATGGTAATGAACCCCAAATGTCACTTTTCCCCTGTACCCAACACATAGGCAACCCCCCCCCCACTTACCTTAACCTACTGTGTGACCTTCCTTCACAAACAGAAGAAACCAACATGATTGAAGAGTACACGGGGATGTGCCTGTACCTGAGGTTTCCTGTTCTCCCAGCACCAGGAACATGGCATCTGTAGCTACTGCCCTTCAAGCAGGTGTGGGTGCACCAGGAACTGTGGGGATCACCAAGAACAAGACAAGGTCCTAAGGGTCAGGCTGTCAGGTGGCATTCCTGTGGGAGTCAGACATTGGGATTGTCAAACACTGAATTTAAACCCCTCTGATTACTCTGAGAAAACCTTAAAGGTAACGAGAGGCAGACCTCAGGGTCATGAATCAACTGCAGCTGAGAGGTGGAAACTCAGAGAATCCAGGGAGATGGAGAAACTGACAACACACAGACCCAGAGATGCACAGGACATCAACAGGGTCCTGAGGAGATGCCTGGACATCAGGACCTGCATGTCCAACCCCACAGGAATCTCCTCACAGCTTCAGGACGGCTGTTCTAGGAGGAAACACACTGAAGGAGAACAGACCAGTGTTGGTGAGCGTGGGGAGAGAGGGACCCTTGCACTCTCTCGGTGGGAAGGTGAGATTCTGCAGCCACATGGAAACAGCGTGTTGGTTCCTCCAAAATGAGAGTAGGAACCGTGCGTGATTGAGCAGTGAGCTCCCAGGTGTTCATGGAATAATAAGCCCAGGACTCTGGAGAGGTGTTGCACGGCCCTGTTCATTGCAGCCATGTTCAGTGTAGTGAGACGTGGAAACATCTCTGTCCATCAGTGGGTGAGTGGACAAACATGTGTGATATTCTGAGGATGGGATATTACTCAGCCTTAAATCACAGGGAAGCCCTGCACAATCCCCAGCCTGTAGGACACTAGAGGACACTGTGCTCTGTGAAATAAAACCGTCAGGGAAAGGCAAATACTGTCTGATTCCACCTACACTGTGTCAAAGACCAGGGGTGCAATAGCGCTGGGATACCCAGGTAAAGAAAGCAGGCGGAGCCGACATCAGAAGAGATAAACACATGGCAGCAGCTTCATTCAATGCAGCTAATGGCTTTTATAGACACGTGTGGGGGACACTGCACGGGGCGGTGCACGACAGGGTGCAGGGCGCATGCGTCCTAGGCTTTTGCTGTATCATGCTCAGAACTGTAACGTGGTCTGCGCCTGCGCAGCCAGCTCCGCGATCATGTCCTGAACCACGGCCTCTATGAACAAGCCGGTTCCAGGGCCCTAACACACTGGGAATTAATTAGGATTCCTTCCAGCAGAGTGTGGAGGAGCCCAGGCCTGGGTGTGGTGAAGGTCCAGCAGGAGACGGGATAGTGGAGGGTCGGCTGCCCTGGAGTCCTGCGCTGACGGAGAACAAAGACGGAGGCAGCTGGAGGAGACATTGTGTCAGGACACAGTCAGCCCTGGTCCTGGGCCCTGTGC
Source organism: Tadarida brasiliensis (assembly GCA_030848825.1). Lineage (NCBI taxonomy): Eukaryota > Metazoa > Chordata > Mammalia > Chiroptera > Molossidae > Tadarida > Tadarida brasiliensis. The sequence goes on from CM061257.1 coordinate 249,448,381, forward strand.
ATCCACAGGAGCCTGGGTGTGTCTGCTCAGTGTGTGGAGCCGTCCACCCTCAGGGCCTGTGGACAATAAGGGGACATTCAGTCCCCACGGAGGGGAGCTTTCCCCTGGGAATGGAGAGAAGTAGACAGAGCCCAGCAAAGCCCTGTGGTCCTAGGGGGCTGTGTGCACACCCAGGACACGCCCCTGTGTGATCTCTGAGACTGTACCCTCCACTCTGAGTCATCACTGAGACCCTCCTGTGCTGAGGTGTGTATCAGTTGAGTGTTATTTTCATTGCTGAGTAGTATTCCATTGACTGATCTTCCCCAGTTTGCTTATTTGTAAAATTAGAAAGACTTTTGTTCTTTTTGCAGCTTCTTTTTTTTTTTTTTTTTATTAATTTACTTATGTTACAGATGATTCTCCTTTTTTTCCCCCGTTGACACCCCCCTCCCCTTCCCTCCCTGTCCCGTCCCCGTTTTGTTGTCCATGTCCATTGGTTATGAGTACATACGTACAAGTTCTGTGTTCATCTCTCCCCTCCCCCGCCCCCTCTTCTGGCAGATGTCAGCCTGTACCCCACTTCCACGTCCTCCGGACTACCCTGCTCCTCCCACTGTTATGTTCATTATATTCCAGAAATAAGTGAGATCATATGATGTTTGTCTTTCTCTGCTTGGCTTGTTTCACTTAGGATAATAGTTTCCAGGTCCTCCCATGTCGACGCAAAGGATAAGAGATCGTCCTTTCTTAACGATGCATAGTACTCCATTGTGTATATGTACCACAGCTTTTTTATCCATTCATCTACTGATGGACATTTGGGCTGTTTCCAGATCTTCGCTATTGTAAATAGCGCTGCTATGAACATGGGGGTACATGTATTCTTTCTGATTGGTGTTTCAGGTTTCTTCGGGTATATTCCTAGGAGTGGGATCACTGGGTCAAATGGTAATTCAATTTTTAATTTTTTGAGGTAACGCCATAGTGTTTTCCATAGTGGCTGCACCAGTCTGCACTCCCACCAGCAGTGTACTAGAGTCCCCTTTTCTCCACATCCTCGCCAACACTTGTTGTTTGATGCTTTGTTGATGGCGGCTACTCTGACAGGCGTGAGGTGATACCTCATTGTTGTTTTAATTTGCATCTCTCTGATGATTAGTGAAGTTGAGCATTTCTTCATATGTCTCTTGGCCGTTTGTATGTCCTGTTTGGAGAGGTATCTATTTAGTTCCTCTGCCCATTTTTTAATTGGGTTCTTTGTCTTCCTTTTGTTGAGATGTATGAGCACTCTATATATTTTGGAAATTAGTCCCTTATCTGATATATCATAGGCAATTATGCTCTCCCATACAGTAGGTTGCCTTTCCACTTTGATGGTTGTTTCTTTTGCTGTGCAGAAGCTTTTGAGTTTGATGTAGTCCCATGTGTTTATTTTTTCCTTTATTTCTGTTGCCTTAGGTGATATATCAGTGAAAATTTTGCTGCGTATGATGTCTGAAATTTTGTTGCCTACATTTTCTTCTAGGATTCTTATGGAGTCATGAGTCACATTTAAGTCTTTTATCCATTTTGAGTTTATTCTTGTGTATGGTGTAAGTTGATGATCTAGTTTCATTTTTTTGCATGTAGCTGTCCAATTTTCCCAACACCATTTATTGAAGAGGCTGTCTTTGCTCCATTGTATGCTCTTACCACCTTTGTCAAATATTAATTGAGCATACTGTCTTGGGTCAATTTCCGGATTCTCTGATCTGTTCCACTGGTCTATGTGCCTGTTCTTGTGCCAGTACCAGGCTGTTTTGATTACAGTAGCTTTGTAGTATAACCTGATGTCCGGTATTGTGATCCCTCCTACTTTGTCCTTCTTTTTCAAGATTGCTGTAGCTATTCGGGGTCTTTTTTGGTTCCATATGAACTTCTGAAGTATTTGTTCTAGTTCTGTGAAATATGTCGTTGGTATTTTGATGGGGATTGCATTAAATCTGTAGATTGCTTTGGGTAGTATGGACATTTTAATGATGTTAATTCTTCCAATCCATGAACAAGGTATGTGCTTCCACTTTTTTATATCTTCCTCTATTTCTTTTTTCAATGTCCTGTAGTTTTCTGTAAATAGGTCCTTTACTTCTTTGGTTAAGTTTATTCCTAGGTATCTTAATTTCTTTGCCGCGATGGTAAATGGGATTGTTTTTTTAGTTTCTCTTTCTGTGAGTTCATCATTGGTGTATAAGAATGCCGTCGATTTCTTGACGTTAATTTTGTATCCTGCTACTTTGCCAAATTCATTTATTAAGGCTAGTAGATTTTTGATGGAGTCTTTAGGGTTTTCTATGTATAATATCATGTCATCTGCGAATAATGACAGTTTCACTTCCTCCTTTCCAATTTGGATCCCTTTTATTTTTTCTTCACGTCTGATTGCTGTGGCTAAGACTTCCAGTACTATGTTAAATAAGAGTGGTGAAAGTGGGCATCCTTGTCTTGTTCCTGTTCTTAAGGGAAATGCTTTTAGTTTTTGTCCATTGAGTATGATGTTGGCTGTAGGTCTTTCATATATGGCCTTTATAATGTTGAGATATGATCCCTCTATTCCTAAATTGCTGAGCGTTTTTAACAGAAATGGGTGCTGGATTTTGTCAAATGCTTTTTCAGCATCTATTGATATGATCATGTGGTTTTTATCTTTCATTTTGTTTATGTGATGTATCACATTTATTGATTTGCGTATGTTGTACCAGCCTTGCATCCCTGGGATGAATCCCACTTGGTCATGGTGAATAATTTTCTTGATGTATTGCTGGATCCGGTTTGCTAGTATTTTGTTCAGGATTTTGGCATCTATGTTCATCAGGGATATTGGCCTGTAGTTTTCTTTCTTTGTAGTGTCTTTTTCTGGTTTTGGGATGAGAATTATGCTGGCCTCATAAAACGAGTTTGGAAGTCTTCCTTCTTCTTGAATTTTTTGGAATAGTTTGAGGAGAATGGGTGTTAGTTCTTCTTTGAATGTTCGGTAAAACTCCCCCGTGAAGCCGTCAGGGCCTGGGCTTTTGTTTGCTGGGAGAGTCTTGATTACATCTTCAATTTCCTTCGTTGTTATTGGCCTGTTCAAGTTTTCTATCTCTTTCCGATTCAGTTTTGGGAGACTATGTGTTTCTAGAAATGTGTCCATTTCGCTTAGATTGTCGAATTTGTTGCCATACAAATGTTCATAGTATTTGCTAACGATCCTTTGTATTTCTGTGGTGTCAGTTGTTACTTCTCCTCTTTCATTTCTGATTTTGTGTATTTGGGTTCTCTCTCTTTGTTTCTTGGTGAGTCTAGCTAAGGGTCCATCAATCTTGTTTATCTTTTCAAAGAACCAGCTTTTTGTTTTGTTGATCCTTTGAATTGCTTTTTTGGTCTCCATGTCATTTATTTCTGCTCTGATCTTTATTATTTCCTTCCTTCTACTTGCTCTAGGGTTTTCTTTTTGTTTGCTTTCCAGTTCTTTAAGTTGTGAGGTTAGGTAGTCAATTAGAAATTTTTCTTCTTTCTTAAGGTGGGCCTGTAGTGCTATGAACTTCCCTCTCAGAACTGCTTTCGCAGTATCCCATAGGTTTTGCGTTGTTGTGTGTTCATTTTCATTGGTTTCCAGAAATTTTTTAAATTCTTCCTTGATCTCCGTGGTAACCCATTCATTGTTCAGTAACATGCTATTTAGCCTCCATGTGTTCATATGTTTTTGCATGTTCTTGTTGCAGTTGATTTCTAGTTTCATGGCATTGTGGTCTGAGAAGATGCTTGATATGATTTCAATCTTCTTGAACTTGTAGAGACTTAGTTTGTGCCCTAACATATGGTCTATCTTTGAGAATGTCCCATGTGCATTTGAGAAGAATGTGAATTCTGCAGTTTTGGGGTGTAGTTCTCTGTATATATCTATTAAATCCATTTGATCTAGTGCTTCATTTAGAGTCTCTGTTTCCTTGTTGATTTTTTGTCTAGATGATCTATCCAGTGATGTCAGTGGGGTGTTGAAGTCTCCTGCTATGATTGTATTGTGGTCGATTTCTCCTTTGAAGTCTTCCAGAAGATTTTTAATATATTTTGGTGCTCCTATATTGGGTGCATATATGTTTACCAAGGTTATATCTTCCTGTTGGATAGACCCTTTCAATATTATGTAGTGGCCTTCTTTGTCTCTAGTTATGGTCTTCAATTTGAAATCTAATTTATCAGATATGAGTATTGCTACCCCAGCTTTTTTTTCCTTTCTGTTTGCTTGGAAGATTTTTTTCCATCCCTTTACTTTCAACCTATGTGCGTCTTTTGTTGTGAGGTGGGTCTCTTGTAAGCAACATATGTGTGAATCATGCTTTCTTATCCAATCAGCTACTCTGTGTCTTTTTATTGGAGCATTCAGTCCATTTACATTTAAGGTGATTATTGATATGTACTTATTTATTGCCATTTTTGTACAGTGTGGTTCTAATTATCTTTCTATTTCTTCTAATAATTATAGCAGTCCTTTTAACATGTCTTGCAGTGCTGGTTTGGTGCTAATATATTCCCTTAGCCTTTTTTTGTCTGGGAAGCTCTTTATTTGACCTTCTATTTTGAATGATAATCTTGCTGGATAGAGTAGTCTTGGGTTCAGATCCTTGTTTTTCATGACCTTGATTACTTCATGCCATTCCCTTCTGGCCTGTAGTGTTTCTGTTGAGAAGTCAGATGATAGCCTAATGGGGTTTCCTTTGTAGGTAACCTGTTGTTTATCTCTTGCTGCCTTTAGGATTCTCTCTTTGTCTTTGATTTTTGGTATTTTAATTATTATGTGTCTTGGTGTGGGCCTGTTTGGATTCTTCTTACTTGGGGCTCTCTGTGCTTCTTGAACTTGAATGCTTTCTTCCTTCACCAGGTTAGGAAAGTTTTCTGTCACTATTTCTTCAAATATATTCTCTAACCCTTTCTCATTTTCTTCTTCTTCAGGGACTCCAATAATGCGAATGTTATTACGTTTCCAGTTGTCCCACAGTTCTCTTAAGCTATCTTCCTGTTTTTTCATTGTTTTTTCCTTTTGGTTTTCTGATTGATTGATTTTTTCTACTCTGTCTTCTAATTCACTGATCCGGTCCTCTGCTTCCTCTACTCTGCTGGTCAATCCTTCCAATGTGTTCTTTATTTCTGCTATGTCATTCTTTATTTCCACTTGGTTGGTTTTCAGTGTTTCTATATCTTTACTCATGGTGTTGATGTCCTTACTCATGCTGTTTAGTTTCCTCAAGATCATGGCTCGGAACTCTCCCTCTGATAATTTGCTTAGCTGCACTTCATTTATCTCATCTTCGGTGGAGTTCTCTTGTTCTTTCATTTGGGATCTGTTTCTTTGTTTCACCATTTTTGCTATCCCAATGGGTTTTGGGGCCTGCCAAATTTTCCCTGTGGGTGTTGGTGTTCTGGTGTTTGTGGCTTCCTCTACTGGGTTTGAATTAGCGTGGAGGGCCCTCCTTCAACACCTCTATCAAGTCTCACTTTCCTGGGTAGATATGCAAGCTCAGGAAAGGTTTAGTTATGCTCTGGCTTTTTGCCTGGAGGCTATTAGCCTCAGTTACTTGAAAAGCCTTAGGATCTCAGTTGAATGAGGACCTCCCTCAGATGTTTGCAGTGTAAGAGGGTTTCCGAGGGTGGGGCCAATGCTGGTTGTTAATGAGCCTCAATTTGCATTTCTTTACCTCTTTACCTCACCTGGAAATCTCTGAGGGAGGGGCTTCCACAGCTCCAGGAAGGAGCGAACTTCGCTGCAGGTCTGTGCAATTGGGAAGGAGGGGCTGGCCACCACTGTCCTTTGTGGCCACAGCTCAGCACCAACTCTGAGCGCCCTCCAAATCCCAGGTGTCCCCTCAGAGTTCCAGTCCAGTCCGCCCTCCCTCTGTCGGAGCCCCAGGTGAGAGGCTGTGGCTGTTTAGCGGTCTGTCCCGGCTCTCTGCGCTTTGGAGTAGCTGGGGCTCTTAACCCCGAGGGCGGGCACCGCCACCACCGCTCCCGGCTACGGTCGCCGCGCTGGGGCCGCTGTTCCTAGCCGGGGCTGTCGCTCCTAGCCGGGGCTGCCGCTCCCAACCGGGGCCGCGGCTCCTAGCCGGGGCCGTAGCTCCCCACCGAGGGCGTCTTTCACAGCTGGGGCCGCAGTTTCCCGCCGCGGGCGCGAGTTCCCAGCCGGGACCGCAGTTCCCCGCCGCGGGCGCGAGTTCCCAGCCGGGACCGCAGTTCCCCGCCGCGGGTGCGAGTTCCCAGCCGGGACCGCAGTTCCCCGCCGCGGGCGCGAGTTCCCAGCCGGGACCGCAGTTCCCCGCCGCGGGCGCGAGTTCCCAGCCGGGACCGCACTTCCCCGCCGCGGGCGCGAGTTCCCAGCCGGGACCGCACTTCCCCGCCTCGGGCGCGAGTTCCCCGCCGAGGGTGTGGCTCCCAGCCGGGGCCGCGGCTCCCAGTCGAGGACGCAGCTCAGAGCCGGTGGCGACGCCCACAGCCGCGGGCAGAGCTCCCAGCCGGGGCCGGAGCTCACAGCCAAGGTCGCTGCTGTCCGTGGGCTCCTAGCCGCCACCCTCACGCGTCTCCGCAGATCCTACCAGGCTCAGTCAGTGTCCCTGGTTGTGTGGTCCTCTCCCACTGCTTTTCTGTTGCTTTTTCCGACGATTTGTTTTTATTTTAGTTGTAATTCCCGTTTGATCCTGGGAGATCGTCTGTGTAGCTTCCATTCACTCCACCGCCATTTTCTCCTCCATCTCTTTTTGCAGCTTCTAACAGAAAGATGCTATAAATAAAAATGTTTTCCTATTTAGAAGTCATGAAGTGTCTCAGTCCTGAGAATGCGCCTCCTTGACCTCCAGCTCCAGGAGCACAAGGAACAGGTCCCAGCCGCTGCTCCCTGAAATCCCCCGTGGTTTGTGCTGAAGACACAGCTGTGCACGACGCCCAGACACTGGCTGACTTGGCGGGGAAGGTGAGGCAGGGCCATTCCTGGGAGACGCAGGTGTCGTCTGATGGAAATTTTTGGCTCAGGAAATTCCTGACAAATTTCATGGTACTTCCTGAAATGCAGGGAAGTTCAGGAAATCTCCACCTTTCATGGACTGACATTGACTGTGTGCTGACAGTTCCCTCAGGCTCATAAATCCCTCTGCATTTTTCTTTCTCTGAATGAAAATGCCAGTTCTGATACTTGAGAATGTTGCTATAAGTAAAATAAAAATTTTAAAACACAGAGTCAGTAGTCGTTGTTACACAATCAGAAGTCTAGAGAGACCCTTGGAGAAACTGTTATCTGGAGAGGAAGCCGAGAGTCTCAGAGGAAACAGCCATAAACAACACCTGCACCTGCTCCTGGGGCTGCAACACAGAGTCGGTGGGTCCTGAGCGCCCCCTGGTGTCCTGAGTGCCCCATGGTGTCCTGAGTGCCCCATGGTGTCCTGAGCGCCCCCTGGTAACCTAAGCGCCCCTTAGTGTCCTGAGCGCCCCCTGGTGTCCTGAGCGCCCCTGCAGCCCCACACTCTTGTCTCCCTCAGGAGGTTTGTGTCTGGGCTCACACTGACTTCCCCTCACTGTGTCTCTCACACAGAAATACACGGCCGTGTCCTCGGCTCTCAGGAGGTTCAGCTCCATGTAGGCTGAGCTTGTGGATGTTTTTCAGGTCATGGACACTCTGCCCTGGTACTTCTGAGCGTAGTTTGTGTCACCATTGTTAGGGTTAACACGCCCCATCCACTCAAGCCCCTGTCCTGGGGCCTGTCGCACCCAGTTCACGTAGTGGTCAGTGAAGGTGTACCCAGAAGTTTTGCAGGAGACCCTCCCTGAGGCCCCAGGCTTCCTCACCTCGGCCCCAGACTGCACCAGCTGCCCCTGGGAGTGGACACCTGTGGAGTGGAGACAGGAGTGGGTGGAATTCCCCCTGACTGTCCCTGCTCCCCTCCTCAGCCCAGGGACTGGGGAGCCCTTACCTGTAGCCACTGCCACCAGGAGGAGGGTTCTCCAGCTCCAGTCCATGGTGAGGGGCTGAGCTGTGGGCAATTCTGTAGGGAGGGTGTGGCTGTGGGTGATGCTCTCAGGGCACAGACTTTTCCATATTTAACCTGGTCAACCTCATCTCATTTGCGTATTCATGAGGAAGAGTATTTCATAGCTGACGACTGAACCCCACCTGAGAGACGCTGGAGGACACAGGGACCGTGCTCAGTGGGAGTCTGAGGGTCCACGTACTAATCCTTGTGGGAGGACAGGTGTCCTCCACCACATCCCTGAGCTCTGTGCACACTGAGCCCCTCTCTGAGGAACAAGCCCCACAGGACATGCTCCTCAGTGTGAACCACCTTTGAGTCACACGGGGACCTCCTGGACCAGCTCTGGGCTTTGGTACCTGAATGTTCATTCCTGGATCAGTGTGTCTACAAAGTGCTGCACCTGGTTAGGTAATAAAGCCATCCCTGACCCAGCTTTTTACAATCCAGAAGCTCTAGAAATACCCACTTTGTGTGTGGTTCTTATGTTTATGGAGGTTGGTAATGCTGTGTTTGAAAAGGATATTAGTACTCACTTCAGCATTCTTGTCCAACTTTCTGTTTGGATTGTTTTTATGAAAAGAGGAAGACCCGGCCCTCAGAGGAAATCCCTGTGCAGCTCGTGCCGCACCTGCTCCTGGGGCAACAGCCCTGTGCTCGAGGGTCCTGAGGGCCCCCTGCTGCCTAGTCATTTCCCCTGCAGGGGAGGGTCCTTCAGGACTCACAGGGCATTGACTTCTCAGTGTCTCTACTCCAGTAGTAAAGGCTGTGCCCTGATTTCAGAATGTTCTCTCAGGGATATCATATGCTTTTGACATTGATGTACATGGTGAACTGGCCTTACTGAACCCCATGAGTCTTGGGGAGACCCCAACACAGGACTTTATAAAGCTACCACGGAGCCCTTTTCTGAAACTGCCAGATGGACTAACTCAACTGAACCTCCCTGATTCCAAAAGCTCTCGGGTGCTCTGCAGCCTCTGTGTCCTTAGGTCCTGTGGTTGAAGGTGCAATTTGAGTATCACTGCAAGTGGCTCCAATCCCAGTGCATTCTACCATTCAAAAATCACACACACACACACACACACACACACACACACACACACACACACTGTGATGACTTTCACTGTTATGAATCCAGAGGTGCCCTTCTTCCCTGAACCCAGCTCATGGGCAGTGACCACAGATGGATTCTAGGCCTGGAGTGACTTTCTTTGGAAGCTGATCAAATGCACCCACGATGCACAAGCAGACTTTGCAGAGCACATGTCTTGTGTTTCTCTGTTCTTGCAGGTCCTGTGAACCCAGATGCTGATTAGAACGGATCAGACCTGTTCCAGGGAGGGAAAGAGGAGGAGCTGGTTCCCCATTGACTGCAGGGCCCTGTTGCTGAGAGTCCCCTGCAGACCCCACACCTGTATTAGTGGACCCCTGAGAGTGGTAACGCTGAGGAGATAGCATCGTAGTCAGCTGTCAGGTGAGGCTCCTCTCCCAGGTCACCTGGTGGGCGGGGCTGCAGTGGGTAGCTGAGTGAGGTCGGCTCTGTGAGGGACACTCTGGCTTCCACAGGACACCTGGTTTCAGGACAAGCTTGGTGTTCATCCATTCTTGTTGCTTCATCAGGTAGTCATCTTCCCTCCTCACCACCTGTCCCTTGGATCTTATTCACCACATCTCTGTCCTACTGTCCCCTCAGATTTGTGTCTGGCCTCACACTGAGCTCCCCTCATTGTGTGTCTCTCACAGTAATACACAGGCATGTCTTCGGCTCTCAGGCTGATCAACTGGGGATGGTCACTCTGGTCAGAGGTGCTGGGCTCTCCCACAGAACATATAACGATCTTAATGTATAACTAACACATTCTCCATCAGAGATCTTATTCAGAAATTCATTCTGTGTGTAGATCTGTCATTTATTTTCCTAAATGCAATATGTGGTGGGACAAACGTATTTAATTTAGCAATCTCTAATTCACCCCTGTTTTCTGTGCTGGGCCTGTTTTGGTGAATCACACAGACCCACAGACCTGCTGAGCCTCACGGTCCAGGGGCATCGGCTGCAGCAGCCACAGGGACAGAGAGGTTCTGGCACCAGGAGTGAGGCCTGCTGGGAAACTGCCCAGAACTGGACGGGACTTAGACCTGGGTGAGGGGAGGAAGCTGGACGTGTTCTGAGTCACAGGACAGAGATGTGGCTGATGTTCATGGACAGAGTGTTACTGGACATGTGGGTTTAAACCTCATTCAGTGATGAACCAGGAGGACATGCAGGGCATGATAGACACAGCTTCTGTCATCGTAGGAAACACCTGAGTGATTGTGACCAGGAGTTTGTCAGAATAGAAACGTTAAAGGTTCTGCAGGTAGGGATCAAGGGAAATAAGGAAAGTGTCATTGCAAAGGGGGGAAGGAGATTCCTGTTACCCACATGCACCTGATCACAGAGTCTCTGTCTGTGAGGTAACAACTTCATAGGTCCAGGGGTTAGCACTTGGACACTGGTGGGGTCATTACTCACATGGTCAAACCATGCTTCACCCTACCTGCACAATTTATTAGGGCCCCATTTATGAAATCCCTCAACCCTTAGAGGGAAGAGTGGACACCCCTCCCTGCAGGACCCATGGTGCTGGTGTGTCTGTGTGAGGGGCCCTCATGTCATTGACCAGGACCCTGTCTCAGTCCATCGTCATCGTCATCTTCATCATCACCATTTGCTTACTTATAGTTGTTCTTCTCATTGTCTGTAAACTTGGTTGTTGACCACATATAATGACCCCTAATCTCACTTTTGGCCCATTTTTTATGGTTGTTAAGTGGTATTGGTAGTCAGACTGTGTTTTACTTTTTGTTTGAGTGCTTACAACTGATGCCTCTTCTTACATTCCTGCCTCTTCTCCATCTGCCCCTCACTGGGATCAGATGAGAAAGGTTCGGTTTACTCTTAAACGTCATTGGGAGATTGAACCACACAAGTCCATGGAAGCAGAATTCCTCCCCCTCCCCACCACCTCACCTAAACAAAAGCCCTGAACCATCCTCCTTTCCTGGTCTATCAAAGCTCCTCTGACCTTCTGAAGGGAGGTCAACTGGGCGGTTTTCAGATCTTGGATATTGTAAGTAACGCTGCTATGCACATGGGGTGTATACATTTTTTCTGATTTGTGTTTTGGGATAATTAGGATATATTTTCAGAGGTAGATTCACTGGGTCAAAAAGCAGTTCTATTTTATGTTTTTGTATTAATTACTTTATCTTTGTTTCAGATGTTTCTCCATTGCCCCCCTAAACACCATCCTCCTGATCCCCCTTCCCACAGCATTGTTGTCTATGTCCATTGGTTATGCATATATGTATGTAAGTTCTTTGGTTTATATTGCCCTCCTCGCCGCCGCCCTCCTCTGGGGTTTGTCAGACTGAACATTCTATTTATTTATTTAGGAAACTCCATAGCATTTTCCACAGTGGCTGCACCAATCTGCTTTCACACCAATAGTGCACCAGGGTCCTGTTTTCTCCACTTCCTCCCCAGCACTGGGTGTTTGTTGAGGTATTGATAGGCGCCATTCTGGCAGGTGTAGCTGTCGTTTCAATTTGCACGTCTCTGGTGGTCAGTAATGTGAGCATTGTTTCATATGTCTCATGGCCATCTGTACGTCCTCTTTGGAGAAGTTTCTATTCAGGGCATTGGCCCATATTTTAATTGGATTGTAAGTCTTACTGGTATTGAGTTGTATGTAGTTTTTAAATATTTTGGAATTTAAGCCCTTATCAAATGTACCTTTGGCAAATAGACCACAGCTTTTCTAACTCAGAGATGTTAGAAGTAAACATTGAATCAAGAACCCAGAGAGGTTCCCCGAGGGAAACTGTGACATGAAGAGGAAACCTCACAGGAAACCAGCCCAAACCTCCAACTGCACCAGCTCCTGAGATGGTCCTTGTGTTCAGGGAACCTGAGCGCCCCCTGGTGGTCGCAGCTTCTCCTGCAGGGAGGTTTGTGTCTGGGCTCACACTGACTTCCCCTCACTGTGTGTCCTGTACAGTAATACATGGCCGTGTCCTCGGTGGTCACGGATCTCAGCTGCAGGGAGAACTGGCTCTTGGACGTGTCACTGGAGATGGTGGTGCGGCTCTTGAGGGACGGGTTGTAGTTAGTGATACTAACACTACCATGTATGTACCCAATCCATTCCAGCCCCTTCCCTGGTTTCTGTCGGATCCAGCTCCACCAGTTATTACTGAGTGAGCCCCCAGGGACAGAGCAGGTGAGGGAGAGGGTCTGCGAGGGCTTCACCAGTCCTGGTCCCGACTCCTGCAGCTGCACCTGGGACAGGACACCTGAGGACAAGGAGCATCAGACCCTGTCAGTCACATGCAGTCACAACCACCCCATAGACCCCTGTCTGACCTGTGAGACCCTCACCTTGGGGGGCTGTCACCAGGCACAGGAGAAGACCCAGGAGTCTCATCTTCTTCTAGACCACGGCTCTGCCTTCCCCAGAGACCTCAGCCCTGTGAGAGGAGAGAGCTGTGAGCCTCCCGAACCCAGAGGAGGATTTACCCTGGAGCTTGAGGAGAAATTTGCATGTGGGGCAGCCTGTTCCTTATAAGTGGAGGGACTAAAGTCAGGCTGCCCTGGTTCTTCTAGGGCTCTGTGGGGGCGTCCCTTCCCTTGATCTCACTCTGTATGTAAGTCAGGGATTGAGGATCACCTGGTTCAAGGGAACTACTGGAGTCAGCTTAATGGACGTGCTCATTTCAAATAAATGGCAGAAGAGATGAATAGATTATAGTTTTAATTTCTCATACATCGTTCAAATAGATTTTAGGGGATTACATTTATTTAGGTAGTTTCTTAATCCAAACTATTTAATGTATACACAACTGTCAAAACTTTTAAGTAAACAATTATATTTTATTTAAGTAAACAATTATATAATATTGTATATTATATATACAAATAATTTCTACTTTGTTTTGAAAATCACAAAATCAAGGACATTCATTCTGAGTATCTTGTTCGTTTAATTTTTGTCATTACTTTGGTCCAAGGAGCTATGACCCAAGAACAGGGCATTGTCAGACACTGGATTTATTTTTATTTTGTTTTATTTTTTAAAAATGATATTTCTTACAAGTTCTGAGTAACCCTCTTCTACCTTTTTTCAGGTTATTAATAGAAACATTTTTTTTCTTACAATCCTTGCAAAACTCTTTCAGAATCTAAGCCCTTGATTCTTGATGTTGAAAATTTTGTAATTGTGTCCTTCGGTCCCTCTACCCTTGTGCAAGCCCATGGTATATCTCAGAGTCACTGAACCAATTACATCAGAAATGATCATATTTTTACATGGAGAAATCGTTGAAAATAAATAAGAGTAATTATTCATGTGTACAATTCAGAATCTTTCATATGTTGTCATTGTGAAGGCAGCAGATTAACTGGCCCATGTTCTCAGTTTGGTATTTCCAGTGGTGCTGGAGTTTAGAAGGAGACAAATGAAGAGATTTCCTATCACGGATTTGCTCAAAGGAAAGTAAACCCTGACTGAAACATTCACTCCCAACCCCCCTCCCTCTGACCCTTTGGATAGTCACCGTGGTCAGAGTTCCTGGGCTCCTGAAATAATCTCTAACATCCTTAATGTATAATAAACACATTCTCCCATAAGACACATGGTAGGAAAATATATTCTCAGTGTACCTTGTCTTTTCATTTCCTTCATGAAATATTTGGTGGAAAATGTTTCTAATAGTAACAATTTTCAATTTATCAAAATTTTCTCTAATGGGCCCAGTTTTTTTTAATTTTATGTAACAGCTGACCAGAAAGTGTCACTCTCCATTGGCCATGGGAGGGGAACCCTGATATGAATACAGTGGGCAGTAAACCCAATAGAGAAATGTTGGTTGGAATCCTTAACATCATTGAAATCTGCTTGCTGTGTCCTCTGACCAGGAGACCAACTTTCCTTGGCATGAAGCCCTGATTCATATCAAAGATTAATTCACTTGATTGGACTTTACTCTGTGAATCACCCTGCTGTATGTAGCATAGAAAACTAGACTAACCCCTGAGAAATTATATCATGTAGACGTCAGGCAGATGAGGAAGGAACCTCAAAGGACGTGAGGAAGATGCTGAGCAGAGGTGACAGAGACAGGATCCCAGAGGGTATTTCACGAGGATGAAAGTGACCAGGAGGACGAGGGTGCAGAGAGGTCGTGAGAGGGACACATGAGGAGATGACCTGGAGCTGACGTCCGGGAAAGTGAATGTCCCAGTGAGAGCCCTGCATGGAGCTGTGTGTGCAGGACTCACGTGGGACAGTGAGAGAGCGAGGCCCTGGCGAGTGTGAGCACCTGGGGGATGAACTCTCAGTGTGTGCAGACGGGGACACCTGGGTGGGCGGACGTAGGTTTTGAACCATGTTCTCCAGGGCAGGTGCTCAGATGACCACCTCTCAGGGGATGCTGGGAGCAGGACTGTGGGGTGATGGTGACCCCTAGTGGTGACTTTGAGCCATGCGGGTTGCAGGACCCTGGGGACTGAACCAGCTGCCTCTCCATCCATCCAAGACCAGGGGAGGGAAGAGCTCACCTTTAAGGTCAGGCTTTTCCTCTCTGAATAGGAGAGAGACGCAAGACTCCGACGATGAGGGTATTTTGTATCATTGCAACGTCCTCATTAGTGACGCACATGGGAGTATCCCTGGTCAATTTGGTATTTTTAGCGTTTTTGAAGGACCTGCTGAAATGATAGTTTTAGAAAGTGTGAATGAGTAGAAAAGGCAGCTGAACATATTGTTTCCAGTAAGCATAGCCGTGGCTGGGTAGTTAGCTGGTTGGATTGTCATCCTGTACCCTGAAAGGCTGTGGGTTCAGGTCTTGGTCAGGGCACACACCTACGTTGTGGTTGTGATCCTTGTTTGGGGAGCGGGTGGGAGGCAACCAACTGATGTTTCTCTTTCCCGTCCTTTCTCTAAATACAATGAGTGAGGAATAAATACATAAATACATAAGTATAGTAGGTGCAATGTTTGTTCAAAGACACATTCTCTGCAACACACTCACACACACTGATGCTTTCCATGGTAATGAACCCCAAATTTCACTTGTCCCCTGTACCCAACACATGGGCAGTGCCCCCTCACTGACCTTAAACTACTTCCTTCACAAACAGAAGAAATCAAACATGATTGAAGTGTAGACAGGGCTGTGCCTGTACCTGAGGTTTCCTGTTCTCCCAGCACCAGGAACATGGCACCTGTAGCAACTGCCCTTCTAGCAGGTGTGGGTGCACCAGGAACTGTGGGGATCACTAAGAACAAGACAAGGCCCTAAGGGTCAGGCTGTCAGGTGGCATTCACGTGGGACTCAGGCATTGGGATTTTCAAACACTGAGTTTAATCCACTCTGATTACTCTGAGAAAACCTTAAAGGGAATGAGTGGCAGACCTCAGCGTATCGAACGAACTGCAGCTGAGAGGTGGAAACTCAGAAAATCCAGGGAGTTGGAGACTCTGACAACACACAGACCCAGAGATGAGCAGGCTGTCAATAGGCTCCGAGGAGACGCTTGTTTGTCAGGACCTGCACCTCCAACCCCACAGAGAATCTCCTCACAGCTGCAGGCCTGTAATCTGTAACCCCTTACCCATCGTTATCCCCATGTCTGTAATCTGTAACCCCTTACCCATCGTTATCCCCCATGCCTGTCATTTGTAACCCCTTACCCATCGTTATCCCCATGCCTGTAATATGTAACCCCTTACCCATTGTTATCCCCATGCCTGTAATCTGTAACTCCTTACCCATCATTGTGTGATTTTTGTCTTTGTTTCTGATAAAACCGAATCACTCCGGTCTCTTTTCTGGAGCCTGGCGGATCCAAGTTATATAATATTCACTGAACGTGAATCCAGAGCCTTTGCAGGAGAGTCAGAGACCCCACGGCCTGTTTCAGGTCACCTCCAGTCTCCTGCAGCTGCACCTCACTTTGGACACCTGCAGACAACAGACATAGTCATTAGGAGAGGCCACACACACACACACACACACACACACACACACACACACACACACACGTCCCCAGGTCTCCGTGATGCTACCATGTAAGAGCGTCCAAGCGAGAGCCCAGATCAGCCCAAACGTCATGGTGCTTCCTCGGGGTTGACTCCTGCAGTGAATGGAAAGTGCAGCGTCCCTGGGGTGGGGCTGCTCTCCCAGAGGTGCAGGGACAGGGCTGGGCTGTGTTTATGAGCTCCAGAAACTCTCCATGTACATGGGCTCCTCCCTTTAAAGACAGGGAAGTGGAGTTTCTGGGTGAGGGACAAGCACCCCCTTGTGAGTGTGGAGACTTTTAGAAGGGCCTAGGTAGTCTGTGTGCCGTAGAGAAATTGTTGCTGTTGATAAACTCCAAAACCCGTCAGTCAAACAGGACTGAATATACAATGATACCCACATCCACAGAGGGCCGTGATATTCCAATTCAGTATAGAATCTTCCTGTGGTCCTAGGGGGCTGTATGAGCACCCAGGACATGTCCCTGTGTGATCTCTGAGACTGGATTCTTCACTCTGTGTCTTCACTGAGATCCTCCTGTGTTTAGGTGTGTAACAGTTGATTGTTATTATTATTTTTTTCCATTATTGATTTTAGAGAGAGAAGAAGGGAGAGGGAAAGAGAGATAGAAACATGGGTGAGAGAGAACATCGATTAGCCGCCTTCTGCATGGCACCCACTGGGAATTGGGCACACAACCTGGGCATCTGCCCCAACCAACATTGAATCAGCAACCACTTGGTACATGGGTCAATGGTCAAACAGTGAGCCAGGCTGGCCAGGACAAACATTCACACTTCAAATCCTAACATCCAGCATGGTGGTGTCAGGAGGTGGGGCCTTGGGAGGAGCAAAGGTCATAAGGGTGGGGTTCTCATGAGAGGGGTTAGTGCCCTCATAAAAGAGGAAAGAGGATACTCCCTTGTTCCATGTGCCCACTGAGATTACAGCAAAGTCAGAGTGAACCCAGAAACAAACCTCCCTGAGGGACACAGGCGGGTCAGTATACAGGGGTGCTCAGGACACTAGGGGGCTCACTAAACGCCAAAGGGAAGGCCAAGGGATGTCCATTTCACCTGACAATGAACATGTGCATCCCTGTGAAAGTGATCCCAGGATGAGTCTAAACTGGCTGCTTCTTCTTCATATAAATGGACTATGCAAACGAATATGATCTCTGACGGAGGAACTCTCCCCCTAAGTAGCATTGTTGAGACTTGGTTTCTGTTCAAGGTTGACTGGACCACAAGGTGCCCAAACTCTTGCCTGAAAGTTATTTCCGGGTTTGTTCATAGTGTGTTTACAGGTGAACTTTCCCTTGGAATTGGTGGCTGAGAAAAGCAGATTGTTTTTCCCAATGTGGAAAACAATGATCCTGGACCCTGTGTATCCACAGGAGCCTGGGTGTGTCTGCTCAGTGTGTGGAGCTGTCCACCCTCAGAGCCCTGTGGACAATGAGGGGACACTCAGTCCCCACGGAGGGGAGCTTTCCCCTTGGAATGGGGAGAAGGAGACCTAGCCCAGCAAAGTCCTGTGGTCCTAGGGGGCTGTGTGCACAACCAGGACATGCCCCTGTGTGATTTCTGAGACTGGACCCTCCACTCTGAGTCATCATTGAGATCCTCCTGTGCTGAGGTGTGTATCAGTTGATGGTTATATTTATTGCTGAATAATATTCCATTGAAAGGTGTTTCCTAGTTTGCTTATTTATAGAACTGGAAGGACCTTGAGGTTGTTTAAAGATTCTAATACAGCCCTGGCCGGTTTGACTCAGCGGTTAGAGCCTTGACCTGCGGTCCAGAGAGACCCGGTTTCAGTTCTCGCTAAGGGCACGTACCTAGGTTGCAGTTTGTTCCCGGCCCTGGTTGGGTCGTGCGGGAAACAGCCACTCGATGTGTCCCTCTCACATGGATGTTTCTCTCTCTCTCTCTTCCTCTCTCTCCCTCCCACTCTGTCTGAACAAAAAATGGAAAAATATCCTCAGGTGAGGATAAAAAAAAAATTCTAATACAGAGATGTTTAAATATTTGGTTGTAGGGTTTTTTTCCCCCATGGGGTGGGGGTTGTATTTTGTATGAACATAAAGATTCATTCTTTTGGGGTAAACACTCTTAGTGGGACCATTGAGATACATGTTGGGTATATATTTAATTTAAGAACAAATCACATTATGTGATTAATATAATCAAATTATGAAGAAAGAATAACAGGAAACAAAGGGACCCAGAAAAGGAGAGAGGCCCAGTCATTACCAATATGTCATCTGCACACACAGTGTCACCTCCTCACTTGTCCGCAGTGAGAATATGAGAAGTTAGAGCCACAGAGAAAAATCGAGAATCCTCCTGGATGCAGATGAGAGCTGAGAGGAAATCCCTGCTCCCAACAGGAAGCCCCTCCTTCCCCCTCACTCTGCACCTGGGCTCCTGTGCTGTTCTCTGTGGTCGGTGGGTCCTGAGCGCCCCCTGGTGTCCTGAGTGTCCCCTGCAGCCCCACCCTCCTGTCCCCCTCAGGAGGTTTGTGTCTGGGCTCACACTGACTTCCCCTCACTGTGTGGTGCACAGTAATATAGGGCCGTGTCCTCGGCTCTCAGATTGTTCATTTGCAGATGCAGTGTGTTCTTGGAGTTGTCTCTGGAGATGGTGAAGCGGCCCTTCACAGAGTCCGCATAGTTTGTGATACTACTATCATAATTAATTTCACCAACCCACTCCAGCCCTTTCCCCGGAGCCTGGCGGACCCAGTGCATGTGGTAACTACTGAAGGTGAATCCAGAGGCTGCACAGGAGAGTCTCAGAGACCCCCCAGGCTGCACCACGCCTCCCCCAGACTCCACCAGCTGCACCTCACACTGGACACCTGCAAACACAAAGACGCACGGTCAGGAAACTGTCACACGTTCACTGTTTCCCCTTCATCCACACACACACTCAGTGTTTCTTGTTTTCCATAAATTACCTCTTAAAATAGAAACAAGGAAAACCCAGCTGAGCCCAAACTCCATGGTGAGTGCTCTGTGTTCAGTCCTGATCAGGGAATGAGGTCACCTGGGGATCCCAGGTCAGGGCTACTGTTCCAGAGCTGCAGTGTCGGGGTCGGGCTGGATTTTATGGGCAGAGGGGGCCCTATTTGCATGTCCCCCTACTATATAGGGAGCTCTGGGGTTGGAGAACTGCAGAGAGGTAGTGCCTCTGTGAAGGTGCGAGTGTCCTGGGGGAGAATCTTGGTCATGGTAACATTTCAATAACAAAATGAGAATCATAGGGACTTTGGGGGCATGTTCAAGTGTCCACATCTGGTAACAGGGAGTCCAGCATCTGGCCTGTGCTCCTCCCCACTGGTCCCTATGACTCCCCTGATCCAACTCCAGGGCAGAGCAGGACCTGCCCAGTGAGGGTGCAGACCCCTTGTAGGTAATGAGAGCATGAATGAAGTTCTGTATTCTGGTTTTACCCACACATCAGGGCTGCAGTCAAGCAGACATGTGGAAAAAGACCACAGGCTGCTGATCTTCTAAGAGTGGACATCTTGTACAGGGTGTGTAGGTGGCCTTGGCCCTGAGTATCTCTGGCATCCTGACCTTCAAGGAGACAAAGAAGAGATAATGATGCTGAGAACATGCTTCTCTATCCCTGGGACTCTGAGACACTGAGAAGTCAGTGAGATTCATGGAGCTGATGGAGAGGCTCTAGGTTTCCAACACCCAGAAGTCCATGTTCAGAGGGTCTGTCTGCATAGACAGTAATGAAAACCTTAAAGAAGGTGATATAATAGAACAATTAGTGATACATATGTAAGTCATAATACCTGTGATCAGCAAGAAGGCTCATATTGAAGGTTAATTACTCATCTATGAAACAGAGACCTTTGCAGTTTAAATTCACAGTGAATGCCATGGTGATATGAGTTGAATTCATCACAGGGCCTGGGCCTTGTCAAGTGTGTTATTACAGCTGACAGAGTTTATTGTAAAAAGGGACAGCTCTGTGTTTCCACAGTTTTCAGATAACAGTGTGTCGTGTCCTCATGTAATACACGTCTTTACAGAGCATGGAGATAAAGCCTGGACAGTAGACGAGCCCGGAACCCACCTCCTCCTGGGGGACGTGAGCTCAGTGGGTCCTGAGCTCCCCAGGTCCTGAGAGCACGTTTTCCTTCAAAGCCCGCAGAGGACTGGAGACTCCTCATCGCCTTCCTCTCATCCAGCCTGGGGGTCGGGTCCATTTCCGCAGAAGCTCTATGGACCCTGCTGTTCACAGGACGTCCCCTCCTCGTTCTTTCCGTCCACTGACCCTGCCCTCCGCTCCTTGGCTGAGAATCCCCTGTTGTCTCTGCTGCACCACAGGGGAGCCCCGTGTCCCTCTCCTGTGGCGATGCCCCCACTGCAAGAGCCTTGAACAAAATCTTCCTTTATTTCTGGAATATAATGAACATAACAGTGGGAGGAGCAGGGTAGTCCGGAGGACGTGGAAGTGGGGTACAGGCTGACATCTGCCAGAAGAGGGGCGGGGGAGGGGAGAGATGAACACAGAACTTGTACGTATGTACTCATAACCAATGGACATGGACAACAAAACGGGGACGGGACAGGGAGGGAAGGGGAGGGGGGTGTCAACGGGGGAAAAAAAGGAGAATCATCTGTAACATAAGTAAATTAATAAAAAAAAAAAAATAAAAAATAAAAAATAAAATAAAATAAAATATAGCGACTGTCAGAGAATCTTCCACCAGGATGGAAGTGGGATATGTAAGGTTCTCCAGGCAGGTTGCGCATAAATCCACTCAGGACGCGTCCTGGGACAGGATTGTGGAGACGACAGTGCCCCTGGTGGTTGATCTGAGCCACACAGGCTGACGACGCTGGGTCTGAACCAGCTTCCTGAGACAAGGCAGGGGTGTCTGCCACAAGGAAGTCCTTCCTGGCATTTTGAAACGGTGGCAGCCCTTCTTTCTTGTACACAACTGGTCGCTGTAAGGTCTGCTCCTAGCATACTGATGTCTCTACCCTGCACTCCATCTTCCCTCCCTCAGCCCTTTAGGGAAATGCTTTCACCCAGCCCTTGAGTGAAAGGGCAGCCCTTGAGGAGTTTCTGGCAAATATTTAACAACCTGTCCTCAGAAAAATAAGAAAAAGTACTGGATTGCAGTTGTATGCTGTTTTCTTCTGTGTAAATATTCCCACCATGAATGATTTCAAGCTACCCATCTGGAGTTGAAAGAGATACCCACAGTCAATGCCAGAGACCTAGAGCTGGCTCCAGCCCACCACTCCTGCTGTCCCTTACCCAACATTGACTGGTGGGCTGACATTGGCAACATTCCACACACAGGGGACACATGACCCAGACATGGCCAATCCCCAGGCCCAATCCCTTTGCCTTAGGTGGATGTGTGACCCAGTTTGGGTTATTCAAGGTCTTGATAAGGAATTTGATAGTGGAAAGCTAGAGAGAAGTCCTTTTGCCTTTGAATAATGAGCTGCGATGTTATAAACTCAGAATTTCTAGTGCCTTGTTCTCCATGCATATGTGGTGGGAGAGAATGAGGCTCAGTAGAGAATGGGAGAAATGATGGAGGGAATATGAGAGAGAGAGAGAGAGAGAGAAAGAGAGAGAGAGAGAGAGAGAGAGAGAGAGAGAGGAACACATCATGTTTTCAGTATCTTTTACAGCTATATGAGCCAAAGTATCCATTAGTTGCTTACATTAATTTGAACTGAATTTGTCTAACTTGTCGTTTAGTATATACCTGGCATATTCAAACAGTAAAATACTACAAAACTATTAAAACTATTTAGAAGCATAATAATTGACATTTGAAGATGTTCTTACAATTACCATGAATTTTATTTTTAATCTTAAAAAGATTTTTAAAAATGGATACAGGTTGAAGTCCCGTGTGTTCTGTGGTCTCCGGATGCCCACTGCCCCTTGAAAGTCAGCATCTCAATGGCCACATGACCCACACTATACGTATATTGATTTTCCATCCAACAGAACCATACACAGAATAAGCTTGGACCCTAATCTGAGTTCACGACACAAAGGTCTGTAGAAGTGATCGATACAGGTAACTACATTTTCCTTCAAAAAACAAAAGCACAACAAAACCTCTCTCCTGATACTGTACACAGTATCTTAGGACCATCCATTTCCAAGGCTGCTCAGAGAGCGGTCTGATTCCCATGGTTGCAGAAGTTGAAATTTTGATTCTGAAAATGCCCACACATTCTTGCTCATTTTCATTTATTTATTAATGAAGCTGCCACAGAGCTCGGAGGGTTATGGCGCTGCTGCCCCCATGGCTCAGAGCATTCCCCAGCCACATGGTCTCGGGTCAGTACTCACCCCTGTAAGAATCAGTTGCCTCATGTGTCAAACGAGAGTATTTATATTCTGGGAGGTTCCTATTTTCTATCTGCCCTGCAATCCATGCCAGCACTTTTTCTGAAAATTTCCTGTTTCTACCCTGTAATCTACGTGACTGTCCTGACAGTTGCCAAGGTGGTGAAATACGGGTGAGCTGGTCTCCTCTGCAGCCCACCCACGTACCCATACCGGGCTTTTCCTTCCCACAAGTGCTGTTACTTGGTGGGTCAGGTTTCCTGTGCTCTGCTTTGGGGGACTTGTGAGTGTCCTGGACTGATGATGAAGACAGTGTCCACAAGGGGCTCTGCAAAGTTTGGGGCATCACTGGACGCTCGGGTGCTGGAGCACACCCGGCTGAGGTCGAGCACCTGGTCGTGCAGCCATGCTCTGCCCAAGGACAATGACAGTCGCTGCCATAGTTTTCTGTAAGGGCAAGGATAGTCCATCCCTGACTCCCCTGTGATCTGTCTGGTCTGGAGATTGTGTCCTCTTCTGAGACATTGGCCCCACCGCTTCCTTCCTCTCTCTCAGTCCAATAACCCTCAGCCATCTTCCTTCCAAGTAGAGCAGTGGGAATCATTTTCTTCCCTCTTTTTTGCTTTTTAATCTTTTCTTTCTTTCTTTCTTTCTTTCTTTCTTTCTTTCTTTCTTTCTTTCTTTCTTTCTTTCTTTCTTTCTTTCTTTCTTTCTTAAACAGAGACTCTTTGACACACTTCCTTTAGGGACTTCCTTTCGCATCTCAAGAGACTAGTTAGGAAGCATTAAAAACAAAACAAAACAAAATCCAACCAGCCAACAATAGTCAAACGAAACTTAGAAATGAATACAAATGTGCATGTTTTTTTTTTTCTTTTTACTTTCCTTGCTTAAAAAATGCTAACTAGTCTGGGTTTCTCTAACCAATGGAAGGGAGAATGACAGTATATGAAAGCAAGTAAAATCAGACATACTAATATTTCAATACTATATCTCAGCTGTGATCACTGCAGACATTGGGAGTGACAAACCAACCCAGCCTGTTCGAGGACAGTCCTCTGCTCCTGCCACCCATGGGCTTGTCCATCACTGTGATCTTCAGCTGGTGGGGCCACCTGGACGACAGTGACACAAGGTGTGAGTCTGGTTACTGGTGCCCTGAGGTCTGCTGCCCGCTGGACGAGAGACCTGCAATCCTAACTGATGACCCATCAGCCCTGATGAGGGGATCAAAAGACAATCCTCAGACTCAGGAAATATACTGTGAAATCCCATTTTGGTAAAGGACTAGTGTCATGAACACACAGCACATTTGAAAGGAGAGAAGAAAAACTGAACCCCAGCCAGTCCTCGGAGCAGACACCTGCTCAAATGGTGCAGCCGCTTGGACACCAGCAGGTGTTTCCCCAGGTGTGGAGCAGGACTCGCACAGGACCAGCCACACAGCTTCTGTGTGCGTGCAGCAGACACAGTGGTCTGGAGGGAGACTCGGCTCCCCTGCCCATTGCAGGCCCACTCAGTGTGCCCAAGGCATGGGGGCCTCTGAATGCCCCTCACTGGATATGCTCTGTTAAATAAAGCCGTCAGGGAAAGGCAGATAGTGTCTGATTCCACCTACACTGGGGATTGAATTAGGTTTCCTTCCAACAGAGTGTGGAGGAGTCCAGGCCTGGGTGTGGTGAAGGCTCTGGCAGGAGACGGGATAGTCGGGGGTCGGCTGCCCTGGAGTCCTGTGCTGACGGAGAACAAAGAAGGAGGCAGCTGGAGGAGACACTGTGTCAAGACACAGTCAGCCCTGGTCCTGGGCCCTGTGCATCCATAGGAGCCTGGGTGTGTCTGCTCAGTGTGTGGAGCCGTCCACCCTCAGGGCCTGTGGACAATGAGGGAACACTCAGTCCCCACGGAGGGGAGCTTTCCCCTGGGAATGGGGACAAGGAGACAGAGCCCAGCAAAACCCTGTGGTCCTAGGGTGCTGTGTGCACACCCAGGACACGCCCCTGTGTGACCTCTGAGACTGGACCCTCCACTCTGAGTCATCACTGAGATCCTCCTGTGCTGAGGTGTGTATGAGCTGATGGCTATTTTCAGTGCTGAGTAGTATTCCATTGACTGATGTTCCCTACTTTGCTTATTTGTAAAATTAGAAGAGCATTTGGGTTATTATAGCTTCTAACTAAAAGACGCAGTGAATATTTGATACATGTTTGTATGAACATAAAGATTCGTTCTTCTGGAGCAAACACTCCTAGTGGAACCGCTGCAATACATGCTAAGTAAGTATATATTTAATTTAATAACAGTATGTATTTCACTTTGTGAAGAAGAATAAGAGGACATAGAGAAACCAGGAGAAAGGGAGGAGCCCAGTCACTGCGGATATGTCATCTGCACACACAGTATCACCACCTCACTTGTCTGCAGTGAGAATATGAGAAGTTAGAGCCACAGAGAAAAAGCGAAAATCCTCCTGGATGCAGCTGAGAGCTGAGAGGAAATCCCTGCTCCCAACAGGAAGCCCCGCCTTCCCCCCTCACTCTGCACCTGCTCCTGGGCTGTTTCCTGTGGTCGGTGTGTCCTGAGCGCCCCCTGGTGTTTGAGCGCCCCCTGAAGCCCCGCCCTCCTGTCTCTCTGTCTCTCTTTGGTGTGAACTGCTCTCAGTGCTGTGAGCATGATGCCACGTCAATGACTGTCACCCGACGGGTCCTTCTTCTCTAGCTTTGGAGTCACATACCTCTGGTGCTCACTGTCCACACACACATGTGTCCTGCTGCTGGCTGGCTGGGGCCCTGAGTGGTGGGAGCTGCGCTGCACTGTTGCGTCAGCAGAGCCCCTGGTGGAATTCTGCTGATGTGGGTCAGTAGATTCCATGATTAATTGTCATTTGGTCACAAGCATTTTTGAAAGACAGGATCTGCATTTTTCCTTGTGAGAAAATTGTCTTTCTTGACAGGAGACATTTCTTTATTTTTTTACTGCTGACACTAGTACAGGGTCCCCGATTTCCCCCTACTTGGCCCACATCAACCTAGAACCTGCCAATCCTCCCCTGGCCCTACCACTCTGTCCTTGTCCATGGCTCTGCATGTATGTTCTTTGGGTCCCCTCTTCACCTTCTTTTATCCACTCTTCCTTACCCCCACCATCTGACTTGTGTCAGTATGTTCCATGTAGCCATTTCTCTGGTTCTATTTTGTACGTTAGTTTATTTTGTTCATTAGATTCTGTATATAAAGGAGATCACAGGGTATTTGTACTTATATGACTGGCTTGTTTTGCTTAGCATAATAACGTACATGTCCATGCATATTGTTACAAAGAGTAAGAGTTTCTTCTTTTTTACAGCTAAGTAGTATTCCGTTATGCAAATGTACCACTGTTTTTTATTCACTCATCTACATGTGCAACTGGGCTGTTTCTAGATCTTGGATATTGTAAATAATGCTGCTATGAACAGAGGGGTGCATATATTCTTTCTGATTCGTTTTTGGGGATAATTAGGGCATATTACCAGCAGTGAGTTCACTGGGTCAAAAAGCAGTTCCATTTCTAATTTTTTGAGAAGGCTTCACACTGTTTTCCACAGTGGCTGCACCATTCTGCATTCTACCAACAGGGCACCAGGGTTCACTTTTCTCCACATCATCACTAGCACTTGTTGTTTATTGATTTATTGATGGGAGCCATTCTGGCAGGTGTAGGTGTAGTTTGATTGGCATCTCTCTGATGATTACTGATGCTGAGCATTGTTTCCTATGTCTCCTGGCCTCTCTGTGTCCTCTTCGGAAAAGTGTCTATTCATAGCATTTGCCCATTTTTTCATTGCATTGTTTGTCTTCCTGGCGTTGAGTTGTATAAGGTTTTTCTATATTTCGGAATTTAATCCCGTATTAAATGTACCATTTGCAATTGGACAACAGACTTTTCTAACTCAGAGATTTCAGAGTAAACACTGACACAGGAATTCAGAGAGCATCCCTAAAAGAATCTGACATGAAGAGGAAACCAGCCCAAACCTCCAAATGCACCTGCTCTTGGGTGGTCCTATGTTCAGGGACCCTGCGCGCCCCCTGGTGGTCGCAGCCTCTCCTGCAGGGAGGTTTGTGATGGGGAATTCCCCACATCTGAGCAGACACACCTCCAGCCAGGATTGTCATTTCATTGTGTTGCGATTTCCTCATTCCATTACCAGTTCAGTTCTTCACCCCTTTTCCTGAAACAGCCACACATAATATCTACATTCAGATAAGAAAGGAATGGCTTGAAAATTAACTCAAAATTCCAGATTCAGGTTGGGTTAAACAACATTCGTGTGCACCTCAGACAGACAGATGTGCTGGCTGAATTCCAAGAGTGTGTTGGTAATGATTTCATCTCCGTCAGAATAAATTTAGTGCATGCCTTCTATTTATTAGGCACACCCACAGAGAACCTTGACCTAATATTACTTGATGATGAATCATGTATCAATATTAGAACTGCAGGCTGTATCCAAGACTTACTGTAATAATGAAAGTTTCCTTCAGAATCTGTTCCTCTCTCTGATGTCACCTCAGCCCGAGCGCAGAAGGTGCTGCAGTTACCAGAGCTCGTCCCTCAGGAAGAGACCAGGGAGGAAACACAGAGGTCTGGGTGCACCACATGCCTTTGGGAGGCTTTGCACACAAAGTGGGCCCTCGTACCCTAGCAACCCCATCGCATGCAAGGGGGAGGTCTGGACGTGCTTCTCCAAGCTGGACATGTGACCCCTGTGAAGGTGGAGGGCAGGACACACCTGCAGCCTGGAAGCTGAGAAATGCTGTGACAGCTCCTTATGCCCAGCCCGCAGCCTGACCTGGTGACTATCTTGTCTGAGCCCTCAAAGCGTCAGCCTCCAGAGGGAATCAGAGCAGGCGTTACGAAGTGTCAGTGCTTCACCCGTGGTTTTAAGTAAAGAAGAATGAAAACTCTGTAGCTGTCTACTGCTCTCAGATATTTCATTTCTGTAGACAGCTGCTGGTTGGAATCGGATGATTCTAAATAAATCGTTTCCTCCCACTCTGTGCAGTGTGACCGTGACTCCCCTCCTCCCTGGCCTCTCCATGCACAGCTTCTGGAAAGACTGCAAATAGCATTTTAAATAAAACTTATTTAACTTCCCAGAAACCCCGAAACTCCTTGTGCAAAGGTCCTCCCACGAGGACATGTGGACGGCTGTCCTCTCCCTCAGGAGCACAGCAGCCGTCTCCCTGCCACATGGGGACGGGAAGGACCGGGTGTTCAGAGACACTAACTCCACGCTGGGCTCTGCCCGCTGCGAGCAGACGTGGGAAACAGGGAACACGGTTCTCACTCACACCCACTCCTGCCACCAGACTAAGGGGGCCTGTGCAGTCACCTGCTGACCAGGGCCGTGTGGTCCCCAGTCAGTGAGTCTCTGTGGGAAAGAACGTCTGAGAAAACTGCTCGTGAACCTCACTGGGGGGAAACCCATCAGGTCTCCCAACAGCAACACAGCAGTGAAACTCCACGGAGCCTGTCACTGGGTTTAGTTTTCCAAAAAGAAATCATACAAAGTTCCTTCCAGTGGGAAGTCTAGTCCACTAGGGTCCTTCAACTGAGGGTCCTCACGGATCCTGGGCAGCGTCTCATCCTTGGAAGCAGAAAGCTGAACCAAGTCCTTCAGAAAGCTGATGACCTTGGGTCAGGTTAACATTCCCCCTCTGTCCGGTCAGGATGGCAGCGTAGGTAAATGGGGTATCCCTCCTCCCACAATCACATCGAAATTACCACTAAACTACAGAACAACCCTCCTCAGAACCGCCTGACATCGAGCGGAATGGACGTCCTACAACTACGAGGTTAGAGAAGAAGCCACTGGTGGGAGGGGCTGAGGCGGAAGGGCTGGTCCCACACCCACGTGTGGTGGATAAAAATCAGGAGGGATACCTCGGATGGAAGGTCCTCCATGAGGAGTGAGGGGTCCCCTTCCCACACCAGGTGCCCAGCTCAGGGTTCCAGTGCCAGGAAGAGAACCTCATAACTTCTGGCTGTAAAACCAGAGGGAACTGAGGCTGAGGGAGGCTGAGGCTTATGGAGCCGCAGGCAGCTCCTCTTAAAGGGCCCGCACAGGGACTATGCGGACTTGCTTCCTCTGAGCTCCAGCCTGGAGGGGAGGCCACTTGAAATGCATCAGAGATGTAGAGGAAAAAACCATTTTTTGTCATCGAGGTGAGGACTGGAGAGACAGCTTTCTCCCAGACAGACTGCTGGTGGAGGCCGACGTTCCTGTGTGAGCCCTTCCCCGTGAGGCTGGCAGATGGGTGCCATATCTGGGACACCAGCAACCTGGCCCACACAGTTTGCTCTGCCTGGTGATTCCCTGCAGCCCTGTCCCACTTTAATTAGGGGCCCACCCAAGCTGTTTCCACTGGCTTTACCATAAGATTGGCCTGTTTTGGCTCCTGCTTCAGATTTTCCTAAATTCTCTCAAAGAAGCAGCATCTGTCAACAGAGCCCCATACCTCTTGCTAAGTGGCCCTAGGCCTGGCACTAGAAGCAGCCAGCCTTGGTTCACAGCTTGGCTTTGCCTGGACACCTCCAAGCCCAGCACAAGAAGCAGCCATCTGCACATCACTTCTTAGCCTATGCCAGGTGGCCCTGGGTAGAACACAGGCAGCATATACATGGGTCGTGTTTTTTTATCCAATCAGCTACCCTATGTCTTTTGATTGGAGCATTTAAGCCATTTACATTTAAGGTTGTTATTGATAGATAATTATTAGTTGCCATTTTTATTTTATGCCTGTGTTCCCCCCACCCCCGCTCTCTGTTTCTTCTTCTTCTTACAACAGTCCCTTCAGCATTTCTTGCAGTGCTGGTTTAGTGGTGGTAAATTCCATGAGCTTTTTTTTTTTTTTTTTTTTTCTGTGACGCTCTTTATTTCACCTTCATTTTTTTTAAGCTGATGTAGTTCCCATTGAGCTCTTCATAATTATTATTCAGTTGCTTGTAGTTCTCAGTAACTTGTTTGAGCACCCTTAAAATCATTGCTTTGAATTCTTTATCTGATAAGTTGCTTTCATTTTCTGTAGTTCCTTTTCTGGTGATTCCTCTTTTCTTTCATTTAGGTGTTCATTTGTCTCACCATTTTCGCAGTCTGGTAGTTCTGGGGCTGGTGAGGGATGTTGTAGGCAGGTCAGTGTCTATCACATAAGGCTGCTGTGCCTCCCAGACTGTTCAGGTGTGTGGCGCCTCTTGCCTGTTGTGGGTCCTGGAGGACTGACCACTGGCAGCTCGTACTGGTCTGTTGTGCAGGTCTCGGCTCCCCAGTCTTGCTGCTGCTGGGGCTGGGGCACCGCTCCTGATCAGCCTCTGCTGACGCCGCTGGGCATGGGTCTCAGCTGGCGGTCTGTGCTGCTGCTGCCTGGGGTGGGTGTCCGCTCCCAAGCCTCCACTGCTCTTGGGGGTGGGGCTCCCCTCCGCCCAGTCACTGCTGCTCTGGGGGTGGTGCTCGGCTCCGCGGGCTGCGGCGACTGCAGCAGGCACCTCGATAGCGCCGCTGCTGTGCGCTGTCCGTGTAGACACGGTGGGTCCGCTGGTCCCGCGCTGCCAGGAGCTCAGGTGCGCTCAGGTCGCTCGGCCCTCGGCACTCCCCGCTTCCTCCACCCAAAGAAGACCAGGGATCATCAAAACCTCAACAATAAAGATAAGTTTAATTAAAATATTCCACCTAAGATGTTGGACCAAGACAACAGTCTAATTCCATCATTGTCATCATCATCATCATCATCATCATCATCATCATCATCATCATGACTACTTACTTAGAACAGTTCTTCTCATTTTTTGTAGATCTGGCTGATGTCCACTCGTATCATAAAACTTTATCTCATATTTTGCTCATTTGGTGTGGTTGTTAAGTAACTAGGTAGCCATACTCCATTCTATTTTATGTTCCCTGACAAATGAAGGCTCATTCCTGCTTTTCTCCATCTGTCCCACCCTGGAATCTGATAGAAGTGTTGAGTCTCCGCTTTAGACGTCATTGAGAGATTGAAATCACCCAAGCCCTGAAAACAGAATTCCTCCCCCTCCCCCACAATCTCACCAAAATAAAAGTGCTGACCCAGTTTTCTTTCCAGGGTTAATCAAAGCATGTCTGACATGCTGAAGGGCCTTTCCTGTGCTTCGCAGGGATTTCAGCTCTATACATAATAAATGTTTAATGTCCCCTTGAGTGTGTGTTTGTTGTCTGCCAGGACATCAGTACCAGGCTGTCCTGGTTCTCTCTCAATCTGCTAGGCGTTAACTGCTCTCGGTGCTGGGAGGATGATACCAAGTCAATGACTGTCACCACAGGAGGCTTTTATTTCAAGCTTTGGGGTCACACACCTCTGGTGCCCACTGTCCAGCAGACAGGTGTCCTCCTGCTGGCTGGTTGGGACCCTCAGTGTGAGGAGCTGAGCTGCACTGGTGAGTCAGCAGAGCCTCTGGTCAGACTGAGGAGACGTGGGTCAGAAGACTTGGTGATAAATTGTCTTTTGGGCACAAGGCCGTGTGAGAGAATCGCTGCCTTTTGTCCATGTGAGAAAGATGTCTCACTTTACAATAGACTTTTCTAATTCAGAGACGCCAGAGCTAAGCACAGAAACAGGAATCCAGAGAGGTTCCCTGAGGGAAACTGTCACATGAAGAGGAAATCACACAGGAAACCAGCCCAAACCTCCAACTGCACCTGCTCCTGGGATGATCTCTGTTTTAAGGACCCTGAACGCCCCCTGGTGGTCGCAGCCTCTCCTGCAGGGAGGTTTGTGTCTGGGCTTACACTGACCTCCCCTCACTGTGTACGCACAGTAATACACGGCCGTGTCCTCGGCTTTCAGGCTGTTCATTTGCAGATACAACGTGTTCTTGGAGTTGTCTCTGGAGATGGTGAATCGGCCCTTCACAGCGGCGGCATAGTATGTGCTACCTCCACCAGCATTAATTTGACTCACCCACTCCAGCCCCTTCCCTGGAGCCTGGCGGACCCAGTACATCCAGTAGTTACTGAAGGTGAATCCAGAGGCTGCACAGGAGAGTCTCAGAGACCCCCCAGGCTGCACCAAGGCTCCCCCAGACTCCACCAGCTGCACCTCACACTGGACACCTGCAAACACAAAGACGTCCTGGTCAGGAAACTGTCACACGTCCACTGTTTCTCTCTCATCCACTCTCACACTCAGTGTCTCCGGTTCTCCACAAATTACCTCTTAAAATAGCCACAAGGAAAACCCAGCTGAGCACAGACTCCATGGTGAGTGCTCTATGTTCAGTCCTGATCAGGGAATGGGGACACTTGAGGATCCTGGTGCTGGGCTCCTGTCCCAGAGCTGCAGGGTCAGGGCTGGGCTGGATTTTATGAGCAGAGGGGGCCCTATTTGCATGTCCTCCTACTTATATAGGGGGCACTGAGGTTGGAGACCTGCAGAGAGGGAAGTGCCTCAGTGCAGGTGTGAGTGTCCTGGGTAAGAATCATCTCATGATAACACATCAGTAACTAAATCCAGAATGACAGGGACGTTTGTACTCGTCCAAGAAGCAAAGATGGAGGCAGCTGGAGGAGACACTGTGTCAAGACACAGTCAGCCCTGGTCCTGGGCCCTGTGAATCCACAGGAGCCTGGGTGTGTCTGCTCAGTGTGTGGAGCCGTCCACCCTCAGGGCCCGGTGGACAATGAGGGGACACTCAGTCCCCACGGAGGGGAGCTTTCCCCTGGGAAAGGGGAGGAGGAGACAGAGCCCAGCAAAGCCCTGTGGTCCTAGGGGGCTGTGTGCACACCCAGGACACGCCCCTGTGAGATCTCTGAGCCTGGATCCTCCACTCTGAGTCATCACTGAGATCCTCCTGTGCTGAGGTGAGTATCAGTTGATGCTTATTTTTATTCCTGTTTAGTATTCCATTGACTGATGTTCTGCAGTTTGCTTATTTGTAAAATTCGAAGGTCTTTGGGGTTGTTTGTAGCTTCTCATTCAAGAATTTTAATATTTGCATATATTTTTGTATGAACATCAGGATTTGTCCTTCTGCAGCAAACACTCCTAGTGGGACTACAGATATATATTTAGTTATGTATTTAATTTAATAAGAAACTGCGATTCACTTTGCAAAGAAAGAATAACAGGACACAGAGGGACCTAGAGAAGGAGAGGAGCCCAGTCACTGCTGATATGTCATCTACACACACAGTGTCACCTCCTCACTTGTCTGCAGTGAGAATACGAGAAGTTAGAGCCACAGAGAGAAATGGAGAATAGTCCTGGATGCAGCTGAGAGCTGAGAGGAAATCCCTGCTCCCAACAGGAAGCCCCTCCTTCCCCCCTCACTCTGCATCTGCTCCTGGGCTGTTCTCTGTGGTCGGTGGGTCCTGAGCACCTGCTGGTGTCATGAGCGGCCCCTGGTGTCCTGAACCCGCCCTGCAGCCCCGCCCTCCTGTTCCCTCAGGAGGTGTGTGTCTGGGCTCACACTGACTTCCCCTCACTGTCTGTGTCCCACAGTAATACACGACTGTGTCCTCGGTGGTCACGGAGCTCAGCTGTAGGGAGAATTGGTTCTTGGATGTTTCTCTCGAGATGGTGGTGCGGCTCTTGAGGGACGGGCTGTAGTAAGTGTTACCATTATAATATATGTCCCCGATCCACTTCAGCCCCTTCATTGGTTTCTGGCGGATCCAGCTCCAGCCATAATCAGTGGATGTAATGGAGAATCCAGAGACAGAGCAGGTGAGGTAGAGGGTCTGCAAGGGCTTCACCAGTCCTGGCCCCGACTCCTGCAGCTGCACCTGGACAGGACACCTGGGGACAAGGAGCATCAGGCCCTGTCAGTCACGTGCAGTCACAAATATCCCATAGACCCTGTCTGACCTCTGAGATTCTCACCTTGGGGGGCTGTCACCAGGCACAGGAGAAGACCCAGCAGTCTCATCTTCTTCTAGACCAGGGCTCTGCCTTCCCCAGAGACCTCAGCCCTGTGTGAGGAGAGAGCTGTGAGCCTCCCCAGCCCAGGGGAGGATTCACCCTTCTGCTTGAGGAGAAATTTGCATGTGGGGCAGCCTGTTCCTTATAAGTGGAGGACTGAGGTCAGGCTGCCCTGGTCCTTCTGGGGCCCCTGTGGGTGCATCTCTTTTCTTAAACTCACTTACCATCTAATTCATAGATAAGGGATCACTGGTTACTCATGACAGGTTGGTGTCATCTCAATGGATGTGCTCATCAGTGAGGAATAGTGGACTAGATTAGTAGATTATCTTTTTAGTTTTTCATGCATTTTAAATAGATTTAAAGAGACTGCATTTGTCCAGGTGGTTTATTAAACCTAACTCTCTAATAGATTCACAACTCTCAAACGTTTTTCTAAACTATGGTATCTTATAAACATAATTATATATACACTCAAGTTGTTTACCTCATTCTGAAAATCTCAAAATAAAGGACATTCATTCTCAGTGTCTTGTTTGTTTAATTTATATTTTTACTTTGATCCAAGGAACTATATCCCAGGAAGATATCATTGAGATTCCCTTTATTCTTTTTTATTTTGATTTGGTTTGATGGTTAAAATGACATTTGTTATAAGTTCTGAGTAACACTATGCTACATGCCTTTATTTTGGTTAATGCTAGAAAACTTTTTCTTACTATCTTTGTCAAACACTTTCAGAAGCTTAGCAGAGTTTGGCCTGGTGAGGACTTGGATGGGAGACCCTTGACTCTTGATGTTGGAAATTAGGTAATTGTGTCTCTCAGTCCCTCCTCAAACTCTTCCCTTGTGAAAGCTCATGTTTTATTGCAGAGACTCCAAAGCAACTGCATCACATGTAATCACATTTACACATGGAGACATGAGTGTGAGAAGAAAGAATGATTGTGCATTAGTAAAATGCAGACTCTTCTACATGTTGTAATTGTAAAGGTAGCAGATTAGATGACCAGTTTTCCCAGTCTATTGTTACCAGTGATGTTGGGGTTCAAAGGAGAGAAATGAAGAGAATTCCCAGTACATCATTGCTCATAGAAAAGAGATCTTTAATCCTGACTTCACCCCTCATTCCCAACCTCCTTTACTCTGTCGCTGGGGATGGTCAGAGGGAGTAGGGCTTTCCCACATAATCTAGAACATCCTTAATGTATAATGCAGGCGTTCTCCCGTCAGACAATATTTTAGAAATATATTGTCTCTTTATAGGCTGCTAGTGTATTTCTCCTAATGGAATGTTTGGTGGGAAATTTTCTTTTTATTTTCAACAATGTTCAATTCATCACTATTTGATTTAATGGGACCCGTTTTTGGTGCTTTATATAACAATTCACAAGAAAATTCTCACACTCCATTGCCTATGGGAGGGGAAACCTGATATGAACACAGTGGGCACTAAACCCAATGGAGAAATGGTGGTTGGAATCCTTAGTATCATTGAAATCTGTTTGCTGTGTCCTCTGGCCAGGAGACAAACCTTCCATGGCAAGAAGCCTTCATGAATTTCAAAGATTCTTTCTCTTATTTGGACGTTATACTGTGAAATTCCCAACAGTGTGTAACATAGAAAACTAGATTCACCCCTGAGAAATTATATCATGTACACGTCAGGCAGACGAGGAAGGAACCTCAAAGGACGTGAGGAAGATGCTGAGCAGAGATGACAGAGACAGGATCCCAGAGGGTATTTCACGAGGATGAAAGTGACCAGGAGGACGAAGGTGCAGAGAGGTCGTGAGAGGGAGACATGAGGAGATGACCTGGAGCTGACGTCCGGGAAAGTGAATGTCCCAGTGAGAGCCCTGCATGGAGCTGTGTGTGCAGGACTCACGTGGAACAGTGAGAGAGCGAGGCCCTGGCGAGTGTGGGGACCTGGAGTGAGCTCAGACCCAGGGCGTGTGGACACACTGACTCTCCCTCTGTGGACACTGCGTCCCCGTCACAGGGTGGAGAGGATGCTCGGGGTGCTCAGTCTTTCAAGGAGACAACTGCGTCCCATGAGAACCTAGTGAGATAATGGTCCCTGAGCCTGGACACGACTCGTCTGGAAAAGAGAATGTTGTCGACACCATCGTCGTCCTCAGAGAGATGAGGGAACACAGGGCCCAGGACAAGGAGGAGGGTCCCTGGGACCCTGAACCACAGGAAAAGCAGGAGCGCCGTGAGCACGCCAGGGAGCTGTGCTCAGCCCCTCCCTGCGCGGTTCCTGCGGGATGTTCCCGGGTCCGTGGGTCCCGAGCGCCCCCTGCTGGTCGTGAGTGGTCTGCGGGTCCAGAGCGCCCCCTGGTGTCCTGACCCCTCCTGGCGGACCTGAGGGTCTCCTGCAGCTCAGCCACTCCTGTCTCCCTGCAGGGAGTTTGTTTCTGGATCATAGAGACCCCTGGTCAGGAAAATGTCACATGTCCAGTGTTTATCTCACTCACACTCATTCACATACTCTGTGTCTCCAGTTCTCAATAAATTACCTCTTAAAATAGCAACACGGACAACCCAACTGATCCCAAACTCCATGGTGAGTTCTCTGTGTTCAGTCCTGATCAGGGAAGGAGAACATCTGGGGACCCGGGGCTGGGCTCCTGTCCCTGAGCTGCAGGGCGGGGTTGTGCTGGTTTCATGGGCTGAGGGGGCCTATTTGCATGTCCTCCTACTATAGAGGGAGCTCTGGGGTTGGACACTGGCATAAATGACATGTTTTCAGAGTGTGGTGTGTCCAAGGCCATATGCCTGTGTAGAATTAGCCCTGGTGTCTGGGCTTCTGCTCCTCCCAACTTGACGACACTACTTCCATGAATGACCTCCAGACCAGGGGACATGCGCAGTGAGGGTGTCAGTGCTACCTGGCTGGACACTGGACCAGGTTAACATCTGATCATGGTGCAATACAGCAGGAAAATCAATGGAAAGGGAAACTAACAGAAAGGATAGGATTTTAAATAACACATCTTAGAAGGCTACCTGTATGAACACACAAATGTGATCAACCATCACACCCAGAGGGAGATCAATATTTTAAAATTTCATGTTCAGGAGACGGGAAGTTCCCTCTGACACTCTTTACTCTGCACAGTGTTCAGAGTACAAACTGAGAACAGAGTGTGAACCGAGAGCCAGTGAACCAATGTTGGGGGACACTAGGTGTCTGTGTGGATCCCTAGGAAGGAGACGCATGAAATACTGAGAGGCAGACTGTGTCCCATGTTCAAATTTTCAGGGAGTTTGGAGCTGGATGTGCAGCAGCTGCACGGCCTCCTGTGTGGGGTTTGTTCTCTAGACTCTGCTGGACCAGGTTCAGTCACTGGGGATGGAGAGAATCTCAGTCATGACCAGGTGTGTTTAGGTAAAGTTGAAGGCAGAGATTTGTGAGTAATTAACTCAGGTCATGAGAATGTTATTAGAAACCTGCTGTCTGCATGTGCGTCTTTTTTTTTAAAGATGTATAAATTTATTAAAACTTTGAAGACATTTAACAATTTATTGAAGTCAGAAATATAAATTCTAAATATTAACTCTAGAAACCTGAGCAGCTCCAGGAATTCAATTTCAAAGGCTTTAGAAAGCATTCTTTGTAAAAGGTGTTAATATTACATTCTTTGTTAGACTGGTACTTGGAGCACTTTTGATATCATTTTACCATTTCCCCCCACCCATTGTCTTGATAAATTAGCAATAACACATGAAATTGTGGATAGATGAGAGTCTCATATTCATATTGACCTAAATGTAGCAAATAGCACCAAGTTTCCCATCTAATGAAATGCAGTGTCTTTGACAATTCTTTGAAGCAATAAGCCTTTAGATTCCCATTTGTCCCCAGGCAGAGAAGAGCCACTCAAGGGCCTTTGTCCTAACACCTTTGAATATTTTTCCGGAGTTAACACACTGGCTGAATCATCACCACAGGACTCCTTATAGGGATGCAGGTAAACATGTCTCAGAAGGTGCTTTGCTCTATTCTATTCTTTCACGTCTCAAATTCACTTGGTTGGTCGAAGTCAGGCAGGTAGAAATGGGTTAAAAAGTTTGCAACTCACAATAATTTTGTCCACAACTAGGTTAAGATTGTTGCCATCAAGCGTGACAGAAGAACCTGAACCAGCATTCTGTTCCAAGATATCCCTGCTGGTGTGAAGGCATCACAAAAGCCATCCCAGCCGTCCTCCACCTGCAGCGAGGCGCGGTGCGGCCCCGTGAGCCAATCGCACAGCAAGGTCACCAGGCTCTGGCAGTCCCGGTCAACGTTGTCATCCCATTCCTTCAGTTCCCACGTGTGGCCTGACGGCGGTCGCTCCAGCAGGATCCCCGTGAAAATCACGAGCGCCACCATGAGTCCCCAGGTGGGGACTCCGCGGTCTGGAAGTATCACCTGCGCAGCGCGCGCCACAAGCTCGACGCGGTTCCCCAGAAATCTGCGGTAGCGGGACCAGAGGTACTGGTAACGCTGCTGTACCTGGGCGGCCACGGAGTGCAGCAGGGCGGCCTCGCGGGTGGACAGTGGCCGTGCGACGGCGCTGGGCCTCCGGGCGCAGTACTCCAGGTAGTCGGTCAGCAGCCGCGCGGTGCGCAATCTCAGCGCGTCCCCCATGGCCCGGTGTCTGCATGTGCGTCTTATAAACACTGTCACCAAGTCTGTACCCGATGGGAGGCAACTGGGACAGAGACCTGACTCAGAGCATCATTGGGGAAATGCTGCCTGGGTGCATGAATGGGGGATTGACCGAGACTGAGGACACACGTCCAGGGTGCTTGTTCCATCAGGTTCTAACTCTCCTTGTTGTTCAGCCAGTTCACGTTTTCTTCCCTCTGAAAGAGACACACATATGTACTCGAGTCGCGAAGACAGTTTGTTGAGAGTGTGCAGGAGCACAAGTCGTGTGTGTGTTGGTACCTTACGTCTTTCCAAATTTCACTTTCTAGTTCTGTCAGTGTTACTGTGTAGTTGTTAGGGATTTCTATATATAAGGTTTTGTCATATGTATAGAGATAAGGAGAAACATTTTAATGTGTTTCTTTCTGGCTTCGGGGTTTTAAAATATTTATTCTTGCCTAATCATTCTGACAAAAATGTCCCGTTCTGTTGACTAGAGCAGTCACGGGGTGCCCATGGGGGTCCTGATGTTAGAAGAGCAGCTTTGACATTGTCTCTGTGCAGCATGATGTCCCTTGTTGGCTCCTCACATGGGCCTTTGCTAGCTTGATGCCCATCTCTTCTATACATGATTGTTTAAGAATTGTAATCATGAAGCCGTTTCCAATGTTTAAATGACTCTTGCTGCATATGTTTATATGATGGTATCATTTATCCTTCATTCTGTGACTGAGTGCAGCACAGTGATTGCTTACAAACATTGACCCGTCCTTGCATCTAGGACTGCATCCCACTGGATCAGGGTAAGTGATCCTTTCAATGTGCTGTTAGTTTCCTAGGACATGGTGAGGGTTTTTGCACCTGTGCTCGTCAGGGATATTGATTTGTCATTTTTTATGTTCTTATAAACACGCCCGGCGCCCCGCGGCCTCTCTCGGAGGTGAGGAGCCAGAGGGCCCGAGCCAGCCCCAGCGTGGGCTCCACCGCGCACACGCCAGCCGCTGGGGGGAACCTCAGAGCTGAAAGGAGCCGCTCTGAGGAGAACGTCCCGCCTACCGCAGGCCCTTTCGCAAAGGCTGACGGGATAGTAGTTCCCCGGGAGCCGAAGAGCAGGGTTCCGGGCTGCTCCGAAACTACATTTCCCAGGAGGCACTGCGCAGGGTAGACCGTGAGCCTCAGCGGTTGCGCTCCAGGGCGCGCGTTCTTTGCCTCCAACCCATGAGCCATTGTGGGGACGGAAGGTAGAGCGCTTTGGGGATTCAGCTGGCCATTGGGGAGCGCGGAAGGGGGGAGGTGGGCAGGCCGCGTGGTTTCCTTGGATACCGCGGACGCCACTCTGTGGGAGCGGGTGGAGCTTTAGCGTGAGACCCTGGAAGTCCTGACTGACAGGAACTTAGGAGCTCAGGTAAGTGTCAGAGCCCAGGGCGGAGGGAGACCCTGTGGGTGTCAAGGTGAGGACGACGTGCAGACTCGGGGCCCTCAGGGTGGTGAGGTCCGAACTTCACGGCCAGGACGGGGTGCCCTGGGATGGGGCCCTGCACGGGGATGAAAGCAGACGGGGACCCTGTGCGGGACTCGCTCTGCCCGGACGTGAGGACGAGAGCAGGTCCCGCCCCGTCCCGGCCCCGCGTGACCGAGGCCGCGCATCGGACGCGGTGTCTCAGTGTGGGCTCCGCACCTGCGGTCGGTGACACCCTCCGTGACGACCCCGAAGGGCTGTGAGGGTCCAGTGAGACCGTGGACGGAACCGAGCACAGGCCGCAGAACCGCAGTGCAAAGGTTGTGTTTCTATTTCAGGGGTGACCCTGAACCCCAGTCACCCAGACAAACCCGAGGGACCAGGACGTGTAAAGATAATTCCTTCATAGATTTTCTCTTAGGAAAGGAGACTTGAAACCTGAGTTCAAACCTCACCCACAGACTCCGTCGCCCCTGGGGGTGGTCACTGCGGTCAGAGGTGCTGGGCTCTCCCTCAGAACACACAGCGTCCTCAGTGTATAGGTAGCACATTCTCCCATCAGAGCCCTTATTCAGACATGGATTCTCTGTGGAGGCCTGTCATTTAATTTCCTAAATCCAATCTTTGGTGGGAGCAATGTATTTAATTTAGCAAAGTCTACTTCACCTCTGTTTTCTGTGCTGGGGCCTGTTTTGGTGAATCACACAGACCCCAGGACGTGCTGAGCCTCACGGTCCAGGGGCATCGGCTGCAGCAGCCACAGGGACAGAGAGGTTCTGCACCAGGAGTGAGGGCTGCTGGGAAACTGCTCAGAACTCAGAGTTTCCTCATTTCAAATGCACATTCCTGACTTCTCCGGCTTCTTAAGTGCTACTCTTAGCTAATGACATTTGCTATTTGTTAGTGTTTCCATAAAAGTATTTCCAAGGTGGATTCACCTCTCGGTCCTTCAGGTCTATTCGGTTATGTTGGGCTCACAGATATAGACTGTATATCTTGGCTGTGGTCACTACAAACATTGGGAGTGAACAGCCCCCCCAGCCTGTAAGAGGACTGTCCTCAGCTCCAGCCACTCATGCTCTTGTCCATCACAGTGATCTGAAGCTGGTGGGGCCACCTGGATGACTGTGACACAAGGTGTCAGACTGGTTTCATGTTCCCTGGGGTCAGGAGCCTGCTGGACCAACACATGAACTGGGTTGACCTGAAGCAGGATCCAGAAGACCTGCAATCATAACTGATGACCCATCAGCCCTGATGAGGGGATTTAAAGACAGGCCACAACCTCGGGGAATATACTGTGAAATCCTATGTTTGGTAAAGGACTAGTGTCATGAACACACAGCACATTTGCAACAAGAGAAGAAAACAGACTGAACCCCAGCCAGTCCTCGGAGCAGACACCTGCTCAAATGGTGCAGCCGCTTGGACACCAGCAGGTGTTTCCCCAGGTGTGGAGCAGGACTCGCACAGGACCAGCCACACAGCTTCTGTGTGCGTGCAGCAGACACATCGGTCTGGAGGGAGACTCGGCTCCCCTGCCCATTGCGGCCCCACTCAGTGTGCTCATGGCATGGGGGACTCTGAGTGTCCCAGTGGATGAGAAGATCAGTGTGTTATATGTGCACCATGGAGACTTACTACTCAGCCTCAAATCACAGGGAAACCCTGCAAAAAGTCCAGCCTGGATGACAGTAGAGGTAATTATGCTCTGTGAAATGAAACCATCAGAGAAAGGCAAATAATATCTGTTTCCACCTACA
Source organism: Tadarida brasiliensis (assembly GCA_030848825.1). Taxonomy (NCBI): domain Eukaryota; kingdom Metazoa; phylum Chordata; class Mammalia; order Chiroptera; family Molossidae; genus Tadarida; species Tadarida brasiliensis. The sequence continues at coordinate 249,489,599 of CM061257.1, forward strand.
CTGGGAACTGAATTAGGATTCTTTCCAGCAGAGTGTGGAGGAGCCCAGGCCTGGGTGTGGTGAAGGTTCTGTCAGGAGACAGGATAGTGGAGGGTGGGCTGCCCTGGAGTTCTGCAATGACACAGAACAAAGACGGAGGCAGCTGGAGGAGACACTGTGTCAGGACACAGTCAGCCCTGGTCCTGGACCCTGTGCATCCACAGGAGCCTGGGTGTGTCTGCTAAGTGTGTGGAGCCGTCCACCCTCAGGGCCCTGTGGACAATGAGGGAACATTTATCTGGAGAGGAAGCCCAGAGCCTCAGAGGAAACAGCCATAAGCACCACCTGCACGTGCTCCTGGGGCTGCAACACAGAGTGTGTGGGTCCCAAGCTCCCCCTGGTGTCCTGAGCACTCCCTGAGCCCTGCCCTCCTGTCCCCTCAGGAGGTTTGTGTCTGGGCTCACACTGACTTCCCCTCACTGTGTCTCACACAGTGATACACAGTCATGTCCTCTGTTCTCAGGCTGTTCATTTGCAGATACAGCGTGTTCTTGGAGTTGTCTCTGGAGATGGTGAATTGCCCCTTCACAGCGTCCGCATAGTATATGCTACTACCACTAGGACCACTAAGGTATGAGACCCATTCCAGCCCCTTCCCTGGAGCCTGGCGGATCCAGCTCATGTAATAGCTAGTAAAGCTTGCTGAGGTCCAACCTCAGCAGGTCCAGGGTTTTTCTCAGGTGTGGACGGAGTCAGCAAGAGAAGGAGATACGAGACAGAAGGTGCTTGATCCCTTCTGCTCCTTAAGGCTAGCAGAATCTTTATTTTTATATCTTCAGGCTGTATAACAAGTTACTCAGTCCTTTTTCTTTTGTCCTGTAAGCAAATATGTATAGACATTCTCTTCTGCTTACACAGCTCTTAGGTATTGGTACAGGGTTAATCACTAACTATTTCACTTTTTCATCCAGACATAACAATGACACTGTATCAGCTCTTAACCTTTACAATTACTTTCACCATGTGACTCATTGCTTAGCACCCTTCCTGTTTATATTTACGCAATGTCTCATTTAACTTATTCCTTCTCCAGGCCCTCTATTTCAATTTCTATTACTTTCTCACAGATCTTGACTTTTCCTCTTATCTAAGATCCTTTTAGGCTTTTACATTCTTATCTTAAATTCTTATTACTTTCTTGGCTTTTCTTTCTGCAGTCTATTCTGACATCTACATTATTAAACATCTACATGTTACTTCTATAATGATTCCTAACAGACAGATAACAGATAGACAGAGAAAGAAAAGATTAGTCTCCTTCCGTTGCCATCCTATAATTTTGTTTTTCTTATTAGCTTTTGTCTTCAGCCACTGTTCTTCATGATTCCTGCCATGCAGTGAATCCACTTCTGCAGGGACTATGTCAAACCATGGAGGTCTTCACAACTCCCGGGACTATGTCAATCCGTGGAGCTCACCTGTGACTATGTCAAACCGAAGTGATCACAGTTCCAGCAGCACCGCTCCCAACAAAAGCTGAATCCAGAGCCTGCACAGGAGAGGCTCAGAGACCCCCCAGGCTGAACAACGCCTCCCCCAGACTCCACCAGCTGTACCTCACACTGGACACCTGCAAACACAAAGACATCCTGGTCAGGAAACTGTCACACGTCCACTGTTTCTCTCTCTCATCCACTCTCACACTCAGTGTCTCTTGTTCCCCACAAATTACCTCTTAAAATATCAACAAGGAAAATCCAGCTGAGCCCAAACTCCATGGTGAGTTCTATGTGTTCAGTCCTGATCAGGGAATGGGGTCACCTGGGGAAGCCGGGCCTGGGCTCCTGTCCCAGAGCTGCAGGGTCAGGGCCAGGATGGATATTATGAGCAGAGGGGGCCCTATTTGCATGTCCTCCTACCATATAGGGAGTGCTGGGGTAGGAGACGTGAGAGAGGGCAGTGCCTCAGTGCAGGTGGGAGTGTCCTGGGGGAGAATCGTGGTCATGATAACATTTCAATAACTAAGTAAGAATCATAGGGACGTTTGAGGTGTGTTAAACTCTCCACATCCGGTAACAGGATGTCCAACATCTTGCCTAAGTGCCTCCTCTCTGTCCCTCGTGACTCCCCTGAACCAATTCCAGGTGAAGAACCTGCCCATGATGGTGCAGACCCCTTGTAGGTGATGAGAGCATGAATGAAGGACTGTATTCTGGTGTTACCCACACATAAGGGCTGGAGGCAAGCAGACACGTGGAAAGAGACCACAGGCTGCAGATCTTATAAGAGTGGACGTTGTGTACACGGTGTGTTGGTGCCCTTGGCCCTGAGTGTCTCTGGCTTCCTGACCTTCAAAGAGACAAAGAAGACAGAGTGTTGAGAATATGCCTCTCTATCCCTGGGACTCAGAGACACTGAGAAGTCAGGGATATTCATGGAGCTGATGAAGAGGCTGTGGGTTTCCAATACCTAGAAGTCCATGTTCAGAGGGTCTGCCTGCATAGACAGTAATGAAAATCTTAAAGGAAGTGATACAATGGAACAATCAGTGAAGTAATTGTGGATCATGATACATATAATCAGTGAGGTGGCTGTTGTCTGAGTCATGCTGGGAACCTTGGTATATTATGTGCAAAGGGACGTTGTCCTATTAGATTCATTCAGAGATCTGAGATCCAAATACTTTCCAGGGAAATCTATACAAGTCCTCCTAATGTAAGTGTTTACATCAGAGGGAGGCAGAGGGAGATTAGGCTCCAAGAGGACAAGAACACACTGTGACCTCTGAGGTCAGCGGACCTATTCCTGACTGTGGAGATGGAGGAAGAGGCCACGGGACCAGGAATTAATTTTTAGACTCTGGAAAAGACCAGGAATGAGACTCCCCTGTGTGAGATTGTTCAGGCAGCTGTAACAATATGCCTGGGCTGGGAAGATGATAAACACACATTTGTGTTCCACAGATCTGGAGGCAGGGAGTCCTCGGTCAAAGTACCAGCAAGGTGCCTTCAGGATAGGGACAGCCTCTTGCTGGGTCTGCACGTGGTGGAGGGACCAGCAGGACCTCTGGGCTCCATCAGGAAGGCACTGATCTCATCAGGAGAGCCCCTCATGACCTAAGCATCTCCCCAAGACCCCATCTCCCAACACCATCATCTTTGGGGATGAGGATTTCTACATATGAACTTGGGAAGCACAGGTGTTAAGACCACAGCACCGTCCTGGAGCCTCTGCAGGAGGGTGGTCCTGCCTCCCCCTGACCTCAGTCCAGTGAGGTGGACTCATGCTCTGACCTCCAGACTGTGAGGAAATGACCATGTGTGGACTGAAGCCCAGGTGTGTGGTGATGTGACTCAGTTATCCTAGGAACGCACAGGCTGGACTTGGTCTCCCATTATCAAGGGTGTCCCCACACTGCTCCTGATGCATAATGACCTCAGTGCTGGCCCAGGGACAGGGACACCGCAGGGCTGGGGATCCGAGGAGGAGTCTCCTTGGTGTGTCCCTCTGAAGGGAGGCCTGTGAGACGCTGTGCTGACCGAGCCTGTGCTTGAACCTGGCTCCCCTGCCAACCCACGGCTTCCCCACCCAGTGAGCTGACTGTGTTGCCGAATGTCCCGGGTGTGGTGCTCGGCCAGAGACAGGGACACGGAAATTCATCCTTGACTGTCTCACTCATCCTGTTCCCCAAGCCCAGTGCCATGTTTCAGAGAGCGGGGAACGTCCTAGAACCTGTGAGGGAGACACTCCCGTCCAGATCCCCGAGTGTGACACCAACCAGGTGTTCCCAGGTGATGGCTCAATGAACATCCCTCATTCAGAGAACAGGAGGCTCCAATGTGCCCCTGGAAAAGAATGATGAGGAACAGGGTCCTTTCAGGAACACCTTCTCTGCCAATTCCTTGCAGTGCATTTGACCCTTTGTGACCTTTCCCTGAATCACTGACTCACCAGTGACAGCATTGCTCCTGGTCTCAAGGCCTGACTATGTGAGGAGTCAGCAGGCTAATGGCCCTGCATCTCCTCCCCCAGCACAGCTGCCCTGTCCCTCATGGTCTGGGACCCTACCAGGACGGGGTCCTCACACTGTGTCTCACACAGTCATGCACGGCCGTGTCCTCAGACTTCAGGCCATTGGTCTGCAGATAGGCCGTGCTGACCGAGGTGTCCATGGAGAAAACAGATCGTTCTGAGCAGCCTGGGCACACGTGGGCTTCCCAGTGTTTGTGCTAAACCAGCTCACAGCCTGCAGGCCCTGTCCTGGGGCCTGTCGCACCCGGTGCACGTAGTAGCTGGTGAAGGTGGACCCAGAAGCCTTGCAGGAGACCCTGCCTGAGACCCAGGTTTCCTCCCTCAGCCCAGACTGCACCCGCTGCCCCTGGGAGTGGACACCTGTGGAGAGGAGACAGGAGTGGGTGGAAATCCCCCTGACTGTCCCTGGTCCCCTCCTTAGCCCAAGGACTGGGGAGCCCTTACCTGTAGCCACTGCCACCAGGAGGAGGGTTCTCCAGCTCCACTCCATCGTGAGGGCTGAGCTGTGGGCACTTCTGTAGGGAGGGTGTGGCTGTGGGTGATGCTCTCAGGGCACAGACTTATCCATGTTCATCCTGGTCTACCTCATCTCATTTACATATTCATGAGGTGGAGTATTTCATAGCTGAGGACTGGACCCCACCTGAGAGAAGATGGAGGGACAGGAAAGTTGCTCAGTTGGAATCTGAGGGTCCACATCCCAATACTGGTAGGAGGACATGTGTCCCCTGCCAGGTCCCGAGTTCTGTGCTCACTGAGCCCCTCCCTCTGAGGAACAAGCCCCCACAAGACTTGTTCCTCATTGTGAACCCAACTTTGAGAGACACGGGGATTTCCTGGACCATCTCTGGGCTTTGGTACCTGAATGTTTATTCCTGGATCAGTGTTTCTCCAAAGTGCTGCACCCACTGAGGTAATAGAGCCATCCCTGTCCCCGCTCCTCACAATCCAGAAGCCCTAGAAATACCCACTTTGTGTGTGGTTCTTATGTTTACGGAGGTTGGTAATGCTCTGATTGAACAGGATATTAGTACTCAGTTCAGCATTCCTGTCCAACTTTCTGTTTAGGAAGACCCGGCACTCAGAGGAAATCCCTGTGCAGCTCGTGCCGCACCTGCTCCTGGGGCAGCAGCCCTGTGCTCGAGGGTCCTGAGCGCCCCCTGTTGCCTAGTCGTTTCCCCCGCAGGTGAAGGTCCTTCAGGGCTCACAGGGCATTGACCTCTCAGCGTCTCTAGTTCAGTAGTAAAGGCTGTGCCCCAACTTCACAGTGTTCCCGCAGGGACACCGTATACTTTTCATATCTATGTACATGGTGAACTGGCCTTACTGAGCCCCATGACTGTGCAAGGAGACCCCAACACAGAGCTTTATGAAGCTACCACTGAGCCTTTCCCTGAAGCGGCCAGATGGACTAACACAGCTGAACCTCCCTGAGTCCAGAAGCTCTCAGGGACGCTGGGGCCTCTTATGTCCTTAGTTCCTGTGGTTGAAGGTCACATCTGAGTATCCCAAATACCACTGCACGTCTACCATTCAATAAATCACACACACACACACACACACACACACACACACACACACACACACACACCGTAATGACTGTCATTGCTATGAATCCAGAGTTGCCCTTCTTCCCTGAACCCAGCTCATGGGCAGTGACCACAGATGGATTCTAGGCCTGGAGTGACTTCCTTTGGAAGCTGATCAAATGCACCCACGATGCACAAGCAGGCTTTGCAGAACACATGTCTTGTGTTCCTCTGTTCTTGCAGGTCCTGTGAACACAGATGCTGATTAGAACAGATCAGACCTGCTCCAGGGAGGGTCAGAGGAGGAGCTAGTTCCCCCATTGACTGCAGGGCCCTGTAGCTGAGAGTCCCCTGGAGACCCCACACCTGTATTAGGGGACACCTGAGAATGGTGAAGATGAGACAGCACTGTAGTCAGCTGTCAGGTGAGGCTGCAATCCCTAGTCACCTGGTGGGTGGAGCAGCAGTGGGCAGCTGAGTGAGGCCAGCTCCTTGAGGGACACCCTGGCTCCCTCAGGACACCTGGTTTGTGGACAGGCTTGGTGTCCATCCATTCTTGTTGCTGCATCCTGGTAGTTATCTTCCCTCCTGACCACCTGCCCCATGGCTCTGTTCCCCACATCCCACGTGGAGACAGACCCTCTACTCAGTGACACCCCAGCTATGCCCGTCAGTCCCTGCAGAAACCACCGTCTACACTTGCTTGTTCATGTCTGGTTCAGCCCTTCACGGCTATTCCTGCACTGAGTCGGTCCTCACGACTGAGAATTCAGGTACCTACTCCTAGGATGGTCCTTGTGTTCAGGGACACTGAGCGCCCCCTGGTGGTCGCAGCCTCTCCTGCAGGGAGGTTTGTGTCTGGGCTCACACTGACTGCCCCTCACTGTGTGTGTCTTGTACAGTAATACACGGCCGTGTCCTCGGCTCTCAGGCTGTTCATTTGCAGATGCAGCGTGTTCTTGGAGTTGTCTCTGGAAATGGTGAATCTCCCCTTGACAAAGTCTGCATAGTATGTTTTACTTCCATCACCATAGATTCGACTTATCCACTGCAGCCCCTTCCCTGGAGCCTGACGGACCCAGTGCATGCCGTAGCTACTGAAGGTGAATCCAGAGGCTGCACAGGAGAGTCTCAGAGACCCCCCAGGCTGCACCCAGGCTCCCCCAGACTCCACCAGCTGCTCCTCACACTGGACACCTGCAAAAACAAAGGCGTCCCGGTCAGGAAACTGTCACACGTCCACTGTTTCTCTCTCATCCACTCATACAATGCATGTCCGTTGTTCTCCATCAATTACCTCTTAAAGCAGCAACAAGGAAAACCCAGCTGAGCACAAACTCCATGGTGAGTGCTCTGTGTTCAGTCCTGATCAGGCAATGGTTCACCTGGGGATTCCAGGGCTTGGCTCCTGTCCCAGAGCTGCAGGGTAGGGGATGAGCATGATTTTATGGGCAGAGGGGGCCCTATTTGCATGTCCTTCTACTATATAGGGAGCTCTGGGGTTGGAGACCTGAGAGAGGGCAGTGCCTCAGTTGAGATGTGAGAGTCCTGGGGGAGAATAGCTTAGGACAGAATCATAGAGCATTTTGGGGCCTTTCCAAAGAACAAAGAGAAATGCAGGTGGAGTATACAGCTGTGACAGGACACAGTCAGCCCTGGTCCTCGGCCCTGTGCATCCACAGGAGCCTGGGTGTGTCTGCTCAGTGTGTGGAGCCATCCACCCTCAGGGCCCTGTGGACAATGAGGGGACATTCAGTCCCCACGGAGGGGAGCTTTCCCCTGAGAATGGGGAGAAGGAGACGGAGCCCAGCAAAGCCCTGTGGTCCTAGGGGGCTGTGTGCACACCCATGACACGCCCCTGTGTGATCTCTGAGCCTGTATCCTCCACTCTGAGTCATCACTGAGATCCTCCTGTGTTGAGGTATGTATCAGCTGATGGATATTTTCAGTGCTGAGTAGTATTCCATTGACTGATGTTCCCTAGTTTGCTTATTTGAAAAATTAGAAGAGCATTTGGGTTATTGTAGCTTCTAACTCAAAGACGCTGTGAATATTTGGATACATGTTTGTATGAACATAAAGATTGGTTCTTCTGGAGCAAACACTCCTAGTGGAACCGCTGAAATACATGTTAAGCATATATTTAATTTAATAACAGTATGCATTTCACTTTGTGAAGAAGAACAACAGGACATAGAGAAACCAGGAGGAGGGGAGCCCAGACACTGCCTATATGTCATCTGCACACACAGTGTCACTTCCTCACTTGTCTGCAGTGAGAATACGAGAAGTTAGAGCCACAGAGAAAAAGCTAGGATCATCCAGGATGCAGCTGAGAGCTGAGAGGAAATCCTTGCTCCCAACAGGAAGGCCCTCCTTCCCCCCACACTCTGCACCTGCTCCTGGGCTCTTCTGTGGTTGGTGGGCCTTGGGCGCCCCCTGGCGTCCTGAGCATGCCCTGCAGGCTGCCCTCCTGTCCCCTCAGGAGGTTTGTGTCTGGGTTCACACTGACTTCCCCTCACTGTGTCTCTCGCACAGTAATACACGGCCGTGTCCTCGGCTCTCAGGCTGTTCATCTGCAGAGTGGCAATGCTTTTGGAATCATCTCTTGAGATGGTGAATCTGCCTCTCACAGATGCAGCATATTCTGTTGTGTGACTTCTGGCTGCATCTCTGATGAAACCAATCCACTCTGGTCTCTTTCCTGGAGCCTGGCGGATCCAGTTTATATAATAGTCACTGAACGTGAATCCAGAGCCTTTGCAGGTGAGTTTCAGAGACCCCCCAGGCTGTCTCAGGTCCCCTCCAGTCTCCACCAGCTGCACCGCACATTGGACACCTGCAGACAACAGACATAGTCATTAGGAGAGGACACACACACACACACACACACACACACACACACACACGTCCCCACGTCTCCGTGATGCTACCATGTAAGAGCGTCCAAGCGAGAGCCCAGCTCAGCCCAAACTTCATGGTGCTTCCTCGGGGTTGCTACCAGCAGTGAATGGAAAGTGCAGCGTCCCTGGGGTGGGGCTGCTCTCCCAGAGGTGCAGGGACAGGGCTGGGCTAGTTTATCAGCACCAGGAGCTCCCCATTTGCATGGGCTCCTCCCCTTAAAGTCAGGGAGGTGGAGTTTCTGTTGCGGGACCGCTGGACCCACAGAGACAAGCCCCCTCCTTGTGAGTGTGGAGACTTTTATAAGGGGCTGGGTGGTCTGTGTGCTGTAGAGAAATTGTTGTTGATAAACTCCACCAGCCGTCAGTCAGACAGAAGTGAATCCACAGTGATACCCACATCCACAGAGGGCCATGATATTCCAGCTCAGTGTGGAGTCTCCCTGTGTCCTCGTCCACGTGTGGGTGCACAGAGAGAGGGTCATCACCTCGTGGCTCCCCAGGGCTGGAGGGCAGGGGGCACTGCCAGGGCTGCTCTGTTGTGCTTTCCAGGTGTCACCACGGCCCAGTGCCCTTTTGTGCCCAGATTCCATCAGCGAGAGGATAAGAGTGGAAGGGAGGAACCTACAGTGTCTGAGCGTTTTAACCACCCGAGGTACTCTCTGCGCTGACTTTTCACTCTCCTCCCCCAATGACTACCCACATTTTATTAATATATCAAGGACTGAGGGGCACATATCACATGAGTTATTATTCATCTCTCTGTAGGAGCCACTAGAAGTCAAGGACCACACAGTCATTATTACTTACAGTCTCTGTGATGCTTGAGAAAATGACATCCTCAAGAGAAAATGACAAACCTGAGTCTGCCCTACAGCCCCCTTGGGTGAGGTCCTCCCGAGTGGCTTTGAGTCCACGACTTCCAGAGCCCATCAGCCGTGTCCCTGTGACTTGCAGGCTGGAAGGACCCTGCATTTCCGGAGTGCACCCCCAGTAAGCCTCCACCGCGCTGCGTATTGGTGTGGAGCACACTGAAAGGGCCCATGATTGAACCCACGTCTAGGCTGCCTTTCCCCCACTCTGTGTGAGCGCCGCCCATGTGTGCAGCAGGAACCATTAGAGAAGGGCTGCCCTCGAGCGTCACTGAAGGACAGTCGTGGTGAACTTTCAGCAGAAACACAGCAGTGAAACTCCAGGGGGTCACTCTTGTGGTCATGTGACAGGACAATCTCAGTCGTTCTGGGAGCTGTAACCAAGTTCCACAGACTGGAGGGTTCACACACAACACAAATTTATTTGTCCAGATCTGGAGGCTGGGAAATGCCATACTAGAAGCAGACAGATTTGATGTTGCTGACATCCCGCTTCCTAGACGCTGACTTTTCTCTGTATCTCAGAGGGCGGATGGAGCAAGGAAGCTCCCTCTGTCCTCTTTATAAGGTCACTAACCCCACTCATGAGAACCCCACCCTCATGACCTATGCTTCCCACAGGCCCCACCTCCTGACACCATCACGCTGGACATTATGATTTAAAGTGTGACTGTTTGAGGGGCTCACACAAGGTGCCCATAGCAGCAGGTAAAGACTCACTTCATTACCTCACCCCTTGGAGGGCTGCTCCAGTCCAGATCCCCAGTCTCAGGATCCTCCTCTCCCTGAGGGAGTCCCTCTTCTGTGGAGGCAGAAAGCTGACCCTGGTCCTTCATGGCAAGCTGGTGACCTTGCAGATGGACAGGCTCCACCCTTGACCTTGAACTGAGGCCTCTGTCATTCTGCTATTATTTTCCTGTCCGTGTGTTCACGTGATCATCACTCTCATGTTCTATGACCCAGAACTGCTCTCTGCCCACAACGGTCAGCAGCCCCTTGTTTTCACTCATGTTTTATGGGTGTGACATGGACGAAGTAGTCAGGCTCTGCTTGTGATGCTTGAGGTTGACATGGTAAGGTTCATCCCTCTCTCTTCCCCTGCGCTCTTGGGGAATCTGAAGAGATAGTCGGATTGTTCCTTCTGCCCTTCAGGCAGGACATGGGAACCAGACAGGCTCCCTATGAACAGGACCATCCCGGCCCCCACCACTGAGTCACAATAAAACCTCGACCAGTGTCTTTACCTGGTGTGCTTCAACCATTTCTGATTTCCTGAAAGGCCTGTACTGCTCCCAATAGTCACCTCCATGAAGTAATCAACCTTTTCATAGTCCCTCTGTGTGTGACACCATCAGCCTGGACATCCATTGCAAGGTGGGATGGGTCCCTGGACCTCGGCATGGTGTCAGGTGCACTTGGTTCTATGAGCATGCTGTCAAGTCAATGTCCATCACCACCATGGGTCTTTATTCTCTAGCTTTGGGGTCACACACCTCTGGTGCTCACTGTCCACACACAAGTGTCCTGCTGCTGGCTGGCTGGCTGGGACTCTGAGCTGTGGGTATTGAGCTATATTGTTGAGTAGGCAGAACTCTTGTTATATTTAGCAGACGAGGGTCAGAAAATTTGATGGTTTATTGTAATTTGGCACAGGAGAGTCTGCAAGAGAATCTCTGTCTTTCATCCACGTGAGAAACTTGTGTCTTTTTACAACAGTTTTCTAATTCTGAGATGTTAGAGGTAAGCGCAGAATACGGAACCCAGAGAGCTTCCCTGAGGGAAAGTGACGTGAAGAGGAAACCACACAGGAAACCAGCCCAAACCTCCAACTGCACCTGCTCCTGGATGGTCCATGTGTTCAGGAACCTGTGCGCCCCCTGGTGGTCGCAGCCTCTCCCACAGGGAGGTTTGTGTCTGGGCTCACACTGACTTCCCCTCACTGTGTCTCTGGCACAGTAATACATGGCCGTGTCCTCGGCTCTCAGGCTGTTCATTTGCAGATACAGCGTGTTTTTGGAGTTGTCTCTGGAGATAGTGAATCGGCCCTTCACAGAGGCTGCATAGTATGTGGTACCTCCACTACTACTAATGACTGAGACCCACTCCAGCCCCTTTCCTGGAGCCTGGCGGACCCAGTGCATGCTGTAGCCACTGAAGGTGAATCCAGAGGCTGCACAGGAGAGTCTCAGAGACCCCCCAGGCTGCACCACGCCTCCCCCAGACTCCACCAGCTGCACCTCACACTGGACACCTGCAAACACAAAGACGTCCTGGTCAGGACACTGTCACACGTCCACTGTTTCTCTCTCTCATCCACTCTCACACTCAGTGTCTCTTGTTCTCCACAAATTACCTCTTAAAATAGCAACAAGGAAAACCCAGCTGAGCACAAACTCCATGGTGAGTGCTTTGTGTTCAGTCCTGATCATGAAATGAGGTCACCTGGGGATCCTCGGTCTGGGCTCCTGTCCCAGAGCTGCAGGGTCAGGGATGGGCTGGATTTTATGGGCAGAGGGGGCCCTATTTGCATGTCCTCCTACTATATAGGGAGCTCTGTGGTTGGAGACCTGCAGAGAGGGCAGTGCCTCAGTGCAGGTGCGAGTGTCCTGGGGGAGAATCGTGGTCATGGTAACATTTCAATAATGAAATGGAGTCATAAAAGGAAGGGGCATGTCCAAGAGTCCAAACCTGGTAACAATGAGCTCAGATACTGGGGTGAGCACCTAAACACTGTCCCCTAATTCTCCCTGAACCTACTCCAGGGCAGAGTGAGACCTGCCTAGTGAGGGTGATGACCCCTTGAATATAACGAGAACATGAATGAAAATCTGTATCTGGGGTTATCCAGAAGTCAGGCCTGGGGACAATCCGACATGTGAAAAGAGACCACAGGCTGCAGATCTTGTAAGAGTGGACGTCATGTTCACGGTGTGTTGGTGACCTTGACCCTGGGTGTCTCTGGCTTCCTGACTTCAAGTAGACAAAGAAGACCGAGTGTTGAGTAGATGCTTCTCTATCCCTGGGACTCAGATATACTGAGAAGTCAGGGAAATTCATGGAGCTGATGGAGAGGCTGTGGGTTTCCAACACCTAGAAGTCCATGTTCAGAGGGTCTGTCTGCATAGACAGTAATGAAAACCTTAAAGAAGTTGTTATAATAGAACAATTAGTGAGATACATGTTAGTCAGAATACCTGTGATTAGCGAGAAGGCTCATATTTATGGTTAATCACTCATTTATGAAGCAGAGGCTTTTGCCGTTTTAAATCATGTATGAAGCCACGGTGATATGAGTTGAACTGATCACACGGGCTGGTCCATCTTACCATGTAATTACTATTATGAGACTTTATTGTAAAAAGGGACAGCTCTGTGTTTCCACAGTTTTCAGATAACAGTGTGTCATGTCCTCATGTAATACACGTGTTTACAGAGCATGGAGATAAAGCCTGGACAGTAGATGAGCCCGGAACCCACCTCCTCATGGGGGACATGGGCTCAGTGGGTCCTGAGCTCCCAGGGTCCTGAGAGCACATTTTCCTTCAAAGCCCACAGAGGACCAGAGACTCCTCATCGCCTTCCCCTCATCCAGGCTGGGTGTCGGGTCCCTTCCCGCAGGAGCTCTATGGACCCTGCTGTTCACAGGACGTCCCCTCCTCGTTCTCTCCGTCCACAGACCCCGCCCTCCGCTCCTTGGCTGTGAACCCCCCGGGGTCTCTGCTGCACCACAAGGGAGCCTGTGTCCCTCTCCTGTGGCGATGCCCCCACTGCAAGAGCCTTGAACAAACCTTCCTTTAAAATTAGCAACTGTCGACTTCCGGTCAAGTTAGCGGCGTAGGTGGACACGGATCACGTCCTCCCACAACCACATCAAAGTTACAACTAAATCACAGAATAACCATCACTGAAAGACCGCCTGAAGTCAAGCTGAATGGAAGCCCTGCAACTAGGAAATTAAAGACGAAGCCGAGTGGAGACGGCATACCGCCCTCTGGGTCCCTCCATGTCGCCTCAAAGGAAATGGGATCCTGCAGCCGGGGGTGCGCGGAAGCTGAGAGACCCCCCCACCACGGAGGAAGCCGGCAGCACACCGGAGAACTGAGCAAACTGAATAAGCGGACTGACCCAGAGCCATGGAGATGGAGTACGGGATGACGGGCCTCAGAGCAGGGGGAGAGGCGGGGGGAGAGATGGATCACAGATCCTATGTGCATGGGTGCATAACCAGCGGACATGGCCAACAGGGATGGGACGCTGAGAAGGGGAGGGGGAGGAGGGCGTCAATGGGGGAAAAAAGGAGAAACATCTGTAACTAAAACAAATAAATAATAATAAACAAAACAAAACAAAGAAAATTCAAGTAAAAATAAAAAGGAAATAACATTAAAAAAAATTTAGCAACTGTCAGAGAACCTTCCACCAGGATGGAAGTGGGATATTTAAGGTTCTCCAGGCAGGTTGCACATAAACCCACTCAGGACGCGTCCAGGGACAGGATTGTGGAGACGACAGTGCCCCCTGGTGGTTTTTCTGAGCCACACAGGCGGACCACGCTGGGTCTGAACCAGCTTCCGGAGACAAGGCAGGGGAGTCTGCCACAGGGAAGTCCTTCCTGGCATTTTGAAACGGGGGCAGCCCAGTCCTGCTTCTTTCTTGTACACAGCTGAGCCTCTGCAAGGACACCTGGACCCTAGGGCTCCCACCTTGGGAGAACCTGAGGAACATAACCCTCCTCAGTGCCAGGGGCACATGGCTCTGGTGCCAGGGCCTCAGCTTGCACGTGTGAGGTGCTGTGACCTGCCTGGTTGCACACTCACACACCCCAGAGTATCCACCGTGTGACACACCAGAGCCTCCTTAACTCAGTGGAGATGTTTTCTGACATTTGTGGGGCCCTTCGTGACTGTGGGCAGTAGAGCTGCAGAGGGGCGGTGAGCACAGGCACAGACTCACCGAGCACAGAGGGCAGTTCCCTGCCCAGGAACCGGTCCCTTCACTGCAGCCCTGAGACCCTGTGTCTCTGAACTCTAGGACTGTGCCCGAGACCACAGGAGTAAGTCTCAGTGGAGAGGACAGCACAGCTCCGTCCTCCTCGCTCTGGGACAGGAGGACGGGGCCCCACCCCTTTGTGCTTCTGTCTGAAAAGATGTAGAGGGGGGATGGCAGTGACCACTGTGTATGAAACTCCATGAGAGGAAGCCAGCGCTGTCAGATGTGACCATCACTGTTATTGTATCATTCCCCACCTGGTGGAAGAGGGGGCTCTGAGGCCTCTCCTCTGACTGCACAAGGAACACCTGCTCTGCTCCAGACCTCACCTGTCACACCTGTGTGAGGGGACAGGTCACCACCATCATGCCAGTGTCCTCACCTCTACGCTGATTTAGATCTATTGGTATTCGATCCTGAAATGTCATTTCCTTTATTTTTCATCAACAAAGACTTCAATGCAAGTATCACAGCCTGGTGTCCACAGTGTCTGTGGGATGAATTGAGTAATAAGCTCCACCTCCCTGCATGTAGGTGTTGAAGAGCCACACAGGTTGGGTGGCGCAGCTGAACAAGAGACATCTGAGCCCTTTGCTGAGAACCTGGAGATGTGGACTGACCATTTGCAAGACAGCCGAGGGGAGAGACAGCACCTGATGGCCAGAGCCAGGGGAGTTTGTTCTCATTAGGGGTCCATGATTCCATGATGTGTACATATATGCACAGATCAGTCCTGGCCAGAGGGAAATGTAAGCCTGGTTGGAGACTCTTCCATTTTGTTGTTCTCGTAGAAGAAAATACAACAGGTGTACCTATGTTTATGTGAGTTTGGGGAGGTCACTCAGGTGTGCTCATCCCCAGGTAAGCAGGACTCAGGTCTACTGGGGAGAATGAGCCATGACATTGTGGAAATTCACAACTGAGGAGGGCATCAGATCTCATCATAGTAAAAGTGGGTAGACCCTGTGGGAAATCACATGTGGTCACATTGGAGAAGAGAGGTAAAGATATAAATGAGAGCCTTTGACCATCACTAGTAATGAACACACAAGGTGAACCAATCCTTAGGCCCAGAGGAAAAATTTAAAGTTCAGGAGGTTCATGGTTAGGAGAAGGGGAGTTCCCTCTGACGCTGTTTCCCCTGCACAGTGTTCAGAGGATAAACAGAACAGCGTGTGACCCTAGAGCCCGTGGACCAATGTTGGACAGTAGGCGTCTTTGTGGGCCACTGGGAAGCAGGAGCATAAACTACAGAGAAGCAGACAGCGCTCCCAAGTAGAGGAAATCGAGATAAAGGACGAGGAGTAGGAGGAAGTGGAGGAGGACTAGGAATAGGGGTATGGGAGACAGAAAGTAATCCGGGTGCATTTTGGGCTGGTCTGTCTCACTCTGTGCTGTGCATTGGTGAGTGTGTCCCTCCGTGAACGTGAGTCTTTCAGGAATCAGAGTCCTCAGTGGAAGGCACAGGATTCGTAGTCTGGAAAGTCTACTGGAGAATTGTCTACAGCAGATGGAATCAGGGCTGTGTGTCCTGTCGCTGTGTCTTTAGGGCAAACCTGAAACATATAGGATGTGGAACCCACACTCAGGGTCCCATGGCCCACACCGCCTGTCCCTGAGCAATAACCATGTTGGGGCCCTGAGGCCACATCATGCAGGATCTCAGATCAGCGATGCAGATATTTGGACAGAGGTTCTGGCCGATGGAAATGCAAAGTCATGTTAGAATATGGACATAATCTGGTGGAGACAGACTGTGTTTCTCCGTGTGGAGGTGTACAGAGGTAAGCAGTGTTCACCAAGTGAATGGAGGGTGAGCTACTGGACGGCCATGCGGACAGGGTGGTGGGCTGTCTCCCTCTCAGCTCAGGTCCCAGTGGAGGGTGCACATCAGCCAAGGGTCAGCATCCCTGGTCGCATCAGTCAGGGTTATCACATGACCAAGTGCACACGAGACCCACAGAGCAACAGAGAGTCAGCTCCTAGGTCACTGGTCTCTGATTCCCCTGGACTCTGACTCAGCAGAGCCCTTCCAGTGTAGTCTGCTGAGTCATTTTACAGAGCAATGCATCTTATCGGACTACACAGTGTTAACTACACTCGCATTTTATACTATACTGAGTTGGATGCATCCCTGAGAAATGGTAATGCTGGGCTCTTTCACACACATATAACATACCTCATGCATAAGGACCACACACCCCACCAGACAAGTGATTTGTGAATGTGATCTCCATGTTCATGTTGGTCGTTTCACTCCCTTAATGGAATCTGCGGTGGGATAAAGGTATTTAATTCAGCAATGTCTAATTCACCCCTGATTTCTGTCCTAGGCCTGTTTTGGTGAATCGCAGACACCCATAGGACATGCTGAGCCTCACGGTCCAGGGGCATCGGCTGCAGCAGCCACAGGGACAGAGAGATTCTGCACCAGGAGTGAGGGCTGCTGGGAAACTGCCCAGAACTGGACAGGACTTGGACCGGGGTGAGGGGAGGAAGCTGGACGTGTTCTGAGTCACAGGACAGAGATGTGCCTGATGTTCATGGGCAGAGTGTAACTGGACATGTGGGTTTAAACCTCTTCCCGTGATGACCCAGGAGGATGTGCAGGGCATGACAGACACAGCTTCTGTCATCGTAGGAAACACCTGAGGGATTATGACCAGTAGTTTGTTAGAATAGAAACGTTAAAGGTTCTGAAGGCAGGGATCAAGGGAAATAAGGAACGTGTCATTGCAAAGGGGGGAAGGGGATTCCTGTTACACACATGCACCTGCTCACAGTGTCTCTGTCTGTGAGGTAACAACTTCACAGGTCCAGGGGTTAGCACTTGGACACCTGTGGGTCATTACTCACATGGTCACACCATGCTTCACCCAACCGGTATAATTTTTTGGGCTTCGTTTTTGAAATCCTTCAACACTTAGAGGGAAGAGTGGACACCCCTCCCTGCAGGAGCCATGGTGCTGGTGTGTCTGTGTGAGGGGCCCTCATGTCATGGACCAGGACCCTGTCTCAGTCCATTGTCATCACCACCATCATCTCCATCATCACCATCATCATTTGCTTAATTATAAACAGTCGGGCTTTTATTTTCTTTAGACATGGTTGTTTCCTACAGATGTGAAACTTCATCTCAACTTTTAGTCGTGTACTGAAATTGATCAGTAGAATTGGTAGTCAGGCTCTCCTTTATTTTTATTTCTTAGTGCTGACAAATGAAGGCTCATCCCTCCCTCTTCTCCATCTGCCCCACATGGGACCTGACAGAAAGCTTAGGTCTCCTCTTTAGATGTCATTAGGAGATTCAACCCCACAAACCCCGAGAAGGAGAACCCCTCGCCCTCCCCACCACCTCACCTAAATATAAGCCCTGGGCCAGTCTACATTCCTGGTCTATCGAAGCTATTCTGACTTGCTGAAGGGCCTTTCCTGTGCTTTCTAGAGATTCCAACTATGTACGAGATAAATGTGACATGTCCCCTTGGTGTGTGTGTTTGTCATTAGCCTGATATCTGCACAAGCTGCTGTGGGTCTCTTGGCCTCTGCCTGATATCAACTGCTCTTGGTGCTGTGAGCATAATGCCAATTCAATGACAGTCACCCCAATGGGTCCTTAGTCTCTAATTTTGGGTTCAAACACCGATGGTGCCCACTGTGACATGAAGAGGAAACCACACAGGAAACCAGCCCAAACCTCCAACTGCACCTGCTCCAGGATGGTCCTTGTGTACAGGGACCCTGAGCGCCCCCTGGTGTCCTGAGCCCCCCCTGCAGCCCCGCTCTTCTGTCTTCCTCAGGAGGTTTGTGTCTGGGCTCACACTGACTTCCCCTCACTGTGTCTCTCGCAGTAATACACAGCCGTGTCCTCGGTTGTCACGGATCTCAGCTGCAGGGAGAACTGGTTCTTGGACGTGTCACTGGAGATGGTGGTGCGGCTCTTGAGAGACGGGTTGTAGCTAGTGCTACCACTACTAGCATATATGTGCCCAATCCATTCCAGCAATTCCCTGGTTTCTGGCGGATCCAGCTCCACCAGTAACCACTGCCGATGGAGTAACCAGACACAGCGCAGGTGAGGGAGAGGGTCTGTGAGGGCTTCACCAGTCCTGGGCCCGACTCCTGCAGCTGCACCTGGGACAGCACACCTGGGGACAAGGAGCATCAGGCCCTGTCAGTCACGTGAAGTCACAACCACCCCATAGACCCCTGTCTGTCCTCTGAGACCCTCACCTTGGGGGGCCGTCACCAGGCACAGGAGAAGACCCAGCAGCCTCATCTTCTTCTAGACCAGGGCTCTGCCTTCCCCAGAAACCTCAGCCCTGTGTGAGGAGAGAGCTGTGAGCCTCCCCAGCCCAGGGGAGGATTTACCCTGGAGCTTGGGGAGAAATTTGCATGTGGGGAAGCCTGTTCCTTATAAGTGGAGGACTGAGGTCAGGCTGCCCTGGTCCTTCTGGGGCCCTGTGGGGGCATCTCTTCCCTTGATCTAACTCAGCATGTAAGTCAGGGATTGGGGACCGCTACTTTCTGAAGGTTGGCCTTACCTCTCTGAGCATGAGAAGAAATGATGGACCAGAGAGGTAGTTAACACTTTTCTCATGCATATTTCCAACCGATTTAAAGGGACTAGCATTTGTTCAGATATTTTCTGAATCTTAACTCTCTAGTATACCCACTATTTCCAAATTTTATATTCTAATTTCATACAAATAATGTCTACCTTTGTGCAAAAACAAAAATAAAGGACATCTATGGTCAATATCTTAAATCTTATATTATTATTTAAGTATATTTTTATTGATTTTATTTTTTAGAGAGATTGGAAGGAGAAGGGAAATAGAAATATTGATCAGCGGCCTCCTGCACCCCCCTTTCTGAGGATCGAACCCGAAACCCGGCATGTGCCCTGAGCTGGAATTGAACTGAGGACCTCTGAGTACATTGGTATGTGCTGAGCTCTCAGAGCCAAACCAGCCAGGCTCTTATATCTAAATTTATGATGTTACATTGATCTCAGACACTACCTCCCAAGCACAGGCTAGTGAGACATTCTTAACTATTATTGTTGGAAATTTTGTAATTGTGTCTACAGCTTTCTGTGCAAACTCTTCCATTATGCACCCCATGGCCTATGGCAGGGACCCCATGATATGCAGCATAATCAAGATTTTACATGGTGAAAAAACAAGAAATGTGAACAGATTATGCATGCATGCAACTCAAAATCATTCATATTGTGAAATGATTATGGTAGAAGATTGACCAGTTTTCTCTGCCTAGTGTTCTTAGTGATGTCGGAGTCAGAGGGAGGTTAGTGAAGAGATTTCCTACCATAGATTTTCTCACAGGAAAGGAAGCGTCAACGCTGACAGGGCTCCTCAGTCCAGCCTCCCTCCCTCTGTCCCTGGGGATGGTCACTGTGGTCAGAGGTGCCGGCCTCTCTCCCAGGACATACAACGTCCTTAATGTACAATGAACACATTCTCCCAGCAGACATGTGATTTGGAAATATGTTCTGTCTGTGTAGGTTGTCTTTTCATTCCTTTAATTAAATATTTGGTGGAAAATATTTTTAATTTAAACAATGTTCAATTCATCACTCTTCTCATCAGTGGTTCCTGTTTTTTTATATTTTATCTAACAACTCACCAGCAAATTGTCACTCTCCATTGCCTGTGGGAGAGGAAACCCTGATATGAATACAGTGGGCACAAAACCCAATACAGAAATTAAGCTGGAATCTTTAATATCATTGAAATCTGTTTGCTCTGTCCTCTGACCAGCAGACCAACCTTCCACGGCATGAGCCCTGATTCATTTCAGAGAATAATTTACTTTACTGAAGTCTACACTGTGAACTTCCCCACAGTATGAAGCATAGAAAACTGGACTAACCTTTGAGAAATTATATCATGTAGATGTCAGGCAGACGAGGAAGGAACCTCAAAGGACGTGAGGAAGATCCTGAGCAGAGATGACAGAGACAGGATCCCAGAGGGTATTTCACGAGGATGTAAGTGACCAGGAGGACGAAGGTGCAGAGAGGTCGTGAGAGGGACACATGAGGAGATGAACTGGAGCTGACGTCCGGGAAAGTGAATGTCCCAGTGAGAGCCCTGCATGGAGCTGTGTGTGCAGGACTCACATGGGACAGTGAGAGAGCGAGGCCCTGGCGAGTGTGGGGACCTGGGGGATGGACTCTCAGTGTGTCTACACGGTGACACCTTGGTGGGTGGAAGTGGACTTTAAATGATGTTCTCAGGACAGGTTCTCTGATGACCACCTCTCGGGGGATGCTGGGAGCAGGACTGTGGGGTGATGCTGACCCCTAGTGGTCACTCTGAGCCATGCAGGCTGCAGGACCCTGGCGACTGAACCAGCTGCCCCTCCACCCACCAAGACAAGGGGAGGGAAGAGCTCACCTTTAAGGTCAGGCTTTTCCTCTCTGAAGAGGTGAAACACGAGGACTTGCACAATGAAGGTATTTCGTATCATTGCATCGCCCTTTTTAGTGACACACATGGGAGTATATCTGGTCAATTTGGTATTTTTAGTGTTTTTGTAGAAACTAATGGAATGATCGTTTTAGAAAGTGTGAATGATTAGAAAGATGAAGCTGAACATATTATTTTCAAATAAGCATAGCGGTGGCTGGGTGGCTAGTTGGTTGGACGGTTATCCTGTACACTGAAAGGCTGTGGATTGAAATCTTGGTCGGGGCACACACCTACGTTTTTGTTGTGAGCCTTGTTTGGAGAGCGTGTGGGAGGCAACCAACTGATGTTTCTCTCTCTTTCTCTCTCCCTCTGTGTCTCTCGTGCTTTCTGTAAAATCAATAAACATATCCTGAGTGAGGAATGAATAAATAAATACATACATGCATAAGTATAGTAGGTGTAATGTTTATTCAAAGATACATAATCTGCAACACACACACACACACACACACACACACACACACACACACTGATGATTTTCATGGTAATGAACCCCAAATTTCACTTCTCTACTGTACCTAGCACAAGGGCATTGCCCCCACATTGACCCTAATCTTGCATGTGACCTTCCTTCACAAAGAGTAAAAACCAAACATAATTGAATTGTACATAGGACTTTGCCTGTACCTGAGGGTTTCTGTTCTCCCAGCGCTGGAACATGGCACCTGTAGCTACTGCCCTTCTAGAAGGTGTGGGTGCACCAGGAACTGTGGGGATCACCAAGAACAAGACAAGGCCCTAAGGGTCAGGCTGTCAGATGGCATTCAGCTGGGGCTCAGGCATTGGGATTGTCAAACACTGAATTTAATCCATTCTGATGACTCTGAGAAAACCCTAAAGGGAATGAGAGGCAGACCTCAGGGTCATGAACCAACTGCAGCTGAGAGGTGGAAACTCAGAGAATCCAGGAAGATGGAGACACTGATAACTCACAGACTCAGAGATGAACAGGCCGTCAATAGGCTCCTGAGGAGATGCCTGGTCATCAGGACCTGCACGTCCAACCCCACAAGGAATCTGCAGCCCTGATATGCAAGGTCCTCACCACGTGGGTGTCATCCAGCAAACCCCTGTGGTCCTAGGGGCTGTGTGAACACCCAGGACACGACCCTGTGTGGTCTCTGAGACTGGATCCTCCACTCAGTCATCACTGAGATCCTCCTGTGTTGAGGTGTGGATGAGTTGATGGTTATTTTTCATTGTTGAGTAGTATTCCATTGATATATGTTACCTTGACTATTTAATTTAACATTGGAAGGACTTTGGATATTTTGTAGCTTCTAACGGAAACATGCTACAAATATTAGCACATATTTTTGTATGAACCTAAGGATTCGCTATTCTGGAGCAAACACTCCTAGTGGGACCACTGAGATACATGTTAAGTGCATATTTAATTGAATAAGAAGCTGTTATTCACTTTGTGAAGAAAGAATAACAGGACATAGAGGGACCTGGAGAAGGAGATGAGCTCAGTCACTGCCGAGATGTCATCAGCACATTCAGTGTCACCTCATCACTAGTCTGCAGTGAGAATATGAGAAGTTAGAGCCACAGAGGAAAAGCGAGAACCATCCTGGATGCAGCTGAGAGCTGAGAGGAAATCCCTGCTCCCAACAGGAAGCCCCTCCTTCTCCCTCACTCTGCACCTGCTCCTGGGCTGTTTGCTGGGGTAGGTGGGTCCTGAGCGCCCTCTAGTGTCCTGAGTGTGTCCTGGTGTCCCAGCATGCTCTGGTGTCCTGTGGTCCTTGTGTTCAGGACGCTGAGCGCCCCCTGGTGGTCGCAGCCTCTCCTGCAGGGAGGTTTGTGTCTGGGCTCACACTGACTTCCCCTCACTGTGTCTACTGCACAGTAATACACGGCCGAGTCCTCGGCTCTCAGGCTGTTCATCTGCAGAGTGGCAATGCTTTTGGAATCATCTCTTGAGATGGTGAACCTGCCTCTCACAGATGCGGCATATTCTGTTGTGTGACTTCTGGCTGCATCTCTAATGAAACCGATCCACTCTGGTCTCTTTCCTGGAGTCTGGCTGATCCAGTTTATATAATAGTCACTGAACGTGAATCCAGAGCCTTTGCAGGTGAGTTTCAGAGACCCCCCAGGCTGTCTCAGGTCCCCTCCAGTCTCCACCAGCTGCACCGCACATTGGACACCTGCAGACAACAGACAGTCATTAGGAGAGGACACACACACACACACACACACACACACACGTCCCCAGGTCTCCGTGATGCTACCATGTAAGAGCGTCCAAGCGAGAGCCCAGCTCAGCCCAAACTTCATGGTGCTTCCTCGGGGTTGACACCTGCAGTGAATGGAAAGTGCAGCGTCCCTGGGGTGGGGCTGCTCTCCCAGAGGTGCAGGGACAGGGCTGGGCTGCGTTTATTAGCACCAGGAGCTCCCCATTTGCATGGGCTCCTCCCCTTAAAGTCAGGGAGGTGGAGTTTCTGTTGCGGGACAGCTGGACTCAGAGAGACAAGCCCCCTCCTTGTGAGTGTGGAGACTTCTATAAAGGGCTGGGTGGTCTGTGTGCTGAAAAGAAATTGTTGTTGATAAACTCCACTATCCGTCAGTCAAACAGCACTGAATGCACAGTGATACCCACATCCACAGAGGGCCGTGATATTCCAGCTCAGTGTGGAGTCCCCCTGCATCCTCGTCCACGTGTGGGTGCACAGAGAGAGGGTCATCACCTCTCAGCTCCCCAGGGCTGGAGGGAAGGGGGCAATGACAGGGCTACTCTGTGGTGCTTTCCAAATGTCACCATGGCTCAGTGCCCTCTGTGCCCAGATTCTGTCATCGAGAGCTGAATGAAGGAGCCTACACTGTCAGAGCGTTTTAACCACCTGAGGTGCTCTCTGTGCTCTGACTCTTCACCGCGCTGCGTCCTGGTGTGGAGCACACTGAAAGGGCCCATGATTGAACCCACGTCTAGGCTGCCTTTCCCCCACTCTGTGTGAGCGCCGCCCATGTGTACAGCAGGAACCATCAGAGAAGGGCTGCCCTTGAGCGTCACTGAAGGACACTCGTGGTGAACTTTCAGCAGAAACACAGCAGTGAAACTCCAGGGGTCGCTCTGGTGGTCATGTGACAGGACAATCTTTATCGTTCTGGGAGCTGTAACCAAGTTCCACAGACGGAGGTTCACACACACACGTGTATTTCTTCCAGATCTTGAGGCTGGGAATGCCATACCAGAAGCAGGCAGATTTGATGTTGCTGACATTCCGCTTCCTAGACACTGACTTTTCCCTGTATATCAGAGGGCGGATGGAGCAAGGAAGCTTCCTTTATCCTATTACAAGGGCGCCGACCTCACTCATGAGAACCCCATACTCAGGAATTATACTCTGCCCCAGGCCCGACGTCCTGACACCATCACGCTGGGCATTAGGATGTAAAGTGAACTGTGTGAGGGGCTCATACAGGTGCCCATAGCAGGAGGTAAAGACTCACTACATTACCCCACCCCTTGGAGGGCTGCTCCAGTCCAGCTCCCCAGTCTCAGGATCCTCCTCACCCTGAGGAAGCCCCTCTTCTGTGGAGGCAGAAAGCTGACCCCCATCCTTCAGAACAAGCTGGTGACCTTGCAGACGGACAGGCTCCACCCTTGACCTTGAACGAAGGCCTCTGTGTCATTCTGCTATTATTTTCTTGTCTGTGCGCTCACGTGATCATCACTCTCATGTTCTATGACCCAGAACTGCTCTCTGCCCACAGTGGTCGGCAGCCCCTTGTTTTCACTCATGTTTTATGGGTGTGACATGGACGAAGTAGTCAGGCTCTGCTTGTGATGCTTGAGGCTGACATGGTAAGGTTCATCCCTCTCTCTTCCCCTGCGCTCTTGGGGAATCTGAAGAGAAAAGGGGAATTCTCCCTTCTGTCCTGCCAGTGGGACACGGGAACCTCACAGATCTCCACCCCCTATGAACAGGACCCTCCCGGCCCCCACCACTGAGTCACAATAAAACCTCAACCAGTGTCTTTACCTGGTGTGCTTCAACCATTTCTGATTTCCTGAAAAGCCTGCCCTGCTCCCAATAGTCACCTCCATGAAGTAATCAACCTTTACATAGTCCCTCTGTGTGTGACACCATCAGCCTGGCCATCCATTGAAAGGTGGGATGGGTCCCTGGAACTCGGCATGCTGTCAGGTGCACTTGGTTCTATGAGCACGCTGTCAATGTCCATCAAAACCACGGGTCCTTCTTCCCTAGCTTTGGGGTCACACACCTCTGGTGCTCACTGTCAACACACATGTGTCCTGCTGCTGGCTGGCTGGGACCCTGAGCTGTGGGTATTGAGCTACATTGTTGAGTAGGCAAAAACTCTTGTTATATTTAGCAGACGAGGGTCATAAAATTTGATGGTTATTTGTCATTTTTGCACAGGAGAATCTGTAAGAGAATCTCTGCCTTTCATCCATGTGTAAAACTTGTCTCTCTTTACAACAGTTTTCTAATTCTGAGATGTTAGAGGTAAACGCAGAATATGGAACCCAGAGAGGTTCCCTGAGGGAAAGTGACGTGAAGAGGAAACCACACAGGAAACCAGCCCAAACCTCCAACTGCACCTGCTCCTGGGATGGTCCTTGTGTTCAGGACCCTGTGCGCCCCCTGGGGGTCGCAGCCTCTCCTGCAGGGAGGTTTGTGTCTGGGCTCACACTGACCTCCCCTCACTGTGTATGCACAGTAATACACGGCCGTGTCCTCGGCTCTCAGGCTGTTCATTTGCAGATACAGCGTGTTCTTGGAGTTGTCTCTGGAGATGGTGAACCGGCCCTTCACAGAGGCTGCATAGGATGTGCTACGACCACTACTACTAATGACTGAGACCCACTGCAGCCCCTTCCCTGGAGCCTGGCGGACCCAGCTCATCAGGTAGCTACTGAGGGTGAATCCGGAGGTTGCACAGGAGAGTCTCAGAGACCCCCCCAGGCTGCACCACGCTTCCCCCAGACTCCACCAGCTGCACCTCACACTGGACACCTGCAAACACAAAGACGTCCTGGTCAGGAAACTGTCACACGTCCACTGTTTCTCTCTCATCCCCTCTTACACTCAGTGTCTCTATTTCTCCATAAATTACCTCTTAAAATAGCAACAAGGAAAACCCAGCTGAGTCCGAACTCCATGGTGAGTGCTCTGTGTTCAGTTCTGATCAGGGAATGTGGCTCCTGAGAAGCCTGGGCTGGGCTCCTGTCCCAGAGCTGCAGGGTTAGGCCTGGGTTGCTTTTAATGAGCTGATGGAGCCCTATTTTCATGTCTTCCTGCTATTTAGGGAGCTCTGGGGTTGGAGACCTGCAGAGAGGGCAGTGCCTCCGTGCATGTGCGAGTGTCCTGGGAGAGAATCATGGTCATGATAACATTTCAACAACAAAGCAAGAATCATAAGGAGGTTGTGGCATGTCCTGTATCCACATCTAGTAGCAGTGAGCCCAGCATATGGCCTGTGCTCCTCCCCACTGGGCCCCCTGACATCCCTGTTCCAACTCCAGAGCAGTGAGGGACCTGCCCATGAAGGTCCAGACCCCTTGTAGGTCATGAGAGCATGAATGAACGTCTGTATCGTGGTGCTACCCAACATCAGGGCTGGAGACAAGGAGACACATGGAAAGAGACCACAGGCTGAAGAACTTGTAAGAGTGGACGTTGAGGACACAGAGTGATGGTGCCCTTGGCCCTGAGTGTCTCTAGCATCCTCCCCTTCAAGGAGACAGAGAGGGAGTGCTGAGAAGACGATTTTCTGTGC
This sequence comes from Tadarida brasiliensis, assembly GCA_030848825.1. NCBI lineage: Eukaryota > Metazoa > Chordata > Mammalia > Chiroptera > Molossidae > Tadarida > Tadarida brasiliensis. The sequence goes on from CM061257.1 coordinate 249,516,148, forward strand.
CTGGGACTCAGAGACAGTGAGAAATCGGGGAGTTTCATGGAGCTGATGGAGAAGCTGTGGGTTTCCAACACCCTGTGTCCACCTACAGAAGGTCTCTCAGCATAGACATTAATGAAAACCTTGAAGAAGGTGATATAATAGAACAATTAGTGATACATATGTAAGTCAGAATACCTATGATCAGCGAGAAGGCTCATATTGAAGGTTAATCACTCATCTATGAAACAGAGACCTTTGCAGTTTAAATTCACAGTGAATGCCATGGTGATATGAGTTGAATTGATCACTTGGCCTGGGCCTTGTCAAGTGTGTTATTACCACAGTGAGAGTTTATTTTACAATGAGGACAGCACTGTGTTTCCACAGCCTTTAGATAACGATGTGTCATGTCCTCATGTAATAAACTGAATATCCAAACAGTATGTAGCATAGAAAACTAGTCTGACCCCTGAGAAATTATGTCATCTAGATGTCAGGCAGATGAGGAAGGAACCTCAAAGTACGTAAGGAAGGTGCTGAGTAGAGATGACAGAGACAAGATCCCAGAGGGTATTTCACGAGGATGAAAGTGTCCAGGAGGACGAAGGTGCAGAGAGGTCGTGAGAGGGAGACGTGAAGAGATGAACTGGAGCTGACGTCCTGGAAAGTGAATGTCCCAGTGAGAGCCCTGCATGGAGCTGTGTGTGCAGGACTCACATGGGACAGTGAGAGAGCGAGGCCCTGGCGAGTGTGGGGACCTGGAGTGAGCTCAGACCCAGGGCGTGTGGACACACTGACTCTCCCTCTGTGGACACTGCGTTCCTGTCACAGGGTGGAGAGGATGCCCAGGGTGCTCAGACTTTCAAGGAGACAATTTGGTCCCATGGGAACCTAGTGAGATAATGGTCCCTGAGCCTGGACACGACTCCTCTGGGAAAGAGAATGTTGTCCAGACCATCGTCATCCTCAGTGAGATGAGGGAACACAGGACCCAGGACAAGGAGGAGGGTCCCTCGGACCCTGAACTGCAGGAAGAGCGGGAGCGCCCTGAGCACCCCAGGGAGCTGTGCTCAGCCCCTCCCTGTACGGTTCCTGAGCGATGTTCTCAGGTCAGTGGGTCCCGAGCGCCCCCTGCCCCTCCTGAGGGGTCTGCGGGGTCCAGAGAGCCCCCTGGTGTCCTGACCCCTCCTGGTGGACCTGAGGGTCTCCTGCAGCTCAGCCCCTCCTGTCTCCCTGCAGGGAGTGTGTGTCTGGATCATAGAGACCCCTGGTCAGGAAAATGTCACATGTCCAGTGTTTATCTCACTCATACTCATTCACATACTCTGTGTCTCTAGTTCCCCATAAATTACCTCTTAAAATAGTAACACTGAAAACCCAGTTGAGTCCAAACTCTAGGATCAGTTGTCTGTGTTCAGTCCTGATCAGGGAAGGGGAACATCTGAGAACCTGGAGGTGGGCTCCTGTCCCAGAGCTGCGGGGTCAGGGCTGGGCTGGTTTTCATGGGCTGAGGGGCCCTATTTGCATGTCCTCCTACTATAGAGGGAGCTCTGGACGCTGGCAATAAGGACACAGTTTCAGAGTGTTGTGTGTCCAGGGTCATATGTCTGAGTAGAATTAGCCCTGGTATCTGGGCCCCTGCTCCTCCCAACTTGACTCAAGTGCTTCCCTGAATGACCTCCAGACAGGGGACATGCCTAGTGAGGGTTTCAGTGCTACCTGGGTGGACACTGGACCATGATAAATGTGATCCTGGTACATTAAATCAAGAAAAACTAAAGTAGTAGGAAACTAAAATAAAGGGTGCTGTTTTATTTTTATTTTTTCGTTATCAAAATTGCTGTTTATTAATCTATTGGCCAGTAGTCTGGCCCCCAGGAGGGTGAATAATAGCTGTCTTGGAGAGGTGTGAGGGATGATCTGGCTTAGCACCTTTGGGAGAAGATGAAGTTGAAGGTGAGACGATCACATTGTCTTCATTTTCTTTGAAATACCGTAGAAGGGAGCAGGAAATGTTGGGCGATTTGTGGCAAACTTGGAGGCAGTCAGAGCGGCAGGTGGCCGCTGGCCACATATTTGGGGTAACAGCGCTGTTTCATTCACACCTGGGGAGCTCCACCCTCCCTTCCCGACACATGGCCTGGAAGGAGTGCACTGAGGTCACCGTGCTGTGTCCCGATTACACACACATCCAATGGGAGTCCCTGTTTCTGCATAATAGGTTTTCTCATCTTTCCCTTTCAACTGTATGTTGTTTTCCCTCATGTTTTTTCATATATTACACGTGGTTCTATGCATCTCGGGGTTCTGTTCAAGGGTGCAGTTTTAACTATAATCTCTTAGAAGGTGACCTGTATGAACCCAGGAAGGTGATCAACCATCACACCCAGAGGGAGATTATCATGTGGGAACTTTATGTTTACGAGATGGAAGTTCCGTCTGACACTATTTCCCCTGTACAGTGTTCAGAGGACAAATTGAGAATGAGTGTGACCCTAGAGCCAGTGGACCAATGTGGGGACAGTGGGCATCTGTGTGGGTCCCTGGGAAGCAGAAGCATGAACTACAGAGAAGCAGACAGGGCTCCCGGGTCAGAGTCCTTCAGGGAGTTTGGAGCTGGATGTGCGGCAGCTGCACGACCTCCTGTGTGGGGTTTGTTCTCCAGACTCTGCGGGACCATGATCAAGTGGATGACATCCTAGCTCCCTAGAATCAGGTTCCTGTCCCAGTTGACTCCCATCATGTACGGACATGGTGACAGCGTTCCCAATGGTCACATGCAGTCATCCGGTTTCCAATAACAACGTTCTCATGATCTAAAATTAATTACTCACAAGTCTCTACCTACAACTATACCTAAACTCACCTGGTCATGACTGAGATCCTTCTTCATCCCCAATGACTGAACGTCTTGGCTCAGGAAATTCCTGGCAGACTTGTTGGGTCTCCTGGAATGCAGGGAGGTTTAGGTAAGTTCCACGTTTGTGAACTGACATTGATTGTGTGCTGACAGTTTCCCCAGGCTCAGCAACCCCTCTGCATTTTCATTCCTCCAGAAGTGATACACTACAATTCTGCACGACAGAACGTTTCTAAAACTATCATAAATCTTTCAAAACACAGAGCCAAGAGCATGGCCTCAGAATGAAAGGTCCAGAGAGACTCGTGTAGAAACTGTTATCTGGAGAGGAAGCCCGGAGCCTCAGAGGAAACAGGCATAAACACCACCTGCACCTGCTCCTGGGGCTGCAACACAGAGTCCGAGGGTTCCCAGCACCTGCTTATGTCCTGAGCGCCCCCTGCAGCCCCGCCCTTCTGTCTCAGGAGGTTTGTGTCCGGGCTCACACCGACTGCCCTTCACTGTGTCTCTCGCACAGTAATACACGGCCGTGTCCTCGGTGGTCACGGAGCTCAGCTGCAGGGAGAGCTGGTTCTTGGAAGTGTCAGCAGTGATGGAGGTGCGGCCCTGGAAGGCTGGGTTATAGTATGTGCTCCCCTTCCACCACCCCATCCACTGCAACTCGCTCCCAGGTTTCTGGCGGATCCAGCTCCAGTAGTAACTGCTAGTGACTGAGCCCCCAGAGACAGTGCAGGTGAGGGAGAGGGTCTCCGAGGGCTTCCAGTCCTGGACCTGATTCCTGCAGCTGCACCTGGGACAGGACACCTGGGAACAAGGAGCATCAGGCCCTGTCAGTCACATGCAGTCACAACCACCCCATGGACTCTGTCTGACCTCTGAGACCCTCACCTTGGGGGGTTGTCACAAGGCACAGGAGAAGACCTAGCAGTCTCATCTTCTTCTAGACTATGGCTCTGCCTTCCCCAGAGACTTCAGCCCTGTGTGAGGAGAGAGCTGTGAGCCTCCCCAGTCCAGGGGAGGATTTACCCTCGAGTTTGGTGATAAATTTGCATGTGGGGCAGCCCTTTCCTTAAAAATGGAGGACTGAGGTCAGGCTTCCCTGGTCCTTCTGGAGGCCCTCTAGGGGCATCTCTTCCCTTCAACTGACTCAGCATGTAAGTCAGGGAAAGGGGATCAGTTGGTTCTTGAGACCTATGGAGTCAGCTTAATCACCATGCCTATCTCTGATAAGTGGTGGACTGGATGAGACGATTCTATTTTTAGTTCCTCATAAATCATTCTAATAGATTTGTAGGAATTACATTGGTCCAGGTAGTTTCTTAAACTCATCTCTGTAATATATACACAGCTGTCAAATATTTTTATAAACAATTGTATTTTTAGTTTGGCTGGTGTGCCTCAGTGTTTAAGCATTGACCCATGCTCCTAGAGTTTGCCGGTTCGATTCCTGGTCAGGACACATGCCCAGGTTGTGGGCCCAGTCCCCAGTGTGGGGCATGGAGGAGGCAATCAATTGATGTTCTCTCTCATTGCTATTTCTATCTTTCTCTCCCTCTCACTTCCTCTCTCTCAAATCAATAAATATATATTTAAAGAAAATAAAAATTTATAAAAATAATTATATTTTCATAAACATAATTTCATATATACAATATCTACCTTCTCTGAAAATCACAAAATAAAGGACATTCATTTTCATTATCTTATATGTTTATTTATGTTGTTATGGTGATCCAAGAAACTATATTTCAAGAACAGGTTAATGGGAGATCCTCAATTCTTTTCTGTATTTTGTGTTGTTTGGATAAACTTATATTCATTATAAGTTCTGAGTAACACCATATGATATGCCATTTTTAAGGTTATTGCTCAATCTATTTTTCTTCCAATCTTTACCAAACACCTTTCGGCAGCTAAGCAGGGTCAGGCCTGGTTAGTACTTGGATATGAGACCCTTGATCCTTGATATTGAATATTGGTAATTTGGTCTTACTGTCCCTCCTTAAAGTCTTCACTTCTGTAAGCCCATGGCTTATTTCATAGACCACAATCTAATTATATCAGACATAATCATGTCTATATACAGAGAAATGATTGAAAATAGAGAGAGTGAGTATGTATTAGTAAAATTCAGATTCTTTTATATGTTTAAATGTTAAAGGCAGTAGATTAACTGGCCTGTTTTCTCAGTCTACTGTTACCAGTGATGTTGGGGTTAAAGGGGTGGGGCGCAATGGAGACAATTCCCAACACTGATTTGCTCGTAGGAAAGGGAACTTTAACTCTCACCCACTCCCTCTGCCCCTGGGACAGTCACTATGGTGACTCTCACCAAAAATATGCCGGGCCCTCCCACTTAGCCTACAACATTCTTAATGTATAATGCACACAATCTCCCATCAGCTATGTGACTTGGAAGCCTATTGTCTCTTTGTAGACTACCCTTTCCATTCCCTTAATGGAATATTTGTTGTGAAAATGTTTTTATTTTTAACAATGTTCAGTTTATCACTATTTGATTTAATGGATCTGTTTGTGATGATTTATATAACAACTCACCAGAAGATAGTCACTCTCCATTGCCCATGAGGGAGGGGATCATGATATGAACACATGGGGTACTAAACCCAACAGAAAAATGATGGTTGAAATATATAATGTCATTGAAATCTGTTTGCTCTGTCCGTTAACCAGGAGACCAACCTTCCATGGCAAGAAGCTCTGATTCATATCAAAGATTAATTCAATGTTCTGGACTTTATCTTGTTAGCTTTCCTACAATATATAGCATAGAAAAGTAGACTAACCCCTGAGACATTATATAATGTAGACGTCAGACAGACGAGGAAGTGACCTCAAAGGACATGAGGGAGATTCTGAGCAAAGATGACAGAGACAGGATCCCAGAGGGTATGTCACGAGGATGAAAGTGACCAGGAGGACGAAGGTGCAGAGAGGTCGTGAGAGGGAGACATGAGGAGATGACCTGGAGCTGACGTCCGGGAAAGTGAATGTCCCAGTGAGAGCCCTGCATGGATCTGTGTGTGCAGGACTCATGTGGGACAGTGAGAGAGCGAGGCCCTGGCGAGTGTGGGGACCTGGAGTGAGCTCAGACCCAGGGCGTGTGGACACAATGACTCTCCCTCTGTGGACACTGCGACCCCATCAGAGGTGGAGAGCATGCCTGGGGTGCTCAGTCTTTCAAGGAGACAACTGCGTCCCATGGGAACCTAGTGAGATAATGGTCCCTGAGCCTGGACACGACCCCTCTGGGAAAGAGAATGTTCTCGACACCATCATCGTCCCCAGTGAGATGAGGGAACACAGGGCTCAGGACAAGGAGTAGGGTCCCCGGGACCCTGAACCACAGGAAGAGCAGGAGTGCCCTGAGCACCCCAGGGAGCTGTGTTCAGCCCCTCCCTGCGCGGTTCCTGCAGGATGTTCCCAAGTCGGTGGGTCCCGAGCGCCCCCTGCTGTTCCTGAAGGGTCTGCGAGGTCCAGAGCGCCCCCTGGTGTCCTGAACCCTCCTGGTAGACCTGGTGGTCCTGCAGCTCAGTCCCTCCTGTCTCCCTGCAGGGAGTTTGTGTCTGGATCATAGAGACCCCTGGTCAGGAAAATGTCAGATGTCCAGTGTTTATCTCACTCATATTCACTCACATACTCAGTGTCTCTAGTTGTCCATAAATTACCTCGTAAAATAACAACGTGGCCAGCCCAGGTGAGCCCAAACTCCATGGTGAGTGACCTGTGTTCAGTTCTGATCAGGGAAGGAGAACATATGAGATCTCCAAGCTGGGCTCCTGTCCCAGTGCTGCAGGGTTGGGACTGGGCTGGTTGTCTTGAGCTAAGAGGCCCTCTTTGCATGTCCTCCTACTATAGAGGGAGCTGTGGGGATGGACACTGACATAAAGGACATAGTTTCAGAGTGTGGTGTATCCAGGGCCATATGTCTGTGTAGAATTAGCCCTGGTAACTGGGCCCAACTGCTTCTCTGAATGACTTCCAGACAGGGGGACATACCACGTGGGGTTTTCAGAGCTGCCTGGCTGGACACTGAATCATGTTAAAATGTGATCTTGGAACAGTACAGCAGGAAAAAATAAATGTAATAAGAAACTAAAAGAAAGAGTACAGTTTGGGATATTGTATCTTATTAGGCTACCTGTGTGAACACAGGAAGGTGATCAACCATCACACCCAGATGGAAAGTAACGTGTGGGAACTTCATGTTCAGGAGACGGAAGTTCCCTCTGACACTGTTTTTCCTGAACAGTGTTCAGAGGAAACACTGAGAACAGAATATGATCCTAGAGCCAGTGTTGGGGGACAGTGGGCATCTCTGTGGGTAACTTGGAAGCAGAAGCGTGAACTACAGAGAAGCAGACAGGGCTCCCGGGTCCGAGTCCTTCAGGGGGTTTGGAGCTGGATGTGCAGCAGCTGCACGGCCTCCTCTGTGGGGTTTGTTCTCTAGACTCTGCTGGACCAGGTTCAGTCACTGGGGATGGAGAAGAACCTCAGTCATGACCAGGTGAGTTTAAGTAAAGATGTGGGAGTAATTAAGTTTAGGATATAGAAATGTATTCATGGAAATTCTTGATGCATATAACAGAGAATAACATCTAAATAAAACATTATTTTATAAAAATATGTTTTCTGCAAGGCTGGTACAATATACGCAAATCAATAAATGTGATACATCACATAAACAAAATGAAAGATAAAAACCATATGATCATATCAATAGATGCTGAAAAAGCATTTGACAAAATCCAGCACCCATTTCTGATAAAAAACGCTCAGCAATTTGGGAATAGAGGGATCATATCTCAACATTATAAAGGCCATATATGAAAGACCTACAACCAACATCATACTCAATGGACAAAAACTCAAAGCATTTCCATAAGAACAGGAACAAGACAAGGATGCCCACTTTCACCACTCTTATTTAACATAGTAATGGAAGTCTTAGCCACAGCAATCAGACATGAAGAAAAAATAAAAGGGATCCAAATTGGAAAGGAGGAAGTGAAACTGTCATTATTCGCAGATGACATGATATTATACATAGAAAACCCTAAAGACTCCATCAAAAATCTACTAGACTTAATAAATGAATTTGGCAAAGTAGCAAGATACAAAATTAACATCAAGAAATCAACGGCATTCTTGTACACCAATGATGAACTCACGGAAAGAGAAACTAAAAAAACAATTCCATTTACCATCGCAGCAAAAAAATTAAGATACCTAGGAATAAACTTAACCAAAGAAGTAAAGGACCTATTTGCAGAAAACTACAGGACATTGAAAAAAGAAATAGAGGAAGATATAAAAAAGTGGAAGCACATACCTTGTTCATGGATTGGAAGAATTAACGTCATTAAAATGTCCATATTACCCAAAGCAATCTATAGATTCAATGCAATCCCCATCAAAATACCAGTGACATATTTCACAGAACTAGAACAAATATTTTAAAAGTTCATATAGAACCAAAAAAGACCCCGAATAGCCACAGCAATCTTGAAAAAGAAGGACAAAGTAGGTGGGATCACAATAGCGGATATCAGGTTATACTGCAAAGCTACCATAATCAAAACAGCCTGGTACTGGCACAAGAACAGGCATATAGACCAGTGGAACAGAACAGAGAATCAGGAAATTGACCCAAGACATTATGCTCAATTAATATTTGACAAAGGTGGCAAGAGCATACAATGGAGTAAAGACAGCCTCTTTAATAAATGGTGTTGGGAAAATTGGACAGCTACATGAAAAAAAAATGAAACTAGACCATCAACTTACACCATACACAAGAATAAACTCAAAATGGATAAAAGACTTAAATGTGACTCGTGAATCCATAAAAATCCTAGAAGAAAATGTAGGCAACAAAATTACAGACATCATACGCAGCAAAATTTTCACTGATATATCACCTAAGGCAACAGAAACAAAGGGAAAAATAAACACATGGGACTACATCAAACTCAAAAGCTTCTGCACAGCAAAAGAAACAACCATCAAAACAGATAGGGAACCCACTCTATGGGAGAGCATAATTGCCAATGATACATCAGATAAGGGGTTAATTTCCAAAATATACAGAGTGCTCATACAACTCAACAAAAGGAAGACAAAGAACCCAATTAAAAAATGGGCAGAGGAACTAAATAGACACCTCTCCAAAAAGGACATACAAATGGCTAAGAGACATATGAAGAAATGCTCAACATCATTAATCATCAGAGAGATGCAAATTAAAACAACAATGAGGTATCACCTCACACCTGTCAGAATGGCCGCCATCAACAAATCATCAAACAACAAGTGTTGGCGAGGGTGTGGAGAAAAGGGGACTCTAGTACACTGCTGGTGGGAATGCAGACTGGTGCAGCCACTGTGGAAAACACTATGGTGTTACCTCAAAAAATTAAAAATTGAATTGCCATTTGACCCAGTGATCCCACTTCTAGGAATATACCCTAAGAAGCCTGAAACACCAATCAGAAAAAATGCATGCACCCCCATGTTCATAGCAGCACTATTTAGAATAGCTAAGATCTGGAAACAGCCCAAGTGTCCATCAGTGGAAGAATGGATAAAAAAGCGTGGTACATATACACAATGGAGTACTATGCAGCTGTAAGAAAGAAAGATCTCTTATCCTTTGAGACGACATGGAGGGACCTCGAGAGTATTATCCTAAGTGAAACAAGCCAAGCAGAGAATGACAAATATCACATGATCTCACTTATTTGTGGAATATAATGAACATAACAGTCTGAGGAACAGGGTAGACCCAGAGATGTGGAAGTAGGGTATAAACTGACACCCCTCAGATGAGGGGGTGGGGGGGAAGGAAGAGATAAACCACAGAACTTATGCACATGTATGCATAAGTGATGGACATGAACAACAAAGCTGGGGACAGGGTGGGGGAATGGGGAGGAGGATGTCAATGGAGAAAAAAGGAGAAACATCTGTAACAAAAATAAATTTAAAAAAAATGTCCATACTACCCAAAGCAATCTATAGATTTAACGCAATCCCCATCAAAATACCAACGATATATTTCACAGAACTAGAACAAATACTTCAGAAGTTCATATGGAACCAAAAAAGACCCCGAATAGCTACAGCAATCTTGAAAAAGAAGGACAAAGTACGCGAGATCACAATACCAGACATCAGATTGTACTACAAAGCTACTGTAATCAAAACAGCCTGGTACTGGCACAAGAACAGGCACATAGATAATGGAATAGAACAGAGAACCCAGAAATTGACCCAAAACATTATGCTCAATTAATATTCGACAAAGGTGGCAAGAGCATACAATGGAGTCAAGACAGCCTCCTTAATAAATGGTGTTGGGAAAATTGGACAGCTACATGCAAAAAAATGAAACTAGATCATCAGCTTACACCATACACAGGAATAAACTCAAAATGGATAAAAGACTTAAATGTGACTCATGAATCCATAAAAATCCTAGAAGAAAATGTAGGCAACAAAATTTCAGACATCATACGCAGCAAAATTTTCACTGATATATCACCTAAGGCAACAGAAACAAAGGGAAAAATGAACACATGGGACTACATCAAACTCAAAAGCTTCTGCACAGCAAAAGAAACAACCATCAAAGTGGAAAGGCAACGCACTGTATGGGAGAGCTTAATTGCCTATGATATATCAGATAAGGGACTAATTTCCAAAATATATAGAGTGCTCATACATCTCAACAAAAGGAAGACAAAGAACCCAATTAAAAAATGGGCAGAGGAACTAAATAGACACCTCTCCAAACAGGACACACAAATGGCCAAGAGACATATGAAAAAATGCTCAACTTCACTAATCATCAGAGAGATGCAAATTAAAACAACAATGAGGTATCACCTCACAACTGTCAGAATATCTGCCATCAAAAAAGCATCAAACAACAAGTGTTGGCGAGGGTGTGGAGAAAAGGGGACTCTAGTACACTGCTGGTGGGAGTGCAGACTGGTGCAGCCACTATGGAAAACACTATTGTGTTACCTCAAAAAATTAAAAATTGAATTACCATTTGACCCAATGATCCCACTCCTAGGAATATACCCTAAGAAGCCTGAAACACCAATCAGAAAGAATACATGTACCCCCATGTTCATAGAAGCACTATTTACAATAGCTAAGATCTGGAAACAGCCCAAGTATCCATCAGTAGACGAATGGATAAAAAAGCTATGGTACATATACACAATGGAGTACTATGCAGCTGTAAGAAAGAAAGATCTCTTATCCTTTGGGACGACATGGGAGGACCTGGAAACTATTATCCTCAGTGAAACAAGCCAAGCAGAGAAAGACAAATATCATATGATCTCACTTATTTGTGGAATATAATGAACATAACAGTCTGAGGAACAGGGCAGTCCCAGAGACTTGGAAGTAGGGTACAGACTGACATTTGCCAGAAGAGGGGGTGGGGGAGGGGAGCGATGAACACAGAACTTGTACGCATGTACTCATAACCAATGGACATGGACAACAAAACTGGGGACGGGCAGGGAGGGAGGGGGAGGAGGGTGTCAATGGGGGGAAAAAGGAGAAACATCTGTAGCAAAAGTAAATTAATAAAAAAAATAAAAAATAAAACTATGTTTTCTCTATCCATTGTTTACAGAATGAATAAGTCATTCAGATAACCTCCCATTATTTCAGCTGATTGATCTGATTTTCTATAAACTGGTCAGCCTGGTGGCTCAGCCATGTTCTCACCATCAGATTCTGTGTCCATGTGGACGTCTGACGTGGTCCAAACCAGGGATGCAGGAAACAGCTGCATTCCTGGTTCCTCAGAAGTAAATTTCAGATTCTTTCCTTGTCTGCACATGACCCTGGGAAATGCTGTCCCCACGTCCACACACAGGGAGTCCCCTGGTGGGTGATATCTCCTGCTGTGGGTGTCACTGTGCAGAGCTGGGAACAGATGCTCCCAGGTACATGGATGGGGAACCAGCAAGGCAGGGGCCACACTCCCAGGGCTCTTGTTCTTTATGTCGTGAGTTCTCCCCTCACAGAGCAAGTTCTCAGTGTCTCATATCACTTTCCTCAGAAATAGCCACACATGGTAACCTAGTCATTAATAGACAGACAGGTGGCTTGGAAATTACCATCCTCTTTACTCAGCCATAGAAAGAAGGAAATTGTACCCTTTGTGTCAATGTGGATGGACCTAGAGGGACTTATGCTGAGTGAAGAAAGTCAGACAGAGAGAGACAAACACCCTGTGGTTTCACTGATATGAGGAATCTACAGAACACAGTAAATAACAGGCAGAATAGAAACAGACCCATGGACTCAGGGGACAGACTGATGGTTCCAGAGCGAGGGCAGTTGGGGGCCTGGGTGAAATGGGGAGGGACTAAGAAGCACAGATGGGCAGTCAGACAGCAGTGACAGGATGTGAAGTGCAGCCCAGGGAACAGTCAGTCGTATTGCCATAACTGGGTGAGGGGCCAGGCGGGCACTGGAACTATTGGTGCCTCACTTCATAAATCATATGATGTCTGACCACTCGGCTGTGCACCAGAAACTAATATAAAATAATACAGACTGGCAACGGGAATTGAAAAAGAAAGAAAAAAGGGAATTGACCCTCACTCCAGTGAGATTAAACCAAGGGTGTGGTGGGTGTGACCCAGACAGGAGACAGGGCTGAATTCCAGGACTGTGCTCACAGGTGCATCCTCACTGGGAAAGTGCTGACATCATTAGAGTCATTAGAGGCTCCCACGGAGAACCTTGACCTGAAATTATTTGCTGAGAGTTCAGATCTCGATAACAAACTGAAGACAGTGATCCAGAACTTACTTCAACAATCAGACATGTTGAGGAGTCTTTCCTGTGCTTCCTAGAAATTCCAAACGTGATACACATTCCATGTCCCCTGTGTGTGTTTGTCCTCAGCCTGGACATCTGCACAAGCTCTTGTGGTCCCTCTGCCTCTGCCTTGTGCCAACTGCTCTCGGTTCTATGAGCATGATGCCAAGTCAGTGACCGTCACCAAGGGGACTTTTATTTCAAGCTTTGGGGTCACACACCTCTGGTGCCCACTGTCCAGCAGACAGGTGTCATCCTGCTGGCTGGTTGGGACCCTCAGTGCGTGGAGCTGAGCTGCACAGTTGAGCCAGCAGAGCCTCTGGTCAGAAGACTCGATGATAAATTGTGTTTTGGACACAAGAGTATATGAAAGGGAATCCCTGCCTTTTGTCTGTGTGAGAAAGATGTCTCACTTTAAAACAGAGGTTTCTAATTCAGAGACCTAAGAGGTAAGAGAAGAATCAGGAATCCAGAGAGGTTCCCAGAGGGAAACTGTGACACGAAGAGGAAACCACACAGGAAACCAGCCCAAACCTCCAACTGCACCTGCTCCTGGGTGGTCCTTTTTTTCAGGACCCTGAGCGCCCCCTGGTGGTGGCAGCCTCTCCTGCAGGAGGTTTGTGTCTGGGCTCACACTGACTTCCCCTCACTGTGTCTCGCACAGTAATACACGGCCGTGTCCTCGGTGGTCACAGATCTCAGCTGCAGGGAGAACTGGTTCTTGGACTTGTCACTGGAGATGGTGGTGCGGCTCTTGAGGGACGGGTTGTAGCTAGTGCTACCAATACTAGCAAATATGTACCCAATCCACTCCAGCCCCTTCCCTGGTTTCTGGCGGACCCAGCTCCACCAGTAGTAATCACTGACTGAGCCCCCAGAGACAGAGCAGGTGAGGGAGAGGGTCTGCGAGGGCTTCACCAGTCCTGGGCCCGACTCCTGCAGCTGCACCTGGGACAGGACACCTGGGGACAAGGAGCATCAGGCCCTGTCAGTCACGTGCAGTCACAACCACCCCATGGACCCTCTCTGACCTCTGAGACCCTCACCTTGGGGGGCTGTCACCAGGCACAGGAGAAGACCCAGCAGTCTCATCTTCTTCTAGACCACGGCTCTGCCTTCCCCAGAGACCTCAGCCCTGTGTGAGGAGAGAGCTGTGAGCCTCCCCAGCCCAGGGGAGGATTTATCCTGGAGCTTGGGGAGAAATTTGCATGTGGGGAAGCCTGTTCCTTATAAGTGAGGGGGACTGAGGTCAGGCTGCCCTGGTCTGACTAATGTTATCAGTGATGTCAGGGCTCAGAAGGAGGTTAGTGAAGAGAATCCCTTCATAGATTTTCTCATAGGAAAGGAAACTTCAACCCTGACAGGAATCCTTGACTCCAGTCTCCCTCAATCCCTGCCCCTGGGGATGGTCAGTGTGGTCAGAGGTGCTGGGCTCTCCCACAGAGCATATAACAACCTCAATGTAGAGTTAACACTTTCTCCCATCAGATACTTTATTCTGAAATACATTCTCTGTGTAGGCCTGTCATTTAATTTCCTAAATGCAATCTTTGGTGGGACAAATGTATTTCATTTTGCAAAGTCTAATTCACCTCTGTTTTCTGTACTGGGCCTGTTTGGGTGAATCACACAGACCCCCAGGACGTGCTGAGCCTCACGGTCCCATGGCATTGGCTGCAGCAGCCACAGGGACAGAGAGATTCTGGCACCAGGACTGAGGGCTGCTGGAAAACTGCCCAGAACTGGACGGGACTTGGACCTGGGTGAGGGGAGGAAGCTGGACGTGTTCTGAGTCACAGGACAGAGATGTGCCTGATGTTCATGGACAGAGTGTTACTGGATATGTGGGTTTAAACCTCTTCCCCTGACGACCCAGGAGGACGTGCAGGGCATGACAGACACAGCTTCTGTCATCGTAGGAAACACCTGAGGGATTATGACCAGGAGTTTGTCAGAATAAAAACGTTAAAATTTCTGCAGGCAGTGATTAGGGAAATAAGGAACGTGTCATTGAAAAGGGGTGGAAGGGGGTTCCTGTTACCCACATGCCCCGGCTCACAGTGTCTCTGTCTGTGAGGTAAAAACTTCACAGGTCCAGGGGTTAGCACTTGGACACCTGTGGGTAATTACTCATATGATCACACCATGCTTGCCCAAGCTGCACAATTCACTGGGTCCCCATTTATGAAATCCCTCCAAACTTAGAGGAAAGTGTAAACACCCCTCCCTGCTGGAGCCATGGTGCTGTTATATCTGTGTGAGGGGCCCTCATGTCATTGACCGGGACCCTGTCTCAGTCCATCATCATCACCATCATCATCTTCACCATCATCATCATCACCATCATCGTCATCATCATCATCATCACAATCATTTGCTTACTTATAGTTGATCTTCTCATTTTCTATAGATATGTTTGCTGTCCACAGATAATTACTTTTTATTGGGGATAAAAAGAAGACATCATGCACGGCCAGTGTGGCTCAGTGGTTGAACATCGACCCATGCACCTCGAGGTCACAGGTTCGATTCCTATTTAGGGCCACTGCTCAGGTTGTGGGCGCAATCCCCAGTGGGGTGCATGCAGGATGTGGCCTATTAATGTTTCTGTCTCTCTCCCTTTCCTTTCCTCTCTATCTAAGTCAATAAATAAATAATAAATAAATAAAAACCAGGGGTCTCCTCTTTCCATATCAGTGGGAGAGTGAAACAAAGCCTCACCCACCGTAGCTGACACAAGCCTTCCAACACGCTGAGGACCTTGGATACATACAGGTTCCACCCAGGACCTGGGACGAGGACCCCTATCCAATCCCATTGTCATTGTCACCACCACCACCATCCTCAATATTTCTT
Source organism: Tadarida brasiliensis (assembly GCA_030848825.1). Lineage (NCBI taxonomy): Eukaryota > Metazoa > Chordata > Mammalia > Chiroptera > Molossidae > Tadarida > Tadarida brasiliensis. The sequence continues at coordinate 249,531,719 of CM061257.1, forward strand.
ATAAATAATCAGTTTTCTCATTTTCTCTAGACCTGGTTTTGTGCTCACATAATAGTCCTTTATCTTAATTTTTACTAATTTTGTACAATATTTAACTTGAACATGTAGCCGTATGCTATTTTCTTTTTCATTCCTGCTGAGTCCCTGTCAGGTCCCTGAGCTCTGTGCACACTGAGCTCCTCCCATCCCTGGTGACAATGAGGAAACATTCAGTCCCCAGGGAGGGGAGCTTTCCCCCTGGGAATGGGGAGAAGGAGACAGAACCCAGCAAACCCCTGTGGTCCTAGGGGGCTGTGTGCACACCCAGGACACGCCCCTGGGTGATCTCTGAGACTGGATCCTCCACTCTGAGTCATCACTGAGATCCTTCTGTGTCGAGGTGTGTATCAATTGATGGTTATTTTTCATTGCTGAATATTATTCCATTGACTGATGTTCCATAGTTTGCTTATTTGTAAAATTAAAATGCCTTTGGGTTGTTGGTAACTTCTAATTCAAAGAACGTAAATATTTGTATATATTTTTGTATGAACATGAGGATTTGTCTTTCTGGAGCACACACTCCTAGTGGGACGACAGCGATGCATGGTATATATTTAATTTAATAGGAAACCATGATTCACTATGTGAAGAAAGAATAACAGGAGGAGAAGAGGAGCCCAGTCACTGCCGACATGTCATCTGCACACACAGTGCCACCTCCTGACTTGTCCACAGTGAAAATATGAGAAGTTAGAGCCACAGAGAAAAACCGAGAAACCGTCCCTGGATGCAGCTGAGAGCTGAGAGGAAATCCCTGCTCCCAACAGGAAGCCCCTCCTTCCCCCCTCACTTCGCACCTGCTCCTGGGCTGTTCTCTGTGGTCGGTGTGTTCTGAGCGCCCCCTGGTGTCCTGCGCGCCCCCTGCAGCCCTGCCCTCCTGTCCCCCTCAGGAGGTTTGTGTCTGGGCTCACACTGACTTCCCCTCACTGTGTCTAGCACAGTAATACACGGCCGTGTCCTCAGTGGTCACGGAGCTCAGCTGCAGGGAGAACTGGTTCTTGGACGTGTCTCTGGTGATGGAGGTGCGGCTCTTGAGGGACGGGCTGTAGTAAGTGCTGCCGCCAGAGTTGATGCACCCCAACCACTCCAGCCCCTTCCCTGGTTTCTGGCGGATCCAGCTCCAGCAGTAACCACTGGTGATGAGGTAACCAGAGACAGTGCAGGTGAGAGAGAGGGTGTGCGAGGGCTTCAACAGTACTGGGCCCGGATCTGGCAGCTGAATTTGGGACAGGACACCTGGGGACAAGGAGTATCAGGCCCTGTCAGTCATGTGCAGTCACAACCACTCCATAGACCCCTTTCTGAGCTCTTTGACCCTCACCTTGGGGGGCTGTCACCAGGCACAAGAGAAGACCCAGCAGTCTCATCTTCAAGACCACGCCTCTGCCTTCTCCGGAGACCTCAGCCCTGTGTGAGGAGAGAACTGTGAGCCTCCCCAGCCCAGGGGAGGATTTACCCCGGAGCTTGGGGAGAAATTTGCATGTGGGGCAGCTTGTTCCTTACAAGTGGAGGACTGAGGTCAGGCTGCCCTGGTCCTTTTGGGGCCCTGTGGGGGCATCTCTTCCCCTGATCTCACTCAGCATGTGAGTCAGGGATGGAGAATCACCTGGTACATGAGATATATTGGAGTCAGTTTACAGGATGTGCTCATTTCAGATAAATGGTGGACTCTATGAGTCGATTACATGTGTAGTTTAGCATGCATCTTTCAAATAGATTCATAAGGATTACATTTTTCCAAGTGGTTTATCAATCCTTTCTCCCTAATGTCTGCACAGCTGTCAAAACTATTTTCTAAACAATTGTATTTTTAATATATATATATTAAAATTTATGTTAAAATATATATTATATATTATATAATGTCTGTCTGAAAATCACAAAATAAGCACATTCATTCTTACTATCTTATTTATTAATTTATTTTGTTACTTTGATCCAAATAACTGTATCCTAAGAACAGGTCATTGGGATACGCTTGATTTTGTTTTATTTTATTTAGTTTTATTTTATTTTGTTAAAGGATATTTCATACAAATATTGAGTAACACTACACTAAATACCTTTATTTAGGTTGTTCCTAGAAACATTTTTTCTTACAATCTTTGCCAAACAGTTTCAGAAGCTGAGCATGGTCAGTCCTATTTAGTATTTGGATGGGAGACCCTTGATTCTTGATGGTGAAAATTAGTAATTGTGACTTTGTGTCCCTCTTGAAACTCTTCCTAGTGGAAGCCCACGGCTTATTGCAGTGACCCCAAACAATCTCCATCGTACATAATCACATACACACATGGAGAAATTATTGGAAAAAAATGATTATGCATTAGTAAAACTCAGACTCGCCGCAGATTAATGACCACTTTACTCAGTCCAGCGTTATCAGTGAGATAGGTGTTCAAAAAGAGGGACATGAAGAGAATCCCAGCTCACATTTGCTCATAGGAAATGGATCTTTAATGCTGACAGGACCCTCACTCCTGTCCTCCTCTGTTCTGTCCCTGGGAAGGTCAGAGGGAGCAGGGCTCTCCCACATAATCGAGAGCATCCTGAACGTATGATGCACACATTCTCCCATCAGACATATCACTGAGAACTATGTTGTCTCTTTATAAGCTGGTATTTTATTTTCCTTAATGGCTTGGTTGATGGGAAAATTGTTTATTTCCAACAATGATCAAATAATTCATCACTGTTTCATTTATGGATCCTGTTTTTGAAGTTTTCTATAAGTATTCTCAAGAAAATTTTCACTCTCCATTTCCATGGGAGGAGAAACCTGATATGAACACATGTGGGCACGAAACCCAATGGGAAATAATGGCTGGAATTCTTAATATCATTGAAATCTGTTTGCTGTGTCCTCTGATCAGGAGACCAGCCTTCCATGGCATGAAGCTCTGATTCATTTCAGAGATTAATTCACTTTACTGGATATTACATTGTGAATTACCCTGTTGTATGTAGGATAGAAGACTATACTAACCCCTGAGAAATTATATCACGTAGACGTCAGGCAGACGAGGAAGGAACCTCAAAGGACGTGAGGTAGATTCTGAGCAGAGACGACAGGGACAGGATCCCAGAGGGTATTTCACGAGGATGAAAGTGACCAGGAGGACGAAGGTGCAGAGAGGTTGTGAGAGGGACACATGAGGAGATGACCTGGAGCTAACGTCCGGAAAAGTGAATGTCCCAGTGAGAGCCCTGCATGGAGCTGTGTGCTCAGAACTCACATGGGACAGTGAGAGAGCGAGGCCCTGGCGAGTGTGGGGACCTGGGGGATGGACTCTCAGAGTGTCTAGACGGTGACACCTGGGTGGGCGGAGGTGGGTTTTAAACCACGTTCTCCAGGGCCAGTGCCCAGATGAGCACCACTCAGGGGATGCTGGGAACAGGACTATGGGGTGACAGTGACCTCTAGTGGTCACTTTGAGCCATGCAGGCTTCAGGACCCTAGGGACTGAACCAGCTGCCTCTCCACCCACCCAAGACCAGGGAAGAGAAGAGCTCACCTTTAAGGTCGGGCTCTTCCTCTCTGAAGAAGAGAGACAGGAGGACTTGCACAAAGAGGTTATTTTTATTGCTGAGTAGTATTCCACTGGTGGATGTTCCCTCGTTTGATTATTTGTAAAATTAGAAGGACGTTTGTGTTGTCTGTAGCATGTAGCACAATGATGCTATGAATATTTGGATGTCCATATATTTTTGTATGAACACAAGGAATCCTTGTTCTGCAGCAAACACTCCTTGTGGGGCAGCTGAGATACATGTTAAGTATACATTTTACTTGATAAGAAACTGCGATTCACTTTGTGGAGAAAGAATAACAGGACACAGAGGGACCTGGAGAAGGAAGGAGCCCAGTCACTGCCGACATGTCATCTGCACACATAGTGTCACCTCCTCACTTGTCTGCAGTGAGAATATGAGAAGTTAGAGCCACAGAGAAAAAACGAGAATCGTCCTGGATGCAGCTGAGAGCTGAGAGGAAATCTCTGCTCCCAACAGGAAGCCCCTCCTTCTCCTCTCACTCTGCACCTGCTCCTGTGCTGTTCTCTGTGGTCGGTGGGTCCTGAGCGCCCCCTGGTGTCCTGAGCGCCCCCTGCAGCCCCGCCCTCCTGTCCCCTCAGAAGGTTTGTGTCTGGGCTCACACTGACTTCCCCTCATTGTGTGTATCTCGCACAGTAAGACACGGCCGTGTCCTCGGTGGTCACGGAGCTCAGCTGCAGGGAGAACTGGTTGTTGGACGTGTCTCTGGAGATGGAGGTGCGGCTCTTGAGGGACGGGCTTTTGTAAATACTACCTTCATAACATATGTGCCCCATCCACTCCAGCCCTTTCCCTGGTTTCTGGAGGATCCAACCCCAGCAGTAACCACTGGTTGTGATGGAGAATCCAGAGACAGCGCAGGTGAGGGAGAGGGTCTGCGAGGGCTTCACCAGTCCTGTGCCCGACTCCTGCAGCTGTACCTGGGACAGGACACCTGGGGACAAGGAGCATGAGGCCCTGTCACTCATGTGCAGTCACACCACCCCACAGACCTCTGTCTGACCTCTGAGACCCTCACCTAGGGGGGCTGTCACCAGGCACAGGAGAAGACCCAGCAGTCTCATCTTCTAGACCACAGCTCTGCCTTCCCCAGAGACCTCAGCCCTGTGTGAGGAGAGAGCTGTGAGCCTCCCCAGCCCAGGGGAGGATTTACCCTGGAGCTCGGGGAGAAATTTGCATGTGGGGCAGATTTTGCCTTATAAGTGCGGAGACTGAATTCAGACTGCCCTGGTCCTTCTGGGTCCCCTATGACAGCATCTCTTCCGTTGAACTCACTCAGAGTGTAAGTCATGGAAAGAGAATCCCCTGTATCATGAGACACATTGGAATGAAGTCAAGTTCGGCCTCACCTTTCTGAGAATTAGAAATGGTGGGCAAGAAGGGGACGTTATTTAGCCCTGGCTGGTTTGGCTCAGTGGCTAGATGAGTAGGTTATACTTTTAAATTCTCATGCATGTTTCAAACAGATATAAAGGGATTATCATTTGTTCAGAGTTACTGCATTCAAGCACTGCATTATATCCACAATTTAAAAAATTATCATAATTTCCTACAAACACATTCTATGGTTGTGCAAAAAAAAAAAAAAATTAAATAACAAGAGCGATTGTCAGGATCTTATACCTTAATCTGTGACTTCACATTGATCTGTAAAACGAACTCCCAAGCTCAGGCAGGTGGGAAATTCTTAATAATTAATGTTGGAAGTTTGTCATTGAGTCTACAGCTTCCTGTGCAAATTCTTCCGTTATGCACCCCATGATACATTGCAGAGACCCCAGACTAGTCACATCAGAAACCATCATGGCCAGTTTTGCTCAGTGAACAGAGTGTCAGCCCATGGATCTAAAGGTCTAGGGTTTGATTCCTCGACATGGGCAAGTACCTGGGTTGAGGTTCGAACCTCAGCCCCAGTTGAGATCATGTGGGAGGCAACCAATCAATGTGTCTCCCTCACCTCTCTCTCTCCCTCTCTCTCTCTCTCTCTCTCTCTCTCTCTCTCTCTCTCTCTCTCTCTCTCTCTCCCTGACGCCTGATGCCCTCCCTTCCACTCTATCTAAAAGTGAGTGAAAAAACATCCTCAGGTGAGACTTTTTAAAAAAGGAAACAATCATCTTTTTTTCTGGAGAAGACAAGAAATGAAATGAAAACAGAGATTATGCGTGTGTACAACTCAGAATCATTCATGTGTTGAAATGATTATGACAGGAGATTGACCTATTTTCTCAGTCAAGTATTATCAGTGATGTCAGGGTTCAGAAGGTTAGTGAAGAGATTTCTTATCATAGGTTTTCTCATAGGAAAGGGAACTTCTACCCTGACAGGAATCACTCACTGCAGTCTCCCACCCTCTGTCCCTAGGGATGGTCACTGGTCAGAGTTGCTGGCCTCTGCAAACCGATTATATAAGGTCCTGAATGTATGATGAACTCATTCTCCGATCAGACAAGTGGTTTGGAAATCATTATCTCTTTCTTTTATTTCCCTTAATAAAATTTTTGGTAGTTACCTGGGACAAATGCATTTAATTTAGCAAAGTCTAATTCACCTCTGTTTTCTGTACTGGTCCTGTTTCGGTGAACCAGAAAGACCCCAGGATGTGCTCTGCCTCACGGTCCAGGGACATTGGCTGCACCAGCCACAGGGACAGGGAGATCCTGGCACCAGGAGTGAGGGCTGCTGGGAAACTGCCCAGAACTGGACAGAACTTTGACCTGGGTGAGGGGAGGTAGCTGGACGTGTTCTGAGTCACAGGACAGAGATGTGTGTAATTTTCAAGGACAGAGTGTTACTGGACATGTGGGTTTAAACCTCTTCCCCTGACGACCCAGGAGGATGTGCAGGGCATGATAGACACAGCTTCTGTCATCGTAGGAAACACCTGAGGGTTTATGACCAGGAGTTTGTTAGAATAGAAACGTTAAATGTTCTGAAGGCAGGGATCAAGGGAAATAGGAACGTGTCATTGCAAAGGGGGGAAGGGGATTCCTGTTACCCACATGCACCTGCTCACAGTGTCTCTGTCTGTGAGGTAACAACTTCACAGGTCCAGGGGTTAGCACTTGGACACCGGTGGGGTCATTACTCCCATGGTCACACCATACTCCACCCAAGCTGCACAATTCATTGGAGTTCCATTCATGAAATCCCTCAACACTTACAGGGAAGCATGGACACCCCTCCCTGCAGGAGCCATGGTGATAGTGTGTCTGTGTGAGGAGTCGTCTTGTCATTGACCAGGACCCTGTCTCAGTCCATCATCATCATCACCATCCTCACCATTTGCCTACTTCTCATTGTCTGTAGACTTGGTTGTTGACCATATATAATGAACTCTTCTCTCAAGTTTTGCCCATTTTTTATGGTTGTTAAGTAGAATTGGTAGTCAAACTATTTTATTGTTTCATTGAGTGCTGACAACTGATGGGTCATTCCTGCCTCTTCTCCATCTGCTCCACACTGGGATCTGGTGAGAAAGTTGGGTCTCTTTAGATGTCATTGGGAGATTGAACCACACAAGCTCCTGGAGAGGTTTACTTCCCCTCCCCACAAACTCGCCAAAATAAAACCCTGAGCCCATCCCCTTTCCCGGTCTATCAAAGCACGTCTCGCTTCCTGAAGGGCCTTTCTTGTGCTTCCCAGAGATTCCAACTGTGTACGTGATACACGTCCCATGTCCCCTGTGTGTGTTTGTCCTCAGCCTGAACATCTGCACAAGCTGTCGTGGGTCCCTCTGCCTCTGCCTGGTGGCATCTGCTCTGGGTCCTGTGAGCATGATGCCAAGTCAGTGACCATCACCACCGGGGACTTTCATTTCTAGGTTTGGGGTCAAAGGCCTCTGGTGTCCAATGTCCAGCACATGGGTGTCCAGCTGCTGGCTGGATGGGCCCTGAGCTGGGTGGAGCTGAGCTGCAATGTCGAATCAGCAGAACCCCTGGTTAGATGTAGCCTATGTGGGTCAGTGGATTTCATGATTAGTTCTCATTTGGGCACAGGAGCGTCCATAAGAGACTCTGCCTGTTGTTCATATGAGAAAGTGGTTTTTCTGGACAACAGACATTTCTTTATTCTTTCTGTTTAATTGTTGACATCATTATAGGTGTCCCCATCCCCCAACTAACTGCTCCCCTCCACCAGCCCCCACCACGACTCCCCTGGCCGTCAGCACTATGTCTTCTGTGTCCATGGGCTGTGCATGAAGGTCCTTTGACTCCTCTCTTCACCTCCTTTTATTCACACATCCCCCCACTGTGATCTGTGTCTGTTCATTCCAGTGTCCACGCCTCTGGTTCTATTTCGTTGTCAGTTCACTTTGTTCCTCAGATTTCACATGTAACTGAGTTCATATGGTATTTGTCTTTGGCTTATTTCTCTCAGCATAATCCTCCCCAGGTCCCTCCATGCTGTCCACAGGGTGATGGATGCTTCTTCCTTACAGCTGCGTAGTGTTCCCTTGTGTAAATGCACCTCAGATTTTTATCCACTCATTATTCATGGGCTCTTGGGCTGTTCACAGATATTGGGTACTGTAAATACCACTGCTATGAGTACAGGGGTGCAGACATTCTTCTTGATTGAAATTTTGGGATACCTAGAATGTAGTCCCAGAAGTGTGATCACTGTGTTGAATGGCAGTTTCATCTTTAATTTATTGAGGAAACTCCACACTGTGTCCACAGTGGCTGCACCAGTCTGCATTCCCACCAGCAGGGCATGAGGGTTCTGTTCTCTCCACACCCTCACCAGCATTTGTTGTTGGTTGATTTATTGATGGGAGCCATTCTGGTAGTTGTAGTTGTATTGTAAGTGGCATCTCTCTGATGATTAGTGACCTTGAGCATTTTTCTATGTCTGTTGTCCATCTGTTTGTCCTCTTCACGTAAGTTTGTATGCAGGGTCTCTGCCCATTAATTAATAGGATTGTTGGTCTGTGAAATGAGTTGTAAACGTTTTATTTAAATACATTTTTCAATATAACCACTTAATAGATATACCATTGGCAAATAGGCAATAAACTTTTCTAACTCAGAGACTTCATAGGTAAGCACAGAATCAGGAACCCAGAGAGGTTCCCTGAGGGAAACTGTGACATGAAGAGGTAACCACACAGGAAACCAGCCGAAACCTCCAACTGCACTTGCTCCTGGATGGTCCTTGTTTTCAGGAAACCTCTGCGCCCCCTGGTGGTCGCAGCCTCTCCTGCAGGGAGGTTTGTGTCTGGGCTCACACTGACCTCCCCTCACTGTGTCTCTGATACAGTAATACACGGCCGTGTCCTCGGTTCTCAGGCTGTTCATTTGCAAATACAGCGTGTTTTTCGAGTTGTCTCTGGAGATGGTGAATCGGCCCTTCACAGAATCCGCATAGTATTTCTGACTCCCATCATTCCATATACGTGCCACCCACTGCAGCCCCTTCCCTGGAGCCTGGCGGACCCAGGTCATGCAGTAGCTACTGAAGGTGAATCCAGAGGCTGCACAGGAGAGTCTCAGAGACCCCCCAGGCTGCACCGCGCCTCCCCCAGACTCCACCAGCTGCACCTCACACTGGACACCTGCAAATACAAAGACGTCCTGGTCAGGACACTGTCACACGTCCAGTGTTTCTCTCTCTCATCCACTCTCACACTCAGTGTCTCTTGTTCTCCACAAATTACCTCTTAAAATAGCAACAAGGAAAACCCAGCTGAGCCCAAACTCCATGGTGAGTGCTCTGTGTTCAATTCTGATCTGGGAATGGGTTCACCTGGGGATCCCGGGGCCGGGCTCCTGTCCCAGAGCTGTAGGGTCAGGGCTGGGCTGGAATTTATGGGCAGAGGGGCCCTATTTGCATGTCCTCCTACTATATAGGGAGCTCTGGGGTGGGAGACCTGCAGAGAGGGCAGTGCCTCAGTGCAGGTGCGAGTGTCCTGGGGGAGAATCGTGGTCATGATAACATTTCAATAACAAAATGAGAATCATAAGGAGGTTGGGGCATGTCCTGTGTCCACATCTGGTTACAGCGAGCCCAGCATCTGGCCTGTGCCCCTCCCCACTTGTCCCCTCAACCCCAGGCAGAGCAGGATCTCCCCATGAGGGTGCAGACCCCTTGTATGTAGTGAGAGCATGAATGAGGGGCTGTGTTCTGGTGCTACCCACACATCAGGGCTGGAGACAAGCAGATATGTGGAAGGAGACTACAGGCTGCAGATCTTGTAAGTGTGGACATTGTGGATATGGTGTGGTGGTGGCCTTGGCCCTGAGTGTCTCTGGCTTCCTGACCTTCAAGGGGTCAAAAAGACAGAGTGTTGAGAAGATGCTTCTCTATCCCTGGGACTCAGAGACACAGAGAAGTCAGGGAGATTCATGGAGCTGATGGAGAGGCTGTGGGTTTCCAGCACCCAGCAGGCTATGTTCAGAGGCTCTGTCTGCATAGACAGTAATGGAAACCCTTAAGAAGGTGATTAATTGAACACTTAGTGAAGTAATTGTGGATGATGATACATATGATCAGTGAGGGGGCTATTGTCTGAGTCATGCTGGGAACCTTTGTATATTATGTACAAGGGGACTTTGTTGTATTTGAGTAATTTACTGATCTGAGATCCAAATATTTTCCAGGGAAATCTAGACAGGTCCTCCTAAAGTAAGTGTTTATATCACAGGGAGGCAGACGGACATTAGGCTCCAGGAGGACAATAGCACGCTGTGACCTCTGAGGTCAGGGGGCCTATTCCTGGTTGTGGAGATGGAAGAAGAGGCCACGAGACCAGGAATTGAGTTTTAGACTCCGCAAAAGACCAGAAAAGGGGCTCCCCTGTCTGTGATCTTTCAGGCAGCTGTAACAAAGTCCTGGGCTGGGAAGAAGATGATAAACAACACACATTTGTGTCCCACAGATCTGCAGGCTGGGAGTCCTCGTTCAAGGTGCCAGCAAGGTGCCTTCTGGAGAGGGACGTCCTCCTGGTTCTGGTCTGACAGCCTCTTGCTGGGTCTGCACGTGGTGGAGGGACCAGCAGGACCACTGGGCTCCATCAGGAAGGCACTGATCCCATCAGGAGGACCCCTCATGACCTAAGCATCTCCTCAAGACCCCACCTCCCAACAATATCCTCTTTGGGGATGAGAATTTCAACATGTGAACTTGGGGAGCACAGGTGTTCAGACCACAGCACCGTCCAGGATCCTCTGCAGGAGGGTGGTCCTGCCTCCCCCTGACCTCAGTCCAGTGAGGTGGACTCATGCTCTGACCTCCAGACTGTGAGGGAATGACCGTGTGCAGACTGAAGCCCAGGTCTGTGGTGATGTGACTCGGTTGTCCTAGGAACGCACAGGCTGGACGTGGTCTCCCATTATCAAGGGTGTCCCCACACTGCTCCTGCTGTGTGATGACCTCAGTGCTGGCCCAGGGACAGGGACACCGCAGGGCTGGGGATGCGAGGAGGAGTCTCCTTGGTGTGTCCCTCTGAAGGGAGGCCTGTGAGATGCTGTGCTGACCGAGCCTGTGCTTGAACCTGGCTCCCCTGCCAACCCACGGCTTCCCCACCCGGTGAGCTGACTGTGCTGCCTGAATGTCCCGGGTGTGCTGCTCGGCCAGAGACAGGGACACGGAAATTCATCCTTGACTGTCTCATTCATCCTGTTCCCCAAGCCCAGTGCCATGTTTCAGAAATATTGGAACGTCCTAGAACCTGTGAGGGAGACACTCCTGTCCAGACCCCCAAGTCTGACACCAGCCAGGTGTTCCCAGGTGATGCCTCAATGAACATCCCTCATTCAGAGAACAGGAGGCTCCAATGTGCCCTGGAAAACAACGATGAAGAACAAGGTCCTTTCAGGAACACCTTCCCTGCCAATTCCTTGCAGTGCATTTGACCCCTGTGACTTTTCCCTGAATTACTGACTTTCCCGTGACAGCATTGCTCCTGGTCTCAGGGCCTGACTGTGTGAGGAGTCAGCAGGCTCCTGGCCCTGCATCTCCTCCCCCAGCACAGCCGCCCTGTCCCTCAGGGATGGGACCCTCCCAGGACGGGGGCCTCACACTGTCTCGCACAGTCATGCACGGCCGTGTCCTCAGACTTCAGGCCATTGGTCTCCAGATAGGCCGTGCTGACCGAGGTGTCCATGGAGAAGACAGATCGTTCTGAGCAGCCTGGGCACACGTGGGCTTCCCAGTGTTTGTGCTAAACCAGCTCACACACTGCAGGCCCTGTCCTGGGGCCTGTCGCACCCGGTGCACGTAGTCGCTGGTGAAGGTGGACCAGAAGCCTTGCAGGAGACCCTCCCTGAGGCCCAGGCTTCCTCCCTCAGCCCAGACTGCACCAGCTGCCCCTGGGAGTGGACACCTGTGGAGAGGAGACAGGAGTGGGTGGAAATCCCCCTGACTGTCCCTGGTCCCTCCTCAGCCCAGGGACTGGGGCGCCCTTACCTGTAGCCTCTGCCACCAGGAGGAGGGTTCTCCAGCTCCAGTCCATGGTGAGGGATGAGCTGTGGGCACTTCTGTAGGGAGGGTGTGACTGTGGTTGATGCTCTCAGGGCACAGACTTATCCATATTCATCCTGGTCTACCTCATCTAATTTACATATTCATGAGGCGCAGTATTTCATAGCTGAGAACTGGACACCACCTGAGAGAAGATGGAGGGACATTAAAGTTGCTCAGTTGGAGTCTGAGGGTCCACATCCCAATCCTGGTAGGAGGACATGTGTCCCCTGCCAGGTCCCGCGCTCTGTGCTCACTGAGCCCCTCCCTCTGAGGAACAAGCCCCCACAAGACTTGTTCCTCAGTGTGAACCCAACTTTGAGAGACACGGGGATTTCCTGGACCATCTCTGGGCTTTGGTACTGAATGTTTATTCCTGGATCAGTGTGTCTCCAAAGTGCTGCACCCACTGAGGTAATAGAGCCATCCCTGTCTCAGCTCCTTACAACCCAGAAGCCCTAGAAATACCCACTTTGTGTGTGGTTCTTATGTTTATGGAGGTTGGTAATGCTGTGATTGAACAGGATATTAGTACTCTCTTCAGCATTCTTGTCCAACTTTCTGATTAGATTGTTTTTATGAAAAGAGGAAGACCCGGCCCTCAGAGGAAATCCCTGTGCAGCTCTTGCCGCACCTGCTCCTGGGGCAGCAGCCCTGTGCTCAAGGGTCCTGAGCGCCCCCTGGTGCCTAGTAATTTCCCCTGCAGGTGAAGGTCCTTCAGTCTCACAGGGCATTGACCTCTCAGCCTCTCTAGTTCAGTAGTAAAGGCTGTGCCCCAACTTCACAGTGTTCCCGCAGGGACACCGTATACTTTTCATATCTATGTACATGGTGAACTGGCCTTACTGAGCCCCGTGACTGTGCAAGGAGACCCCAACACAGAGCTTTATGAAGCTACCACTGAGCCTTTCCCTGAAGCGGCCAGATGGACTAACACAGCTGAACCTCCCTGAGTCCAGAAGCTCTCAGGGACGCTGGGGCCTCTTATGTCCTTAGGTCCTGTGGTTGAAGGTCTCATCTGAGTATCCCAAATCCCACTGCACGTCTGCCATTCAGTAAGTCACACACACACACACACACACACACACACACACACACACACACACACACACACTGTGATAACTTTCATTGCTATGAACCCAGAGTTGCCCTTCTTCTCTGAACCCAGCTCATGGGCAGTGACCACAGATGGATTCTAGGCCTGGAGTGACTTCCTCTGGAAGCTGATCAAATGCACCCACGATGCACAAGCAGGCTTTGCAGAGCACATGTCTTGTGTTCCTCTGTTCTTGCAGGTCCTGTGAACACAGATGCTGATTAGAACAGATCAGACCTGCTCCAGGGAGGGTCAGATGAGGAGCTGGTTCCCCATTAACTGAAGGGCCCAGTAGCTGAGAGTGCCCTGGAGACCCCACAGCTGTATTAGGGGACCCCTGAAAATGGTGAGGCTGAGGAGACAGCACTGTAGTCAGCTGTCAGGTGAGGCTGCTCTCCCAGGTCCCCTGGTGGGTGGGGCTGCTGTGGGCAGGTGAATGATGCCAGCTCGTTGAGGGACACCCTGGCTCCCTCAGGACACCTGGTTTCAGGGCAGGCTTGGTGTTTGTCCATTCTGGTTGCTGCATCCTGGTAGTTATCTTCCCTCCTGCCCACCTGCCCCATGGCTCTGTTCCCCACATCCCACGTGGAGACAGACCCTCTACTCAGTGACACCCCAGCTATGCCCATCAGTCCCTGCAGAAACCACCATCTACACTTGCTTGTTCATGTCTCGTTCGGCCCTTCACGGCTATTCCTGCACTGAGTGGGTCCTCACGACTGAGAATTCAGGTACCTACTCCTGGGATGGTCCTTGTGTTCAGGGACACTGATCGCCCCCTGGTGGTCGCAGCCTCTCCTGCAGGGAGGTTTGTGTCTGGGCTCACACTGACTGCCCCTCACTGTGTGTGTCTTGTACAGTAATACACGGCCGTGTCCTCGGCTCTCAGGCTGTTCATTTGCAGATACAGCGTGTTCTTGGAGTTATCTCTGGAAATGGTGAATCTCCCCTTGACAAAGTCTGCATAGTATGTTTTACTTCCATCACCATAGATTCGATTCACCCACTGCAGCCCCTTCACTGGAGCTTGGTGTACCCAGTGCATGCTGTAGCCACTGAAGGTGAATCCAGAGGCTGCACAGGAGAGTCTCAGAGACCCCCCAGGCTGCACCCAGGCTCCCCCAGACTCCACCAGCTGCACCTCACACTGGACACCTGCAAACACAAAGACGTCCTGGAAAGGAAACTGTCACACGTCCACTGTTTCTCTCTCATCCACTCATACAATGCATGTCCGTTGTTCTCCATCAATTACCTCTTAAAGCAGCAACAAGGAAAACCCAGCTGAGCACAAACTCCATGGTGAGAGCTCTGTGTTCAGTCCTGATCAGGCAATGGTTCACCTGGGGATTCCAGGGCTTGGCTCCTGTCCCAGAACTGCAGGGTAGGGGATGAGCATGATTTTATGGGCAGAGGGGGCCCTATTTGCATGTCCTTCTACCTTATAGGGAGCTCTGGGGTTGGAGACCTGAGAGAGGGCAGTTCCTCAGTTGAGATGTGAGAGTCCTGGGGGAGAATAGCTTAGGACAGAATCATAGAGCATTTTGGGGCCTTTCCAAAGAACAAAGATAAATGCAGGTGGAGTATACAGCTGTGTCAGGACACAGTCAGCCCTGGTCCTGGGCCCTGTGCATCCACAGGAGCCTGGGTGTGTCTGCTCAGTGTGCGGAGCCGTCCAACCTCAGGGCCTGTGGACAATGAGGGGACATTCAGTCTCCACGGAGGGGAGCTTTCCCCTGGGAATGGGTAGAGGGAGACAGAGCCCAGCAAAGCCCTGTCGTCCTGGGGGGCTGTGTGCACACCCAGGAACGCCCCTGTGTGATCTCTGAGACTGGACCCTCCACTCTGAGTCATCACTGAGATCTTCCTGTGTTGAGGTGTGTATCTGCTGATGGTTATTTTCATTGCTAAGTAGTATTCCATTGACGTACGTTCCCTAGTTTGCTTATTTATAAAATTAGAACGACTTCTGGATTATTTGCAGCTTCTAATACACAGATGCTATAAATATTTACACATATTTTTGTATGAATGCAAGGATACCTTCTTCTGCATCAAACACTCCTAGTGGAACCCATGAGATACATGTTAAGTGCATTTTAATTAAATAAGAAAATATGGTTCAATTTGAGAAGAAAAAATAACAGGACACAGAAGGACCTGGAGACGGAAAAGAGCCCAGTCCCTGCTGATATGTCATCTGCACACAGTGTCACCTCCTCATTTGTCTGCAATGAGAATATGAGAAGTTAGAGCCACAGAGAAAAAGCAAGAATCGTCCTGGATGCAGCTGAGAGCTGAGAGGAAACCCCTGCTCCCAACAGGAAGCCCCTCCTTCCCCCTCACTCTGCACCTGCTCCTGGGCTGTTCTCTGTGTTCCAAGGGTCCTGAGCGCCCCCCTGGTGTCCTGAGCACCCCCTGCAGCCCCGCTCTCCTGTTCCCCACAGGAGGTTAGTGTCTGGGCTCACACTGACTTCCTCTCACTGTGTCTCTCGCACAGTAATACACGGCTGTGTCCTCAGTTCTCAGTTGATTCATTTGCAGATACAGCTTGTTCTGAGCATTGTCTCTGGAGATGGTGAATCGGCCCTTCACAGAGTCCGCATAGTATATGTTACTACTATCAGAATTAATATCTCCGACCCACTCCAACCCCTTCCCTGGAGCCTGGCGGACCCAGTCCATCCAGGAATCACTGAAAGTGAGTCCAGAGGCTGCACAGGAGAGTCTCAGAGACGCCCCAGGCTGCACCACGCCTCCCCCAGACTCCACCAGCTGCACCTCACACTGGACACCTGCAAACACAGAGACGTCCTGGTCAGGACACTGTCACACATCCACTGTTTCTCACTCATCCACTCTCACACTCAGTGTCTCTTGTTCTCCACAAATTACCTCTTAAAATAGCAACAAGGAAAACCCAGCTGAGCCCAAACTCCATGGTGAGTGCTTTGTGTTCAGTCCTGATCAGGGAATGAGGTCACCTGGGGATCCCGGGCTGGGCTCCTGTCCCAGAGCTGCAGGGTCAGGGCTGGGCTGGATTTTATGGGCAGAGGGGGCCCTATTTGCATGTCCTCCTACTATATAGGGAGCGCTGGGGTTGGAGACCTGCAGAGAGGGCAGTGCCTCAGTGCAGGTGCGAGTGTCCTGGGGGAGAATCGTGGTCATGGTAACATTTCAATAATGAAATGGAGTCATAATAGGTAGGGGCATGTCCAAGAGTCCACACCTGGTAACAATGAGCTCAGATCCTGGGGTGAGCACCTAACACTGTCCCCTAATTCTCCCTGAACCTACTCCAGGGCAGAGTGGGGCCTGCCCAGTGAGGGTGCAGACCCTTGAATATAACGAGAACATGAATGAAAATCTGTATCTGGGGTTATCCAGAAGTCAGGCCTGGGGGCAATCCGACATGTGAAAAGAGACCACAGGCTGCAGATCTTGTAAGAGTGGACGTCATGTTCACGGTGTGTTGGTGGCCTTGACCCTGGGTGTCTCTGGCTTCCTGACTTCAAGTAGACAAAGAAGACCGAGTGTTGAGTAGATGCTTCTCTATCCCTGGGACTCAGATATACTGAGAAGTCAGGGAAATTCATGGAGCTGATGGAGAGGCTGTGGGTTTCCAACGCCTAGAAGTCCATGTTCAGAAGGTATGTCTGCATAGACAGTAATGAAAACCTTAAAGAACTTGTTATAATAGAACAATTAGTGAGATACATGTTAGTCAGAATACCTGTGATTAGCGAGAAGGCTCATATTTATGGTTAATCACTCATTTATGAAGCAGAGGCTTTTGCCGTTTTAAATCACAAAGGAAGCCACGGTGATATGAGTTGAACTGATTACACGGGCTGGTCCATCTTACCATGTTATTACTATTATGATACTTTATTGTAAAAAGGGACAGCTCTGTGTTTCCACAGCGTTTAGATAACAGTGTGTCGTGTCCTCATGTAATACACGTGTTTACAGAGCATGGCGATAAAGCCTGGACAGTAGACGAGCCTGGAACCCACCTCCTCCTGGGGGACATGGGCTCCGTGGGTCCTGAGCTCCCCAGGTCCTGAGAGCACGTTTTCCTTCAAAGCCCACAGAGGACCAGAGACTCCTCATCGCCTTCCCCTCATCCAGCCTGGGTGTCGGGTCCCTTCCCGCAGGAGGATGATGGACCCTGCTGTTCACAGGACGTCCCCTCCTTGTTCTCTCCATCCACGGACCCCGCCCTGCGCTCCTTGGCTGTGAATCCCCCGGGGTCTCCGCTGCACCACAGGGGAGCCTGTGTCCCTCTCCTGTGGCGATGCCCCCACTGCAAAAGCCTTGAACAAGACCTTCCTTTAAAATTTATAGACTCTAGGAACTGTTCTTCCGTGACAGAGAGAACCAACTGAAGAGCTTTAAGTAGGGCCGGAAGTTGAGGGTTATTTTTAAGCTGAAAGACGTTTCAGACTCAATAATCTACAGTCAGGAAACAGGCTGAGGAACGCGCTCTGTTCCAACACGAGCACCTTCCAGCAGTAGGAAGGGGATCCGAGAGCAGAGCACCAGGGCCAGGGGTTGGGTCTGAGCCTCAGAAGGTTGTTCCTGGCCTTGTGCTCATGGAAGTCACTGAGATGGTTGTAACAATTGCTTCCGGGTGGGGGTTTCTTTCTCTCTTCCATTTTAACTCTTTTTTTTTTAATTTATTTTTTTTATTAATTTATTTTTGTTACAGATGTTTCTCCTTTTTTTCCCCATTGAAACCCTCCTCCCCATCCCCCCACCCTGTCCCCAGCTTTGTTGTCCATGTCCGTCACTTATGCATACATGTGCATAAGTTCTGTGGTTTATCTCTTCCCTCCCCCCCCCACTCCCTCTCCTGAGGGGTGTCAGTTTATACCGTACTTCCACGTCTCTGGGTCTACCCTGTTCCTCAGACTGCTATATTCATTATATTCCACAAATAAGTGAGATCATGTGATATTTGTCTTTCTCTGCTTGGCTTGTTTCGCTTAGGATAATACTCTCGAGGTCCCTCCACGTCGTCTCAAAGAATAAGAGATCTTTCTTTCTTACAGCTGCATAGTACTCCATTGTGTATATGCACCACAGCTTTTTTATCCATTCACCCACTGATGGACACTTGGGCTGTTTCCAGATCTTAGCTATTGTAAATAGTGCTGCTATGAACATGGGGGTACATGTATTTTTTCTGATTGGTGTTTCAGGCTTCTTAGGGTATATTCCTAGAAGTGGGATCACTGGGTCAAATGGCAATTCAATTTTTAATTTTTTGAGGTAACACCATAGTGTTTTCCACAGTGGCTGCACCAGTCTGCATTCCCACCAGCAGTGTACTAGAGTCTCCTTTTCTCCACACCCTCGCCAACACTTGTTGTTTGATGATTTGTTGATGGCGGCCATTCTGACAGGTGTGAGGTGATACCTCATTGTTGTTTTAATTTGCATCTCTCTGATGATTAATGATGTTGAGCATTTCTTCATATGTCTCTTAGCCATTTGTATGTCCTTTTTGGAGAGGTGTCTATTTAGTTCCTCTGCCCATTTTTTAATTGGGTTCTTTGTCTTCCTTTTGTTGAGTTGTATGAGCACTCTGTATATTTTGGAAATTAACCCCTTATCTGATGTGTCATTGGCAATTATGCTCTCCCATAGAGTGGGTTCCCTATCTGTTTTGATGGTTGTTTCTTTTGCTGTGCAGAAGCTTTTGAGTTTGATGTAGTCCCATGTGTTCATTTTTCCCTTTGTTTCTGATGCCTTAGGTGATGTATCAGTGAAGATTCTACTGCGTATGATGTCCGAAATTTTGTTGCCTACATTTTCTTCTAGGATTTTTATGGATTCACGAGTCACATTTAGGTCTTTTATCCATTTTGAGTTTATTCTTGTGTGTGGTGTAAGTTGATGGTCTAGTTTCATTTTTTTGCATGTAGCTGTCCAATTTTCCCAACACCATTTATTAAAGAGGCTATCTTTACTCCATTGTATGCTCTTGCCACCTTTGTCAAATATTAATTGAGCATAATGTCTTGGGTCAATTTCCGGATTCTCTGTTCTGTTCCACTGGTATATATGCCTGTTCTTGTGCCAGTACCAGGCTGTTTTGATTACAGTGGCTTTGTATTATAAGCTGATATCCGGTATTGTGATCCCACCTACTTTGTCCTTCTTTTTCAAGATTGCTGTGGCTATTCGGGGTCTTTTTTGGTTCCATATGAACTTTTGAAATATCTGTTCTAGTTCTGTGAAATATGTCACTGGTATTTTGATGGGGATTGCATTGAATCTATAGATTGCTTTGGGTAATATGGACATTTTAATGATGTTAATTCTTCCAATCCATGAACAAGGTATGTGCTTCCACTTTTTTATATCTTCTTCTATTTCTTTTTTCAATGTCCTGTAGTTTTCTGCAAATAGATCCTTTACTTATTTGGTTAAGTTTATTCCTAGGTATCTTAATTTTTTTGCCGCGATGGTAAATGGAATTGTTTTTTAGTTTCTCTTTCCGTGAGTTCGTCATTGGTGTATAAGAATGCCATTGATTTCTTGACGTTAATTTTGTATCCTGCTACTTTGCCAAATTCATTTATTAAGTCTAGTAGATTTTTGATGGAAGTCTTTAGGGTTTTCTATATATAGTATCATATCGTCTGCGAATAATGACAGTTTCACTTCCTCCTTTCCAATTTGGATTCCTTTTATTTTTTCTTCACGTCTGATTGCTGTGGCTAAGACTTCCAGTACTATGTTAAATAAGAGTGGCGAAAGTGGGCATCCCTGCCTTGTTCCTGTTCTTAAGGGAAATGTTTTTAGTTTTTGCCCATTGAGTATGATGTTGGCTGTAGGTCTTTCATATATGGCCTTTATAATGTTGAGATATGATCCCTCTACTCCCAAATTGCTGAGCGTTTTTATCAGAAATGGGTGCTGGATTTTGTCGAATGCTTTTTCAGCGTCTATTGATATGCTCATGTGGTTTTTATCTTTCATTTTGTTTATGTGGTGTATCACATTTATTGATTTGCGAATGTTGAACCAGCCTTGCATCCCTGGGATGAATCCCTCTTGGTCATGGTGAATAATTTTTTTGATGTATTGCTGGATCCGATTTGCTAGTATTTTGTTTAGGATTTTGGCATCTACGTTCATCAGCGATATTGGCCTGTAGTTTTCTTTCTTTGTAGTGTCTTTTTCTGGTTTTGGAATTAGGATTATGCTGGCCTCATAAAACGAGTTTGGAAGTCTTCCTTCTTCTTGAATTTTTTGAAATAGTTTGAGGAGAATGGGTGTTAGTTCTTCTTTGAATGTTCGGTAAAACTCCCCCGTGAAGCCATCAGGGCCTGGGCTTTTGTTTGCTGGGAGAGTCTTGATTACATCTTCAATTTCCTCAGCTGTTATTGGTCTGTTCAAGTTTTCTATCTCTTCCCGGTTTAGTTTTGGGAGATTATGTGTTTCTAGAAATTTGTCCATTTCACTTAGATTGTCGAATTTGTTGCCATATAAATGTTCATAGTATTTGCTAATGATCCTTTGTATTTCTGTGGTGTCAGTTGTTACTTCTCCTCTTTCATTTCTGATTTTGTGTATTTGGGTTCTCGCTCTTTGTTTCTTGGTGAGTCTAGCTAAGGGTCCATCAATCTTGTTTATCTTTTCAAAAAAAACAGGTCTTTGTTTCATTGATCCTTTGAATTGTTTCTCTAGTCTCTATATCATTTATTTCTGCTCTGATCTTTACTATTTCCTTCCTTCTATTTGCTCTGGGGTTTTCTTTTTGTTTGTTTTCTAGTTCTTTAAGTTGTGAGGTTAGATAGTCTATTAGAAATTTTTGTTGTTTCTTGAGGTAGGCCTGTAGTGCTATGAACTTCCCTCTCAGAACAGCTTTCACTGCATCCCATAGATTTTGTGTTGTTGTGTGTTCATTTTCGTTGTTTTCCAGGAAGTTTTTAATTTCTTCCTTGATCTCCTCGGTAACCCATTCATTGTTTAATAACATGCTATTTAGTCTCCATGTATTCAAATGTCTTTGCATGTTCTTTTTGCAATTGATTTCTAGTTTCATGCCATTGTGATCTGAGAAGATGCTTGATATGATTTCAATCTTCTTGAACTTGTAGAGACTTCGTTTGTGTCTTAACATGTGGTCTATCTTTGAGAATGTCTCATGTGCACTTGAGAAGAATGTGAATTCTATAGTTTTGGGGTGTAATTCTCTGTAAATATCTATTAAATCCATTTGGTCTAGTGCTTCGTTTAGGGTCTCTGTGTCCTTGTTAATTTTTTGTCTAGAGGATCTATCCAGTGATGTCAGCGGGGTGTTGAAGTCCCCTGCTATGATTGTATTGCTGTCAAATTCTCCTTTGAAGTCCTCCAGAAGATTTTTAATATATTTTGGTGCTCCTATATTGGGTGCATATATGTTTACCAAGGTTATATCTTCCTGTTGGATAGATCCTTTCAATATTATGTAGTGACCTTCTTTGTCTCTAGTAATGGCTTTCGTTTTGAAATCTATTTTATCAGATATGAGTATTGCTACCCCAGCTTTTTTTTCCTTTCCATTTGCTTGGAAGATTTTTTTCCATTCCTTCACTTTCAGCCTATGTGAGTCTTTTGTTGTGAGGTGGGTCTCTTGTAAACAGCATATATATGGGTCATGCTTTCTTATCCAATCCGCTACTCTGTGTCTTTTTATCGGAGCATTCAATCCATTTACATTTAAGGTGATTATTGATATGTACTTATTTATTGCCATTTTTGTTCAGTGTGGTTCTACTTTCCTTCCTATTTCTTCTACTAATTACAGCAGTCCTTTTAACATTTCTTGCAGTGCTGGTTTGGTGCTAATGTATTCCCTTAGCCTTTTTTTTTTGTCTGAGAAGCTCTTTATTTGACCTTCTATTTTGAATGACAGCCTTGCTGGGTAGTCTTGGATTCAGATCCTTGTTTTTCATGACCTTGATTACTTCATGCCATTCCCTTCTGGCCTGTAGTGTTTCTGTTGATAAGTCAGCTGATAGCCTGATGGGGGTTCCTTTGTAGGTAACCTGTTGCTTTTCTCTTGCTGCCTTGAGGATTCTCTCTTTGTTTTTAATTTTTGGCATTTTAATTACTATGTGTCTTGGTGTGGGCCTGTTTGGGTTCTTCTTACTTGGGACTCTCTGTGCTTCTTGAACTTGAATACCTTCTTTCTTCACCAAATTAGGGAAGTTTTCTGTCATTATTTCTTCAAATATACTATCTAACCCTTGCTCATTTTCTTCTTCTTCAGGGACTCCAATGATGCGAATATTATTACGTTTCCAGTTGTCCCACAGTTCTCTTAAGCTGTCTTCCTGTTTTTTCATTGTTTTTTCCTTTTGGTTTTCTGATTGGTTGATTTTTTCTACCCTGTCTTCTAATTCACTGATCCGGTCCTCAGCTTCCTCTACTCTGCTGTTTAGTCCTTGCAATGTGTTCTTCATTTCTGCTATGTCATTCTTCATTTCTTCTTGCTGCTTCTTCATTTCTTCTTGCTGCTTCTTCATTTCCACTTGGTTGGTTTTCAGTGTTTCTATGTCTTTGCTCATGGTGTGGATTTCTTTACTCAAGGTGTTGATGTCCTTACTCATGCTGTTGAGCTTCCTCAAGATCATGGCTCTGAATTCTAGCTCTGTTAACTTGCTTAACTCCATTTCATTTATCTCATTTTTGGTAGAGGTCTCTTGTTCTTTCATTTGGGCTCTGTTTCTTTGTTTCCCCATTTTGGTTATCTCAGTGGTTTTTGGAGCCTGCCAAATTTTCCTGTGGATGTTGGTGTTCTGTTGTTTGTGGCTCCCTCTACTGGGTTTGGATGAGCGTGGGAGGACCCATGTTAAACAGCACCCTGGAGTCTTACTTTCCAGGGTATATTTGCAAGCCCAGCAAAGGTTAAGTTATCCTCTAGCTTTTTGCCTAGAGGCTATTAGTTGTGGTTGCTTGAAGAGCCTTGGGTTTTCAGTTGAATGAAAACCTCCCTCAGGTGTTCAGCGTGAGAGGATTTCCAGGGGGTAGGGCAAATGCTAGTAGTTAATGAGCCTCAGTTTGCATTTCAATGGCCCACTAGGGTGTGAATGGATCTCTGAGGGAGGGGCAGCCGCCTCTCCCCAGAGCCCTGGGATGGAGTAAGACGACCAGGCCACAGTCCTGCGTGGCCGGAACTCAGCAAAAGCTCTGAGCGCCCTCTAAATCCCAGGTGTCCCCACACAGTTCCAGTCCAGTCCGCCCTCCCTCTGCCGGAGCCCAGGTGAGTGGCTGTGGCTATTTTAGCGCTCTGTCCCGGCTCTGCGCGGTGGAGCCAGCTCGGGCTTTAGTGCTCTGTCCCGGCTCTGCGCGGTGGAGCTGGCTCGGGCTTTAACCCCAAGGGCGGGCGCCGCTCCCGGCTAAGGTCGCTGCTGTCCGTGGGCTCCCAGCCCCCCTCTCGTGCCTCCGCAATCCTACCAGGATGGAGTCAGTGTCCCTGGTTGTATCGTCCTCACAAGCTGCTTTTCTGTTGCTTTTTCCCGACGATTTGTCTTTATTTTAGTTGTAATTCCAGTTTGGTCCTGGGAGATGGTCTGTGTAGCTTCCATTCACTCCGCCGCCATTTTCACTGCTCCCCCATTTTAACTCTTTGGATGGAAATGCCTGTCCCTGGATGGAAGGCCGGCCCTGCAGCTGTGTTGTAGGAGATCATGACTGACTGGTCATGGCCGCAGGTCTGCAGATGGAGAACACGTTGCCCCAAATAGTCTCCCACATCTGACTGACAGGTGGATTTGGGACTTATCCAATGGTGATATTCAGATAGATGTTTTACTTGAGGCCCTGCTTTCAGGGTCAGCATTTGGAGGATGTTGGTTTGTGCTGAATGAAATTGGCCTGTGGGGTGGATGAGAACCGGTGGAAGGTGAGGGTGGCTGTGGTCCTGCGAGTCACGCTCGCAGCCTGGGGATGTTACGTGGCAAATGGGACTCTGTCATATTTGATTCATGTGGGGATCCTGAGATACAAGCATTTTAGTAGATGACCCAGGTGGGTCCTCCTAGGAGAAGTGTTTCCATCAGAGGAATGCAGAGGAAGGTTAGGCTCCAGGAGGACAAGAACACACTGTGACCTCTGAGGTCAGGGACTTATTCCAGGCTGTGGAGATGGAGGAAGAGGCCACGGGACCAGGAAAGCAGTTCTAGTCCCTCGAAAAGACCAGGAAACAGGCTCCCCTGTGTGACAATGGATAAACTGACAACACACAGACTCAGAGATGAACAGACCGTCAACAGGCTCCTGAGAAGACGCCTGGTCTTCAGGACCTGCACGTCCAACCCCACAGGGAATCTCCTCACAGCTGCAGGACGGCTGTTCTAGAAGGAAACACACTGAAGGAGAACAGACCAGTGTTGGTGAGCGTGGGGAGAGAGGGACCCTTGCACTCTCTCGGTGGGAAGGTAAGATCCTGCAGCGACATGGAAACAGCGTGTTGGTTCCTCCAAAATGAGAGTAGAAACCCTGTGTGATTAAGCAGTGAGCTCCCAGGTGTTCATGGAATAATAAACCCAGGACCTGGAGAGGTGTTGCACGGCCCTGTTCATTGCAGCTGTGATCAGTGTAGTGAGACGTGGAAACATCTCTGTCCATCAGTGGGTGTGTGCACAAACATGTGCGATATTCTCAGGGCGGAATATTACTCAGCCTTAAATCACAGGGAAACCCTGCACAATCCCCAGCCTGGATGACACTAGAAGACACTGTGCTCTGTGAAATAAAGCCGTCAGGGAAAGACAAATTGTGTCTGATTCCACCTACACTGGGGACTGAATTAGGTTTCCTTCCAGCAGAGTGTGCAGGAGCCCAGGCCTGGGTGTGGTGGAGGCTCTGGCAGGAGACGGGATCGTGGAGGGTCGGCTGCCCTGGAGTCCTGCGCTGACGGAGAACAAAGACGGAGGCAGCTGGAGGAGACACTGTGTCAGGACACAGTCAGCCTTGGTCCTGGGCCCTGTGCATCCACAGGAGCCTGGGTGTGTCTGCTCAGTGTGTGGAGCCGTCCACCCTCAGGGCCTGTGGACAATGAGGGAACATTCAGTCCCCACAGAGGGGAGCTTTCCCCTGGGAATGGGGAGAAGGAGACAGAGCCCAGCAAACCCCTGTTGTCCTAGGGGGCTGTGTGAGCACCCAGGACATGCCCCTGTGTGATCTCTGAGACTGGATGGTCCACTCTGAGTCATCACTGACATCCTCCTGTGTCGAGGTGAGTATCATTTGATAGTTATTTTCATTGCTGAGTAGTATTCTGTTGATCAATTTTCCCTAGATTGATTTTTCTTAAATTAGAAGGACTTTTGGGAAGTTTGTATCTTCTCACAGATGCTACAAATATTTGGATATATTTCTGTATGAACACAATGACTTGTTCTTCCGGAGCAAATACTCCTGGTGGAACCGCTGCAATACATGTTAAGTATATATTTAATTTAATAAAGGTATGCTGTTCACTTTGTCAGGAAAGAAAACCAGGAAATTGAAGAACAGGGAGAGGGAAAAGAGCCCAGTCACTGCCGATGTGTCATCTGCACACACAGTGTCACCTCCTCACTTGTCCGCAGTGAGAATATGAGAAGTTAGAGCCACAGAGAAGAAGCGAGAGTTGTCCTCCATACAGCTGAGAGCTGAGAGGAAATCCCTGCTCCCAACAGGAAGCCGCTCCTTCCCCCTCACTCTGCACCTGCTCCTGGGCTGTTCCCTGTGGTCCAAGGGTCCTGAGCGCCCCCTGGTGTCCTGAGCGCCCCCTGCAGCCCCGCCCTCCTGTCTCCCTCAGGAGGTTTGTGTCTGGGCTCACACTGACTTCCCCTCACTGTGTGTGTCGCACAGTAATACACAGCTGTGTCTTCAGTGGTCACGGAGCTCAGCTGCAGGGAGAACTGGTTCTTGGACATGTCCATGGAGATGGTCATGCGGCTCTTGAGGGACGGGCTGTAGTAAGTTCTACCATTATAATATATTTACCCCACCCACTCCAGCGCCTTCCCAGGTTTCTGGCGGATCCAGCTCCAGTAGGTAACACTGTCTACTGAGTCCCCGGAGACATTGCAGGTGAGGGAGAGGTTCTGCGAGGGCTCCAGCCGTCCTGGGCCTGACTCCTGCAGCTGCACCTGGGAAAGGACACCTGGGGACAAGGAACATCGAGCCCTGTCAGTCACGTGCCGTCACAAACACCCAAAAAGAACTGTCTGACCTCGGCGACCCTCACCTTTGGGGGCTGTCACCAAGCACAGGAGAAGACCCAGCAGTCTCATCTTCTTCTAGACCACAGCTCTGCCTTCCCCCTGTGTGAGGAGAGAGCTGTGAGCCTCTCCAGCCCAGGGGAGGATTTACCCTGGAGCTTGGGGAGAAATTTGCATGTGGGGCAGCCTGTTCTTTATAAGTGGAGGACTGAGGTCAGGCTGGCCTGGTCCTTCTGGGGCCCTGTGGGGGCATCTCTTCCCTTGAACTTACTGACCATGTAAGTCAGGGAAAGGGGATCACTTGATTCATGGGATCTATGGAGTCAGTTTAATCGAATTTCTCAGCTCTGATAAATGGTGGATGGGTTGAGTAGATTATATTTTTAACTTCTCATGCATCTTTCAAATAGATGTAAAGGGATTACATTTTTCCAGGTAGTTTCTTAAACCCAACCTTCTAATATATACACAATTGTTAAATATTTTTATGAACAGTACTATTTTTTTTATCCTCACCCGAGGACATTTTTCCATTTTTTGTTCAGATAGAGTGGGAAGGAGAGAGAGGAAGAGAGAGAGAGATAGAGAGAAACATCGACGTGAAAGGGACACATCGAGTGGCTGCCTCCCGCACGACCAAACCAGGGCCAGGGACACATTGCAGCTGAGTTACCTGCCCTTAGCGGGAACTGAAGCCGGGTTTCTCTGGACCGCACTGTGACCCTCTAACCGCTGAGCCAAACTGGCCCGGGCAACAATAGTATTTTTATAAACATAATTTCATATATACAATGTCTCCTTTCTCTGAAAATCTCAAAATAAAGGGCATTCATTCTCCGTATCTTAGATGTTTATTTATGTTTCATGGTGATCCAAGGAACTATATCCCAAGAACTATTTAATGGGAGATCCTCATTTTTTTCTTTATTTTGTTTTGTTTGGTTAAAATGATATTCATTATAAGTCTGAGTAACACGATACGACATGCCATTTTTTAGGTTATTGTTGGAAAAACCATTTACACTCTTTACCAAACACCTTCAGCAGCTAAGTAAGATGGACCCTGGTTAGTACTTGCATGAGAGCCCCTTGAATCTTGATGTTGAAAATTGGTAATTCTGTCTTTGAGGCCCTTCTCAGACTCTTGCCTTGTGCAAGTCCATGGCTTACTGCAGAGACCTCCATCTAATTATAGCAGACATAATCATGTTTATACATGGATAAATGATATAAAATAGAAAGACTGATTATGGATTAGTACAATTCAGATTCTTTTATATGATGAAATATTAAAGACAGTAGATTAACTGATCTGATTTCAGTCTAGTGTTATCAGTGATGTTGGGGCTCAAAGGGGAGGTGGTTGGAGAGGATTCCCATCATAGCTTTGCTCGTAGGTAAGGGAATTTTAATCCTGACAGGAACCCTCACTCTCACCCCCTCCCTCTGCCCCTGGGGATGGTCACTGAGGTCAGAGGTGCTGGGCCCTCCCACTCACCATATAATGTCCCTAATGTATAATGCACACTTTCTCCCATCAGACATATGACTTGGAAACCTATTTTCTCTTTGTAGACTTGTCTTAACATTACCTTAATTGGAATATGTGCTGGGAAAATGTTTTCATTTTTAACATTGTTCGATTCATCACTATTTGATTTAATGGGATATGTTTTTTATGTTTTAGGTAACAACTCACCAGAAAATTGTCACTCTCCATTGCTCATGGGAGGGGAAACCCTGTTATGAGCACAGTGGACACTAAACCCAATAGAGAAATGAAGGTTGGAATCCTTAATATCTTTGAAATCTGTTTGCTCTGCCTTCTGACCAGGAGACCAACCTCCCATGGCATGCAGTCCTCGTTGATTTCAAAGATTAATTTAGTTTACTGAACTTTACACTGTGAATTTCCCTACAGCATGTAGCATAGAAGACTAGACTAACCCCTGAGAAATTATATCATGTAGATGTCAGGCAGACGAGGAAGGAACCTCAAAGGACGTGAGAGAGATGCAGAGTAGAGATGACAGAGACAGGATCCCAGAGGGTATTTCACGAGGATGAGAGTGACCAGGAGGATGAAGGTGCAGAGAGGTCGTGGGAGGGAGATATGAGGAGATGAACTGGAGCTGACGTCCGGGAAAGTGAATGTCCCAGTGAGAGCCCTGCATGGAGCTGTGTGTGCAGGACTCACATGGGACAGGGAGAGAGCGAGGCCCTGGCGAGTGTGGGGACCTGGAGTGAGCTCAGACCCAGGGCGTGTGGACACACTGACTCTCCCTCTGTGGAAACTGCGTCCCAGTCACAGGGTGGAGAGGATGCCCGGGGTGCTCAGTCCTTCAAGGAGACAATTGGGTCCCATGGGAACCTAGTGAGATAATGGTCCCTGAGCCTGGACATGACTCGTCTGGGAAATAGAACGTTGTCAACTCCATCGTCGTCCTCAGTGGGATGAGGGGACACTGGGCCCAGGACAAGGATGAGGGTCCCTGGGACCCTGAACAACAGGAAGAGAGGGAACGCCCTGAGCACCCCGGGGAGCTGTGCTCAGTCCCTCCCTGCCCAGTTCTTGCTCGATGTTCCCTGGTCAGTGGGTCCCGAGCGCCCCCTGCTGTCCTGAGGGGTCTGTGGGGTCCAGAGCGCCCCTGGTGTCCTGACCCTCCTGGCGGACCTGAGGGTCTCCTGCAGCTCAGCCCCTCCTGTCTCCCTGCAGGGAGTTTGTGTCTGGATCATAGAGACCCCTGGTCAGGAAAATATCACATATTCAGTGTTCACCTCACTCAAATCCATTCACATACTCCGTGTCTCTAGTTCTCCATAAATTACTTCTTAAAATAGCAACACAGAAGACCCAGCTGAGCCCAAACTCCATGGTGAATGGTCTGTGTTCAGTCCTGAACAGGGAATGGGGTCACCTGTGGATCCTGGGCTGGGCTTCTGTCCCAGAGCTGCAGGGTCAGGGCTGGGCTGCTTTTCATGAGCTGAGGGAGCCCAATTTCTACGTTGTCCTACTATATAGGAAGCTCTGATTTACCCTGGCATTTGGGCCTCTGCTTCTCCCAACTTGATCCAATTGCTTCCATGAATGACCTCCAGACCAGGGGACATGTCCCGTGATGGTTTCAGTGCTACCTGGCTGGACAGTGGACTACGTGAAAATGTGATCATGGTACAATACAGCAGAAAAAACTAAATTATAGGAAACTAACAGAAAAGGTAAAGTTTTAAATATCATATCTTAGGAACCTATCTGTATGAACACAGGAAGGTGATCAACCATCACACCTAGAGGGAGAGTAACGTGTGGGAACTTCATGTTCAGGAGATGGAAGTTCCCTCTGACACTGTTTCCCCTGCACAGTGTTCAGAGGACACATTGAGAACAGAATGTGACCCCAGAGCCAGTGGACCAATGTTGGGGGACAGTGGGCGTCTGTGTGGGTCACTGGGAAGCAGAAGCATGAACTACAGAGAAGCAGACAGGGCTCCCGGGTCTGAATCCTTCAGGGAGTTTGGAGCTGGATGTGCAGCAGCTGCACGGCCTCCTGTGTGGGGTTTGTTCTCTAGACTCTGCTGGACCAGGTTCAGTCACTGGGGATGGAGAAGAACCTCAGTCATGACCAGGTGACTTCAGGTGACAAGTGGGGAGTAATTAAGTTTAGGTCATGAAATTGTTGTTATTGGAAACCTGAGGTCTGCATGTGACCATTGGGAATGCTGTCACCATGTCTGTACCTGATGGGAGTCAACTGGGACAGGAACCTGACTCAGAATGTCACTGGGGGAAATGCTACCTGGGTGCATGAATGGGAGGATTAACCAAGACTGAGGACAGACACGTCCAGGGTTCTTGTCTCATTAGGTTTTGATTTTCCTTGTTTTTGTTTGTTTTGTTTTGTTTTTTGGTGTTTTTTTAAAATTTTTTTTTAGCTAATTCAAGTTTTATTTCCTCACAAATAGCACACATATTTTCCAGAGTCATGAAGACACTTTGTTGAGAGTGTGCAGGAGCACAAGTCATTTGTGTGTTGATTTTGCACCTTACATCTTTCCTGAATTCACTTTCTAGTTTCATCAGTACCATGGGCTGTTTTTAGGATTTTCTATATACTAGGTCATATCTTATGTGTTCAGATAAAGAAAAATATTTTAACTTATTTTTCTCAGATTTAGACCTTTTTAAATGTCTTATCTTGACCTATTATTCACACAAAACTTCCCGTTCTGTTGAATAGAAGCACTCACAGGGACGCCCTTGTGTTGGTCCTGATCTCAGAAGAGTAGCTTTGAAATTTTCTCTGTGCAGCATGATGTCACTTGTTGGCTTCTCCAATGTGGCCCTTTTTATGTTAATGCACATCTCTTCTGTACTTATTTTGTGAGGAATTGTAATCATAAGGCCATTTTCAATGTTTTAAATGCTTTTTTTTTTTACATCTATTTATATGATGGTATAATTTATCTTCCATTGTGTGAATGAGGTGGAGCACGTTTAATGGTTTACCTATGTCCAACCATCCTTGCATTCTAGGTCAGTATCTCAGTGATCTTGGTCAAGGATGCTTGCAATGTGCTGTTCAGCTTTCTTGTATATTGCTGAAGATTTTTGCACTGAAGTTCATCAGGGATGTTGACCTGTCATTTTTTATGTCCCTACTGGTTTTCATATGAGTGTCATGGTCACTCAGTACATTTGTTTGGATGTGTAGCCTCTTCTTTTAATTACTGGAAGAGTTCAAGAGGGATTGATTAAAATATTATAAATTCTTGCCAGACTGGTGTAGCTCAGTGGATGGAGCATCATCCCATGGACTGAGAGGCCCTGGTTTGATTCCTGGTCAGGGCACATGCCAGGGTTGTGGGCTCGATCACAAGTAGAGGGTGTGCAAGAGGCAGTCAAGTAATGTTTCTCTCTCACATGTATGTTTCTCTTTCTCTTTCCCCTCTTCTCTCTCTAAAATAAATAAATAAATAAATAAACAAACAAATAAATAAATAACAAAAAAGTTATAAATTCTTACTCTAGCTGTTTTAGCTCAGCACTCAAGAGTGTTGGTCTGGGGATTGAAGTGACACAAGTCTGATTCCTGGTCAAGGGCACATGCCTGGATTGAAGGTTCGACTCCGACCCTGGTCAGGATCGGATTGGAGGCAACCTCTGGACGTGTCTCTCTCACATTGATGTTTCTCTCTCTCTCTCTCTCTCTCTCTCTCTCTCTCTCTCTGTCTCTCTCTCTTTCTTTCTGTCCCTTCCACTTCACTTAATATCAATGGAAAATTAACTCGCGTGAGGATTAACAACAACAACAACAACAAAAAACAGTTATAAATTCTTCTTTGAAGTTTGATAGAATTCATCTTTAAGTCCATTTGGATGTGGGCTTCTATTTGTTGGCCAGTGTTCACTATTACCTCAGTTATTATTTTTAAATTGATAGCAATCTAGCAATAATAAGATCAAATTTCTAATTTGAGCACCTACTAAGTGGACAGAGAAATACAACTGTTGATATTCACAGGGTGTGGTCAGTGTGAAAATTACAGTTGTGTCCAGACTACACATTTATTTTGTATGCCATCCAAGAGAATGAAATAAATCCGTATTATTCTGTATAGAATTCAAAATGTGTCTTAGTCCTGAGAATGCACCTCCCTGACCTCCAGCTCCAGGAGCACAAGGAACAGGTCCCAGCCGCTGCTCTCTGAAATCCTCCATGGTTTTTGCGGAAGACACAGCTGTGCACGACTCCCAGACCCTGGCTGATCTCAGCAGTAAATGTAAGGCAGGTCCATTGCTGGGAGACGCAGGTGTAGTTCTTAAATATTTTGGAATTTAAGCCCTTATCAAATGTAATTTGGCAAATAGACCACAGCTTTTTCTAACTCAGAGTTGTTAGAGGTAAACACTGAATCCAGAATCCAGAGAGGTTCCCAGAGGGAAACTGTGACATGAAGAGGAAACCACATGGGAAACCAGCCCAAACCTCCAAATGCACCTGCTCCTGGGATGGTCCTTGTGCTCAGGGACCTTGAGCGCCCCCTGGTGTCCCAAGCGCCCCCTGGTGTCCTGAGCACCCCCTGCAGCCTCCCCTTCCTGTCACCCTCAGGGGGTTTGTGTCTGGGCTCACACTGACTTCCCCTCACTGTGTTTCTTGCACAGTAATACACGGCCGTGTCCTCGGTGGTCAGGGAGCTCAGCTGCAGGGAGAACTGGTTCTTGGACGTGTCTCTGGAGATGGTGGTGCGGCTCTTGAGGGACGGGCTGTAGTAAGTGCTGCCACTAGCACATATTTGCGCCATCCACTCCAGGCCATTCCCTGGTTTCTGGCGGATCCAATGCCAGCAGTAACTACTGGTTGTGATGGAGAATCCAGAGACAGCACAGGTGAGGGAGAGGGTCTCCAAGGGCTTCACCAGTCCTGGGCCCGACTCCTGCAGCTGCATCTGGGACAGGACACCTGGGGACAAGGAGCATCAGGCCCTGTCAGTCACGTGCAGTCACAACCACCCCATACACCCCTGTCTGACCTCTGAGACCCTCACCTTGGGGGGCTGTCACCAGGCACAGGAGAAGACCCAGCAGTCTCATCTTCTTCTAGACCACGGCTCTGCCTTCCCCGGAGACCTCAGCCCTGTGTGAGGAGAGAGCTGTGAGCCTCCCCAGCCCAGGGGAGGATTTACCCTGGAGCTGGAAGAGAAATTTGCATGTGGGGCAGCCTATTCCTTATAAGTGGAGGACTGAGGTCAGGTTGTCTTGTTCATTCTAGGGCCCATGTGGGATCATCTCTTCCCTTGAACTCACTCATCATGTAAGTCAGGGAAAGGGGATCACTTGGTTCATGAAACCTATGGAGTCAGCTTAATAGACATGCTCATCTCTGATAAACGCTGGACTGGATGAGAAGATTATCTTTTTAATTTATCATGCATCTTTCTTATAGATTTATAAGAATTACATTGGTACAGGTAGTTACTTATACTCAACTCTGTAATATATACAGAGCTGTCAAATATTTTTTGATAACAATTGTGTTTTTATAAATATAATTTCATATGTACAGTGTCTACTTCTGATAAAATCACAAAATAAAAGACATTCATTCTCAGTATCTTGCATGTTTATTTATGTTGTTATGATGATCCAAGGAACTATATTCCAAGAAGATGTTAAAGGGAAATCCTCTATTATTTTCTATATTTTGTTTTGTTTGGATAAAATTATATTCATTATAAGTTTTGAGTAACACGATATGATAGACCATTTTTAAGGCTATTGCTAGATTCATTTTTCTTACAATCTTTACCAAACACCTTCAGCAGCTAAGCAGGGACAGGTCTGGTTAGTACTTGAAAGGGAGAACCTTGATTTCTTGATACTGAATATTGGTAATTCTGTCTTAGAGTCCCTCCTCAGAATCTTCCCTTCTGCAAGCCCATGGATTATTGCAGAGACCTCACTCTAATTATATCAGACATAATCCCATTTATATACAGAGAAATGATTGAAAATAGAAAAAGTGATTATGTATTAGTAAAATAAAGAATCTTTTATATGTTTAAATAATAAAAGCAGCCGATTAACTGACCTGTTTTCTCAGTCTAGTCTTATCAGTGATGCTGGGGTTAAGGGTTGGACAGGTAGGAGAGAATTCTCAGCAGAGGTTTGCTCATAAGAAAGGGAACATGTATCTTTACAGGGTCCCTCACTCTCACCCTCCTCTGCTCTGCCCCTGGGGATGGTCACTGTGGTCAGAGGTGCTGGGCCCTCCCACTCGCCATGTAACTTCCTTAACATATAATGCACACCTTCTCCCATCAGACATATGACCTGGAAATCTGTAGTCTCTTTGTAGGCTACTCTTTTCATTCCCTTGATGGAATGTTTGTTGGGAAAATGTTTTTACTTTTAACAATGTTCAGTTCACCACTATTTCATATAATGGGACCTGTTTTTGATGATTTATATATAACACCTAACCTGGAAATTGTCACTCTCTATTGCCCATGGGTGGGGAAAGCGTGATAGAAACACAGTGGGCACTAAACCCATGGAAGAAATGGGTTGGAATATACAATGACATTGAAATCTATTTGCTGTGTCCTCTGACCCGTAGACCAACCTTCCATGGCATGAAGCCCTGATTCATTTCAGAGATTAATTCACTTCACTGAACTTTACACTGTGAATTTCCCTGTGGTATGTAGCATAGAAAACTAGACTAACCCCTGAGTACTTGTATCATGTAGACGTCAGGCAGACGAGGAAGGAACCTCAAAGGACGTGAGCAAGATGCTGAGCCAAAATGACAGAGACAGGATCCCAGAGGGTATTTCATGAGGAAGAAAATGTCCAGGAGGACGAAGGTGTAGAGAAGTCGTGAGAGGGAGCCTGAGTGTGTCTGCTCAGTGTGTGGAGCCGTCCACCCTCAGGGCCCTGAGGACAATGAGGGGACATTCAGTCCCCACGGAGGGGGGCTTTCCCCTGGGAATGGGGAGAAGGAGACAGAGCTCAGCAAAGCCCTGTGGTCCTGGGGGGCTGTGTGCACACCCAGGACACGCCCCTGTGTGATCTCTGAGACTGGATCCTCCACTCTGAGTCACCACTGAGATCCTCCTGTGCTGAGGTGTGTATCAGTTGATGTTGATTTTTATTCCTGTTTAGTATTCCTTTGACTGATGTTCCCCAGTTTGCTAATTTGTAAAATTCGAAGGACTTTGGGGTTGTTTGTAGCGTCTAATTCAAGAATTTTAATATTTGCATATATTTTTGTATGAACATCAGGATTTGTCCTGGAGCAAACACTCCTAGTGGGACTACAGATATATATTTAGTTATGTATTTAATTTAATAAGAAACTGCGATTCACTTTGCAAAGAAAGAATAACATGACACAGAGGGACCTAGAGAAGGAGAGGAGCCCAGTCACTGCTGATATGTCATCTACACACACAGTGTCACCTCCTCACTTGTCTGCAGTGAGAATACGAGAAGTTAGAGCCACAGAGAGAAATGGAGAATAGTCCTGGATGCAGCTGAGAGCTGAGAGGAAATCCCTGCTCCCAACAGGAAGCCCCTCCTTCCCCCCTCACTCTGCATCTGCTCCTGGGGTGTTCTCTGTGGTCGGTGGGTCCTGAGCGCCTGCTGGTGTCCTGAGCGCCCCCTGGTGTCCTGAGGGCCCCCTGCAGCCCCGCCCTCCTGTTCCCTCAGGAAGTGTGTGTCTGGGCTCACACTGACTTCCCCTCACTGTGTGTGTCCCACAGTAATATACGGCTGTGTCCTCGGTGGTCACGGAGCTCAGCTGTAGGGAGAACTGGTTCTTGGATGTTTCTCTTGAGATGGTGGTGCGGCTCTTGAGGGATGGGCTGTAGTAAGTGTTATCATTATAATATATGTCCCCGATCCACTCCAGCCCCTTCCTTGGTTTCTGGTGGATCCAGCTCCAGCCATAACCAGTGGATGTAATGGAGAATCCAGAGACAGAGCAGGTGAAGGAGAGGGTTTGCAAGGGCTTCACCAGTCCTGGGCCCGACTCCTGCAGCTGCACCTGGGACAGGACACCTGGGGACAAGGAGCATCAGGCCCTGTCAGTCACGTGCTGTCACAACCATCCCGTAGACCCTGTCTGACCTCTGAGACCCTCACCTTGGGAGGCTGTCACCAGGCACAGGAGAAGACCCAGCAGTCTCATCTTCTTCTAGACCACGGCTCTGCCTTCCCTGGAGACCTCAGCCTTGTGTGAGGATAGAGCTGTGAGCCTCCCCAGCCCAGGGGAGGATTCACCCTTCAGCTTGAGGAGAAATTTGCATGTGGGGCAGCCTGTTCCTTATAAGTGGAGGACTGAAGTCAGGCTGCCCTGGTCCTTCTGGGGCCCCTGTGGGTACATCTCTTTTCTTAAACTCACTTACCATCTAATTCATAGATAAGGGATCACTGGTTACTCATGACAGATTGGTGTCATCTCAATGGATGTGCTCATCAGTAAGGAATAGTGGACTAGATGAGTAGATTATCTTTTTAGCTTTTCATGCATTTCAAATAGATTTAAAGAGACTACATTTGTCCAGGTAGTTTATTAAACCTAACTCTCTAATAGATTCACAACTCTCAAACGTTTTTCTAAACTATGGTATTCTTATAAACATAATTATATATACACTCAAGTTGTTTACCTCATTCTGGAAATCTCGAAATAAAGGACATTCATTCTCAGTGTCTTGTTTGTTTAATTTATATTGTTACTTTGATCCAAGAAACTGTATCCCAGAAAGATATCATTGAGATTCCCTTTATTCTTTTTTATTTTGATTTGGTTTGATGGTTAAAATGACATTTGTTATAAGTTCTGAGTAACGCTATGCTACATGCCTTTATTTTGGTTAATGCTAGAAAACTTTTTCTTACTATCTTTGTCAAACACTTTCAGAAGCTTAGCAGAGTTTGGCCTGGTGAGGACTTTGATGGGAGACCCTTGATTCTTGATGTTGGAAATTAGGTAATTGTGTCTCTCAGTCCCTCCTCAAACTCTTCCCTTGTGAAAGCTCATGTTTTATTGCAGAGACTCCAAAGCAACTGCATCACATGTAATCACATTTACACATGGAGACATGAGTGTGAGAAGAAAGAATGATTGTGCATTAGTAAAATGCAGACTCTTCTATATGTTGTAATTGTAAAGGTAGCAGATTAGATGACCAGTTTTCCCAGTCTATTGTTATCAGTGATGTTGGGGTTCAAAGGAGAGAAATGAAGAGAATTCCCAGTACATCATTGCTCGTAGGAAAGGGATCTTTAATCCTGACTTCACCCCTCATTCCCAACCTCCTTTACTCTGTCGCTGGGGATGGTCAGAGGGAGTAGGGCTTTCCCACATAATCTAAAACATCCTTAATGTATAATGCAGACGTTCTCCCATCAGACAATATTTTAGAAATATATTGTCTCTTTATAGGCTGCTAGTGTATTTCTCCTAATGGAATGTTTGGTGGGAAATTTTCTTTTTATTTTCAACAGTGTTCAATTCATCACTATTTGATTTAATGGGACCTGTTTTTGGTGCTTTATATAACAATTCACAAGAAAATTCTCACACTCCATTGCCTATGGGAGGGGAAACCTGATATGAACACAGTGGGCACTAAACCCAATGGAGAAATGGTGGTTGGAATCCTTAGTATCATTGAAATCTGTTTGCTGTGTCCTCTGGCCAGGAGACAAACCTTCCATGGCAAGAAGTCTTCATGAATTTCAAAGATTCTTTCCCTTATTTGGACGTTATAATGTGAAATTCCCAACAGTGTGTAACATAGAAAACTAAATTCACCCCTGAGAAATTGTATCATGTACACATCAGGCAGACGAGGAAGGAACCTCAAAGGACATGAGGAAGATGCTGAGCAGAGATGACAGAGACAGGATCCCAGACGGTATTTCACGAGGATGAAAGTGACCAGGAGGACTAAGGTGCAGAGAGGTCGTGAGAGGGAGACATGAGGAGATGAACTGGAGCTGACGTCCGGGAAAGTGAATGTTCCAGTGAGAGCCCTGCATGGAGCTGTGTGTGCAGGACTCACATGGACAGTGAGAGAGCGAGGCCCTGGTGAGGGTGGGGACCTGGAGTGAGCTCAGACCCGGGGCGTGTGGACACACTGACTCTCCCTCTGTGGACACTGCGTCCCCGTCACATGGTGGAGAGCATGCCCGGGGTGCTCAGTCTTTCATGGAGACAATTGGGTTCCATGGGAACCTAGTGAGATAATAGTCCCTGAGCCTGGACACGGCTCGTCTGGGAAAGAGAATTTTGTCGACACCATTGTCATCCTCAGAGAGATGAGGGAACACAGGGCCCAGGACAAGGAGGAGTGTCCCTGGGACCCTGAACCGCAGGAAGAGCAGGGGGGCCCTGAGCACCCCAGGGAGCTGTGCTCAGCCCCTCCCTGCGCGGTTCTTGCAAGATGTTCCCAGGTCGGTGGGTCCTGAGCGCCCCTTGCTGGTCCTGTGGGGTCTGCGCGGTCCAGAGCGCCCCCTGGTGTCCTGACCACTCCTGGTGGACCTGGTGGTCCTGCAGCTCAGCCCCTCCTGTCTCCCTGCAGGGAGTTTGTGTCTGGATCATAGAGACCCCTGGTCAGGAAAATGTCACATGTCCAGTGTTTATCTCACTCATATTCATTCACATACTCCGTGTCTCTAGTTGTCCATAAATTACTTCGTAAAATAACAACGTGGCCAGCCCAGGTGAGCCCAGACTCCATGGTGAATGACCTGTGTTCAGTCGTGATGAGGGAAGGAGAACATATGAGATCTCCAAGCTGGGATCCTGTCCCAGAGCTGCAGGGTTGGGACTGGGCTGGTTGTCTTGAGCTGAGGGGCCCTCTTTGCATGTCCCCCTACTGTAGAGGGAGCTGTGGGGATGGACGCTGACATAAAGGACATGGTTTCAGAGTGTGGTGTATCCAGGGCCATATGTTTGAGTAGAATTAACCCTGGTAACTGGGCCTCTGCCGCGCCCAACTTTATCTAACTGCTTCCCTGAATGACTTCCAGACAGGGGGACATGCCAAGTGGGGGTTTCAGAGCTGCCTGGCTGGACACTGATCCATGTTAAAATGTGATCTTGGAACAGTACAGCAGGAAAAAATAAATGTAATAGGAAACTAAATGAAAGGGTACCGTTTTGAATATCGTATCTTAGAAGGCCACCTGTGTGAACACAGGAAGGTGATTAACCATCACACCCAGATGGAGATAAACGTGTGGGAATTTCATGTTCAGGAGACGGAAGTTCCCTCCGACACTGTTTCCCCTGCACAGTGTTCAGAGGACACACTGAGAACAGAGTGTGACCCTAGAGCCAGTGGACCAATGTTGGGGGACAGTGGGCATCTGTGTGGGTCCCTGGGAAGCAGAAGCGTGAACTACAGAGAAGCAGACAGGGCTCCTGGGTCCGAGTCCTTCAGGGAGTTTGGAGCTGAAGGTGCAGCAGCTGCACGGCCTCCTGTGTGGGGTTTGTTCTCCAGACTCTGCTGGGACCAGGTTCAGTCACTGGGGATGGAGAAGCACATCTCTCATGACCAGGGCAGTTTAGGTAAAGTTGTAGTTAAAGATTTGTGAGTAATTAAGTTTAGGTCATACAAGTGTCATTATTGGAAACCTGATGTCTGCATGTGACCATTGGGAACACTGTCCCCATGTCTGTACCTGATGGGGGTCAACTAGGACAGGAACCTGACCCAGGACATCACTGGGGGAAATGCTACCTGGGTGCATGAATGGGGAGGTTAACCAAGACTGAGGACACACAAGTCCAGGGTTCTTGTTTCGTCGGATTCTGGCTTTCCTTATTGTTTTGCCAGTTCACATTTTCTTTCCTCACTTTCCTCTGAAATAACCACACATATACCCTAGGGTCATGAAGACACTGTGTTGAGAGTGTGCAGGAGCACAAGTCCTTTGTGAGTTGATTTGTACCTGACATCTTTCCTGAATGCACTCTCTAGTTCTATCAATTTTCTGGTGCAGTGTTTAGGGTTTTCAATATACAAGATGTGTCCTATGTATAGAGATAAAGAGAAAAACTTTAACTTGTTTCTTTCTCATTTACACATTTTATAATTTTTTCTTGCCTATTTATTCTGACAAAAACTCCCGTTCTGTTGAATAGAAGTAGTCACAGGGGTGCCCTTGTGTGGGTCCTGATGTTAGAAGAGCAGCTTCGAAATATTTTCTGTGCACCATGACGTCACTCGTTGGATTCTCAGATGTGGCCTTTGTGATGTTGATGTTCATCAGTTCTGAGTCTAACCTTGAAGAATTGTAATCATGAGGCCATTTCAGTTTCTAAAGTCTTTTTCCTGCATCTATATATGGTGGCAAGTGTATCCTCCATTCTCATTTACATACGTCAAACCGTCCTTGCATCTAAGACCACATCCCAGTGCATCACGGTAAATGATCCTTTCAATGTGCTGTTAAGTTTCCCAGGACATGTAGAGGATTTTTGTATTTATGATCATCAGGGCTATGACCGGTCATTTTCTGTGTAAACATACTTTATATTGGCCTGAGTGTAATGGTCATATCAGTCATTGAGTTTGGAAGTCTTCCCTCTTTTTCCTGTTCTTTGAAGTGTTTGAGAAGGAGTGATTGTGAAGGTACGATTCTTTGTGGAAATTTTGATAGAATTCAGCCTTGTATAAATATGGACATGTGCTCTTCTTTTCAGGTAGGTTTTTATTACTACTCCAATTATTTTTTAAAATGTCTACAGTTCCAGCGTATTCAGCGGAAATTCTTATTTTTATTTATTCATTTGTTTATTTTTATTAATTTGTTTTTGTTACAGATGTTTCTCCTTTTTCCCCCACTGACACCCTCCTCCCCATCCCCCACCCCATCCCCAGCATTGTTGTCCATGTCCACCAGTTATGCGTACATGCATATAAGTTCTGTGGTTTATCTCTTCCCACCCCCCAAACCCCTCTTTTAAGGGTTGTCAGTCTGTACCCTACATCCACGTCTCTGGGTCTACCCTGTTCCTCAGCCTGTCATGTTCATTATATTACACAAATAAGTGAGATCATTCTTAAATTAAGGAACAAATAAGTGGACTGAGAAACACAATGTTGATCTTCACAGGCTGTGGACAGCACATGGAGTTCCCACAAGCACACACGTGGAGCTGAGCAGTGACAGGCTGACAGGCTCCTAACTCTGCATCCCTCAGGTAGATCCGAGCTACATGGACTGACAAGGGAGCAGCTCGGGGTCCCTGCCAGGGAGAGACCTGTCTCTACAAACTGCAGCCAGGGGCTGGTCTCTGCAGGTCTGAGGTGGCGGGACCAGCTCCCACCTGGGATTCCGCACTCAGATCCATGTCTGCTCTTCCTCCTGAAGAAGGGAGGGATTCAGTGAAGAAAAGGGCAAAGTTGCTCACCTAGGGATTTCTGTGCATGGAGAATAAGCAATGGAAATGGGAACAATTCTTCCCACATCACATTTACAAATGCCTCCTATGAAAGGTCACTCTGAGCCAGTATACCCACAGAATTCAGTGATAATGCATTTGGGGACAGTGTGAAATTTAGAAACCACATGTTTATTTCATATGCCATCCAAGAGAATAAAATAAAATCATAATTTTATATAAAAATTAGAGTGTCTTAGTCCAGAGAATGCACCTCCCTTACCTCAAACTGCAGGAACACAAGAAACAGTTCCAGCCACTGCTCCCTGTAAGGTACCATGGTTTGTGCTGAGCTAATAGCTGTGCACGACTCCCAGACCCTGCTGAGCTCGGTGGTGACACTGAGGCAGGGCCATTACTGGGAAACGCAGGTGTCGTCTGAAGGAAAGGTTTTGCTCAGGAAATTCCTGACAAATGTTTGCTCCTTCCTGAAATGCAGGGAGGTTTAGAAAATCTCCACCTTTTGTGGACAGACTTAGATTGCGTGCTGACAGTTTCCCCAAGTTGACCTAACCCTCTGTGTTTTCCGTCCTCCTAACGAAAACCTTCACCTCTGCTGCATGTGAGACTGTTGCTACTAATAAAATGAAACTTTAAAAATACAGAGCCATCAGTGTAGTCTCTGAACCAAAGGTCTAGAGAAACTCTTACCTGGAGGGGCAGCCCAGAGCCTCTGAGGAAACAGCCATAAACACCAGCTACTCCCGCTCCTGGGGCTGCAACACTGAGGTGGAGGGTCCTGAGCGCCCCCTGGTGACCTGAGAGCCGCCTGGTGTTCTGAGGGCGCCCTGTTGCCCCGCCCTCCTGTCTCCCTCAGGAGGTTTGTGTCTGGGCTCACACTGACTTCCTCTTACTGGGTATCTCGCACAGTAATACACAGCCGTGTCCTCAGTCCTCAGGCTGCTCAGTGTTAAATAAACTTGGCTCTTGGAGGCATCCCTGCTGATGCTGAGCCGGGATTTCAGCGATGGGTTATAGTATATGCTTCCATCACTCCATATACCACCGACCCACTCCAGCCCCTTCTCTGCAGCCTGTCGGGTCCACTGCACACCATAGCTCGTTAAAGAGAATCCAGAGACAGCGCAGGTGAGGGAGAGGGTCTCCGAGGGTTTCACCAGTCCTGGGCCCAACTCCTGCAGCTGCACCTGGGACAGGACACCTGGGGACAAGGAGCATCAGGCCCTGTCAGTCACCTGCAGTCACAACCACCCCATACACCCCTGTCTGACCTCTGAGACCCTCACCTTGGGGGGCTGTCACCAGGCACAGGAGAAGACCCAGCAGTCTCATCTTCTTCTAGACCACGGCTTTGCCTTCCCCAGAGACCTCAACCCTGTGTGAGGAGAGAGCTGTGAGCCTCCCCAGCCCAGTGGAGGATTTACCCTCGAGCTTGTATACAAATTTGCATGTGGGGCAGCCTGTTCCTTATAAGTCGAAGGACTGAGATCAAGCTGCCCTGGTCCTTCTAGGGTTCCTGTGGGGCATCTCTTCTCTTGAACTCACTCAGCATGTAAGTCAGGTATATGGGATCACCTGGAACATGAGACCTGTTGTAGTCAGGTTAATGGACCAGCTCATCTGTGATAAATGGTGGACTAGATGAGTAGATTATATTTTTAGTGTAGGTGCATCTTTCAAGTAGATGTAAACTTATTACATTTGTCCCGATAGTTTATTAAACCCAACACTCTAATGTCTACACAACGGTCAAATCATTTTTCGAAACAATTGTATTTTTTTAAACGAGATAGACATTATTTGTCTTTCTCATTCTGAAAATCACAAAACAAAGGGCATTCATTGTCAGTATCTTATTTTTTAATGTATGTTGTTACTTTGATTCAAGGAAGGATATCCAAGGAACATGTCATTGAGATACACTTGATTCCATTTTCTTTTGCTTTTTGAAATGATATTTCTTTAAGCCAATTAGAGAAAGGCAAATACCACATGATCTCACTTATTTGTGGAACATGATGAACAAAATAGACCCAGAGACCTAAAAAGGAGTAAGGTCTAGAATGACAAATCTCAGTGGAGGGGGGCAGGGAGGTATGGATGGGATAAACCGAAGAACTTATGTGCATGTATGCGTAACCAATGGACACAGACAACAATGTTGAGGGGGGTCGGGAGGAGGGTTTCTGGGGGGGGGAGGAGAAACATCTGTAACAAAAGTAAATTAATATAATTGGAAAAAATAAATAAAATGATATTTGTTTCAAGTTCTGATTAACACTATGTTTTGTGCCTTTATTTAGGTCAATGTTAGAAAGTTTTTTCTTACAATCTTTTCCAAACACTTTCAGAGCAAAGCAGTGTCAGGCGTGCTGAGTATTTGGATGGGAGACTCTGGATTCTTAATGTTGAAAATTTGGTAATTGTGCCTTGAGTCCCTCGTCAAACTCTACTGTTGAGAAAGCCCATGCTATTTTGCAGAGACCCCAAACAAACTGTATCAGACATATTCATATTTTTACATGGAGAAATGATTGAGAATAAAAGAGTGATTATTCATGTGTACAATTCAGAATCTTTCATATGTGGAAATTGTAAAGGCAGCAGGTTAACTGAGCTCTTTTCTCAGTGAAATATTTTCGGTGATGTTGGGGTCAGAGGGAGGCAAATCATGGAGGTTCCTAGCACAGATATGCTCATAGGAAAGAGAACTTTATCCCGGACAGGAACCCTCACTCCCAGGACACAAGACATGGTCAACTGGGGCGTTTTCAAATCTTGGATATTATAAGTAACACTGCTATAAACACGGGGGTGTATATATTTTTTCTAATTGGTGTTTTGGGATAATTAGGATATATATTCAGAGGTGGGTTTCCTGGGTCAAAAAGCAGTTGTATTTTTATTTTTTGTATTAATTACTTTATCTTTG
This sequence comes from Tadarida brasiliensis, assembly GCA_030848825.1. Taxonomy (NCBI): domain Eukaryota; kingdom Metazoa; phylum Chordata; class Mammalia; order Chiroptera; family Molossidae; genus Tadarida; species Tadarida brasiliensis. The sequence goes on from CM061257.1 coordinate 249,575,936, forward strand.
TTTCAGATGTTCCTCCGTTCCCCGCCCCTAGACACCATCCTCCTGATCCCCCCTTCCCACAGCATTGTTGTCTATGTCCATTGGTTATGCATATATGCATGTAAGTTCTTTGGTTTATATTACCCTCCCCACTGCCCCCTCCTCTGGGGTTTGTCAGACTGAATGTTCTATTTTTTTTTTTTTGAGGAAACTCCATACTGTTTTCCTCAGTGGCTGCACCAATCTGCATTCACACCAGCAGTGCACCAGGGTCCTGTTTTCTCCTCATCCTCCCCAGCACTGGGTGTTTGCTGAGGTATTGATAGGAGCCACTCTGGCAGGTGTAGCTGTCGTTTCAGTTTGCACGTCTCTGATGATCAGTAATGTGAGCATTGTTTCATATGTCTCATGGCCATCTGTACGTCCTCTTTGGAGAAGTGTCTATTCAGGGCTTCGGTCCATATTTTATTGGATTGTATGTCTTCCTGGTGTTGCGTTGTATGTAGTTTTTAAATATTTTGGAATTTAAGCTCTTATCAAATGTATCTTTGGCAAATAGACCACAGCTTTTTCTAACTGAGAGATGTTAGAGGTAAACACTGAATCCAGAATCCAGAGAGGTTCCTGGAGGGAAACTGTGACATGAAGAGGAAACCACACAGGAAACCAGCCCAAACCTCCAACTGCACCTGCTCCTGGATGGTCCTTGTGTTCAGGGACCCTGAACGAACCCTGGTGGTGGCAGCCTCTCCTGCAGGGAGGTTTGTGTCTGGGCTCACACTGACTTCCCCTCACTGTGTCTCTCGCACAGTAATACACGGCCGTGTCCTCGGTGGTCACGGATCTCAGCTGCAGGGAGAACTGGTTCTTGGACGTGTCACTGGAGATGGTGGTGCGGCTCTTGAAGGACGGGTTGTAGTTAGTGCTACCATCACTAGCATATATTTGCCCAATCCATTCCAGCCCCTTCCCTGGTTTCTGGCGGATCCAGCTCCACCAGTTACTACTGAGTGAGCCCCCAGAGACAGAGCAGGTGAGGGAGAGGGTCTGTGAGGGCTTCACCAGTCCTGGGCCCGACTCCTGCAGCTGCATCTGGGACAGGACACCTGGGGACAAGGAGCATCAGGCCCTGTCAGTCACGTGCAGTCACAACCACCCCATGGACCTTGTCTGACCTCTGAGACCCTCACCTTGGGGCGCTGTCACCAGGCACAGGAGAAGACCCAGCAGCCTCATCTTCTTCTAGACCACGGCTCTGCCTTCCCCAGAGACCTCAGCCCTGTGTGAGGAGAGAGCTGTGAGCCTCCCCAGCCCAGGGGAGGATTTACCCTGGAGCTTGAGGAGAAATTTGCATGTGGGGCAGCCTGTTCCTTATAAGTGGCGGACTGAGGTCAGGCTGCCCTGGTCCTTCTGGGGCCCTGTGGGGGCATCTCTTTCCTTGATCTCACTCTGTATGTAAGTCAGGGAGAGGGGATCCCTGAGTTCAAGAAACTTTGGAATGTGGTCAAAGGTTGGCCTCACCTTTTTGAGCATAAGAAGAAATGATGGACTAGACAGGTAGGTTAGACTTTTAACTTCCCATACATCCTTCACACTGATTTAAAAGAAATTAGCATTTGTTCACAGATTTTCTAAATCCCAATTCTCCAGTATACCGACTATTTCCAAATTTTATATCATAATTTCATATAAATATTATCTATCTTAGTGCAAAAATAAAAATAAAGGAAATCTATGTTCAATATTTTATATTTTAATTATATTTAAATATGTTTTTATTGATTTTATTTTTTAGAGAGTTGAACGGAGAAGGTAACTTCATTACTGACAACAATCCCTGACTCCAGTCTCCCTCCTTCTGCCCCTGGGCATGGTCAGTTGGTCAGAGGTGCCGGGATCTACCACACAATATATAACGTCCTTAATGTATATTGAACACATTCTCCCATCAGACAAATATTTTGGAAATGTTATCTCTCTGTGGAGCTTTTCTTTTTATTCCCTTAATGGGATCTTTGGTGGGATAAAAGCATTTAATATAGCAAAATGTAATTGATGCCTATTTTCTGTGCTGGTCCTATTTTGGTGAATCACACAGACCCCCAGGACGTGCTGAGCCTCATGGTCCAGGGGCATCGGCTACAGCAGCCACAGGGACAGAGAGGTTCTGGCACCAGGACTGAGGGCTGCTGGCAAACTGCCCAGAACTGGACGGGACTTTGACCTGGGTGAGGGGAGGAAGCTGGACGTGTTCTGAGTCACAGGACAGAGATGTGCCTGATGTTCATGGGCAGAGTGTTACTGGACATGTGGGTTAAACCTCTTCCCCTGACGACCCAGGAGGACGTGCAGGGCATGACAGACACAGCTTCTGTCATCGTAGGAAACACCTGAGTGACTATGACCAGGAGTTTGTTAGAATAGAAACGTTAAAGGTTCTGCAGGCAGGGATCAAGGGAAATAAGGAACGTGTCACTGCAAAGAGGGGAAGGGGAGTCCTGTTACCCACATGCACCTGCTCACAGTGTCTCTGTCTGTGAGGCAACAACTTCACAGGTCCAGGGGTTAGCACTTGGAAACCTGTGGGTCATTACTCACATGGTCACACCATGCTTCACCCAAGCTTCAAAATTCACTGGAGTTCCATTCATGAAATCCCTCAACACTTAGAGGGAAGAGTGGACACTCCTCCCTGCAGGAGCCATGGTGCTGGTGTGTCTGTGTGAGGGGCCCTCATGTCATTGACCAGGACCCTGTCTCAGTCCATCGTCATCATCACCATCACTGCTTTTTTTTTAAATTGTTCTTATTATCTGTAGACATGGTTGTTGTCCAACATAATGACACCTTTTCTCATTTTTTGGTCATTTATTATAGTTGCTAATTAAAATATGTATTCAGACTATTTTATGTTTATTTTTTAGTGCTGACAAATGAGGGCTCCTTCTTGTCTCTTCTCCATCTGCCCCACACTGGGATCTGATGAGAAAGGTTTGGTCTGCCCTCTATAGATGTCATTGGGGAATTGAACCACACAAACCTCTGGAAGGAGAATTCCTCCCCCTCCCCCACCACCTCACCAAAATAAAAGCCCTGAGCCTGTCTCCTCTCCTGGGATATCAAAGCTCCTCTGACTTGTTGAAGAACTTTTCTTGTGGTTCTCAAAGATTCCAACTATGTACGTGATACATGTCCCTTGTGTGTGTGTTTGTCATCAGCCGGGATGTCTGCACCAAGCTATCGTGTGTCTCTGTGCCTCTCTTTGGTGTGAACTTCTCTCAGTGCTGTGAGCATGATGTCACGTCAATGACCGTCACCCCACGGGTGCTTCTTCTCTAGCTTTGGGGTCACACGAGTCTGGTGCTCACTGTCCACACACATGTGTCCTGCTGCTGGCTGCTGGGACCCTGAGCTGTGGAGCTGAGCTGCACTGTTGAGTCAGCAGAGCCTCTGGTGGGATTTACCTCATGTGGGTCAGTAGATTTCCTGATCAATTGTCAATTGGTCACAAGAGTGTCTGAAAGAGAATCTCTGTCTTTTTCCCATAAGAATGTTGGCTTCCTTGACAAGAGACATTTCTTTATTTTTTTAAAATTGTTGACACAATTATGGTTTCCTTTAATTCCTCCAGCTTTGCCCACATCCACCCAGCACCCCGCAATCCTCTCCAGGCCCTGCCACTCTGTCTGTGTCCATGGGGTCTGCATATATGTGCCTGGGTCCTCACTTCACCTTCTCTTATCCACTCTTCCCACCCCTCCACCCCTCTGACCTCTGCCAATCTGTTCTGTGTATCCATTTCTCTGGTTCCATTTTGTTTGTTAGTTTATTTTGTTCATGAGCTTCTGTATATACATGAGATCATGGGGTATTTGTATTTCTGTGACTGGCTTATTTTGCTTAGCATAATAATCTACAGCTCCATCCATATACTGCAAAGAGTAAGAATTTCTTCTTTTTTACAGCTGTGAAGGATTCTAGTATGTAAATGTACTACAGTTTTTTATCCACTCATCTACATGGTCAACCAGGTGGTTTCCAGATTTTGGATATTGTAAATAACGCTGCTATGATCATGGGAGTGCATATATTCCTTCTGAATCGTGCTTTGGGATAATTAGAACATATTACCAGAGGTGGGTTCCCTGGTCAAAAAGCAGTTGTATTTTTATTTTTATATTTTTTGTTAATTAATTTATTGTTTGTTACAGATGTTTCTCCTTTTTACTCCTAGACACCCTCCTCCCTATTCCCCTCCCCCAGCATTGTTGTCTATGTCCATCCCTCCTCTGAGGTTTGCCAGTCTGAACGGTCCTATTTTTATTTTTTTGAGGAAACTCCATACTGTTTTCCACTGTGGCTGCACCAGTCTGCATTCCCACCAATAGTGCACCAGGGTCCTCCTTTCCAAACATCCTCACCATCACTTGTCATTTGTTGATTTATTGATAGGAGCCGTTCTGGCAAGTGTAGTTGTAGTTTTAATTTGCATCTTTCTGATAATTAATACTGCTGAGCATTGTTTCATATGTCTCATGTCCATCTGTATGTCCTCTTTGGACAAGTGTCTATTCAGAGCATTGGCCCCTCTTGTGATTGGATTGTATGTCTTCCTGGGGTTGAGTTGTACATAGTTTTAAAATACTTCGGAATTTAACACCTTATCAAAATGTACCATTGGCAAATAGACCACAGACATTTTTAACTCAGAGAACTCAGAGGTAAACAATGAATCAGGAATCCAGAGAGATTACCTGAGGGAAACGGTGACATGAAGACGAATCCGCAAGGGGAAACCAGCCCAAACCTCCAACTGCACCTGCTCCTGGGATGGTCCTTGTGTGCAGTGACCCTGAGCGCCCCCTGGTGGTCCCAGCCCCTCACCCAGGAGGTGTGTGTCTGGGCTCACACTGATATCCCCTCACTGTGTCTCGCACAGTAATTAATACACGGCCGTGTCCTCAGATTTCTGGTTGGTCATTTTAAGAGAGACTGTGCTCGTAGGGTTGTCCCTGGAGATTGTGAATCTTCCTTGAACTGATGGCGTGTACCACTGATCTGTTCCCGATGGTTTGCTCACTCTCGCCACCCACTCCAGCCCCTTCCTGGAGCCTGAGCTCATTTCTTCTCCTGGACTCAGGGGTGTAGGTCTGGGGTGGGAGAGCCCTTGGTTTATGAGGCACCTTGGAATCAGGTCAGTGGATGGGCCCGTGTTTTTAACTTTAAAAATAAATGCTGGGCTGGGTGAGGGGTTCACAATATTTAACCTCATAGCTCATTTAATTCCCTAATAAAATGGATTCACATTATGTACAAACAGTTTCTGAAGTCCAAAGAAACACATTAAGTAGACTCAACATTGTCAAATGGACAATCATAACTCCCTATAAAATAACATTTGATGTCATCCTGGGTGTATAAATTATTGGGGTGAAGAGCAGTCCTCCCTGACCTGGCTGGGTGCCCTGGGCCTGCAGCCTTGGTCTCAGTCCAGCTCCAGGGGACAGGCCTGGTCAGAACCCTCCTCCCACGTGTCCAGAGAAGATCCTGCCGCAGAGACAGGTTTCAGACACGCTGTGTCCATTCTTCTTCTCACCTCTCCCAGGGCAGGGCAGCCCCTTCCTCAGGTGACCAGCTCAGGACGGTCTCCCAGGTCCTCGACCACAGAGAGGCTCTGAGACTCTGGGCTCATCGTCTCCCAGAGAGACTCAGGCACTTCCTATGGACCAGCAGGGTCTGAGAGGGGTGTGGACCCGGGACCTGTGCTGGTCACAGGGTCATTTTGGAACCTGCCATCCCAGCATTCCCCTGAGACCATGGGAGAAAGGGAATGTGGAGGCTGATTTCCTGGGAAAGGGACTCTGAGCTCACGATGGGCTAAGACTACAGATGGAGGGGAATCAAAATACAGAGATGCTGAATATTTTATTAAATCCCTTATGTGGGATGCAACACGTGGTGGGATTTTACAAGCTGGTAAACACTCCACACCCAGTTTGCTTCCCTGCGTTTCGCACTCCCCTCCACACACTGAACCCAAACCGCAGTCCCCATGATTGTAAATGGCGCAGGGAGACCTGGGGCGCACGTGACAGACTCCGAAAGTCTACGGACCAGAGCTGAGCTTTCTTCAGGCTCACAAATGTCTCAGGAGATCCCCCTCATGGACAGAAGGGCTGGGAGTGGGGGTTGGTGCAGCCACATGGGTGGAGGTGGCGTCTGTGACAGGGATGGCACCACTCTCCTGCAGGTCCTGGGAAACACCTGTGGGGAACCCTGGGCCCCGGCCAGCTGTGAGCAGCATGAAGGAAAGGGAGGTGGAGGCCTCATGAGGAAAAGGGAGGTGGAGGCCTCGGAAGGGCAGCGGTGAGAAGGTCTCCTCCATCGAGCTGCACACTCTGCCCCAGGGGATACCTGTGCGCTGTGAGCACCATCACCAGCCACCTCCAGACATTTTCATTTCCCAAACTGATGCTGGCCCATTAAATAACAACCCTGTCCAGTATGCCCAGCCGTGGTGCTCTCTGTCTCACAGACCTGACCAGTGCCAGGTTTCCACAGAGGTGGAATCACATGGCCTTTGGAATTCAGAGAGTGTCTTTTCATTGGATCATGTCTCCAAGGTTCACCCATGTTCTTACATCTGTCCCCTGTGCCTCCTTTGTAAGGGTGCATGACATCTCGTTGTGAGGAGAGAGCTCATTTTGCTCATTGAAGTTTCTGCCCCCTCTCTCTCATTCTCACAGAATCAGTGGCTTTTACAGGTGCTGTTGTTGCTTCGCTGATCACGAAGGAGGGTTCACGACACATGGAAGATTGTCAACAAACTCACGTTGGATGAATCAGAATATTAACAAATGAAATGGAAGTGAGCGTCCCATGTCCAGAGGTGGAGCTGAGTGAGGACAAACAGTAATAACTTCTATGGAGTGCTGGTGGTCATCTTTCACACTGTCCCCACTGTCCTGGAGGCAGCAGGACGAGGAGGAAGGAGGTGGAGACAGAGTCAGCAGAGCTGACAGGGACCCCCAGTCTGCACGGGGACGGGGTCTGATCCCAGGTCACCGTGCCTCAGCCTGGTGCTCCTCTGACATGGGCACACATCCTGCCCTGCACTGCAGCTCAGAGGAAATAAGGGATCCTGACAGGAAGAATGTTCCAAGGAAACCGAGGAGGGAGGGTGACGTGAGGTCACACAGGGGTCTGGAGGTCAGCTCCTGTCCATGTGCAACAGGCCGGACAGCAGGAGGAGCCAGGGAGTCAGTGGGAGCTGGAGGCAGGACCAAACTCCTAAGGGCGCTGCAGGGCCACAGGCGGGAGGTCACGTGTGTGCTCTGCAGGCCTTACAAGGTCAGGCAGGGCCCACCCACCTCAGGAGGGCCATCTGCTCGACCCAGTCTCCTGACTGACAGCACCCTCACGGAACCCCAGAGAATGTTTGCACAAGTATGGGGGCTCCCAGCACCAGTGAAGTTGACCTGGAAAGTAACTATCACGTGGCCCACATATTCCGTCCTCTCAGCAGACTCTGACTCCCCCGCCCCCACCCTGAAGAACCTCTCCATGACCTACAACCAGGAGCTTCATGGACTGAGGGAGATATCAGGGAAACGGCTTTGAGCCTCGCATAAGACACCTCATCACAAGTGTTAACAACAAAGGTGGTCGTGAAATTGGGAGTAGTCGCAGGGTTCTCACCTCACAGCTGGAACAGCTCAGAATTCTGGAGCCGGGGAAACGGGCTCTTCCACGGAGTCGGGAGACACGCATTTCTGGGGACCCACGCAAGGAGGGTGAGGTGCACTGGTGGGGTTTATTGGGATGGAAATAAATGAGCTCCCAGGTTCCTGGTGTCTCATCCATGGCCGGTGCCTCAGCTCCATCCACTGGGAGAAGTCCAGCCTGAACCTCCTCTAATCCCTCAGGTGTGAGCCCCACCAGACCCCACATCCGAAGCTGCTGCGGTGGGAGGCCCTCCGGGTGCACAGAAGGGCCACAGCCATCAGCGCGTGTGCAGGCTGCGGGGACGGTGAGCGCCACGCGGCTTTTCTTCTCCATTCGGACCGACCACCGCTCTGCTCCTGCCTGCGGGTGAGCCTGGGGGTTGCTGTCTGTGGCCCAGAGGTCTGTGCTGTCAGGTCCCGATCATGACTCTGGAGAAGATCCAGGAGCCCATCAGAGGAAGAGGACACCCCAGATGACAAGAGAAACCCAGGGCTTAACCGCCACCTGCACTGGTACTGGGTTTAATGCTCTGATCTCAGGGTCCTGAGCGCCCCCTGGTGTCCTGAGCGCCCCCGAAGCCCGGCCCTCCTGTCCCCCTCAGGAGGTTTGTGTCTGGGCTCACACTGACTTCCCCTCACTGTGTCTCTCACACAGTAATACACAGCCATGTCCTCGGTGGTTACAGAGCTCAGCTGCAGGGAGAACTGGTTCTTGGACGTGTCTCTGGAGATGGTGGTGCGGCTCTTGAGGGACTGGCTGTAGTAAGTGTTACCATCATAACATATGCACCCCGCCCATTCCAGGCTCTTCCCTGGTTTCTGGCGGCTCCAATGCCAGCAGGAACCCATGGTGATAGAGTAACCAGAGACAGCGCAGGAGAGGGAGAGGGTCTGCGAGGGCTTCACCAGTCCTGGGCCTGACTCCTGCAGCTGCACCTGGGACTGGACACCTGGGGACAAGGAACATCAGGTCCTGTCAGTCACGTGCAGTCACAACCACCCCATGGACCCTGTCTGCCCTCTGAGACTCTCACCTTGGGGGGTGCCACCAGGCACAGGACAAGACCCAGCAGCCTCATCTTCTTCTAGACCACGGCTCTGCCTTCCCCAGAGGCCTCAGCCCTTTGTGAGGAGAGAGCTGTGAGCCTCCCCAGCCCAGGGGAGGATTTACCCTGGAGCTTGGGGAGAAATTTGCATGTGGGGCAGCCTGTTCCTTATAAGTGGAGGACTGAGGTCAGGCTGCCCTGGTCTCTCTGTCACCCTGTGGAGGCTTCCCTTTTCCTGAATGGACTCACTACACAGTTATAGGGGGTCACCTGGTACCTGAGACCTACTGGAGTCTTCTTAATGGACGTGCTCCTCTCTGATAAACAGTGGACTGATGAGTATATTTTTAATTTCTCATGCATGTTCAATTTGATTTAAAGGTATTACGTTTGTCCAGGTAATTTCTTAATCCTAACCCTCTAATAAATAAACAATTGTAAAATATTTGTTATAAACAATTATAATTTTATATACACTATTTTATATAGACAAATAATGTCCAGCTTGTTTTGAAAATCACAAAACAAAGGACATTCAGTGTCGACATCTTATTTGTTAATTTCTGTCATTACTTTGATCCAAGGAACTAATCCCTAGAACAGGTCCATGGGAGACACCTAGTTCTTTTTTATTTTTTATTTTGGTTTTATTTTATTTTGTTAAAATGATATTTCATACAAGTTCTGAGTAACACTATACTAAGTTCTTTTATTTAGTTTATTCCATGAAACATTATTTTTTTTACAGTATTTACCAAACATTTTCAGAAGTTAAGCAGGGTCGGTCCTGGTTAGTACTTGGATGGGAGGCCCTTGTTTCTTGATGTTAAAAATTTGGTAATTGTTTCTTTGAGTCCTTCCTCAAACTCTTCCCTCATGCAAGCCTATGGCTTATTGCAGAGACCTCAAACTAACTACATCAGACATAATCACATACATACACGGAGAAAGTATTGCAAATGGAAAGAGTGATTATGCATCAGTAAAGTTCAGACTGTTTTATATGTTGTGGTTGTGAAGGCAGCAAATTAACTACCAGCTTTCTCAGTCCAGTGTTTTCAGTGATGTTGGGGTTCAGAAGGAGGGAAATGAAGAGAATCCCAACATGTATTTGCTCATAGGAAAGGGATCTTTAGTCCTGACAGAAAGCCTCACTCCTGTCCTCCTCTGCTCTGTCCCTGGAGGTGGTCGGAGGGTGCAGGGCTCTCCCACATAGCCTATAACGTCCTCAACATATAATGCACACATTCTCCCATCAGACATATAACTTAGAAATATATTAGACAATGTTGTCTTTTATTTCCCTTAATGGAATATTCGGTAGGAAAATGTTTTTATTTTCTATCATATTGAATTCATCACTATGTTTTTAAAGGGTCCTGATTTTGATGTTTTCTATAACAACTCACCAGAAAATTGTCACTCTCCATTGCCCATGGGAGGGGAAACCCTGATAAGAACAGAGTGGGCACTACATCCAAAACAGAAATGATGTCTGGAATCCCCAGTATTATTGAAAAAATGTTTGCTTTGTCCTCTGTCGAGGAGACCAACTTTCCCCAACATGAAGCCCTCATTCATTTCAAAGATTAATGCTCTTTATTGGACCTTGCATTGTGAATTTCACTACAGTATGTAGCATAAAAATTTAGACTAAGCTCTGACAACTTATATTATGTAGACGTGAGGCAGACATGGAAGGAACCTCACAGGACATGATGAAGATGCTGAGCAGAGATGACAGAGATAGGATCTCAGAGGTTATTTCACAAGGATGAAAACTCCTAGCTAGTGGAACCACTGACATACATGTTAATTATATTTAAATTTAATAAGAGCTATAAATAAATAAATAAATAAATAAATAAATAGCTGCGATTCTCTTTGTGAAGAAAAAATAACAGGAAATAGAGGGACCTGGAGAAGGAGAGGAGCCATCACTGCAGATATGTCATCTGCACACACAGTGTCACCTCTTCACTTGTCTATAGTGAGAATATGAGAAGTTAGGGACACAGAAAAAAGTGAGAATCGTCCTGGATGCAGCTGAGAGCAGAGAGGAAATCCCTGCTCCCAACAGGAAGCCCCTCCTTCCCCCCTCACTCTGCACCTGCTCCTGGGCTTTTCTGTGGTCTGTGAGTCCTGACCGCCCCCTAATGCCCTGAGCGCCCCCTGCAGCCCCGCCCTCCTGTCCCCTCAGGAGGTTTGTGTCTGGGCTCACACTGACTTCCCCTCACTGTGTCTCTAACACAGTAATACACAGCCGTATCCTCGGTGGTCACCGAGCTCAGCTGCAGGGAGACCTGGTTCTTGGACGTGTCTCTGGAGATGGTGGTGCGGCTCTTGAGGGATGGGCTGTAGTAAGTGCTGCCACCAGAATTGATGCTCCCCACCCACTCCAGCTCATTCCCTGGTTTCTGGCGGATCCAATACCACCAGTAACCACTGGTTGTGATAGAGACTTTATAGTCAGCGCAAGTGTTGCTGAGGTTCTGTGATGACTTCACCTTCCCTAGGCCCCACTGCTGCAGCTGCTCCTGGGACAGGACACCTGGGGACAAGGAACATCAGGCCCTGTCAGTCACGTGCAGTCACAACCACCCCACAGACCCCTGTCTGACTTCTGAGACCCTCACCTTGGGAGGCTGTCACCAGGCACAGGAGAAAACCCAGCAGTCTCATCTTCTTCTAGACCACGGCTCTGCCTTCCCCAGAGACCTCAGCCCTGTGTGAGGAGAGAGCTGTGAGCCTCCCCAGCCCAGGGGAGGATTTACCCTGGAGCTTGGGGAGAAATTTGCATGTGGGGCAGCCTGTTCCTTATAAGTGGAGGACTGAGGTCAGGCTACCCTGGTCCTTCTGGGGCCCCCGTGTGACCATCTATTTTCATGAGCTCACTCAGCATGTAAGTTAAGGAGAAGGTATCACCTGATTGATGAGACCTACTGGAGTCAGGTCAATGGAGGTACTCATCTGTGATAACTGGTAGATTAGATGAGTAGTTTATATTTTTAATTTCTCATATCTTTCCAATAGATTTAAGTAGGTTTACATTTGCCAAGGTAGTTTCTTAAACTGTATCCCCTAATATATATACACAATTGTCAAATATTTGTAATAAACAATTAAACTTTTATAAATATAATTTTATATATAAAAATGTCTACTTTGCTCTGGAAATTCCAATGTGAAGGGCGTTCATTTCCAGTATCTTATTTGTTTAATTTGTGATGATTCTTTGATCCAAGGAACTATGTTTCAAGAACATATCATTTAGCGACCCATGATTCATTGGTTTTGTTTTGTTAACATGATACTTATTTCAAGTTCTAAGTAACACTATACTCCATCCCTTTATCTAGCTTATGGATTTGAACAGTTTTCTCATAACCTATCTCAAACACTGTCAGCAGCTAAGCAGGATGGAGCCTGGTTAGTACTTGGATGGGAGACCCTTGATTCTTGATGTTGAAGTTGGATAATTTTGTCTTTGAGTTCCTCCTCAAACTCTTCCATTGTGCAAGCCCATGTCATGTGGCAGAGTCCCCAAACAAATTATATCAGACATAATCATATTTTTATGAAGAAATGATTGAAAATAAGCTTGATTTTTCATGTGCACTATTTAGAATCTTTCATATGTTGAAATTATAAAAGCAACAGATTAACTGACCTGTTTTATCAGTCTAGTGCTATCAGTGAAATTGGGGTTCAAATAAAGGGAGGGGTGGAGAGAATACTCAGCACAGAATTTCCCATAAGAAAGGGAACTTTATCCTGACAGGAACCCTCACTCTCAGCCCCTTGCTCTGACCTGGGGACAGTCACTGTGGTGAGAGGTGCTGGGCCCTCCCATTGACCATATGTCCTTAACCTATAATGCACACATGCTCCTATCAGACATATAATGTAGAAACGTATTAGACAAGAGTGTCTTTTAATTCTTTTAGTGGAATGTTGGTGGGAAAATGGTTTTATTTTTAACAATGTTCATTTCATCACTATCTGCTTTAATGGGGCCTCATTTCGATGTTTTATATAATAATTCACCAGAAAATGGTCACGCTCCATTGCCCATGGGAGGGGAAACCCTGATATGAACACAGTGGGAAAAAAATCTCAATAGAGAAATTAAGGTTGGAATCCTTAATATCGTTGAAATCTGGTTGCTGTGTCCTCTGACCTGGAGACCAATGGTCAAAAGAAGAAGCACAGATTAATTTGAAAGCTTAATTCACTTGATTGGATTTTACACTGTGAATTCCCTTACATTATGTAACATTGAAAATTAGACTAATCCCTGAGAAATTATACCATGTAGACGTCAGGCAGACAAGGAAGGAACCTCAAAGAACATGAGGAAAATGCTTAGCAGAGATGACAGAGACAGGATCCCAGAGGGTATTTCACGAGGATGAGAGTGACCAGGAAGACGAAGGTGCAGAGAGGTCGTGAGAGGGAGACATGAGGAGATGCCCTGGAGCTGACGTCCGGGACAGTGAATGTCCCAGTGAGAGCCCTGCATGGAGCTGTGTGTGCAGGACTCACATGGGACAGGGAGAGAGCGAGGCCCTGGCGAGTGTAGGGACCTGGAGTGAGCACAGACCCAGGGCATGTGGACACACTGACTCTCCCTCTGTGGAAACTGCATCCCCGTCACAGAGTGGAGAGGATGCCCGGGGTGCTCAGTCTTTCAAGGAGACAACTGCGTCCCATGGGAACCTAGTGAGATAATGGTCCCTGAGCCTGGACACGAATCCTCTGGGAAAGAGAATGTTGTCGACACCATCGTCGTCCTCAGTGAGATGAGGGGACACGGGCCCAGGACAAGGAGGAAGGTCCCTGGGACCCTGAACCGCAGGAAGAGCAGGAGCGCCCTGAGCACCCCAGGGAGCTGTGCTCAGTCCCTCCCTACCCAGTTCTTGCACAATGTTCTCTGGTCAGTGGGTCAGGAGCGCCCCTGCTGGTCCTGAGGGGTCTGGGGGTCCAGAGCGCCCCCTGGTGTCCTGACCTCTCCTGGTGGACCTGAGGGTCTCCTGCAGGTCAGCCCTTCCTGTCTCCCTGCAGGGAGTTTGTGTCTGGATCATAGAGACCTCTGGTCAGGAAAATGTCCCATGTCCAGTGTTTATGTCACTCATCCTCATTCACACACTCAGTGTCTGTAGTTCAACATAAATTACTTCTTAAAATAGCAACACAGATGACCCAGCTGAGCCCAAACTCCATGGTGAATGGTCTGTGTTCAGTCCTGATCAGGGAATGGGGTCACCTGTGGATCCTGGGCTGGGCTTCTGTCCCAGAGTTTCAGGGTCAGGGCTGGGCTGCTTTTCATGAGATGAGGGAGCCCATTTCTACTTTGTCCTACTATATAGGAAGCTCTGATTTACCCTGGAATTTGGGCCTCTGCTTCTGCCAACTTGATCCAATTATTTCCATGAATGACCTCCAGACCAGAGGACATGCCCCGTGATGGTTTCAGTGCTACCTGGCTGGACAGTTGACTCCTTGAAAATGTGATCATGGTACAATACAGCAGAAAAAACTAAAGTATAGGAAACTAACAGAAAAGGTAAAGTTTTAAATATCATATCTTAGGAAGCTATCTGTGTGAACACAGGAAGGTGATCAACCATCACACCTAGAGGGAGAGTAACGTGTGGGAACTTCATGTTCAGGAGATGGAAGTTCCCTCTGACATTGTTTCCCCTGCACAGTGTTCAGAGGACACATTGAGAACAGAGTGTGACCCCAGAGCCAGTGGACCAATGTTGGGGGACAGTGGGCATCTGTGTGGGTCACTGAGAACCAGAAGCATGAACTACAGAGAAGCAGACAGGTTTCCCAGGTCCGAATCCTTCAGGGAGTTTGGAGCTGAAGGTTCAGTAGCTGCACGATCTCCTTTGTGGGGTTTATTATCCAGACTCTGCTGGGACCAGTTTTAGTCACTGGGGATGGAGAAAAATCTCAGTCACAACCAGGTGACAATTGGGGAGTAATTCAGTTTAGGTCATGAAATTGTTGTTATTGGAAACCTAAGGTCTGCTTGTGACCATTGGGAACGCTGTCACCATGTCTGTACCTGATGAGAGTCAACTGGGACAGGAACCTGACTCAGAATGTCACTGGGGGAAATGCTACCTGGGTGCATGAATGTGAGGATTAACCAAGACTGAGGACAGACATGTCCAGGGTTCTTGTCTCATTAGGTTTTGATTTTCCTTTTTTTTTTTTTTTTTTTTTTAGCTAATTCAAGTTTTATTTCCTCACAAATAGCACACATATTTTCCAGAGTCATGAAGACACTTTGTTGAGAGTGTGCAGGAGCACAAGTCATTTGTGTGTTCATTTTGCACCTTACATCTTTCCTGAATTCACTTTCTAGTTTCATCAGTACCATGGGCTGTTTTTAGGATTTTCTATATACTAGGTCATATCTTATGTGTTCAGATAAAGAGAAA
Organism: Tadarida brasiliensis; assembly: GCA_030848825.1. Taxonomy (NCBI): domain Eukaryota; kingdom Metazoa; phylum Chordata; class Mammalia; order Chiroptera; family Molossidae; genus Tadarida; species Tadarida brasiliensis. The sequence goes on from CM061257.1 coordinate 249,591,140, forward strand.
CATTTTAACTTATTTTTCTCAGATTTAGACCTTTTTAAGTGTCTTATCTTGCCCTATTATTCACACAAAACTTCCTGTTCCGTTGAATAGAAGCAGTCACCGGGGTGCCCTTGTGTTGGTCCTGATCTCAGACGAGTAGCTTTGAAATTTTCTCTGTGCAGCATGATGTCACTTGTTGGCTTCTCCAATGTGGCCCTTTTTATGTTGATGTACATCTTTTCTGTACTTATTTTGTGAGGAATTGTAATCATAATGCCATTTTCAATGTTTTAAATGTTTTTTCTACATTTATTTATATCATGGTATCATTTATCTTCCATTGTGTGAATGAGGTGGAGCACGTTTAATGGTTTACCTATGTCCAACCATCCTTGCATTCTAGGTCAGTATCTCAGTGATCTTGGTCAAGGATGCTTGCAATGTGCTGTTCAGCTTTCTTGTATATTGTTGAGGATTTTTGCACTGAAGTTCATCAGGGATGTTGACTTGTCATTTTTTATGTCCTTACTGGCTTTCATATGAGTGTCATGGTCACTCAGTACATTTGTTTGGAAGTGTAGCCTCTTCTTTTAATTATTGGAAGAGTTCAAGAGGATTGATTAAAACATTATAAATTCTTGCCAGACTGGTGTAGCTCAGTGGATGGAGCATCACTCCATGGACAGTGGCCCTGGTTTGATTTCTGGTCAGGGCACATGCCAGGGTTGTGGGCTCGATCACGAGTAGAGGGTGTGCAAGAGGCAGTCAAGTGATGTTTCTCTCTCACATGTATGTTTCTCTTTCTCTTTCCCCTCTTCTCTCTCTAAAATAAATAAATAAATAAATAAATAAATAAATAAATAAATAACAAAAAAAGTTATAAATTCTTACTCTAGCTGTTTTAGCTCAGCACTCAAGAGTATCGGTCTGGGGATTGAAGTGACACAAGTCTGATTCCTGCTCAAGGGCACAAGCCTGGGTTGAAGGTTCGACCCCGACCCTGGTCAGGATTGGGTTGGAGGCAACTTCTGGACCTGTCTCTCTCACATTGATGTTTCTCTCTGTCTCTGTCTCTGTCTCTTTCTCTCCTCTGTCCCTTCCACTTAATATCAATGGAAAATTAACTCGCGTGAGGATTAACAACAACAACCAAAAACAGTTATCAATTCTTCTTTGAATTTTTGAGAGAATTCACCTTTAAGTCCATTTGGATGTGGGCTTCTATTTGTTGGCCAGTGTTCACTATTACCTCAGTTATTATTTTTAAATTGATAGCAATCTAGCAATAACGAGATCAAATTTCTAATTTGACCACCTACTAAGTGGACAGAGAAATACAACTGTTGATATTCACAGGATGTGGTCAGTGTGAAAATTACAGTTGTGTCCAGACTACACATTTATTTTGTATGCCATCCAAGAGAATGAAATAAATCCGTATTATTCTGTATAGAATTCAAAATGTGTCTTAGTCCTGAGAATGCACCTCCCTGACCTCCAGCTCCAGGAGCACAAGGAACAGGTCCCAGCCGCTGCTCTCTGAAATCCTCCGTGGTTTGTGCTGAAGACACAGCTGTGCACGACTCCCAGACCCTGGCTGATCTCAGCAGTAACAGTAAGGCAGATCCATTGCTGGGAGATGCAGGTGTCCTCTGACGGAAAGTTTTGGCTCAGGAAATTGTTGACCGACTTGTTGGGTCTCCTGAAATGCAGAGAGGTTTAAGTAAGTTCCACCTTTTGTGGTAGACATTGCTTGTGTGCTGACAGTTTCCCGACGCTCATGTAACCCTCTGCATTTTCATTCCTCCATAAGCGATCCACTACATGTCTGCACGTCAGAATGTTTCTAATAATATAATGAAACTTATAAAATACTGACCCATCACTGTAGCCTCAGAATAAAAGATCAAGAGAGAATCATGGAGAAACTGTTATCCGGGAAAAATGCCCAGAGCCTCAGAGGAAACAGTCATAAACACCACCTGCACCTGCTCCTGGGGCTGCCACACAGAGTCGGTGAGTCCCGAGCGCCCCCTGGTGTCCTGAGCGCCCTGCCCTCCTGTCCCCTCAGAAGATTTGTGTCTGGGCTCACACTGAGCTCCCCTCATTGGGTGTCCCTCACAGTAATACATGGCCGTGTCTTCGGCTCTCAGGCTGATCATCTGGGGATGGCCAGTGTGGTCAGAGGTGCTGGGCTCTCCCATAGAACATACAACGACCTTAATGTATAATGAACACATTCTCCCATCAGAGATCTTACTCAGAAATGCATTCTGTGTGTAGATCTGTCATTTATTTTCCTAAATGCAATAGGTGGTGGGACAAATGTATTTAATTTAGCAATCTCTAATTCACCCCTGTTTTCTGTGCTGGGCCTGTTTTGGTGAGTCACACAGACCCACAGGACCTGCTGAGCCTCACGGTCCAGGGGCATCGGCTGCAACAGCCACAAGGTAGAGAGGTTCTGGCACCAGGAGTGAGGGCTGCTGGGAAACTGCCCAGAACTGGACGGGACTTTGACCTGGGTGAGGGGAGGAAGCTGGACGTGTTCTGAGTCACAGGACAGAGATGGGCCTGATGTTCATGGACAGAATGTTACTGGACATGTGGGTTTAAACCTCTTCCAGTGATGACCCAGGAGGACGTGCAGGCATGACAGACACAGCTTCTGTCATCGTAGGAAACACCTGAGTGACTATGACCAGAAGTTTGTCACAACAGAAATCTTAAAGGTTGTGCAGGCAGGGATCAAGGGAAATAAGGAACCTGTCATTGCAAAGGGGGGCAGGGGATTCCTGTTACCCACATGCACCTGCTCACAGTGTCTCTGTCTGCGAGGTAACAACTTCACAGGTCCAGGGGTTAGCACTTGGACACCGGTGGGGTCATTACTCACATGGTCACACCATGCTCCACCCAAGCTTCACAAATTATTAGGGCCCCATTTATGAAATCCCTCAACACTTAGAGGGAAGAGTGGACACCCCTCCCTGCAGGATCCATGGTGCTGGTGTGTCTGTGTGAGGGGCCCTCATGTCATGGACCAGGACCCTGTCTCAGTCCATCGTCATCGTCATCATCATCATCAACATCATCATCGTCATCTTCATCATCACCATTTACTTACTTGTAGTTGTTCTTCTCATTGTCTGTAAACTTGGTTGTTGACCACATATAATGACCCCTAATCTCACTTTTGGCCCATTTTTTATGGTTGTTAAGTGGAATTGGTAGTCAGACTGAATTTTACTTTTTTGTTTGAGTGCTTACAACTGATGGATCATTCCTGCCTCTTCTCCATCTGCCCCTCACTGGGATCAGATGAGAAAGGTTCGGTTTACTCTTAAACGTCATTGGGAGATTGAACCACACAAGTCCATGGAAGCAGAATTCCTCCCCCACCCCACCACCTCACCTAAACAAAATCCCTGAACCATCCTCCTTTCCGTGTCTATCAAAGCTCCTCTGACCTTCTGAAGGGAGGTCAACTGGGTGGTTTTCAGATCTTGGATATTGTAAGTAACACTGCTATGCACATGGGGGTGTATACATTCTTTCTGATTTGTGTTTTGGGATAATTAGGATATATTTTCAGAGGTAGGTTTGCTGGGCCAAAGAGCAGTTCTATTTTTATTTTTTTTGTATTAATTACTTTATCTTTGTTTTAGATGTTCCTCCATTGCCCCCCTAGACACCTTCCTCCTGATCCCCCTTCCCACAGCATTGCTGTCTATGTCCATTGGTTATGCATATATGCATGTAAGTTCTTTGGTTTATATTACCCTCCTCGCTGCCCCCCTCCTTTGGGGCTTGTCAACTGAACATTCTATTTTTTTTTTTTTTGAGTAAACTCCATAGACTTTTCCACAGTGGCTGCACCAATCTGCATTCCCACCAATAGTGCACCAGGGTCCTGTTTTCTCCTCATCCTCCCCAGCACTGGGTGTTTGCTGAGGTATTGATAGGAGCCACTCTGGCAGGTGTAGCTTTCGTTACAATTTGCACGTCTCTGATGATCAGTAATGTGAGCACTGTTTCATATGTCATGGTCATCTGTACGTCCTCTTTGGAGAAGTGTTTTTTCAGGGCATTGGCCCATATTTTAATTAAATTTTGTGTCTTCCTGGTGTTGAGTTGAATGTAGTTTTTAAATATTTTGAAATTTAGACCCTTATCAAATGTACCTTTGGCAAATAGATCACATCTTTTTCTAACTCAGAGATGTTAGAGGTAAACACTGAATCAAGAATCCAGAGAGGTTCTCAAAGGACCTGTGACATGAAGAGGAAACCACACAGGAAAACAGCCCAAACCTCCAACTGCACCTGCTCCTGGATGGTCCTTGTGTTCTGGACCCTGAGCGCCCCCTGGTGGTCTCAGCCTCTCCTGCAGGAAGGTTTGTGTCTGGGCTCACACTGACTTTCCCTCACTGTGACTCTCGCACAGTAATACACGGCCGTGTCCTCGGTGGTCACGGATCTCAGCTGCAGGGAGAACTGGTTCTTGGACGTGTCACTGGAGATGGTGGTTCGGCTCTTGAGGGACGGGTTGTAGTAAGTGCTTCTACCACTACCAGATATGTACCCAATCCATTCCAGCCCCTTCCCTGGTTTCTGTCGGATCCAGCCCCAGTAGTAACCACTGAGTGAGCCCCCAGAGACAGCGCAGGTGAGGTAGAGGGTCTGTGAGGGCTTCACCAGTCCTGGGCCTGACTCCTGCAGCTGCAGCTGGGACAGGACACCTGGGGACAAGGAGCATCAGGCCCTGTCAGTCACATTCAGTCACAACCACCCCATAGAACCCTGTCTGATCTCTGAGACCCTCACCTTGGGGGGCTGTCACCAGGCACAGGAGAAGACCCAGCAGTCTCATCTTCTTCTAGACCACGGCTCTGTGTTCCCCGGAGACCTCAGCCCTGTGTGAGGAGAGAGCTGTGAGCCTCCCCAGCCCAGGGGAGGATTTACCCTGGAGCTGCAGGAGAAATTTGCATGTGGGGCAGCTTGTTCCTTAAAAGTGGTGAGACTGAGGTCATGTTGCCCTGGTCCTTCTGGCCCCTCTGGGGATCTCCTCCCTTGAACTCCCTCAGTATGTAAGTCAGGGAAAGGGGGTCACTTGGTTTATGAGACCTATGGAGTCAGCTTAAAAGCCATGCTCACCTCTGATAAATGGCGGACTGAATGAGAAGATTATCTTTTTAATTTTTCCTGTGTCTTACTTGTAGATTTATAGGAATTATATTGGTCCAGGTAGTTTCTTAAATTCAATTCTGTAATATATACACAACTGTCAAATAGTTTTATAAACAGTTGTGTTTTTATTTAAATAAAATAAAAGTTTATAAAAACAATTATATTTTCATAAACATAATTTCATATATACAATGTCTGTCTTCTCAGAAAACCACAAAATAAAGGACATTCATTCTCAGTATCTCATATATTTACTTATGTTGTTATGGTGATCCAAGGAACCATATCCCAAGAAGATGTTAATGGGAAATCCTTGATTCTTTTCTATATTTTGTTTTGTTTGGATAAAATTATATTCATATAAGTTCTGAATAACATGATATGGTAGGCCATTTTTAAGGTTATTGCTAGATGCATTTTTCTTACACTCTTTACCAAACATCCTTCAGCAGCTAAGCAGGGTCTGGCCTGGTTAGTATGTGGATGGGAGACCCTTGATCCTTGATGCTGAATATTGGTAATTCTGTCTTAGAGTCTCTCCTCAGAGTCTTCTTTCTGCAAGCCCACGATTATTTCAGAGATCTCAATCTAATTATATCAGACAAAATCACGTTTACATATGGAGAAATGATTGAAAATAGAAAGAGTGCTTATGTATTAGTAAAATCCAGATTCTTTTACGTGTTGAAATAATAAAAGCAGCAGATAAACTGACCTGTTTGCTCCGTCCAGTCTTATCAGTGATGTTGGGGTTATGGTGGGGGGGTTGAGAGAATTCCCAGCACAGATTTGCTTGTAGGAAATGGAACTTGTATCCTGACAGGAACCCTCACTCTCACCCTCCTCTGCTCTGTCCCTGGGTGAGAGCTGCTGGGCCCTCCCACTCACCATGTAACATCCTTAACGTATAATGCACACAGTCTCCCATCAGACCTGGGACCTGGAAATCTGTAGTCTCTTTGTCGGCTACTCTTTTCATTCCCTTGATGGAATGTTTTTTGGGAAAATGGTTTTACTTTTAACAATGTTTATTTGATCACTGTTTGATTTAATGGGCCTGTTTTTGATGACTTATGTAACACCTCACCAGGAAATGGTCACTTTCCATTGTCCATGGGAGGGGAACCGGATATGAACAGAGTGGGCACTAAACCCGTGGAAGAAATGATGGCTGGAGTCCTTCATATCATTGAAATCTGTGTGCTGTACCCTCTGACCCAGAGACAACGTTCCATGGCATGAGCCCAGATTCATTGCAGAGCTTAATTCCCTTTACTGGACTTTACACTGTGAACTTCCCTACAACATGCAGCATAGGCTCACCCCTGAGAAATGATATCGTGTAGACGTCAGGCAGACGAGGAAGGAACCCCAAAGGACGTGAAGAAGGTGATGAGCAGAGATGACAGAGACAGGATCCCAGAGGGTATTTCACGAGGATGAAAGTGACCAGGAGGACGAAGGTGCAGAGAGGTCGTGAGAGGGAGACGTGAGGAGATGACTTGGAGCTGATGTCCAGGAAAGTGAATGTCCCAGTGAGAGCCCTGCATGGAGCTGTGTGTGCAGGACTCACATGGGACAGTGAGAGAGCGAGGCCCTGGCAAGTGTGGGGACCTGGGGGATGAACTCTCAGTGTGTCTAGACGGTGTGGGCGGAGGTGGGGTTTATACCATGTTCTCCAGGGCAGGTGCTCAGATGGCCACCTCTCATGCGATGCTGGGAGCAGGACTCTGGGGTGATGATGCCCCAAGTGGTGACTCTGAGTCATGGAGGCTGCAGGACCCTAGGGACTGAACCAGCTGCCTCTCCACCCACCCAAGGCTAGGGGAGGGACGAGCTCACCTTTAAGGTCAGGCTCTTCCTCTCTGAAGAGCAGAGAAACATGAGGACATGATTAATGAGGATATTACTTTTATAATCTGCATCATCCTCATTTGTGACATTTTGCTGTCAACTTCGGTGTATAAATTATCGGAGTAAAGAGCGGTCCTCCCTGACCTGGCTGGGTGCCCTGGGCCTGCAACCTCGGTCTCAGTCCAGCTCCAGGGGACCGGCTGGGTCAGGATTCACCTGCCACGTGTCCAGAGCAGGCCCTGCCGCAGAGACAGGTTCAGACACGCTGTGTCCCTCCTTCTTCTCACCTCTCCCAGGGCAGGGCAGCCCCTTCCTAGGTGAGCAGCTCAGGACGGCCTCACAGGTCCTTGACGACAGAGAAGCTGTGAGACTCCGGACTCATCTTCTCCCAGAGAGACAGAGGCCTAATAGTTCTTGATGGTGTATCATTTATTCATATTAGAACTGGAGGCTGTACCCAGGACCTACTGTAATAATCTAAGTCTCCTTCAGAATCGGTTCCTCTCTCTGATGTTACCTCAGCCCAGAGGGCAGAAGGTGCTGCAGTTACCAGAGCTGGTCCATCAGGAAGAGACCAGGGAGGAAACACAGAGGTCTGGGCGCACCGCCTGCCAATGGGAGGCTTTGCACACAAAGTGGGTCCTCGTACCCTGGAAACCCCAAGACTGAGGACACACAAGTCCAGGGTTCTTGTTTCTTCAGGATCTGACCTTCTTTGTTGTTTGACCAGGTGACGTTTTCTTTCCTCTGAAATAAGCACACTCATGTCCTAGGGTCATGAAGACACTTTGTTGAGAGTGTGCAGGAACAAAGTCATGGTGTATAGATTTTGTACCTTACATCTTTCCTGAGTCCACTTTTACTTCTATCAGTTTTCTGGTGCAGTGTTTAGGGTTTTCTATATAATAGATCATGTTATCTGCATACACATAGAAAGAGACATTTTAATATTTTTTTTTATTTAGCAATTTTTATTTCTTTTTCTTGTGAATTATTGTGACTAAAACTTCCAGTTCTGTTGAATAGAAGTAGTCACTGGGGTGCCCTTGCATTAGTCCCAATGCTAGAAGAACAGCTTTGAAATTTTCTCTGTGCACCATGATGTCACTTGTTGGCTTCTCAAATGTGGCATCTTTTATGTTGAGGAAGATGCCTTGAATAACAAAATTATTTAGATATAATCATGAAATAAATTTGAATTTTAAAATGTGATTTCTTCTTTACATCTATTTATATGATGATGTAGTTTTGTCCTTCATTCTGTGAATGAGGTGTAGCACATTTACTGATTTACAAACATTGAACCATCCTTGCATTCTAGGAAGCTATCCCACATGTCCATGGTCAATGATCCTTTCAATCTTCTATTGAGTTTCCTGGTATATTTTTACTTTTTTTTTTAATTAGCCTCACCCAAGGACAATTTTGCATTTATCTTCAGATAGAGCAGGAGGGAGAGAGAAAGGAAGAGAGAGCGAATGAAACATTGACGTGAGAGAGACACATCAAGTGGTTGTCACCCACACGACCCCAACTGGGGCCGGGGACAAACTGCAACCGAGGTACATGCCCTTAGCGGGAACCGAACCCGGGACTCTCTGGTCCACGGGCCGACGCTCTAACCGCTGAGCCAAATTGGCCAGGGCTTCCTGGTATATTTTTGAGGATTTGTGCATTTATGTTCATCATGGTTATGGTATGTCATTTTATTTCTTCTTTTTTTCTCTTTGTCCATATTTGGGTTTGGTATGAGTGTGATGGTCATCTCAATAAAAGTCTCTGGATGTGTTCCTTCTTCTTTCTAATGCAGGAAGAGTTTGGAGTGGATTGACTGAGAAGGCATTAACTATTCTTTCAGTTTTAGTAGAATTCACCCCTGAATCAGTTAAACGTGGGCTTTACTTCGTTAGGGCATATGGTTTCTGCTTCAATTATTCTTTTAAATTAATATCAATTTAGCAACTTTGGGGTCAGATTCCTAATTTAAGGTCAAAATAACTGACTGAGAAATATAGTGTTGACCTTCGCAGGCTGTGGACAGCACATGGAGTTCCCACAAGCACACACGTGGAGCTGAACAGTGACAGGCTAACAGGCTTCTAATTCTGCATCCCTCAGGTAGATCCGAGCCACATGGACTGACAAGGGAGCAGCTCGGGGTCCCTGCCGGGGAAACACCTCTCTCTACAAACTGCAGCCAGGGGCTGGTCTCTGCAGGTCTGAGGTTTAGGGACCAGCTCTCACCTGAGACTCAGCAGTGAGATACATGTTTGCCAGTCTACCTGAAGAAGGGAAAGTTTTGGTGATGAAAGGGAGAAAGTTATTCTCCTCAGCATTTCTGTGCATGGAGAGAAAGAAATGGAAATGGGAACAAGTCTTCCCTGCAACACATGTTAACCATTCCTCTCGTGTGAAGTTATTCTGAGCCAGGACACCCTCATAATTTAGTGATAATGTATTTGGAGTCAGTATGGAAATTGCAGTTGTTTGAAGACCATATGTTAATTTCACACCTCGTCCATGAAAATAAAATAAAACCGTATTTTCCTATATAGAATTAATAGTGTTTAGCCTGGAGAATGCACATTCCACAATTTCAACTCCAGATCATGAGGCACAGGTCCCAGCCACTGCTCTCTGGAGTCCCCCTTGGTTTGTGCTGAACACAGCTGTGCACGACTCCCAGACCCTGGCTGACTCTGCGGGAACGCTGAGGCATGGCCATTGCAGGAGAAGCAGGTGTTGTCTGAGAGGAAGTTTTGGCTCACAAAATTTTTGACAAATTTCATGGTCATTCCTGGAATGCAGGGAGGTTTAGGAAATCTACACCTTTCATAGACTGACATTGATTGTGTGATGACAGTTTCCCAAGCTCATAAATCCCTCCACATTTTTTCTTGTATAAATAAAAATATGCCGGTTTTGATGCATGCAACAATGTCGCAACTGATAGGAAAAGACTTTTAAAACTCAGAGACGTCAGTGGCCGACACAGAACGATAGGGTTAGAGAGACTCTTGTAGAAACTGTTATCTGGAGAGGAAGCCTAGACCCTCAGAGGAAATAGCCATAAACACCACCTGCACCTGCTCCTGGGGCTGCAACACACATTCGGGGAGTCCTGAGCGCCCCCTGGGGTCACGGAGCTCAGCTGCAGGGAGAACTGGTTCCTGGACGTATCTCTGGAGATGGAGATGCGGCTCTTGAGGGACGGGTTGTAGTAAGTGCTGCCACCAGAATTGATGTACCCCAAATACTCCAGCCCCTTTCCTGGTTTCTGGCGGATCCACATCCAGTCATAAACACTGGTTGTGATGGCGAATCCAGACACGTACAGGTGAGGGAGAGGTTCTGTGAGGGCCTCACCTGTCCTGGGCCCGACTCCTGCAACCGCAACTGGGACAGGACACCTGGGGACAAAAAGCATCAGGTCCTGTCAGTCACGTGCAGTCACAACCACCCCACAGACCCCTGTCTGACCTCTGAGACCCTCACCGTGGGGGGCTCTCACCAGGCACAGGAGAAGACCCAGCAGTCTCATCTTCTTCTAGACCAGGGCTCTGCCTTCCCCAGAGACCTCAGCCCTGTGTGAGGAGAGAGCTGTGAGCCTCCCCAGCCCAGGGGAGGATTTACATGTGGGGCAGCCTGTTCCTTATAAGTGGAGGACTGAGGTCAGGCTGCACTGGTCCTTCTGGGGCCCAGTGGGGGCATCTCTTTCCTTGATCTCACTCTGTATGTAAGTCAGGGCTAAGGGATCCCTGGGTTCAAGAGACATTGGAATGTGGTCAAAAGTTGGCCTCACCTTTCTGAGCATAAGAAGAAATGATGGACTAGACAGGTAGGTGAGACTTTTAACTTCCCATACATCCTTCAAACTGATTTGAAAGGGATTAGCATTTGTTCAGAGATTTTCTGAATCCCAATTCTCCAGTATACCCGCTATTTCCAAATTTTATATAAAATTTCATATAAATATTATCTATCTTAGTGCAAAAAAAATAAAGGACATCTATGTTCAATATCTTATATTTTAATTATATTTAAATATGTTTTTATTGATTTTATTTTTTGGAGAGTTGAACGGAGAGGGTAACTTCATCGCTGACAACAATCCCTGACTCCAGTCTCCCTTCTTCTGCCCCTGGGCATGGTCAGTTGGTCAGAGGTGCCGCGATTTACCACAGAATATGTAACGTCCTTAATGTATAATGAACACATCCTCCCATCAGACAAATACTTTGGAAATACTATCTCCCTGTGGAGATTGTCTTTTCATTCCCTTAATGGAATCTTTGGTGGGATAAATGTATTTAATATAGCAAAATGTAATTGATGCCTATTTTCTGTCCTGGGCCTGTTTTGGTGAATCACACAGACCCCCAGGACCTGCTGAGCCTCACGGTCCAGGGGCATCGGCTGCAGCAGCCACAGGGACAGAGAGGTTCTGGCACCAGGAGTGAGGGCTGCTGTGAAACTGCCCAGAACTGGACGGGACTTTGACCTGGGTGAGTGGAGGGAGCTGGACATGGTCTGAGTCACAGGACAGAGATGTGCCTGATGTTCATGGACAGAGTGTTACTGGACATGTGGGATTAAACCTCTTTCAGTGACGACCCAGGAGAATGTGCAGGGAATGATAGACACAGCTTTTGTCATCGTAGGAAACACCTGAGTGATTATGACCAGGAGTTTGTTAGAGAAGAAACGTTGAAGGTTCTGCAGGCAGGGATCAAGGGAAATAAGGAACGTGCCACTGCAAAGGGGATGGGGGCAGCGGATTCCTGTTACCCCCACTTACCTGCTCACAGTGTCTCTGTCTGTGAGGTAACAACTTCACAGGTCCAGGGGTTAGCACTTGGACACCTGTGGGTCATTACTCACATGGTCACACCATGCTTAACCCAAGTTATACCAGTCATTGAGGCTCCATTTATGAAATCTCTCAACCCTTAGAGGGAAGAGTGGACACCCCTCCCTGCAGAAGCCATCGTGCTGGCGTGTCTGTGTGAGGGGCCCTCATGTCATTGACCAGGACCCTGTTTCAGTCGATCGTATCACCACCACCATCATCACCATCACCATCACCATCATCATCATCATCACAATTTTTTCACTTAAATTCTTTCTCATTTTCTGTAGACATGGTTGTAGTCCACACACAATGACCCCTTTTCTCATGTTTGGCTCATTTTTTACAGTTGTTAAGTGGAATTGGTAGTCAGACTCTATTTTATATTATGTTAGAGTGCTGACAATGATGGGTCATCACTGCCTCTTCTCCATCTCCCCACACTGGGACCTAATGAGGAAGGTGATCCCGTCTTTAGACGTCATTGGGAGATTGAAACCACACAAGCCCCTGGAAGCAGAATTCCTCCCTCTGATTCTGCATGGTGTCAACTGCTCTCGGTGCGGAGAGCATGATGCCAAGTCAATGACTGTCACCACAGGGGCTTTTATCTCAAACTTTTGGGTCACACACCTCTTATGCCCACTGTCCAGCAGACAGGTAGTAAGTCCTGTTGCTGGGTGGTGGGGACCATAAGTGGGTGAGATTGAGCTGCACTGTTGAGTCAGCAGAGCCTCTGGTTAGACTGAGGGGACGTGGGTCAGAGGACTTGATGATAAATTGTGTTTTGGGCACAAGAGTGTCTGAAAGAGCATCCCTGCCTTTAGTCTGTGTGAGAAAGATGTCTCACTTTAAAACAGACTTTTCTAATTCAGAGACATAAGAGGTAAGAGCAGACTCAAGAACCCAGAGAGGTTCCCTGAGGGAAACTGTGACATGAAGAGGAAACGACACAGGAAACCAGCCCAAACCTCCAACTGCACCTGCTCCTGGATGGTCCTTGTGTTCAGGACCCTGCGCGCCCCCTGGTGGTCGCAGCCTCTCCTGCATGGAGGTTTATATCTGGGCTCACACTGACTTCCCCTCACTGTGTCTCTCGCACAGTAATACATGGCCGTGTCCTCGGTGGTCACAGATCTCAGCTGCAGAAAAAACTGGTTCTTGGACTTGTCACTGGAGATGGTGGTGCGGCTCTTGAAGGACGGGTTGTAGTAAGTGCTACCACTACCAGCATATATAAGCCCAATCCATTCCAGCCCCTTCCCTGGTTTCTGTCGGATCCAGCTCCAGCCGTAACCACTCCCGATGGAGTAACCAGAGACAGCGCAGGTGAGGGAGAGGGTCTGCGAGGGCTTCACCAGTCCTGGGCCCGACTCCTGCAGCTGCAGCTGGGACAGGACACCTGGGGACAAGGAGCATAAGGCCTTGTCAGTCACGTGCAATCACTACCATCCCACAGACCCCAGTTTGACCTGTGAGACCCTCACCTTGAGGGGCTGTCACCAGGCACAGGAGAAGACCCAGCAGTCTCATCTTCTTCTAGACCCTGGCTCTGCCTTCTCCAGAGACCTCAGCCCTGTGTGAGGAGAGAGCTGTGAACCTGTCCAGCCCAGGGGAGGATTTACCTTGGAGCTTGGGGAGAAATTTGCATGTGGGGCAGCCTGTTCCTTATAAGTGGGAGACTGAGGTCAGGGTGCCCTGGTCTTTCTGTGGCCCCTGTGGGGGCGTCTGTTCCCTTGAACTCGCTCTGCATGTAAGTCAGGGATAGAGGATCACCTGGTGTGTGAGACACATTGTAGTGTGGTCAATGTTCAGCCTCACCTTTCTCAGGGTAAGGAAACATGATGGACTATTTTGGTCGGTTACACTTTTCACTTCCCATGCATCCTTCAATTTGATTTAAAGGTGACAAGTATTTGTGCAGATAATTTCTGAATCCCAACACTCTAGTATATCCACTATTTCCAATTTTTTCTATAATAATTTCAAAGAAATAATGTCTAGCTTTGTGCAAAAATGAAAATAAACAACATCCATGCTCAAAATCTTATATCGCAATTTTATTTAAATATATTTTTATTGACTTCATTTTTAGAGAGAAAGGAAGGTCAGGGGAGAAGGAAACATCCATGTGAGAGAGACACATCCATCTGCTGCCTCCTGCAAGCCCCTACTGGGGACAGAGCCCACAACCCAGCCATGTGCCCTGACCAGGAATCAAACCTGGTCCTTTCAGACCATGGAGCAATGCTCAGTTCTCTGAGCCACACCAGCCAGGCACTAATATCTTAATTTACGATGTTACTTTGATCTGAGAAACTACGCCCCAAGCAAAGGCAGGAGAGACATTCTTAATTATTGTTGTTGGAAAATTTGTAATTGTGTCTACAGCTTCCTGTGCAAACTCTTCCATTATGCACCCCATGGCCTATGGCAGAGACCCCAAACTAGTCACATCAGACAGAATCATGCTGCTACATGGAGAAGAGATAAGAAATGTAAACAGATTATGCATGTGTACAACTCAGAATCATTCATATTATGAAATGATTATGGTAGAAGGTTGCCCTGTTTTCTCTGCCTAATGTTCTCAGTGATGTCGGGGTCAGAGGGAGGTTAGTGAACAGAATTCCTACCATAGATTTCCTCACAGGAAAGGAAGCGTCAACGCTGACAGGGCTCCTCAGTCCAGCCTCCCTCCCTCTGCCCCTGGGGATGGTCACTGTGGTCAGAGGTGCCGGGCTCTCCCACACGACATATAATGTCCTTAATGTACAATGAACACATTCTCCCAGCAGACAAGTGATTTGGGAACCTATTGTCTCTTTGTAGGCTGTTCATTTCTTTCTCTTAATGGAATGTTTGTTGGGAAAATATTTTTAATTATCACACTGTTCAATTCATCAATATATGATTTAAAGGGACCTGTTCTTGATGATTTATATCACACCTCACCAGAAATGTATCACTCTCCATTGCTCATAGGAGGGGAAACCCAGATATGAACACAATGGGCACTAAACCCAATGGAGAAATGATGGCTGGTGTCCATGTGATCATTGAAATCTGTCTTCTGTGTCCTCTGACCACGAGACCAACCTTCCATGGCATGAAGTCCTGATTCGTTGCAAAGATTAATTCACTTAATTGGACTTTAAACTGTGGATTTCCAAACCTTATGTAACATAGAAAATTAGACTAACCCCTGAGAAATTATGTCATGTAGACATCAGGCAGACGAGGAAGGAACCTCAAAGGACGTGAGAAAGGTGCTGAGCCAAAATGACAGAGACAGGATCCCAGAGGGTATTTCACGACGATGAAAGTGACCAGGAGGAAGAAGGTGCAGAGAGGTCGTGAGAGGGAGACGTGAGGAGATGAACTGGAGCTGACGTCCGGGAAAGTGAATGTCCCAGTGAGAGCCCTGCATGGAGCTGTGTGTGCAGGACTCACATGGGGCAGTGAGAGAGCGAGGCCCTGGCGAGTGTGGGGACCTGGAGTGAGCTCAGACCCAGGGCGTGTGGACACACTGACTCTCCCTCTGTGGAAACTGCCTCACAGTCACAGGGTGGAGAGGATGCCCTTGGTGCTGAGTCTCTCAAGGAGACAATTGGGTCCCATGGGAACCTAGTGAGATAATGGTCCCTGAGCCTGGACACGACTCGTCTGGGAAAGAGAATGTTGTCGACACCTTCGTCGTCCTCAGAGAGATGAGGGGACACAGGGCCCAGGACAAGGAGGAGGGTCCCTGGGACCCTGAACCGCAGGAAGAGCGGGAGCGTCCTGAGCACCCCAGGGAGCTGTTCTCAGCCCCTCTCTGAGCGGTTTCTACGCGATATTCCTGGGTCGGTGGGTCTCGAGCGCCCCCTGCTGGTCCTGAGAGGTCTTCGTGGTCCAGAGCGCCCCCTGGTGTTCTGACCCCTCCTGGGGGACCTGAGGATCTCCTGAGGCTCAGCTCCTCCTGCCTCCCTGCAGGGCGTTTGTGTCTGAATCATAGAGACGTCTTAGTCAGAAAAATGTCACATGTCCAGTGTTCACCTCACTCATACTCACTCACATAATCTATGTCTCTAGTTCTCCATAAATTAACTCTTAAAATAGCAACAATGACAGCCCTGCTGAGCCCAAACTCCATTGTGAGTGATCTGAGTTGAGTCCTGATCAGGGAAGGAGAACATCTGGGATCCTGGGGATGGGCTACTGTATCTGAGCTGCAGGGTGAGGGCTGGATTCATTTTCATGAGCTGAGGGGGCCCTATTTGCATGCCCACCTACTACAGAGGGAGCTCTTGGGTTGGACGCTGGCATAAAGGATGTGGTTTCAGAGTGTGGTGTGGTGCCCAAGGCCATATGTCTGTGCAGAACTAGCCCTGGTGTCTGGGCCTCTCTCCTCAAACCTAGACCCAACTGCTTCCCTGAATGACCTCCAGACAGGGAGATATCCCCAGTGAGGGTTTCAGTGCTACCTGGCTGGACACTGGACCATGTTAAAATGTGATCATGGTCCAATACAGCAGGAAAAATCAATGTAATAGGAAACTAAAAGAAGAGCACAGTTTTAAATGTCATATCTTAGAAGGCTACCTGTGTGAACACAGGAAAGTGATCAACCATCACACTCAGAGCGAGATTATCATGTGGGAACTTCATGTTCAGGAGACAGGAAATTCTCTCTGACACTGTTTTCCTGCACAGTGTTTAGAGGACAAACTGAAAACTGATGTGGCCCTAGAGCCCGTGGACCAATGTTGGGGGACAGTGGGCATCTGTGTGGGTCCCTGGGAAGCAGAAGCATGAACTACAGAGAAGCAGACAGGGCTCCAGGGTCCGAGTCCTTCAGGGAGTTTGGAGCTGGATGTGCAGCAGCTGCACGGTCTCCTGTGTGGCGTTTGTTCTCCAGACTCTGCTGGGCCAGGTTCAGTCACTGGGGATGGAGAAGCACGTCCATCGTAGGTAAAGCACGTGTTTAGGTAAAGTTGTAGTTAAAGATTTGTGAGTAATTAAGTTTAGGTCATGCAAGTGTCATTATTGGAAACCTGATGTCTGCATGTGACCATTGGGAACACTGTCACCATGTCTGTACCTGATGGGGGTCAACTGGGACAGGAACCTGACCCAGGGCATCACTGGGGGAAATGCTAACTGGGTGCATGAATGGGGGTGTTAACCAAGACTGAGGACACACACGGCCAGGGTTCTTGTTTCATCGGATTCTGACTTTCCTTATTGTTTAGCCAATACACATTTTCTTTCCTCACTTTCCTCTGAAATAACCCCACATATATCCTAGGGTCATGAGGAAACTGTGTTGAGAGTGTGCAGGAGCACAAGTCCTTTGTGAGTTGATTTGTACCTGACATCTTTCTTGAATTCACTCTCTAGTTCTATCAGTTTTCTGGTGCAGTGTTTAGGGTTTTCAATACAAGATGTGTGTCCTATGTATAGAGATAAAGAGACACTTTAACTTGTTTCTTTCTCATTTAGACATTTTATAATATTTTCCTTGCCTAATTTTTCTGGAAAAAAACTGCATTTCTGTTAAATAGAAGTAGTCACGGGGTGCCCTTGTGTAGGTCCTGATGTTAAAACAATAGATTTAAAGTGTGCTCTGTGCACCATGATATCACTTGTTAGCTTCTCCAATGTGACCTTTGTTATGTTGATGTACATCTCTTCTGTACCTAATTTGTGAAGAATTGTAACCATGAAGCCATTTTCAATCTTCAAAGGCTTTTTCCTGCATCTACCTATATGGTGGCAAGTGTATGCTCCATTCTCATTTACATTCGTCAAACCATCCTTGCATCTAAGACCACATCCGCTGCATCTCAGGAAAGGATCCTTTCAATGTGCTGCTAAGTTTCCTAGGACACCACAGAGGATTTTTATGGTTATGATCATCAGGGATATGACCTGTTATATTTTGTGTAAACATACTTTGCTTTCTTATGAGTGTAATAGTTACCCCAATAATTGAGTTTGGATTCTTCCCTGTTCTTCCAATCCTTTGAAGTGTTTAAGAAAAAGTGTTTGTGTAGGTACTATATTTTCTAAGTTTTGATAGAATTTTCCCTTGAATAAATATGGAAATGTGCCTTTCTTTGCAGATAGGTTTTTATTAATACTCCACTTATTTTTAAAATTTCTACCAATCCAGCATAGTCAGGGAAAATTCTTAAATTAAGGAACAAATCAGAGGACTGAGAAATACAGTGTTGATCTTCGCAGGCTGTGGACAGCACATGGAGTTCCCACAAGCACACACCTGGAGCTGAGCAGTGACAGGCTAACAGGCTCCTAACTCTGCATCCCTCAGGTAGATCCGAGCTACATGGACTGACAAGGGAGCAGCTCGGGGTCCCTGCCGGGGAGAGACCTGTCTCTACAAACTGCAGCCAGGGGCTGGTCTCTGCAGGT
Source organism: Tadarida brasiliensis (assembly GCA_030848825.1). Classification (NCBI taxonomy): domain Eukaryota; kingdom Metazoa; phylum Chordata; class Mammalia; order Chiroptera; family Molossidae; genus Tadarida; species Tadarida brasiliensis. The sequence continues at coordinate 249,609,428 of CM061257.1, forward strand.
CTGAGGTGTCAGGACCAGCTCCCACCTGAGACTCCGCAGTCATACCTGTCTGTTCTTCCTCCTGAAGAAGGGAGGGATTCGGTGAAGAAAAGGGGCAAAGTTCTTGTCCTCAGGATTTCTGTGCATGGAGAGAAAGCAGTGGAAATAGGAACATTTACCCATTCCTCCTGTGAAAGGCCCCTCTGAGCCAGGACACCCTCAGGATTCAGTGATAATGTATTTGGGGTCAGTGTGGAAATTACAGTTGTTTTCAGAGGACATGTTTATTTCATATGCCATCCAAGAGAATGAAGTAAAACCATTTTTCTGCACATCAGAACGTTTCTAATAATATGATAAGTCTTTCAAAATACAGAGGCGTCAGTGGAGCCTCAGAACCAAAGGTCTACAGAGACTTGTAGAAACTGTTATCTGGAGAGGAAGCCCAGAGCCTGAGGAAACAGCCATAAACACCACCTGCACCTGCTCCTGGGCTGCAACACAGAGTTGGTGGGTCCTGAGTGCCTCCTGCTGTCCTAAGTTCCCCCTGCAGCCCCACCCTCCTGTCCCCCTCAGGAGGATTGTGTCTGGGCTCACACTGACTTCCCCTCACTGTGTCTCTCGCACAGTAATACACGGCCCTGTCCTCGACTCTCAGGCTCTTCAGTGTCATATAAACCTCGTTCTTGGAGGTGTCCCTGGAGATGCTGAGTCGGGATTTGAGCGATGGGTTATAGTTTGTGCTTCCACCACCCCACATAGCACCGACCCACTCCAGCCCCTTTCCTGGAGCCTGGCGGGCCCAGTGCACATGATAGCTCGTCAAAGAGAATCCAGAGACAGAGCAGGTGAGGGAGAGGGTCTCCGAGGGCTTCACCAGTCCTGGGCCCGACTTCTGCAGCTGCACCTGGGACAGGACACCTGGGGACAAGGAGCATCAGGCCTTGTCAGTCACGTGTCGTCACAACCACCCCACAGACCCCTGTCTGACCTCTGAGACCCTCACCTTGGGGGGCTGTCACCAGGCACAGGAGAAGACCCAGCAGCCTCATCTTCTTCTAGACCACGGCTCTGCCTTCCTGAGAGACCTCAGCCCTGTGTGAGGAGAGAGCTGTGAGCCTCCCCAGCCCAGGGGAGGATTTATTCTCAGAATGAGGAGAAATTTGCATAAGAGGCAGCATTTTCTTTATAAGTTGGGGGACTGAGGTCAAGCTGCCCTAGTCTTTCTGGGGCACCTGTGTGGACATCTCTTCCCTTGAACTCACTCAGCATGTAAGACAGGGATAAGGGATCACCTGATAGATGAGACTTATTGAAATCAGCTTAATGAACATGCTCATCTCTGATGATAAATGATGTACTGGATGAGTAGATTATATATATATTTTTAAAGTAGAATATTTATTATACATTTAATTATTTAAGTCAGTACACTATTTATTTTTTTATTTTTAAATTATGTTTATTAATTTCCTTTTGTTACAGATGTTTCTCCTTTTTCCTCCATTGACACCCTCCTCCCCATCCCCCTGCCCCATCCCCAGTTTTGCTGTCTATGTCCATTGGTTATGCATACATGTATATAAGTTCTGTGGTTTATTTCTTCCCCCCCATCACTCCCTCTTCTGAAGTTTGTCAGTCTGTACCCTACCTCTATGTCTCTGGGTCAATTTTGTTCATCAGTTTGTGTAGTTCATTATATTCCACAAATAAGTGATATCATGTGATATTTGTCTTTCTCTGCTTGGCTTCTTTCGTTTAGCATAATACTCTCCAGGTCCCTCCATGTCCTCTCAAAGGATAAGCGATCTTTCTTTCTGACAACTGCATAGTATTCCATTGTGTACATGTACCACAGCTTTTTTATCCACTCATCTACTGATGGACACTTGGGCTTTTTCCAGATCTTAGCTATTGTAAATAGTGCTGTTATGAATGTAGGGGTACATATATTCATTTTGATTGGTGTTTCAGTCTTCTTAGAGTATATTCCTAGAAGTGGAATCACTGGGTCGAATGGAATTTCAATTTTTAACTTTTTGAGGTAACAAAATAGTATTTTCCATAGTGTCTGCATCAGTCTGCATTCCCACCAGCAGTGTACTAGAGTCCCCTTTTCTCCACACTGTGGCCAACACTTGTTTGATGATTTGTTGATGGCAGCCATTCTAACTTGTGTGAAGTGATACCTCATAGTTGTTTTCATTTGCATCTCTCTGATGATTAGTGATGTTGAGCTATTTTTCATATGTCTCTTGGCCATTTGTATGTCCTGTTTGGTGATGTGCCTATTTAGATCCTCTGCCCATTTTTTAATTGGGTTCTTTGTCTTCCTTTTGTTGAGTTGTATGAGTACTCTATATATTTTGGAAATTATCCCCTTATCTGATGTATCATTGGCAATTATGCTCTCCCATACAATGGGTTCCCTTTCCATTCTGATGATTATTTCTTTTGCTGTGCAGATGCTTTTTAGTTTGATGTAGTCCCATGTGTTCATTTTTTCCTTTGATTCTCTTGCCTTAGGTGTTGGATCAGTGAAAATTATGCCTCATATGATGGCTGAAATTTTGTTGCCTATATTTTCTTCTAGAATTTTTATGGATTCATGAGTTATATTTAAGTCTTTTATCCATTTTGAGTTTATTCTTGTGTATCATGTAAGTTGGTGGTCTAACTTCATTTTTTAATGCTCAGCAGAGGATATTTTTCTATTTATCTTCAGATAGAGTGGAAGAGAGGCAAAGAGAGAGAAACATCGACGTGAGCGGGACACATCGATTGGTTGCCTCCCAGGGCCAGGGACGAACCGCAACCGAGGTACATGCTTGCCACAACCTGCATAGCTGGTAGAACCAGACCTGAGGAGGGGCGACGGGAGACCAAGAAAGACAAAGAGACATGATAGAGAGAAAAGCTGGAGGGGTGGGACATTGCTCTCTGATGGAGAAACAGTGACTCCGAGCTAGCTCAGCAAGTTTATTCCTTAGCCAATGAAGCGGGGGGAGGAGTTCAAAAGCTTCATCATTTTCAAACACCAGATATTTGCACCGGCCTCTAGGTCGAGACTATCGATACATTTATGCCCGCGGCTCAGATTCTCCTGGGTGAGCCTTGCAAACACCACAGGAGCAACAAGGGACCTTGGCTCAGCCGCCCTCCACACTTGCCCTTGACCGGAATCGAACTCGAGACTCATTGGTCCGCTGGCCGACGCTCTCCTGCGGAGCCAAACTGGCCAGGGCTAGTTTATATTTTAATGTCTCATGCATCTTTCTTATAGATTTAAAGACATTACATTGGTCCAGGTGGTTTCCTAAATCAAATCTATAATATATACACAATTGTTAAATCTTTTTATAAACAATTGTATTTTTATAAAAATAATTTCATTTTTACAATGTCTCCCTTCTCTGAAAATCACAAAATAAGGACATTCATTCTCAGTATCTTATAAGTGTGCTTCTGTTGTCATGGTGATCCAAGGAAGTATATCCCAAGTACAGTTAATGGGGATATCCTCGATTCCTTTCTTTATTTTGCTTTGTTTGGTGAAATGATACTCATTATAAGTTCTGAGTAACACGATATGATATGCTATTTTTTAAGATATTGCTAGAACTTTTTTCTTACCTTCTTTACCAAACACCTCAGCAGCTAAGCCAGGTCAGTCTTGGTTAGTACTTGGGTGGGAGACCCTTGATCCTTGATGTTGAAAATTGGCAATTCTGTCTTAGAGTCCCTCCTCAGAATCTTCCCTTCTGCAAACTCATGGAATATTGTGGAGATCTCAGTGTAATTTTATAATCACGTTTATACACGGAGAAGTGATTGAAAATACAGTGATGATATATTAGTAACATTCAGTCTCTATTTTACAGTATGTTGAAATAATAATGGCAGCAGATTAACTGATCTTTTTTCTCAGTCCAGTGATGTTGTGGTTAAGGGGAGGGGATGGAGAGAACTCCCAGCACAGATATCCTTGTAGGAAAGGGAGTTTCAACCCTGACAGGAACCCTCACTGTCACCCTCCTCTGCTCTGCCCCTGGGGAGGGTCACTGTGGTCAGAGGTGCTGGGCCCTCACACTGACCATGTAACTTCCTTAACGTATAATGCACACATTCTCTAGCAGACACACGACTTGGAAACCTATTGTCTCTTTGTAGGATTCTCTTTTCATTCTCTTGATGGAATGTTTGTTGGGAAAATTTTAGCAATGTTCAGTTTATCACTATTTGATTTAATGGGACTTGTTTTTGATTATTTATATAACACCTCACCAGAAAATTGTCACTCCCCTTTGCCCATGGGAGGGGAAACCCTCATATGAACACAGTGGGCACTAAACCCAATGGAAAAATGTTGGCTGGAATCCTTAATATCATTGATAATCTGTTTCTTGTTTCCTCTCACCCGAGACCAAAATTCCATGGGATGAATCCCTGATTCTTCCAGATATTAATAAATTTGATTAGACTTTACACTGTGAATTTTCTTAGAACATGTAGCAAAGAAAACAAGACTAACCCCTGAGAAATTATATCATGTCAACTTCAGGCAGACGAGGAAGAAACCTCAAAGGATGAGAGGAAGATGCTGAGCAGAGATGACAGAGACAGGATCCCAGAGGGTATTTCACGAGGATGAAAGTGACCAGGAGGTCAAAGGTGCAGAGAGGTCGTGAGAGGGAGACATGAGGAGATGAACTGGAGCTGACGTCCAGGAAAGTGAATGACCTAGTGAGAGCCCTGCATGGAGCTGTGTGTGCAGGACTCACATGGGACAGTGAGAGAGCGAGGCCCTGGCAAGTGTGGGGACCTGGAGTGAGCTCAGACCCAGGGCGTGTGGACACACTGACTCTCCCTCTGTGGAAACTGCGCCCCAGTCACAGGGTGGAGAGAATGCCCGGGGTGCTCAGACATTCAAGGAGACAGTGGGGTCTCGTGGGAACCTAGTGAGATAATGGTCCCTGAGCCTGGACACGGATCGTCTGGGAAAGAGAATGTTGTTGACACCATGGTTGTCCTCAGTGAGATGAGGGGACACAGGGCCCAGGACAAGGAGGAGGGTCCTTGGGACCCTGAACCGCAGGAAGAGCGGTAGTGCCCTGAGCACCCCAGGGAGATGTTCTCAGCCCCTCCCTGCGCGGTTCCTGGGTGATGTTCCTGTGTCGATGGGTCCAGAGTGCCCCCTGCTGGTCTTGACCCCTCGTGAGGGACCTGAGGGTCTCCTGCACCTCAGACCCTCCTGTCTCCCTGCTGGGAGTTTGTATCTAGATCATAGACATGGCCTGGTTAGGAAAGTGTCACATGTCCAGTGTTTATCTCACTCATATTCATTCACATACTCTGTGTCTCTAGTTCTCCATAAATAATCTCTTATAATAGCAACACGGATAACCCAGCTGAGCCCAAGCTCCATGGTCTGTTGTCTGTGTTCAGTCCTGATCAGGGAAGGAGAACATCAGGGATCCTGGGGCTGGGCTCCTGTCCCAGTGCTGCAAGGTTGGGATTGGGCTGGTTTTCTTGAGCTGAGGGGGCCCTCTTTGCATGTCCTCCTATTATTGAGGGAGCTGTGGGGTTGGACGCTGACATAAAGGACATGGCTTCAGAATGTGGTGTGTCCAGGTCCATATGTCAGTGTAGAATTATCCCTAGTATCTGGGCCTCTGTTGCTCCCAACTTAGTCCAACTGATCCCCTGAATGACCTCTAGACAGGGGGACATGCTAAGTGGGAGTTTCAGTGCTACCTGGCTGGATACGGGACCAAGTTAAATGTGATCATGGTCCAATACAGCAGTAGAAATCAATGTAATACAAACCTAAAAGGAAGGGTTAAGTTTTAAATATCATATCTTAGAAGGCAAATTGTATGAAGACAGGAAGGTGATGAACCATCACACCCAGAGGGAGATTAACGTATGGGAACTTCTTGTTCAGGAGACAGGAAGTCCCTCTGACACTCTTTTCCCTGCACAGTGTTCAGAGGACACACTGAGAACAGGGTGTGACCCTGGAGCCTGTGGACCAATGTTGGGGGACAGTGGGTGTCAGCTGGATCCCTGGGAAGCGGGAACATGAACTACAGAGAAGCAGACAGGGCTCCCAGGTCCGAGTCCTTCAGGGGATTTGGAGCTGAATGTGCAGCAGCTGCACGGCCTCCTGTGTGGGGTTTGTTCTCTAGACTCTGCGGGACCAGGTTCAGTCAATGCAGATGGAGAAGAACTTCAGTCATGACCAGGAGTGTTTAGATAAAGCTATAGGTAGAGATTTGTGAGTAATTAAGATTATGTCATGAAAATGGTGTTATTGGAAACCTGATGACTGGAAGTGACCCTTTGGAGACGCTGTCACCATATCTGTACAGGATGGGAGTCAACTGGAACAGTTACATGACTCCATGCAACAATGGGGGAAATTCTACCTGGGTACATCAATTGGGGAATTAATGAAGACTAGGAATACACATCCAGGGTTCTTGTTTTATCATTATATACTATAATCCCGACCCACTCCAGCCCCTTCCCTCGTTTCTGGCGGTTCCAATTCCAGCCATAACCAGTGGTTGTGACGGAGATTCCAGAGAGCGCAGGGAACGGAGAAGGTCTTTGAGGTCTTCACCAGTCCTGTGCCCGACTCCTGCAGCTGCAGCTGGGACAGGACTCCTGGGGCAAGGAGCATCAGGCCCCATCAGTCACGTGCAGTCACAACCACCCCATAGACCCCTGTCTGTCCCCTGAGACCCTCACCTGGGGGGGCTGTCACCAGGCACAGGAGAAGACCCAGCAGTCTCATCTTCTAGACCACGGCTCTGACTTCCCCAGAGACCTCAGCCCTGTGTGAGGAGAGAGCTGTGAGCCTCCCCAGCCCAGGGGAGGATTTACCCTCAAGTTTGGAGAGAAATTTGCATGTGGGGCAGCCTGTTCCTTATAAGTGGAGGACTGAGGTCAGGCTGCCCTGGTCCTTCTGGGACCCCTCTGGGTGCATCTCTTCCCTTGAACTTACTCAGCATGTAAGTCAGGGAAAGGGGATCACTTGGTTGACGAGACCTGTGGAGTTAGCTTAATAGACATGCCCATCTCTGATAAGTGGTGGACTGGATGGGAAGATTATCTCTTTCATTTCTCATGTATCTTTCTAATAGATTTATAGGAATTATATTTGTCCAGGTAGTTTCTTACACTCAACTCTCTAATATATACACAGCTGTCAAATATTTTTATAAACAATTATATTTTTGCACATGAGCGTTGCCCCCACTCTGACCCTCACCTAGTGTGTGACCTTCCTTCACAAAGAGAACAGACCCAACATGACTGATGTGCAGACAGGGCTGGGCCTCCACCTGTGGTTTTTGTTCTCCCAGCACCTGGATCCTGCAGATGCCGTGGTGATAGGGTCCTGGCTCGTCCTGGGGAGGGTCAGACCCAGGAGCCCCTGTCCAGTCAGTGCAGCCAACACTGACCAACATGTGGGGAGCGTCTCACTGACCCCCAGCTCAGCAGTGCCCCTTCTCAGAGCCCACAGACCCTCTACTCAGTGACCCCATGGCTGTGCCAATCAGGCCCTGCAGGAACCTCCATCTCCTCCTATATTTGTGTCTCTGGTTCAACCTCGTGGATATTCTTGCACCAAATGGTTTGCACAGGTGAGAATTCAGACACCTGCTTGTCACTCAGGCTCCCATTCAAAGGAGGTCCTCTCGAGGTCGTGTATGCATGAGCTCCAGTGACTTCCCACATGGACTGTGTCCCCCAGCCCAGCAGCCCTCCAGGCACTGAGTCCCTGCTCAGCTCCAGGGATAGACAGAAGCACCTGCGGAGGTTCTGTTGTCTGGGGAATGTCTCAGGGGCTCCCACCTGGGAGAGGACGGAAGTCCCCACGTCCTCAGGACCATGGGTCTGCGCTGGTGTATCAGCACCCGTCAGGTGTGAGCCCTCTTCCTGTGAGTCAGTGCACGTGTGTCTTCCATGTGCTCTTGTCATTACACTGAGTCCTCACACGTGGGACCTGCCTCACAAACACCCTTTCTAAACAAGGTTCCCAGTGATCTGAGGACTCCAGTGTAACTCTATCACCTCAGTACATGTACGTCAGGACCTTCCCGCAGGAAGGAAGCCTGCAGGTGGTTACTGTCCGAGGTCTGTGTGGAGGAATCTTGTTTGGAAGGCCCATCAGGAGGACCAGCGTCCTGTGGCTGGTGGTCAGCTCCATCCTGCTGCGGTCGCCCAGTGAGCTCTGACTCTGGGCGGTGCTGCTCTGCTCAGCCCTCAGGGACCCCCTTGGAGTCTGCACGAGGCCCCTGCATCGTCAGTGGGCTCACAGGTCTGGGGCACAGGAGGGTCAGGGCCAGCTCTGCACATTCTAACGTGTCAGTGATCACTGTGACCCTCTCCATGTGCTCACCACGTGCCCGCTGCTGGTTCACGTAGACGCCCGAGTGGGCTCTGGTGGGCAGAGGGGCACGGCCTCTGCTGGACAATGGTGCTGGTCATGGTCCCCCAGAGAGGCAGGGCCAATAGATGCATATTCACACTTACATGTCTCATACAAGGAGCTGATGCTCACGTCATGGAGTGTGAGACGTCCCGAGTCCCATGATCTGCTGTTGCCCCAGTAGACCCAGGAGAGCTGCTGTCGTAACTCAGCCTGGCCCGAGGGCTGAGGAACCCGGTGCCCCGGGCAGGAGAAGTCCTCAGTAAAGAAGCAGAAATGGTCCCTCTGGGTAGCTGAGAGCTTTGAGAGGAAATCCCTGCGGTTAACAGGAAGTGCCTTCCCAAGCTCCCTCTTCACCGGACCCTGGGCCTGTTCTGTGTGTTCCCTGGGTTCCAAAAGGCCCCGTGTCCTCAGAGCACCGTTTTATCCTGAGCGCCCCCTGCTGCCCAGTCATTTTCCCCTGCAGGCGAGGGTCCTTTCAGGACTCACAGGGCACTGACCTCTCAGCGTCTCTAGTCCAGTAGTATGGGATGTGCCCTGACTCCAGACTGTGCACTCAGGGACACCGTATGCTTTTGATATCTATGTACATGGTGAACTGGACTTACTGAACCCATGGCTCTGCAGGGAACCCCCAAGCCAGGGCTTTGGGAAGACACCAGGGAGCCCTTCCCTGGAGTGCCAGATGGACAGACAGAGCGACACTGCCCTGAGTCTAGAAGCTCTCGGGGGCTAATTACTTTTACATCACACAATTTTTCTTTTGAGAAACCTGATGTGTTATGACCATTGGTAACACCGTCACCATGTCTGTACCTGATGGGAGTCAACTGGGACAGGATCCTGACTCAGAATGTCATTGGGAGAAATGCTACCTTGGTGTATGAGTAGGAGCATTAACCAAGACAGAGGACAGACACGTCCAGGGTTCTTGTTTCTTTAGGTTCTGATTTTCCTTGTTGTTGTTTTTTTGTTTGTTTTTTTGTTTTTAGCTAGTTCAAGTTTTCTTTCCTCATAAATAGCCACCCACATTTCCTAGAGTCATGAAGACACTTTGTTGAGAGTGTGCAGGAGCACAAGTAATTTGTGTGTTGATTTTGTACCTTACATCTTCCCTAAATTCACTTTCTAGTTCCTTCAGTACCATGGGCTGTTTTTAGGATTTTCTATATACTAGGTCATATCGTATGTGTTCAGATAAAGAGAAACATTTTAACTTATTTTTCTCAGATTTAGACTTTTTTTAAATGTCTTATCTTGCCCTATTATTCACACAAAACTTCCTGTTCCATTGAATAGAAGCAGTCACAGGGGTGCCCTTATGTTGGTCCTGATCTCAGAAGAGTAGCTTTGAAATTTTCTCTGTGAAGCATGATGTCACTTGTTGGCTTCTCCAATGTGGCCCTTTTTTATGTTGATGTACATCTCTTCTGTACCTATTTGGTGAAGAATTGTAATCATAAGGCAATTTTCAATGTTTTAAATGCATTTTTTTTTACATCTATTTATATGATGGTATCATTTATCTTTCATTGTGTGAATGAAGTGGAGCACGTTTAATGGTTTACCTATGTCCAACCATCCTTGCGTTCTAGGTCAGTATCTCAGTGATCTTGGTCAAGGATGCTTGCAATGTGCTGTTCAGCTTTCTTGTATATTGCTGAGGATTTTTGCACTTAAGTTTATCAGGGATGTTGACCTGTCATTTTTTTATGTACCTGGCTTTCATATGAGTGTCATGTTCATCTCAGTACATTTGTTTGGAAGTCTTGTCTCTTCTCTTAAATATTGGAAGAGTTGAAGAATTATTCATTAAAACATTATAAATTATTGCCAGACTGGAGTAGCTCAGTGGATGGAGCATCATCCCATGGACTGAGAGGCCCTGGTTTGATTCCTGGTCAGGGCACATGCCAGGGTTGTGGGCTCGATCACGAGTAGAGGGCGTGCAAGAGGCAGCAGAGTGATGTTTCTCTCTCACATGTATGTTTCTTTTTCTCTTTCCCCTCTTCTCTCTCTAAAATAAATAAATAAATAAATAACAATAAAAAGTTATAAATTCTTGTTCTAGCTATTTTAACTCAGCACTTAAGAGTGTTGGTCTGATGACTGAAGTGTCACAGGTTTGATTCCTGGTCAAGGGCACATGCCTGGGTTGAAGGTTCGACCCCGACCCTGGTCAGGATCGGGTTGGAGGCAACCACTGGACGTGTCTCTCTCACATTGATGTTTCCTCTCTCTATCTGTCTCTTTCTCTCCCTCTGTCCCTTCCACTTCGCCTAAAATCAATGAAAAATTAACCTCGGGTGAAGATTAGCAACAACAACCAAAAAAAGTTATCAATTCTTCTTTGAAGTTTTTATAGAATTCACCTTTAAGTCCATTTGGTTGTGGGCTTCTATTTGTTGGCCAGTGTTTACTACTACCTCAATAATTATTTTTAAATTGATAGCAATCTAGCAATAATGAGATCAAATTTCTGATTTGAGCACCTACAAAGTGGACAGAGAAATACAACTGTTGATATTCACAGGCTGTGGTCAGTGTGGAAATTACAGTTGTGTCCAGACTACACATTTATTTTGTGTGCCATCCAAGAGAATGAAATAAATCCGAATTATCCTATATAAAATTCATAAAGTGTCTTAGTCCTGAGAATGCACCTCCCTTACAGTTGGGAGTGATGTCACTGGAACAGAAATCACCATGGCTTGACATAGTCATTGGTGACCTCCACGGGTTGACATAGTCCGAAGAGATACAAAGGCCTCCATGGTTGACATAGTGTTTGGAGTCTCGTGGGGAACAACGGCTGAAATTAGAAGAGATGTCTGGCACCTTCTCACCATCTGACACCTCTATGATTGATTTTCTATATATCTTTACTCACACTACTTATACTCTCCTATTAACCAATAATTCGACTATAAGAAAAATAAAATTATAGAATGGCAACTGAAGGAGACTAATCTTTGCTCTCTCTATCTATCTGTTATCTGTCTCTTAGGAATCATTATAGAAGTAACATGTAGATGATTAATAATGTAGACATTAGAAAATACTGCAGAAAGAATAGACAAAAAAGTAATAAGAATTTAAGATAAGATTATAAAAGTTTAAGAGGTAGCTTAGAAAAGGAGAATAGGTCAAGAGCTAAGAGGAGGTTACAGAAATTGAAATAGAGGGTGTGGAGAAGGTGGAAGTTAAATGATACAATGTCTGCGTGAATGTTAACAGGAAGGTTGCTAAGCAATGAGTCATATGGTGAAAGTAATTGTAAAGATTAAGAGCTGACACAATGTATGCATGAATGTTAACAGGATGGTTACTAGCAATGAGTTATATGGTGAAAGTAATTATTAAGACTAAGCACTGATAAAATGTCATTGTTATGTCTGGATGAAATAGTTAATGGTTAACCCTGTACCAATACCTAAGAGCTGTGTATGGGGAAAAGAATGTCTATACATAATTGGTTAAAGGTCAAAAGAAAGAAAGAAAAAAAAGAAGAACTAGTCATACAGCCTGAAGATATAAAAGTAAAAATTCTGCTAGCCTTAAGCAGCAGAAGGTGATTAAGCACTTCTGTCCACGTCTCTCTCTCGCCAACTCGGTCCACACCTGAGGGACACCCTGGACTGCTAAGGCTGGACTTTGGAACCTGAAATACAGCTCCAGAAGCACAAGGAACAGGTCCCAATCACTGTTCTCTGAAATGCACTGCAGTTTGTACTGAAGACACAGCTGTGCACGACTCCCAGACCCTGGCTGATCTCAGCAGTAACAGCAAGGCAGGTCCATTGCAGGGAGACGCAGGTGTCCTTTGACGGAAAGTTTTGGCTCAGGAAATTGCTGACTGACTTGTTGGGTTTCCTGAAAGGCAGGGAGGTTTAAGTAAGTTCCACCTTTTTTGGACAGACAATGCTTGTGTGCTGACAGTTTCCCGAGGCTCATCTAACCCTCTGCATTTTTATTCCTTCATAAGGGATACACTACATGTCTGCACGTCAGAATGTTTCTAATAATATAATAAAACTTATGAAACACTGACCCATCTCTGTAGCCTCAGTATAAAAGGTCAAGAGAGAATCTTGGAGAAACTGCTATCCGGAAAAAACACCCAGAGCCTCAGAGGAAACAGCCATAAACACCACCTGCAACTGCTCCTGGGCTGCAACACGGAGTCGGTGGGTCCTGAGCGCCCTCTGGTGTCATGAGCGCCCCATGGTGTCCTGAGCACCGCCTGAAACCTCGCCCTCCTGTCCCCCTGAGAAGGTTTGTGTCTGGGCTCACACTGATTTCCCCTCACTGTGTCTCTCGCACAGTAATACACGGCCGTGTCCTCGGCTCTCAGGCTCGTCATCTGCAGAGTGGATATGCTTTTGGAATCAAAACTTGAGATGTTCAATCTACATCTCAGAGATGCGGCGTATTCCGTTGTGTGATTTTTGTCTCTGTTTCTGATAAAACCGATCCACTCCGGTCTCTTTCCTGGAATCTGGTGGATCCAGTGTATATAATATTCACTGAACGTGAATCCAGAGCCTTTGCAGGAGAGTTTCAGAGACCACCCAGGCTGTTTCAGGTCACCTCCAGTCTCCACCAGCTGCATCTCACTTTGGACACCTGCAGACAACAGACATAGTCATTAGGAGAGGTCACACACACACACGCACACACACACACACACACACACACACACACACACGTCCCCAGGTTCTCAGTGATGCTACCATGTAAGAGCGTCCAAGTGAGAGCCCAGCTCAGCCCAAACGTCATGGTGCTTCCTCAGGGTTGACTTCTGCAGTGAATGGATAGTGCAGCGTCCCTGGTATGGGGCTGCTCTCCCAGAGGTGCAGGGACAGGGCTGGGCTGCGTTTATGAACTCCTTCTCTCCATGTGCATGGGCTCCTCCCTTTAAAGACAGGGAAGTGGAGTTTCTGGGTGAGGGACCGCTGGACTCAGAGAGACAAGCACCCCCTTGTGAGTGTGGAGACTTTTAGAAGGGCCTAGGTAGTCTGTGTGCTGTAGAGAAATTGTTGCTGTTGATAAACTCCAAAATCCGTCAGTCAAAAAGAACTGAATATACAATGATATCCATATCCCCAGAAGGCCGTGATATTCCAGTTCAGTGTAGAATCTTCCTGTGGTCCTAGGGGGCTGTATGAGCACCAAGGACATGTCCCTGTGTGATCTCTGAGACTGGATTCTTCACTCTGTGTCTTCACTGAGATCCTCCTGTGTTTAGGTGTGTAACAGTTGATTGTCATTATTATTTTTTCCTTTATTGATTTTAGAGAGAGAAGATGGGAGAGGGAGAGAGAGATAGAAACATGGGTGAGAGAGAACATCGATTGGCCACCTTCTGCATGGCACTCGCTGGGAATTGGGCACACAACCTGGGCATCTGCCCCAACCAACATTGAACCTGCGACCACTTGGTACATGGGTCGACGCTCAAACAGTGAGCCAGGCTGGCCAGGACAAACATTGACACTTTAAATCCTAACATCCAGCATGATGGTGTCAGGATGTGGGTCCTTGGGAGGAGCAAAGTTCATAAGGGTGGGGTTCTCATGAGAGGGGTTAGTGCCCTCATAAAAGAGGAAAGAAGATGCTCCCTTGTTCCATGTGCCCACTGAGATTACAGCAAAGTCAGAGTGAACCCAGAAACAAACCTCCCTGAGAAACACAGGCGGGTCAGTATACAGGGGTGCTCAGGACACTAGGGGGCTCACTAAACGCCAAAGGGAAGGCCAAAGGACATCCATTTCACCTGACAATGAACATGTGCATCCCTGTGAAAGTGATCCCATGAAGAGTCTAAACTGGCTGCTTCTTCTTCATATAAATGGACTATGCAAACGAATATGATCTCTGACGGAGGAACTCTCCCCCTAAGTAGCATTGTTGAGACTTGGTTTCTGTTCAATGTTGACTGGACCACAAGGTGCCCAAACTCTTGGCTGAAAGTTACTTCCGGGTTTGTTCATAGTGTGTTTACAGGTGAACTTTCCCTTGGAATTGGTGGCTGAGAAAAGTAGATTGTTTTTCCCAATGTGGAAAACAATGATCCTGGACCCTGTGCATCCATAGGCGCCTGGGTGTGTCTGCTCAGTGTGTGGAGCTGTCCACCCTCAGGGCCCTGTGGACAATGAGGGGACATTCAGTCCCCATGGAGGGGAGCTTTCCCCTGGGAATGGGGAGGAGGAGACAGAGCCCAGCAAAGCCCTGTGGTCCTAGGGGGCCGTGTGCACACCCAGGACACACCCCTGTGTGACCTCTGAGACTGGACCCTCCACTCTGAGTCAACACTGAGATCCTCCTGTGCTGAGGTGAGTATCAGTTGATGGATAATTTCAGTGCTGAGTACTATTCCATTGACTGATGTTCCCTAGTTTGCTTTTTTGTTAAATTAGAAGGACTTTGGGGGTAGTTTGTATCTTGTAACTCAAAGATGCTATGAATATTAGGATACATTTCTGTATGAACATAAAGATTTGTTCTTCTGGAGCAAACGCTCTTAGCCGAACCCCAGCAATACATGTTAAGGATATATTTAATTTAATAACAGTATGCAATTCACTTTGTGAAGAAGAATAACAAGAAATAGAGGGACGGGAAGAAGGAGAGGAGCCCAGTCAGTACCGATATGTCATCTGCAGACACACAGTGTCACCTCCTCACTTGTCTGCAGTGAGAATATAAAAAGTCAGAGCCACAGAGAAAAAGCGAGAATAGTCCTGGATGCAGCTGAGAGCTGAGAGGAAATCCCTGCTCCCAACAGGAAGCCCCTCCTTCCCCCTCACTCTGCACCTGCTCCTGGGCTGTTCTCTGTGGTTGGTGGGTCTGCAGCGCCTCCTGGTGTCCTGAGCATGCCCTGCAGCCCCGCCCTCCTGTCTCCCTCAGGAGGTTTGTGTCTGAGCTCACACTGACTTCTCCTCACTGTGTGTGTATCTCACACAATAATACAGGGCCGTGTCCTCGGTGGCCACCGAGCTCAGGTGCAGGGATAACTGGTTCTTGGACGTGTCTCTGGAGATGGAGGTGCGGCTCTTGAGGGACGGGCTGTAGTAAGTTCTGCCATCATGATATATGTGCCCATCCACTCCAGCCCCTTCCCTGGTTTCTGGCGAATCCAGTTCCAGGAGTTATAACTGGTTGTGATGGAGAATCCAGAGACAGTGCAGGTGAGGGAGAGGGTCTGTGAGGGCTTCACCAGTCCTGGGCCCGACTCCTGCAGCTGCACCTGGGACAGGACACCTGGGGACAAGGAACATCAGGCCCTGTCAGTCACGTGCAGTCACAACCACTCCACAGACCCCTGTCTGACCTCTGAGACCCTCACCTTGGGGCGCTGTCACCAGGCACAGGACAAGACCCAGTAGTCTCATCTTCTAGACCACAGCTCTGCCTTCCCCAGAGAACTCAGCCCTGTGTGAGGAGAGAGCTGTGAGCCTCCCCAGCCCAGGGGAGGATTTACCCTGGAGCTTGGGTAGAAATTTGCATGTGGGGCAGCCTGTTCCTTATAAGTGGAGGACTGAGGTATGGCTGCCTGGTCTGTCTGGAGCCTGTGTGGAGGCAAATGTTTTCTTGAACTCAATCACCATGTAAGTCATGGATAGTGGATCCCCTGGTTTCAGATACATAGTAGAATGTGGTCAAAGGTTGGCCTCACCTTTCTGAGCATAGGAAGAAATGATGGCCTAGACAGGTAGGTAACACTTTTCACTTCCCATGCATCGTTCAAACCTATTTAAAAGGGACTAGCATTTGTTCAGATAGTTTCTGAATCCCAGATCTCTAGTATACGCACTATTTACAAATTGTATATGATAATATCATACAAATAATGTCTACCTTTGTGCAAAAATAAAAATAAAGGACATCTACAATCAATATCTTATATCTTAATTCTATTTAAATATATATTTATTGATTTTATTTTTTAGATAGATTGGAAGGGAAAGGCGAAATAGAAACATCGATCGACTGCTTCCTGCACCCCCCTTTCTGGGGATCGAACCCGAAATCCTGCATGGGCCCTGACAGGGAGTGGAACTGTGGACCTTTTAGTACAGGGGAAGGCACTGAGTTCTCGGAGCCAAACCAGCCAGGCTCTTATATCTAAATTTATGATGTCACTTTGATCTCAGAAACTACCTCCCAAGCACAGGCAAGTGGAACATTCTTAATCAGTGTTGTTGGAAATGTTGTAGTTGAGTCTACAGCTTCCTGTGCAAACTCTTCCATTATGCACCCCATGGCCTATGGCAGAGACCCCGAACTAGTCACATCAGACAGAATCATGCTGCTACATGGAGAAGAGATAAGAAATGTGAGCAGATTATGCGTGTGTACTTCTCAGAATCATTCATATTGTGAAATGATTATGGTAGAAGGTTGACCTGTTTTCTCTGCCTAGTGTTCTCAGTGATGTCGGGGCCAGAGGGAGGTTAGTGAAGAGAATTCTTACCATAGATTTTCTCATAGGAAAGGAAGCTCCAACGCTGACAGGGCTCCTCAGTCCAGCCTCCCTCCCTCTGCCCCTGGGGATGGTCACTGTGGTCAGAGGTGCCGGCCTCTCCCACAAGACATATAATGTCCTTAATGTACAATGAACACATTCTCCCAGCAGGCATGTGATTTGGAAATATGTTCTGTCTGTGTAGGTGGTTTTTTTCATTCCTTTAATTAAACATTTGGTGGAAAATATTTTTAATTTTAACAATGTTCAATTCTTCACTCTTCCATTTAATGGGTCCTGTTTTTTATATTTTATGTAATAACTCACCAGCACATTGTCACTCTCCATTGCCTGTGGGAGGGGAAACCCTGATATGAATACAGTGAGCATGAACACAATGGAGATAAAGAGGGCTGGAATCTCTAATATCATTGATATATGTTTGCTGTGTACTTTGATCAGGAGACCAACATTCTACAGCATGAAGACCTGATTCATTTCAGAGATTATTAACCTTACTGGACTTTACACTGAGAAACTCCCCACAGTATGTAACATAGATAAATAGACTGCCACTGAGAAATTATATCATGTAGACATCAGGCAGACAAAGAAGGAACCTCAAAGGACATGAGGAAGATGCTGAGCAGAGATGACAGAGAGAGGAGACCAGAGGGTATTTCACGAGGATGAAAGTGACCAGGAGGACGAAGATGCAGAGAGGTCGTGAGAGGGAGACATGAGGAGATGAACTGGAGCTGACGTCCGGGAAAGTGAATGTCCCAGTGAGAGCCCTGCATGGAGCTGTGTGTGCAGGACTCACGTGGGACAGTGAGAGAGCGAGGCCCTGGCGAGAGTGGGGACCTGGGGGATGGACTCTCAGTGTGTGCAGACGATGACACCTGGGTGGAAGGAGGTGGGGTTTAAACCATGTTCTCCAGGGCAGGTGCTCAGATAACCACCTCTCAGGGGATGCTGGGAGCAGGACTGTGGGATAACGGTGAAATAAAGCTGTCAGGGAAAGGCAGACAGTGTCTGATTCCACCTACACTGGGGACTGAATTAGGTTTCCTTCCAGCAGAGTGTGGAGGAGCCCAGGCCTGGGGGTGGTGAAGTCTCTGGCAGGAGAAGGGATAGTGGAGGGTCGGCGGCCCCGGATTCCTGCACTGACGGAGAACAAAGACGGAGGCAGCTGGAGGAGACACTGTGTCAGGACACAGTCAGCCCTGGTCCTGGGCCCTGTGCATCCACAGGAGCCTGGGTGTGTCTGCTCAGTGTGTGGAGCCGTCCACCCTCAGGGCCCTGTGGACAATGAGGGGACATTCAGTCCCCACGGGGTGGAGCTTTCCCCTGGGAATGGGGAAGAGGAGACAGAGCCCAGCAAACCCCTGTGGTCCTAGGGGTCTGTGTGCACACCCAGGACACGCCCCTGTGTGATCTGTGAGCCTGGACCCTCCACTCTGAGTCATCATTGAGACCCTCCTGTGCTGAGGTGTGTATCAGTTGATGGTTATTTTCATTGCTGAGTAGTATTCCATTGATAGATGTTCCCTAGTTTTCTTATTTGTAAAATTAGAAGGACTTTTGGATTATTTTCAGCTTCTAACACACAGATGCTATAAATATTTACACATATTTTGTACAAATATAATGATTCCTTCTTCTGCATCAAACACTCTTTGTGGAATCTATGAGATATATATTAAGTGCATCTTAATTAATTAAGAGGCTGCGGTGCACTTTGAGAAGAAAGAATAACAGTACATAGAAGGACCTGGAGAAGGAGAGGAGCCCAGTCGCTGCTGATATGTCATCTGCATACACATAGTGTGACCTCCTCACCGGTCTGCAGTGAGGATATGAGAAGTTAGAGTCACAGAGAAAAAACGAGCATCGTCCTGGATGCAGCTGAGAGCTGAGAGGAAATCCCTGCTCCCAACAGGAAGCCCATCCTTCCCCCTCACTCTGCACCTGCTCCTGGGCTGTTTACAATGGTCCATTGACCTTGAGGGCCGGCTGGTGTCCTGAATGCCCCCTGGTGTCCTGAGCACACCTGCAGCCCTGCACTCCTGTCCCCCTCAGGAGGTGTTTGTCTGGGCTCACACTGGCTTTCTCTCAGTGTCTTACACAGTAATACATGGCCGTGTCCTCTGATTTCAGGTTGGTCATTTTAAGAGAGACTGTGCTCCTAGGGTTGTCCCTGGAGATTGTGAATCTTCCTTGAACGGATGGCACGTACCATTGATCTTTTCCTGTTGGTTTGCTCACTTCTGCCACCCACTCCAGCCCCTTTTCTGGAGCCTGGCGAACCCAGTGCATCTCATAATTAGTGAAGGTGAATTCAGAGGCTTTGCAGGAGACGCTCAGGGACCCCCCAGGCTGCACCAAGCCTCCCCCAGACTCCACCAGCTGGACTTGGCACAGGACACCTGCAGACAAAGGAACAGACTGAGAACTGCCCCTGCAGCGCGGTCCCACTGAGCCCGAACCCAGGAAGCACCTTTGACAGGATGAGAAGGGAGGCCCAAAGGAGAGCGGACCCCATGGTGTGGAAACAGGATGGGCTGACCCTGAGGCTCCTCTCCGGGATCTGCAGGGACAGGGGCTGGGCGAGTTTTCATGAGCAGGGCTGGGTCCTCATTTGCATGTCTTTCCCCCGTGGACCTGTCTGAGCTGCCCACCCGGGCTCCTCACTCCATGCCTTGCATTTGGGGAGGGCGGGGTACAGGATGCCTGGGCCTGGACCCAGGGGCACTCTGCTGGTCTGAACATTGTAGTGTTTGTCTGTGAACAGTGATAGACACCTAGACCAGGATGGAAGTGGGATATGTAAGGTTCTCCAGGCAGGTTGCACATAAACCCTCTCAGGACACGTCCTGGGACAAGATTGTGGAGACGACAGTGCCCCCTGGTGGTTGTTCTGAGCCACACAGGCTGACGACGCTGGGTCTGAACCAGCTTCCTGAGACAAGGCAGGGGTGTCTGCCACAGGGAAGTCCTTCCTGGCATTTTGAAACGGTGGCGCCCCAAATCCTGCTTCTTTCTTGTACACAGCTGAGCCTCTGAAAGGACACCTGGACCTCAGGGCTCCCACCTTGGGGAGAACCTGAGGAACATAACCCACCTCAGTGCCAGGGGCATAATGGGAGTCAACTGGAACCGGAACCTGACTCAGGGCATCACTGGGGGAAAATGCTACCTGGTTGCATGAATGAGGGATTAACCAAGACTGAGGACACACACAGGCGGTATGCTTGTTTCACCGGGTTCTGATTTTCTTTTTCTTCTTTTTTTTAATTTTGTTTTTGTTATAGATGTTTCTCCTCCCCCCCCCCATTTACACCTTCCTCCCCATCCCCCCCACCCCATCCCCAGCATTGTTGTCCATGTCCACCAGTTATGCGTACATTCATATAAGTTCTGTGGTTTATCTCTTCCCTCCCCCCCGTCTTCTGAGGGTTGTCAGTCTGTATGGGTTCTGATTTTCATTGTTATTTTTAGCCAGTTCAAATACTTTCTTCTAAAATAGCCACACATATTTCCTAGAGTCACGAAGACACTTTGTTGAGAGTGTGCAGAAGCACTGTCATTTATGTGTTGATTTTGTACCTGACATCTTTCATGAATTCACTTTCTGGTTATATCAGTCTCATGGTGCTGTTTTTAGGGTTTTCTATATGTTGGGTCAGATCATATGTACAGAGATAAAGAGAAACATTTTAACTTGCTTGTTTCAGATTTAGAAAATTAAAAAAATTTTTTTGCCTTAATTATTCTCAAAAAATTTTCCCGTTCTTTTGAATACAAGTAGTCACAGGGGCGCCCTTGTGTTGGTCCTGATGTTAGAAGAGTAGTTTTGAAATTTTCTCTGTGCAGCATGATGTCACTTGTTGGCTAGTCTGATGCAGCCTTTGATATGTCGATGTACATCTTTCTGTAAATACTTTGTTAAGAATTGTAATCATTAAGCCATTTCCAGTTATTAAATGCTCTCTTCCTGCATCTATTTATGTGATTGTATCATTTATCCTTCATTCTGTGAGTGAGGTGTAGTACATTTAGTGGTTTACAAACATTGAACCATTCTTGCATTCTGGGTTGATGCCCTACTTTATGCTGGTTAATGATCCGATATCCCATGGTTCAAATATCCATTCAATGTGCTGTTAAGTTTCCTAGTACATTGTGAGGGTTTTTGCTTTTACATTCATCAAGGATATTGACCTCTCATTTTTATGTCCCTACTTGGCTTTCATATGAGTGTCATGGTCACCTCAGTACATTTGTTTGGAAGTGTATCCTCTTCTTTTACTTTTGGAAGAGTTCAAGAGGGATTGATTAAAAAGTTATATGTTCTACCCAGGCCAGTGTGTCTCACTGGATGGAGCATCGTCCCATGGACTGAGAGGTCCTGGTTTGATTCCTGGTCAGGGCACATGCCAGGGTTGTGGGCTCGATCCCCAGTAGAGGGCGTGCAAGAGGCAGCCGGGTGATTTCTCTCTCTCACATGGACCTTTCTGTTTCTCTCTCCCTTCTTCTCTCTCTAAAATAAATGAATAAATAACAATACAATGTTATAAATTATTGTTCTAGCTGGACTAGCTCAGTGATTAGAGTGTTCACCTGAGGACTGAAGTGGCACAGGTTAGGTTTCTGGTCCTGGGCACGTTCCTGAGAGGAAGGTTCAACCCTAACCCCGTTCAGGGTCGTGTTAGAGGCAACCACTTGAATTGTCTCTCTCACATTTATGTTTCTCTCTCTTTCTTGTTCTCTCTCTGTTCCTTCAACTCCACCTAAAATCAATGGAAAAATAACCTTGGATGAGGATTAATAGCAAGAACAAAAAGTTATAAATTCTTCTTTAAAGGTTCAGTAGAATTCACCTTTAAGTCCATTTAGTTTGGGCTTTTCTTTGTTGACAAGTTTTCACTGGTACCTCAATTATATTTTCAAATTCATAACAATCCTGCAAAGATCAAATTCCTAATATGAGCACCTACCAAGTGGACAGAGAAATACAACTGTTGATATTCCCAGGGTTTTGTCAGTGTGAAAATTACAGTTGTGTCCAGACCACATATTTATTTTATATGACATTCAAGAGAATGAAATAAATCCGTATTATCCTATGTAGAATAGATAAGGTTTCTCAGTCCTGAGAATGCCCCTCCTGACCTCCAGCTGCAGGAGCACAAGGAACAGGCCCCAGCCGCTGCTCTCTGAAATCCCCTGGTTTGTGCTGAAGACACAGCTGTGCACGACTCCCAGACCCTGGTTGACTCGACAGTGACACTGAGGCAGGGACATTGCTGGGAGATGCAAGTGTTGTTTGTTTGGCTCAGGAATTTCCTTGGTGCTTCCTGAAATGCCGGGAGCTTTAGGAAATCTCCACATTTCCTGGACAGACTCAGACTGAGTGCTGACACAGTAACGAAGCTCAAAATCTCCTCCACGTATTTTCTTCTCCGAGTACAATTGCCGCCTCTGGTGCATGTGAGAATGATGCTTATAGTATGATAAAACTTTTAAAAGAGAATCGTCAGTGATTGACACAGAATCATAGGTCTACAGAGACTATTGGAGAAAATGTTATATGGAGAGGAATCCAAGACTGTCAAAGGAAACAGCCATAAACACCACCTGCACCTGCTCCTGGGCTGCAACACAGAGTGTGTGGGTCTTTAGCGCCCCCTGGTGTCCTGAGCGCCCCCTGCAGCCCCGCCCTCGGGAATCCCTCAGGAGGTTTGGGTCTGGGCTCACACTGACTTCCTCTCACTGTGTCTCACACAGTAATACAGGGCCGTGTCCTCAGCTCTCAGGCTGTTCATTTGCAGATATAGGGTGTTCTTGGCATTGTCTCGGGTGATGGTCCATCGGCCTTTCACTGAATTGGCATCGTTTGTGATACTACTGTCAGAATTGATTTCACCAACCCACTCCAGCCCCTTCCCTGGAGCCTGGCGGACCCAGACCATCCAGTAGCTACTGAAGGTGAATCCAGAGGCTGTACAGGAGAGTCTCAGAGATCCCCCAGGCTGCACCAAGGATCCCCCAGACTCCACCAGCTGCACCTCACACTGGACACCTGCAGACACAAAGACGTCCTGGTCAGGACACTGTCACACGTCCACTGTTTCTCTTTCTCATCCACTCTCACACTCAGTATCTCTTGTTCTCCACAAATTACCTCTTAAAATAGCCACAAGGAAAACCCAGACGAGCCCAAACTCCATGGTGAGTGCTCTGTGTTCAGTCCTGTTCAGGGAATGGGGTCACCTGGAGATCCTCAGTCTGGGCTCCTGTCCCAGAGCTGCAGGGTCAGGGCTGGGCTGGATTTTATGGGCAGAGGGGGCCCTATTTGCATGTCCTCCTACTATATAGGGGGCTCTGGGGTTGGAGACCTGCAGAGAGGGCAGTGCCTCAGAGCAGCTGTGAGTGTCCTGGAGGAGAATCATGGTCATGACAACATATCAATGATTAAATAACAATCATAAGGATGAGTGGGGCACATCTTGTGTTCACATCTGATAACAGTTAGCCTATCATCTGGCCTGTGCTCCTCCCCACTGATCCCCTCAGCTCCACTGACCCAACTCCAGGGCAGAACATGACCAGCCCATGAGGGTGGAGACCCCTTGAATATCAGGAGAGCATGAATGAAGGGCTGTATTCTAGTGTTACCCACACATGAGGGATGGGGACAAGCAGACACATGGAAAGAGACCACAGGCTGCAGATCTTGCAAGAGTGGATGTCATCGACACTGTGTGTTGGTGGCCTTGGCCCTGAGTGTCTCTGGCGTCCTGACTTTCAAGGAGACAAAGAAGACAGAGTGTTGAGAAGACGCTTCTCTATCCCAGGGACTCAGAGACCCTGAGAAGTCAGGGAGATTCATGGAGCTGATGGAGAGGCTGTGGGTTTCCAGCACCCAACAGGCCATGTTCAGAGGCTCTGTCTGCATAGACAGTAATGAAAACCTTAAAGAAGGTGATGTAATGGAACAATTAGTGAAGTAATTGTGGATGATGATACATATGATCAGTGAGGCGGCTGTTGTCTGAGTCATGCTGGGAACCTTGGTATATTATGTACAAAGGGAATTTGTCCTATTTGAGTCATTAGGCGACCTTGAGATCCAAATATTTTCCATGGTCATATAGACAGGTCCTCCTAACGTAAATGTTTATATCAGAGGGAGGCAGAGGGAGGTTAGGCTCCAGGAGGACAAGAACACACTGTGACCTCTGAGGTCAGGGACCTATTCCTGGCTGTGGAGATGGAGGAAGAGGCCATGGGACCAGAGATGCAGTTCTAGCAGCTGGAAAAATAGGAAACAGGATCCCCTGTCTGCGATCGTTCAGGCAGCTGTAACAAAATGCCTGGGCTGGGGAGGTGATATAAAACACACATTTGTGTCCCACAGATCTGGAGGCTGGAAGTCCTCAGTCAAGGTCCCAGCAAGGTGCCTTCTGGAGAGGGACGTCCTCCTGGTTCTGGTCTGACAGCCTCTTGCTGGGTCTTCATGTGGTGGAGGAACCAGCAGGACCTCTGGGCTCCATCAGAAAGGCACGATCCCATCAGGAGGAACCCTCATAACCTAAACATCTCCCAGGTACCCCACCTCCCAACACCATCCTCTTTGGGGATGAGGATTTCAACATGTGAACTTGGGGAGAACAGGTGTTCAGACCACAGCACCGTCCTGGAGCCTCTGCAGGAGGGTGGTCCTGCCTCCCCCTGACCTCAGTCCAGTGAGGTAGATTCATGCTCTGACCTCCAGACTGTGAGGGAATGACCGTGTGCAGACTGAAGCCCAGGTGTGTGGTGATGTGACCGGTTGTCCTAGGAACGCACAGGCTGGACGTGGTCTCCCATTATCAAGGGTGTCCCCACGCTGTTCCTGCTGCATGATGACCTCAGTGCTGGCCCAGGGACAGGGACACCGCAGGGCTGGGGATCCGAGGAGGAGTCTCCTTGGTGTGTCCCTCTGAAGGGAGGCCTGTGAGACGCTGTGCTGACCCAGCCTGTGCTTGAACCTGGTTCCCCTGCCAACCCACGGCTTCCCCACCCGGTGAGCTGACTGTGCTGCCCAAATGTCCTGGGTGTGGTGCTCGGCCAGAGACAGGGCCACGGAAATTCATCCTTGACTGTCTCACTGGTCCTGTTCCTCAAGCCCAGTGCTATGTTTCAGAGAGAGGGGAACGTCCTAGAACCTGTGAGGGAGACACTCCTGTCTAGACCCCCAAGTCAGACACCAGCCAGGTGTTCCCAGGTGATGCCTCAATGAACATGCCTCATTCAGAGAACAATGTGCCCTGGAAAATAACGATGAAGAACAAGGTCCTTTCAGGAACACCTTCCCTGCCAATTCCTTGCAGTGCATTTGACCCCTGTGACCTTTCCCTGAATCACTGACTCAACCGTGACAGCATCGCTCCTGGTCTCAGGGCCTGACTGTGTGAGGAGTCAGCAGGCTCCTGGCCCTGCATCTCCTCCCCCAGCACAGCCGCCCTGTCCCTCAGGGATGGGACCCTCCCAGGATGGGGTCCTCACACTGTGTCTCGCACAGTCATGCCTGGCCGTGTCCTCAGACTTCAGGCCATTGGTCTGCAGATAGGCTGTGCTGACCGAGGTGTCCATGGAGGAGAAAGATCCTTCTGAGCAGCCTGGGCACACGTGGGCTTCCCAGTGTTTGTGCTAAACCAGCTCACACACCACAGGCCCTGTCCTGGGGCAGGTCGCACCCGGTGCATGTGGTAGCTGGTGAAGGTGGACCCAGAAGCCTTGCAGGAGACCCTCCCTGAGGCCCAGGCTTCCTCCCTCAGCCCCAGAATGCACCAGCTGACCCTGGGGTTTGGACACCTGTGGAGAGGAGACAGGAGTGGGTGGCAATCCCCCTGACTGTCCCTGGTTCCCTCCTCAGACCTTACCTGTAGCCACTGCCACCAAGAGGAGGGTTCTCCAGCTCCAGTCCATGGTGAGGGGCTGAGCTGTGGGCACTTCTGTAGGGAGGGTGTGGCTGTGGGTGAGGCTCTCAGGACACAGACTTATCCATATTTAACCTGGCCTCCCTCATCTCATTTGCATATACATGAGGCAGGGTATTTCATAGCTGAGGCTGGACCCCACCTGAGAGGTGATAAAGGGCACAAGGACCATGCTCAGTGGGAGTCTGAGGGTCCACATCCCCATCCTGTAAGGAGGACATGTGTCCCCTGCCAGGTCCCTGAGCTCTGTGCACACTGAGCTCCTCCCATCCCCCAAGCCCTGGTGACAACGAGGAAACACTCAGTCCCCAGGAGTGGAACTTTCCACCTGTCAACGGGGGAGGAGAGACAAAAGCCCAGCAAACCAGAAAACTCCGCCTGTGTCACTCCTGAGACTGGCTTCCTCCACACTGAAAATCACAGATCCTCCTGGGTTGAGGAGTGGATGATGGTTATTTTTATTGCTGAGTAGTATTCCATTACGGATGTTCCCTAGTTTGCTTATTTGTAAAATTAAAGGATTTTTGCGTTTTAGTTGCTGTTGAAACAAATACAGAAGCTGTATATATTTTGATATATATATTTTTATGAGCATAAAGATTTGGTCTTTTGGATCTAACACTGCAAGTGGAAACGCTGAGATACATATTAAGTGTATTTTTAATTAAATAGGAAACTGCAATTCACTTTGAGAAGAAAGAACAACAGTACACAGAGGGACCTGGAGAAGGAAGGAGCCCAGTCACTGTGGATATGTCATCTGCACACAGTGTCACCTCCTCTCTTGTCCGGAGTGAGAATATGAGAAGTTAGAGCCACAGAGAAAAAGTGAGAATCGTCCTTGGTGCAGCTGAGAGCTGAGAGGAAATCCCTGCTCCCAACAGGAAGCCCCTCCTTCCCCCCTCATTCTGCACCTGCTCGTGGGTTGTTCTCTGTGGTCCGTGTGTCCTGAGCGCCCCCTGAAGCCCCGCCCTCCTGTCCCCTCAGGAGGTTTGTGTCTGGGCTCACACTGACTTCCCCTCTCTGTGTGTCTCGCACAGTAATACACGGCCGTGTCCTCGGTGGTCACGGATCTCAACTGCAGGGAGACCTGGTTCTTGGACGTGTCTCTGGAGATCGTGGTGCGGCTCTTGAGGGACGGGCTGTAGTAAGTGTTGCCACTATTACATATCTCTCAGATCCACTCCAGCCCCTTCCCTGGTTTCCGGCGGGTCCAATGCCAGCAGTAACCACTGGTTGTGATGGAGACTTTATAGTCAGCACAGGTAATGGAGAGGGTCTGCGAGGGCTTCATCAGTCCTGGGCCCCACTGCTTCAGCTGATTCTGGGACAGGGCACCTGGGGACAAGGAGCATCAGGTCCTGTCAGTCACGTGCAGTCACAACCACCCCATGGACCCTGTCTGACCTCTGAGACCCTCACCTTGGGGGGCTATCACCAGGCACAGGAGAAGACCCAGCAGCCTCATCTTCTTCTAGACCACGGCTCTGCCTTCCCCAGAAACCTCAGCCCTGTGTGAGGAGAGAGCTGTGAGCCTCCCCAGCCCAGGGGAGGATTTACCCTGGAGCTTGTGGAGAAATTTGTATGTGGGGCAGCTTTTCCCTTATAAGTGGATGACTGAGGTCAGGCTTCCCTGGTCCTTCTGGGGCCCTGTGGGTGCATCTCCTCCCTTGCACTCACTCAGCATATAAGTCAGGGATGTGGAATCACCTGGTGTGTGAGACACATTGGAATGAGGTCCGAGGGCGGCCTCACTTTTCTGAGCATAAGAGAAACGATGGACTCGATGAGCAGTCACACTGTTAACTTCTCAGGCATCTTTCAAACAGACTCAGAAGGGACAAGCATTTCCCAGAGAGATTCTGGAATATTCACAATTTTGTAAATATTTCATCATTATTTCATACAAATAAGTTATACGGTCATGGAAAACAACTAATATATGAAACACAGCCATTTTCAATATTTTGTATCTTAATTTATTACATTACTCTGATCTGAGAAGCCCCCTCCCAAGCACAGAGCGGTGGGCATTCCTGATCCTGATGTTGGAAGATTTGTTGTTGTGTCTACAGCTCCTTGTACAAACTCTTCCCTTATGAAAGCTCATGGCACGTTGCAGAGACCCCAAACTAGTTACATCAGAAATGATCATGGTTTCCCTGGTCTGTTTGGCTCAGAGATTTGAGCATCAGCCCACGGATCAAGGTTCTAGGGTTTGACTCCTGGTCAAGGGCCTTACCTGGGTTGAGGTTCAATCCCTGTCCAGTTCAGGTTTTGAGGGAGGCAACAAGTCGTTGTGTCTCCCTCACATTGCTCGCTCTCTTCTCTCTCTCTCTCTCTCTGTCTCTCTCTCTCTCTGTCTCTCTCTCCCTCCCTCTAAAATCAATAAACATATCCTCAGGTAAGAATTAAATAAATAAATAAGTATATTAGGTGTAAGATTTATTTAATGACACAATCTCTGCTCCCCTCCCCCCACACACATTGTAATGATTTTCATTGTAATGGATCCCAGTCTTTCCTTCTCCCCTGTACCTAGCCCTGCACATAGCACTTGGCATTGACCCAACTCTGACCATCACCTAGTGTGTGACCTTCCTTCACAAACAGAACAGACCCAACATGACTGATGTGCAGACAGGGCTGGGCCTGCACCTGTGGTTCCTGTTCTTCCAGCACCTGGATCCTGCAGATGCCGCGGTGAGAGGGTCCTGGTTTGTCCTGGGGAGGGTCAGACCCAGGAGCCCCTGTCCAGTCAGTGCAGCCAACACTGACCGACATGTGGGGAGCATCTCACCGACCCCCACCTCAGCAGTGCCCATTCTCAGAGCTCACACCCCTGAGGGCAGGACCATGGGGGACGCCGGACTGATGTCTCCCCAGCAGCAGAAGCAGGAGTTCATGCAGCAACAGGGGCCCTGAGAAGTGGGCCTGGGCAGTCAGATCATGTGGCACAGGGACGGGGATGTTTTCCACTTTGCACCCTGGAGTCCTGACTGCCCCCTGAGGTCTTGACCATCCCATGGAGTCCTGAGCACACCCTGTACCCTAGCCTTTTCTCTTTGCCCAGGAGGTGGGTGTCTGGGCTCACACTGACTTTATTTCTCAGAGTCTCACACAGTAATACATGGAGCTGTCTTTTTGCAGAGAAGTAATGCTTTTGCAGAGTCATCCCTTTAAAATGCTTTTGCAGAGTCATCCCTTTAGAAGCAGAATCAGCCTTTCACAGATGCAGCATATTCTGTCATGTGACCTTAGATTCCTTCTAATGACATGTACCCACTCCAGTCTGTCTTTTCTTTTTTTTTTTTTTTTGAGACTGTAAGATTTAGTTTGTATCAAGTCGGTGAACATAAATCTAGGACCTTTACAGGAGAACCTCAACGACCCCCAGGACAGGAACAGCTGGAAGGTCACAGGCCAGTCCTGGGGCATCCTGCCTGAGAATGAGGCTCATCGGAGCTCAGAGAGTGATGCTCGCCCAGCCCACCAGCAGCCCTGTGACCTCGTGTGCACATGAGGCTGAGAAGTACCTGGACCAGCAGGAGCGGAGAGATGCTCCTCCAGGAGGACAGCAGGTGCAGACCCGTCACCAGGGAGGGAACACAACAAGGAGACACTGGAGAACTGAAGTCTGCAGAGCGCATAGGAGAACACAGCTACACAATGGTCTCCATGGCAACAAGCACCTCCAGAAGCGGCCCTGACTGATTCACAGTGATGTCCCAGTGAAGGACACCTGGGAGGGAGAGGAGGATGTTCTCCCAGCAAAGTTAATTTGTTACAAGTAAGAAATATGACACACGGCACAATGGAACCAAACACCTGTAGCTACTGCCCTTCTAACAGGTGTGGTTGCACCAGGAACTGTGGGGATCACCAAGAACAAGACAAGGCCCTAAGGGTGAGCCTGTCAGGTGTCATTCACGTGGGAATCAGACAATAGATTGTCAGACACTGAGTTTAATCCACTCTGATTACTCTGTGAGAACCTTAATCAGAATGAGAGGCAGACCTTGGGGTCATGAACCAACTGCAGCTGAGAGGTGGAAACTCAGAGAATCCAGGGAGATGGAGACACTGACAACACACAGACCCAGAGATGAACAGGCAATCAACAGGCTCCTGAGGAGATGCCTGATCATCAGGACCTGCACGTCCAACCCCACAGGAATCTCCTCACAGCTGCAGGATGGCTGTTCTAGGAGGAAACACACTGAAGGAGAACAGACCAGTGTTGGTGAGCGTGGGGAGAGAGGGACCCTTGCACTCTCTCGGTGGGAAGGTGAGATCCTGAAGCCACATGGAAACAGTGTGTTGGTTCCTCCAAAATGAGAGTAGAAACCCTGTGTGATTGAGCAGTGAGCTCCCAGGTGTTCATGGAATAATAAGCCCAGGACTCTGGAGAGGTGTTGCACGGCCCTGTTCATTGCAGCCGTGTTCAGTGTAGTCAAGACCTAGAAACACTGCTGTCCATCAGTGGGTGAGTGGACAAACATGTGCAATATTCTCACGACGGATATTACTCAGCCTTAAGTCACAGGGAAACCCTGCACAATCCCCAGCCTTGAGGACACTAGAGGACACTGTGCTCTGGGAAATAAAGCCGTCAGGGGAAGGCAGATAGTGTCTGATTCCACCTACACTGGGGACTGAATTATGTTTCCTTCCAGCAGAGTGTGGAGGAGCCCAGGCCTGGGTGTGGTGAAGGCTCTGGCAGGAGACGGGATAGTGGAGGGTTTGCGGCCCTGGAGTCCTGAGCTGACGGAGAACAAAGACGGAGGCAGCTGGAGGAGACACTGTGTCAGGACACAGTCAGCCCGGGTCCTGGGCCCTGTGCATCCACAGGAGCCTGGGTGTGTCTGCTCAGTGTGTGGAGCCGTCCACCCTCAGGGCCTGTGGACAATGAGGAAACATTCAGTCCCCACGGAGGGGAGCTTTCCCCTGGTAATGGGGAGAAGGAGACAGAGCTCAGTTAAGCCCTGTGGTCCTAGGGGGCTGTGTGCACACCCAGGACACGCCCCTGTGTGATCTCTGAGCCTGTATCCTCCACTCTGAGTCATCACTGAGATCCTCCTGTGTTGAGGTATGTATCAGCTGATGGATATTTTCAGTGCTGAGTAGTATTCCATTGACTGATGTTCCCTAGTTTGCTTATTTGAAAAATTAGAAGAGCATTTGGGTTATTGTAGCTTCTAACTCAAAGACGCTGTGAATATTTGGATACATGTTTGTATGAACATAAAGATTGGTTCTTCTGGAGCAAACACTCCTAGTGGAACCGCTGAAATACATGTTAAGCATATATTTATTTTAATAACAGTATGCATTTCACTTTGTGAAGAAGAACAACAGGACATAGAGAAACCAGGAGGAGGGGAGCCCAGTCACTGCCTATATGTCATCTGCACACACAGTGTCACTTCCTCACTTGTCTGCAGTGAGAATAGGAGAAGTTAGAGCCACAGAGAAAAAGCTAGGATCATCCAGGATGCAGCTGAGAGCTGAGAGGAAATCCTTGCTCCCAACAGGAAGGCCCTCCTTCCCCCCACACTCTGCACCTGCTCCTGGGCTCTTCTGTGGTTGGTGGGCCTTGGGCGCCCCCTGGCGTCCTGAGCATGCCCTGCAGGCCGCCCTCCTGTCCCCTCAGGAGGTTTGTGTCTGGGCTCACACTGACTTCCCCTCACTGTGTCTCTCGCACAGTAATACACGGCCGTGTCCTCGGCTCTCAGGCTGTTCATCTGCAGAGTGGCAATGCTTTTGGAATCATCTCTTGAGATGGTGAATCTGCCTCTCACAGATGCAGCATATTCTGTTGTGTGACTTCTGGCTGCATCTCTGATGAAACCGATCCACTGTGGTCTCTTTCCTGGAGCCTGGCGGATCCAGTTTATATAATAGTCACTGAACGTGAATCCAGAGCCTTTGCAGGTGAGTTTCAGAGACCCCCCAGGCTGTCTCAGGTCCCCTCCAGTCTCCACCAGCTGCACCGCACATTGGACACCTGCAGACAACAGACATAGTCATTAGGAGAGGACACACACACACACACACACACACACACACACACACACGTCCCCACGTCTCCGTGATGCTACCATGTAAGAGCGTCCAAGCGAGAGCCCAGCTCAGCCCAAACTTCATGGTGCTTCCTCGGGGTTGCTACCAGCAGTGAATGGAAAGTGCAGCGTCCCTGGGGTGGGGCTGCTCTCCCAGAGGTGCAGGGACAGGGCTGGGCTAGTTTATCAGCACCAGGAGCTCCCCATTTGCATGGGCTCCTCCTCTTAAAGTCAGGGAGGTGGAGTTTCTGTTGCGGGACCGCTGGACCCACAGAGACAAGCCCCCTCCTTGTGAGTGTGGAGACTTTTATAAGGGGCTGGGTGGTGTGTGTGCTGTAGAGAAATTGTTGTTGATAAACTCCACCAGCCGTCAGTCAGACAGAAGTGAATCCACAGTGATACCCACATCCACAGAGGGCCATGATATTCCAGCTCAGTGTGGAGTCTTTCTGTGTCCTCGTCCACGTGTGGGTGCACAGAGAGAGGGTCATCACCTTGTGGCTCCCCAGGGCTGGAGGGCATGGGGCACTGCCAGGGCTGCTCTATTGTGCTTTCCAGGTGTCACCACGGCCCAGTGCCCTTTTGTGCCCAGATTCCATCAGCGAGAGGATAAGAGTGGAAGGGAGGAACCTACAGTGACTGAGCGTTTTAACCACCCGAGGTACTCTCTGCGCTGACTTTTCACTCTCCTCCCCCAATGACTACCCACATTTTATTAATATATCAAGGACTGAGGGGCACATATCACATGAGTTATTATTCATCTCTCTGTAGGATCCGCTAGAAGTCAAGGACCACACAGTCATTATTACTTACAGTCTCTGTGATGCTTGAGAAAATGACATCCTCAAGAGAAAATGACAACCCTGAGTCTGCCCTACAGCCCCCTTGGGTGAGGTCTTCCCGAGTGGCTTTGAGTCCACGACTTCCAGAGCCCATCGGCCGTGTCCCTGTGACTTGCAGGCTGGGAGGACCCTGCATTTACGGAGTGCACCCCCAGTAAGCCTCCACCGCGCTGCGTCCTGGTGTGGAGCACACTGAAAGGGCCCATGATTGAACCATGTCTCGGCTGCCTTTCCCCCACTCTGTGTGAGCGCCGCCCATGTGTGCAGCAGGAACCATTAGAGAAGGGCTGCCCTTGAGCGTCACTGAAGGACAGTCGTGGTGAACTTTCAGCAGAAACACAGCAGTGAAACTCCAGGGGGTCACTCTGGTGGTCATGTGACAGGACAATCTCAGTCGTTCTGGGAGCTGTAACCAAGTTCCACAGACTGGAGGGTTCACACACAACACAAGTTTATTTGTCCAGATCTGGAGGCTGGGAAATGCCATACTAGAAGCAGACAGATTTGATGTTGCTGACATCCCGCTTCCTAGACGCTGACTTTTCTCTGTATCTCAGAGGGCGGATGGAGCAAGGAAGCTCCCTCTGTCCTCTTTATAAGGTCACTAACCCCACTCATGAGAACCCCACCCTCATGACCTATGCTTCCCCCAGGCCCCACCTCCTGACACCATCACGCTGGGCATTAGGATGTAAAGTGAACTGTTTGAGGGGCTCACACAAGGTGCCCATAGCAGCAGGTAAAGACTCACTTCATTACCCCACCCCTTGGAGGGCTGCTCCAGTCCAGCTCCCCAGTCTCAGGATCCTCCTCACCCTGAGGGAGTCCCTCTTCTGTGGAGGCAGAAAGCTGACCCTGGTCCTTCATGGCAAGCTGGTGACCTTGCAGATGGACAGGCTCCACCCTTGACCTTGAACTGAGGCCTCTGTGTCATTCTGCTATTATTTTCCTGTCCGTGTGTTCACGTGATCATCACTCTCATGTTCTAAGACCCAGAACTGCTCTCTGCCCACAATGGTCGGGAGCCCCTTGTTTTCACTCATGTTTTATGGGTGTGACATGGACGAAGTAGTCAGGCTCTGCTTGTGATGCTTGAGGTTGACATGGTAAGGTTCATCCCTCTCTCTTCCCCTGCGCTCTTGGGGAATCTGAAGAGATAGTCGGATTGTTCCTTCTGCCCTTCAGGCAGGACATGGGAACCAGACAGGCTCCCTATGAACAGGACCATCCCGGTCCCCACCACTGAGTCACAATAAAACCTCGACCAGTGTCTTTACCTGGTGTGCTTCAACCATTTCTGATTTCCTGAAAGGACTGTACTGCTCCCAATAGTCACCTTCATGAAGTAATCAACCTTTTCATAGTCCCTCTGTTTGTGACACCATCAGCCTGGACATCCATTGCAAGGTGGGATGGGTCCCTGGACCTCGGCATGGTGTCAGGTGCACTTGGTTCTATGAGCATGCTGTCAAGTCAATGTCCATCACCACCATGGGTCTTTATTCTCTAGCTTTGGGGTCACACACCTCTGGTGCTCACTGTCCACACACATGTGTCCTGCTGCTGGCTGGCTGGGACTCTGAGCTGTGGGTATTGAGCTATATTGTTGAGTAGGCAGAACTCTTGTTATATTTAGCAAACGAGGGTCAGAAAATTTGATGGTTTATTGTAATTTGGCACAGGAGAGTCTGCAAGAGAATCTCTGTCTTTCATCCACGTGAGAAACTTGTGTCTTTTTACAACAGTTTTCTAATTCTGAGATGTTAGAGGTAAGCGCAGAATACGGAACCCAGAGAGGTTCCCTGAGGGAAAGTGACGTGAAGAGGAAACCACACAGGAAACCAGCCCAAACCTCCAACTGCACCTGCTCCTGGGTGGTCCTTGTGTTCAGGAACCTGTGCGCCCCCTGGTGGTCGCAGCCTCTCCCGCAGGGAGGTTTGTGTCTGGGCTCACACTGACTTCCCCTCACTGTGTCTCTGGCACAGTAATACACGGCCGTGTCCTCGGCTCTCAGGCTGTTCATTTGCAGATACAGCGTGTTTTTGGAGTTGTCTCTGGAGATAGTGAATCGGCCCTTCACAGAGGCTGCATAGTATGTGGTACCTCCACTACTACTAATGACTGAGACCCACTCCAGCCCCTTTCCTGGAGCCTGGCGGACCCAGTCCATCCAGTAGTCATTGAAGGTGAATCCAGAGGCTGCACAGGAGAGTCTCAGAGACCCCCCAGGCTGCACCACGCCTCCCCCAGACTCCACCAGCTGCACCTCACACTGGACACCTGCAAACACAAAGACGTCCTGGTCAGGACACTGTCACACGTCCACTGTTTCTCTCTCTCATCCACTCTCACACTCAGTGTCTCTTGTTCTCCACAAATTACCTCTTAAAATAGCAACAAGGAAAACCCAGCTGAGCACAAACTCCATGGTGAGTGCTCTGTGTTCAGTCCTGATCAGGGAATGAGGTCACCTGGGGATCCTCGGTCTGGGCTCCTGTCCCAGAGCTGCAGGGTCAGGGATGGGCTGGATTTTATGGGCAGAGGGGGCCCTATTTGCATGTCCTCCTACTATATAGGGAGTTCTGTGGTTGGAGACCTGCAGAGAGGGCAGTGCCTCAGTGCAGGTGCGAGTGTCCTGGGGGAGAATCGTGGTCATGGTAACATTTCAATAATGAAATGGAGTCATAATAGGTAGGGGCATGTCCAAGAGTCCAAACCTGGTAACAATGAGCTCAGATACTGGGGTGAGCACCTAAACACTGTCCCCTAATTCTCCCTGAACCTACTCCAGGGCAGAGTGAGACCTGCCTAGTGAGGGTGCAGACCCCTTGAATATAATGGGAACATGAATGAACATCTGTATCTGGGGTTATCCAGAAGTCATGCCTGGGGACAATCCGACATGTGAAAAGAGACCACAGGCTGCAGATCTTGTAAGAGTGGACGTCATGTTCACGGTGTGTTGGTGACCTTGACCCTGGGTGTCTCTGGCTTCCTGACTTCAAGTAGACAAAGAAGACCGAGTGTTGAGTAGATGCTTCTCTATCCCTGGGACTCAGATATACTGAGAAGTCAGGGAAATTCATGGAGCTGATGGAGAGGCTGTGGGTTTCCAACACCTAGAAGTCCATGTTCAGAGGGTCTGTCTGCATAGACAGTAATGAAAACCTTAAAGAAGTTGTTATAATAGAACAATTAGTGAGATACATGTTAGTCAGAATACCTGTGATTAGCGAGAAGGCTCATATTTATGGTTAATCACTCATTTATGAAGCAGAGGCTTTTGCCGTTTAAAATCACAAAGGAAGCCACGGTGATATGAGTTGAACTGATCACACGGGCTGGTCCATCTTACCATGTTATTACTATTATGAGAGTTTATTGTACAAAGAAACAGCTCTGTGTTTCCACAGCGTTTAGATAACAGTGTGTCGTGTCCTCATGTAATACACGTGTTCACAGAGCATGGAGATAAAGCCTGGACAGTAGACGAGCCCGGAACCCACCTCCTCCTGGGGGACGTGAGCTCAGTGGGTCCTGAGCTCCCCAGGTCCTGAGAGCACATTTTCCTTCAAAGCCCACAGAGGACCAGAGACTCCTCATCGCCTTCCCCTCATCCAGCCTGGGTGTCGGGTCCCTTCCCGCAGGAGCCCTATGGACCCTGCTGTTCACAGGACGTCCCCTCCTCGTTCTCTCTGTCCACAGACCCCGCCCTCCGCTCCTTGGCTGTGAACCCACCGGGGTCTCTGCTGCACCACAAGGTAGCCTGTGTCCCTCTCCTGTGGCGATGCCCCCACTGCAAGAGCCTTGAACAAACCTTCCTTTAAAATTAGCAACTGTCGACTTCCGGTCAAGTTAGCGGCGTAGGTGGACATGGATCACGTCCTCCCACAACCACATCAAAGTTACAACTAAATCACAGAATAACCATCACTGAAAGACCGCCTGAAGTCAAGCTGAATGGAAGCCCTGCAACTAGGAAATTAAAGACGAAGCCGACTGGAGACGGCATACCGCCCTCTGGGTCCCTCCATGTCGCCTCAAAGGAAATGGGATCCTGCAGCCGGGGGCGCGCGGAAGCTGAGAGACCCCCCCACCACGGAGGAAGCCGGCAGCACACCGGAGAACTGAGCAAACTGAATAAGGGGACTGACCCAGAGCCATGGAGGTGGAGTACGGGATGACGGGCCTCAGAGCAAGGGGAGAGGCGGGGGTGAGATGGATCACAGAGCCTATGTGCATGGGTGCATAACCAGCGGACATGGCCAACAGGGATGGGACGCTGAGAAGGGGAGGGGGAGGAGGGCGTCAATGGGGGAAAAAAGGAGAAACATCTGTAACTAAAACAAATAAATAATAATAAACAAAACAAAACAAAGAAAATTCAAGTAAAAATAAAAAGGAAATAACATTAAAAAAAATTTAGCAACTGTCAGAGAACCTACCAGCAGGATGGAAGTGGGATATTTAAGGTTCTCCAGGCAGGTTGCACATAAACCCACTCAGGACACGTCCTGGGACAGGATTGTGGAGACGACAGTGCCCCCTGGTGGTTTTTCTGAGCCACATAGGCGGACCACGCTGGGTCTGAACCAGCTTCCCGAGACAAGGCAGGGGTGTCTGCCACAGGGAAGTCCTTCCTGGCATTTTGAAACGGGGGCAGCCCAGTCCTGCTTCTTTCTTGTACACAGCTGAGCCTCTGCAAGGACACCTGGACCCTAGGGCTCCCACCTTGGGAGAACCTGAGGAACATAACCCTCCTCAGTGCCAGGGGCACATGCCTCTGGTGCCAGGGCCTCAGCTTGCACGTGTGAGGTGCTGTGACCTGCCTGGTTGCACACTCACACACCCCAGAGTGTCCACCGTGTGTCACACCAGAGCCTCTTTAACTCAGTGGAGATGTTTTCTGACATTTGTGGGGCCCTTCGTGACTGTGGGCAGTAGAGCTGCAGAGGGGCGGTGAGCACAGGCACAGACTCACCGAGCACAGAGGGCAGTTCCCTGCCCAGGAATCGGTCCATTCACTGCAGCCCTGAGACCCTGTGTCTCTGAACTCTAGGACTGTGCCCGAGACCACAGGAGAAAGTCGTAGTGGAGAGGACAGCACAGCTCCGTCCTCCTCGCTCTGGGACAGGAGGACGGGGCCCCACCCCTTTGTGCTTCTGTCTGAAAAGATGTAGAGGGGGGATGGCAGTGACCACTGTGTGTGAAACTCCATGAGAGGAAGCTGGCGCTGTCAGATGTGACCATCACTGTTATTGTATCATTCCCCACCTGGTGGCAGAGGGGGCTCTGAGGCCTCCCCTCTGACTGCACAAGGAACACCTGCTCTGCTCCAGGCCTCACCTGTAACACCCGTGTGAGGGGACAGGTCACCACCATCATGCCAGTGTCCTCACCTCTACGCTGATTTAGATCTATTGGTATTCGATCCTGAAATGTCATTTCCTTTATTTTTCATCAACAAAGACTTCAATGCAAGTATCACAGCCTGGTGTCCACAGTGTCTGTGGGATGAGTTGAGTAATAAGCTCCACCTCCCTGCATGTAGGTGTTGAAGAGCCACACAGGTTGGGTGGTGCAGCTGAACAAGAGAAATCTGAGCCCTTTGCTGAGAACCTGGAGATGTGGGCTGACCATTTCCAAGACAGCTTAGGGGAGAGACAGCACCTGATGGCCAGAGCCAGGGGAGTTTGTTCTCATTAGGGGTCCATGATTCCGTGATGTGTACATATATGCACAGATCAGTCCTGGCTGGAGGGAAATGTAAGCCTGGTTGGAGACTCTTCCATTTTGTTGTTCTATTAGAAGAAAATACAACAGGTGTACCTATGTTTATGTGAGTTTGGGGAGGTCACTCAGGTGTGCTCATCCCCAGGTAAGCAGGACTCAGGTCTACTGGGGAGAATGAGCCATGACATTGTGGAAATTCACAACTGAGGAGGGCATCAGATCTCATCATAGTTAAAGTGGGTAGACCCTGTGGGGAAATCACATGTGGTCACATTGGAGAAGAGAGGTAAAGATATAAATGAGAGCCTTTGACCATCACTAGTAATGAACACACAAGGTGAACCAATCCTCAGGCCCAGAGGAAAAATTTAAAGTTCAGGAGGTTCATGGTTAGGAGAAGGGGAGTTCCCTCTGACACTGTTTCCCCTGCACAGTGTTCAGAGGATAAACTAAGAACAGCGTGTGACCCTAGAGCCCGTGGACCAATGTTGGACAGCAGGCGTCTTTGTGGGCCACTGGGAAGCAGGAGCATAAACTACAGAGAAGCAGACAGCGCTCCCAAGTAGAGGAAATCGAGATAAAGGACGAGGAGTAGGAGGAAGTGGAGGAGGACTAGGAATAGGGGTATGGGAGACAGAAAGTAATCCGGGTGCATTTTGGGCTGGTCTGTCTCACTCTGTGCTGTGCATTGGTGAGTGTGTCCCTCTGTGAACGTGAGTCTTTCAGGAATCAGAGTCCTCAGTGAAAGGCACAGGATTCGTAGTCTGGAAAGTCTACTGGAGAAATGTCTACAGCAGATGGAATCAGGGCTGTGTGTCCTGTCGCTGTGTCTTTAGGGCAAACCTGAAACATATAGGATGTGGAACCCAGCTCAGGGTCCCATGGCCCACACCGCCTGTCCCTGAGCAATAACCAGGTTGGGGCCCTGAGGCCACATCATGCAGGATCTCAAATCAGCGATGCGGACATTTGGACAGTGGTTCTGGCCGATGGAAATGCAAAGTCATGTTAGAATATGGACATAATCTGGTGGAGACAGACTGTGTTTCTCCGTGTGGAGGTGTACGGAGGTCAGCAGTGTTCACCAGGTGGACGGAGGGTGAGCTACAGGATGGCCATGTGGACAGGGCGGTGGGCTGTCTCCCTCTCAGCTCAGGTCCCAGTGGAGGGTGCACATCAGCCCAGGGTCAGCAGCCCTGGTCACAGCAGTCAGAGTTCTCACATGACCAAGTGCACACGAGACCCGCAGAGCAACAGAGAGTCAGCTCCTAGGTCACTGGTCTCTGATTCCCCTGGACTCTGACTCAGCAGAGCCCTTCCAGTGTAATCTGCTGAGTCATTTTACAGAGCAATGCCTCTTATCGGACTGCACAGTGTTAACTACACTCGCATTTTATAGTATAGTGAGTTGGACGTATCCCTGAGAAATGGTAATGCTGGGCTCTTTCACACACATATAACACACCTCATGCATAAGGACCACACACCCCACCAGACAAGTGATTTGTGAATGTGATCTCCATGTTCATGTTGGTCGTTTCACTCCCTTAATGGAATCTGCGGTGGGATAAAGGTATTTAATTCAGCAACGTCTAATTCACCCCTGTTTTCTGTCCGGGGCCTGTTTTGGTGAATCGCAGACACCCATACGACATGCTGAGCCTCACGGTCCAGGGGCATCGGATGCAGCAGCCACAGGGACAGAGAGGTTCTGCACCAGGAGTGAGGGCTGCTGGGAAACTGCCCAGAACTAGACGGGACTTTGACCTGGGTGAGGGGAGGAAGCTGGACGTGTTCTGAGTCACAGGACAGAGATGTGCCTGATGTTCATGGGCAGAGTGTTACTGGACATGTGGGTTTAAACCTCTTCCCATGACGACCCAGGAGGACGTGCAGGCATGACAGACACAACTTCTGTCATCGTAGGAAACACCTGAGTGATTATGACCAGGAGTTTGTCAGAATAGAAACTTCTAAGGTTCTGCAGGCAGGGATCAAGGGAAATAAGGAACGTGTCACTGCAAAGGGGGGGAAGGGGATTCCTGTTACCCACATGCACCTGCTCACAGTGTCTCTGTCTGTGAGGTTACAACTTCACAGGTCCAAGGGGTTAGCACTTGGACACCTGTGGGTCATTACTCACATGGTCACCCAAGCAGTATAATTATTGGGGCTCCTTTTTTGAAATCCTTCAACAATTAGAGGGAAGAGTGCACACCCCTCCCTGCAGGAGCCATGGTGCTGGTGTGTCTGTGTGAGGGGCCCTCATGTCATGGACCAGGACCCTGTCTCAGTCCATTGTCATCACCACCATCATCTCCATCATCACCATCATCATTTGCTTATTTATAAACAGTTGGTCTTTTATTTTCTTTAGACATGGTTGTTTCCTACAGATGTGAAACTTCATCTCGTCTTTTAGTCGTGTACTGAAATTGATCAGTACAATTGGTAGTCAGGCTCTCCTTTATTTTTTTTTTTTTAGTGCTGATAACTGATGGCTCATCCCTCCCTCTTCTCCATCTGCCCCACATGGGACCTGACAGAAAGGTTGGGTCTCCTCTTTAGATGTCAGTGGGAGATTCAAACCCACAACCCCCTAGAAGGAGAATCCCTCGCCCTCCCCACCACCTCACCTAATATATAAGCCCTGGGCCAGTCTACTTTCCTGGTCTATCAAAGCTGTTCTGACTTGCTGAAGGGCCTTTCTTGTGCTTTCTAGAGATTCCAACTATGTACGGGATAAATGTGACATGTCCCCTTGGTGTGTGTGTTTGTCATTAGCCTGATGTCTGCACAAGCTGCTGTGGGTCTCTTGACCTCTGCCTGGTATCAACTGCTCTTGGTGCTGTGAGCATGATGCCAATTCAATGACAGTCACCCCAGTGGGTCCTTAGTATCTAATTTTGGGTTCAAACACCGATGGTGCCCACTGCGACATGAAAAGGAAACCACACAGGAAACCAGCCCAAACCTGCAACTGCACCTGCTCCTGGGATGGTCCTTGTGTTCAGGACCCTGAGCGCCCCCTGGTGGTCGCAGCCTCTCCTTCAGGGAGGTTTGTGTCTGAGCTCACACTGACTTCCCCTCACAGTGATTGTCGCACAGAAATACACGGCTGTGTCCTCAGCTCTCAGGCTGTTCATTTGCAGTTACAGCGTGTTCTTGGAGTTGTCTCTGGAGATGGTGAATCGGCCCTTCACAGAGTCTGCGTAGTTTATGGTACTTCCATCAGGATTAATTCGACTCACGCAATGCAGCCCCTTCCCTGGAGCCTGGCGGACCCAGACCATCCAGGTGCTACTGAAGGTGAATCCAGAGGCTGCACAGGAGAGTCTCAGAGACCCCCCAGGCTGCACCACGCCTCCCCCAGACTCCACCAGCTGCTCCTCACACTGGACACCTGCAAACACAAAGACGTCCTGGTCAGGAAACTGTCACACGTCCACTGTTTCTCTCTCTCATCCACTCACACACTGAGTGTCTCTTGTTCTCCATAAATTAACTCTTAAAATAGCAGCAAGGAAAACCCAGCTGAGTCCCAACTCCATGATGAGTGCTCTGTGTTCAGTCCTGATCAGAGAGGGGAACACCTGAGGATCACGGAGCTGGGCTCCTTTTTGCGAGCTGTTGGGTCGGGGTTGGCCTTGTTTTTATGGGCAGTAGGGGTCCTATTTGCATATCCTCCTTCTATTTAGAGTCCTCTGAGGTTGGAGACCTGCAGAGAGGGCAATGCTTCAATGCAGTTGAGAGTCCTGGGGGAGAATGATGGTCATGATAACCTTTGAATTACTAAATAAGAATCATAAGGAGGTTGGGACATGTCCTGTGCCCACTTTTTGTAAAGTGAGCATCTGGCCTGTGCTCCTCCTCACAGGGCCCCTCAAATTCCCTGAACCAACTCCAGGTCAGAGCGGGACATGCTCATGAGGGTGCAGGTCCCTTGTAAGTAATGTGAGCATGAATGAACATCTGTATTCTGTTGCTATTCACATGTCAGGGCTGGATACAACCAGACTTTTGGAAAGAGACCACAAGTTGCAGATTTTGTAAGTGTGGACACCATGGACACTGTTTGTTGGTGTCATTGGCCCTGAGTGTCTCTGGCTTCCTGACCTTCAAGAAGGCAAAGAAGAGAGGGTGTTGAGAAAATGCTTCACTATCCCAGGGACTCAGAGACCCTGAGAAATTAGGGAATAATTCATGGAGCTGATGGAGAGGCTGTGGGTTTCCAACAAACAGAAGTCCATTCAAAGAGGGTCTCTCTGCATAGACAGTAATGAAAACCTCAAAGAAGGTGATAGAAGAGATGAATTAGTGAGATAAATGTAAGTCAGAAAACCGGTGATCAGTGAGAATGCTCATATTTAATGTTAATCACTCATCTATGAAATAGAGACTTTTGCAGTTCAAATTCACAATCAAGGCCATGGTGACATAATTTGAATTGATCACTCAGCTTGTTTGTTCTCAAGCGTGTTATTACAACTGTGAGGGTTTATTGTACAAGAGGAGAGCTGTGTGTTTCCACAGCGTTTAGATAACAATGTGTCGTGTCCTCATGTAATAAATGTGTTCACAGAGCATGGAGAAAAAGCCTGGACAGTAGATGAGCCCAGAACCCACCTCCTCCTGGGGGACCTGAGCTCAGTGGGTCCTGAGCTCCCCAGGGTCCTCAGAGCACGTTTTCCTTCAAAGCCCACAGAGGACCAGAGACTCCTCATCGCCTTCCCCTCATCCAGCCTGGGGGTTGGGTCCCTTCCCGCAGGAGCTCTATGGACCCTGCTGTTCACAGGACGTCCCCTCCTCGTTCTCTCCGTCCACGGACCCCGCCCTCGCCTCCTTGGCTGTGAATCCCCTGGGGTCTCTGTTGCACCACAGGGGAGCCCTGTATCCCTCTCCTGTGGCGATGCCCCCACTGCAAGAGACTTGAACAAAATCTTCCTTTAAAATTTATAGGAGCACCAAAATATATTAAAAATCTTCTGGAGGACTTCAAAGGAGAAATTGACAGCAATACAATCATAGCAGGGGACTTCAACACCCCGCTGACATCACTGGATAGATCCTCTAGACAAAAAATTAACAAGGAAACAGAGACTCTAAACGAAGCACTAGACCAAATGGATTTAATAGATATTTACAAAGGATTACACCCCAAAACTATAGAATTCACATTCTTCTCAAGTGCACATGGGACATTCTCAAAGATAGACCACATGTTAGGACACAAACGAAGTCTCTACAAGTTCAAGAAGATTGAAATCATATCAAGCATCTTCTCAGATCACAATGGCATGAAACTAGAAATCAATTGCAACAAGAACATGCAAAGACATTTGAATACATGGAGGCTAAATAGCATGTTATTAAACAATGAATGGGTTACCGAGGAGATCAAGGAAGAAATTAAAAACTTCCTGGAAACCAACGAAAATGAACATACAACAACACAAAATCTATGGGATGCAGCGAAAGCTGTTCTGAGAGGGAAGTTCATAGCACTACGGACCTACCTCAAGAAACAACAAAAATTTCTAATAGACTATCTAACCTCACAACTTAAAGAACTAGAAAGCAAACAAAAAGAAAACCCCAGAGCAAGTAGAAGGAAGGAAATAGTAAAGGTCAGAGCAGAAATAAATGACATAGAGACCAGAGAAACAATTCAAAGGATCAATGAAACAAAGAGCTGGTTTTTTTAAAAGATAAACAAGATTGATGGAC
The DNA here is from genome assembly GCA_030848825.1 of Tadarida brasiliensis. NCBI lineage: Eukaryota > Metazoa > Chordata > Mammalia > Chiroptera > Molossidae > Tadarida > Tadarida brasiliensis. Next base: position 249,653,668 of record CM061257.1, read on the forward strand.
CCTTAGCTAGACTCACCAAGAAACAAAGAAAGAGAACCCAAATACACAAAATCAGAAATGAAAGAGAAGAAGTAACAACTGACACAACAGAAATACAAAGGACCATCAGCAAATACTATGAACATTTATATGGCGAAAATTCGACAATCTAAGTGAAATGGACAAATTTCTAGAAACACATAGTCTCCCAAAACTGGACCGGGAAGAGATAGAAAACTTGAACAGACCAATAACAGCTAAGGAAATTGAAGATGTAATCAAGATTCTCCCAGCAAACAAAAACCCAGGCCCGGATGGCTTCACGGGGGAGTTTTACCGAACATTCAAAGAAGAACTCATACCCATTCTCCTCAAACTATTTCAAAAAATTCAAGAAGAAGGAAGACTTCCAAACTCGTTTTATGAGGCCAGCATAATCCTAATTCCAAAACCAGAAAAAGACACTACAAAGAAAGAAAACTACAGGCCAATATCCCCGATGAACGTAGATGCCAAAATCCTAAACAAAATACTAGCAAATCGGATCCAGCAATACATCAAAAAAATTATTCACCATGACCAAGTGGGATTCATCCCAGGGATGCAAGGCTGGTTCAACATTCCCAAATAAATAAATGTGATACACCACATAAACAAAATGAAAGATAAAAACTACATGATCATTTCAATAGACGCTGAAAAAGCATTCGACAAAATCCAGCACCCATTTCTGATAAAAACGCTCAGCAATTTGGGAGTAGAGGGATCATATCTTGATATAATAAAGGCCATATATGAAAGACCTACAGCCAACATCATACTCAATGGGCAAAAACTAAAAACATTTCCCTTAAGAACAGGAACAAGACAGGGATGCCCACTTTCGCCACTCTTATTTAACATAGTACTGGAAGTCTTAGCCACAGCAATCAGACGTGAAGAAAAAATAAAAGGAATCCAAATTGGAAAGGAAGAAGTGAAACTGTCATTTTTCGCAGACGATATGATATTATATATAGAAAACCCTAAAGACTCCATCAAAAATCTACTAGACTTAAATGAATTTGGCAAAGTAGCAGGATACAAAATTAACGTCAAGAAATCAACGGCATTCTTATACACCAATGATGAACTCACGGAAAGAGAAACTAAAAAAACAATTCCATTTACCATCGCGGCAAAAAAATTAAGATACCTAGGAATAAACTTAACCAAAGAAGTAAAGGACCTATTTGCAGAAAACTACAGGACATTGAAAAAAGAAATAGAGGAAGATATAAAAAAGTGGAAGCACATACCTTGTTCATGGATTGGAAGAATTAACGTCATTAAAATGTCCATATTACCCAAAGCAATCTATAGATTCAATGCAATCCCCATCAAAATACCAGTGACATATTTCACAGAACTAGAACAAATATTTCAAAAGTTCATATGGAACCAAAAAAGACCCCGAATAGCCACAGCAATCTTGAAAAAGAAGGACAAAGTAGGTGGGATCACAATACCGGATATCAGCTTATACTACAAAGCTACTGTAATCAAAACAGCCTGGTACTGGCACAAGAACAGGCATATAGACCAGTGGAACAGAATAGAGAATCCGGAAATTGACCCAAGACATTATGCTCAATTAATATTTGACAAAGGTGGCAAGAGCATACAATGGAGTAAAGACAGCCTCTTTAATAAATGGTGTTGGGAAAATTGGACAGCTACATGCAAAAAAATGAAACTAGACCATCAACTTACACCATACACAAGAATAAACTCAAAATGGATAAAAGACTTAAATGTTACTCGTGAATCCATAAAAATCCTAGAAGAAAATGTAGGTAACTAAATTTCGGACATCATACGCAGTAGAATCTTCACTGATACATCACCTAAGGCAACAGAAACAAAGGAAAAAATGAACACATGGGACTACATCAAACTCAAAAGCTTCTGCACAGCAAAAGAAACAACCATCAGAACAGATAGGGAACCCACTCTATGGGAGAGCATAATTGCCAATGATACATCAGATAAGGGGTTAATTTCCAAAATATACAGAGTGCTCATACAACTCAACAAAGGGAAGACAAAGAACCCAATTAAAAAATGGGCAGAGGAACTAAATAGACACCTCTCCAAAAAGGACATACAAATGGCTAAGAGACATATGAAGAAATGCTCAACATCACTAATCATCAGAGAGATGCAAATTAAAACAACAATGAGGTATCACCTCACACCTGTCAGAATGGCCTCCATCAACAAATCATCAAACAACAAGTGTTGGCGAGGGTGTGGAGAAAAGGGGACTCTAGTACACTGCTGGTGGGAATGCAGACTGGTGCAGCCACTGTGGAAAACACTATGGTGTTACCTCAAAAATTAAAAATTGAATTGCCATTTGACCCAGTGATCCCACTTCTAGGAATATACCCTAAGAAGCCTGAAACACCAATCAGAAAAAATACATGTACCCCCATGTTCATAGCAGCACTATTTACAATAGCTAAGATCTGGAAACAGCCCAAGTGTCCATCAGTGGATGAATGGATAAAAAGCTGTGGTACATATACACAATGGAGTACTATGCAGCTGTAAGAAAGAAAGATCTCTTATCCTTTGAGATTACATGGAGGGACCTCGAGAGTATTATCCTAAGCGAAACAAGCCAAGCAGAGAAAGACAAATATCACATGATCTCACTTATTTGTGGAATATAATGAACATAACAATCTGAGGAACAGGGTTGACCCAGAGATGTGGAAGTAGGGTATAAACTGACACCCCTCAGAAGAGGGGGTGGGGGGGAGGGAAGAGATAAACCACAGAACTTATGTGCATGTATGCATAAGTGATGGACATGGACAGCAAAGCTGGGGACAGGGTGGGGGGATGGGGAGGAGGGTGTCAATGGGGAAAAAAGGAGAAACATCTATAACAAAAATAAATTAATAAAAAAAAAAGAAGAAAAAAAAAACGAATTAGAAGAGATCAACCTTATAGGTCAGTCTATAAGTTATAAGATACCAAAAAAAAAAAAAAAAAAAAAAAGATTAAAGCTGAGTTAGAAAAAGAATGGACAACACCCAGGCATAGATACAGTGGTTCATGAAACTTTGTATCTGCACATTTGGGGAAAGGCTGAGCTGTGTATGGTCATATGTGTTATATGGCCATATAAGACATTGTTACATCATATCATGTGGAAGCATAATATTAGGTGGTTGTTGTTTTTGAAGTTAAAATATGGGTACAAGGTACTACGTAGATGCTGAGTTGACAAGGGAATGATTCCAGATGTGTGTTCAACTTAATAGGTGTGTATCTACCCAAAATGTATATGTGGAAGCCCTAGTCCCCATTGTGATGGTATTCAGAGCTGGGGTGTTTGGGAAATAATTAGGGTTAGATTGGGTCACGACGGTGAAACCCTCATGAAAGGACTAATGCCCTTATAAACAGAGTAAGAGGCGTGAGATCGCTCTCCCTGCCATGTGAGGACAAAGTGTAGCGATGGCCATCTGTAAACCAGGAAGTGCTCACTCACCAGACACCGGATCTGCCAGCACCTTAATCTTGAATGTTCCAGCCTCCAAAAGTGTGAGAAATAAATGTTTTTTTGTTTAAGTCAAAAAAAATATATATATAGCGACTGTCAGAGAACATTTCACCAGGATGAAAGTGGGATATTTAAGGTTCTCCAGGCAGGTTGCACAGAAACCCACTCAGGACACATCCTGGGACAGGATTGTGGAGACGACAGTGCTCCCTGGTGGTTGTTCTGAGCCACACAGGCTGACGACTCTGGGTCTGAACCAGCTTTCTGAGACAAGGCAGGGGTGTGTGCCACAGGGAAGTCCTTCCTGGCATTTTGAAACTTTGGCAGCTCAATCCTGCTTCTTTCTTGTACACAGCTGAACCTCTGCAAGGACACCTGGGCCTCAGGGCTCCCACCTTGGGGAGAACCTGAGGAACATACCCCTCCTCAGTGCCAGGAGCATGATGGGAGTCAACCGGAACATGCACCTGACTCAGAACATCACTGGGGGAAATGCTACCTGGGTGCACGAATGGGGGGATTAACCAAGACTGAGGACACACACGTCCAGGGTGCTTGTTTCATTAGGTCTGACTTTCCTGGTTGTTTAGCCAGTTCACCTTTATTTTTTCCTCTGAAATAAGCACACACACATTTCCAGGGTCGTGAGGTCACTTTTTTGTGAGCGTGCAGGAGCACAAGTCATTTGTGTGTAGATTTTGTACCTTACATCTTTCCGTAATCACTGTCTAGTTGGATCAGTATCATGGGGCAGTTTTTAGGGTTTTCTATATTCAATGTCAGGTCACATGTACCGAGACAAAGAGGACCATTTTAAGTTCTTCTTTCTGATTTAGACAAATTTTTTATTTCTTGACTTGCCCAATTATTCTCACAGAAACTTCCAGTTTTGTTGAATAGAAGTCGTCACCGGGGTGCTCTTGTGTTGCTCCTAATGTTAGAAAAACAGCTTTGAAGTATTCACTGATTAGCACAAGGTCACTTGTTGGCTTCTCAAACGTGGCCTTTGTTATGTTAAGGTAGATGCCTTGAATAACTAATTTATTTAGAATTTAGTCATGAAATAATTTTGTGTTTTAAAATGTCCTTTCTTCTTTACATCTATTTATAGGATGATGAAGTTTTGTCTTTCATTCTGTGAATGAGGTGTAGCACATTTACTGATTTGCAAACATTGAACTATCCTTGCATTCTAGGTTGCTATCCCACTTGATCATGGTCAATGATGCTTTAAATTTTCTGTTGAGTTCCTCAGTTTATCTTTTGAGGATTTTTGCATTTATGTTCATCATGGATATGGTGTCATTTTATTTTTTTTCTCTTTGTCCATATTTGGCTTTGGTATCAGTGTGATGGTCACCTCAATAAAAGTCTCTGGATGTGTTCCTTCTTCTTTCTAATCTAGGAAGAGTTTGGAAAGGATTGACTGAGAAGGCATATATTATTCTTTCAAGTTTTAGTAAAATTGACCCCTAATCATTTGGTCATGGCCTTTACTTTGTTAGCACATTATGGTTCAATTTCAATTATTATTTTTAATTAATGTCAATTCATAAACTTTGGGTTCAAATTCCTAATTTAAGGTCAAATTAACTGACTGGGAAATAAAACGTTGACCTTCACAGGTTGTGGACAGCACATGGAGTTCCCACAAGCACACACGTGGAGCTGAGCAGTGACAGGCTGACAGGCTCTTAACTCTGCATCCCTCAGGTAGATCTGAGCTACATGGACTGACAAGGGAGCAGCTCTGGGTACTAGCCAGGGAAAGACCTGTCTCTGCCAACTGCAGCCAGGGGCTGGTCTCTGCAGGTCTGTGGTGGCGGGACCAGCTCCCACCTGAGACTCCGCACTCAGATCTATGTCTGCTCTTCCTCCTGAAGAAGGGAGGGATTCAGTGAAGAAAGAGGCAAAGATCTTCTCCTCAGGATTTCTGTGCATGAAGAGAAAGCAATGGAAATGGGAACACATCTTCCCACACCACATTTACAAAGTCCTCCTGTGAAAGGCCCCTCTGAGCCAGAACACCCTCAGAATCCTGTGATAATGCACTTGGAGTCACAGTGTAAATTACAGTTGTTTGCAGACCATATGTTTATTTTATATGGTAACGAAGAGAATGAAGTAAAACCATATTTTCCTATATAAAATTCATAAAATATCTTAGCCCTGAGAATGCACCTCCTTTATCTCCAACTCCAGGGACACAAGGAACAGGTCCCAGCCGGTGCTCCCCAAAATCCGCCGTGGTTTGTGCTGAAGACACAGCTGTGCACGACTCCCAGACCCTGGTGGACTCGGCGGTGACACAGAGGCAGGGCCATAGCTGGAGACGAAGGGGTCGTCCGATGGAAAGTTTTTGCTCAGGAAATTCAGGAGAATCTTCATGGTTCTTCCTGAAATGCAGGGAGATTTAGGAAATCTCAAACTTTCATGGACTGACATTAATTGTGTGCTGACATTTCCCCCTAGCTCATAAATCCCTCTGCATTTTTTTCTTCTCTAAATAAAAATGCTGGTTTTGATACATGTGAGAATGTTGCTACCAGAGAGACCCTTGGAGAAACTGTTATCTGGAGAGGAAGCCCAGAGCCTCAGAGGAAACAACCATTAACACAAACTGCACCTGCTCCTGGGGCTGCAACACAGAGTCCCTGGGTGCAGAGTGCCCGCTGGTGTCCTGAGAGCCCCCTGCAGCCCCGCCCTCCTGTCCCCTCAGGAGGTTTGTGTCTGGGCTCACACTGACTTCCCCTCACTGTATCTCTCGCACAGTAATACATGGCCGTGTCCTCGGTGGTCACGGATCTCAGCTGCAGGGAGAATTGGTTCTTGGACGTGTCTCTGGAGATGATGATGTGGCTCTTGAGGGACGGGCTGTAGTTAGTGCTACCACTACTAGCATATATGCGCCCAATCCATTCCAGCCCTTTCCCTGGTTTCTGGCGGATCCAGTACCACAAGTAACCACTATCAATGCAGTAACCAGAGACTGAGCAGGTGAGGGTCTGTGACGGCTTCACCAGTCCTGGGCCTGACTCCTGCAGCTGCACCTGGGACAGGACACCTGGGGACAAGGAGCATCAGGCCCTGTCAGTCGCGTGCAATAACAACCACCCCATGGACCCTGTCTGACCTCTGAGACCCTCACCTTGAGGGGCTGTCACCAGGTACAGGAGAAGACCCAGCAGCCTCATCTTCTTCTAGACCACGGCTCTGCCTTCCCCAGAGACCTCAGACCTGTGTGAGGAGAGAGCTGTGAGCCTCCCAGCCCAGGGGAGGATTTACCCTGGAGCTTAGGGAGAAATTTGCATGTGGGGCAGCCTGTTCCTTATAAGTGGGGGACTGAGATCAAGAAGGTGCCCTTGTCCTTCTGGGGCCCTGTGGGGCCATCTCTTCCCTTGATCTCACTCTGTATGTAAGTCAGGGAGAGGGGATCCCTGGGTTCAAGAGACATTGGAATGTGGTCAAAGGTTGGCCTCACCTTTTTGAGCATAAGAAGAAATGATGGACTAGACAGGTAGGTTAGACTTTTAACTTCCCATACATCCTTCAAACTGATTTAAAAGAGATTAGCATTTGTTCAGAGACTTTCTGAATCTCAACTCTCCAGTATACCCACTATTTCCAAATTTTATACCATAATTTCATACAAATATTATCTTTCCTAGTGCAAAAGTAAAAATAAAGGACATCTATGCTCTATATCTTATATTTTAATTTTATTCAAATAACTTTTTATTGATTTTATTTTTTAGAGAGTTGAATGGAGAGGGTAACTTCATTGCTGACAACAATACCTGACTCCAGTCTCCCTCCTTCTGCCCCTGGGCATGGTCAGTTGGTCAGAGGTGCTGGGATCTACCACACAATATATAACGTCCTTAATGTATATTGAACACATTCTCCAATCAGACAAATACTTTGGAAATGTTATCTCTCTGTGGAGCTTGTCTTTTTATTCCCTTAATGGAATCTTTGGTGGGATAAATGCATTTAATATAGCAAAATGTAATTGATGCCTATTTTCTGTCCTGGTCCTGTTTTGGTGAATCACACAGACCCCCAGGACGTGCTGAGCCTCACGGTCCAGGGGCATTGGCTGCAGCAGCCACAGGGACAGAGAGGTTCTGGCACCAGGAGTGAGGGCTGCTGGGAAACTGCCCAGAACTGGACGGGACTTGGACCTGGGTGAGGGGAGGAAGCTGGACGTGTTCTGAGTCACAGGACAGAGATGTGCCTGATGTTCATGGGCAGAGTGTTACTGAACATGTAGGTTTAAACCTCTTCCCCTAACGACCCAGGAGGATGTGCAGGGCATGACAGACACAGCTTCTGTCATCGTAGGAAACACCTGAGTGATTATGACCAGGAGTTTGTCAGAATAGAAACGTTAAAGGTTCTGCAGGCAGGGATCAAGGGAAATAAGGAACGTGTCATTGCAAAGCGGGGAAGGGGATTCCTGTTACCCACATGCACCTGCTCACAGTGTCTCTGTCTGTGAGGTAACAACTTCCAGGTCCAGGGGTTAGCACTTGGACACCAGTGGGTCATTACTCACATGGTCACATCATGCTTCACCCAAGCTGCTCCCTTTATGAAATCCCTCAACACTTAGAGGGAAGAGTGGACACCCCTCCCTGCAGGAGCCATGGTGCTGGTGTGTCTGTGTGAGGGGCCCTCATGTCATTGACCAGGACCCTGTCTCAGTCCATCATCATCATCATCATCATCTTTATTATCACCATTTGCCTACTTAAGATTATTCTTATTTTTAGAGATATGATTATTGTACAACATACTGACCCCTTATATCTATTTTTGACCATTTTGTGTGGTTAAGTTAAAAGGTAGTCAGACTCTATTTTAGTTTTTTGTTTCAATGCTGACAACTGATGGGTCATTCCTGCCTCTTCTCCATCTGCCCCACACTGGGACCTGATGAGAAAGGTTGGGTCTCCTCTTAAATGTCATTGGGAGATTGAAACCCACAAACCCCTGGAAGGAAAATCCCTCCCCTTCCCCACCACCTCACCATAATAAAACCCTAAACCCGTCTCCTTTCCTGGTGTATCAAAGCTCCTCTGACTTGCTGTCGGGCCTTTCCTGTGCTTCCCAGAGATGCCAACTTTGTACCTGATACACATTCCATGTCCCCTCTGTGTTTGTCCTCAGCCTGGACATCTGCACAAGCTGTCGTGGGTCCTTCTGCCTCTGCCTGGTGTCAACTGCTCTGGATGCTGTGAGCATGATGCCAAGTCAATGACCGTCACCACCAGGGGGCTTTTATCTATAGTTTTGGGGTCACATGCCTCTGGTGTCCAATGTCCAGCACATGGGTGTCCAGCTGCTGGCTGGCTGGGCCCTGATCTGGGTGTAGCTGAGCTGCACTGTCGAATCAGCAGAACCCCTGGTTGGATGTAGCCTACGTGGGCCAGTGGATTTCATGATTAGTTCTCATTTGGGGACGAGAATGTCTGAAAGAGACACTCTGCCTTTTGTTTATATGAGAAAGTGGTCTTTCTGGACAACAGACATTTCATTACTCTGTCTGTTTAATTGTTGACATCATTACAGGTGTTCTCCTTCCCCAACCAACTGCTCCCCTCCACCAGCCCCCACCACGACTCCCCTGGACATCAGCACTGTGCTGTCTGTGTCCATGGGCTGTGCATGTAGGTCCTTTGACTCCTCTCTTCACCTCCTTTTATTCACTCACCCTGCCCCCCCCCTCTGATCTGTGTCTGTACATTCCAGTGTCCATGCCTCTGGTTCTATTGTGTTTGTCAGTTCATTTTGTTCCTCAGATTTCACATGTAACTGAGGTCATGTGGTATTTGTCTTTGGCTTATTTCTCTTAGCATAATCCTCCCCAGGTCCCTCCATGCTGTCCACAGGGTGAGGGGTGCTTCTTCCTTACAGCTGCGTAGTGTTCCCTTGTGTAAATGCACCTCAGGTTTTTATCCACTCGTTACTGATGGGCACTTGGACTGTTCACAGATATTGACTACTGCAAATACCACTGCTATGAATACAGGGGTGCATTTATTCTTTCTGATTGGAACTTTGGGATACCTAGGATGTAGTCCCAGAAGTGTGATCACTGCGTTAAATGGTAGTTTCATTTTAAATTTTTTGGTGAAACTCCACACTATTTCAACAGTGGCTGCAGCAGTCTGCATTCCCACAAGCAGGACATGAGGGTTCTGTTCTCTCCACATCCTCACCAGCACTTGTTGTTTGTTGATTTACAGATGGGAGCCATTCTGGTAGATGTGTTTGTATTTTAAGTGACATCTCTCTGACGATTAGTGACCTTGAGCATTTTTCATATGTCTGTTCATCCTCTTTGGAGAGGTGTCTGTTCAGGGCTTCTGATCTTTTCTTAATAGGATGTTGGCCCTGTAATAAGATGTGTAAGTTTTTAAAATATAGTTTTGTAGTAACCCCTGCAAAGATGTACCATTGGCAAATAAACAATAAACTTTTCTAACTCGGACACGTCATAAGTAAGCACTGAATCAGGAACGTAGACAGGTTCCCTGAGGGAAACTGCGACATGAAGAGGAAACCACACAGGAAACCAGCCCAAACCTCCAACTGCACCTGCTCCTGGATGGTCCTTGTGTTCTGGACCCTGTGCGCCCCCTGGTGGTCGCAGCCTCTCCTGCAGGAGGTTTGTGTCTGGCTCACACTGACTTCCCCTCACTGTGTATGTGGTACAGTAATACACGGCCGTGTCCTCGGCTCTCAGGCTGTTCATTTGCAGATACAGCATGTTCTTGGAGTTGTCTCTGGAGATGGTGAATCAGCCCTTCACAGACTCCACATAGTATGTGCTACCACCACTACTAATGGATGAGACCCACTGCAGCCCCTTCCCTGGAGCCTGGCGGACCCAGTGCATCCAGGAGCTACTAAAGGTGAATCCAGAGGCTGCACAGGAGAGTCTCAGAGACCCCCCAGGCTGCACCATGCCTCCCCCAGACTCCACCAGCTGCTCCTCACACTGGACACCTGCAAACACAAAGACGTCCTGGTCAGGACATTGTCACACGTCCACTGTTTCTCTCTCTCATCCACTCTCACACTCAGTGTCTCTATTTCTTCATAAATTACCTCTTAAAATAGCAACAAGGAAAACCCAGCTGAGCCCAAACTCCATGGTGAGTGCTCTGTGTTCAGTCCTGTTCAGGGAATGGGGTCACCTGTGAATCCCAGGGCTGGGCTCCTGTCCCAGAGCTGCAGGGTCAGGGCTGGGCTGGATTTTATGGGCAGAGGGAGCCCTATTTGCATGTCCTCCTACTATATAGGGAGCGCTGGGGTTGGAGACCTGCAGAGAGGGCCTTGGCTCTGTGCAGGTGCGTGTGTCCTGGGGGAGAATCGTGGTCATGACAACATTTCACAAACTATATATGAAACATAAGGAGGTTGGGGCATGTCCTGTGTCCACATGTAATAACAGTCAGATGAGCATCTGGCCTGTGAGCCGCCCCACTGGGCCCCTCAACTCCCTTGAACCAACTCCAGGGTACAGGGTGCAGACCCCTTGTATGTAATAAGAGCATCAATGAACTTCTGTGTTCTGGTGTTACCCACATGTCAGGCTGGAGACAAGCAGGCACGTGGAAACAAACCACAGGCTGCAGATCTCGTAAGAGTGGACGTCGTGTACACGGTGTGTTAGTGCCCTTGGCCCTGAGTGTCTCTGGCTTCCTGACCTTCAAGGGGATAAAGACGACAGAGTGTTGAGAAGATGCTTCTCTATCACTGAAACTCAGAGACACTGATAAGTCACAGAGATTCATGGAGCTGATGGAGAGGCTGTGGGTTTCCAACAACCCAGAAATCCATGTTCAGAGGGTCTGTCTGCATAGACAGTAATGAAAACCTTAAAGAAGGTGATATAATGGAACAATTAGTGAAGTAATTGTGGATCACAATATATATGATCAGTGAAGGGGACTGCGGTCTGAGTCATGCTGGGAACCTTTGTATATTATGTGCAAAGGGACTTTATCATATTTGATTCATTTAGCGATCTTGAGATTCAAATGTTTTCCAGGATAATCTAGACAGGTTCCCCTAATGTAAGTGTTTATATCAGACGGGGGCAGAAGGAGAATAGAGTCCAGGAGGACAAGAATGCACGGTGACCTCTGAGCTCAAGGGACCTATTCCTGGCTGTGGAGTTGGAGGAAGAGGCCACGGGACCAGGGATGCAGTTCTAGCAGCTGGAAAAGAGCAGGAAACAGACTCCCCTGTCTGTGATCATTCAGGCAGCAGTAACAAAGTGCCTGGGCTGGGAAGATGATAAACAACACACATTTGTGTCCCACAGATCTGGAGGCTGGGAGTCCTCGGTCAAGGTCCCAGCAAGGTGCCTTCTGGAGAGGGATGTCCTCCTGGTTCTTGTCTGACAGCTTCTTGCTGGGTCTGAACATGGTGGAAGGACCAGCAGGACATTAGGGCTCCATCAGGAAGGCTCTGAACCCATCAGGAGGGCCCCTCATGAGCTAAGCATCTCCCCCAGACCTTAACTTCCAACACCATCCTCTTTGGGGATGAGGATTTCAACATGTGAACTTGGGGAGCACAGGTGTTCAGACCACAGCACTGTCCTGGAGCCTCTGCAGGAGGGTGGTCCTGCCTCCCCCTGACCTCAGTCCAGTGAGGTGGATTCGTGCTCTGACCTCCAGACTGTGAGGGAATGACCATGTGCAGACTGAAGCCCAGTTGTGTGCTGATGTGACTCGGTTGTCCTAGGAACGCACAGGCTGGACGTGGTCTCTCATTATCAAGTGTGTCCCCACACTGCTCCTGCTGCGTGATGACCTCAGTGCTGGCCCAGGGACAGGGACACCGCAGGGCTGGGGATCGAGGAGGATTCCCCTTGGTGTGTCCCTCTGAAGGGAGGCCTGTGAGACGCTGTGCTGACCGAGCCTGTGCTTGAACCTGGCTCCCCTGCCAACCCACGGCTTCCCCACCCGGGGAGCTGACTGTGCTGTCGAATGTCCCGGGTGTGGTGCTCGGCCAGAGACAGGGACACGGAAATTCATCCTTGACTGTCTCCTTCGTCCTGTTCCCCAAGCCCAGTGCCATGTTTCAGAGAGAGGGGAACGTCCTAGAACCTGTGAGGGAGACACTCCTGTACAGACCCCCAAGTCAGACACCAACCAGGTGTTCCCAGGTGATGCCGCAACGAACATCCCTCATTCAGAGAACAGGAGGCTCCAATGTGCCCTGGAAAATAACGATGAAGAACAGGGTCCTTTCAGAAACACCTTCCCTGCCAATTCCTTGCAGTGCACTTGACCCCTGTGACCTTTCCCTGAATCACCAACTTTCCCCTGACAGCATCGCTCCTGGTCTCAGGGCCTGACTGTGGGAGGAGTCAGCAGGCTCCTGGCCCTGCATCTCCTCCCCCAGCACAGCCGCCCTGTCCCTCAGGGATGGGACCCTCCCAGGACGGGGTCCTCACACTGTGTCTGGCACAGTCATGCACGGCCGTGTCCTCAGACTTCAGGCCATTGGTCTGCAGATAGGCTGTGCTGACCGAGGTGTCCATGGAGGAGACAGATCGTTCTGAGCAGCCTGGGCACATGTGGGCTTCCAGGTGTTTGTGCTAAACCAGCTCACACACTGCATGCCCTGTCCTGGGGCCTGTCGCACCCGGTGCACGTAGTCGCTGGTGAAGGTGGACCCAGAAGCCTTGCAGGAGACCCTCCCTGAGGCCGAGGCTTCCTCCCTCAGCCCCAGACTGCACCCACTGCCCCTGGGAGTGGACACCTGTGGAGAAGAGAGAGGAGTTGGTGGAAATCCCCCTGAATGTCCCTGGTCCCCTCCTTATCTCAGAGATGGGGGAGCCCTTACCTGTAGCCACTGCCACCAGGAGGAGGGTTCTCCAGCTCCAGTCCATCGTGAGGGCTGAGCTGTGGGCAATTCTGTAGGGAGGGTGTGGCTGTGGGTGATGCTCTCAGGGCACAGACATATCCATATTCATCCTGGTCTACCTCATCTCATTTACATATTCATGAGGCGGAGTATTTCATAGCTGAGGACTGGACCCACCTGAGAGAAGTTGAAGGGACAGGAAAGTTGCTCAGTTGGAGTCTGAGGGTCCACATCCCAATCCTGGTAGGAGGATATGTGTCCCCTGCCAGGTCCCGAGCTCTGTGCTCACTGAGCCCCTCCCTCTGAGGAACAAGCCCCCACAAGACTTGTTCCTCATTGTGAACCCAACTTTGAGAGATACGGGGATTTCCTGGACCATCTCTGGGCTTCGGTACCTGAATGTTTATTCCTGGATCAGTGTGTCTCCAAAGTGCTGCACCCACTGAAGTAATAGAGCCATCCCTGTCCCAGCTCCTCACAATCCAGAAGCCCTAGAAATACCCACTTTGTGTGTGTTTCTTATGTTTACGGAGGTTGGTAATGCTCTGATTGAACAGGTTATTAGTACTCACTTCAGCATTCCTGTCCAGTTTTCTTTTTAGATTGTTTTTATGAAAAGAGGAAGACCCCGCCCTCAGAGGAAATCCCTGTGCAGCTCTTGCCGCACCTGCTCCTGGGGCAGCAGCCCTGTGCTCGAGGGTCCTGAGCGCCCCCTGCTGCCTAGTCATTTCCCCTGCAGGTGAAGGTCCTTCAGGGCTCACAGGGCATTGACCTCTCAGCCTCTCTAGTTTAGTAGTAAAGGCTGTGCCCCAACTTCACAGTGTTCCTGCAGGGACACCGTATACTTTTCATATCTATGTACATGGTGAACTGGCCTTACTGAGCCCCATGACTGTGCAAGGAGACCCCAACACAGAGCTTTATGAAGCTACCACTGAGCCTTTCCTTGAAGCAGCCAGATGGACTAACACAGCTGAACCTCCCTGAGTCCAGAAGCTCTCAGGGACGCTGGGGCCTCTTATGTCCTTAGGTCCTGTGGTTGAAGGTCATATCTGAGTATCCCAAATCCCACTGCACGTCTACCATTCAATAAATCACACACACACACACACACACACACACACACACACACACACAGTGATGACTGTCATTGCTATGAATCCAGAGTTGCCCTTATCCCTGAACCCAGCTCATGGGCAGTGACCACAGATGGATTCTAGGCCTGGAGTGACTTCCTCTGGAAGCTGATCAACTGCACCCACGATGCACAAGCAGGCTTTGCAGAACACATGTCTTGTGTTCCTCTGTTCTTGCAGGTCCTGTGAACACAGATGCTGATTAGAACGGATCAGACCTGCTCCAGGGAGGGTCAGAGGAGGAGCTGGTTCCCCATTGACTGCAGGGCCCAGTAGCTGAGAGTCCCCTGGAGACCCCACACCTGTATTAGGGTACCCCTGAGAGTGGTGAGGCTGAGGAGACAGCACTGTAGTCAGCTGTCAGGTAAGGCTGCTCTCCCAGGTCACCCGGTGGGCGAGGCAGCAATGGGCAGGGGAGTGAGCCCAGGTCCATAAGGGACACCCTGGCTTCCTCAGGACCCCTGGTTTCAGGACAGGCTTGGTGTTTGTCCATTCTGGTTGCTGCATCCTGGTAGTTATCTTCCCTCCTGACCACCTGCCCCATGGCTCTATTCCCTACATCCCACGTGAACACAGACCCTCTATTCGGTGACATCCCAGCTATGCCTATCAGTCCCTGCAGAAACCACCATCTGCAATTGCTTGTGCATGTCTGGTTCAGCCTTCACAGCTATTCCTGCATTGAGTGTGTCCTCACGACTGAGAATTCAGGGACCTACTCCTGGATGGTCCTTGTGTTCAGGGACACTGAGCGCCCCTGGTGGTCGCAGCCTCTCCTGCAGGGAGGTTTGTGTCTGGGCTCACACTGACTTCCCCTCACTGTGTATCTCGCACAGTAATACACGGCCGTGTCCTCAGCTCTCAGGCTCTTCATTTGCAGATACAGCATGTTCTTGGAGTTGTCTCTGGAAATGGTGAATCTCCCCTTGACAGAGTCAGCGTAGTATGTTTTACTTCCATCACCATAGATTAGACTTATCCACTCCAGCCCCTCCCCTGGAGCCTGGCGGACCCAGTGCATGCCATAGCTAATGAAGGTGAATCCAGAGGCTGCACAGGAGAGTCTCAGAGACCCCCCAGGCCGCGCCGAGGCTCCCCCAGACTCCACCAGCTGCACCTCACACTGGACACCTGCAAACACAGAGAAGTCCTGGTCAGGAACCTGTCACACGTCCACTGTTTCTCACTCTCATCCACTCTCACACTCAGTGCCCCACATGCTCCACAAATTACCTCTTAAAATAGCAACAAGGAAAACCCAGCTGAGCCCAAACACCATGGTGAGTGCTCTGTGTTCAGTCCTGTAGACACCTGTAGTCTTGGGGCTGGGCTCAGGTCCCAGACCTGCAGGGTCAGGGCTGGGCTGGATTTTATGGGCAGAGGGGGCCCTATTTGCATGTCCTCCTACCATATAGGGAGCTCTGTTGTTGGAGACCTGCAGAGAGGGCAGTGCCTCAGTGCAGGTGTGAGTGTCCTGGGGGAGAATCATGGTCATGACAACATTTCAATAACAAAATGAGAATCATAAGGAGGTTGGGGCATGTCCTGTGTCCACATCTGGTAACATTGAGCCCAGCATCTGGCCTGTTGCCTCCCCACTGTGCCACTCAACTCCCCTGAGCAACTCCAGGGCAGAGCAGGACCTGCCCAGTGTGGGTGCAGACCCCCTTCAATATAACGAAAGTGTGAATGAACGTCTGTATTGTGATGCTACCCACATGTCAGGGTTGGAGACAAGCAGACACATGAAAAGAGACCACAGGCTGCAGATCTTGTAAGAGTGGACGTCATGGACACTGTGTATGATGCCCTTGGCCCTGAGTGTCTCTGGCTTCCTGACCTTCAAGGAGAGAAAGAAGACTGAGTGTTGAGAAGGCGCTTTTGTGTCCCTGGGACTCAGAGACCTTGAGAATTTAAGCAGTGACTACGGAGCTCATGGAGAGGCTGTGGGTTTCCAGCACACAGAAGTCCATCTGCAGAGGGTCTGTCTGCATAGACAATACTGAAAACCTGAAAGAAGGCGATATCATAGAACAATTAGGGAGATAAATTCAAGTCGGAATACCTGTGATCAGCGAGAAGGCTCCTATTTAAAGGTAATTACTCATTTATGATACAGAGACCTCTGCAGTTTAAATTCACAGTGAATGCCATGGTGATATGAGTTGAACTGATCACATGGCCTGGTCCTTCTCAAGTGTGTTAATACAGCTGTGAGAGTTTATTGTAAAAAGGGACAGCTCTGTGTTTCCACAGCGTTTAGATAACAGGGTGTCATGTCCTCATGTAATACACGTGTTTACAGAGCATGGAGATAAAGCCTGCACAGTAGACGAGCCCGGAACCCACCTCCTCCTGGGGGACGTGAGCTCAGTGGGTCCTGAGCTCCCCAGGTCCTGAGAGCACGTTTTGCTTCAGAGCCCACAGAGGACCAAAGACTCCTCATCGCTTTCCCCTCATCCAGCCTGGGTGTGGGGTCCCTTCCCGCAGGAGCTCTATGGACCCTGCTGTTCACTGGACATTCCCTCCTCATTCTTTTCATCTATAGACCCCGCCCCCCGCTCCTTGGCTGTGAATCCCCCAGGGTCTCTGCTGCACCACAGGGGAGCCCCGTGTCCCTCTCCTGTGGTGATGCCCCATTGCAAAGGCCTTGAACAAACCTTCCTTTCAAGTTTATAGATTCTCTTACAGAGAGAACAAATTGAGAGGGACTTTCATTTGCTCAGAAGGTTGAGGGTTATTTTTAAGCTGAAAGAGGCTTCATACTCAATAACCTACAGTCAGGAAACAGGCTGAGGAACGTGCTCCGTTCCAACACGAGCACCTGCCAGCCGATGGAAGGGGGTCCAAGAGCTGAGCACCAGGCCCAGGGGTTGGAGTCTGAGCCTCAGAAGGTTGTTTCTGGCCTTGTGCTCATGGAGGTCGCTGAGATGGATGTAACAAGTGCTTCAGCGTGGGGATTTCTTTCTCACTTCCATTTTAACTCTTTGGATAGAAATGCCTGTCCCTGGATGGAAGGCCGGCCCTGCAGCTGTGTTGTAGGAGAACATGACTGACTGGTCATGGCCGCAGGTCTGCAGGTGGAGAACACTTTGCCCTAATAGTCTCCCTCACCTGACTGACAGGAGGATTTGGGACTTTTCTAAGGGTGATATTCACATGGATGTTGGACTTGAGGCCCTGCTCTCAGGGTCAGCATTTGGAGGATGTTGGTTTGTGCTGAATGCAATTGGCCTGTGGGTGGATGAGAACCGGTGGAAGGTGAGGGTGGCTGTGGTCCTGTGAGTCATGCTCGCAGCCTGGGGATGTTACGTGGCAAGTGGGACTTTGTCATACTTGATTTATGTGGAGATCCTGAGATACAAGCATTTTAGTAGATGACCCGGGTGGGTCCTCCTATGAGAAGTGTTCATATCAGAGGGAGGCAGAGGGAGGTTAGGCTCCAGGAGGACAAGAACACACTGTGACCTCTGAGGTCAGGGACCTATTCCAGGCTGTGGAGATGGAGGAAGAGGCCACGAGACCAGGAAGGCAGTTCTAGTCACTGGAAAAGACCAGGAAACAGGCTCCCCTGTGTGACGATGGAGACACTGACAACACACAGACCCAGAGATGAACAGGCCATCAACAGGCTCTGAGGAGATGCCTGGTCGTCAGGACCTGCACGTCCAACCCCACAGGAATCTCCTCAAAGCTGCAGGATGGCTGTTCTAGGAGGAAACACACTGAAGGAGAACAGACCAGTGTTGGTGACCGTGGGGAGAGAGGGACCCTTGCACTCTCTCGGTGGGAAGGTGAGATCCTGCAGCCGCATGGAAAACAGCGTGTTGGTTCCTCCAAAATGAGAGTAGAAACCCTGTGTGATTGAGCAGTGAGCTCCCAGGTGTTCATGGAATAATAAAACCAGGACTCTGGAGAGGTGTTTCGTGGCCCTGTTCACTGCAGCCGTGTTCAGTGTAGTCAAGACGTGGAAAGATCTCTGTCCATTAGTGGATAAACTTGTGTGATATTCTCAGGACGGAATATTACTCAGCATTAAATTACCAGGAAACCCTGCACAATCCCAACCAGGATGACACTAGAGGACACTGTGCTCTGGGAAATAAAGCCGTCAAAGAAAGGCAAATTGTGTCTGATTCCACCTACACTGGGGACTGAAATAGGTTCCCTTCGAGCAGAGTGTGCAGGAGCCCAGGCCTGGGTGTGGTGGAGGCTCTGGCAGGAGACGGGATAGTGGAGGGTCAGCTGCCCTGGAGTCCTGCACTGACGGAGAACAAAGACGGAGGCAGCTGGAGGAGATACTGTGTCAGGACACAGTCAGCCCTGGTCCTGGGCCCTGTGCATCCACAGGAGCCTGGGTGTGTCTGCTCAGTGTGTGGAGCCGTCCACCCTCAGGGCCTGTGGACAATGAGGGGACATTCAGTCCCCACGGAGGGGAGCTTTCCCCTGGGAATGGGGAGAAGGAGACAGAGCCCAGCAAAGCCCTGTGGCCCTAGGGGGCTGTGTGCACACCCAGGACATGCCCCTGTGTGACCTCTGAGCCTGGACCCTCCACTGTGAGTCATCACTGAGATCCTCCTGTGCTGAGGTGTGTATCAGTTGATGGTTATTTTTAGTGCTGAGTAGTATTCCATTGATGGATGTTCCCTAGTTCTCCCATTTGTAAAATTAGGAGGTTTTTCGGTTGTTTGTAGCTTCTAAGTCAAAGATGCTATGAATATTTGCATATATTTTCCATGAATTTTAGGATTCTTTCTTCTCAAGGACATAGCCATAGTGGAAACGCTAAGATACATGTTAATTATATATTTAATATAATAAGAATCTGAGATTTACTATGTGAAGAAAGAATAACAAGATATAGACTATATTATAGAAGGACCTGGAGAAGTAGAGAAGGCCAGTCACTGCAGATATGTCATGTGCACACACAGTGTCACCTCCTCACTTGTCTGCAGTGAGAATATGAGAAGGTAGAGCCACAGAGAGAACGAAAGAACTGTCCTGGATGCAGCTGAGAGCTGAGAGGAAATCCCAACAGGAAGCCCCTCCTTCCCCCTCACTCTCCACCTGCTCCTGGGCTGTTCTCTGTGGTTGGTGGGTCCTGAGTGCACCCTGGTGTCCTGAGCGCCCCCTGCAGCCCCGCCCTCCTGTCCCCTCAGGAGATTTGTGTCTGGGCTCACACTGACTTCCCCTCACTGTGTGTCTCGCACAGTAATACACGGCCGTGTCCTCGGTGGTCACGGAGCTCAGCTGCAGGGAGAACTGGTTCTTGGACGTGTCACTGGAGACAGTGGTGCGGCTGTTGAAGGAGGGGCTGTAGTAAGTAGTCCCATCAGAGCATATGTCCCCGATCCACTCCTGCCACTTCCCTATTTTCTGGCGGATCCAATTTCAGTAGGAAGCACTGGTTGTGATGGAGAATCCATAAACAGTGCAGTTCAGAGAGAGGGTCTGCGAGGGCTTCACCAGTCCTGGGCCCGACTCCTGCAGCTGCACCTGGGACAGGACACCTGGGGACAAGGAGCATCAGGCCCTGTCAGTCACGTGCAGTCACATCCACCCCACAGACCCCTGTCTGACCTCTGAGACCCTCACCTTGGGGAGCTGTCACCAGGCACAGGAGAAGACCCAGCAGTCTCATCTTCTTCTAGACCACGGCTCTGCCTTCCCCAGAGACCTCAGCCCTGTGTGAGGAGAGAGCTGTGAGCCTCCCCAGCCCAGGGGAGGATTTACCCTGGAGCTTGAGGAGAAATTTTCATGTGGGGCACCCTGTTCCTTGTAAGTGGAGGTACTGAAGTCAGGCTTCCCTGGTCCTTCTGGGGCCCTGTGTTCTATCTCGTTCCTTGATCTCACTCTGTATGTAAGTCAGGGATAGGGGATCCCTGGGTTCAAGAGACATTGGAATGTGGTCAAAATTGGCCTCACCTTTTTGAGCATAAGAAGAAATGATGGACTAGACAGTTAGGTTAGACTTTTAACTTCCCAAACATCCTTCAGACTGGGTGAGGGGAGGATGCTGGACTTGTTCTGAGTCACAGGACAGAGATGTGCCTGATGTTCATGGGCAGAGGTTTACTGGACATGTGGGTTTAAACCTCTTCCTGTGATGACCCAGGAGGACGTACAGGGCATGACAGACACAGCTTCTGTCATCGTAGGAAACACCTGAGTGACTATGACCAGGAGTTTGTCAGAATAGAAACATTAAAGGTTCTGCAGGCAGGGATCAAGGGAAATAAGGAACGTGTCATTGCAAGGGGGGGGGGGGGCAGGGGATTCATGTTACCCACATGCACCTGCTCACAGTGTCTCTGTCTGTGAGGTAACAACTTCACAGGTCCAGGGGGTTAGCACTGGGACAACTGTGGGTCACATGGTCACACCATGCTCCACCCAAGCTGCACAATTCACTGGAGTTTCATTCATGAAATCCCTCAACACTTAGAGGGAAGAGTGGACACCCCTCCCTGCAGGAGCCATGGTGCTGGTGTGTCTGTGTGAGGGGCCCTCATGTCATTGACCAGGACCCTGTCTCAGTCCATCATCACTGTTTTGTTTTTTTAATTGATCTTATTTTCTGTAGACATGGTTGTTGTCCAACATAATGACACCTTTTCTCAATTTTTGGACAGTTATTATATTTGCTAAGTAAAATATGTAGTCAGACTATTTTATTTTTATTTTTTTATTGCTGACAAATGAGGGCTCCTTCTTGCCTCTTCTCCATCTGCCCCACACTGGGATCTGATGAGAAAGGTTGGTCTGCCCTCTATAGATGTCATTGAGAGATTGAACCACACAAACCCCTGGAAGGAGAATTCCTTCCCCTCCCTCACCACCTCACCAAAATAAAAGCTCTGAGCCCATCTCCTTTCCTTGTCTATCAAAGCTCCTCTGACTTGCTGAAGAGCCTTTCCTGGGCTTCCCAGAGATTCCAACTATGTATGAGACAAACGTTCCATGTCCCCTTGTGCGTGTTTGTCCTCAGCCTGGACATCTGCACAAGCTGTCATGGGTCCCTCTGTCTTTCTTTGGTGTGAACTCCCCTCAGTGTTATGAGCATGATGCCGCGTCAATGACCATCACCCCACGGTCCTTCTTCTCTAGCTTTGGGGTCACACACCTCTGGTGCTCACTGTCCACACACATGTGTCCTGCTGCTGGCTGGCTGAGGCCCTGAGTGATCCGAGCTTAGCTGCACTGTTGGGTCAGCAGAGCCCCTGGTGAGATTCAGCTGATGCAGGTCAGTAGATTTCATGATTAATTGTCATTTGGTCACAAGGCTGTTTGGAAGACAGGAGCTGCATTTTTCCATGTGAGAAAGTTGTCTTTCTTGACAGGAGACATTTCTTTATTTTTTAACTGCTGACACTATTACAGCGTCCAGGATTTTCCCCCACTTGGTTCAGACGGAGGCAGTTGTAAAGGTTTCCTAGCTGAGATTTGCTCATAAGAAAGGGAACATTAACCCTGACAGGAACCCTCAGTGGGGCCAACCTGTTCCCTGGGGATGGTCCCCGTGGTCAGACGTGCCGGGCTCTCCCACTGCACACAGCACCCTGAGGTAGGATGAACACATTCTCCCATCAGACCTGTGACTTGGAAACACATTATTTCTGTGTAGCTTGTCCTTTCATTCCCTAAATGAAATATTTCGTGGAAAATGTTTTTAATTTTAACAATATTCAGTTCAGCACTTTTTCTTTAATGGGTCATGTTTTGTATGTTCTATGGAACAACTCACCAGGAAACTGTCCCTCTCCATTGCCCACGGTAGGCGAAACCCGGATATGAACACAGTGGGTGAGTGGGCACAAAACCCAATAGAGTAATGAAGGCTGGAATCCTTCATATTATTGAAATCTAGTTTGTTGTGTTCTCTGACAGGAGACGAACTTTTGATGGCATGAAGCCCTGATTCATCTCAAATATTAATTCACTTGACTGGACTTTACATTGTGAATTTCACTACAGCATGTGGCATAAAAAACTAGACTCACCCCTGAAAAATTATATCATGTAGACGTCAGGCAGACGAGGAAGGAACCTCAAAGGACGTGAGGAAGGTGCTGAGCAGAGATGACAGAGACAGGATCCCAGAGGGTATTTCACGAGGAAGAAAGTGACCAGGAAGACGAAGGTGCAGTGAGGTCGTGAGAGGGAGACACGAGGAGATGACCTGGAGCTGACGTCCGGGAAAGTGAATGTCCCAGTGAGAGCCCTGCATGGAGCTGTGTGTGCAGGACTCACATGGGACAGGGAGAGAGCGAGGCCCTGGCGAGTGTGGGGACCTGGAGTGAGCTCAGACCCAGGGCGTGTGGACACACTGACTCTCCCTCTGTGGACACTGCGTCCCAGTCACAGGGTGGAGAGGATGCCCGGGGTGCTCAGTCTTTCAAGGAGACAACTGTGTCCCATGGGAACCTAGTGAGATAATGGTCCCTGAGCCTGGACACGACTTGTCTGGGAAAGAGAATGTTGTCGACACCATCGTCGTCCTCAGTGAGATGAGGGAACACAGGGTCCAGGACAAGGAGGAGGGTCTCTGGGACCCTGAACCTCAGCAAGAGCGGGAGGACCCTGAGCACCCCAGGGAGCTGTGCTCAGCCCCTCCCTGCGCGGTTCCTGAGCGATGTTCCTTGGTTAGTGGATGCCCTAAGGCCCCTGCTGGTCCTGAGGGGTCTGCGGGTCCAGAGCGCCCCCTGGTGTCCTGACCACTCCTGGTGGACCTGAGGGTCTCCTGCAGCTCAGCCCCTCCTGTCTCCCTGCAGGGAGTTTGTGTCTAGATCATAGAGACCCCTGGTCAGGAAAATGTCACATGTCCAGTGTTTATCTCACTCAAATCCATTCGCATACTCTGTGTCTCTAGTTCTCCATAAATTACCTCTTAAAATAGCAACACGGACAACCCAGTTGAGCCCAAACTCCATGGTGAGTGCTCTGTGTTCAGTCCTGATCAGGGAAAAAGAACATCTGGGAACCTGGGGCTGGGCTCCTGTCCCAGAGCTGCAGGGTCAGGGCTGGGCTGGTTTTCATGAGCTGAGGGGCCCTATTTCCATGTCCTCCTACTATAGGGGGAACCCTGGATGCTAGCAAAAGGACACAGTTTCAGAGTGTGGTGTGTCCAGGGTCATGTGTCTCAGTAGAATTAGCCCTGGTATCTGGGCCCCTGCTCCTCCCAACTTGACCCAAATGATACCCTGAATGACCTGCAGACAGGGGACATGCCCAGTGAGGGTTTCAGTGCTACCTGGGTGGACACTAGACCATGGTAAATGTGATCCTAACTCATCACAGCAAGAACAACTAAATTAGTAGGAAACTAGAATAAAGGGTGCCATTTTATTTTATTTTTTTTCATTATCAAAATTGCTATTTATTAATCTATTGGTGTGTTGTCCGGTCTCCAGGAGGGTGAATAATTGTTGTCTTGGAGAGGTGTGAGCGATGATCTAGCTTAGCTTCATCTTCTCAACTTTGGGAGAAGATGAAGTTGAAGGTGAGACTATTACATTGTCTTTTTATTTTTTTTTGGAAATACCGTAGAAGGGAGCTGGAAATGTCAGGTGCTTTGTGGCAAGCTTGGAGGCAGTAAGAGCGGCAGGTGGCTGCTGGCCACATATTTGGGGTAACAGCGCTGTTTCATTCACATCTGGGGAGCTCCACGCTCCCTTCCCGATACATGGCCTGGAAGGAGTGCACTGAGGTCACCGCGCTGTGTCCCGATTACACACACATTCAATGGGAGTCCCTGTTTCTGCATAATAGGTTTCTCATCTTTGCCTTTCAACTGTATGTTGTTTTCCCTCATGTTTTTTCATATATTACACGTGGTTCTATGCATCTCGGGGGTTCTGACCAAGGGTGCAGTTTTAGCTATCATTTCTTAGAAGGCGACCTGTATGAACCCAGGAAGGTGATCAACCATCACACCCAGAGGGAGATTATCATGTAGGGACTTTATGTTTAGGAGATAAACTTCCATGTGGCACTATTTTCCCTGCACAGTGTTCAGAGGAAAAACTCAGGACAGAGTGTGACCCTAGAGCCAGTGGACCAATGTGGGGACAGTGGGCATCTGTGTGGGTCCCTGGGAAGCAGAAGCATGAACCACAGAGAAGCAGACAGGGCTCCCGGGTCCGAGTCCTTCAGGGAGTTTGGAGCTGGATGCTCAGCAGCTGCACGGCCTCCTGTGTGGGGTTTGTGCTCCAGACTCTGCTGGACCAGGTTCAGTCACTGGGGATGGAGAAGCACGTCCGTCATAGGTAAAGCACGTGTTTAGGTAAAGTTGTAGTTAAAGATTTGTGAGTAATTAAGTTTAGGTCATGCAAGTGTCATTATTGGAAACCTGATGTCTGCATGTGACCATTGGGAACACTGTCACCATGTCTGTACCTGATGGGGGTCAACTGGGACAGGAACCTGACCCAGGGCATCACTGGGGGAAATGCTACCTGGGTGCATGAATGGGGGGGTTAACCAAGACTGAGGACACACAAGTCCAGGGTTCTTGTTTCGTCGGATTCTGGCTTTCCTTATTGTTTAGCCAGTTCACATTTTCTTTCCTCACTTTCCTCTGAAATAACCACACATATACCCTAGGGTCATGAAGACACTGTGTTGAGAGTGTGCAGGAGCACAAGTCCTTTGTGAGTTGATTTGTACCTGACATCTTTCCTGAATACACTCTCTAGTTCTATCAATTTTCTGGTGCAGTGTTTAGGGTTTTCAATATACAAGATGTGTCCTATGTATAGAGATAAAGAGAAAAACTTTAACTTGTTTCTTTCTCATTTACACATTTTATAATTTTTTCTTGCCTATTTATTCTGACAAAAACTCCCGTTCTGTTGAATAGAAGTAGTCACAGGGGTGCCCTCGTGTAGGTCCTGATGTTAGAAGAGCAGCTTCGAAATATTTTCTGTGCACCATGACGTCACTCGTTGGATTCTCAGATGTGGCCTTTGTGATGTTGATGTTCATCAGTTCTGAGTCTAACCTTGAAGAATTGTAATCATGAGGCCATTTCAGTTTCTAAAGTCTTTTTCCTGCATCTATATATGGTGGCAAGTGTATCCTCCATTCTCATTTACATACGTCAAACCGTCCTTGCTTCTAAGACCACATCCCAGTGCATCACGGTAAATGATCCTTTCCATGTGCTGTTAAGTTTCCCAGGACATGTAGAGAATTTTTGTATTTATGATCATCAGGGCTATGACCGGTCATTTTCTGTGTAAACATACTTTATATTGGCCTGAGTGTAATGGTCATATCAGTCATTGAGTTTGGAAGTCTTCCCTCTTCTTCCTGTTCTTTGAAGTGTTTGAGAAGAAGTGATTGTGAAGGTACGATTCTTTGTGGAAATTTTGATAGAATTCAGCCTTGTATAAATATGGACATGTGCTCTTCTTTTCAGGTAGGTTTTTATTACTACTCCAATTATTTTTTAAAATGTCTACAGTTCCAGCGTATTCAGGGGAAATTCTTATTTTTATTTATTCATTTGTTTATTTTTATTAATTTGTTTTTGTTACAGATGTTTCTCCTTTTTCCCCCACTGACACCCTCCTCCCCATCCCCCACCCCATCCCCAGCATTTTTGTCCATGTCCACCAGTTATGCGTACATGCATATAAGTTCTGTGGTTTATCTCTTCCCACCCCCCAAACCCCTCTTTTGAGGGTTGTCAGTCTGTACCCTACATCCACGTCTCTGGATCTACCCTGTTCCTCAGCCTGTTATGTTCATTATATTCTACAAATAAGTGAGATCATTCTTAAATTAAGGAACAAATAAGTGGACTGAGAAATACAATGTTGATCTTCACAGGCTGTGAACAGCACATGGAGTTCCCACTAACTCATACGTGGAGCTGAGCAGTGACAGGCTAACAGGCTCCTAACTCTGCATCCCTCAGGTAGATCCGAGCTACATGGACTGACGAGGGAGCAGCTCGGGATCCCAGCCAGGGAGAGACCTGTCTCTACAAACTGCAGCCAGGGGCTGGTCTCTGCAGGTCTGAGGTGGTGGGACCAGCTCCCACCTGAGACTCCGCACTCAGATCCATGTCTGCATTTCCACCTGAAGAAGGGAGGGATTCGGTGAAGAAAAGGGAAAAGTTGCTCACCTAGGGATTTCTGTGCATGGAGAATAAGCAATGGAAATGGGAACAATTCTTCCCACATCACATTTACAAATGCCTCCTATGAAAGGTCACTCTGAGCCAGTATACCCACAGAATTCAGTGATAATGCATTTGGGGACAGTGTGAAATTTAGAAACCACATGTTTATTTCATATGCCATCCAAGAGAATAAAATAAAATCATAATTTTATATAAAAATTAAAGAGTGTCTTAGTCCAGAGAATGCACCTCCCTTACCTCAAACTGCAGGAGCCAAAGAAACAGTTCCAGACACTGCTCCCTGTAAGGTACCATGGTTTGTGCTGAACAAATAGCTGTGCACGACTCCCAGACCCTGCTGAGCTCGGTGGTGACACTGAGGCAGGGCCATTACTGGGAAACGCAGGTGTTGTCTGATGGAAAGGTTTTGCTCAGGAAATTCCTGACAAATGTTTGCTCCTTCCTGCAATGCAGGGAGGTTTAGAAAATCTCCACCTTTTGTGGACAGACTTAGATTGCGTGCTGACAGTTTCCCCAAGTTGACCTAACCCTCTGTGTTTTCCGTCCTCCTAACGAAAACCTTCACCTCTGCTGCATGTGAGACTGTTGCTACTAATAAAATGAAACTTTAAAAATACAGAGCCATCAGTGTAGTCTCTGAACCAAAGGTCTAGAGAAACTCTTACCTGGAGGGGCAGCCCAGAGCCTCTGAGGAAACAGCCATAAACACCTGCTACTCCCGCTCCTGGGGCTGCAACACTGAGGTGGAGGGTCCTGAGCGCCCCCTGGTGACCTGAGAGCCGCCTGGTGTTCTGAGGGCGCCCTGTTGCCCCGCCCTCCTGTCTCCCTCAGGAGGTTTGTGTCTGGGCTCACACTGACTTCCTCTTAGTGGATATCTGGCACAGTAATACACAGCCGTGTCCTCGGTCCTCAGGCTGTTCAGTGTTAAATAAACTTGGCTCTTGGAAGCATCCCTGCTGATGCTGAGCCGGGATTTCAGCGATGGGTTATAGTAGGTGCTTCCACCACTCCATATACCACCGACCCACTCCAGCCCCTTCCCTGCAGCCTGGCGGGCCCACTGCACACCATAGCTCGTTAAAGAGAATCCAGAGACAGCGCAGGTGAGGGAGAGGGTCTCCGAGGGTTTCACCAGTCCTGGGCCCGACTCCTGCAGCTGCACCTGGGACAGGACACCTGGGGACAAGGAGCATCAGGCCCTGTCAGTCACCTGCAGTCACAACCACCCCATACACCGCTGTCTGACCTCTGAGACCCTCACCTTGGGGGGCTGTCACCAGGCACAGGAGAAGACCCAGCAGTCTCATCTTCTTCTAGACCACGGCTCTGCCTTCCTCAGAGACCTCAGCCCTGTGTGAGGAGAGAGCTGTGAGCCTCCCCAGCCCAGTGGAGGATTTACCCTCGAGCTTATATACAAATTTGCATGTGGGGCAGCCTGTTCCTTACAAGTCGAGGGACTGAGATCAAGCTGCCCTAGTCCTTCTAGGGTTCCTGTGGGGCATCTCTTCTCTTGAACTCACTCAGCATGTAAGTCAGGAATATGGGATCACCTGGTACATGAGACCTGTTGTAGTCAGGTTAATGGACCAGCTCATCTGTGATAAATGGTGGACTAGATGAGTAGATTATATTTTTAGTGTAGGTGCATCTTTCAAGTAGATTTAAACTTATTACATTTGTCCCGATAGTTTATTAAACCCAACACTCTAATGTCTACACAACGGTCAAATCATTTTTCGAAACAATTGTATTTTTTTAAACGAGATAGACATTATTTGTCTTTCTCATTCTGAAAATCACAAAACAAAGGGCATTCATTGTCAGTATCTTATTTTTTAACGTATGTTGTTACTTTGATTCAAGGAAGGATATCCAAGGAACATGTCATTGAGATACACTTGATTCCATTTTCTTTTGCTTTTTGAAATGATATTTCTTTAAGCCAATTTGAGAAAGACAAATACCACATGATCTCACTTATTTGTGGAACATGATGAACAAAATAGACCCAGAGACCTAAAAAGGAGTAAGGTCTAGAATGACAAATCTCAGTGGAGGGGGGCAGGGAGGGATGGAAGGGGTAAACCGAAGAACTTATGTGCATGTATGTGTAACCAATGGACACAGACAACAATGTTCAGGGGGGTCGGGAGGAGGGTTTCTGGGGGGGGGGGAGAAGGAGAAACATCTGTAACAAAAGTAAATTAATATAATTGGAAAAAATAAATAAAGTGATATTTGCTTCAAGTTCTGATTAACACTATGTTTTGTGCCTTTATTTAGGTCAATGCTAGAAAGTTTTTCCTTACAATCTTTTCCAAACACTTTCAGAGCAAAGCAGTGTCAGGCGTGGTGAGTACTTGGATCGGAGACTCTGGATTCTTAATGTTGAAAATTTGGTAATTGTGCCTTGAGTCCCTCATCAAACTCTACTGTTGAGAAAGCCCATGCCATTTTGCAGAGACCCCAAACAAACTGTATCATACATATTCATATTTTTAGATGGAGAAATGATTGAGAATAAAAGAGTGATTATTCATGTGTACAATTCAGAGTCTTTCATATGTGGAAATTGTAAACGCAGCAGATTAACTGACCTGTGTTCTCAGTCAAATATTTTCAGTGATGTTGGGGTCAGAGGGAGGCAAATCATGGAGGTTCCTAGCACAGATATGCTCATAGGAAAGGGAACTTTATCCCTGACAGGAACCCTCACTCCCAGGACACACGACATGGTCAACTGGGCGGTTTTCAAATCTTGGATATTATAAGTAACGCTGCTATAAACACGGGGGTGTATATATTTTTTCTAATTTGTGTTTTGGGATAATAAGGATATATATTCAGAGGTGGGTTTCCTGGGTCAAAAAGCAGTTGTATTTTTATTTTTTTAATTAATTACTTTATCTTTGTTTCAGATGTTCCTCCATTCCCCGCCCCTAGACACCATCCTCCTGATCCCGCCTTCCCACAGCATTGATGTCTATGTCCATTGGTTATGCATGCAAGTTCTTTGGTTTATATTACCCTCCCCACAGCTCCCCTCCTCTGGGGTTTGTCAGACTGAATGTTCTTTTTTTTTTTTTAGGAAACTGCATACTGTTTTCCTCAGTGGCTGCACCAATCTGCATTCACACCAATAGTGCACCAGGGTCCTGTTTTCTCCTCATCCTCCCCAGCACTGGGTGTTTGTTGAGGTATTGATAGGAGCCATTCTGGCAGGTGTAGCTGTCGTTTCAATTTGCACGTCTCTGATGATCAGTAATGTGAGCATTGTTTCATATGTCTCATGGCCATCTGTACGTCCTCTTTGGAGAAGTGTCTATTCAGAGCATTGGCCAATATTTTAATTGAATTGTGTGTCTTCCTGGTGTTGAGTTGTATGTAGTTGTTATTTTTCTTAACGTATCTTTATTGTTGAATGTATTACAGATGTTCCTTATTTTCCCCCATTGCACCCCTCCTCCCCCATTCCTGCCCTCCTCCTGCTTTTCCCTACAGTTTTCTGTGTCCATTGGTTATGTATATATACATATAAGGTCTTTGGTTTGTTTCTTCCCACCCTCCAACCCCCCTTCCCTTTGAGGTTTGTCAGTCTAACAAGCAATTTGTACTTCTTAATCCCTTCACTTTTTTCACCCCTCCCCCCATCCCCACCCATCTGGTAACCAACAAAAGTTCTGTGTGTGTATGAGAATGTTTCTGTTCTACTTGTTCGTTTTGTTTGTAGATTCAGTTGTTGAAAGATATGTATTTATTGCCGTTTTGTTTGTTCATATTTTTTTTATCTTTTTCTTCAAGAAGACCCTTCAACATTTCATATAATAATGGTTTGGTGGTGACGAACTCCTTTAGTTTTTCCTTGTCTGGGAAACTCTTTATATGGCCATCGATTCTAAATGACAGCTTTGCAGGATAGAGTAATCTTGGTTGTAGGTTCTTACTTTTCATCACTCTGAATATTTCTTGCCACTCCCTTCTGGCCTGCAAAGTTTCTTTTGAGAAATCAGCTGACAGTCTTATGGGAACTCCCTTGTAGATAACTAACTGCTTTCCTCTTGCTGCTTTTAAGATTCTCTCTTTGTCTTGAACCTTTTGCATTTTGCTGATGATGTGTCTTGGTGTGGGCCTCTTGGGGTTCATCTTGTTTGGGACTCTCTGTGCTTCCTGCACTTGTATGTCTATTTCCTTCACCAAGTTAGGGAAGTTTTCTGTCATTATTGTTTCAAATAGGTTTTCGATTTCTTATTCTCCGTCTTCTCCTTCTGGCACCCCCAAGATGCGAATGTTGGCACGCTTGAAGTTGTCCCAGAGGCTCCTTACACTGTCCTCATTTTTTTGGATTCTTTTTTCTTTTTGCTGTTCTGATTGGGTGTTTTTTGCTTCCTTATATTCCAAATCGATGGTTTGCTTCTTGGCTTTACCTACTCTACTATTGAATCTGTGTAAACTATTCTTTATCTCAGTTAGTGCCTCTTTCATTTCTGACTGGTCCTTTTTAATTCTCTTGAGGCCCTCACTAAGTTCACTGAGGTTCTCACTAAGTCCATTGAGCATCCTTATAAGCAGTATTTTGAACTCTGCATCTGTTAGGTTGCTTAACTCCGTTTCACTTAGTTCTTTTCCTGGAGTTTTGTTCTGTTCTTTCATTTGGGACCTGTTTCTTTCTCTCCTCATTTTGATTGCCTCTCTGTGTTTGTGTCTATGTATTACTTAGTGAGAGGTATGGGGCCAGCTGAGACCAGATGCTGCTTGTTTGAAAGAATTTAGGAAAAGCTGAAGCAGGATCCAGGAGAGGCCAATCCTATGGTAAAGGCAATGGCAACAGCTTGGGTGGGCCTGAAAGTTGGGTGGGGCGGGGCCTCAGGGAATCACCAGGGCGGGGCCGACAGTGTGAGCCAGGTAGCTGGAGTCCCAGATATTGGGGCATCTGCCTGCCCAGGGAAGGGCTCACCAAAGGAACAAAGGCCTCTTATAGCACGTCTGTCCAGGAGAAAGCGGCCTCTCCAGGCCCCGCTCCAATGCCAGACAGCTCAGTTCTTCCCCATATGACTATGGCGCGGTTCAAGCTGCCTCCTGCACGCTGGAGCCTGGAGGGTGTGAGTCCGAGTAAGTCCGTGCGCAGGCCCTTTAAGAGGAGCTGCTGGGGGCTCCAGCCACCTCAGCCTCAGTTCCCGCTGGTTCTACAGCTAGAAGTGATGGGGATTCTCTTCTTGGCACTGGAACCCTGAGCGGGGCGCCTGGTGTGGGACGGGGACCCCTCAGTCCTCAGGGAGGACCTTCCCAGCCGAGGTGTCCTCCTGATTTTTATCCGCCACACGTGGGTGTGGGACCAGCCCGTCTGCCTCTGCCCCTCCTGCCAGTCTCGATGCGGCTTCTTCTTTAATTTCCTAGTTGTAGGACTTCCATTCAGCTCGATGCCAGGCGGTTTTGAATGATGGTTGTTCTGTAGTTTGGTTGTAACTTTGATGTGGTTGTGGTAGGACGCGATACCGCGTTACCTACCCGCCATCCTGACTGGAAGTCCTGTATGTAGTTTTTAAATATTTTGGAATTTAATCAAATGTGCCTTTGGCAAATAGACCACAGCTTTTGTAACTCAGAGATGTTAGAGGTAAACACTGAATCAAGAATCCAGAGAGGTTCCCTGAGGGAAACTGTGACTTGAAGAGGAAACCGCACAGGAAACCAGCCCAAACCTCCAACTGCACCTGCTCCTGGGTGGTTCTTGTGTTCTGGACCCTGAGCGCCCCCTGGTGGTCGCAGCCTCTCCTGCAGGGAGGTTTGTGTCTGGCCTCACACTGACTTCCCCTCACTGTGTCTCACACAGTAATACAGGGCCGTGTCCTCTGTGGTCAAGGATCTCAGCTGCAGGGAGAACTGGTTCTTGGACGTGTCACTGGAGATGGTGCTGCGGCTCTTGAGGGACGGGTTGTAGTAAGTGCTACCACTACTAGCAACTATGTACCCAATCCATTCCATCCCCTTCCCCGGTTTCTGTCGGATCCAGTGCCAGTAACCACTGAGTGAGCCCCCAGAGACAGAGCAGGTGAGGGAGAGGGTCTGAGAGGGCTTCACCAGTCCTGGGCCCGACTCTTGCAGCTGCACCTGGGACAGGACACCTGGGGACAAGAAGCATCAGGCCCTGTCAGTCACGTGCAGTAACAACCACCCCATGAACCCTGTCGGACTTCTGAGACCCTCACCTTGGGGGGCTGTCACCAGGCACAGGAGAAGACCCAGCAGTCTCATCTTCTTCTAGACCACGGCTCTGCCTTCCCCAGAGACCTCAGCGCTTTGTGAGGAGAGAGCTGTGAGCCTCCTCAGCCCAGGAGAGGATTTACCCTGGAGCTTGGGGAGAAATTTGCATGTGGGGCAGCCTGTTCCTTATAAGTGGAGGACTGAGGTCAGGCTGCCCTGGTCCTTCTGGGGCCCTGTGGGGGAATCTCTTTCCTTGATCTCACTCTGTATGTAGGTCAGCGATAGGGGATCCCCGGGTTCAAGAGACATTGGAATGTGGTCAAAAGTTGGCCTTACCTTTCTGAGCATAAGAAGAAATGATGGACTAGACAGGAAGGTTAGACATTAAACTTCCCATACATCCTTCAAACTGATTTAAAAGGGATTAGCATTTGTTCACAGATTTTCTAAATCCCAATTCTCCAGTATACCCACTATTTCCAAATTTTATATCATAATTTCATATATATATTATCTATCTTAGTGCAAAAATAAAAATAAAGGACATCTATGTTCAATATCTTATATTTTAATTATATTTAAATATGTTTTCATTGATTGTGTTTTTTAGAGTGTTGAACGGAGAGGGTAACATCATCGCTGACAAAAATACCTGACTCCAGTCTCCCTCATTCTGCCCCTGGGCATGGTCAGTTGGTCAGAGATGCCGGCATCTACCACACAGTATATAACGTCCTTAATGTATATTGAGCACATTCTCCCATCAGACAAATACTTTGGAAATGTTATCTCTCTGTGGAGCTTGTCTTTTCATTCCCTTAATGGAATCTTTGGTGGGATAAATGTGTTTAACATAAAGTGTAATTGATGCTTATTTTCTGTGCTGGGCCTGTTTTGGTGAATCACACAGACCCCCAGGACGTGCTGAGCCTCATGGTCCAGGGGCATCGGCTGCAGCAGCCACAGGCACAGAGAGGGTCTGGCACCAGGAGTGAGGGCTGCTGGGAAACTGCCCAGAACTGGACGGGACTTTGACCTGGGTGGGGCGAGGAAGCTGAACGTGTTCCGAGTCACAGGAGAGAGATGTGTCTGATTTTCATGGACAGAGAATTTTTAAACCTCTTCCCGTGACGACCCAGGAGGACGTGCAGGGCATGACAGACACAGCTTCTGTCATCGTAGGAAACACCTGAGTGATTGTGACCAGGAGATTGTCAGAATAGAAACGTTAAAGGTTCTGCAGGCAGGGATCAAGGGAAATAAGGAACGTGTCATTGCAAAGAGGGGGGGAGCAGGGGATTCCTGTTATTCACATGCACCTGCTCACAGTGTCTCTGTCTGTGAGGTAACAACTTCACAGGTCCAGGGGTTAGCACTTGGACACCTGTGGGTCATTACTCACATGGTCACACTGTGCTTCACCCAAACTACACAATTCATTGGAGTTCCATTCATGAAATCCCTCAACACTTAGAGGGAAGAGTGGACACCCCTCCCTGCAGGAGCCATGGTGCTGGTGTGTCTGTGTGAGGGGCCCTCACGTCATTGACCAGGACCCTGCCTCAGTCCATCGTCATCACCATCATCATCATCATCATGATGTTCTTACTTAAAATATTTCTTAATTTTATATACATAAATGTTGTTAACATAATGACCCTTTATATCCATTTTTATGGTTGTTAAGTAAATAGGTTGTCAGACTCTATTTTATTGTTTCATTGAGTGCTGACAACTGATGGGTCATTCCTGCCTTTTCTCGATCTACCCCACACTGAGATCTGATGAGAAAGGTTGGGTTTCCTCTTCAGATGTCATTGGGAAATTGAACCACACAAGCCCCAGAAGGAAAATTCCTCTGCCTCCCACACCACCTCACCAAAATAAAACCCCGAGCCCGTCTCCTTTCCCGGTCTATCAAAGCTCCCCTGGCTTTCAGAAGGTCTTTCCTGTGCTTCCCAGAGATGCCAACTGTGTACGTGATACACGTTCCATGTCCCCTGTGTGTGTTTGTCCTCAGCCTGGACATCTGCACAAGCTGTCGTGGTCCCTCTGCCTCTGCCTGGTGGCAACTGCTCTGGGTGCTGTGAGCATGATGCCAAGTGAAGGACCATCACCACCGGGAAATTTCATCTCTAGCTTTGGGGTCACAAGCCTCTGGTGCCCGCTGCCCACACACACACTTGTCTGGCTGCTGGCTGGCTGGGCCCTGAGCTGGGTGGAGCTGAGCTGCACTGTCGAATCAGCAGAACCCCTGGTTGGATGTAGCCTACGTGCGTCAGTGGATTTCATGATTAGTTCTCATTTTGGCACAAGAGTGTCTGAAAGAGGCTCTCTGCCTTTTGTTCATATGAGAAAGTGGTCTTTCTAGACAACAGACATTTCTTTGCTCTTTCTATTTAGTTGTTGACATCATTATAGGTGTCCCCATCCCCCAACCCACTGCTCCCCCCCACCAGCCCCCACCACGACTCCCTGGCTGTCAGCACTATGTCTTCTGTGTCCATGGGCTGTGCATGTAGGTCCTTTGACTCCTCTCTTCACCTCCTTTTGTTTACTCACCCCCCCACCCCGATCTGTGTCTGTTTGTTCCAGTGTCCACGCCTCTGGTTAAATTTTGTTTGTCAGTTTATTTTGTTCCTCAGATTTCACATATACCTTAGGTCATATGGTATTTGTCTTTGGCTTCTTTCTCTTAGCATAATCCTCCCCAGGTCCCTCCATGCTGTCCACAGGATGAGGGGTGCTTCTTCCTTACAGCTGCGTAGTGTTCCCTTGTGTAAATGCACCTCAGGTTTTTATCCACTCGTTACTGATGATCACTTGGACTGCTCACAGATCTTGGCTACTGCAAACACCACTGCTATGCATACAGGGGTTCAGACGTTCTTTCTGATTGGAGCTTTGGAATACCTAGGACATATTCCCAGAAGTGTGATCACTGCATTAGATGGCAGTTTCATTTTAATTTATTGAGGAAACTCCACACTGTGTCCACAGTGGCTGCACCAGTCTGCATTCCCAACAGCAGGGCATGAGGGTTCTGTTCTCTCCACACCCTCACCAGCACTTGTTGTTTGTTGATTTATTGATGGGAGCCATTCTGGCAGATGTGGTTGTATTTTAAGTGGCATCTCTCTGAAGATTATTGACCTTGAGCATTTTTCTGTCTGTTGGCCATCGGTTTGTCCTCTTTGGAGAGGTTTCTATGCAGTGCTTCTGACCTTTTCTGAATAGGATGTTTGTCCTTGTAATGAGTTGTATAAGTTTTTTAAATATATTTTTGAATATAACCCCTTAATAGATGTACCATTGGCAAATAAATGATAAACGTTTCTAACTCAAAGGCTTCATAGGTAAGCGAAGAAACAGGAACCCAGAGAGGTTCCCTGAGGGAAACTGTGACATGAAGAAGAAACCACCTCCTGCAGGAGGTTCGTGTCTTGGCTCACACTGACTTACCCTCTCTGTGTCTCTGACACAGTAATACAGGGCCAAGTCTTCATATTTCAAGCTCTTTATTTGAAGATACAGTGTGTACTTGGAGTTGTCTCTGGAGATGGTGAATCGGCCCTTCACCGAGTCTGCGTAGTATATATCACTACTGCTACAACTAATGTATGAAACCCACTGCAGCCCCTTCCCTGCAGCCTGGCGGACCCATCTCATGCCATAGTCACTGAAGGTGAATCCAGAGGCTGCACAGGAGAGTCTCAGAGACCGCCCAGGCTGCACCACACCTCCCCCAGACTCCACCAGCTGCACCTCACACTGGACACCTGCAAACACAAAGACGTCCTGGTCAGGACACTGTCACATGTTCACTGTTTCTCTCTCTTGTCCACTCTCAAACTCAGTGTCTCTTGCTCTCCATCAATTAACTCTTAAAATAGCCACAAGGAAAACCCAGCTGAGCCCAAACTCCATGGTGAGTGCTCTGTGTTCAGTCCTGATTAGGGAATGGGGACACCTGGGGATCCTCAGTCTGGGCTCCTGTCCCAGAGCTGCAGGGTCAGGGCTGGGCTGGAATTTATGGGCAGAGTGGGCCCTATTTGCATGTCCTCCTACTATGTAGGGAGCTCTGGGGTTGGAGACCTGCAGAGAGGGCAGTGCCTCAGTGCAGGTGTGAGTGTCCTGGGGGAGAATCGTGGTCATGATAACATTTCAATAATGAAATGGAGTCATAATAGGTAGGGGTATGTCCAAGAGTCCAAACCTGGTAACAATGAGCTCAGATACTGGGGTGAGCACCTAAACACTGTCCCCTAATTATCCCTGAACCTACTCCAGGGCAGAGTGGGGCCTGCCCAGTGAGGGTGCAGACCCCTTGAATATAACGAGAACATGAATGAAAATCTGTATTCTTGTTTTACCTAGAAGTCATGCCTGGGGACAATCCGACATGTGAAAAGAGACCACAGGCTGCAGATCTTGTAAGAGTGGACGTCATGGTCATGGTGTGTTGGTGGCCTTGACCCTGGGTGTCTCTGGCCTCCTGACTTCAAGGAGACAAAGAAGACAGAGTGTTGATTACATGCTTTCCTATCCCTGGGACTCAGATATACTTAGAAGTCAGGGAAATTCATGGAGCTGATGGAGAGGCTGTGGGTTTCCAACACCTAGAAGTCCATGTTCAGAGGGTCTGTCTGCATAGACAATAACGAAAACCTTAAAGAAGTTGTTATAATAGAACAATTAGTGAGATACATGTTAGTCAGAATACCTGTGATTAGCGAGAAGGCTCGTATTTATGGTTAATCACTCATTTATGAAGCAGAGGCTTTTGCCGTTTAAAATCACAAACGAAGCCACGGTGATATGAGTTGAACTGATCACACGGGCTGGTCCATCTTACCATGTTATTACTATTATGAGACTTTATTGTAAAAAGGGATAGTTCTGTGTTTCCACGGCCTTTAGATAACAGTGTGTTGTGTCCTCATGTAATACACGTGTTTACAGAGCATGGAGATAAAGCCTGGACAGTAGACGAGCCCGGAACCCACCTCCTCCTGCTGGGACATGGGCTCAGTGGGTCCTGAGCTCCCCAGGTCCTGAGAGCACGTTTTCCTTCAAAGTCCACAGAGGACCAGAGACTCCTCATCGCCCTCCCCTCATCCAGCCTGGGTGTCGGGTCCCTTCCCGCAGGAGGACGATGGACCCTGCTGTTCACAGGACGTTCCCTCCTTGTTATTTTCATCCACGGACCCTGCCCTCCGCTCCTTGGTTGTGAATCCCCCGGGGTCTCTGCTGCACCACAGGGGAGCCCTGTGTCCCTCTCCTGTAGCGATGCCCCCACTGCAAGAGCCTTGAACAAAATCATCCTTTCAAATGTATAGACTCTAGGAACTGTTCTTCCATAACAGAGACAACAAGCTGGAAGATCTTTAAGTAGGTCCAAAGGTTGAGGGTTATTTTTAAGATAAAAGAGACTTCAGACTCAATAACCTACAGTCAGGAAACAGGCTGAGGAACGCGCTCTGTTCCAACACGAGCACCTTCCAGCAGAAGGAAGGGGGTCCGAGAGCAGAGGACCAGGCCTAGGGGTTGGGGTTTGAGCCTCAGTGGGTTGTTCTTGGCCTTGTGCTCATGGAGGTCGCTGAGATGGATGTAACAAGTGCTTCCAGGTGGGGATTTCTTTCTCACTGCCTGTCCCTGGATGGAATGCCGGCCCTGCAGCTGTGTTGTAGGAGAACATGACTAACAGGTCATGGCCGCAGGTCTGCAGATGGAGAACACTTTGTCCCTAATAGTCTCCCACACCTGACTGACAGGTGGATTTGGGACTTTTCTAATGGTGATATTCAGATGGATGTTGGACTTGAGGCCCTGCTCTCAGGGTCAGCATTTGGAGGATGTTGGTTTGTGCTGAATGCAATTGGCCTGTGGGTGGATGAGAACCATTGGAAGGTGAGGGTGGCTGTGGTACTGTGAGTCATGCTCGTAGCCTGGGCATGTTACGTGGCAAGTGGGACTCTGTCAAATTTGATTCATGTGGAGATCCCGACATACAAGCATTTTAGTAGATGACCCAGGTGGGTCCTCCTATGAGAAATGTTTCCATCAGAGGGAGGCAGAGGGAGATTAGGCTCCAGGAGGACAAGAACACACTGTGACCTCTGAGGTCAGGGACATATTCCAGGCTGTGGAGATGGAGGAAGAGGCCACGGGATCAGGAAGGCAGTTCTAGTCTCTGGAATAGACCAGGAAACATGCTCCCCTGTGTGACGATGCAGAAACCGACAACACACAGACTCAGAGACCCAGAGACATCAACAAGGTCCTTAGGAGACATCTAGTCGTCAAGACCTGCATGTCCAATCCCACAGGAATCTCCTCACAGCTGCAGGACGGCTGTTCTAGGAGGAAACACACTGAAGGAGAACAGACCAGTGTTGGTGAGCGTGGGGAGAGAGGAACCCTTGCACTCTCTCGGTGGGAAGGTAAGATCCTGCAGCCACATGGAAACAGCGTGTTGGTTCCTCCAAAATGAGAGTAGACACCCTGTGTGATTGAGCAGTGAGCTCCCAGGTGTTCATGGAATAATAAACCCAGAACTCTGGAGAGGGGTTGCACGGCCCTGTTCACTGCAGCCGTGTTCAGTGTAGTCAAGACGTGGAAACATCTCTGTCCATCAGTGGGTGAGTGGGCAAACATGTGCGATATTCTCAGGACGGAATATTACTCAGCCTTAAATTACCAGAAAGCCCTGCACAATTTCACCCAGGATGACACTAGAGGACACTCTGCTCTGTGAAATAAAGCCATCAGGGAAAGGCAGATAGTGTCTGATTCCACCTACACTGGGAACTGAATTAAAATTCCTTCCAGCAGAGTTTGGAGGAGCCCAGGCCTGGTTGTGGTGAAGGCTCTGGCAGGAGCGGGATACTGGAGCGCCGGCGGCCCTGGAGTCCTGAGCTGACGGAGAACAAAGACGGAGGCAGCTGGAGGAGACACTGTGTCAGGACATAGTCAGCCCTGGTCCTGGGCCCTGTGTATCCACGGGAGCCTGGGTGTGTCTGCTCAGTGTGTGGAGCCATCCACCCTCAGGGCCCTGTGGACAATGAGGGGACATTCAGTCCCCACAGAGGGGAGCTTTCCTCTGGGAATGGGGAGAAGGAGACAGAGCCCAGCAAACCCCTGTGTTCCTAGGGGGCTGTGTGCACACCCAGGACACGCCCCGGTGTGACCTCTGAGACTGGACCCTCCACTCTGAGTCATCACTGAGATCCTGCTCTGTTGAGGTACCTTTATTGCTGAGCAGTATTCCATTGACTGATATTCCCTAGTTTGATTATTTGTAAAATTAGAAGGACTTTTGTGTGGTTTGTAGCTTCTAATTTAAAGAACTAAAATATTTGCATATATTTTTGTGAACATAAGTATTTGTTTTTCTGGAGCAAACACTCCTAGAGGACCACAGAGATATATTTTAGGTATATATTTAATTTATTAAGAAACCGCTATCACTTTATGAAGAAAGAATAAGAGGATATAGAGGAACTTAGAGTAGGAGAGGAGCCCAGTCAGTGCCGACATCATCTGCACACAGAGTCACCTCCTTACTTGTCTGCAGTGAGAATATGAGAAGTTAGAGCCACAGAGAAAAAGCAAGAATCGTACTGGATGCAGCTGAGAGCTAAGAGGAAATCCCTGCTCCCAACAGAAGGCCCCTCCTTCCCCCTTCACTCTGCACCTGCTCCTGGGCTGTTCTCTGTGGTCCATGGGTCCTGAGCGCCCCCTGGTGTCCTGAGCGCCCCCTGCAGCCCCACCCTCCTTTCCCCTCAGGAGGTTTGTGTCTGGGCTCACACTGACTTCCCCTCCCTGTGTCTCGCACAGTAATACACAGCCGTGTCCTCGGTGGTCACGGATCTCAGTGGCAGGGAGAACTGGTTCTTGGACGTGTCAGCAGTGATGGAGATGCGGCCCTGGAAGGCTGGGTTATAGCCTGTTCTCCCATCCCACCACCCCATCCACTGCAACCCGCTCCCAGGTTTCTGGCGGATCCAGTGCCAGTAGTAACTGCTGCTGACTGTGCCCCCAGAGACAGTGCAGGTGAGGGAGAGGGTCTGTGAGGGCTTCACCAGTCCTGGACCTGATTCCTGCAGCTGCAGCTTGGACAGGGCACCTGGGGACAAGGAGAATCAGGCCCTGTCAGTCATGTGCAGTCATATCCACCCCATGAACCCTGTCTGACCTCTGAAACCCTCACCTTGGGGGGCTGTCACCAGGCACAGGAGAAGACCCAGCAGTCTCATCTTCTTCTAGACCAGGGCTCTGCCTTCCCCAGAGACCTCAGCCCTGTGCGAGGAGAGAACAGTGATCCTCCCCAGCCCAGGGGAGGATTTAACCTGGAGCTTGAAGAGAAATTTGCATGTGGGGCAGCCTGTTTCTTATAAGTGGAGGGACTGAGGTCAGGCTGCCCTGGTCCTTCTAGGGCCCCTCTGAGGACATTTCTTCCCTTGAACTCACTCACCATGTAAGTCAGGGAAAGGGGATCACTTGGTTCATGAGACCTGTGGAGTCAGCTTAATAGACATGCCCATCTCTGATAAATGGTTGACTTGATGAGAAGATTATATTTTTAATTTCTCATGTATCTTTCTTATAGATTTATAGGAATTACATTGGTCCAGGTAGTCTCTTAAACTCAACTCTGTAACATATACACAACTGTCAAATATTTTATAAACAATTGTATTTTTGTAAACATAATTTCATATATACAATATCTACCTTCTCAGAAAATCACAAAATAAAGGACATTCATTGTCAGTGTCTTATGTGTTTATTTAAAGTGTTATGGTGATTCAATAAACTATATCCCAAGAACAAGTTAATGGGATATCCTTGATTCTTTTCTTTCTTTCTTTCTTTCTTTCTTTCTTTCTTTCTTTCTTTCTTTCTTTCTTTCTTTCTTTCTTTCTTTTTCTTTCTTTTTTTTTTTGTTTGGATAAAGTTATATTCATTATAAGTTCTGAGTAACACGATATGATATGCCATTTTTAAGGCTTTTACTCAATCCATTTTTCTTACAGTCTTTACAAACATCTTTCAGTAGCTAAACAGTGTCAGGCCTGGTAAGTTCGTGGATGGGAGCCCCTTGATTCTTGATGTTGAGTATTGGTAATTCTGTCTTGCAGTCCCTCCTCAGACTCTTCCCTTCTGCAAGCTCATGGCTTATTGCAGAGACCTCAATCTAATTATATCCGACATAATTACATTTATATACAGAGAAATGATTGAAAATAGAAAGAGGATTATGTATTAGTAAATTCAGATTCTTCTCCTTATAAGTGGGGGGACTGAGGATAAGCTGACCGGTTGCTTCTGGGGCTCTTCTGAGGGCATCTCTTCCCTTGAACTCACTCAGCATGTAAGTCAGGGAAAGGGAATCACCTGGTGTGTGAGACACATTGGAATGAGGTGAAAAGAGAACCTCACCTTTCTGGGCAAAGTAGTCAATGAAGGACTACATGAGTACATTACTCTTTTAACTTCCCGTGCATCTTTCAAATAAATTTAAAAGAGATAACCATTTTTCAGACTGTTTCTGAATTCCAATTCTCCAGAAAATCCACAATTAAAAAATATATTATCATCATGTCATACAAATAAATTCTACCGTCGTGCAAAAATAAATAAATAAATAAATAAATAAATAAATAAATAAATAAATAAAACACACCATGTTCTGTTTTTTGTTTTAAA
This sequence comes from Tadarida brasiliensis, assembly GCA_030848825.1. Lineage (NCBI taxonomy): Eukaryota > Metazoa > Chordata > Mammalia > Chiroptera > Molossidae > Tadarida > Tadarida brasiliensis. Next base: position 249,696,293 of record CM061257.1, read on the forward strand.
CTTAATTTATGATGTTACTTTGATCTGAGAAACCACCTTCCAAGCACAGGCAGGTGGGACATTGTTGGTCCTCATGTTGGAAGTTTTGTAACTTTGTCTACAGATTCCTGTGCAAACTCTTCCTTTGTGCACCCCACAGCCTGTTGCAGAGACCTCAAATTAACTACATCAGAAATGGTCATGGTTGCCATAATCAGTCGCTCAGTGGTTAGAGCGCTGAACAAAGGATCAAAGGGTCTTTGGTTAGATTCCTGGTCAAGGGCATGTACCTGGGGTGCAGGTTTGATCTCTGGACCTGGTGGGGTCTTGAAGGAAGCAACAAATCGATGTGTCTCCCTCACTTTGATGTTTCTCTCTCTCTCTCCTCTTCCTTCTTCCTCTAAAATAAAAAGAAAAACATATCCTCAGGTAGGATTAAATAAATAAATAAGTGTAATAGTTGTAAGTTGTGTTTAATGACACATTCTCTGCACACACACACACACACACACACACACATAGTGATGATTTTCATTGTAATGAATTCCAAAGTTTCCTTCTCAGATACGGCCATGTCCTCGGCTCTCAGGCTACTTAGTGTCACATGAACTTGGCTCTTGGACGTGTCCCTGGAAATGCTGAGTCGGGATTTCAGCGATGGGTTATAGTATGTGCTTCCACTATACATTATACGCCCGACCCACTCCGGCCCCTTTCCTGGTGCCTGCCGGACCCAGTTCACACCAGAGTCCATTAAAGAGAATCCAGAGACAGTGCAGGTGAGAGAGAGGATCTGCGAGGGCTTCACCAGTCCTGGGCCCGACTCCTGCAGCTGCACCCGGGACAGGACACCTGGGGACAAGGAGCATCAGGCCCTTCAGTCACTTGCAGTCACAACCACCCCACAGACCCCTGTCTGACCTTTGAGACCCTCAACTTGGGGGCTGTCACCAGGCACAGGAGAAGACCCAGCAGCCTCATCTTCTTCTAGACCACGGCTCTGCCTTCCCCAGAGACCTCAGCCCTGTGTGTGGACAGAGCTGTGAGCCTCCCCAGCCCAGGGGAGGATTTACCCTGGAGCTTGAGGAGAACTTTGCATGTGGGGCAGCTTGTTCCTTATAAGTGGATGACTGAGGTCAGGCTGCCCTGGTCCTTCAGGCCCCTCTGAGGGTATCTCTTTCTTTGAACTCACTCAGCATGTAAGTCAGGCATAGGGGATCATCTGGTTCAGGAGACCTGTTGGAGTCAGGTTAATGGACATGCTCATCTTTGATAAATGGAGGACGAGTTGAGTAGATTATATTTTTAATTTCTCATGCATCTTTCTAGTAGATGTAAAGGGATTACATTTGTCCAGGTAGTTTCTTAAACCAAATTTTCTAATATATACACAATTGTTAAATATTTCTATGAACAATTGTATTTTTATAAACATAGTTTCATATATATAATGTCCCCCTCCTCAGAAAATCACCAAATAAAGGACATTCATTCTCAATATATGTTTATTTGTTTTATAGTGATCCCAGGGACTATATCTTAAGAACAGGTTAATGGGAGACCCTCAATTCTTTTCTTTATTTTGTTTTGTTTTGTTAAAATGATATTCATTATAAGTTCTGAGTAACACTATACGATATGCCATTTTTTAGGTTGTTGTTGGAAACATTATCTACACTCTTTACCAAACACCTTCAGCCACTAAGTACGATGGGCCCTGGTTAGGACTTGCATGAGAGACCTTTGGTCCTTGATGCTGAAAATTGGGAATTCTGTCTTTGAGCCCCTCCTCAGACTGTCCCCCTGTGCAACTTTATGGCTTATTGCAGAGACCTCTATCTAATTATATCAGACATAATCTCGTTTATACACGGATAAATGATTGAAAATAGAAAGACTGATTATGTATTAGTACAATTCAGATTATTGTATATGTTGAAATAATAAAGTCAGCAGATTAACTGATCTGATTTTCAGTCTAGTGATATCAGTGATGTTGGGTTGAAAGAGGGTGGCGGAATGAATTCCCAGCACAGGTTTTGTCGTAGGAAAGGGAACTTTAATCCTGACAAAAACCCTCACTCCCACCCCCTCCCTCTGCCCCTGGTGATGGTCACTGTGGTCAGAGGTCTTGGGCCCTCCCACTTACCATGTAGCATCATTAATGTAAAATGCACACATTCTCCCATCAGACATACAACTTGGAAACTTGTTGTCTCTTTGTGGGCTTCTCTTCGCATTACCTTAATGGAAAGTGTGCTGGGAACATGTTTTCATTTTTAACAAGGTTCAATTTATCACTATTTGATTTAATGTGAACTGCATTTTATATTTTACGTAACAACTCACCACAAAATTGTCCACCTCCATTGATCATGGTAAGGGAAAACCTGATTAGAACAGAGTGAGCCCTAAACTTTATAGAGAAAAGTAGGTTGGAAGCTTTAATATCATTGAAATCTGTTTGCTGTGTCCTCTAACAAGGAGACCAACCTTCCCTGGCATGAAGCGCTGATTCATTTCAGAGATTAATTCACTTTACTGGACTTTACATTGTGAATTTCCCTACAGTATGTAGCATAGAAAACTAGACTTATCCCTGAGACATTATGTCATGTACACGTCAGACAAACAAGGAAGGAACCTTAAAGGACATGGGGAAGATGCTGAGAAGAGATGACAGAGACAGGATCCCAGAGGGTATTTCATGTGACTGAAAGTGACCAGAGAGGACGAAGGTGCAGAGAGGTCATGAGAGGGACACATGAGGAGATGACCTGGAGCTGACGTCCGGGAAAGTGAATGTCCCAGTGAGAGCCCTGCATGGAGCTGTGTGTGCAGGACTCACATGGACAGTGAGAGAGCGAGGCCCTGGCGAGTGTGGGGACCTGGGGGATGGACTCTCAGTGTGTCTAGACGGAGACACCAGGGTGGGTAGAGGTGGGTTTTCATCCATGAACTCCAGGGCAGGTGCTCAGATGACCACCACTCAGGGGATGCTGGGAGCAGGACTGTGGGATGACGGTGACCCCTCGTGGTGACTCTGAGCCATGCAGGCGGCAGGACCCTAGGGACTGAACCAGTTGCCTCTCCACCCACCGAGACCAGGGGAGGGAAGAGCTAACCTTTAAGGCCCGGCTTTTCCTCTTTGAAGAGGAGGGAGACACAAGAACTAGGATAATGAAGGTATTTTGTATCATTGCAAAGTCCTCATTAGTGACTCATACAGGAGTATATCTGGTTGGCTTGGTATAGTTGAAATTTATTTTTTCATTTAAGTGGAGAAACATGTAAAAGGATAGTTTTAGAAATTTTGAGAGAGTGGAGAGAAATATCTAAAAATATGGCTTTTAAATAAGTGTGGTAATGGTAATTCTTATTCTCATGACACATTCTCTGGTCTATGCAAATTCTTCTTTAGAACTCTTAGTTCATCTCTGATTGCTATTATTAATTTCCCCTATAGTGTTTTCAGCTGTGATTCCTCTCTGTACTGATATAAGTCTGTCCTACAATATTTTTAGCTATTGAAGATTTCACCTGTGTGTCTGGATCTGCTAACTGAGGACAATGGGTGAACAGCAGACCCAGCTGTTTCCTGACCCCTGTTGACCACAGCTGTCCATGGGCTTGTCCAGCACACATCCTGCAGCATGTGGACCAGCAGGACAACAATGATATGAGGTGTGTGAGGTTTGAGGTGTGTGAGGTGTGAGGTGTGAGGTGTGTGAGGTGTGAGGTGTGTGAGGTGTGAGGTGTGAGGTGTGTGAGGTGTGAGGTGTGTGAGGTGTGAGGTGTGAGGTGTGTGAGGTGTGTGAGGTGTGAGGTGTGTGAGGTGTGAGGTGTGAGGTGTGTGAGGTGTGAGGTGTGTGAGGTGTGAGGTGTGAGGTGTGAGGTGTGTGAGGTGTGAGGTGTGTGAGGTGTGAGGTGTGTGAGGTGTGAGGTGTGAGGTGTGAGGTGTGAGGTGTGAGGGGCCTGCACTCAGCACCTGCTCTGCTCCCACCCGACACAGGCCTGTCCCTCTAGAGCCTGTGTGAGCTGAAATCAGTCTGAAAACGTCCTGGGCTCAGCCTCAGGCCTCCTGTCTGTACCCAGTTGTGGGGTGTCCACAGATGGATGACCTATGAGGGGGTGTCTGTGAGTGCAGGGGGGCTGGTGCATTTCCCAGGTTCTGCTCTGCACTTGACACTGTGGGAGCAGCGGGGGAGCGAGCGCAGGACTCTGGCCTATGAGGCTCGGCACCCAGGACAGATTTAGGGAGAATATAGACTGTGGAAGACACAGGGTGATGTCGGGGCGGTTTTGGGGGGACACTGGAGGACAGCACAGGGTGGGTGTGGGTGAGGACCTGTCCAGCTGGTTCTCTCGCTCCATGTGCACTCTCCCTGCGGAAGCGGAGACACATGTCCGAGCACAGCCCAGGCTGCTCCCAGGACCCACACGAAGGGCTGCCCAGCTGGGCTGTGGAGGTCCATCTCGCGGCTCCTCTCACTCTCTCCTCCACGCGGAAGTCTGCGAGCTGAGCCTGGTCCTCGGTCGGGCTGGTTCCGGTCCAGGAGACTGAGGGATGGAGGGAGCGAGGGGCAAACCCTGAACACCTGCGCTGTCCTGAGTGGATGGGGAGCGAGGGGTCACCCTGCCCCAGGGACACCGAGACCTCAGGGGGCAGCGGTGCTGCTGGAAGCTGCGGGGACAGATCTGCGCCTGTCTGGGGAAGGGCGCCTGCGGGGCAGACGCGTGTGTGTCTGCGAGCAGAGAGTGAGGCCGACCAGGGCGTGTGGACACACTGACCCTCCTCTGTGGACACTGCGTCTCCGTCACAGGGTGGAGAGGATGCCCAGGGTGCTCAGACTTTCAAGGGGACAACTGCGTCCCATGGGAACCTAGTGAGGTAATGGTCCCTGAGCCTGGACACGACTCATCTGGGATAGAGAATGTTGTCGACACCTTCCTCGTCCTCAGAGAAATGAGGGAACACAGGGCCCAGGACAAGGAGGAGGGTCCCTGTGACCCTGAACCACAGGAAGAGCAGGAGCGCCCTGAGCACCCCAGGGAGCTGTTTTCAGCCCCTCCCTGCGCGGTTCCTGAGCGATGTTCCCAAGGTCGATGTGTCCTTAGTGCCCCTGCTGGTCCTGAGGTGTCTGTGTTGTCTAGAGCGCCCCCTGGTGTCCTGACCCCTCCTGGTGGACCTTAGGGTCTCCTGGAGCTCAGCCCCTCCTGTCTCCCTGCAGGGAGTTTGTGTCTGGATCATAGAGACCCCTGGTCAGGAATGTGTCACATGTCCAGTGTTTATCCCACTCTCACTCATTCAGATACCCTGTGTTTCCAGTTCTCCATAAATTACCTCTTAAAATAGCAACATGGAGGACCCAGCTGAGCCCAAACTCCATGGTGGGTGGTCTGTGTTCAGTCATGAACAGGGGATGGGGTCACCTGTGGATCCCAGGGTAGGCTCCTGTCCCATAGCTGCAGGGTCAGGGCTGGGCTGCTTTTCATGAGCTGAGGGGCCCTATTCGTATGTCTTCCTACTATAGAGGGAGCTGTGGGTTTGATCATTGACATAAAGGACATGGTTTCACAGTGTGGTGTGTCCAAGGGTATATGTCTGAGTAGAATTAACTCTGGTATCTGGGCCTCTGCTCCTTCCAACTTGACTCAACTGCTTCCTTGAATGACCTCCAGACAGGGGACGTGCCCAGTGAGGGTTTCAGTGCTACCTGGTTGGACACTGGACCACGTTAAACTGTGATCATGGTACAATACAGCAGTAAAAACTAAAGTATAGAAAACTAAAAGAAAAGGTGCAGTTTTACATATCATATCTTACAGGACTACCTGTATGTACACAGGAAGGTTGTCAGGCATCATATCCAGGGGGAGATTAATCTATGGAAACTTTATATTCAGTGGATGGGAAGTTCCATCTGACATTATTTCCCCTGCACAGTGTTCAGAGAATAAACTAAGAACATAGAGTGACCCTATAGCCACGGTCCAATGTTGGGGGACAGTGGGCATCTGTGTGAGTCACTGGGAAGCAGAAGCGTGAACTACAGAGAAGCAGACATTGCTCCTTGGTCCTAGTCCTTTAGGCGATTTTGGGCTGAATGTGCAGCAGCTGCACACCCTCCTGTTTGTTCTCTAGACTCTGCTGGACCAGGTTCAATCACTGGATGGAGAAGAACCTCAGTCATGGCCAGGGGTGTTTAGGTAAAGTTGTAATGAGAGATTTGTGAGTAATTACGTTTAGGTCATGAAAATTTGTTATTTTCAACCTCATGTCTGCATGCGAGCATTGGAAAACTATTCCATTCTCATTTACATGTGTCAAACCATCATTGCATTCTAGGACTGAATCCCAGGGCATCACGCTAACTGATCCTTTCAATGTGCTGTTAATTTCCCAGAACATTGTGAGGACTTTTGCATCTGCGTTCATCAGGGATGTGGCCCTGTCATTTTTGTGTCCTTAATTGGTTTTCCTATGACTGTTCATCTACATGACCTGTTTTGTATCCGTGCTCGTGTGCGAAGGCATGTCTACGACCAAAATTAGTGTGTGTGTGTGTGTGTGTGTGTGTGCATGTGTCTGTGAGTCTGTGACTGTGGATGTGTATGCCACTTTGTGTGTGGCTGTCTTTGTAACTGTGCGTGTGACTATGTTTATGTAACTGTGTGACTGTGTGTTTGTTACTTTGTTTGTGACTGTGCGCATGTGACTCTGTGCATGACTTTGCGTTCATGACACTGCGTGTGTCTGTGCGTGTCACTGTGTGTGTGGATATGTGGGTCAGTCTGTGTATGTAACTGTGTGTCTGTGTGTCCCTCTGTGTGTGTGGCTATGTGGGTCAGTCTGTGTATGTAACTGTGTGTCTGTGTGTCCCTCTGTGTGTGTGGCTATGTGGGTCAGTCTGTGTATGTAACTGTGTGTCTGTGTGTCCCTCTGTTGTGTGGCTATGTAGGTCAGTCTGTGCATTTAACTGTGTGTCTGTGTGTCACTCTGTGTGTGTGGCTATGTGGGTCAGTCTGTGCATGTAACTGTGTGTCTGTGTGTGTGACTCTTTGTGTGTGGCTATGTGGGTCAGTCTGTGTATGTAACTGTGTGTCTGTGTGTCCCTCTGTGTGTGTGGCTATGTGGGTCAGTCTGTGCATGTAACTGTGTGTCTGTGTGTGTGACTCTTTGTGTGCTGGGTGTGACTGGTGGGGGAGCAGGAGGGTGGAGCAGGGAGGAGGGTCAGGGGGAGGAGACAGCTGCAATACTTCCAACAACAAAGAATAAAAAATAAAATAAAGTCACTGGCGCCGCCCCGCATCCCAGGGACTGTGATCAGTGAACCCCGGAGCGGCCTGGGCACTGCTGTCCATTTTCATGAGCCCCCCAGTATTTTCCAGGCACGTGGGACCCCGAAGAGGAAGCTTCTGCAGGGGACCGTCATTCAGGGAGAAAGTCCGATGCAAAGGGACCCGCTGAAAGGACACGTGGGCCTCGGACCCAGACCCGCTCTCACTTCCCGTCACCGGCCCAACCTCAGGGGCGCGTCCCTTCCACCGCCGCCTGGGGGTCAGGGGGTAGGACCGAGGCCACCTCCTCAGCCCTCGTCCCCTCCCCTGCAGGCGGCCGGGCCTGCGCGCCCCTCCGCTCCCTCACGGCGGCCGGCACCTCGTGCTCGGACCCGGGGCTCGCGCCCACATGGCCACACAGCTGGGCCTGACCCGCCCCACACGCCCGGCGCCCCGCGGCCTCGCCGGCCACACTCGGAGGTGACAAGCTAGAGGCCCCGAGCCGGCCCCAGCGTGGGCTCCACCGCGCACGCGCCAGCCGCTGGCGGGAACCTCAGAGCTGAGAGGAGCCGCTCTGAGGAGAACGTCCCGCCTACCGCAGGCCCTTTCGCAAAGGCAGACGGGATAGCAGTTCCCCTGAAGCCGAACAGCAGGGTTCCGGGCTGCTCGGAAACTACATATCCCAGGAGGCACTGCGCAAGGTAGACCATGAGCCTCAGCGGTTGCGATCCAGGGCGCGCGTTCTTTGCCTCCAACCAATGAGCCATTGAGGGAAGGAAGGTAGAGCGATGTGGGGATTGAGCTGGCCAATGGGGAGCGCGGAAGGGGCGAGGTGGGCAGGCCGCGTGGTTTCCTTGGATACCGCGGACACTACTCTGTGGGAGAGGGTGGGGCTTTAGCGTGAGACCCTGGAAGTCCTGACTGACAGGAACTTAGGAGCTCAGGTAAGTGTCAGAGCCGAGGGCGGAGGGAGACCCTGTGGGTGTCAAGGTGAGGACGACGTGCAGACTCGGGGCCCTCAGGGTGGTGAGGTCCGAACTTCACGGCCTGAACGGGGTGCCCTGGGATGGGGCCCTGCACGGGGATGAAAGCCAGACGGGGACCCTGTGCGGGACTCGCTCTGCCCGGACGTGAGGACGAGAGCAGGTCCCGCCCCGTCCCGGCCCCGCGTGACCGAGGCCGCGCATCGGACGCGGTGTCTCAGTGTGGGCTCCGCACCTGCGGTCGGTGACACCCTCCGTGACGACCCCGAAGGGCTGTGAGGGTCCAGTGAGACCGTGGACGGAACCGAGCACAGGCCGCAGAACCGCAGTGCAAAGGCTGTGTTTCTATTTCAGGGGTGACCCTGAACCCCAGTCACCCAGACAAACCCGAGGGACCAGGACGTGTGCTGACAGCAGCACTGACCTCCGTCCCCAGGGGTCCTGGGTTTTAGGACTAAATGAGACGCAGAAGGACCGTCCGTGTGGTGCGAGGGGAAGGACACGGCGAGTGTCTCCTGGCGCTGCCTCTGGGTCATCTGTGTCCCCTGCACCTGTCTCTTCCCCCTTAAGTGCAGGGGGATTTCTACTGAGTGACTCGGTGGGGTCTCTCTTACCTTCTATTATTCTGTGGGTCATTTAAAAAATGAAAAAGAAAAAAATTGTTTCTCCTTTCCAGCTCATGTTTCCCTTTCGGTGCCACATCCTCTTCCCACAAATTATTCTCTGAGTTCCCAGCAAAGACACTGCAAACAGTCCCGTTTAATAACATGCAAGTGCGGAACCTTAGTGCCTTCCAGAAAGCTGAAGCCCTGGGCCACGTGCAGGAGCCAGAACCCCTGGGAGCTGCCCAGGGACAGAGGGGCTGGTTCCCGAGGAGGGGCTGCGTCTGTACGCCGGGTCCCAGGGCTCTGAGCTGCCCACTGCCTTGTAGGAAAGTCAGTATTTCTCCTCCTTTCTGTCCTCGTCCTTCCTCCGTCTTCTTCCCCTAGTGAAGACGCACAATAGGTGCTAGCTCTCAGGTTCACCAAGTTCCCACTGAACACGAGTTCTGTTCTTGGCTTTCGTTTCATTTGGTCCTAATTATTCAGACTGACCTTCAAACTGTCTTTTTAAATGACAGCCGGTGGGAATCACTTCGACAAAGGCATTGATTTAAGCAAGTTGAGAATGCACTCACATTTGTTGAACACGTGCCCTATATTTCTGGATTAAATGAGAATTTCTACTAGATAATTTTGTTTCTATGGTAATTTCTGAGACAAACCAAGTAAATGGAATTGGAAACAAACCCTTAATTGTCTATATGACAAAATGATTATTTTACTATTTTGAAGTAAATACAATAAAAGTCAAGATAATTGAAAAATAAGTTTTCTGATTATATGAGTTTTTAAATGGAGAAAAATATATATAATTAAGATTAATATTTCTGTTGCCTTAGGTGATATATCAGTGAAAATTTTGCTGCGTATGATGTCTGAAATTTTGTTGCCTACATTTTCTTCTAGGATTCTTATGGAGTCATGAGTCACATTTAAGTCTTTTATCCATTTTGAGTTTATTCTTGTGTATGGTGTAAGTTGATGATCTAGTTTCATTTTTTTGCATGTAGCTGTCCAATTTTCCCAACACCATTTATTGAAGAGGCTGTCTTTGCTCCATTGTATGCTCTTACCACCTTTGTCAAATATTAATTGAGCATACTGTCTTGGGTCAATTTCCGGATTCTCTGTTCTGTTCCACTGGTCTATGTGCCTGTTCTTGTGCCAGTACCAGGCTGTTTTGATTACAGTAGCTTTGTAGTATAACCTGATGTCCGGTATTGTGATCCCTCCTACTTTGTCCTTCTTTTTCAAGATTGCTGTAGCTATTCGGGGTCTTTTTTGGTTCCATATGAACTTCTGAAGTATTTGTTCTAGTTCTGTGAAATATGTCGTTTGTATTTTGATGGGGATTGCATTAAATCTGTAGATTGCTTTGGGTAGTATGGACATTTTAATGACGTTAATTCTTCCAATCCATGAACAAGGTATGTGCTTCCACTTTTTTATATCTTCCTCTATTTCTTTTTTCAATGTCCTGTAGTTTTCTGTAAATAGGTCCTTTACTTCTTTGGTTAAGTTTATTCCTAGGTATCTTAATTTCTTTGTCGCGATGGTAAATGGGATTGTTTTTTTACTTTCTCTTTCTGTGAGTTCATCATTGGTGTATAAGAATGCCGTCGATTTCTTGACGTTAATTTTGTATCCTGCTACTTTGCCAAATTCATTTATTAAGGCTAGTAGATTTTTGATGGAGTCTTTAGGGTTTTCTATGTATAATATCATGTCATCTGCGAATAATGACAGTTTCACTTCCTCCTTTCCAATTTGGATCCCTTTTATTTTTTCTTCACGTCTGATTGCTGTGGCTAAGACTTCCAGTACTATGTTAAATAAGAGTGGTGAAAGTGGGCATCCTTGTCTTGTTCCTGTTCTTAAGGGAAATGCTTTTAGTTTTTGTCCATTGAGTATGATGTTGGCTGTAGGTCTTTCATATATGGCCTTTATAATGTTGAGATATGATCCCTCTATTCCCAAATTGCTGAGCGTTTTTATCAGAAATGGGTGCTGGATTTTGTCAAATGCTTTTTCAGCATCTATTGATATGATCATGTGGTTTTTATCTTTCATTTTGTTTATGTGATGTATCACATTTATTGATTTGCGTATGTTGTACCAGCCTTGCATCCCTGGGATGAATCCCACTTGGTCATGGTGAATAATTTTCTTGATGTATTGCTGGATCCGATTTGCTAGTATTTTGTTCAGGATTTTGGCATCTATGTTCATCAGGGATATTGGCCTGTAGTTTTCTTTCTTTGTAGTGTCTTTTTCTGGTTTTGGGATGAGAATTATGCTGGCCTCATAAAACGAGTTTGGAAGTCTTCCTTCTTCTTGAATTTTTTGGAATAGTTTGAGGAGAATGGGTGTTAGTTCTTCTTTGAATGTTCAGTAAAATTCCCCCGTGAAGCCGTCAGAGCCTGGGCTTTTGTTTGCTGGGAGAGTCTTGATTACATCTTCAATTTCCTTCGTTGTTATTGGCCTGTTCAAGTTTTCTATCTCTTTCCGATTCAGTTTTGGGAGACTATGTGTTTCTAGAAATGTGTCCATTTCGCTTAGATTGTCGAATTTGTTGCCATACAAATGTTCATAGTATTTGCTAACGATCCTTTGTATTCGGACAAGAGACATATGAAGAAATGCTCAACTTCACTAATCATCAGAGAGATGCAAATTAAAACAACAATGAGGTATCACCTCACACCTGTCAGAATAGCCGCCATCAACAAAGCATCAAACAACAAGTGTTGGCGAGGATGTGGAGAAAAGGGGACTCTAGTACACTGCTGGTGGGAGTGCAGACTGGTGCAGCCACTATGGAAAACACTATGGCGTTACCTCAAAAAATTAAAAATTGAATTACCATTTGACCCAGTGATCCCCCACTCCTAGGAATATACCCGAAGAAACCTGAAACACCAATCAGAAAGAATACATGTACCCCCATGTTCATAGCAGCGCTATTTACAATAGCGAAGATCTGGAAACAGCCCAAATGTCCATCAGTAGACGAATGGATAAAAAAGCTCTGGTACATATACACAATGGAGTACTATGCAGCGTTAAGAAAGGACGATCTCTTATCCTTTGCGTCGACATGGGAGGACCTGGAAACTATTATCCTAAGTGAAACAAGCCAAGCAGAGAAAGACAAACATCATATGATCTCACTTATTTCTGGAATATAATGAACATAACAGTGGGAGGAGCAGGGTAGTCCGGGGGACGTGGAAGTGGGGTACAGGCTGACATCTGCCAGAAGAGGGGGCGGGGGAGGGGAGAGATGAACACAGAACTTGTACGTATGTACTCATAACCAATGGACATGGACAACAAAACGGGGACGGGACAGGGAGGGAAGGGGAGGGGGGTGTCAATGGGGGAAAAAAGGAGAATCATCTGTAACATAAGTAAATTAATAAAAATAAAAAAAATAAAAAAAATAAAAAAGATTAATACAAGATAAGAAAAAGATATTGAGCCCTGGCTGGTGTAGCTCAGTTGGTTGGAGCACCATCAATGCACCGAAGGGTCGTGAGTTCCATTCCCGTCAGGGCACACACCCAGGCTGTGGGTTCAATCCTCAGTCAGGATGATTTCCAAGGCAGCCAATTGTTATTTCTTCCTCCCTCTATTTCTCTCTCTGTCTCTCTCTGTCTCTCTCTCTGTCTCTCTCTCTGTCTCTCTCTCTCTCTCCCCCCCTCCCTCTCCCTCTCCCTCTTCCTCTCCCTCTTCCTCTCCTCCTTTTCCCTCTCCCTACCATCAATGGAAAAACATAGCCTTGGGTGAGGATTTAAAAAAAGTTATTGCCCAGCGGGTGTGGCTCCAGTGGATTGAGCGTCGACCTATGGACTGAGAGGGCCCGGTTCCATTCTGGTGAGGGCACATGCCCAGGTTTCGTGCTCCATCCCCAGTAGGGGGTGTGCAGGAGGCCGCTCTGTGTGTCTCTCTCACATCAATGTTTCTCTCTCTCTCCCCCTTCCTGTCTACAATATATATATATATATTTTTTAAAGTTATTGCTAACTTAAAAAGTCGAACGATTTATGTATTAAATCTGCCCACATATCAATTATGCCTAATAAAAATACTACCTTCCATCTGTATGACATTATACTTTCAGAGCATGTTCACATGTATCCTCACAAAACACTGTGCTTAGCACAGCAAGTATTATTATCCTCACATTATAGATGAGGAAACAAGTTCAGAAAGTTTAAGATTAAACAGTTAAAAGGTCTGGCCCTCCTACAACTCTACCAAAAACTCCTATCTTTCTGATACCTTTGAAGAAAAAAAATATTCATCAAATCAATGCAGAATCATATATAAATTCCCCCCCACCTTATTTTAAGTGTACTTGTAAAATATTTTTATGTCTTCAATTTTTAGAAAGCCATTCCTGTGGTCATGAACATGTTCTGCTGGTGGGAGTGTAAATTATTACAAACTTTCCAGCAGTCAGTTCAGCAACATACATGAAGCGCCTTAAAAATATGTGTATCCATGACCTGGAAATTGTGCTTTTTAGCATTTAATGTATGCATAAAGTCAGTGATGTTCAAAAAAACGTATGTTCAAGGAATTTTGTTTTACAGGGTTATTTATGATAGTAAATTTCTGAGATCCATCTGTGTTGAGGTGTGTATCAGTTGATGGTTATTTTTCATTGCTGAGTAGTATTCTATTGATGGATGTTCCCTAGTATTCCTGTTTGTAAAATGTGACGGACATTCAAATGTTTATAGCTTTTCAGTCAAAGATGCTATGGATATTTGCATATAATTTTGAATGATATTTAGGATTCTCTCTTCTGGAGCAAACTGTCCTAGTGGAAACGCTTAGATACATGTTAAGTACATATTTAATTCAATTAGAAACCACAATTCACTTTGTGAAGAAAGAACAACAGGACATAGAAGGACCTGGAGAAGGAGAGGAGACCTGTCACTGCCGATATGTCATCTGCACACACAGTGTCACCTCCTCACTTGTCTGCAGTGAGAATATGAGAAGTTAGAGCCACAGAGAGAAAGTGAGACTCATCCTGATGCAGCTGAGAGCTGAGAGGAAACCCCTGCTCCCAACAGGAAGCCCCTCCTTCCCCCTCACTATGCACCTGCTCCTGGGCTGATCACTGTTGTCTGTTGGTCCTGAGCGCCCCCTGGTGTCCTGAGCGCCCACTGGAGTTCAGCCCTCCTCTCTCCCTCAGGAGGTTTGTGTCTGGGCTCACACTGACCTCCCCTCACTGTGTGCTGCACAGTAATACAGGGCCGTGTCCTTGGCTCTCAGGCTGTTCATTTGCAGATACAGCGTGTTCTTGGAGTTGTCTCTGGAGATGGTGAATCGGCCCTTCACAGAGTCCGCATAGTATGTGCTACCACCACCTTCATTAATGTATGACACCCACTCTAACCCCTTCCTTGGAGCCTGGCGGACCCAGCTCATCCAGTAGTCACTGAAGGTGAATCCAGAGGCTGCACAGGAGAGTCTCAGAGACCCCCCAGGCTGCACCACGCCTCCCCCAGACTCCACCAGCTGCACCTCACACTGGACACCTGCAAACACAAAGACGTCCTGGTCAGGCAACTGTCACACGTCCACTGTTTCTCTTTCTCATCCACTCTCACACTCAGTGTCCCTTGTTCTCCACAAATTACCTCTTAAAATAGCCACAAGGAAAATCCAGCTGAGCCAAGACTGCATTATGTGTGCTCTGTGTTCAGTCCTGTTCAGGGAATGGGGCCACCTGGGAATCCCGGGGCTGGGCTCCTGTCCCAGAGCTGCAGGGTAAGGGCTGGGCTGGATTTTATGGGCAGAGGGGGCCCTATTTGCATGTCCTCCTACTATATAGGGAGCGCTGGGGTTGGAGAGCTGCAGAGAGGGCAGTGCCTCAGTGCAGGTGCGAGTGTCCTGTGGGAGAATCATGGTCATGATAACATATCAATAACTAAATATGTATCATAGGGACGTTTGAGGTATGTTCAACTGTCCACATCTGGTAACAGGGAGACTAGCCTCTCCCTGGCTCCTCTGGGCTCCCTGCTTAATCCAGACCCCAGCTGTCAATCACAGAAGCCAAAAGCCTGTGATGCAGGCTTGACCTCTCCTCTCTCCACCTCCCACATTCTACAGATGAACTGAACCTGACCATGTGTCTGGAATCTGTCTACCCCCTTCTTAGCTAACTGTTCCCATTCTAGGTCACACACACCCCTGACCTTGGGTCTTGGCAGGGGCTTGTTCACTGGTTGTAGCCTCACACCACTTCTCAGCCCTCATGGCACCTCTCGGGCACTCATCCCAGGTGACCTTCCTTTTTGAACATTAACCTCCCTCTGCCTCCACACTAGGTACACCCATCTCTTTGTGGTCCAGGGTCCCTATGTGGCTCACCTGGGGTGTACCCAAGCTTCTATCACCCCCTCCTCCACCCCAGACCACTCATACACATCCACAGCTTTAATAACTATCTTCCCAGAAGGCTCCAAACACCTTTAGCGCCAGCCTCTCCTTGGAACCTCCATTCCAGGGTCCAGGAACAGCTTGGATGTCCCAAAGTCACCTCAACTCAAAATGCTCAGCTCACAGTTCACCACCCCCCCCAAGCCTCTGTGTTCCTCATCTCATCACATCTGTCCCTACATGCAGACCACGTCTGGCTTCACCCTCTCCCTTCTCTGTGTCCTCTCCATCACTCTCTCAGCTGGTTCCAACTCTGACACCTCACGAACATACCCAGCCACCCCAGGTGATGGTCCCCCTGGGCAGTACCACGGGGTCCTGTTCCTGAGGGGGCATCCCAAACCATGCCCCTGCTGAGCTCCAGGGCCCCACCCTCTCTGCACTGGCCTGGGAGATGTGTGATTTGAGGGTGGGAGATATCCAAGGACAGCTGGGTGTTCACGCCCACAGCTCAGGGCTGAGGTCGGCCTGGAGAGAGATTTGACGTCACCTGTTGGACAAGAGGGACTCACCCTGGGGAGAACAGTGAAGTGAGAAAATTAGAAGAGGGGGGAGAAACCTTGGGAAGCATCCCACCAAATGTTTATCAACCATCCAGGGGAAGAGGAGGGAATATATTTATATGTGTGCACATATGTATGCATATACCATATATTTGTGTATACACAGCCAACAGAATTTCCTAGAGAGCTCATTGATTGTTGCCAAACTTGGGTATTTATAGCCAACCTATGCCTCCACTCAGCTGTCAAGTGAGAGTAGTTCCAACGTGGATGTTGGAGGATATTTTATGTATCAAGTAAAACAAGCTGAAGGTGTGTGAGAACCTCACGCATTCGCTGATGGTGTGAGTGACTACTCAGTCAGGCCGTCGTTCTCTGAACGCCAGACGAAGTCCCTCAGTTTCTTGTGATGTGTTCACACCGTGATGGCTACAGACATTTTTTGTAAAAATAGGGATTCAATGCACATACCGTAGTATTCACCCAAGACACATTTTTTAAAGTTTAATCTTTACTATTGACAATTTCTCCATCACTTTCTTAAGTCCAGAGTCAGAGGACACTGAAGAGAACACATCCAGCCCTGACTCAGTAACGTTCACCCGTTTCTATGGCATAAGTGTTTCCATCACAGGGTGTTTCAAGCTGCCAACAGGGGGTCCCTCACCGCAGAGGGAGGAAGAGATGTGGGGTCACCCTGTTATATAACATCACCTGCATGCAAGTACAGTAGGTACAAATCACCCCAAGAGCAGAGGCAGCACTAAATAATTACAAGCGGCAATTTTTGAGTTTCTATTACCTTATTTAATACAAATTATTTAATCGCAGGTTTCCATGAGTTAATTTTTAATGATGGCCGTGTTTAACATCTGGCTTGCAAAAACCCTGGAATCTCAGCCACCTGCTCCCACAAGCCAGTGCAGGCTGGCTTCAGCACAGCTATGGGAGTGGCCCCTTTCAGGGATGGGCTGACAGGGAAGGGATAACAAGGAAGAAGTAGCCAAAGAAGAGGTTCATGCCAAGAGCAGAGCAGCGGGGCCCTGGGAGCTTCACAGAGCTGCCCTCCTGGTCCATGCTGGCATGTGTAGGCACAGTGGGCTCCCCCACAGGGGCACAGAGAGGCCCCATGGGCTGTGTCTGGAGGCTGGAAACTGCCCAGGCTTCTCTCTCTCCTCCCATCCTCCCTCCTTGACCTTGTCCAGGGAGTAGAGCGGAAAGAGTGGGGCCCGGGAAAACCATCAGCTCCCCATCTGTGAAGTGGAGCAGAGTGGACAAGGGGAAGTCAGGCAGGTGTCTGGGAGGGTCCAGGCTGGGCTGGCCCATGCTGTGGGGGGAGGGGTGGTCTAGCAGGACTCAGAAATGTCATTCCCTCTCCAAGTTCTGGCTTTCTGGCCCAGCCCATAGATGTTAGGTTCCCAGAGTCCCTTCGCACAAGCAATCTGAGGACTGGCAGAGGCAACACCAGCCACCTGCTCCCCATCTTCCCTCCCCCAGGGACCCCAAATGAACAGGGAGGAGTCAAACCCTGCCCCCCCAACCCCCGATGTTCCCTGCAGGAGAGCAAAGCCCTCCTGGTTCCTTCTGGATCCTCCCCAGGCCTCTGGGGCAGCCGCTCTTAACTGCAAGGAGTGCGCCCAGAGCCCCCACCCCACCACTGCCTCCAGGTGGGGGCGCAGTGAGGGAGAGGGGCCCACCCTGCACCAAGTCCCGCCCACCCAAGGCAGCCCAGTCCCTCCCCTCACGCAGGTCTGGCAGGCTCAGCCTGGTGGGACCTTCGACACCCTGCGTCCTGCTCCCTGGACCTGGGAGAGGTGAGTGGGCGGGGCAGCTCAGGCTGAGACCAGGACGGGGTCAGGCACCTCAGGGGTAACAGGGGCTTCTACCTGACAGAGGGAACCACCGCCCTTCAACAAGGCAGGCTCCCCAACATCTCCGGGGGCAGAAAAGTAAAAACCAGTGTCTGGGATAAAGGCCTTTGGAGGGAGTGCAGGAAGAAAAACCTGGGAGGTGGGTCCCCGTCATCCCAGGGTCCAAACTGAGAGTGATTTCAGTGTCCAGGGTACTACCAGCACGTGGGTGGCATTGGGGATGCAGCAAGCCAGAGAGGGCTGCCCTGCCCAGGGCCCCTGGGGTGGGGCAGATCTCAAAGTCCCACACTGTCCAGGTCCCTGGGGACATGCCCTGACCTGCCTCCAGGCAGCTACGGCCAAGGGACGCGCACTTCAGGAGGAGCCCAAGGCCCGGCCCAGGGGAGGCTCTCCTGGGCTCAGTGGCTTCCAGGCAGGTTGGGGGGATGCCATCCCGCCCTGGGGTGGGGGATCAAGCTCATATCGTCTGAAGGTGCACTGGTCCTGGTACTTCTCCTGAATCATCTCCTTTAACTGTCTCAAGTCATCTCTTCAGTTCATTCAGCAGATGGGCCCTCTGCTGGGCTTCAGCCCCACCACCAGTATTCAAAGGGCTCCTTCTCTATCCACTGTACCACACGCCCGTCACGGGGAGCACTCCAGGATGCCTCCTAGTCCCCTTGCAGGGTTCAGGGTAGGGGTCTCCTCTCTCAGGAAGGCTACCCTGACTGCCTCCTGATCAGGTGCTTTTGAACTCTGGGCTCCCACAGTGTGGTCCCTCCTCCTCCTCCTCCAATCACAGCTGTTGTCAGAGTATCACAATGGCTGTGTTAATCCTAGTTTTCCCTTCTAATCCGAGATTCAAAAACTCCGCCATTCAAGTTTCACTTTAGTATATTTGTAAGGGAGGAAGAAAATTTCCTCTAGCTTCCTAGGTTCTCTAGGTCGGTCTAATAATTAAATGTGCAGGAGACAGATTCACAAGAGAA
Source organism: Tadarida brasiliensis (assembly GCA_030848825.1). Lineage (NCBI taxonomy): Eukaryota > Metazoa > Chordata > Mammalia > Chiroptera > Molossidae > Tadarida > Tadarida brasiliensis. The sequence continues at coordinate 249,714,945 of CM061257.1, forward strand.
AATAACCAAATGTATTGACATATGCGCATGTGCACCCCTCGTACATGAGAGAGACAGAAGCCCCACATGCATGAGAGGTTCAAAGACAGGGAGGGGGAAGGTGCGTGGATTGAAAGCAGTGGGAATGGGAACACGTCTTCCCACAACACACGTAACCATTTCTCTTGTGAAAGGTCATTCTGAGCAGGACGCCCTCAAAATGTAGTGAAAATGTAGTTAGAGTCAGTATGGAAATTACAGCTGTTTGAATACATATGTTAATTTCACACACCGTCCAAGTGAATAAAATAAAACCATATAGTCCTACACAGAACTCATAGAGTGTACACTCTGGAGAAGCCCCTCCCACAGGCCCAGCTCCAGATCATGGGGAGCAGGTCCCAGCGCTGCTCTCTGAAGTGCACTGTGCTTTGTGCTGAAGACACAGCTGTGCACGACTCCTCAAATGTACCTTCAGCAAATAGACCACAGCCTTTTCTAACTCAGTGATGTTAGAGGGAAACACTGAATCAAGAATACAGAGAGGTTCCCGGAGGGAAACTGTGACACGAAGAGGAAACCACACAGGAAACCAGCCCAAACCTCCAACTGCACCTGCTCCTGGGTGGTCCATGTGTACAGGGACCCTGAGCGCTCCCTGGTGGTGGCAGCCTCTCCTGCAGGGAGGTTTGTGTCTGGGCTCACACTGACTTCCTCTCACTGTGTCTCTCGCACAGTAATACACGGCCGTGTCCTCGGTGGTCACGGATCTCAGCTGCAGGGAGAACTGGTTCTTGGACGTGTCACTGGAGATGGTGGTGCGGCTCTTGAGGGAAGGGTTGTAGCTAGTGCTACCACTACTAGCATATATGTACCCAATCCACTCCAGCCCCTTCCCTGGTTTCTGTCGGATCCAGCTCCACAAGTAGTAACCACTGAGTGAGCCCCCAGAGACAGCGCAGGTGAGGGAGAGGGTCTGCGAGGGCTTCACCAGTCCTGGGCCCGACTCCTGCAGCTGCACCTGGGACAGGACACCTGGGGACAAGGAGCATCAGGCCCTGTCAGTCACGTGCAGTCACAACCACCCCACAGACCCCTGTCTGACCGCTGGGACCCTCACCTTGAGGGGCTGTCACCAGGCACAGGAGAAGACCCAGCAGTCTCATCTTCTTCTAGACCACAGTTCTGCCTTCCCCAGAGACCTCAGCCCTGTGTGAGGAGAGAGCTGTGAGTCTCCCCAGCCCAGGGGAGGATTTATCCTGGAGCTTGTGGAGAAATTTGCATGTGGGGCAGCCTGTTCCTTATAAGTGGAGGCTGGAGGTCAGGCTGTGCTGGTCCTTCTGGGGCCCTGTGGGGTCATCTCTTCCTTTGAAGCAACTCAGTATGTAAGTCAGGTATAGGGGATAGTCTGGTTCATGAGACACATTGGAATGTGGTCAAAGGTCTTCCTCACCTTCTGTGTGAAGGAAGAAGTGATGGACTAGATGATTAGGTTACACTTTTAAATTCCCATGCATCTTTCATAGTGATTAAAAGGGATTAGGATTTGTTGAGATAGTTTCAGAATCCAAACACTTTAGTGTATCCACCATTTCCTAATATTTAATCGTAATTTCATATAAATATTATCTACCTTCTTGAAACAATTTTAAAAAAAGAACAGTCGTGCTCAATAACTTATATCTCAATTTTATTTAAATATATTTTTATTGATATTATTCTTTAGAGAGAGAGGAAGGGAGAGTGGCCATAGAAACAAAATGTGGGAGAGGAACATCTACTGGCTGCCTCCAGCACACCCCGTCTGGGATCTAACGTGATACCCTGGCCTGTGCCCTGACCAGGAATCGAACTAGGATGATGCTCAGTTCTCTGATCCACTCCGACCAGGCACTGACATGTTAATTTTACAACGTTATTTTGATCTGAGATATTTCCTCCCTAGCTCAGGCAGGTGGGACATTCATTGTTCATTATTAATGTTTAAATTTTGTAATTGTGTCTACAGCTTCCTGTGCGGACTCTTCCTTTATGCACCCACGGCACACGGCAGAGACCCCAAACTAGTTACGTGAGACATCATTGTGATTTTACATGGAGAAAATACAAGAAATGTAAACAGATTATTTATGTGTACAACTCAGAATTATTCATGTGATGAAATGATTGTGACAGTAGATTGATCTGTTTTCTCTTTCGTGTTATCAGTGATGTCGGGGTCAGAGGGAGGTTAGTGAAGGGAATTTATTTCATCGATTTTCTCATAGGAAAGGAGACTTCAAACCTGAATTCAAACCTCACCCACAGACTCCGTCGCCCCTGGGGGTGGTCACTGTGGTCAGAGGTACTGGGCTCTCCCACAGAACATACAGCGTCCTCAGTGTATAGTTAACACATTCTCCCATCAGAGTCCTTATTCAGAAATGGATTCTCTGTGTAGGACTGTCATTTAATTTCCTAAATTCAATCTTTCATGGGAGGAATGTATTTAATTTAATAAAGGCTACTTCACCTCTGTTTTCTGTTTTGGGGCCTGTTTTGGTGAATCACACAGACCCACAGGACGTGCTGAGCCTCACGGTCCAGGGGCATCGGCTGCAGCAGCCACAGGGACAGAGAGGTTCTGCACCAGGAGTGAGAGCTGCTGGGAAACTGCTCAGAACTGTACGGGACTTTGACCTGGGTGAGGGGAGGAAGCTGGACGTGTTCTGAGTCACAGGACAGAGATGGGCCTGATGTTCATGGGCAGAGTGTTACTGGATATGTGGGTTAAACTGCTTTCCCTGACGAACCAGGAGGACGTGCAGGGCATGACAGACACAGCTTCTGTCATCGTAGGAAACACCTGAGGGATTTTTTTTTTATCCTCACCCAAGGACATCTTTGCATTTATCTTCAGATAGAGCAGGAGGGAGAGAGTGAGGAAGAGAGAGAGAGAAACATCGACGTGAGAGAGACACATCAACCGGTTGCCACCCGCACGACACTAACCGGGGCAAGGGAGAAACTGCAACCAAGGTACGTGCCCTTAATGGGAACCGAACCCGGGACTCTCTGGTCCGCAGGTCTATGCTCTAATCGCTGTGCCAAACTGTCCAGGGCCACCTGAGGGATTATGACCTGGAGTTTGTAGGATAGAAACATTAATGGCCCTGCAGGCAGGGATCAAGGGAAATAAGGAATGTGTCATTGCAAAGGGGGGCAGGGGATTCCTGTTACCCACATGCACCTGCTCACAGTGTCTCTGTCTGTGAGGTAACAACTTCCCAGGTCCAGGGGTTAGCACTTGGACACCTGTGGGTCATTACTCACCTGGTCACACCATGCTCCACCCAAGCGGTATAATTTTGGGGGCTCCTTTTTTGAAATCCTTCAACACTTAGAGGGAAGAGTGGACACCCCTCCCTGCAGGAGCCATGGTGCTGGTGTGTCTGTTTGAGGGGCCCTCATGTCATGGACCAGGACCCTGTCTCAGTCCATTGTCTTCACCACCATCATCTCCATCATCACCATCATCATTTGCTTATTTATAAACAGTCGGGCTTTTATTTTCTTTAGACATGGTTGTTTCCTACAGAAGTGAAACTTGATCTCGTCTTTTAGTCGTGTACTGAAATTGATCAGTACAATTGGTAGTCAGGCTCTCCTTTATTTTTATTTTTTTATTGCTGACAAATGAAGGCTCATCCCTCCCTCTTCTCCATCTGCCCCACATGGGACCTGACAGAAAGGTTGGGTCTCCTCTATATGTGTCATTGGGAGATTCAACCCCACAAACCCCTAGAAGGAGAACCCCTCGCCCTCCCCACCACCTCACCTAAATATAATCCCTGGGCCAGTCTACTTTCCTGGTCTATCAAAGCTGTTCTGACTTGCTGAAGGGCCTTTCCTGTGCTTTCTAGAGATTCCAACTATGTACGGGATAAATGTGACATGTCCCCTTGGTGTGTGTGTTTGTCATTAGCCTGATATCTGCACAAGCTGCTGTGGGTCTCTTGGCCTCTGCCTGGTATCAACTGCTCTTGGTGCTGTGAGCATGATGCCAATTCAATGACAGTCACCCCAATGGGTCCTTAGTTTCTAATTTTGGGTTCAAACACCGATGGTGCCCACTGTGACATGAAAAGGAAACCACACAGGAAACCAGTCCAAACCTCCAACTGCACCTGCTCCTGGGATGGTCCTTGTGTTCAGGGACCGTGAGCGCCCCCTGGTGGTCGCAGCCTCTCCTGCAGGGAGGTTTGTGTCTGAGCTCACACTGACTTCCCCTCACTGTGATTGTCGCACAGAAATACACGGCTGTGTCCTCGGCTCTCAGGCTGTTCATTTGCAGATACAGCGTGTTCTTGGAATTGTCTCTGGAGATGGTGAATCGGCCCTTCACAGAGTCCACATAGTTTATGGTACTTCCATCAGGATTAATTCGATTCACCCACTGCAGCCCCTTCCCTGGAGCCTGGCGGACCCAGACCATCCAGGTGCTACTGAAGGTGAATCCAGAGGCTGCACAGGAGAGTCTCAGAGACCCCCCAGGCTGCACCACGCCTCCCCCAGACTCCACCAGCTGCTCCTCATACTGGACACCTGCAAACACAAAGACGTCCTGGTCAGGACACTGTCACACGTCCACTGTTTGTTTCTCTCATCCACTCACACACTGAGTGTCTCTTGTTCTCCATAAATTACCTCTTAAAATAGCAACAAGGAAAATCCAGATGAGTCCCAACTCCATGGTGAGTGCTCCGTGTTCAGTCCTGATCAGGGAGGGGAACACCTGAGGATCACGGAGCTGGGCTCCTCTTTGCGAGCTGTTGGGTCAGGGTTGGCCTTGTTTTTATGGGCAGTGGGGGCCCTATTTGAATATCCTCCTTCTATATAGAGTCCTCTGAGGTTGGAGACCTGCAGAGAGCGCAATGCTTCAATGCAGTTGAGAGTCCTGGGGGAAAATCGTGGTCATGGTAACCTTTTAATAACTAAATAAGAATCATAAGGAGGTTGGGGCATGTCCTGTGTCCACTTTTGGTAAAGTGAGCCCAGAATCTGGCCTGTGCTCCTCCTCACAGGACCCCTCAACTTCCCTGAACCAACTCCAGGTCAGAGCGGGACAAGCTCATGAGGGTGCAGGTCCCTTGTAAGTAATGTGAGCATGAATGAACATCTGTATTCTGTTGCTGTCGACACGTCAGGGCTGGATACAACCAGACTTGTGGAAAGAGACCAAAAGTTGCAGATTTTGTGAGGGTCAACACCATGGACACTGTTTGTTGGTGTCATTGGCCCTGAGTGTCTCTGGCTTCCTGACCTTCAATGAGGCAAAGAAGAGAGGGTGCTGAGAAAATGCTTCTCTATCCCTGGGACTCAGAGACCCTGAGAAATTAGGGAATAATTCACGGAGCTGATGGAGAGGCTGTGGGTTTCCAACAAACAGAAGTCCATTCAAAGAGGGTCTCTCTGCATAGACAGTAATGAAAACCTCAAAGAAGGTGATAGAAGAGATGAATTAGTGAAATAAATGTAAGTCAGAATACCGGTGATCAGTGAGAACGCTCATATTTAATGTTAATCACTCATCTATGAAATAGAGACTTTTGCAGTTTAAATTCACAATCAAGGCCTTGGTGACATAATTTGAATTGATCACTCAGCTTGTTTGTTCTCAAGCGTGTTATTACAACTGTGAGGATTTATTGTACAAGAGGAGAGCTGTGTGTTTCCACAGCATTTAGATAACAATGTGTCGTGTCCTCATGTAGTAAACGTGTTCACAGAGCATGGAGATAAAGCCTGGACAGTAGTCGAGCCAGGAACCCACCTCCTCCTGGGGGACGTGAGCTCAGTGGGTCCTGAGCTCCCCAGGTCCTGAGAGCACGTTTTCCTTCTAAGTCCACAGAGGACCAGAGACTCCTCATCGCCTTCCCCTCATCCAGCCTGGGTGTCGGGTCCCTTCCCGCAGGAGCTCTATGGACCCTGCTGTTCACAGGACGTTCCCTCCTCGTTCTTTCCGTCCACGGACCCCGCCCTCTCCTACTTGGCTGTGAATCCCCCGGTGTCTCTGCTGCACCACAGGGGAGCCCTGTGTCCCTCTCCTGTGGCGATGCCCCCACTGCAAGAGCCTTGAACAAAATCTTCCTTTAAAATATAGCGGCTGTCAGAGAACCTTTCACCAGGATGAAAGTGGGATATTTAAGGTTCTCCAGGCAGGTTGCACAGAAACCCACACAGGACACGTCCTGGGACAGGATTGTGGAGACGACAGTGCCCCTGGTGGTTGTTCTGAGCCACACAGGCTGAGACGCTGGGTCTGAACCAGCTTTCTGAGACAAGGCAGGGGTGTGTGCCACAGGGAAGTCCTTCCTGGCATTTTGAAACTTTGGCAGCTCAATCCTGCTTCTTTCTTGTACACAGCTGAACCTCTGCAAGGACACCTGGACCTCAGGGCTCCCACCTTGGGGAGAACCTGAGGAACAGAACCCTCCTCAGTGCCAGGGGCACAGGCCTCTGGGGCCAGGGCCTCAGGTTGCACGTGTGAGGTGCTGCGACCTGCCTGGTTGCACACTCACACACCCCAGAGTGTCCACTGTGTGACACACCAGAGCCTCTTTAACTCAGTGTGGATGTTTTCTGACATTTCTGGGAAATTTCCTGACTGTGGGCAGTAGACCTGCGGAGGGGTGAGCACAGGCACAGACTCACCGAGCACAGAGGGCAGTTCCCTGCCCAGGAACCAATCCCTTCACTGCAGTCCTGAGACCCCGTGTCTCTGAACTCTAGCACTGTGCCCGAGACCACAGGAGTAAGTCGTAGTGGAGAGGACAGTGGAACTCCATCTTCCTTTCTCCAGGACACGAGGACAGGGCCCCACCCCTTTGTGCTTCTGTCTGAAATGACATAGAGGGGAGACGCCAGTGAGCACTGTGTATGAAACTGCATGAAAGGAAGCTGGCGCTGTCAGATGTGACCATCACTGTTATTGTATCATTTCCCACCTGGGGGCAGAGGGGGCTCTGAGGCCTCTCCTCTGACTGCACAAGGAACACCTGCTCTGCTCCAGGCCTCACCTGTCACACCTGTGTGAGGGGACAGTTCACCACCATCATGCCAGTGTCCTCACCCCTCCAATGACTTTTATCTATTTTTTCTAGATCCTGAAAAGTCATTTTCTTTATTTTTTCATCAACAAAGTCTTGAATGCAAAGTATTACACCCTGGTGTTCTATAATTTGTCTTGGATGGATTAAGTTATAAACTCTACCTCCCTGGATGTAGGTCGTGGAAGAGCCACCAGAAGCTGAATGAAGGAGCTCAACAAAAAAAATCTGGTCCCTTTGCTGAGAACCTGAAAATGTGGGCTGACCCACTCCCGGGCAGCAGAGCTGAGAGGCAGGCACAGACATCCAGAGCCAGGTGAGTCGTTCTCATCATGGGACCCTGATCCATGGGTTTGTCCGTGTGTGCACAGGTCGGTCCTGGCCAGACGGAAATGTGAGCCTGGATGGAGACTGCTCCATTGTGTCGTTCACGTAGAAGAAAATGCACGAGGTGTGCATATGTTTATGTGGTTGGGAAGCTTGCTCAGGTGTGCTCATCCCCAGGAAAGCAGGATTTAGGTCTACTGGGAGAACGAGCTGTGATGTTGTGGATGTTCACAACTGTAATGGGAACTAGATCTCATGACAGTGACAGTGGGTACACCCCATGGGGAAATCACAGGTGGTCACATAAGAAAAGACAGGTGAAGATATAAATTCGATGCCTTTGAGAGTCACCAGTAATGAACTCACAAAGCAACCCTCACAACCAGAGAATGAATTAAAAAGATGTACATGCTGAGGATACAGGAAGTTCCCTCTGACACTATTTCTCCTACACAGGGTTCAGAGAATAAAGTGAGAAGAGATATGACCCTGGAGCCAGTTGAACAATGTTGGGGGATGGTGGGTGTCTGTGTGGATCCCTGGGAAGGAGAAGCATGAACTACAGAGAAGCAGACAGGGCTCCCAGGTCCGAGTCCTTCAGGGAGTTTGGAGCTGAATGTGCAGCAACTGCACAGACTCCTGAGTGGGGTTTGTTCTCTAGACTCTGCTGGGACCATTTTCAATCTGTGGGAATATGCAAGAGTCTCAGTCGATACTATGATGTTGTGTTGAAGTTGTAGGTAAAGATGTATGAGTAATTACGTTTACATCACACAATTTTTCTTTTGGGAAACCTGATGTGTTATGACCATTGGGAACACCGTCACCATGTCTGTACCTGATGGGAGTCAACTGGGACAGGAACCTGACTCAGAATGTCATTGGCAGAAATGCTACCTTGGTGTATGAGTAGGAGCATTAACCAAGACAGAGGACAGACACGTCCAGGGTTCTTGTTTCATTAGGTTCTGATTTTCCTTGTTTTTTTTTGTTTGTTTGTTTGTTTGTTTTTTTAGGCAGTTCAAGTTTTCTTTCCTCATAAATAGCCACCCACATTTCCTAGAGTCATGAAGACACTTTGTTGAGAGTGTGCAGGAGCACAAGTCATTTGTGTGTTGATTTTGTACCTTACATCTTCCCTAAATTCACTTTCTAGTTCCTTCAGTACCATGGGCTGTTTTAAGGATTTTCTATATACTAGGTCATATCTTATGTGTTCAGATAAAGAGAAACATTTTAACTTATTTTTCTCAGATTTAGACCTTTTTAAATGTCTCATCTTGCCCTATTATTCACACAAAACTTCCTGTTCCATTGAATAGAAACAGTCACAGGGACGCCTTTGTGTTGGTCCTGATCTCAGAAGAGTAGCTTTGAAATTTTCTCTGTGCAGCATGATGTCACCTGTTGGCTTCTCCAATGTGGCCTTTGTTATGTTGATGTACGTCTCTTCTGTACCTATTTGGTGAGGAATTGTAATCACAAGGCCATTTTCAATGTTTTAAATGCATTTTTTTTTACATCTATTTATATGATGGTATCATTTATCTTCCATTGTGTGAATGAGGTGGAGCACGTTTAATGGTTTACCTATGTCCAACCATCCTTGCATTCTAGGTCAGTATCTCAGTTATCTTGGTCAAGGATGCTTGCAATGTGCTGTTCAGCTTTCTTGTATATTGCTGAGGATTTTTTCACTTAAGTTTATCAGGGATGTTGACCTGTCATTTTTTATGTACCTGGCTTTCATATGAGTGTCATGTTCACCTCAGTACATTTGTTTGGAAGTCTTGCCTCTTCTCTTAATTATTGGAAGGGTTCAAGAATTATTGATTAAAACATTATAAATTATTGCCAGACTGATGTAGCTCAGTGGATGGAGCATCATCCCATGGACTGAGAGGTCCTGGTTTGATTCCTGGTCAGGGCACATGCCAGGGTTCTGCCCTTGATCACGAGTAGAGGGCGTGCCAGAGGCAGCCGAGTGATGTTTCTCTCTCACATGTATGTTTCTTTTTCTCTTTCCCCTCTTCTCTCTAAAATAAATAAATAAATAAATAACAATAAAAAGTTATAAATTCTTGTTCTAGCTGTTTTAACTAAGCACTTAAGAGTGTTGGTCTGATGATTGAAGTGTCACAGGTTTGATTCCTGGTCAAGGGCACATGCCTGGGTTGAAGGTTCGACCCCGACCCTGGTCAGGATCGGGTTGGAGTCAACCACTGGACGTGTCTCTCTCACATTGATGTTTCTCTCTCTCTATCTGTCTCTTTCTCTCCCTCTGTCCCTTCCACTTCGCCTAAAATCAATGAAAAATTAACCTCGGTTGAAGATTAGCAACAACAACCAAAAAAAGTTATCAATTCTTCTTTGAAGTTTTGATAGAATTCACCTTTAAGTCCATTTGGTTGTGGGCTTTTATTTGTTGGCCAGTGTTTACTACTACCTCAATAATTATTTTTAAATTGATAGCAATCTAGCAATAATGAGATCAAATTTCTGATTTGAGCACCTACAAAATGGACAGAGAAATACAACTGTTGATATTCACAGGGTGTGGTCAGTGTGGAAATTACAGTTGTGTCCAGACTACACATTTATTTTGTATGCCATCCAAGAGAATGAAATAAATCTGAATTATCCTATATAAAATTCATAAAGTGTCTTAGTCCTGAGAATGCACGTCCCTTACTGTTGGGAGTGATGTCACTGGAACAGAAATCACCGTGGCTTGACATAGTCATTGGTGACCTCCACGGGTTGACATAGTTCAAAGAGATACAAAGGCCTCCATGGTTGACATAGTGTTTGGAGTCTCGTGGGGAACAACGGCTGAAATTAGAAGAGATATCTGGCACCTTCTCACCATCTGACACCTCTATGATTGATTTTCTATATATCTTTACTCACACTACTTATACTCTCCTATTAACCAATAATTCGACTATAAGAAAAATAAAATTATAGAATGGCAACTGAAGGAGACTAATCTTTGCTTTCTCTATCTATCTGTTATCTGTCTCTTAGGAATCATTATAGAAGTAACATGTAGATGATTAATAATGTAGACGTTAGAAAAGACTGCAGAAAGAATAGACAAAAAAAGTAATAAGAATTTAAGATAAGATTATAAAAGCTTAAGAGATAGCTTAGAAAAGGAGAATAGGTCAAGAGCTAAGAGGAGGTTACAGAAATTGAAATAGAGGGTGTGGGGAAGGAGGAAGTTAAGTGCTACAATGTCTGCGTGAATGTTAACAGGAAGGTTGCTAAGCAATGAGTCATATGGTGAAAGTAATTGTAAAGATTAAGAGCTGACACAATGTATGCATGAATGTTAACAGGATGGTTACTAGCAATGAGTTATATAGTGAAAGTAATTATAAAGATTAAGCACTGATAAAATGTCATTGTTATGTCTGGATGAAATAGTTAGTGGTTAACCCTGTACCAATACCTAAGAGCTGTGTATGGGGAAAAGAATGTCTATACATAATTGGTTAAAGGTCAAAAAAAAAAAAAAAGAGGAACTAGTCATACAGTCTGAAGATATAAAAGTAAAAATTCTGCTAGCCTTAAGCAGCAGAAGGTGATTAAGCACTTCTGTCTCACGTCTCTCTCTCACCAACTCGGTCCACACCTGAGGGACACCCTGGACTGCTAAGGCTGGACTTTGGAACCTGAAATACAGCTCCAGAAGCACAAGGAACAGGTCCCAATCACTGTTCTCTGAAATGCACTGCGGTTTGTACTGAAGACACAGCTGTGCACGACTCCCAGACCCTGGCTGATCTCAGCGGTAACAGCAAGGCAGGTCCATTGCAGGGAGACGCAGGTGTCCTTTGACGGAAAGTTTTGGCTCAGGAAATTACTGACTGACTTGTTGGGTTTCCTGAAAGGCAGGGAGGTTTAAGTAAGTTCCCCCTTTTTTGGACAGACATTGCTTGTGTGCTGACAGTTTCCCGAGGCTCATCTAACCCTCTGCATTTTTATTCCTCCATAAGTGATGCACTACATGTCTGCACGTCAGAATGTTTCTAATAATATAATGAAACTTATGAAACACTGACCCATCTCTGTAGCCTCAGAATAAAAGGTCAAGAGAGAATCTTGGAGAAACTGCTATCCGGAAAAAACACCCAGAGCCTCAGAGGAAACAGCCATAAACACCATCTGCACCTGCTCCTGGGCTGCAACACCGAGTCGGTGGGTCCTGAGCGCCCTCTGGTGTCCTGAGCGCGCCCTGCAACCTCGCCCTCCTGTCCCCCTGAGAAGGTTTGTGTCTGGGCTCACACTGATTTCCCCTCACTGTGTCTCTCGCACAGTAATACACGGCCGTGTCCTCGGCTCTCAGGCTCGTCATCTGCAGAGTGGCAATGCTTTTGGAATCAAAACTTGAGATGTTCAATCTACATCTCAGAGATGCGGCGTATTCCGTTGTGTGATTTTTGTCTCTGTTTCTGATAAAACCGATCCACTCCGGTCTCTTTCCTGGAATGTGGTGGATCCAGTGTATATAATATTCACTGAACGTGAATCCAGAGCCTTTGCAGGAGAGTTTCAGAGACCACCCAGGCTGTTTCAGGTCACCTCCAGTCTCCACCAGCTGCACCTCACTTTGGACACCTGCAGACAACAGACATAGTCGTTAGGAGAGGTCACACACACACACACACACACACACACACACACACACACGTCCCCAGGTTATCAGTGGTGCTACCATGTAAGAGCGTCCAAGTGAGAGCCCAGCTCAGCCCAAACGTCATGGTGCTTCCTCAGGGTTGACTCCTGCAGTGAATGGAAAGTGCAGCGTCCCTGGGGTGGGGCTGCTCTCCCAGAGGTGCAGGGACAGGGCTGGGCTGCGTTTATGAGCTCCAGAAACTCTCCATGTACATGGGCTCCTCCCTTTAAAGACAGGGAAGTGGAGTTTCTGGGTGAGGGACCGCTAGACTCAGGGAGACAAGCACCCCCTCGTGAGTGTGGAGACTTTTAGAAGGGCCTAGGTAGTCTGTGTGCTGTAGAGAAATTGTTGCTGTTGATAAACTCCAAAATCCGTCAGTCAAACAGAACTGAATATACAATGATATCCATATCCACAGAAGGCCGTGATATTCCAATTCAGTGTAGAATCTTCCTGTGGTCCCAGGGGGCTGTATGAGCACCCAGGACATGTCCCTGTGTGATCTCTGAGACTGGATTCTTCACTCTGTGTCTTCACTGAGATCCTCCTGTGTTTAGGTGTGTAACAGTTGATTGTCATTATTATTTTTTCCTTTATTGATTTTAGAGAGAGAAGAAGGGAGAGGGAGAGAGAGATAGAAACATGGGTGAGAGAGAACATCGATTGGCCGCCTTCTGCATGGCACCCACTGGGAATTGGGCACACAACCTGGGCATCTGCCCCAACCAACATTGAACCAGCGACCACTTGGTACATGGGTCGATGCTCAAACAGTGAGCCAGGCTGGCCAGGACAAACATTCACACTTTAAATCCTAACACCCAGCGTTATGGTGTCAGGATGTGGGGCCTTGGGAGGAGCAAAGGTCATAAGGGTGGGGTTCTCATGAGAGGGGTTAGTGCCCTCATAAAAGAGGAAAGAGGATGCTCCCTTGTTCCATGTGCCCACTGAGATTACAGCAAAGTCAGAGTGAACCCAGAAACAAACCTCCCTGAGGGACACAGGCGGGTCAGTATACAGGGGTGCTCAGGACACTAGGGGGCTCACTAAAGGCCAAAGGGAAGGCCAAAGGACATCCATTTCACCTGACAATGAACATGTGCATCCCTGTGAAAGTGATCCCAGGATGAGTCTAAACCGACTGCTTCTTCTTCATATAAATGGACTATGCAAACGAATATGATCTCTGACGGAGGAACTCTCCCCCTAAGTAGCATTGTTGAGACTTGGTTTCTGTTCAAGGTTGACTGGACCACAAGGTGCCCGAACTCTTGGCTGAAAGTTACTTCCGGGTTTGTTCATAGTGTGTTTACAGGTGAACTTTCCCTTGGAATTGGTGGCTGAGAAAAGCAGATTGTTTTTCCCAATGTGGAAACCAATGATCCTGGACCCTGTGCATCCATAGGAGCCTGAGTGTGTCTGCTCAGTGTGTGGAGCTGTCCACCCTCAGGGCCCTGTGGACAATGAGGGGACATTCAGTCCCCATGGAGGGGAGCTTTCCCCTGGGAATGGGGAGGAGGAGACAGAGCCCAGCAAAGCCCTGTGGTCCTAGGGGGCCGTGTGCACACCCAGGACTCACCCCTGTGTGACCTCTGAGACTGGACCCTCCACTCTGAGTCACCACTGAGATCCTCCTGTGCTGAGGTGAGTATCAGTTGATGGATAATTTCAGTGCTGAGTAGTATTCCATTGACTGATGTTCCCTAGTTTGCTTTTTTGTTAAATTAGAAGGACTTTGGGGGTAGTTTGTATCTTCTAACTCAAAGATGCTATGAATATTAGGATACATTTCTGTATGAACATAAAGATTTGTTCTTCTGGAGCAAACGCTCTTAGCCGAACCACAGCAATACATGTTAAGGATATATTTAATTTAATAACAGTATGCAATTCACTTTGTGAAGACGAATAACAAGAAATAGAGGGACGGGAAGAAGGAGAGGAGCCCAGTCAGTACCGATATGTCATCTGCAGACACACAGTGTCACCTCCTCACTTGTCTGCAGTGAGAATATAAAAAGTCAGAGCCACAGAGAAAAAGCGAGAATAGTCCTGGATGCAGCTGAGAGCTGAGAGGAAATCCCTGCTCCCAACAAGAAGCCCCTCCTTCCCCCTCACTCTGCACCTGCTCCTGGGCTGTTCTCTGTGGTCGGTGGGTCTGCAGCGCCTCCTGGTGTCCTGAGCATGCCCTGCAGCCCCGCCCTCCTGTCTCCCTCAGGAGGTTTGTGTCTGAGCTCACACTGACATCCCCTCACTGTGTGTGTATCTCACACAATAATACAGGGCCGTGTCCTCGGTGGCCACCGAGCTCAGGTGCAGGGATAACTGGTTCTTGGACGTGTCTCTGGCGATGGAGGTGCGGCTCTTGAGGGACGGGTTGTAGTAAGTTCTGCCATCATGATATATGTGCCCCATCCACTCCAGCCCCTTCCCTGGTTTCTGGCGAATCCAGTTCCAGGAGTTATAACTGGTTGTGATGGAGAATCCAGGGACAGTGCAGGTGAGGGAGAGGGTCTGTGAGGGCTTCACCAGTCCTGCACCCAACTCCTGCAGCTGCACCTGGGACAGGACACCTGGGGACAAGGAACATCAGGCCCTGTCAGTCACGTGCAGTCACAACCACTCCACAGACCCCTGTCTGACCTCTGAGACCCTCACCTTGGGGCGCTGTCACCAGGCACAGGACAAGACCCAGTAGTCTCATCTTCTTCTAGACCACAGCTCTACCTTCCCCAGGGAACTCAGCCCTGTGTGAGGAGAGAGCTGTGAGCCTCCCCAGCCCAGGGGAGGATTTACCCTGGAGCTTGTGGAGAAATTTGCATGTGGGGCAGCCTGTTCCTTATAAGAGGGGGACTGAGGTAAGGCTGCCTGGTCTGTGTGGAGCCTGTGTGGAGGCAAATATTTTCTTGAACTCAATCACCATGTAAGTCATGGATAGAGGATCACCTGGTTTCAGAGACACAGTAGAATGTGGTCAAAGGTTGGCCTCACCTTTCTGAGCATAGGAAGAAATGATGGCCTAGACATGTAGGTAACACTTTTCACTTCCCATGCATCGTTCAAACCTATTTAAAAGGGACTAGCATTTGTTCAGATAGTTTCTGAATCCCAGATCTCTAGTATATGCACTATTTACAAATTGTATATCATAATATCATACCAATAATGTCTACCTTTGTGCAAAAATAAAAATAAAGGACATCTACAATCAATATCTTATATCTTAATTCTATTTAAATATATATTTATTGATTTTATTTTTTAGATAGATTGGAAGGGAAAGGCGAAATAGAAACATCGATCAACTGCCTCCTGCACCCCCCTTTCTGGGGATCGAACCCGAAATCCTGCATGGGCCCTGACAGGGAGTGGAACTGTGGACCTTTTAGTACAGGGGAAGGCACTGAGTTCTCGGAGCCAAACCAGCCAGGCTCTTATATCTAAATTTATGATGTCACTTTGATCTCAGAAACTACCTCCCAAGCACAGGCAAGTGGAACATTCTTAATTAGTGTTGTTGGAAATGTTGTAATTGTGTCTACAGCTTCCTGTGCAATCTCTTCCATTATGCACCCCATGGCCTATGGCAGAGACCCCGAACTAGTCACATCAGACAGAATCATGCTGCTACATGGAGAAGAGATAAAAAATGTGAACAGATTATGCGTGTGTACTTCTCAGAATCATTCATATTGTGAAATGATTATGGTAGAAGGTTGACCTGTTTTCTCTGCCTAGTGTTCTCAGTGATGTCGGGGTCAGAGGGAGGTTAGTGAAGAGAATTCCTACCATAGATGTTCTCACAGGAAAGGAAGCGTCAACGCTGACAGGGCTCCTCAGTCCAGGCTCCCTCCCTCTGCCCCTGGGGATGGTCACTGTGGTCAGAGGTGCCGGCCTCTCCCACAGGACATATAATGTCCTTAATGTACAATGAACACATTCTCCCAGCAGCCATGTGATTTGGAAATATGTTCTGTCTGTGTAGGTGGTTTTTTTCATTCCTTTAATTAAACATTTGGTGGAAAATATTTTTAATTTTAACAATGTTCAATTCTTCACTCTTCCATTTAATGGGTCCTGTTTTTTATATTTTATGTAATAACTCACCAGCACATTGTCACTCTCCATTGCCTGTGGGAGGGGAAACCCTGATATGAATACAGTGAGCATGAACCCAATGGAGATAAAGAGGGCTGGAATCTCTAATATCATTGATATATGTTTGCTGTGTACTTTGACCAGGAGACCAACATTCTACAGTATGAAGACTTGATTCATTTCAGAGATTATTAACCTTACTGGACTTTACACTGTGAAACTCCCCACAGTATGTAACATAGATAAATAGACTGCCAATGAGAAATTATATCATGTAGACGTCAGGCAGACGAGGAAGGAACCTCAAAGGATGTGAGGAAGATGCTGAGCAGAGATGACAGAGACAGGATCCCAGAGGGTATTTCACGAGGATGAAAGTGACCAGGAGGACGAAGGTGCAGAGAGGTCGTGAGAGGGAGACATGAGGAGATGAACTGGAGCTGACGTGCGGGAAAGTGAATGTCCCAGTGAGAGCCCTGCATGGAGCTGTGTGTGCAGGACTCACGTGGGACAGTGAGAGAGCGAGGCCCTGGCGAGAGTGGGGACCTGGGGGATGGACTCTCAGTGTGTGCAGACGATAACACCTGGGTGGGCGGAGGTGGGGTTTAAACCATGTTCTCCAGGGCAGGTGCTCAAATGACCACCACTCAGGGGATGCTGGGAGCAGGACTGTGGGATAACGGTGAAATAAAGCTGTCAGGGAAAGGCAGACAGTGTCTGATTCCACCTACACTGGAAACTGAATTAGGTTTCCTTCCAGTAGAGTGTGGAGGAGCCCAGGCCTGGGTGTGATGAAGGCTCTGGCAGGAGAAGGGATAGTGGAGGGTCGGCGGCCCTGGAGTCCTGCGCTGACGGAGAACAAAGACGGAGGCAGCTGGAGGAGACACTGTGTCAGGACACAGTCAGCCCTGGTCCTGGGCCCTGTGCATCCACAGGAGCCTGGGTGTGTCTGCTCAGTGTGTGGAGCCGTCCACCCTCAGGGCCCTGTGGACAATGAGGGGACATTCAGTCTCCATGGGGTGGAGCTTTCCCCTGGGAATGGGGAAGAGGAGACAGAGCCCAGCAAACCCCTGTGGTCCTAGGGGGCTGTGTGCACACCCAGGACACGCCCCTGTGTGACCTCTGAGCCTGGACCCTCCCCTCTGAGTCATCCCTGAGACCCTCCTGTGCTGAGGTGTGTATCAGTTGATGGTTATTTTCATTGCTGAGTAGTATTCCATTGATAGATGTTCCCTAGTTTTCTTATTTGTAAAATTAGAAGGACTTTTGGATTATTTTCAGCTTCTAACACACAGATGCTATAAATATTTACACATATTTTGTACAAATATAATGATTCCTTCTTCTGCATCAAACACTCCTTGTGGAATCTATGAGATATATATTAAGTGCATTTTAATTAATTAAGAGGCTGCGGTGCACTTTGAGAAGAAAGAATAACAATACATAGAAGGACCTGGAGAAGGAGAGGAGCCCAGTCGCTGCTGATATGTCATCTGCATACACATAGTGTGACCTCCTCACCGGTCTGCAGTGAGGATATGAGAAGTTAGAGTCACAGAGAAAAAACGAGCATAGTCCTGGATGCAGCTGAGAGCTGAGAGGAAATCCCTGCTCCCAACAGGAAGCCCATCCTTCCCCCTCACTCTGCACCTGCTCCTGGGCTGTTTACAATGGTCCATTGGCCTTGAGGGCCGGCTGGTGTCCTGAATGCCCCCTGGTGTCCTGAGCACACCTGCAGCCCTGCCCTCCTGTCCCCCTCAGGAGGTGTGTGTCTGGGCTCACACTGGCTTTCTCTCAGTGTCTTACACAGTAATACATGGCCGTGTCCTCTGATTTCAGGTTGGTCATTTTAAGAGAGACTGTGCTCCTAGGGTTGTCCTTGGGGATTGTGAATCTTCCTTGAACGGATGGCACGTACCATTGATCTTTTCCTGTTGGTTTGCTCACTTCTGCCACCCACTCCAGCCCCTTTTCTGGAGCCTGGCGAACCCAGTGCATCTCATAATTAGTGAAGGTGAATTCAGAGGCTTTGCAGGAGACGCTCAGGGACCCCCCAGGCTGCACCAAGCCTCCCCCAGACTCCACCAGCTGGACTTGGCACAGGACACCTGCAGACAGAGGAACAGACTGAGAACTGCCCCTGCAGCGCGGTCCCACTGAGCCCGAACCCAGGAAGCACCTTTGACAGCGATGAGAAGGGAGGCCCAGAGGAGATCGGACCCCATGGTGTGGACACAGGACGGGCTGACCCTGAGGCTCCTCTCCGGGATCTGCAGGGACAGGGGTTGGGCGAGTTTTCATGAGCAGGGCTGGGTCCTCATTTGCATGTCTTTCCCCCGTGGACCTGTCTGAGCTGCCCACCCGGGCTCCTCACTCCGTGCCTTGCATTCGGGGAGGGCGGGGGACAGGATGCCTGGGCCTGGACCCAGGGTCTGAACATTGTAGTGTTTGTCTGTGAACAGTGATAGACACCTAGACCAGGATGGAAGTGGGATATGTAAGGTTCTCCAGGCAGGTTGCACATAAACCCTCTCAGGACACGTCCTGGGACAAGATTGTGGAGACGACAGTGCCCCCTGGTGGTTGTTCTGAGCCACACAGGCTGACGACGCTGGGTCTGAACCAGCTTCCTGAGACAAGGCAGGGGGGTCTGCCACAGGGAAGTCCTTCCTGGCATTTTGAAACGGTGGCGCCCCAAATCCTGCTTCTTTCTTGTACACAGCTGAGCCTCTGCAAGGACACCTGGACCTCAGGGCTCCCACCTTGGGGAGAACCTGAGGAACATAACCCACCTCAGTGCCAGGGGCATAATGGGAGTCAACTGGAACCGGAACCTGACTCAGGGCATCACTGGGGGAAAATGCTACCTGGTTGCATGAATGAGGGATTAACCAAGACTGAGGACACACACAGGCGGTATGCTTGTTTCACCGGGTTCTGATTTTCTTTTTCTTCTTTTTTTTTAATTTTGTTTTTGTTATAGATGTTTCTCCTTCCCCCCCCCCATTTACACCTTCCTCCCCATCCCCCCCACCCCATCCCCAGTATTGTTGTCCATGTCCACCAGCTATGCGTACATGCATATAAGTTCTATGGTTTATCTCTTCCCTCCCCCCCGTCTTCTGAGGGTTGTCAGTCTGTATGGGTTCTGATTTTCATTGTTATTTTTAGCCAGTTCAAATACTTTCTTCTAAAATAGCCACACATATTTCCTAGAGTCACGAAGACACTTTGTTGAGAGTGTGCAGGAGCACTGTCATTTATGTGTTGATTTTGTACCTGACATCTTTCATGAATTCACTTTCTGGTTATATCAGTCTCATGGTGCTGTTTTTAGGGTTTTCTATATGTCGGGTCAGATCATATGTACAGAGATAAAGAGAAACATTTTAACTTGCTTGTTTCAGATTTAGAAAATTAAAAAAAATTTTTTGCCTTAATTATTCTCAAAAAATTTTCCTGTTCTTTTGAATACAAGTAGTCACAGGGGCGCCCTTGTGTTGGTCCTGATGTTAGAAGAGTAGTTTTGAAATTTTCTCTGTGCAGCATGATGTCACTTGTTGGCTAGTCTGATGCAGCCTTTGATATGTCGATGTACATCTTTCTGTAAATACTTTGTTAAGAATTGTAATCATTAAGCCATTTCCAGTTACAAAATGCTCTCTTCCTGCATCTATTTATGTGATTGTATCATTTATCCTTCATTCTGTGAGTGAGGTGTAGTACATTTAGTGGTTTACAAACATTGAACCATTCTTGCATTCTGGGTTGATGCCCTACTTTATGCTGGTTAATGATCCGATATCCCATGGTTCAAATATCCATTCAATGTGCTGTTAAGTTTCCTAGTACATTGTGAGGGTTTTTGCTTTTACATTCATCAAGGATATTGACCTCTCATTTTTATGTCCCTACTTGGCTTTCATATGAGTGTCATGGTCACCTCAGTACATTTGTTTGGAAGTGTATCCTCTTCTTTTACTTTTGGAAGAGTTCAAGAGGGATTGATTAAAAAGTTATATGTTCTACCCAGGCCAGTGTGTCTCACTGGATGGAGCATCGTCCCATGGACTGAGAGGTCCTGGTTTGATTCCTGGTCAGGGCACATGCCAGGGTTGTGGGCTCGATCCCCAGTAGAGGGCGTGCAAGAGGCAGCCGGGTGATTTCTCTCTCTCACATGGACCTTTCTGTTTCTCTCTCCCTTCTTCTCTCTCTAAAATAAATGAATAAATAACAATACAATGTTATAAATTATTGTTCTAGCTGGACTAGCTCAGTGATTAGAGTGTTCACCTGAGGACTGAAGTGGCACAGGTTAGGTTTCTGGTCCTGGGCACGTTCCTGAGAGGAAGGTTCAACCCTAACCCCGTTCAGGGTCGTGTTAGAGGCAACCACTTGAATTGTCTCTCTCACATTTATGTTTCTCTCTCTTTCTTGTTCTCTCTCTGTTCCTTCAACTCCACCTAAAATCAATGGAAAAATAACCTTGGATGAGGATTAATAGCAAGAACAAAAAGTTATAAATTCTTCTTTAAAGGTTCAGTAGAATTCACCTTTAAGTCCATTTAGTTTGGGCTTTTCTTTGTTGACAAGTTTTCACTGGTACCTCAATTATATTTTCAAATTCATAACAATCCTGCAAAGATCAAATTCCTAATATGAGCACCTACCAAGTGGACAGAGAAATACAACTGTTGATATTCCCAGGGTTTTGTCAGTGTGAAAATTACAGTTGTGTCCAGACCACATATTTATTTTATATGACATTCAAGAGAATGAAATAAATCCGTATTATCCTATGTAGAATAGATAAGGTTTCTCAGTCCTGAGAATGCCCCTCCTGACCTCCAGCTGCAGGAGCACAAGGAACAGGCCCCAGCCGCTGCTCTCTGAAATCCCCTGGTTTGTGCTGAAGACACAGCTGTGCACGACTCCCAGACCCTGGTTGACTCGACAGTGACACTGAGGCAGGGACATTGCTGGGAGATGCAAGTGTTGTTTGTTTGGCTCAGGAATTTCCTTGGTGCTTCCTGAAATGCCGGGAGCTTTAGGAAATCTCCACATTTCCTGGACAGACTCAGACTGAGTGCTGACACAGTAACGAAGCTCAAAATCTCCTCCACGTATTTTCTTCTCCGAGTACAATTGCCGCCTCTGGTGCATGTGAGAATGATGCTTATAGTATGATAAAACTTTTAAAACAGAATCGTCAGTGATTGACACAGAATCATAGGTCTACAGAGACTATTGGAGAAAATGTTATATGGAGAGGAATCCAAGACTGTCAAAGGAAACAGCCATAAACACCACCTGCACCTGCTCCTGGGCTGCAACACAGAGTGTGTGGGTCTTTAGCGCCCCCTGGTGTCCTGAGCGCCCCCTGCAGCCCCGCCCTCGGGAATCCCTCAGGAGGTTTGGGTCTGGGCTCACACTGACTTCCTCTCACTGTGTCTCACACAGTAATACAGGGCCGTGTCCTCAGCTCTCAGGCTGTTCATTTGCAGATATAGGGTGTTCTTGGCATTGTCTCGGGTGATGGTCCATCGGCCTTTCACTGAATTGGCATCGTTTGTGATACTACTGTCAGAATTGATTTCACCAACCCACTCCAGCCCCTTCCCTGGAGCCTGGCGGACCCAGACCATCCAGTAGCTACTGAAGGTGAATCCAGAGGCTGTACAGGAGAGTCTCAGAGATCCCCCAGGCTGCACCAAGGATACCCCAGACTCCACCAGCTGCACCTCACACTGGACACCTGCAGACACAAAGACGTCCTGGTCAGGACACTGTCACACGTCCACTGTTTCTCTTTCTCATCCACTCTCACACTCAGTATCTCTTGTTCTCCACAAATTACCTCTTAAAATAGCCACAAGGAAAACCCAGATGAGCCCAAACTCCATGGTGAGTGCTCTGTGTTCAGTCCTGTTCAGGGAATGGGGTCACCTGGAGATCCTCAGTCTGGGCTCCTGTCCCAGAGCTGCAGGGTCAGGGCTGGGCTGGATTTTATGGGCAGAGGGGGCCCTATTTGCATGTCCTCCTACTATATAGGGGGCTCTGGGGTTGGAGACCTGCAGAGAGGGCAGTGCCTCAGAGCAGCTGTGAGTGTCCTGGAGGAGAATCGTGGTCATGACAACATATCAATGATTAAATAACAATCATAAGGATGAGTGGGGCACATCTTGTGTTCACATCTGATAACAGTTAGCCTATCATCTGGCCTGTGCTCTTCCCCACTGATCCCCTCAGCTCCACTGACCCAACTCCAGGGCAGAACATGACCAGCCCATGAGGGTGGAGACCCCTTGAATATCAGGAGAGCATGAATGAAGGGCTGTATTCTAGTGTTACCCACACATGAGGGATGGGGACAAGCAGACACATGGAAAGAGACCACAGGCTGCAGATCTTGCAAGAGTGGATGTCATCGACACTGTGTGTTGGTGGCCTTGGCCCTGAGTGTCTCTGGCGTCCTGACTTTCAAGGAGACAAAGAAGACAGAGTGTTGAGAAGACGCTTCTCTATCCCAGGGACTCAGAGACCCTGAGAAGTCAGGGAGATTCATGGAGCTGATGGAGAGGCTGTGGGTTTCCAGCACCCAACAGGCCATGTTCAGAGGCTCTGTCTGCATAGACAGTAATGAAAACCTTAAAGAAGGTGATGTAATGGAACAATTAGTGAAGTAATTGTGGATGATGATACATATGATCAGTGAGGCGGCTGTTGTCTGAGTCATGCTGGGAACCTTGGTATATTATGTACAAAGGGAATTTGTCCTATTTGAGTCATTAGGCGACCTTGAGATCCAAATATTTTCCATGTTCATATAGACAGGTCCTCCTAACGTAAATGTTTATATCAGAGGGAGGCAGAGGGAGGTTAGGCTCCAGGAGGACAAGAACACACTGTGACCTCTGAGGTCAGGGACCTATTCCTGGCTGTGGAGATGGAGGAAGAGGCCATGGGACCAGAGATGCAGTTCTAGCAGCTGGAAAAATAGGAAACAGGATCCCCTGTCTGCGATCGTTCAGGCAGCTGTAACAATATGCCTGGGCTGGGGAGGTGATATAAAACACACATTTGTGTCCCACAGATCTGGAGGCTGGAAGTCCTCAGTCAAGGTCCCAGCAAGGTGCCTTCTGGAGAGGGACGTCCTCCTGGTTCTGGTCTGACAGCCTCTTGCTGGGTCTGCACGTGGTGGAGGGACCAGCAGGACCTCTGGGCTCCATCAGGAAGGCACTGATCCCATCAGGAGGAACCCTCATGACCTAAACATCTCCCAGGTACCCCACCTCCCAACACCATCCTCTTTGGGTATGAGGATTTCAACATGTGAACTTGGGGAGCACAGGTGTTCAGACCACAGCACCGTCCTGGAGCCTCTGCAGGAGGGTGGTCCTGCCTCCCCCTGACCTCAGTCCAGTGAGGTAGATTCATGCTCTGACCTCCAGACTGTGAGGGAATGACCGTGTGCAGACTGAAGCCCAGGTGTTTGGTGATGTGACCGGTTGTCCTGGGAACACACAGGCTGGACGTGGTCTCCCATTATCAAGGGTGTCCCCACGCTGTTCCTCCTGCGTGATGACCTCAGTGCTGGCCCAGGGACAGGACACCGCAGGGCTGGGGATCCGAGGAGGAGTCTCCTTGGTGTGTTCCTTTGAAGGGAGGCCTGTGAGATGCTGTGCTGACCGAGCCTGTGCTTGAACCTGGTTCCCCTGCCAACCCACGGCTTCCCCACCCGGTGAGCTGACTGTGCTTCCGAATGTCCCGGGTGTGGTGCTCGGCCAGAGACAGGGACACGGAAATTCATCCTTGACTGTCTCACTGGTCCTGTTCCCCAAGCCCAGTGCTATGTTTCAGAGAGAAGGGAACGTCCTAGAACCTGTGAGGGAGACACTCCTGTCTAGACCCCCAAGTCAGACACCAGCCAGGTGTTCCCAGGTGATGCCTCAATGAACATGCCTCATTCAGAGAACAATGTGCCCTGGAAAATAACGATGAAGAACAAGGTCCTTTCAGGAACACCTTCCCTGCCAATTCCTTGCAGTGCATTTGACCCCTGTGACCTTTCCCTGAATCACTGACTCAACCGTGACAGCATCGCTCCTGGTCTCAGGGCCTGACTGTGTGAGGAGTCAGCAGGCTCCTGGCCCTGCATCTCCTCCCCCAGCACAGCCGCCCTGTCCCTCAGGGATGGGACCCTCCCAGGATGGGGTCCTCACACTGTGTCTCGCACAGCCATGCCTGGCCGTGTCCTCAGACTTCAGGCCATTGGTCTGCAGATAGGCTGTGCTGACCGAGGTGTCCATGGAGGAGACAGATCCTTCTGAGCAGCCTGGGCACACGTGGGCTTCCCAGTGTTTGTGCTAAACCAGCTCACACACTGCAGGCCCTGTCCTGGGGCAGGTCGCACCCGGTGCATGTGGTAGCTGGTGAAGGTGGACCCAGAAGCCTTGCAGGAGACCCTCCCTGAGGCCCAGGCTTCCTCCCTCAGCCCCAGAATGCACCAGCTGACCCTGGGAGTGGACACCTGTGGAGAGGAGACAGGAGTGGGTGGCAATCCCCCTGACTGTCCCTGGTTCCCTCCTCAGACCTTACCTGTAGCCACTGCCACCAGGAGTAGGGTTCTCCAGCTCCAATCCATGGTGAGGGGCTGAGCTGTGGGCACTTCTGTAGGGAGGGTGTGGCTGTGGGTGAGGCTCTCAGGACACAGACTTATCCATATTTAACCTGGCCTCCCTCATCTCATTTGCATATACATGAGGCAGGGTATTTCATAGCTGAGGCTGGACCCCACCTGAGAGGTGATAAAGGGCACAAGGACCATGCTTAGTGGGAGTCTGAGGGTCCACATCCCCATCCTGTAAGGAGGACATGTGTCCCCTGCCAGGTCCCTGAGCTCTGTGCACACTGAGCTCCTCCCATCCCCCAAGCCCTGGTGACAACGAGGAAACACTCAGTCCCCAGGAGTGGAACTTTCCACCTGTCAACGGGGGAGGAGAGACAAAAGCCCAGCAAACCAGAAAACTCCGCCTGTGTCACTCCTGAGACTGGCTTCCTCCACACTGAAAATCACAGATCCTCCTGGGTTGAGGAGTGGATGATGGTTATTTTTATTGCTGAGTAGTATTCCATTACGGATGTTCCCTAGTTTGCTTATTTGTAAAATTAAAGGATTTTTGCGTTTTAGTTGCTGTTGACACAAATACAGACGCTGTATATATTTTGATATATATATTTTTATGAGCATAAAGATTTGGTCTTTTGGAGCTAACACTGCAAGTGGAAACGCTGAGATACATGTTAAGTGTATTTTTAATTAAATAGGAAACTGCGATTCACTTTGAGAAGAAAGAACAACAGTACACAGAGGGACCTGGAGAAGGAAGGAGCCCAGTCACTGCGGATATGTCATCTGCACACAGTGTCACCTCCTCTCTTGTCCGGAGTGAGAATATGAGAAGTTAGAGCCACAGAGAAAAAGTGAGAATTGTCCTTGGTGCAGCTGAGAGCTGAGAGGAAATCCCTGCTCCCAACAGGAAGCCCCTCCTTCCCCCCTCATTCTGCACCTGCTCCTGGGTTGTTCTCTGTGGTCCGTGTGTCCTGAGCGCCCCCTGAAGCCCCGCCCTCCTGTCCCCTCAGGAGGTTTGTGTCTGGGCTCACACTGACTTCCCCTCACTGTGTCTCTCGCACAGTAATACACTGCCGTGTCCTCGGTGGTCACGGAGCTCAGCTGCAGGGAGAACTGGTTCTTGGAAGTGTCTCTGGAGATGGTGGTGCGGCTCTTGAGGGAAGGGCTGTAGTGTTACCATTATATTCTATAACCCCGACCCACTCCAGCCCCTTCCCTGGTTTCTGGCGGATCCAGCTCCAGTTATCACTGCTGAGTGAGCCCCCAGACACAGCGCAGGTGAGGGAGAGGGTCTGCTAGGGCTTCACCAGTCCTGGGCCCGACTCCTGCAGCTGCACCTGGGACAGGACACCTGGGGACAAGGAGCATAAGGTCCTGTCAGTCACATTCAGTCACAACCACCCCATAGACCCCTGTCTGACCTCTGAGACCCTCACCTTGGGGGGCGGTCACCAGGCACAGGAGAAGACCCAGCAGTCTCATCTTCTTCTAGACCACGGCTCTGCCTTCCCCAGAGACCTCAGCCCTGTGTGAGGAGAGAGCTGTAAGCCTCCCTAGCCCAGGGGAGGATTTACCCTGGAGAATGAGGAGAAATTTGCATATGAGGCAGCATTTTCTTTATCAGTGGAGGGACTGAGGTCAGGCTGCCCTAGTCCTTCTGGGACACCTGTGTGGACATCTGTTCCCTTGAACTCACTCAGCATGTAAGACAGGGATGAGGGATCACCTGATTGATGAGACTTATTGGAGTCAGGTTAATGAACATGCTCATCTCTGATGATAAATGATGTACTGGATGAGTAGATCATATATATATTTTTAATGTAGAATATTTATTATACATTAAATTATTTAAGTCAGTACACTTTTTATTTTTAAATTATTTTTATTAATTTCCTTTTGTTATAGATGTTTCTCCTTTTTCCCCCATTGACACCCTCCTCCCCATCCCTTCCCCCTCATCCCCAGCTTTGCTGTCTATGTCCATCGGTTATGCATACATGTATATAAGTTCTGTGGTTTATTTATTCCTCCCCAACTCCCCCTCTTCTGGGGTTTGTCAGTCTGTATCATACCTCTATGTCTCTGGGTCAATTTTGTTCATCAGTTTGTTTAATTCATTATATTCCACAAATAAGTGATATCATGTGATATTTGTCTTTTTCTGCTTGGCTTGTTTCGCTTAGCATAATACTCTCCAGGTCCCTCCATGTTCTCTCAAAGGATAAGAGATCTTTCTTTCTTACAGCTGCATGGTATTCCATTGTGTACATGTACTACAGTTTTTTTATCCACTCATCTACTGATGGACACTTGGGCTGTTTCCAGATCTTAGCTATTATAAATAGTGCTGCTATGAACATAGGGGTACATATATTCTTTCTGGTGTTTCAGTCTTCTTTGAGTATATTCCTAGAAGTGGGATCACTGGGTCAAATGGAAGTTCAATTTTTAACTTTTTGAGGTAGTAAAATAGTGTTTTCCATAGTGGCTGCACCAGTCTGCATTCCCACCAGCAGTGTACTAGAGTCTCCTTTTCTCCAAACCCTCGCCAACACTTGTTTGATGATTTGTTGATGGCGGCCATTCTAACAGGTGTGAAGTGATACCTCACAGTTGTTTTCATTTGCATCTCTCTGATGATTAGTGATGTTGAGCATTTTCCTCATATGTCTCTTGGTCATTTGTATGTCCTGTTTGGTGAGGTGTTTATTTAGGTCCTCTGCCCATTTGTTAATTGGGTTCTTTGTCTTCCTTTTGTTGAGTTGTATGAGTACTCTATATAGTTAGGAAATTAACCCCTTATCTGATTTATCACTGGCAATTATGGTCTCCCATACAGTGTGTTACCTTTCCATTTTGATGATTGTTTCTTTTGCTGTGCAGAAGCTTTTCAGTTTGATGAGAAGCATGTGTTCATTTTTTCTTTTGATTCTCTTGCCTTAGGTGTTGCATCAGTGAAAATTCTGCTGCGTATGATGTCTGAAATTATGTTGCTTACATTTTCTTCTGGAATTTTTATGGATTCCCAAGTTACATTTAAGTCTTTTATCCATTTTGAGTTTATTCTTGTGTATGGTGTAAGTTGGTGGTCTAACTTCATTTTTTTAACCCTCACCGGAGGATATTTTTCTATTTATCTTCAGATAGAGTGGAAGAGAGGCAAAGAGAGAGAAACATCGACGTGAGCAGGACACATCGATTGGTTGCCTCCCAGGGTCTGGGATGAACCGCAATAGTGGTTCATGCTTGCCGCAACCTGCATAGCTGGTCGAACCAGACCTGAGGAGGGGCGACGGGAGACCAAGAAAAACACAGAGACATGATAGAGAGAAAAGCTGGGGCAGGTGGGACACTACACTCTGATGGAGAAAGAGTCACTCCCAGCTAGCTCAGCAAGTTTATTTTTTAGCCAATGAAGCGGGGGGAGGGGTTCAAAAGCTTCATCATTTTCAAACACCAGATATTTGCACCGGCCTCTAGGTCGAGACTGTCGATACATTCTTGCCCGCGGCTCAGTATGCTCCTGGGTGAGCCTTGCAAACACCACAGGAGCAACAAGGGACCTTGGCTCAGCCGCCCTCCACACTTGCCCTTGACCGGAATTGAACTCGAGGCTCATTGGTCCGCTGGCCGAAGCTCTCCTGCAGAGCCAAACCGGCCAGGGCTAGATTATATTTTAATGTCTCATGCATCTTTCTTATAGATTTAAAGGCATTACATTGGAGTTTCTTAAATCAAATCTATAATATATACACAATTGTCAAATATTTTTATAAACAACTGTATTTTTATAAAAATAATTTCATTTATACAATGTCTCCCTTCTCTGAAAATCACAAAATAAAGACATTAATTCTCAGTATCTTATAAGTGTGCTTCTGTTGTCATGGTGATCCAAAGAAGTATATCCCAAGAACAGTTAATGGGGATATCCTCGATTCTTTTCTTTATTTTGCTTTGTTTGGTGAAATGATACTCATTATAAGTTCTGAGTAACACGATATGATATGCTATTTCTTAAGATATTGCTAGAACTTTTTTCTTACCTTCTTTACCAAACACCTCAGCAGCTAAGCCAGGTCACTCTTGGTTAGTACTTGGGTGGGAGACCCTTGATCCTTGATGTTGAAAATTGGCAATTCTGTCTTAGAGTCCCTCCTCAGAATCTTCCCTTCTGCAAACTCATGGAATATTGTGGAGATCTCAGTGTAATTTTATAATCACGTTTATACACGGAGAAGTGATTGAAGATACAGTGATGATATATTAGTAACATTCAGTCTCTATTGCACAGTATGTTGAAATAATAATGGCAGCAGATTAACTGATCTCTTTTTTCAGTCCAGTGTTATCAGTGATGTTGTGGTTAAGGGGAGGGGATGGAGAGAACTCCCAGCACAGATATCCTTGTAGGAAAGGGAACTTCAACCCTGTCAGGAACCCTCACTCTCACCCTCCTCTGCTCTGCCCCTGGGGAGGGTCACTGTGGTCAGAGGTGCTAGGCCTTCTCACTGCCCATATAACTTCCTTAACGTATAATGCACACCTTCTCCAGCAGACACACGACTTGGAAACCTCTTGTCTCTTTGTAGGATTCTCTTTTCATTCTCTTGATGGAATGTTTGTTGGGAAAATTTTAACAATGTTCATTTTATCACTATTTGATTTAACGGGACTTGTTTTTGATTATTTACCTAACACCTCACCAGAAAATTGTCACTCCCCTTGGCCCATGGGAGGGGAAACCCTCACATTAACACAGTGGGCACTAAACCCAATGGAAAAATGATGGCTGGAATCCTTAATATCATTGATAATCTGTTGGTTGTTTCCTCTGACCAGAGACCAAAATTCCATGGGATGAACCCCTGATTCTTCCAGATACTAATAAATTTGATTAGACTTTACACTGTGAATTTTCTTAGAACATGTAGCAAAGAAAACAAGACTAACCCCTGAGAAATTATATCATGTCAACTTCAGGCAGACGAGGAAGAAACATCAAAGGATGAGAGGAATGTACTGAGCAGAGATGACAGAGACAGGATCCCAGAGGGTATTTCACGAGGATGGAAGCGACCAGGAGGACAAAGGTGCAGAGAGGTCGTGAGAGGGAGACATGAGGAGATGAACTGGAGCTGACGTCCGGGAAAGTGAATGTCCCAGTGAGAGCCCTGCATGGAGCTGTGTGTGCAGGACTCACATGGGACAGTGATAGAGCGAAGCCCTGCCGAGTGTGGGGACCTGGAGGATAGGTTCTCAGTGTGTGTAGACGGTGACACCTGGGTGGGCGGAGGTAGTATTTTAAACCACGTTTCCCAGGGCAGTTGCTCAGATGACCTCCTCTCAGGGGATGCTGGGAACAGGACTGTCGGGTGATGGTGACCTCTATTGGTGACTCTGAGCCATGCAGGCTGCAGGACCCTAGGGACTGAACCAGGTGTCTCTCCACCCACCAAGACCAGGGGAGGGAAGAGCTAACCTTTAACGTCAGGCTTGTCCTCTCTGAAGAGTTGAAACACGACGACCTGGACAATGAGGGTATTTTGTATCATTGCATCGTCCGTTTTAGTGACACCCATGGGAGTATATCTGGTCAATTTGGTATTTTTAGTGTTTTTGTAGAAACTAATGGAATGATTGTTTTAGAAAGTGTGAATGAGTAGAAAGATGTAGCTGAACATATTATTTTCAAATAAGCATAGCGGTGGCTGGGTGGCTAGTTGGTTGGACTGTCATCCTGTACACTGAAAGGCTGTGGATTGAAATCTGGTCAGGGCACACACCTACATTATGGTTGTGAGCCTTGTTTGGAGAGCGTGTGGGAGGCAACCAACTGATGGTTCTCTCTCTCCCTCTGTCTCTCCCATGCTTTCTCTAAAATCAGTAAACACATCTTGAGTGAGGAATGAATAAATAAGTACTTACATGCATAAGTATAGTAGGTGTAATGTTTATTCAAAGATACATAATCTGCAACACACACACACACACACACACACACACACACACACACACACACACACTGATGATTTTCATTATAATAAACCCCAAATTTCACTGCACTTCACATTGACCCTAACCTTGCATGTGACCTTCCTTCACAAACAGGACAAACCAAATAATTGAATTGTACACAGGACTCTGCCTATACCTGAGGTTTCCTGTTCTCCCAGCACCTGGAACATGGCAAATGTAGTCACTGCCCTTCTAGCAGGTGTGGGTGCACCAGGAACTGTGGGGGAATCACCAAGAACAAGACAAGGTCCTAAGGGTCAGGCTGTCAGGTGGCATTCACCTGAGTCTCAGGCACTGGGATTGTCAAACACTGAGTTTAATCCTCTCTGATTACTCTGTGAAAACCTTAAAAGGAACGAGAGGCAGACGTCAGGGTCATGAACCAACTGCAGCTGAGAGGTGGAAACTCAGAGAATCCAGGGAGATGGAGAAACGGACAACTCACAGACCCAGAGATGAACAGGCCATCAACAGGATCCTGAGGAGACACCTGGTCGTCAGGACCTGCACGTCCAACCCCACAGGAATCTCCTCACAGCTGCAGGATGGCTTTTCTAGGAGGAAACACACTGAAGGAGAACAGACCAGTGTTGGTGAGCGTGGGGAGAGAGGGACCCTTGCACTCTCTTGGTGGGAAGGTAAGATCCTGCAGCCACATGGAAACAGTGTGCTGGCTCCTCCAAAATGAGAATAGGAACCCTGTGTGATTGAGCAGTGAGCTCCCAGGTGTTCATGGAATAATAAACCGAGAACTCTGGAGAGGTGTTGCATGGCCCTGTTCATTGCAGCCGTGTTCAGTGTAGTGAGACGTGGAAACATCTCTGTCCATCAGTGGGTGAGTGGACAAACATGTGTGATATTCTCACGACGGATATTACTCAGCCTTAAATCACAGGGAAACCCTGCACAACCCCAGCCTGGAGGACACTAGAGGACACTGTGCTCTGTGAAATAAAGCCGTCAGGGAAAGGCAGACAGTGTCTGATTCCACCTACACTGGGGACTGAATTAGGTTTCCTTCCAGCAGAGTGTGGAGGAGCCCAGGCCTGGGTGTGGTGGAGGCTCTGGCAGGAGACGGGATAGTGGAGGGTCGGCTGCCCTGGAGTCCTGCGCTGACGGAGAACAAAGATGGAGACACCTGGACCTGGTCCTGGGCTCTGTGCATCCACAGGAGCCTGGGTGTGTCTGCTCAGTGTGTGGAGCCGTCCACCATCAGGGCCTGTGGACAATGAGGGGACATTCAGTCCCCACGGGGTGGAGCTTTCCCCTGGGAATGGGGAGAAGGAGACAGCCCAGCAAACCCCTGTGGTCCTAGGGGGCTGTGTGCACACCCAGGACACGCCCCTGTGTGATCTCTGAGACTGGATCCTCCACTCTGAGTCATCACTGAGATCTTCCTGTGTTGAGGTGTGTATCAGTTGATGGTTATTTTTCATTGCTGAGTAGTATTCCATTGACTGATGTTCCGTAGTTGGCTTATTGGTAAAATTAAAATGCCTTTGGGTTGTTTGTAGCTTCTAATTCAAAGAACTTAAATATTTGCATATATTTTTGTATGAAGATAAGGATTTGTCCTTCTGGAGCACACACTCCTAGTGAGACCACAGAGATATATTTTAGGTATATATTTAATTTAATAAGAATCTATGATTCACTATGTGAAGTAAGAATAACAGGACGTAGAGGGACCTGGAGGAGGAGAGGAGCCCAGTCACTGCCGATATGTCATCTGCACACACAGTATCACCTTATGACTTGTCCACAGTGAGAATATGAGAAGTTAGAGCCACAGAGTACCAGCACGAACCATCCCTGGATGCAGCTGAGATCTGAGAGGAAATTCCTGCTCCCAACAGGAAGCCCCTCCTTCCCCCTCACTCTGCACCTGCTCCTGGGCTGTTCTCCGTGGTCAGTGTGTCCTGAGCGCTCCCTGGTGTCCTGAGCGTCCCCTGCAGCCCCGCCCTCCTGTCCCCTCAGGAGGTTTGTGTCTGGGCTCACACCGACTTCCCCTCACTGTGTCTCGCACAGTAATAAACGGCCGTGTCCTCGGTGGTCACAGAGCTCAGCTGCAGGGAGAACTGTTTCTTGGAACATGTCTCTGGAGATGGTGGTGCGTCTCTTGAGGTACGGGCTGTAGTAAGTGTTGCCGCCAGAGTTGTTGCACCCCATCCACCTCAGGCCCTTCCCTGGGTTCTGGCCGATCCAGCTCCAGCAGTAACCACTGGTGATGAGGTAACCAGAGACAGTGCAGGTGAGAGAGAGGGTCTGCGAGGGCTTCAACAGTCCTTGGCGCAGATCTGGCAGCTGCACCTGGGACAGGACACCTGGGGACAAGGAGAATCAGGCCCTGTCAGTCACGTGCAATCACAACCACCCCATGGACCCTGTCTGACCTCTGAGACCCTCACCTTGGGGGGCGGTCACCAGGCACAGGAGAAGACCCAGCAGTCTCATCTTCTTCTAGACCACAGTTCCCCAGAGACCTCAGCCCTGTGTGAGGAGAGAGCTGTGAGCCTCCCCAGCCCAGGGGAGGATTTACCCTGGAGCTTGAGGAGAAATTTGCATGTGGGGCAGCCTGTTCCTTATAAGTGGAGGGACTGAGGTCAGGCTGCCCTGGTCCTTCTGGGGCCCTGTGGGGGCATCTCTTCCCTTGGATTCACCCAGCATGCAAGTCAGGGATGGAGAATCACCCGGTACATGACATGTACTGGAGTCAGGTTACAGGATGTGCTCATTTCAAATAAATGGTGGACTCTATGAGTCGATTACATGTGTAGTTTAACATGCATCTTTCAAATAGATTTATAAGGGTTACATTTTTTCCAAGAGGCTTATCAATCCCTCAATCCCTTCTCCCTAATGTCTGTACAACTGTCAAAACTATTTTCTAAACAATTTTATTTTTAAACATAAATTTTTCATTGTGTCTGTCGGAAAATCACATAATAAGGACATTCATTGTTACTATCTTATTTGTTAATTTATTTTGTTACTTTGATCCAAATAACTGTATCCTAAGAACAGGTCATTGGGATACCCTTGATTTTGTTTTATTTTGTTTAGTTTCACTTTACTTTGTTAAAGGATATTTCATAAAAATTTTGAGTAACACTACATTAAATACCTTTATTTAGGTTGTTCCTAGAAACATTTTTTCTTACAATCTTTGCCAAATAGTTTTAGAAGCTGAGCGTGGTCAGTCCTGTTTAGTATTTGGGTGGGAGACCCTTGATTCTTGATGTTGAAAATTGGTAATCGTGACTTTGTGTCCCTCTTGAAACTCTTCCTAGTGGAAGCCCACGGCTTATTGCAGTGACCCCAAACAATCTCCATCGTACATAATCACATACACACATGGAGAAATTATTGGAAATAGAAATAAATGATTATGCATTAGTAAATCTCAGACTCGTTTATATGTTGTGATTGTAAAGGCAGCAGATTAATGACCACTTTTCTCAGTCCAGCGTTATCAATGAGATTGGTGTTCAAAAAGAGGGACATGAAGAGAATCCCAGCTCACATTTGCTCATAGGAAAGGGATCTTTAATCCTGACAGGACCTCACTCCTGTCCTCTGTCCTGTCCCTGGGAAGGTCAGAGGGAGCAGGGCTCTCCCACATAATCTAGAGCATCCTGAACGTATGACGCACACGTTCTCCCATCAGACATATCACCGAGAACTATGTTGTCTCTTTATCAGCTGGTATTTTATTTCCCTTAATGGCTTGGTTGATGGGAAAATTGTTTATTTCCAACAATGATCAATTAATTCATCACTGTTTCAACTAATGGGTCCTATTTTTGAAGTTTTCTATAACTATTCTCAAGAAAATTTTCACTCTCCATTTCCATGGGAGGAGAACCCTGATATGAACACAGTGGGCATGAAACCCGATGGGAAATAACAGCTAGAATCCTTAATATCATTGAAATCTGTTTGCTGTGTCCTCTGACCAGGAGACCAGCCTTCCATGGCATGAAGCTCTGATTCATTTCAGAGATTAATTCACTTTACTGGACTTTACATTGTGAATTGCTCTGTTGTATGTAGCATAGAAAACTAGACTAACCCCTGAGAAATTATATCATGTAGACGTCAGGCAGATGAGGAAGGAACCTCAAAGGACGTGAGGAAGATGCTGAGCAGAGGTGACAGAGACAGGATCCCAGAAGTTATTTCACGAGGATGAAAGTGACCAGGAGGACGAAGGTGCAGAGAGGTCGTGAGTGGGACACATGAGGAGATGACCTGGACCTGACGTCTGGGAAAGTGAATGTCCCAGTGAGAGCTCTGCATGGAGCTGTGTGTGCAGGACTCACATGGGACAGTGAGAGAGTGAGGCCCTGGCGAGTGTGGTAACTTGGGGGATGAACTCTCAGTGTGTGTAGACGGTGTCACCTGGGTGGGCGGACGTGGGTTTTGAACCATGTTCTCCAGGGCAGGTGCTCAGATAACCACCTCTCAGGGGATGCTGGGAGCAGGACTATGGGGTGATGGTGACCCCTAGTGGTGATTTTGAGCCATGCCGGCTGCAGGACCCTAGGGACTGAACCAGCTGCCTCTCCACCCAAGACCAGGGGAGGGAAGAGCTCACCTTTAAGGTCAGGCTTTTCCTCTCTGAAGAGGAGAGACACAAGACTCCGACAATGAGGGTATTTTGTATCATTGCAACGTCCTCATTAGTGACGCACATGGGAGTATCTCTGGTCAATTTGGTATTTTTAGCATTTTTGTAGGACCTGCTGAAATGATAGTTTTAGAAAGTGTGAATGAGTAGAAAAGGCAGCTGAACCTATTGTTTTCCAATAAGCATAGCCGTGGCTGGGTAGTTAGCTGGTTGGATCGCCATCCTGTAAACTGAAAGGCTGTGGGTTCAGTTCTTGGTCAGGGCACACACCTACGTTGTGGTTGTGATCCTTGTTTGGAGAGCGGGTGGGAGGCAACCAACTGATGTTTCTCTTTCCCGTCCTTTCTCTAAATACAATGAGTGAGGAATAAATACATAAATACATAAGTATAGTAGGTGTAATGTTTGTTCAAAGACACATTCTCTGCAACACACACACACACACACACACACACACACACACACACACACACTGATGCTTTCCATGGTAATGAACCCCAAATTTCACTTGTCCCCTGTACCCAACACATGGGCAGTGCCCCCTCACTGACCTTAAACTACTTCCTTCACAAACAGAAGAAATCAAACATGATTGAAGTGTAGACAGGGCTGTGCCTGTACCTGAGGTTTCCTGTTCTCCCAGCACCTGGAACATGGCACCTGTAGCTACTGCCCTTCTAGCAGGTGTGGGTGCACCAGGAACTGTGGGGAACACCAAGAACAAGACAAGGCCCTAAGGGTCAGGCTGTCAGGTGGCATTGACGTGGGACTCAAGCATTGGAATTTTCAAACACTGTGTTTAATCCACTCTGATTACTCTGAGAAAACCTTAAAGGGAACGAGAGGCAGACCTCAGCGTATTGAACGAACTGCAGCTGAGAGGTGGAAACTCAGAAAATCCAGGGAGATGGAGACTCTGACAACACACAGACCCAGAGATGAGCAGGCTGTCAACAGGTTCTGAGGAGACTCTTGTTTGTCAGGACCTGCATGTCCAACCCAACAGAGAATCTCCTCACAGCTGCAGGCCTGTAATCTGTAACCCCTTACCCATTGTTATCCCCATGCCTGTAATCTGTAACCCCTTACCCATCGTTATTCCCCAAGCCTGTAATCTGTAACCCCTTATCCATAGTTATCCCCAAGCCTGTAATCTGTAACCCCTTATCCATAGTTATCCCCAAGCCTGTAATCTGTAACCCCTTACCCATCGTTGTTCCCCATGCCTGTAATCCTTAACCCCTTACCCATCGTTATCCCACATGCCTGTAATCTGTAACTCCTTACCCATCGTTGTGTAATTTCTGTCTTTGTTTCTGATAAAACTGAATCACTCCGGTCTCTTTTCTGGAGCCTGGCCGATCCGAGTTATATAATATTCACTGAACGTGAATCCAGAGCCTTTGCAGGAGAGTCAGAGACCCCACGGCCTGTCTCAGGTCACCTCCAGTCTCCACCAGCTGCACCTCACTTTGGACACCTGCAGACAACAGACATAGTCATTAGGAGAGGCCACACACACACACACACACACACACACACACACACACACACAGGTCTCCGTGATGCTACCATGTAAGAGCGTCCAAGCGAGAGCCCAGCTCAGCCCAAACTTCATGGTGCTTCCCCAGGGTTTACTCCTGCAGTGAATGGAAAGTGCAGGATCCCTGGGGTTGAGCTCCTATCCTCAGGTGCAGGGACAGGGCTGGCCTCGATTATGAGCTCCAGAAACTCTCCATGTGCATGGGCTCCTCCCTTTAAAGACAGGGAAGTGTATTTTCTGGGTGAGGGACCGCTGGACTCAGAGAGATAAGCACCCCCTTGTGAGTGTGGAGACTTGTAGAAGGGCCTGGGTAGTCTGTGTGCTGTAGAGAAATTGTTGCTGTTGATAAACTCCAAAATCTGTCAGTCAAACAGAACTGAATATACAATGATATCCATATCCACAGAGGGCGGTGATATTCCAATTCAGTGTAGAATCTTCGTGTGGTCCTAGGGGGCTGTATGAGCACCCAGGACATGTCCCTGTGTGATCTCTGAGACTGGATTCTTCACTCTGTGTCTTCACTGAGATCCTCCTGTGTTTAGGTGTGTAACAGTTGATTATTATTATTATTTCCTTTATTGATTTTAGAGAGAGAAGAAGGGAGAGGGAGATAGAAACATGGGTGAGAGAGAACATCAATTGGCCGCCTTCTGCATGACACCCACTGGGAATTGGGCACACAACCTGGGCATCTGCCCCAACCAACATTGAACCAGCGACCACTTGGTACATGGGTCAATGGTCAAACAGTGAGCCAGGCTGGCCAGGACAAACATTCACACTTTAAATCCTAACATCCAGCATGATGGTGTCAGGAGGTGGGGCCTTGGGAGGAACCAAGTTCATAAGGGTGGGGTTCTCATGAGAGGGGTTAGTGCACTCATAAAAGAGGAAAGAGGATGCTCCCTTGTTCCATCTTCCCTCTGAGATTACAGCAAAGTCAGAGTGATCCCAGAAACAAACCTCACTGAGGGAGACAGGCGGGTCAGTATACAGGGGTGCTCAGGACACTAGGGGGCTCAGTAAATGCCAAAGGGAAGGCCAAAGGACATCCATTTCACCTGACAATGAACATGTGCATCCCTGTGAAAGTGATCCCATGAAGAGTCTAAACTGGCTGCTTCTTCTCCATATAAATGGACTATGCAAACGAATATGATCTCAGACGGAGGAACTCTCCCCCTAAGTAGCATTGTTGAGACTTGGTTTCTGTTCGAGGTTGACTGGACCACAAGGTGCCCAAACTCTTGGATGAAAGTTACTTCCGGGTTTGTTCATAGTGTGTTTACAGGTGAACTTTCCCTTGGAATTGGTGGCTGAGAAAAGCAGATTGTTTTTCCCAATGTGGAAAACAATGATCCTGGACCCTCTGCATCCACAAGAGCCTGAGTGTGTCTTCTCAGTGTGTGGAGCCGTCCACCCTCAGGGCCCTGTGGACAATGGGGGAACATTCAGTCCCCACAGAGGGGAGCTTTCCCCTGGGAATGGGGAGAAGGAGACAGAGCCAAGCAAAGCCCTGTGGTCCTAGGGGGCTGTGTGCACACCCAGGACACGCCCCTGTGTGACCTCTGAGACTGGACCCTCCACTCTGAGTCATCACTGAGATCCTCCTGTGCTGAGGTGTGTATCAGCTGATGGTTATTTTTATAGCTGAGTAGTAGTCCATTGATAGATGTTCCTTAGTTTACTTATTTATAAAATTAGAACCAATTTGGGTTATTTTCAGCTTCTAATACAAAGATAATATAAATATTTACACATATTTTTGTATGAACATAAGGTTCCTTCTTCTGCATCAAACATGCCTGGTGAAACCCATGAGATACATGTTAAGTGCATTTTTAATAAGAAACTGTGGTTCACTTTGAGAAGAAAGAATAACAGGGCACAGAGGGACATGAAGAAAGAGAGGAGCCCAGTCGCTGCCGATATGTTATCTGCACACACACAGTGTCACTACCTCTCTTGTCTCCAGTGAGAATATGAGAAGGTAGAGCCACAGAGAAGAAGCGAGAATCGTCCTGGATGCAGCTGAGAGCTGAGAGGAAATCCCTGCTCCAAACAGGAAGCCCCTCCTTTCCCCTCACTCTGCACCTGCTCCTGGGCTGTTCTCTGTGGTCGGTGGGTCCTGAATTCCCTCTGGTGTTTTGCGCGCCCCCTGGTGTCCTGATCGCCCCCTGCAGCCCTGCTCTCCTGTGCCCCTCAGGAGGTTTGTGTCTGGGCTCACACTGACTTCCCCTCACTGTGTCTGCTGCACAGTAATATACAGCCGTGTCCTCGGCTCTCAGACCGTTCAGCTCCATGTAGGCTGTGCTCGTCGACGTGTCTGTGGTCAAGGAGACCCTCCCCTGGAATTTCTGAGCGTATCCAGTGTTATCACTGGAAGTGTAAATCCACCCCATCCACTCAAGCCCCTGTCCTGGGGCCTGTCGTAACCACTACATGTAGGAATTGCTGAAAGTGTACCCAGAAGCCTTGCAGGAGACCTTCACTGAGGCCTCAGGCTTCCTCACCTCAGCCCCAGACTGCACCAGCTGCACCTGGGCGTGGACACCTGTGGAAAGGAGTCAGGAGTGGGTGGAATTTCCCTTTGACTGTCCCTGGTCCCCTCCTCATCCCAGGGACTGGGGAACGCTTACCTGTAGCCACTGCCACCAGGAGGGTTCTCCAGCTCCAGTCCATGGTTAGGGGCTGAGCTGTGGGCACTTCTCTAAGGAGGGTGTGCCTGTGGGTGAGGCTCTTAGGGCACAGACGTATCCATATTTAACCTGGTCTACCTCATCTAATTTGCATATTCATGAGGAAGAGTATTTCATAGCTGAAGACTAAACCCTACCTGAGAGGTAATAGAGGTTTCACTTCAGCATTCCTGTACAACTTTCTGTTTAGATATATTTTTATGAAAGGAGGAAGACTCTGGTCCTCAGAGGAAATCCAAGCCCTGGTTTCTGCATCTGCTACTGAGGCAGCAGCCCTCTGCACAAGGGTCCTGAGCGCCCCCTGCTGTCGTCTTTTTTTTTTTTTTTTTTTTTTGGCAGGCGAAGGTCCTCTCAGAACTCACAGGGCCCTGACATCTCAATGTCCCTAGTCCAGTAGTAAGGGCTGTGCTCTTACTTCAGACTGTCCCCTCAGGGACACCTTATGCTTTTGATATCTATGTACATGGTGAACTGGCCTTACTGAACCCCATAACTCTGCACGGAGACCCCAAGCCAGGGCTTTGCGAAGACAACAGGGAGCCCTTCCCTGGAGTGCCAGATGGACAGACAGAGCGACACTGCCGAGTCCAGAAGCTCTCGGGGGCTCTGGGGCCTCTTATGTCCTTAGGGTCCTGTGGTTGAAGGTCCCATCTGAGTATCCCAAATCCCACTGCATTGTACCTTTCAATAAATCACACACACGCACACACACACACACACACACACACACACACACACACTGTGATGACTTTCATTGCTATGCTACCAGAGTTGCCCTTCTTCCCTGAACCGAGCTCATGGGCAGTGACCACAGATAGATTCTAGGCCTGGAGTGACTTCCTTTGGAAGCTGATCAAATGCACCGACAACACACAACCACACTTTGCAGAGCACATGTCTTGTGTTTCACTCGTCTTGCAAGTCCTGTGAACCCAGATGCTGATTAGAATGGATCAGACCTGCTCCAGGGAGGGTCAGAGGTGGAGCAAGTTCCCCCATTGACTTCAGGGCCCTGTAGCTGAAGAGTCCCCTAGAGACCCCACACCTGTATTAGGGGACCCCCTGAAAATGGTGAGGCTGAGGGGACAGCACCATTGTCAGCTGTCAGGTAAAGGTGGTCTCCGAAGTAACCTGGTGGGCAGGGGAGCAATGAGCAGGGAAGTGAGGCCACCTCTGTGAGGGACAGCCTGGCTTTCTCAGGACACTTGGTTTCAGGACTGGCTTGGCATTTGTACATTCTTGTTGCTCCACCCTGATAGTTATCTTCCTTCCTGACCACCTGCCACATGGATCTCAGTTCCCCACATCCCATGTGGAGACCTACTATCTACTCAGTCACCCCACAGCTTTGCCCATCAGGCCCTGCAGGAACCACCATCTCCACCTGCATCTGCATCACTGGTTCAACCGTAGTCGATATTCCTTCACTGAGTAAGTCCTCACGAGTTAGAATTCAGGCTACTGATCCTGGGATGGTCCTAGTTTTCAGCTCCTTCTAGTGATCGATACCCCTCCCACAGGAAGATTTGTTTCTAGGTTCACACTGACATCCCCTCATTGTCTTTTTCACAGTAATACATGGTGGTGTCCTCGACTCTCAGGCCGCTCATTTGCAGATACATTGTGTTCTTGGTGTTGTCCCTGGAGATGGTGAATCTGCCCTTCACAGAGTCTGCCTAGTATGTTTTACTTCCATCACTATAAATTAGACTTATCCACTCCAGCTCCTTCCCTGGAGCCTAGTGGATCCAAGTCATCCAGTAGTTACTGAAAGTGAATCCAGAGGCTTCACAAGAGAGTCTCAGAGACCCCTCCCCCCAGGCTGCACCACGCCTCCCCCAGACTCCACCATCTGCACCTCACACTGGACACCTGAAAACACAAAGATGGCCTT
Organism: Tadarida brasiliensis; assembly: GCA_030848825.1. NCBI lineage: Eukaryota > Metazoa > Chordata > Mammalia > Chiroptera > Molossidae > Tadarida > Tadarida brasiliensis. The sequence continues at coordinate 249,756,543 of CM061257.1, forward strand.
GTCAGGAAACTGTCACACTCCACTGTTATCTCTTTCATCCACTTACACACTCAGCGTCTCTTGTTCTCCACAAATTACCTCTTAAAATAGCAACAAGGAAACCACAGCTGAGTCCATACTCCATAGTGAGTGGTCTGTGTTCAGTCCTGAGCAGGTAATCAGAACATCTAGGATCCGGGGGCTGGGCCCCTGTCCAAGAGCTGCAGGGTCAGGGCTGGGCTGGTTCTCATGAGCAGAGGAGGCCCTGTTTGCATGTCCTCCTACTACAGAGGGAGCTCTTGGTTAGGACGGTGGCATTAGGGACACGGTCCCAGAGTGTGACATTGCCAAGGGTGTTTGCCCTTTAAGAATTACTCCCTTTTCTGCAGTTAATGTGGAACTTGATGGAGGTTCTGTTGAGTTAGAAGAATTGTCAAAATGTCTGGACATTTAGGAAATGGATTTTGTAACTATCTTTAAAACTAGGCCAAGGAACCGCTCTTCTGCAAATTAGATTTTGAAATTACAGGCATCCCATGGGTTAGTCTTTGTTTGCGACAGAGAATCCTTACTCAAATGACTTCTGTAGTTTCAGATCAGTAGGCAGACTACAAAGTACTTGTATGGTAACTGTTTCAATGTTTTTATATAAGTAATTGATATTAAATTTTTTTCAATTAAACTTTCGACAGTTTCTTTTTTTCTTTTTTTACTTCCTAAAGGAAAATTACCTTAACTTTTTTACAGTCTGAAAAAAACACAGTAGACATGTTATACTTCTCAGTTAATAAATAAGTGAAAATGCCATTTATTTTCCTTGTTGGCATGTACCTGCAAACATTATCTCTTCCTGGTTTAGTTTTGGGAGACTGTGTTTCTAGAAATTTGTCCATTTCTCCTAGGTTGTCCAATTTGTTGGCGTATAATTGTTCATCGTATGTTTCGATGATCCTTTGAATTACTGTGGTATCAGTTGTTACTTCTCCTCTTTCATTTCTGATTTTGTTTATTTGGTTCCTCTCTTTTTGTTTCTTGGTGAGTCTGGCTAAATGTCCTTCGATCTTGTTTATCTTTTCAAAGAACCAGCTTTTTTTTTCATTGATCTTTTGAATTGTTTTTTTAGTCTCTATGTCGTTTATTTCTGCTCTGACCTTTACTATTTCCTTCCTCCTACTAGCTCTGGGTTTTTCTTTTTGTTTACTTTCTAGTTCTTTAAGTTGTAGGGGTAGAAAGTCAATTAGGAATTTGTTTTGTTTCTTGAGGTAGGCCTGTAGTGCTATGAACTTCCCTCTCAGGACTGCTTTCGATGTGTCCCATAGATTTTGTTTTGTTGTGTGTTCATTTTCATTGGTTTCCAGGAAATTTTAAATTTCTTTCTTGATCTTGTTAGTAACCCATTCGTTGTTTAATAGCATGCTATTTAGCCTCCAGGTGTTTGAATGTTTTTGTGTGTTTTTACTGTAATTGATTTCTAGTTTCATGCCACTGTGATCTGAGAAGATGCTTGATATGATTTCAATTTTCTTGAATTTGTAGAGACTTGCTTTGTGTCCTAACATGTGGTCTGTCTTTAAGAACAGCCCAAGTGTCCATCAGTGGATGAATGGATAAAAAAGCTGTGGTACATATACACAATGGAGTACTATGCAGCTGTAAGAAAGAAACATCTCTTATCCTTTGAGACGACATGGAGGGACCTCGAGAGTATTATCCTAAGCGAAACAAGCCAAGCAGAGAAAGACAAATATCACATGATCTCACTTATTTGTGGAATATAATGAACATAACAGTCTGAGGAACAGGGTAGACCCAGAGATGTGGAAGTAGGGTATAAACTGACACCCCTCAGAAGAGGGGGTGGGGGGAGGGAAGAGATAAACCACAGAACTTGTGTGCATGTATGCATAAGTGATGGACATGGACAACAAAGCTGGGGACAGGGTGGGGGGATGGGGAGGAGGGTGTCAATGGGGAGAAAAAGGAGAAACATCTGTAACAAAAATAAATTAAAAAAAAAAAAAGAATGACCCATGTGCACTTGAGAAGAATGTATATTCTGCAGCTTTGGGGTGAAATGTTCTGTAAATATCAATGAAGTCCAACTGATCTAGTTTGTTTTGTAAGGACTCTATGTCCTTGTTAATTTTTTGTCTAGAAGATCTATCCAGTGGTGTCAGTGTCGTGTTAAAGTCACCCACTATGATCGTGTTGCTATTGATCTCTCCCTTGAAGTCCTCCAGAAGTTTTTAAATATATTTTGGTGCTCCCAAATATGTGTTTGGTGCATGTATGTTTACCAGGGTTATATCCTCTTGTTGGATTGATCCTTTTAATATTATGTAGTGACCTTCTCTGTCTCTTATTATGGCCCTTGTTTTGAAGTCTATCTTGTCAGATATGAGTATTGCTACACCAGTTTTTTTTCCATTTCCATTTGCTTGGAAAATATTTTTCCATCCCTTCACTTTCATCCTGTGTGAGTCTTTTCTTGTGAGGTGGGTCTCTTGTAGACAGCATATATATGGGTCGTGTTTTCTTATCCAATCAGCTACCCTATGTCTTTTGATTGGAGCATTTAAGCCATTTACATCTAAGGTAATTTTTTATAGATAGTTATTAGTTGCCATTTTAATTTTATTCCTCTGTTCCTCTCTCTCTCTCTCTCTCTCTCTCTCTCTCTCTCTCTCTCTCTCTCTCTCTCTCTCTCTCTCTCTCTCTCCTCCTTCTTCTTCTTCTTACAACAGTCCCTTCAGCATTTCTTGCAGTGGTGGTTTGGTGGTGGTAAATTTCTTTAGTTTTCTTTTCTTTTTTTTTTATCCGTGAAGCTCTTTATTTCTCCTTGAATTTTGAATGATAGCCTTGCTGGATAGGGTAGTCTTGGATTCAGACCCTTGCCTTGCATTACTTTGTACACTTCATGCCATTCCCTTCTGGTCTGCATCATTTCTATTGAGAAATCAGCTGACAGTCTAATGGGAGCTCCCTTGTAGGAAACATTCTGTCTCTCTTGCTTCCTTTAAGATTCTTTCTTTGTCTTTACTGTTTGCCATTTTTATTATGATGTGTCTAGCTGTGGGTCTTCTGGGGTTCATCTTGCTTGGGACTCTCTGTTTTTCCTGGACTTGTGTGACTTTTTCCTTCAACAGTTTAGGGAAGTTTCCTGTCATTATTTCTTCAAACAGGTACTCTATTCCTTTCTCTGATTCTTCTCCTTCCGGTCCCTATAATACGAATGTTGTTACGTTTCATATTGTCCCACAGCTCCCTAAAACTTTCCTCCTGCTTTTCAATTTTTTTTTTCCATTTGCTGCTCTATTTTTGGAGTTTTTCTCTATCTTCTTTTCTAAGTCACTGATTCGGTCTTCAGCTTCTTCTAATCTATTATTTAACCCTTCTAAGTTATTTTTCATAACAGCTATGTCATTCTTTATTTCCTCTTCATTTTTATGCGTAGTTTCCATTTTTTAAAAAGCTGAAGTAGTTCCCATTGAGCTCTTCATAATTCTTATTAAGTTGCTTGTAGTTCTCACCAAATTGTTTGAGCATCCTTAAAATCATTTCCTTGAATTATTTATCTGACAAGTTGCTGTCTTCCCTTTCCTGTAGTTCCTTTTCTGGTGATTCCTCTTTCTCTTTCCTTTGGGTGTTGTTTCTTTGTCTCCCCATTTTAGCTGTCTGGTAGCTCTAGACAAGTGAGGGATGTTTGGATGTGTAGGCAGCTCACTGTATATCAAATAAGGCTACTGTGCCTCCCAGCCTGTTCTGTTGCGTGTCACCTCTTGCCTGCTGTGGATCCTGGAGGATTGACTCCTGGGGGCTGGTGTTGGTGTGTCCTGGTAGGTGCTGCTGCTGGATCACGTGGGCCTCTCTGGAGCTGTGTTCCCAGCTGGTCACTGGTGCCACCTGCAGCTGTATAGCTCAGGCACTGTTTGAGCCACGCTCCCTGCCAGTACCTTGGGCAGCTGTGTTGCACAGGTCTCACTGAAGCCTTTGCTCCCCACCGATCTTGTGGGCTGTTAGTTGGATTGCACTTCCCCTTTGGAGACCAGGACCCACGCCTATCTTGTGGACCGCTGGGTCTTGCAGGCCTCTCTGGTGCCCCAGCATCCCCCTAGTCCTGTGGGCGGCTGGATCACACAGTTCCTTTTGAGACCCTTCTCCATGCCTATCTTGTGGGCTGCTGGGTCACGCAGGCTTCTCTGGTGTACAGGTCCGGCTGCTGGAGGCTGGGGAGTGCTGTTGCCCCGTGGGGCTCAGCTCCTGCTCAGCCTTTGATGTAGTTTTGGGGGATGGGTCTCAGCTGCTGATCTGTGCTTCTGTTGCCTGGAGATGGATGTCTGCTCCCCAGCCTCTGTTGCTGGGGGTATATCTCGACTCTGATTTGGCTGCTACTGTGGGGGATGGTGCTGGGCTCCCGGCCGTTTGCGGCTTCCGCCACCAGCACCGTGGCAGCTCCACTACTGTGCACTGGTCTGTGTTGACACAGGGTGTCCACTGGTCCGATGGTGCCAGGTGCACTGGTGGGCTCAGATGGCTGTGCCCTAGCCGCTCCCACTGACTCCTCCCAGGGAAGGCCCTGGATCTTCCAAAACTGTGGGACCTCCCCGGGGCGCAGGGAGAAGCACCCTGAAGGGCCGCTTACTGCAGTAGCTGGCTGCTCCCGTCCACAGTACAGGAACCTGCTGCTCCGTGTCTCTGCGCGTCACGAGTTTGGTTGTCCACCTTCACTTCCACTCACACTCTCACACACACTAGCTCACTCTCCCATGCACTCACCCTCCCTCCGGCCCTGCCCGCCGCCATCTCGGGATGTTTGCAGTTTCTAACATTAATAAAGATGCTATAAATGTTTGCATATATTTTTGAGTGAACATAAAGAGACATTCTTCTCTACCAAACAATCCTAGTGGCGCCGCTGAGATATATGTTTTGTATATATTTAATTGAATAAGGATCCGCAGTTCACTTTGCGAAGAAAGAATAACAGGACACAGAGGGACTTGGAGAAGGAGAGGATACCGGTCACTGCCCACATGTCATCTTCACACACACACTGCCACCTCTTCACTTGTTTGCAGTGAGAATATGAGAAGGTAGAGCCACAGAGAAAAGGCAAGTGCCATCCTGGATACAACTGAGAGCTGAGGGGAAATCACTCTTCCCAAGGGAAACCCCTCCTTCCCCCGTCACTCTGCACCTGTTCCTGGGCTGCTTTCTGTGGTCAATGGGTCTTCAGCGCCCCCTGGTACCCTGAGCGCCCCCTGCAGCCCCGCCCTCCTGTACCCCTCAGGAGGTTTGTGTCTGGGCTCACACTGACTTCCCCTCACTGTGTGTGTCTCGCACAGTAATACACAGCCGTGTCCTCGGTAGTCACGGAGCTCAGCTGCAGGGAGAACTGATTTTTGGCCGTGTCTCTGGAGATCGTGGTGCGGCTCTTCAAGGATGGGTTATAGCCAGTGTTTCCATTATATGATATATCTCCGACCCACACCAGCCCCTTCCCTGGTTTCTGGTGGATCCAGTCCCAGTAGTAATTACTGGTTGTGATGGAGAATCCAGAGACAGCACAGGTGAGGGAGAGGGTCTGTGAAGGCTTCACCACTCCTGAGCCTGACTCCTGAAGCTGCACCTGGGACAGGACACCTGGGAACAAGGAGTATCAGGCCCTGTCAGTCACGTGCAGTCACAACCACCCCACAGACCCCTGTCTGACCTCTGAGACCCTCACCATGAAGGGCTGTCACCAGGCACAGGAGAAGACCCAGCAGTCTCATCTTCTTCTAGACCACGGCTCTGCCTTCCCCAGAGACCTCAGCCCTGTGTGAGGAGAGAGCTGTGAGCCTCCCCAGCCCAGGGGAGGATTTACCCTGGAGCTTGAGGAGAAATTTGCATATGGGACAACCTCTTCCTTATAAGTGGAGGACTGAGGTCAGGCTGCCCTGTTCCTTCTGGGGCCCCTCTGAAGACATCTCTTCTCTTGAACTGACTCAGCATGTAAGTCAAGGAAAGGGGATTACCTGGTTCATGAGACCTATGGAGTCAGCTTAATAGACCTGCTCATCTCTGATAAGTGGTGGACTGGATGAGAAGATTATTTTTTTAATTTCTCATGTATCTTTCTTATAGATTTAAAGGAATTACATTGGTCTAGGCAGTTTTTTTTAAAATCAAACTCTGTAATGTATACAAAATTGCCATATATTTCCATAATCCATTGTATTTTTATAAAAATAATTTTATTTTTAAAATGTCACTCTTCTCTGAAAATGACAAAATAAAGCCATTCATTCTCAGTATCTTATATGTTTGCTTATATTGTCATGGTGATCCAAGGAACAGTATCCCAAGAACAGTTTTTGGGAAGATCCTTGATTCTTTCATTTATTTTGTCTTATTTGGTTAAAATGATACTCATTATAAGTTCTGAGTAACACGATATGATAGGCCATTTTCAAAGTTATTGCTAGATCCATTTTTCTTACAATCTTTACCAGTCACCTTCTGCAGTTATGCAGGGTCAGGCCTGGTTAGCACATGGATGGGAGACACTTGACCTTTGATGTTGAAAACAGGTAATTCTGTCTTAGAGTTTCTCCTCAGACTCTTCCCTTCTGCAAGCACATGGCATATTTTGGAGACCTCTATCTAATTATATCAGACATAAACACGTTAATATACAGAAAAATGATTGAAAATAGGAAGAGTGAATATGCATTAGTAAAATTCATACTTTTTGTATGTTGAAGTAATAAAGGCAGCAGATTAACTGATCTGTTTTCTCAGTTCAGTGTTATCAGTGATGTTGTGGTTAAGGGGTGGGGGGTGGAGATAATTCCCACCATAGATTTCCTTGTAGGAAAGGGAAATTTACTCCTGACGGGAAGCTCTCACTCTCACCCCTCCCTCTGGCCCTGGGGATGGTCACTGTGGTCAGGTGAGAGTCCTGGGGAGAATCATGGTCATGACAACATTTCAATAACTAAATAAGAATCATAAAGAAGTTGGGGCATGCCCTGTGTCCACATCTAGTAACAGTGAGACTGCATCTGGCCTGTGCTCCTCCCCACTGGGCCCTCGACTCCCCTGAACCAACTCCAGGACAGAGCTGGACTAGCTCATGACGGTGCAGGTCATTGTAGGTAATGAGAGCATGAATCAACACCTGTATTCTGTTGCTATCCACACGTCAGGGCTGGAGGCACCCAGATTGTGGAAAAAGACCACAAGTTGCAGATGTTGTAAGTGTGGATGCCGTGGACACTGTTTGTTGGTGTCGTTGGCCCTGAGTGTCTCTGGCTTCCTGACCTTCAAGGAGGCAAAGAAGAGAGGGTGCTGAGAAAATGCTTTTCTATTCCTGGGACTCAGAGACCCTGAGAGTTTAGGGAGTGATTCATGGAGCTGATGGAGAGGATGTGGGTTTCCAAGAAACAGAAGTCCATTCAGAGAAAGTCTCTCTGCAAAGATAGTGATAAAAACCTGAAAGAAGGTGATATAATAGAACAATTAGTGAGATAAATGTAAGTCAAAATACCTGTGATCAGCGAGAAGGCTCCTATTTAAGGTTGATCACTCATCTATGAAACAGAGACCTTGGCAGTTTAAATTCACAGTGAATGCCACAGTGATATGAGTTGAATTGATCAGAGGGCCTGGTCCTTCTCAAGTGTGTTATTACAGCTGAGAGAGTTTGTTATATAAAGAGGACAGCTCTGTGTTTCCACAGCGTTTAGATAACAGTGTGTCATGTCCTCATGTAATAAACGTGTTTACAGAACATGGAGATAAAGCCTGGACAGTAGACGAGCCCAGAACCCACCTCCTCCTGGGGGACGTGAGCTCAGTGGGCCCTGAGCTCCCCAGGGTCCTGAGAGCACTTTTTCCTTCAAAGCCCACAGAGGACCAGAGGCTCCTCATCGCCTTCCCCTCACCCAGCCTGGGTGTCGGGTCCCTTCCGCAGGAGCTCTATGGGCCCTGCTGTTCACAGGACGTCCCCTCTTCATACTTTCCATCCACGGACCCCACCCTCCGCTCCTTGGCTGTGAATCCCCCGGGGTCTCTGCTGCCACAGGGGAACCCTGTGTCCCTCTCCTGTGGCGATGCCCCCACTGCAAGAGCCTTGAACAAACCTTCCTTTTACATTAGCAACTGTCAGAGAACATTTCACCAGGATGAACGTGGGACATTTAAGGTTCTCCAGGGCGGAATTTACACAAACCAACTCAGAACACGTCCTGGGACAGGATTGTGGAGACGACAGTGCCCCCTGGTGGTTGTTCTGAGCCACACAGGCTGACGACGCTAGGTCTGAATCAGCTTCCTGAGACAAGGCAGGGGCGTCTGCCACAGGGAAGTCCTTCCTGGCATTTTGAAATGGTGGCAGCCCCAATCCGGCTTCTTTCTTGTACACAGCTGAGTCTCTGCAAGGACACCTGGACCTCAGGCTCCCACTTTGGGGAGAATCTGAGGAATAGAACCCTCCTCAGTGCCAGGGGTATTAGTAGAGTAAACTGGAACCGGAACCTGACTCTGGGCATCACTGGGGGAAATGCTACCTGGGTGCATGAATGGAGGGATTAACCAAGACTAAGGACACATGATCAGGGTGCTTGTTTCATCAGGTTCTGAATTTCCTTGTGTTTTTGCCAGTTCATGTTTTCTTTCCTCTGAAATAGCCACACCTATATCCCAGGGTCATGAAGACACTGTGTTGAGAGTGGCAGGAGCACAAGTCATTTGTGTATTAATCTTGTACCTTACATCTTTCCTAAATTCACTGTCTAGTTCTATCAGCTTCATGGAGCAGTTTTTTTGGGTTTTCTGTATTCAATGTCAGGTCATATGTATGTAAAATGAAATAAAAAACACTTTAACTCATTTTTTCTGTTTAATATTTTTCTTTATTGATTTTAGAGAGAGGGAGGGAAAGGGAGAGAGAGATAGAAACATCACTGAGAGAGAACATCGACTGGCCACCTCCTGCATGCCCACCACTGGGGATCGGGCCCACACCCTCGGCATGTGCCCTGACTGGGAATGGAACCAGTGGTGCATGAGTTGACGCTCAACCACTGAGCCATAACAGCCTGGCATAACATATTTTTTTTCTATTTTAGACATTTTTTTACTTCTTATCTTGTTCAATTATTCTCACAATAACTTCCCCTTCTGTTGAATAGAAGTAGTCACTGGAGTGCCCTTGTGTTGGTCCTGATCTTAGAATAGTAGAGTTGAAATTTTCTTTGTGCAGCATGATGTCACTTGTTGGCTTCTCAAATGTGACCTTTCTGTGTTGATGTACATCTTTCTGTACCTAATTTGTGAAGAATTGTAATCATGAAGCCATTTTCCATTTATTAAATGCTGTTTTCTGCATGTATTTATATGATGGTGTCATTTATCTTTCATTCTGTGAATTAGGTGTAGCACATTTACTGGTTTAAAATTATTGAACAGTCCTTGCATTCTAGGTCAATATCATATTGCTTTGTGGTCAAACATCTTTCAATGTGCTGTTAAGTTTCCTAGCACATTGTGAAGGTTTTTGCATCTATGTTCATCAGGGATATTGATTTGTCATTTTTTATGTCCTTACTTGGCTTTCACATGAGTGTAATAGTCACCTCAGTACATTTGTTTGGAAGTATAGAATCTTCTTTAATTCTTGGAGGAATTCAAGAAGGATTGATTATAAAGTTATAAATTTTTGCCTTAGTCAGTTTTTCTCAGAGGATAGAGACACCCTGAGTACCAAACTTCCGAGGATTCAATATGTGGTCAAATGCAAATACCTGAATTGCCTGCTCTGGGTCCTGTGAGAGGCAACCAATTGATGTGCCTTTCTCACATTGATGTTTCCTCTTCTCTATCTCCCTTCCTCCCTTAAACTCTATCTAAAATCCATGAGTAAATATCCTTGGGTTAGTATTAATAACAACAAAAAATGTTATGAAATGTTCTTTAAAGTTTTGGTAGAATTCACCCTTATGTCCATTTAGTTGTGAGCTTTTATTTGTTGGAAGGTTTTCATTTTCATATGAATTATTTTTTAAAATTCACAGCAATTTGGCAATGTTGAGATCAAATTCCTAATTTGAGCACCTACTAAATGGACTCAAAATTACAAATCTTGCTATTCACAAGGTGTGGTCTGTGAGAAAATTTCAGTTGTTTGCAGACCACTTGTTTATTACATATGCCATTCAAGAAATCAAATAAAACTGTATTTTCTTATAGAGAATTTATAGTGTCTTAGTCCTGAGAATGCACTTCCCTTACCTCCACCTCCAGGAGCAGAAGGAACAGGCCCCAGCCCCTGCTCTCTGAAATCCCCTGAGGTTTGTGCTGAAGACACAGCTGTAAACGACTCCCAGGACCCTGGCTGACTCGGCAGTGACACTGAGGCTGGGCCATTGCTGGGAGACGCAGGTGTCCTCTGACAGAAAGTTTGGTTCAGGGAATTCTTGCCAATTTTCTTGGTCTTTCCTGAAATGCAGGTAGGTTTAAAAAATCTCCACCTTTCCTGGATAGACCTAGATTTAGTGCTGACAGTTTCCTGAGGCTCATCAACCCTTCTGCATTTTTTCTTCTCCAAATAAAAATTCCGCCCCTGGTGCTTGCAATAATGATGCCACTAATATGAAATAGTTTTAAAACACAGAGTCGGCAGTGGCTAACACAGAATCATAGGTCTAGAGAGACTCTTGGAGAGTTATCTGGAGAGGAATCCGATACCCTGAGGAAACAGCCATAAACACCACCTGCACCTGCTTCTGGGGCCAAAACAGAGTCTGTGGGTCCTGAGCGCCCCCTGGTGTCCTGAGCGCCCCCTGCAGCCCCGCCTGCCTGTCCCCTCAGGAGGTCTATGTCTGGGCTCACACTGACTTCCCCTCACTGTGTCTCGCACAGTAATACACGGCCGTGTCCTCGGTGGTCCGGAGCTCAGCTGCAGGGAGAACTGGTTCTTGGACGTGTCTCTGGAGATTGTGGTGCGGCTCTTGAGGGACGGGCTGTAGTAAGTGTTTCCATGATAACATATGCACCCCATCCACTCCAGCCCCTTTCTTGGTTTCTGGCGGATCCAACTCTAGTAGTAACCACTGCCGATGGAGCAACCAGAGACAGCGCAGGTGAGGGAAAGGGTCTGCGAGGGCTTCACCAGTCCTGGGCCCGACTCCTGCAGCTGAACCTGGGACAGGACACCTGGAGACAAGGAGCATCAGACCCTGTCAGTCACGTGCAGTCACAACCACTCCATAGACCCCTGTCTGACCTCTGAGACCCTCACCTTGGGGGGCTGTCACCAGGCACAGGAGAAGACCCAGAAGTCTCATCTTCTTCTAGACCACAGCTCTGCCTTCCCCAGAGACCTCAGCCCTGTGTGAGGAGAGAGCTGTGAGCCTCCCCAGCCCAGGGGAGGATTTACCCTGGAGCTTGAAGATTTACCCTTCGCATGTGGGGCAGCCTGTTCCTTATAAGTGGAGGGACTGAAGTCAGGCTGCCCTGGTCCTTCTGGGGCCCTGTGGGGGCATCTCATTCCTTGGTCTTACTCACCATGTAAGTCAGGGATAGGGGATCACCTGGTTCAAGAGACATTGGAATGTGGTCAAAAGTTGGCCTCGCCTTTTTGAGCATAAGAAGAAATGATGGACTAGACAGGTAGGTTAGACTTTTAACTTCCCATACATCCTTCAAACTGGGTGAGGGGAGGAAGCTGGACATGTTCTGAGTACAGGACAGAGCTGTGCCTGATGTTCATGGGCAGAGTGTTACTGGACATGTGGGTTTAAACCTCTTCCCCTGACGACACAGGAGGACGAGCAGGGCATGATAGACACAGCTTCTGTCATCGTAGGAAACACCTCAGTGATTGTGACCAGGAGTTTGTTAGAACAGAAACATTCTGCAGGTAGGGCTCAAAGGAAATAAGAAATGTGTCATTGCAAAGGGGTGAAAGGGGATTCCTGTTACCCACATGCACCTGATCACAGTGTCTCTGTCTGTGAGGTAACAACTTCACAGGTCCAGGGTTTAGCACTTTTACACCTGTGGGGTCCTTACTCATATGGTCACACCATGCTTCACCCATGCTGTACAATTCATTGGGGCTCCATTTGTGAAATACCTCAGAACTTTGAGGGTAGAGTGGACACCCCTCCCTGAAAGACTCATGGTGCTGGCGTGTGTGTGTGAGGAACCATCATATCATTGACCAGGACCCTCTTTCAGCCCATCGTTGTCGTCATCATCACCATCACCATCACCATCATCACCATCATTATCATCATCATCATCATCAACATCACCATCATTACCTTCATTATCTTCATCCTCATCACCATAATTAACATCATCACTATCACCATCATCATCACCATCACCAGCATCACCATCATCATCATCATCCAGATCATCACCATGATCATCTTCATGTTCATCCTCATCACCATCATTTGCTTACTTACAGTTGCTCTTCTCATTTTCTATAGAAATGTTTGTTGTCCACAGATAATTACTTTTTACTAGGGATAAAAAGAAGACATCTTGCCCAGCCAGTGTTTCTCAGTGGTTGAGCATCAACTCATGCACCAAGAGATCGCCAATTCAATTCCTGGTCAGGGCAAAGGCCCAGGTAGTGGGCCCAATCCCCATGAAGGGCATGCAGGAGGCGGCCAATCGATGGTCTCTCTCATCGATATTTCTATCTCTCTCTCCCTCTCCCTTCCTCTTTCTCTAAGTTAATACAGAAAAAAAATTAAATAAAAAGCAGGCATCTCCTCTTTCCATGTCAGTGGGATATCTAAATAAAGCCCTCACCTGTACTTGAAAAAGGCCTTCCTAAAAGCTGATGACCTTGGAAACATACCTAGGACCTTGAACGAGAACCCCTGTCCAATTTGATTGTCATTGTGACCACCACCACCATCATCACCATCATTAATATTGTTTATTGATAACCAGTCTTCTCATTTTCTCTAGATCTGGTTTTGTACTCACATAATGACCCTTTATCTCAATATCTCAATTTTTACTCATTTTATACATTTTGAACTTGAATATGTAGCCGCATGCTATTTCCTTTTCATTACTGGTGAGTCCCTGCCAGGTTCCCGAGCTCTGTGCACACTGAGATCCTCCATCACTTAGGGCCTGGTGACAATGAGGGAACATTCAGTCAACACAGAGTACAGGTTTCCTCCTGGGAATGGGGAGGAGACGGAAGCCCAGCAAACCCCTGTGGTCCTAGAGAGCCGTGTTAACACCCAGGACACGCCCCTGTGTGATCTCTGTGACTGGCTCCTCCACTCTGAGTCATCACTGAGATCCTCCTGTGCTGAGGTGTGGATCAGTTGATGGTTATTTTCATTGCCGAATAGTATTGCATTGATGGATGATCTCTAGTTTGATTATTTGTAAAATTAGAAAAATTTTTGGGTTGTTGTAGCTCCTAACACAAATAAACGTGATAAAAATATTTGGATTCATTTTTTTTATGAACATAAAGACGTGTTCTTCAGGAGCAAACTTTCCTAGTGGTATCACTAAGATACATGTGAAGAATATAATTAATTTAATAAGAAACTGCGATTCACTGTGTGAAGAAAGAATAACAGGATATAGAGGGACCTGGAGGAGAAGAGGAGCCCAGACACTGCCGACATGTCATCTGCACACACAGTGTCACCTCCTCACTTGTCTGCAGTGAGAATATGAGAAGTTAGAGCCACAGAGAAGAGGCGAGAACCATCCTGGACACAGATGAGAGCTTAAAGGAAACCCCTGCTCCCAAGGGAAGCCCCTCCTTCCCCCCTCACTCTGCACTTGCTCCTGGGCTGTTCTCTGTGGTCAGTGTGTCCTGAGCGCGCCCTGCAGCCCCGCCCTCCTGTCCCCCTCAGGAGGTTTGTGTCTGGGCTCACACTGACTTCCCCTCACTGTGTCTCTTGCACAGTAATACACGGCCGTGTCCTCGGTGGTCACGGAGCTCAGCAACAGGGAGAACTGGTTCTTGGACGTGTCTCTGGAGATCGTGGTGTGGCTCTTGAGGGACGGGCTGTAGTAAGTGACTCTATCATAACGTATGTACCCCACCCACTCGAGCCCCTTCCCTGGTTTCTGGCAGATCCAGCTCCAGTAGTAATAACTTGTTGTGATGGAGAATCCAGAGACACCACAGGTGAAGGAGAGGGTCTGCGAGGGCTTCACAAGTCCGGGGCCCGACTCCTGCAGCTGCACCTGGGACAGGACACCTGGGGACAAGGAGCATCAGGCCCTGTCAGTCACGTGCAGTAACAACAATCCCACAGACCCCTGTCTGATCTCTGAGACCCTCACCTTGGGGGGCTGTCACCAGGCACAGGAGAAGACCCAGCAGTCTCATCTTCTTCTAAACTAGGGCTCTGCCTTCCCCAGAGACCTCAGCCTTGTGTGAGGAGAGAGCTGTGAGCCTCCCCAGCCCAGGGGAGGATTTACCCTGGAGCTTGGGGAGAAATTTGCATGTGGGACAGCCTGTTCCTTATAAGTGGAGGACTGAGGTCAGGCTGCCCTGGTCTTTCTGTTGCTAATGTGTAACTTCCCTTTTCTTGAATGCACTTAGTACATTCATCAGTTATGTGGGATTATCTGGTACACAAGATATACTGAAGTCCACTTAATGCCTATGCTCATGTCTGATAAGTGGTGGACTAGATGAGTAGATTACACTTTTAATTTCTCATGCATCTTTCAAATAGATTTAAAGGGATTAAATTTGTTTAGGTACTTTCTTAAACCCAGTTTTCTAATATCTACAGAACTGTCAAATATTTTTATAAAATTTATATTTTATAAACATAATTTTGTATAGTCAAATTATATCTAAGTTGGTTTGACAATCAGAAGATAAAGGACACTCATTCTCAGTATCTCATTTCTTTAGGTAGTAACTTTGATCCAAGAAACTATATCCCAGGAACATGTCATTGAGAAACCCTTGATTATTTTTTACTTTTTATTTGTTAGAATGATATTTCTTACAAATTCTGAGTGACACCGTGCTACATGCCTTTGTTCAGGTTAATGCTAGAAACCTTTTTCTTGCAATCTTTGCCAAACACTCTCAGAGCTAAGTAGTGTCAGACCTGGTTAGTACTGGGATAGGAGACCCCTGATTCTTGATGTTGAAAATTTGGTAATTGTGCCTTTGTGTCCCTCCTGAAGCTATTCCCTTGTGCAAGCCTATGGCTTATTGCAGAGACCACAACAAATTATATCAGACATATTCATATTTTTACATGGAGAAATGATTGAGAATAAAAGAGTGATTATTCATGTGTACAATTCAGAATCTTTCATATGTGGAAATTGTAAACGCAGCAGATTAACTGACCTCTTTTCTCAGTCAAATATTTTCAGTGATGTGGGGTTCAGAGGGAGGCAAATCATGGAGGTTCCTAGCACAGATATGCTCATAGGTAAGGGAACTTTATCCCTGACAGGAACGCTCACTCCCAGGATACACGACATGGTCAACTGGGGTGTTTTCAAATCTTGGATATTATAAGTAACACTGCTATGCACATGGGGGTGTATATACTCCGTTTGATTTGTGTTTTGGGATTATTAGGATATATTTTCAGAAGTGGGTTTGCTGGGTCAAAAAGCTGTTCTATTTTTATTTTTTTATATTAATTACTTTATCTTTGTTTCAGATGTTCCTCCATTTCCCCCCCTAGACATCATACTCCTGATCCCCCCTTCCCACAGCATTGTTGTCTATGTCCATTGGTTATGCATATATGCATGTAAGTTCTTTGGTTTATATTACCCTCCTCGCCGCCCTCCTCCTCTGGGGCTTGTCAGACTGAACTTTCTATTTTTATTTTTTTTTAGGTAACTCCATAGCGTTTTCCACAGTGGCTGCAACAATCTGCATTCCCACCAGTAGTGCACCAGGGTCCTGTTTTCTCCTCATCCTCCCCAGCACTGGGTGTTTGCTGAGGTATTGCTAGGAGCCATTCTGGCAGGTGTAGCTGTCGTTTCAGTTTGCACGTCTCTGATGATCATAATGTGAGCATTGTTTCATATGTCTCATGGCCATCTGTACGTCCTCTTTGGAGAAGTGTCTATTCAGGGCATTGGGCCATATTTTAATTAAATTGTATGTTTTCCTGGTATTGAGTTGTATGTAGTTTTTAAATATTTTGGAATTTAAGCCCTTATCAATGTACCTTTGGCAAATAGACCACAGCTTTTTGTAACTCAGAGATGTTAGAGGTAAACATTGAATCTGGAAGCCAGAGATGTTCCCGAAGGAAACTGTGACATGAAGAGGAAACCACACAGGAAACCAGCCCAAACCTCCAACTGCACCTGCTCCTGGATGGTCTTTGTTTTCAGGACCCTGAGCGCCCCCTGGTGGTCGCAGCCTCTCCTGCAGGGAGGTTTGTGTGTGGGCTCACACTGACTTCCCCTCACTGTGTATCTTGCACAGTAATACACGGCCGTGTCCTCGGTGGTCACGGATCTCAGCTGCAGGGAGAACTTGTTCTTGGACGTGTCACTGGAGATGGTGGTGCGGCTCTTGAGGGACGGGCTGTAGTTAGTGCTACCACTAGCATATATGCCCCCAATCCATTCCAGCCCCTTCCCTGGTTTCTGTCGGATCCAGCTCCAGTGGTTACCACTGATTGAGCCCCCAGAGACAGCGCAGGTGAGGGAGAGGGTCTCCGAGGGCTTCACCAGTCCTGGGCCCGACTCCTGCAGCTGCACCTGGGACAGGACACCTGGAAACAAGGAGCATCAGGTCCTGTCAATCACGTGCAGTCAAAACCACCCCATGGACCCTGTCTGACCTCTGAGACCATCACCTTGGGGGGCTGTCACCAGGCACAGGAGAAGACCCAGCAGTCTCATCTTCTTCTAGTCCACGGCTCTGCCTTCCCCGGAGACCTCAGCCCTGTGTGCGGAGAGAGCTGTGAGCCTCCCCAGCCCAGGGGAGGATTTACCCTGGAGCTTGGGCAGAAATTTGCATGTGGGGCAGCTTGTTCCTTATAAGTGGAGGGACTGAGGTCAGGCTGCCCTGTTCCTTCTGGGGCCCCTGGGGGGCATCTCTTTCCTTGATCTCACGCTGTATGTTAGTCAGGGAGAGGGGATCCCTGGGTTCAAGAGACATTGGAATGTGGTCAAAGGTTGGCCTCACCTTTTTGAGCATAAGAAGAAATGATGGACTAGACAGGCAGGTTAGACTTTTAACTTCCCATACATCCTTCAAACTGATTTAAAAGGGATTAGCATTTGTTCAGATAATTTCTGAATCCAAATTCTCTGGTATACCTATTGTTTCCAAATTTTATATAATAATTTCATACAAATATTATCTATCTTAGTGCAAAAATAAAAATAAAGGACATCTATGTTCAATATCTTATATTTTAATTATATTTAAATATATGATTTATTGATTTTATTTTTTAAAGAGTTGAACGGTAGGGTAACTTCATCGCTGATAAAATACCTGACTCCAGTCTCCTTCCTTCTGCCCTTGGGCATGGTCAGTAGGTCAGAGGTGCCGGGATCTACCACAGAATATGTAATGTCCTCAATGTATATTGAACACATTCTCCCATCAGACAAATACTTTGGAAATGTTCTCTCTCTGTGGAGCTTGTCTTTTCATTCCCTTAAGGGGATCTTTGGTGGGATAAAAGCATTTAATATAGCAAAATGTAATTGATGCCCATTTTCTGTGCTGGTCCTGTTTTGGTGAATCACACAGACCCCCAGGACGTGCTGAGACTCACGGTCCAGGGGCATCGGCTGCAGCAGCCGCAGGGACAGAGAGGTTCTGGCACCAGGAGTGAGGGCTGCTGGGAAACTGCCCAGAACAGGACTGGACTTGGGCCCGAACCCAGGACGCACCTTTGACAGGATGAGAAGGGAGGCCCAGAGGAGAGCAGACCCCATGGTGTGGACACAGGACGGGCTGACCCTGAGGCTCCTCTCCGGGATCTGCAGGGACAGGGGCTGGGCGGGTTTTCATGAGCAGGGCCGGGTCCTCATTTGCGTGTCTTTGCCCTGTGGACCTGTCTGAGCTGCCCACCCGGGCTCCTCCCTCCCTGCCTTGCCTTCGGGGAGGGCAGGGGGACAGGATGCCAGGCCTTGACCCAGGGGCCCTCTGCTGGTCTGAACATTGTAGTATTTGTCTGTGAACAGGGATAGACACCTAGACCAGGATGGAAGTGGGATATGTAAGGTTCTCCAGGCAGGTTGCACATAAACCCACTCAGGACATGTCCTGGGACCGGATTGTGGAGACGACAGTGCCCCCTGGTGGTTGTTCTGAGCCACAAAGGCTGACGATGCTGGGTCTGAGCCAGCTTCCTGAGACAAAGCAGGGGCGTCTGCCACAGGGAAGACCTTCCTGGCATTTTGAAGTGGTGGCAGCCCCACATCCTGCTTCTTTCTTGTACACAGCTGAGTCTCTGCAAGGACACCTGGACCTCAGGGTTCCCACCTTGGGGAGAATTGAGGAACAGAACCCTCCTCAGTGCCAAGGGCACAGGTCTGTGTTGCCAGGGCCTCAGCTTGCACGTGTGAGGTGCTGTTACCTGCCTGGTTGCACACTCACACACCTCAGAGTGTCCACCGTGTGACACACCAGAGCCTCTTTAACTCAGAGGAGATGTTTTCTGACATTTGTGGTGCCCTTCGTGACTGTGGGCAGTAGAGCTGCAGAGGGGTGGTGAGCACAGGCACAGACTCACCGAGCACAGAGGGCAGTTCCCTGCAAAGGAACCGGTCCCTTCACTGCAGCCCTGAGACCCTGTGTCTCTGAACTCTAGGACTGTGTCCGAGACCACAGGAGTAAGTTGCAGTGGAGAGGACAGCACAGCTCCGTCCTCCATGGTCTGGGACTGGAAGACAGGGCCCCACCCCTTTGTGCTTCTATCTGAAAAGACAGAATGGGGACTGCAGTGACCACTGTGTATGCAACCTCCATAAATGGAGACCGGCTCTGTCAGATGTGACCATCACTGTTATTGTATCATTCCCCACCTTGGGGCAAAGGGTCTCTGAGGCCTCACCTCTGACTGCGCAAGGAATACCTGCTCTGCTCCAGGCCTCACCTGTCACACCTATGTGAGGGGTCAAGTAACCACCATCAGGCCTGTGTCCTCGCCTTTGTTTTTATTTTGATCTATTTGTTCTAGATCCTGAAAAGTCATTTCCTTTAGTTTTTCATCTACAAAGACTTGAATGCAAACTATTACACCCTGGTGTCCCATAGTATGTCTTGGATGGATTAAATTATAAACTCTACCTCCCTGGATGTAGGTCGTGGAAGAGCCACCAGAAGTTGAATGAAGGAGCTCAACAACAAATGTCTGGGCCCTTTGCTGAGAACCTGAAAATGTGGGCTGAACCGTTCCAGGGCAGCAGAGCTGAGAGGCAGGCACTGACATCCAGAGCCAGGTGAGTCGTTCTCATCATGGAACCCTGATCCCTGGGTTTGTCCGTGTGTGCACAGGTCGGTCCTGGCCAGACGGAAATGTGAGCCTGGATGGAGACTGCTCCATTGTGTCGTTCACGTAGAAGAAAATGCACGAGGTGTGCATATGTTTATGTGGTTGGGAAGCGTGCTCAGGTGTGCTCATCCCCAGGAAAGCAGGATTTAGGTCTACTGGGAGAACGAGCTGTGACGTTGTGGATGTTCACAACTGAAAAAGGAACTAGATCTCATGATAGTGATAGAGGTTAGACCCTGTCTGGAAATCACAGGTGGTCACATAAGAAAGGACAGGCGAACATATAAATTTTGTGTCTTTGAGAGTCACCAGTAATGAACTCACAAAGTTGAAGCAACCCTCACGACTTGAGAAATATTTAAAATAATATTCATGTTCAGGGGACAGGATGTTCCCTCTGATACTGTTTCCCCTGCACAGGGTTCTGAGGATAAAATGAGAACAGATGTGACCCTAGAGCCAGTGGACCAAAGTTGGGGGACAGTGGGCGTCTGTGTGGGTCCCTGGGAAGCAGAAGCATGAACTACAGAGAAGCAGACAGGGCTCCCGGGTCCGAGTCCTTCAGGGAGTTTGGAGCTGGATGTGCAGCAGCTGCACAGCCTCCTGTGTGGGGTTTGTTCTCTAGACTCTGCTGGACCAGGTTCAGTCACTGGGGATGGAGAAGAATCTCAGTCATGACCAGGTGTGTTTAGGTAAATTTGTAATGAGAGATTTGTGAGTAATTACGTTTAGGTCATGCAAGTGTCATTATTGGAACCCTGATGTCTGTATGTGACCATTGGGGATGCTGTCACCATGTCTGTACAGGACGGGAGTCAACTGGGACAGGAACCTGACTCAGGGCAACATTTGGTAAGATGCTACCTGGACGCATGAATGGGGGAATTAACCAAGACTGAGGACACACATGTCCAGGGTCCTTGTTTCATTCAGTTCTAATTTTCTTTCTTTCTTTTTTTTTTTTTTTCAGCCAGTTCAAATTGTCTTTCCTCTGAAATAGCCACACACATGTCCTAGAGTCATGAAGACACCTTGTTGAGAGTGTGCAGGAGCACAAATCACGTACTTTCCATCTTTCCTAAATTCATTTTCTAGTTCTATCAATATCATGGGGCAGCTTTTCGGATTTTGAATACCTATGGTCATGTCACATGTGCAGAGATAACGAGAAACATTTTAACTTGTTTCTTTCTGATTTAGTCATTTTTAAAATTTCTTTTCTTCCCTAATTATTCTGACAAAATCTACCAGTTCTAGGGAATAGAAGCAGTCACAGGGGTGCCCTTGTGCTGGTCCTGACCTTAGAAGAGTAGTGTTGGAATTTTCTTTGTGCAGCATGATGTCACTTGTTGGCTTCTCAAATGTGGCCTTGCTCTGTTGATATACATCTTTCTGTACCTAATTTGTGAATAATTATAATCATGAAGAGATTTTCCATTTATTAAATGCTTCTCTCTGCATCTATTTATATGATGGTATCGTTTATCCTTCATTCTGTGAATGAGGTGTAGCACATTTACTAGTTTACAAACATTGAGCTGTGCTTGCATTCTATTTCGATATCATACTCCTTTGTGGTCAATGGTCTCTTAAAGTGTTGTGACGTTTCCTAGTACATTGTGAGAAATTTTGCATCTATGTTCGTCAGAAATATTGATTTGTTATTTTATGTCCTTACTTGGCTTTCACAGGAGTGTCCTGGTCACCTCCGTTCATTTTTTCAGAAGTGTAGCTTCTTCTTTTAATTCTTGGAGGAATTCAAAAAGGATTGATTAAAAAGTTATAAATTCTTGCCTCAGTCCGTTGTTCTCAGATGATAGAGTCACCCTGAGTACCAAATTTTCAAGGGTTCGATCTGGGGTCAAAGGCACATACCTGAATTGCCTGCTCTGGGTCCTGCGAGAGGCAATCACTGATGTGTCTCTCTCACACTGATGTTTCCTCTCCCTCTCTCTCCCTTCCTCGCTTCCACTCTATCTAAATTCATGGTAAAATATTCTCGGGTGAGAGTTAGAAACAACAAAAAAGTTATCAAATCTTTGAATTTTTGGTAGAATTCATCCTTATGCCTATTTCGTTGTGATCGTTGAGATGTTGTAAGATTTTCATTGCAATTATTTTTAAAAATTCATAGCAGTTTGGCAATGTTGAAATCAAATTCCTAATTTGAGCACCTACTAAGTCGACTCGATATTACAACTCTTGATAATCACAAGGTGTGGTCAGTGTGGAAATTTCAGGTGTTTGCAGACCACATGTTTATTTCATATGCCATCCAAGAAATCATATAAAACTGTATTTTCCTGTATAGAATTCATAAAGTATCTTAGTCCTGAGAATGCACCTCCCTTCAATCCAACTCCAGGAGCACAAGGAACAGGACTCAGCCGCTGCTCTCTGAAATCCCCGTGGTTTGTGCTGAAGACGCAGCTGTGCTGAACTCCCAGACCCTGGCTGACTCCGCGATGACCCTTAGGCAGAGCCATTGCTGGGAGATGCAGTGGTGTCTGACAGAAAGTTCGGTTCAGGAAATTCTTGACAATTTTCTTGGTTTTACCTGAAATGCAGGGAGGTTTCCTGGACAGACTCAAATCGAATGCTGACAGTTTCCCAAGGCTCAGCAACCTTCTGCATTTTTTCTTCTCCAAATAAAAATTCTGCTTGTGGTGCATGTGAGAATGATGCTAATAATATGAAAAAAGTTTTAAGACACAGATTAGTCTTTGGCTGACACAGAATCATAGGTCTAGAGAGACTCTTGGAGGAAGCCTAGACCCTGAGAGGAAACCATAAACACCCAGCTCCTGCACCTGCTCCTGGGGTTGCAACAGAGTCCGTGGGTCCTGAGCGCCTGCTGGTGTCCTGAGCGCCCCCTGCAGCCCCGCTCTCCATCTCCCTCAGGAGGTTTGTGTCTGGGCTCACACTGACTTCCTCTCACTGTGTCTCTCACACAGTAATACACAGCTGTGTCCTCGGTGGTCACGGAGCTCAGCTGCAGGGAGAATTGGTTCTTGGAAGTGTCTCTGGAGATGGAGGTGTGGCTCTGGAGGGATGGGTTGTAGTAAGTGCTGCCACCACTATCGATGTACCCCAGCCACTCCAGCCCCTTTCCAGGTTTCTGGCGGATCCAGCACCATTCGTGCCCACTGGCGATGGTGTAACCAGAGACAGGGCAGGTGACGGAGAGGTTCTGCGAGGGCTTCACCAGTCCTGGGCCCGACTCCTGCAGCTGCACCTGGGACAGGACACCTGGGGACAAGGAGCATCAGGCCCTGTCAGTCACGTGCAGTCACAACCACCCCACAGAACCCTGTCTGACCTCTGAGACCCTCACCTTGGGGAGCTGTCACCAGGCACAAGAGAAGACCCAACAGTCTCATCTTCTTCTAGACTACAGCTCTGCCTTCCTCAGAGACCTCAGCCCTGTGTGAGGACAGAGCTGTGAGCCTCCCCAGCCCAGGGGAGGATTTACCCTGGGGCTTGAAAATAAATTTGCATGTGGGGCAGCCTGTTCCTTATAAGAGGGGGGACTGAGGTCAGGCTGCCCTGGTCCTTCTGGGCCCCCTATTGGAGTACCTCTTCCTTGGAAGTCAGTCACCATGTAATTCAGAGGTAAAGGATCAGCTAGTTGATGAGACCTATTGCACTCAGGTTAATGGACATGGTCATCTCTGGTAAAGTGTGCACTAGATGAGTAGATTATATTTTAAATTTCTCATGCATCTATCCAATAGATTTAGGGGGGTTAACATTTTCCAAGGTAGTTTCTTAAACTCTAGTTTTTCATATATACCCAACTGTCAAATATTTTTCATAAACAATTACATTTTTATAAATAGAATTTTATATATACAAATTTTATTTACCAAAAATATTGACCTTGCTTTGAAAATCACAAAATAAAGGACACCTATTCGCAGCATCCTTTTCATTTAATGCATAATGTAACATTTATCCATGGAACTGTTCTAAGAACATGTCATTGGGAGACCCGTGATTATTTTGCTTTTCATTGTTGAAATAATATTTTTTACAAGTTCTGAGTAACACTATACTCCATACCTTTATTAAGGTTTGGTAGAAACATTGTTCTTACAAGCTTTGCCAAACACGTTCACTAGCTAAGCAGGATCGGTCCTGGTTAGTGCATGGATGGGAGACCCTGGATTCTCGATGTTGAAAATTTGGTCAATGTGCCTTTGTCCCTCCTTAGACTCTCCCTTGTGCAAGCCCATGGCATATTGCAGAGGATCTCAACAAGTGATATCAGACATAATCCTATTTTACTTGGATAAATGATTTGAAATAAGAGACTGATTATTCGTGTGTACAGTTCTGAATCATTCATATGTGGAAATTGTAAAGGCAGCAGATTAACTGACCTGTGTTCTCAGTGTAATATTTTCACTGATGTTGGGGTTCAGAGGGAGGCAATTGTAAAGGTTTCCTAGCTGAGATTTGCTCATAAGAAAGGGAACATTACACCCTCACCGGCAGCTGAATGAGAGGAAGAACTCTAGTTCTGTCCATTGGCAGGGATTCGTGAACTCAGCATTCTGTTCCCAACCTCTAGGCTGCATTGAAAAATGACCAGTCTGTATTTTTATTAAACCTTAAAACTTTATGTGCATTTGGTGCCAACTTTTTTCTAGAGCTGTATCAAAAACAGCAAACTTGTACTCACATCACAATGTAATTTTGATAGGAACATTTCGTTATTTTTACAAGGCAGAATTGGGTCTAGTAGTTGAATTAAACTTAGTAATTATGTGCTCAAAAAAAAAAAAAGAAAGAAAGAAAGGGAACATTAACCCTGACAGGACCCCTTAGTGGGGCCAACCTGTTCCCTGGGGATGGTCCCTGTGGTCAGAGGTGCTAGGCTCTCCCACTGCACACACAGCACCCTGAGGTAGGATGAAAATGCTCTCCCATCAGACCTGTGACTTTGAAAAACATAATTTCTGTGTAGCTTGTCTTTTCATTCCCTAAATGAAATATTTGGTGGAAAATGTTTTTAATTTTAACAATGTCCAGTTCAGCACTCTTTTCTTTAATGGGTCATGTTTTGTGTGTTCTATGTGACAACTCACCAGGAAACTGTCCCTCTCCATTGTCCACGGTAGGCAAAACCATGATATGAACACAGTGGACGAGTGGGCATAAAACCCAATAGAGTAATGAAGGCTGGAATCCTTCATATTACTGAAATCTAGTTTGTTGTGTTCTCTGACCAGGAGACGAACTTTCGATGGCATGAAGCCCTGATTTATCTCAAATATTAATTCACTTGACTGGACTTGGGTGAGGATTAAAAAAATAAAGTTATTGCCCAGCGGGTGTGGCTCCAGTGGATTGAGCGTCGACCTATGGACTGAGAGGGCCCAGTTCCATTCTGGTGAGGGCACATGCCCGGGTTTCGTGCTCCATCCCCAGTAGGGGGTGTGCAGGAGGCTGATCTGTGTGTCTCTCATATCGATGTTTCTATCTCTCTCTCCCTTCGTCCCTCTCTACAAAAAAAACATAAAAATAAAAAAATAAAAAATTTTAAAAAGTTAATGATACCTTAAAAAGTCTAACGATTTATGTATCAAATCTGTCCACATGAAAATAATGACTAATAAAAATACTACCTTCCATCTGTATGACATTATACTTTCAGAGCATGTTCACATGTATCCTCACAGAACACTGTGTTTAGCAGAGCAACTCTTATTATCCTCACATTATAGATGAGGAAACAAGTTCAGAAAGCTTAAGATTAAACGGTTAAAAGGTCTGGTCCTCTTACCACTCTACCAAAAACTCCTATCTTTCTGACACCTTTGAAGAAAAAAAAATTATTCATCAAATGAATGCAGAATCATATATAAATTTTCTCCCTTATTTTAAGTGTACTTGTAAGATATTTTTATGTCTTCAGTTTTTAGAAAGCCGTTCCTGTGGTCATGAACATGTTCTGCTGGTGGGAGTGTAAGTTATTACAAACTTTCCAGCAGTCAGTTCAGCAACATACATGAAGTGCCATAAAAATATGGGTATCTGTGACCTGGAAATTGTGCTTTTTAGCATTTAATGTATGCATAAAGTTAGTGATGTTCAAAAAAACTTATGTTCAAGGAATTTTTTCTACAGGGTTATTTATGATAGTAAATTTCTGAGATCCATCTGTGTTGAGATGTGTATCAGTTGATGGTTATTTTTCATTGCTGAGTAGTATGCTATTGATGGGTGTTCCCTAGTATTCCTGTTTGTAAAATGTGAAGAACATTCCAATGTTTATAGCTTCTAAGTCAAAGATGCTATGGATATTTGCATATAATTTTTTTTTTTTGGTATGTGCCCCGAGCGGGAACCGAACCCGGGACTCTCTGGTCCGCAGGCCGATGCTCCAACTGCTGAGCCAAAACACAGAGTGTCACCTCCTCACTTGTCTGCAGTAAGAATATGAGAAGTTAGATCCACAGAGAAAAAGTGAGAATCCTCCTGGATGCAGCTGAGAGCTGAGAGGAAATCCCTGCTCCCAACAGGAAGCCCCTCCTTCCCCCTCACGCTGCACCTGCTCCTGGGCTGTTCTCTGTGGTCGGTGGGTCCTGAGCGCCCCCTGGTGTCCTGAGCGCCACCTACAGCCCCGACCTCCTGTCCCCTTCAGGAGG
Organism: Tadarida brasiliensis; assembly: GCA_030848825.1. Taxonomy (NCBI): domain Eukaryota; kingdom Metazoa; phylum Chordata; class Mammalia; order Chiroptera; family Molossidae; genus Tadarida; species Tadarida brasiliensis. Next base: position 249,782,674 of record CM061257.1, read on the forward strand.
TTTGTGTCTGGGCTCACACTGACTTCCCCTCACTGTGTCTCGCACAGTAATACACGGCCGTGTCCTCAGTGGTCACGGATCTCAGCTGCAGGGAGAACTGGTTCTTGGACGTGTCTCTGGAGATCTTGGTGCGGCTCTTGAGGGACGGGATGTAGTAAGTGTTACCATCATAACATATGCGCCCCACCCACTCGAGCCCCTTCCCTGGTTTCTGGCGGGTCCAATTACAGCGGTAACCACTGGTTGTGATGGAGAATTTATAGTCAGCGCAGGTGAGGGAGAGGGTCTGCGAGGGCTTCACCAGTCCTGGGCCCGACTCCTGCAGCTGCACCTGGGACAGGACACCTGGGGACAAGGAGCATCAGGCCCTGTCAGTCACATGTAGTCACAACCACCCCAGAGACCCCTGTCTGATCTCTGAGACCCTCACCTTGGGGGGCTGTCACCAGGCACAGAAGAAGACCCAGCAGTCACATCTTCTTCTAGACCACGGCTCTGCGTTCCCCAGAGACCTCAGCCCTGTGTGAGGAGAGAGCTGTGAGCCTCCCCAGCCCAGGGGAGGATTTACCCTGGAGCTTGGGGAGAAATTTGCATGTGGGGCAGCTTGTTCCTTAAAAGTGGTGAGACTGAGGTCAGGCTGCCCTGGTCCTTCTATTGCTAATGTGTAGTCTTCCCTTTTCTTGAATGCACTTAGTACATTAGTCAGTTATAGGCAATCTTCTGGTACACAAGAATACTGGAGTCCGATTATTGGTGATGCTCATATCTGGTAAGTGGTGGACGAGTTGAGTAGATAACATTTTAAATTTTTCATGCATCTTTCAAATAGATTTAATGGGATTAAATTTGTTTAAGTAATTTCTGAAACCAGCTTTCTAATATCTAGAGAACTGTCAAATATTTTTATAAAAAATGTTATTTTTATAAGCATAATTTTATATAGCCAAATAATGTCTAGGTTGGTTTGCAAATCACAAAATAAAGGACATTCATTCTCAGTATCTTATTTCTTTATGTTGTAACTTTGATCCAAGGAACTATACCCCAGGAACATGTCATTGAGGTACCCTTGATTTTTTTTTCTTTTTTATTTGTTAAAATGGTATTTCTAACAAATTCTGAGCAACACCGTGTTACATGCCTTTGTTTAGGTTAATGCTAGAAACTTTTTTCTTGCAATCTTTGCCAAACACTCTCAGAGCTAAGTAGTGTCAGACCTGGTGAGGACTGGGATAGAAGACCCCTGATTCTTCATGTTGAAAATTAGATTTTGTGCCTTTGATTCCCTCCTCAAACTATTCCCTTGTGCAATCCCATGACTTATTGCAGAGACCCCAAACAAATTACATCAGACATATTCATATTTTTACATGGAGAAATGACTGAGAACGAAAGAGCAATTATTCATGTGTACAATTCAGAATCTTTCATATGTAGAAATTGTAAAGGTAGCAGATTAACTGACCTCTTAGTCAAATATTTTCAGTGATGTGGGGGTCAGAGGGAGGCAAATCATGGAGGTTTCTAGCACAGATATGCTCATAGAAAAGGGAACTTATCCCTGACAGGAACCCTCACTCCCAGGACACACGACACGGTCAACTGGGGTGTTTTCAAATCTTGGATATTCTAAGTAACAATGCTATGAACACGGGGGTGTATGTACTCTTTCTGATTTGTGTTTTGGAATAATTAGGATATATTTTCAGAGGTGGATTTGCTGGGTCAAAAAGCAGTTCTATTTTTATTGTTGTATTAATTACTTCATCTTTGTTTCAGATATTCCTCCATCCCCCCCCCAGACACTATAGTCCTGAACCCCCTTCCCACAGCATTGTTGTCTATGTCCACTGGTTATGCATATATGCATGTAAGTTCTTTGGTTTAAATTACCCTCCTCGCCACCCCCGTCCTCTGGGGCTTGTCAGACTGAACGTTCTATTATTTATTTTTTTTGAGGAAACTCCATAGCGTTTTCCACAGTGGCTGCACCAATCTGCATTCCCACCAATAGTGCACCAGGGTCCTGTTTTCTCCTCATCCTCCCCAGCACTAGGTGTTTGCTGAGGTATTTATAGGAGCCATTCTGGCAGGTGTAGCTATCGTTTCGATTTGCACGTCTCTGATGATAAGTAATGTGAGCATTGTTTCATATGTCCCATGGCCATCTGTACGTCCTCTTTGGAGAAGTGTCTATTCAGGGCATTGGTCCATATTTTAATTGGATTGTATTCTTCTTGGTGTTGAGTTTTATGTAGTTGTTAAATATTTTGGAATTTAAGCCCTTATCAAATGTACCTTTGGCAAATAGGCCACATCTTTTTCTAACTCAGAGATGTTAGAGGTAAACACTGAATCAAGAATCCAGAGAGGTTCCCTGAGGAAAACTGACGTGAAGAAGAAACCACACAGGAAACCAGCCCAAACCTCCAACTGCACCTGCTCCTGGATGGTCCTTGTGTACAGGGACCCTGAGCGCCCCCTGGTGGTCGCAGCCTCTCCTGCAGGAGGTTTATGTCTGGGCTCACACTGACTTCCCCTCACTGTGTCTCGCACAATAATACACAGCTGTGTCCTCGGTGGTCACGGATCTCAGCTGCAGGGAGAACTGGTTCTTGGACGTGTCACTGGAGATGGTGGTGCGGCTCTTGAGGGACGGGTTGTAGTAAGTGCTACCACTACTAGCATGTATTTGCCCAATCCATTCCAGCCCCTTCCCTGGTTTCTGGCGGATCCAGCCCCAGTCGTAACCACTGCTGATGGAGTAACCAGAGACAGAGCAGGTGAGGGAGAGGGCCTGCGAGGGCTTCACCAGTCCTGGGCCCGATTCCTGCAGCTGCACCTGGGACAGGACACCTGGGGACAAGGAGCATCAGGCCTTGTCAGTCACGGGCAGTCACAACCACCCCATGTACCCTGTCTCACTTCTGAGTCCTCACCTTGGGGGGCTGTCACCAGGCACAGGAGAAGACTCAGCAGTCTCATCTTCTTCTAGACCACGGCTCTGCCTTCCCCAGAGACCTCAGCCCTGTGTGAGGAGAGAGCTGTGAGCCTCCCCAGCCCAGGGAAGGATTTACCCTGGAGCTTGGGGAGAAATTTGCATGTGGGACAGCCTGTTCCTTATAAGTGAAGGGACTGAGGTCAGGCTGCCCTGGTCCTTCTATTGCTAATGTGTAGGCTTTCCTTTTCTTGAATGCACTTAGTACTTTCCTCCATTATAGGGGATCTCCTGGTACACAAGAATACTGGAGTCCGCTTAATGTCCGTGCTCATTTCTGATAAGTGATGGACTAGATATGTACATTACATGTTTAATGTCTCATGTATTTTTCAAATAGATTTAAAGGGATTACTTTTGTTTAGGTAATTTCTTAAACCCAGCTCTCTTATATCTACAGAACTGTCAAATATTTTTGTAAAAAATTCTAATTTTTTAAACATAATTTTATATAGCCAAATAATATCTAGGTTGGTTTGAAAATAACAAAATAAAGGACATTCATTCTCAGTATCTTATATCTTTATGATGTAACTTTGATCCAAGGAGCTATATCTCAGGAACATGTCATTGAGGTATCCTTGATTCTTTTTTATTTGTTAAAATGATATTTCTTACAAATTCTAAGTAACACCGTGCTATATGCCTTTGTTCAGGTTAATGCTAGAAACATTTTTCTTGTAATCTTTGCCAAACACTCTCAGAGCAAAGTAGTGTCAGACCTGGTGAGTACTTGGATACGAGACCCCTGATTCTTGATGTTGAAAATTAGGTAATTGTGCCTTTGAGTCCCTCCTCAAACTCTTCCCTTTTGCAAGCTGACGGATTATTGCAGAGACCACAACAAATTATATCAGACATATTCATATTTTTACATGGAGAAATGATTGAGAATAAAAGAGTACAATTCATGTGTACAATTCAGAATCTTCCATATGTGGAAATTGTAAACGCAGCACATTAAATGAACTCTTTTCACAGTAAAATATTTTCAGTGATGTGGTCGTCAGAGGGAGGCAAATTATAGAGGTTCCTAGCACAGATATGCTCATAGAAAAGGGAACTTTATCCCTGACAGGAACCTTCACTCCCAGGACACACGACATGGTTAACTGGGCGGTTTTCAAATTTTGTATACTGTAAATAACACTGCTATGAACATGGGGGTGTATATAGTCTTTCTGATTTGTGTTTTGGGATAATTAGGATATATTTTCCGAGGTGGATTCGCTGGATCAAAAAGCAGTTCTATTTCTTTCTTTTTTTTTTTTTTTTTTTGTACTAATTACTTTATCTTTGTTCCAGATGTTTCTCAATTTCCCCCCTAGACACCATCATCCTGATCCCCCCTTCCCACAGCATTGTTGTCTATGTAAATTGGTTATGCATATATGCTTGTATGTTCTTTGGTTTAAATTACCCTCCTCGCCACCCTCCTACTCTGGTGCTTGTCAGACTGAACGTTCTATTTTTATTTATTTATTTTTTTGTTGGGGGGGAAACTCCATAGCGTTTTCCACAGTGACTGCACCAATCTGCATTCCCACCAATAGTGCACCAGGGTCCTGTTTTCTCCTCTTCCTCCCCAGCACTGGGTGTTTGCTGAGGTATTGATAGGAGCCACTCTGGCAGGCGTAGCTTTCGTTACAATTTGCACGTCTCTGATGATCAGTAATGTGAGCACTGTTTCATATGTCTCATGGTCATCTGTACGTCCTCCTTGGAGACGTGTTTTTTCAGGGCATTGGCCCATATTTTAATTAAATTTTGTGTCTTCCTGGTGTTGAGTTGAATGTAGTTTTTAAATATTTTGAAATTTAAGCCCTTATCAAATGTACCTTTGGCAAATAGATCACATCTTTTTCTAACTCAGAGATGTTAGAGGTAAACACTGAATCAAGAATCCAGAGAGGTTCTCGAAGGACCTGTGACATGAAGAGGAAACCACACAGGAAACCAGCCCAAACCTCCAACTGCACCAGCTCCTGGGATGGTCCTTGTGTTCTGGACCCTGAGCGCCCACTGGTGGTCGCAGCCTCTCCAGCAGGGAGGTTTGTGTCTGGGCTCACACTGACTTCCCGTCACTGTGACTCTCGCACAGTAATACACGGCCGTGTCCTCGGTGGTCACGGATCTCAGCTGCAGGGAGAACTGGTTCTTCGACGTGTCACTGGAGATGGTGGTTCGGCTCTTGAGGGACGGGTTGTAGTAAGTGCTTCTACCACTACCAGATATGTACCCAATCCATTCCAGCCCCTTCCCTGGTTTCTGGCGGATCCAGCCCCAGTCGTAACCACTGCTGATGGAGTAACCAGAGACAGAGCAGGTGAGCGAGAGGGTCTGCGAGGGCTTCACCAGTCCTGGGCCCGACTCCTGCAGCTGCACCTGGGACAGGACACCTGGGGACAAGGAGCATCAGGCCCTGTCAGTCACATTTAGTCACAACCACCCCACAGACCCCTATCTGATCTCTGAGACCCTCACCTTGGGGGGCTGTCACCAGGCACAGGAGAAGACCCAGCAGTCTCATCTTCTTCTAGACCACGGCTCTGCCTTCCCCAGAGACCTCAGCCCTGTGTGAGGAGAGAGCTGTGAGCCTCCCCAGCCCAGGGGAGGATTTACCCTGGAGCTTTAGGAGAAATTTGCATGTGGGGCAGCTTGTTCCTTAAAAGTGGTGAGACTGAGGTCATGTTGCCCTGGTCCTTCTGGCCCCTCTGGGGATCTCCTCCCTTGAATTCCCTCAGTATGTAAGTCAGGGAAAGGGGGTCACTTGGTTTATGAGACCTATGGAGTCAGCTTAATAGCCATGCTCGCCTCTGATAAATGGCGGACTGAATGAGAAGATTATCTTTTTAATTTTTCATGTGTCTTACTTGTAGATTTATAAGAATTATATTGGTCCAGGTAGTTTCTTAAATTCAATTCTGTAATATATACACAACTGTCAAATAGTTTTATAAACAATTGTGTTTTTATTTAAATAAAATAAAAGTTTATAAAAACAATTATATTTTCATAAACATAATTTCATATATACAATGTCTGTCTTCTCAGAAAACCACAAAATAAAGGACATTCATTCTCAGTATCTCATATATTTACTTATGTTGTTATGGTGATCCAAGGAACCATATCCCAAGAAGATGTTAATGGGAAATCCTCGATTCTTTTCTATATTTTGTTTTGTTTGGATAAAATTATATTCATATAAGTTCTGAATAACATGATATGGTAGGCCATTTTTAAGGTTATTGCTAGATGCATTTTTCTTACACTCTTTACCAAACATCCTTCAGCAGCTAAGCAGGGTCTGGCCTGGTTAGTACGTGGATGGGAGACCCTTGATCCTTGATGCTGAATATTGGTAATTCTGTCTTAGAGTCTCTCCTCAGAGTCTTCTTTCTGCAAGCCCATGGTTATTTCACAGATCTCCATCTAATTATATGAGACAAAATCACGTTTACCTATGGAGAAATGATTGAAAATAGAAAGAGTGCTTATGTATTAGTAAAATCCAGATTCTTTTATGTGTTGAAATAATAAAAGCAGCAGATAAACTGACCTGTTTTCTTCGTCCAGTCTTATCAGTGATGTTGGGGTTAAGGGGGGGGGCTGTTGAGAGAATTCCAAGCACAGATTTGCTTGTAGGAAATGGAACTTGTATCCTGACAGGGACCCTCACTCTCACCCTCCTCTGCTCTGTCCCTGGGTGAGAGCTGCTGGGCCCTCCCACTCACCATGTAACATCCTTAACGTATAATGCACACATTCTCCCATCAGACTTGGGACCTGGAAATCTGTAGTCTCTTTGTCAGCTACACTTTTCATTCCCTTGATGAAATGTTTGTTGGGAAAATGGTTTTACTTTTAACAATGTTCATTTGATTACTGTTTGATTTAATGGGCCTGTTTTTGATGACTTATGTAACACCTCACCAGGAAATGGTCACTTTCCATTGTCCATGGGAGGAGAACCGGATATGAACAGAGTGGGCACTAAACCCGTGGAAGAAATGATGGCTGGAGTCCTTCATATCATTGAAATCTGTGTGCTGTGCCCTCTGACCCAGAGACAACGTTCCATGGCATGAGCCCAGATTCATTTCAGAGCTTAATTCCCTTTACTGGACTTTACACTGTGAACTTCTCTACAACATGCAGCATAGGCTCACCCCTGAGAAATGATATCGTGTAGACGTCAGGCAGACGAGGAAGGAACCCCAAAGGACGTGAAGAAGGTGATGAGCAGAGATGACAGAGACAGGATTCCAGAGGGTATTTCATGAGGATGAAAGTGACCAGGAGGACGAAGGTGCAGAGAGGTCGTGAGAGGGAGACGTGAGGAGATGACTTGGAGCTGACATCCGGGAAAGTGAATGTCCCAGTGAGAGCCCTGCATGGAGCTGTGTGTGCAGGACTCACGTGGGACAGTGAGAGAGCGAGGCCCTGGCAAGTGTGGGGACCTGGAGGATGGACACTCAGTGTGTCTAGACGGTGTGGGCGGAGGTGGGGTTTATACCATGTTCTCCAGGGCAGGTGCTCAGATGGCCACCTCTCATGCGATGCTGGGAGCAGGACTCTGGGGTGATGATGCCCCAAGTGGTGACTCTGAGTCATGGAGGCTGCAGGACCCTAGGGACTGAACCAGCTGCCTCTCCACCCACCCAAGGCTAGGGGAGGGACGAGCTCACCTTTAAGGTCAGGCTCTTCCTCTCTGAAGAGCAGAGAAACATGAGGACATGATTAATGAGGATATTACTTTTATAATCTGCATCATCCTCATTTGTGACATTTTGCTGTCAACTTCGGTGTATAAATTATCGGAGTAAAGAGCGGTCCTCCCTGACCTGGCTGGGTGCCCTGGGCCTGCAACCTCGGTCTCAGTCCAGCTCCAGGGGACCGGCTGGGTCAGGATTCACCTGCCACGTGTCCAGAGCAGGCCCTGCCGCAGAGACAGGTTCAGACACGCTGTGTCCCTCCTTCTTCTCACCTCTCCCAGGGCAGGGCAGCCCCTTCCTAGGTGAGCAGCTCAGGACGGCCTCACAGGTCCTTGACGACAGAGAAGCTGTGAGACTCTGGACTCATCTTCTCCCAGAGAGACAGAGGCCTAATAGTTCTTGATGGTGTATCATTTATTCATATTAGAACTGGAGGCTGTACCCAGGACCTACTGTAATAATCTAAGTCTCCTTCAGAATCGGTTCCTCTCTCTGATGTTACCTCAGCCCAGAGGGCAGAAGGTGCTGCAGTTACCAGAGCTGGTCCATCAGGAAGAGACCAGGGAGGAAACACAGAGGTCTGGGCGCACCGCCTGCCAATGGGAGGCTTTGCACACAAAGTGGGTCCTCGTACCCTGGAAACCCCAAGACTGAGGACACACAAGTCCAGGGTTCTTGTTTCTTCAGGATCTGACCTTCTTTGTTGTTTGACCAGGTGACGTTTTCTTTCCTCTGAAATAAGCACACTCATGTCCTAGGGTCATGAAGACACTTTGTTGAGAGTGTGCAGGGACAAAGTCAGGGTGTATAGATTTTGTACCTTACATCTTTCCTGAGTCCACTTTTACTTCTGTCAGTTTTCTGGTGCAATGTTTAGGGTTTTCTATATAATAGATCATGTTATCTGCATACACATAGAAAGAGACATTTTAATATTTTTTTTTATTTAGCAATTTTTATTTCTTTTTCTTGTGAATTATTGTGACTAAAACTTCCAGTTCTGTTGAATAGAAGTAGTCACAGGGGTGCCCTTGCATTAGTCCCAATGCTAGAAGAACAGCTTTCAAATTTTCTCTGTGCACCATGATGTCACTTGTTGGCTTCTCAAATGTGGTATCTTTTATGTTGAGGAAGATGCCTTGAATAACAAAATTATTTAGATATAATCATGAAATAAATTTGAATTTTTAAAATGTGATTTCTACTTTACATCTATTTATATGATGATGTAGTTTTGTCCTTCATTCTGTGAATGAGGTGTAGCACATTTACTGATTTACAAACATTGAACCATCCTTGCATTCTAGAAAGCTATCCCACACGTCCATGGTCAATGATCCTTTCAATCTTCTATTGAGTTTCCTGGTATGGTTTTGAGGATTTGTGCACTTATGTTCATCATGGTTATGGTATGTCATTTTATTTCTTCTTTTTTTCTCTTTGTCCATATTTGGGTTTGGTATGAGTGTGATGGTCATCTCAATAAAAGTCTCTGAATGTGTTCCTTCTTCTTTCTAATGTAGGAAGAGTTTGGGGTGGATTGACTGAGAAGGCATTAACTGTTCTTTCAGTTTTAGTAGAATTCACCCCTGAATCAGTTAAACGTGGCCTTTACTTCGTTAGGGCATATGGTTTCTGCTTCAATTATTCTTTTAAATTAATATCAATTTAGCAACTTTGGGGTCAGATTCCTAATTTAAGGTCAAAATAACTGACTGAGAAACATAGTGTTGACCTTCGCAGGCTGTGGACAGCACATGGAGTTCCCACAAGCACACACGTGGAGCTGAGCAGTGACAGGCTGACAGGCTCCTAACTCTGCATCCCTCAGGTAGATCCGAGCCACATGGACTGACAAGGGAGCAGCTCGGGGTCCCTGCCGGGGAAACACCTGTCTCTGCCAACTGCAGCCAGGGTCTGGTCTCTGCAGGTCTGAGGTTTAGGGACCAGCTCCCACCTGAGACTCAGCAGTGAGATACATGTTTGCCAGTCTACCTGAAGAAGGGAAAGTTTTGGTGATGAAAGGGAGGAAGTTATTCTCCTCAGCATTTCTGTGCATGGAGAGAAAGCAATGGAAATGGGAACAAGTCTTCCCTACAACACATGTAACCATTCCTCTCGTGTGAAGTTATTCTGAGCCAGGACACCCTCATAATTTAGTGATAATGTATTTGGAGTCAGTGTGGAAATTACAGGTATTTGAACACCATATGTTAATTTCACACCTCGTCCATGAAAATAAAATAAAACCGTATTTTCCTATATAGAATTAATAGTGTTTAGCCTGGAGAATGCACATTCCACAGTTCCAACTACAGATCACGAGGCGCAGGTCCCAGCCACTGCTCTCTGGAGTGCCCCGTGGTTTGTGCTGAAGACACAGCTGTGCACGACTCCCAGACCCTGGCTGACTCGGCGGGGACACTGAGGCAGGGCCATTGATGGAGAAGCAGGTGTCGTCTGACAAGAAGTTTTGGCTCACAAAATTTTTGACAAATTTCATGGTCCTTCCTGGAATGCAGGGAGGTTTAGGAAATCTCCACCTTTCATAGACTCACATTGATTGTGTGATGACAGTTTCCCCAAGCTCATAAATCCCTCCACATTTTTTCTTGTATAAATAAAAAAAATGTCGGTTTTGATGCATGCGACAATGTCGCAACTGATACGAAAAGACTTTTAAAACTCAGAGACGTCAGTGGCTGACACAGAACGATAGGGTTAGAGAGACTCTTGTAGAAACTGTTATCTGGAGAGGAAGCCTAGACCCTCAGAGGAAACAGCCATAAACACCACCTGCACCTGCTCCTGGGGCTGCAACACAGAGTCTGTGGGTCCTGAGCGCCCCCTGGGGTCACGGAGCTCAGCTGCAGGGAGAACTGGTTCCTGGACATGTCTCTGGAGACGGAGGTGCGGCTCTTGAGGGACGGGCTGTAGTAAGTGCTGCCACCAGAATTTATGTACCCCAAATACTCCAGCCCCTTTCCTGGTTTCTGCCGGATCCAGTTCCAGTCATAACCACTGGTCGTGATGGCGAATCCAGACACAGTGCAGGTGAGGGAGAGGTTCTGTGAGGTCCTCACCTGTCCTGGGCCCGACTCCTGCAGCCACACCTGGGACAGGACACCTGGGGACAAAAAGCATCAGGTCCTGTCAGTCACGTGCAGTCACCACCACCCCACAGACCCCTGTCTGACCTCTGAGACCCTCACCTTGGGGGGCTGTCACCAGGCACAGGAGAAGACCCAGCAGCCTCATCTTCTTCTAGACCACGGCTCTGCCTTCCCCAGAGACCTCAGCCCTGTGTGAGGAGAGAGCTGTGAGCCTCCCCAGCCCAGGGGAGGATTTACCCTGGAGCTTGGGGAGAAATTTGCATGTGGGGCAGCCTGTTCCTTATAAGTGGGGGACTGAGGTCAGGCTGCCCTGGTCTGACTAATGTTATCAGTGATGTCGGGGCTCAGAAGGAGGTTCGTGAAGAGAATTCCTTCATAGATTTTCTCATAGGAAAGGTGACTTCAACCCTGACAGGAATCCCTGACTCTAGTCTCTCTTCCCCTGCTCCTGGGGATGGTCAGTGTGGTCAGAGGTGCTGGGCTCTCCCACAGAGCATATAACGAACTCAAAGTAGAGTTAACACTTTCTCCCATCAGATTCTTTATTCTGAAATGTATTCTCTGTGGAGGCCTGTCATTTAATTTCCTAAATGCAATCTTTGGTGGGACAAATGTATTTAATTTTGCAAAGTCTAATTCACCTCTATTTTCTGTACTGGGCCTGTTTTGGTGAAGCACACAGACCCACAGCATGTGCTGAGCCTCACGGTCCCAGGGCATCGGCTGCAGCAGCCACAGGGACAGAGAGGTTCTGGCACCAGGAGTGAGGGCTGCTGGGAAACTGACCAGAACTGGACGGGACTTTGACCTGGGTGAGGGGAGGAAGCTGGACGTGTTCTGAGTCACAGGACAGAGATGTGCCTGATGTTCATGGACAGAGTCTTACTGTACTTTTGGGTTAAACCTCTTTCAGTGACGACCCAGGAGGACGTGCAGGACATGATAGACACAGCTTCTGTCATTGTAGGAAACACCTGAGTGATTCTGACCAGGAGTTTGTCAGAATAGAAACGTTAAAGGTTCTGCAGGCAGGGATCAAGGGAAATAAGGAACGTGTCGTTGCAAAGGGGGGAAGGGGAGTCCTGTTACCCACAGCACCTGCTCTCAGTGTCTCTGTCTGTGAGGTAACAACTTCACAGGTCCAGGGGGTTAGCACTTGGACACCGGTTGGGTCATTACTCACATGGTCACACCATGAGAATGATGCCAAGTCAACGACCATCATCACCACGGGCCCTTCTTCTCTAGCTTTAGGGTCACACATCTCTGGTGCCCACTGTCCACACACATGGGTCCTGCTGCTGGCTGGCTGGGACCCTGAGCAGTGGGATCTGAGCTGCACTGTTGAATCAGCAGAGCCTCTGGTTGGATTCAGCTAATGAGGATCAGTAGATCTCATTATTAATTGCCCTTTGGTCACAAGATTATTTGAAAGAGAATCTCTGCCTTTTTCCCATAAGAAAGTTGTCTCTCTTGATAAGAGACAGCCTTTATTTTTTATTGTTGACACTATTATGGTGTCCCCCATTCCCTCTTGCTTTGCCCACATCCACCCAACACCTACCCATCTTCCCCTGGCCCTAGCACTCTGTCTGTGTCCATGTGTTATGCATATATGTTCCCTGGGTCCTCGCTTCAACTTCTCTTATCTACTCTTCCCTACCCCCACACTCTGACCTCTGTCAGTCTGTTCCATGTATCCATGTCTCTGGCTCTATTTTGTTCCTCAGTTTATTTTGTTCAATAGATTCTGTTTATAAAGGAGATCACAGGGTATTTGTATTTCTATGACTGTCTAATTTTGCTTAGCATAATAGTATACAGGTTCACGCATATTGTTGCAAACAGTAAGAGTTTCTTCTTTTTATTTGCTGCATAGTATTCCATTATGTAAATGTACCACAGTTTTATATCCAGCCATCTACATGGGCAACTGGGCTGTTTCTAGATCTTAGATATTGTAAATAATGCTACTATGAACATGAAGGTGCTCATGTTCTTTCTGATTCGTGTTTTGGGATAATTAGGGCATATTGAGTTCACTGGGTCAAAAAGCAGTTCCATTTCTAATTTTTTGAGAAGGCTCCACACTGTTTTCCACAGTGGCTGCACCATTCTGCATTCTACCAACAGGGCGCCAGGGTTCCCTTTTCCCCACATCCTCACCAGCACTTGTTGTTTGTTGATTTATGGATGGGAGCCATTCTGGCAGGTGTAGGTGTAGTTTGATTGGCATCTCTTTGATGATTACTGATGTTGAGCATTGTTTCCTATGTCTCTTGGCCTCTGTGTGCCCTCTTTGGAGAATTGTCTATTCAGGACAGTCGCCCATCTTTTCATTGTGTTGTTTGACTTCCTGGTGTTGAGTTGTGTAAGGTTTTTATATATTTTGGAATTTAACTCCTTATCAAATGTACCATTGGTAAATAGACAACAGACTTTTGCAACTCAGAGACTCAGAAGTAAACACTGAATCAAGAATCCAAAGAGGTTCCCTGAGGGAAACTGTGACATGAAGAGGAAACCACACAGGAAAACAGCCAGAACCTCCAACTGCTCCTGCTCCTGGATGGTCCTTGTGTTTGGGATCCTGAGCGTCCCCTGGTGGTCGCAGCCTCTCCCGCAGGGAGGTTTGTGTCTGGGCTCACACTGACTTTCCCTCACTGTTTGTCTCACAGAGTAACACATGACGGTGTCCTCAGATTTCAGGTTGGTCATTTTAAGACAGACTGTGCTCGTACAGTTTTCCCTGGAGATTGTGAATCTTCACAGCTGCACGGCGTCCTTTGTGGTGTTTGTTCTCTAGACTCTGCTGGGACCAGTTTCAGTCATTGGCGATGTAGAAGAATCTCAGTCAGAATCTGGTGAGTTTAGGTGAAGATTGGGGAGTCATTAAATTAGCTCATGAAAATGTTAATGGAACCCTGACGTCTGCATGTGAATCTTGGGAACGCTGTCACCATGTCTGTACCTGATGGGAGTCAACTGGGACAGAAACCTGAACCAGAGCCTCACTGGGGGAAATGCTACCGGGTGCATGAATGGGGGAATTAACCAAGACTGAGGACACACGTCCAGGGTTCTTGTTTCTTCAGGTTCTGACTTTCCTTGTTCACCCAGTTCAAAGGGGTTTTCCTCACTTTCCCCTGAAAGAACACATTCATTTCCTAGGGTCCTGAAGACACTGTATTGAGAATGTGCAGGAGCACATGTCCTTTGTGTGCTGATTTTGTACCTGACATTTTTCCTGAATGCACTCTCTAGTTTTATCAGTTTTCTGGTGCAGTGTTTAGGGTTTTCGATATACAAGATGTGTCCTATGTATAGAGATAAAGAGACACTTTAACTTCTTTCTGATTTATACATTTGATAATTTTTTTCTTGCCTACTTATTCTGTAAAAACTCCAATTCTGTTGAATAGAAGTAGTCACTGTGGTGCCCTCGTGTAGGTCGTGATGGTAGAAGAGTAGCTTCGAAATATTTTCTGTGCACCATGAAGTCACTCGTTGGATTCTCAGATGCAGCCTTTGTTATGTTGATGTACACTAGTTCTGAGCCTAATTTGTGAAGAATTGTAATCATGAAGCCATTTTCATTTTTTAAAGGCTTTTCCCTGCATCTATATATGGTGGCAAATGTATCCTCCATTCTCATTTACATACGTCAAACCATCCTTGCATCTAAGGCCACATCCCAGTGCATCACGGTAAATGATCCTTTCAATGTGCTGCTAAGTTTCCTAGGACACGTAGAGCATTTTTGTATTTATGATCAGCAGAAGTATGACCGGTCATTTTCTGTGTGAAAATACTTTATATTGGTCTGAGTGTAATGGCCACATCAGTCATTGAGTTTGGAAGTCTTCACTCCTATTCCCGTTCTTTGAAGTCTTTGAGAAGAAGTGATTGTGAAGGTTTGATTCTTTCTTGAAGTTTTGATAGCATTCAGCCTTGTATAAATATGGACATGTGCATTTCTGTGTTGACAGGTTTTCATTACTACTCCAATTATTTTTAAATTCTTACAAATCCAGCATAGTCAGGGGAAATTCTTAAATTAAGGAACAAATAAGTGGATTGAGAAACACAATGTTGACCTTCACAGGCTGTGGACAGCACATGGAGTTCCCACAAGCACACACGTGGAGCTGAGCGCTGACAGGCTGACAGGCTCCTAACTCTGCATCCCTCAGGTAGATTCGAGCTACATGGACTGACAAGGGAGCAGCTCGGGGTCCCTGCCAGGGAGAGACCTGTCTCTACAAACTGCAGCCAGGGGCTGGTCTCTGCAGTTCTCAGGTGACGGGACCAGCTCCCACCTGAGACTCTGCAGTCATACCTGTCTGCTCTTCCACCTGAAGAAGGGAGGGATTTGATGAAGAAAGGGGCAAAGTTCTTATCCTCAATATTTCTGTGCATGGAGAGAAAGCAGTGGGAATGTGAACAATTCTTCCCACACCACATATTACCATTCCTCCTGTGAAAGGCCACTCTGAGCCAGGACACCCTCAGAATTCAGTGATAATGTATTTGGGGTCAGTGTATAATTTACAGTTTCTTTCAGACCATATGTTTACTTCACATACCAACCAAGAAAATGATATAAAACCGTATATTCCTATGTAGAATTCATAACGTGTCTTAGTCCTGAGAATGCACTTCCCTGACCACCAGCTCCAGGAACACAAGGAACAGGTCCCAGCCGCTGCTCTCTGGAATCCCCTGTGGTTTGTGCTGAAGACACAGCTGTGAATGACTCCCAGACCCTGGCTATCTTGGGGGGACAGCGAGGTAGGGCCATTGCTGGGAGACTCAGGTGTCGTCTGATGGAAAGTGTGGGTTAAAATAAAAAAAATAAATAAACGACTCTGATGAATTTAAAGGGTCTCCTGAAAATCAGAGAGTATTATGCAAATTACACCTTCCATGGAGTGACATTCCGTGTGTGCTGGCAGTTTCCCGAGGGTCATTAACCTCTCTACAAATTTATTCCTCTGTAATCGATACACTACATTTCTGCACGTCAGAATGTTTCTAATCATATAATAAACCTTTCAAAATGTAGAACCATTAGCGTAGACTCAGAACAAAAGGTCTAGACTCTAGAGAGTCTCTTGGAGAAACTGTTATCTGGAGAGGAATCCCAGAGCCTCAGAGGAAACAGCCATAAACACCACCTGCACCTGCTCCTGGGCTGCAACACAGAGTCCCTGGGTCCTGAGCGCCCCCTGCTGTCCTAAGGTCCCCCTGCAGCCCGCCCTCCTGTCCCCCTCAGGAGGTTTGTGTCTGGGCTCACACTGACTTCCCCTCACTGTGTGTCTCGCACAGTAATACACGGCCGTGTCCTCGGTGGTCATGGAGCTCAGCTGCAGGAAGAACTGGTTCTTGGACGTGTCACTGGAGATGGTGGTGCGGCTCTTGAGGGACGGGTTGTAGTAAATGGTACCATCATAATGTATGTTCCCGATCCACTCTATCCTCTTCCCTGGTTTCTGGCGGATCCAGTCCCAGTAGTAATTAATGGTTGTGATGGAGAATCCAGAGACAGCACAGGTGAGGGAGAGGGTCTGTGAGGGCTTCACTAGTCCTGGGCCCGACTCCTGCAGCTGCACCAGGGATAGGACACCTGGGGACAAGGAGCATCAGGCCCTGTCAGTCACATGCAGGCACAACCACCACATAGACCCTGTCTGACCTCTGAGACTCTCACCTTCGGGAGCTGTCACCAGGCACAGGAAAAGACCCAGCAGTGTCATCTTCTACAAGACCACGGCTCTGCCTTCCTCAGAAACCTCAACCCTGTGTGAAGACAGAGCTGTGAGCCTCCTCAGCCCAGGGGAGGATTTACCCTGGAGCTTGGGGAGAAATTTGCATGTGGGGCAGCCTGTTCTTTATAAGTTGAGGGACTGAGGTCAGGCTACCCTCGTCTTTCTGGGGCCATTTCAAAGGGGGAAGGGATTCCTGTTACCCACATGCACCTGCTCACTGTGTCTCTGTCTGTGAGGTAACAGCTTCACAGGTCCAGGGGTTAGCACTTGGACACCTGCGGGTCATTACTCACATGGTCACACCATGCTTCACCCAAGCTGCACAATTCACTGGAGTTCCATTCATGAAATCCCTCAACACTTAGAGGGAAGAGTGGACACCCCTCCTGCAGGAGCCATTGTGCTGGTGTGTCTGTGTGAGGGGCCCTCATGTCATTGACCAGGATCCTGTCTCAGTCCATCGTCATCACCACCATCATCATCATCATTATCATCATCATCATTATCATCATCATCATGAACATTCACCTACTTAAAATTGTTTTTATTTTTAGAGGTATGATTGTTGTCCAACATACTGACACCTTATATAATTTTTTACCCATTTTTTTTGGATGTGACGTTAATAGGTAGTCAGACTCCATTTTATTTTTTGCTTGAGTCCTGACAAATGATGGGTCATTCCTGCCTCTTCTCCATCTTCCCCACACGGGAATCTGATGAGAAAGGTTAGGTCTCTTTAGATGTCATTGGGAGATTAAACAACACAAGCCTTTGGAGGGAATTCCTCCCCCTCTCCAACAACTCACCAAAATAAATCCCTAATCCCATCTCCTTTCCTGGTCTATCAAAGTTCATCTGACTTGATGAAGGGCCTTTCCCATGCTTCCCAGAGATTCCAACTGTGTACGTGATACATGTTCCATGTCCCCTGGTGTGTGTTTGTCCTCAGCCTGGACATCTGCACAAGCTGTCGTGGGTCCCTCTGCCTCTGCCTGGTGTCAACTGCTCTGGGTGCTGTGAGCATGAGGCCAAGTCAATGACCATCACCACCGGGGACTTTCATCTCTAGCTTTGGGGTCACAAGCCTCTGGTGTCAAATGTCCAGCACATGGGTGTCCAGCTGCTGGCTGGCTGGGACCTGAGCTGGGTGGAGCTGAGCTGCAATGTCGAAGCAGCAGAACCCGTGGTTGAATGCAGCCTACGTGGGTCAGTGGATTTCATGATTAGTTCTCATTTGGGCGCAAGAGTGTCTGAAAGAGACTCTTCCTTTTGTTCATATGAGAAAGTGGTCTTTCTGGACAAGAGACATTTCTTTATTCTTTCTGTTTAACTGTTGACATCATTATAGGTGTCCCCATCGCACAACCAACTGCTCCCCTCCACCAGCCCCACCACGACTTCCCTGGCTGTCAGCACTATGTCTTCTGTGTCCATGGGCTGTGCATGTAGGTCCTTTGACTCCTCTCTTCACCTTCTTTTATTCACTCACCCCCCACTCTGATCTGTGTCTGTACGTTCCAGTGTCCACGCCTCTGGTTCTATTGTGTTCGTCAGTTTATTTTGTTCCTCAGATTTCACATGTAACTGAGATTCCATGGTATTTGTCTTTGGCTTATTTCTCTCAGCATAATCCTCCCCAGGTCCCTCCATGCTGTCCACAGGGTGAGGGCTGCATCTTCCTTACAGCTGCGTAGTGTTCCCTTGTGTAAATGTACCTCAGGTTTTATCCACTCGCCAACATGGGCACTTGGGCTGTTCACAGATATTGGGTACTGTAAATACCACTGCTATGAGTACAGGGTGCATATATTCTTCTTGATTGAAATTTTGGGATACCTAGTATGTAGTCCCAGAAGTGTGATCACTGTGTTGAATGGCAGTTTCATCTTTAATTTATTGAGGAAACTCGACACTGTGTCCACAGTGGCTGCAGCAGTCTGCATTCCCACCAGCAGAGCATGAGGGTTCTGTTCTCTCCACACCCTCACCAGCACTTGTTGTTGGTTGATTTATTGATGGGAGCCATTCTGGCAGGCGTAGTGGTATTTTCAGTGGCATCTCTCTGATGATTAGTGACCTCAAACATTTTTTCATGTGTATGTTGGCCATCTGTGTGTCCTCTTTAGAGAAGTTTGTATGCAGGGTCTCTGCCCATTTATTAATGGGAATGTTGGTCTGTGAAATGAGTTGTAAACGTTTTATTTAAATACATTTTTCAATATAACCACTTAACAGATGTACCATTGGCAAATAGACAATAAACTTTTCTAACTCAGAGACTTCATAGGTAAGCACAGAATCAGGAACCCAGAGAGGTTCCCTGAGGAAAACTGTGACATGAAGAGGAAACCACACAGGAAACCAGCCCAAACCTCCAACTGCACCTGCTCCTGGGATGGTCCTTGTGTTCAGGAACCTGAGCGCCCCCTGGTGGTGGGAGCCTCTCCTGCAGGGAGGTTTGTGTCTGGGCTCACACTGACTTCCCCTCACTGTGTCTCTGACACAGTAATACAGGGCCGTGTCTTCATATTTCAAGCTCTTTATTTGCAGATACAGTGTGTACTTGGAGTTGTCTCAGGAGATGGTGAATCAGCCCTTCATAGAGTCTGCATAGTATATATCACCACCGCTACGACTAATGTATGAAACCCACTGCAGCCCCTTCCCTGGAGCCTGGCGGACCCATCTCATGCCATAGCTACTGAAGGTGAATCCAGAGGCTGCACAGGAGAGTCTCAGAGACCCCCCAGGCTGCACCGCGCCTCCCCCAGACTCCACCAGCTGCTCCTCACCCTGGACACCTGCAAACACAAAGACGTCCTGGTCAGGACACTGTCACACGTCCACTGTTTCTCTCTCTTCCACTCACACACTCAGTGTGTCTTGTTCTCCACAAATTACCTCTTAAAATAGCAACAAGGAAAACCCAGCTGAGCCCAAACTCCATGGTGAGTGCACCGTGCTCAGTCCTGTTCAGGGAATGTGGACACCTGGAATCTTGGGGCTGGGCTTGGGTCCCAGACCTGCAGGGTTGGGGCTGGGCTGGATTTTATAGACAGAGGGGGCCCTATTTGAATGTCCTCCTACTACATAGGGAGCTCTGGGGTTGGAGATCTGCAGAGAGGGTCATCCCTCAATGCAGGTGTGAGTGTCCTGGGGGAGAATCGTGGTCATGACAACATTTCAGTAACAAAATGAGAATCATAAGGAGATTGGGGCATATCCAGTGTCCATATCTGGTAAGTGTGAGCCCAGCATCTGGTCTGTGGCCTCCCCACTGGGCCACTCAACTCCCCTGAACCAACTCCAGGGCGGAGCAGGACCTGCCCAGTGTGGGTGCAGACCCCTTCAATATAATGAGAAGATGATTGAACGTCTGTATTGTGATGCTACCCCCATGTCAGGGCTGGAGACAAGCAGACACATGAAAAGAGACCACAGGCTGCAGATCTTGTAAGAGTGGACGTCATGGACACTGTGTATGATGCCCTTGGCCCTGAGTGTCTCTGGCTTCCTGACCTCCAAGGAGAGAAAGAAGACTGAGTGTTGAGAAGACTCTTTTGTGTCCCTGGGACTCAGAGACCCTGAGAATTTAAGGAGTGACTACGGTGCTCATGGAGAGGCTGTGGGTTTCCAACACACAGAAGTCCATCTGCAGAGAGTCTGTCTGCATAGACAATAATGAAAACCTGAAAGAAGGCGATATCATAGAACAATTAGGGAGATAAATTTAAGTCGGAATACCTGTGATCAGTGAGAAGGCTCCTATTTAAGGTTAATCACTCATTTATGAAACAGAGACCTTTGCAGTTTAAATTCACAGTCAAGGCCATGGTGATATGAGTTGAACTGATCACATGGCCTGGTCCTTCTCAAGTGTGTTATTTCAACTGTGAGAGTTTATTGTACAAAGAAACAGCTCTGTGTTTCCACAGCGTTTAGATGACGGTGTGTCGTGTACTCATGTAATAAACGTGTTTACAGAGCATGGAGATAAAGCCTGGACAGTAGACGAGCCCGGAACCCACCTCCTCCTGGGGGACGTGAGCTCAGTGGGTCCTGAGCTCCCCAGGTCCTGAGAGCACGTTTTCCTTCAAAGCCCACAGAGGACCAGAGACTCCTCATCGCCTTCCTCTCATCCAGCCTGGGTGTGGGATCCCTTCCCGCAGGAGCTCTCTGGACCCTGCTGTTCACAGGACGTCCCCTCCTCGTTCTTTCTGTACAGGACCCTGCCCTCCGCTCCTTGGCTGTGAATCCCCCGAGGTCTCCGTTGCACCACAGGGGAGCCTGTGTCCCTCTCCTTTGGCGATGCTCCCACTGCAAGAGCCTTTGAACAAACACTTCCTTTAAAATTTATAGACTCTAGAAACTGTTCTTCCGTGACAGAGAACCAACCGTAGAGTTTTAAGTAGGGCCGGAGGTTGAGGGTTATTTTTAAGCTGAAAGACAGTTCAGACTCCATAATCTAGTCAGGAAACAGGCTGAGGAACGCGCTCTGTTCCAACACGAGCACCTTCCAGCAGAAGGAAGGGGGTCCGAGAGAAGAGCACCAGGCCCAGGGGGTGGGGTCTGAGGCTCAGAAGGTTGTTCCTGGACTTGTGCTCATGGAGGTCGCTGAGATGGATGTAACAAGTGCTTCCGGGTGGGGATTTATTTCTCTCTTCCATTTTAACACTTTGGATGGAAATGCCTGTCCCTGGATGGAAGGCTGGCCCTGCAGCTGTGTTGTAGGAGAACATGACTAACTGGTCATGGCCGCAGGTCTGCAGACGGAGAACACTTTGCCCTAATAGTCTCCCACATCTGACTGACAGGTGGATTTGGGACTTATCCAATGGTGATATTCAGATGGATGTTGGACTTGAGGCCCTGCTCTCAGGGTCAGCATTTGGAGGATGTTGGTTTGTGCTGAATGCAATTGGCCTGTGGGTGGATGAGAACCGGTGGAAGGTGAGGGTGGCTGTGGTCCTGTGAGTCACGCTCGCAGCCTGGGGATGTTACGTGGCAAATGGGACTCTGTCATATTTGATTCATGTGGGGATCCTGAGATACAAGCATTTTAGTAGATGACCCAGGTGGGTCCTCCTAGGAGAAGTGTTTACATCAGAGAGAGGCAGAGAGAGGTTAGGCTCCAGGAGGACAAGAACACACTGTGACCTCTGAGGCCAGGGACCTATTCCTGGCTGTGGAGATGGAGGAAGAGGCCACAGGACCAGGAAGGCACTTCTAGTCCCTGGAAAAGACCAGGAAACAGACTTCCCTGTGTGACGATGGAGAAACTGACAACACACAGACCCAGAGATGAACAGGCCGTCAAGAGGCTCCTGAGGAGATGCCTGGTCGTCAGGACCTGCACGTCCATCCCCACAGGGAATCTCCTCACAGCTGCAGGATGGCTGTTCTAGGAGGAAACACACTGAAGGAGAACAGACCAGTGTTGGTGAGCGTGGGGAGAGAGGGACCTTGCACTCTCTCGGTGGGAAGGTAAGATCCTGCAGCCACATGGAAACAGCGTGTTGGTTCCTCCAAAATGAGAGTAGGAACCCTGTGTGATTGAGCAGTGAGCTCCCAGGTGTTCATGGAATAAACCCAGAACTCTGGAGAAGGGTTGCACGGCCCTGTTCATTGAAGCCGTGTTCAGTGTAGTGAGACGTGGAAACATCTCTGTCCATCAGTGGGTGAGTGGACAAACATGTGCGATATTCTGAGGATGGAATATTACTCAGCCTGAAATCACAGGGAAGCCCTGCACAACCCCAGCCTGGATGACAGTAGAGGACACTGTGCTCTGTGAAATAAAGCCGTCAGGGAAAGGCAGACAGTGTCTGATTCCACCTACACTGGGGACTGAATTAGGTTTCCTTCCAGCAGAGTGTGCAGGAGCCCAGGCCTGGGTGTGGTGGAGGCTCTGGCAGGAGATGGGACAGTGAAGGGTCAGCTGACCTGGAGTCCTGCGCTGACGGAGAACAAAGACGGAGGCAGCTGGAGGAGACACTGTGTCAGGACACAGTCAGCCCTGGTCGTGGGCCCTGTGCATCCACAGGAGCCTGGGTGTGTCTGTTCAGTGTGTGGAGCCATCCACCCTCAGGGCCTGTGGACAATGAGGGGACATTCAGTCCCCACGGAGGGAGCTTTCCCCTGGGAATGGGGAGAAGGAGACAGAGCCCAGCAAAGCCCTGTGGTCCTAGGGGGCCGTGTGCACACCCAGGACACGCCCCTGTGTGATCTCTGAGACTGGATGGTCCACTCTGAGTCATCACTGAGATCCTCCTGTGCTGAGGTGTGTATCAGTTGATGGTTATGATTTTTGCTGGGTATTATTCCATTGATGGATGTTCCCTAGTTTGCTTATTTGTAAAATCAGAAAAGTATTTGGGTTGTTGTAGCTCCTAACACAAATAAAGATGTTATATATATTTGGGTACATTTCTTTTATGGACATAAAGACTTGTTCTTCTGAAGCAAACATTCCTACTGGGACCACGGAGATCCATGTTAAGTATATATTTAATTTAATAAGGATCCGCAGTTCATTTTCTGTAGAAAGAATAAGCGGACACAGAGGGAACTGGAGAAGGAGAGGAGCCCAATCACTGCCAATATGTCATCTGGACAGACACAGTGTCACCTCCTCACTTGTCTGCAGTGAGAATATCAGAAGTTAGATCCACAGAGAAGAAGGGAGAATCGTCCTGGATGCAGGTGAGAGCTGAGAGGAAATCCCTGCTCCCAACAGGAAGCCCCTCCTTCCCCCTCACTCTGCACCTGCTCCTGGGCTGTTCTCTGTGGTCGTGGGTCCTGAGCGCCCCCTGGTGTCCTGAGCATCCCCTGCAGCCCCGCCCTCCTGTCCCCCCTCAGGAAGTTTGTGTCTGGGCTCACACTGACTTCCCTCACTGTGTATCGCACACAGTAATACGTGGCTGTGTCCTCGGTTCTCAGGCTGCTCAGTGTCATATAAACTTGGCCCTTGGAGGTGTCCCTGCTGATGCTGAGTCTGGATTTCAGCGATGGGCTAAACCTTGTGCCTCCAGTATTCCATATAAGCCCGACCCACTCCAGCCCCTTTCCTGGAGCTTGGCGGATCCAGTCCACACCATAACTCGTTAAAGAGAATCCAGAGACAGAACAGGTGAGAGAGAGGGTCTCCGAGGGCTTCACCAGTCCTGGGCCCAACTCCTGCAGCTGCACCTGGGACAGGACACCTGGGGACAAGGAGCATCAGGCCCTGTCAGTCACATGCAGTAACAACCATCCCATAACCCTGTCTGACCTCTGAGACCCTCACCTTGGGGGGCTGTCACCAGGCACAGGAGAAGACCCAGCAGTCTCATCTCCTTCTAGACCACGGCTCTGCCTTCCCCAGAGACCTCAGCCCTGTGTGAGGAGAGAGCTGTGAGCCTCCCCAGCCCAGGGGAGGATTTACCCTGGAGCTTGAAGAGAAATTTGCATGTGGAGCAGCCTGTTCCTTATAAGTGGAGGACTGAGGTCAGGCTGCCCTGGTCCATCTGGGGCCCCTATGGGGCATCTCTTCCTATGAACTGACTCAACATGTAAGTCAGGGATAGGAGATCACCTGGTTCATGAGACACTCTGGAATATGGTCCAAGTTCGGCCTCAACTTTCTAAGTGAAAGAAGAAATGATGGCTTAGATGGGTAGGTCACACTTTTTACTTCCCATGCATCTTTCAAACCAATTTAAAAGGGACTAGCATTTGTTAAGATAGTTTCTGATTCCCAGCCCTTTAGTATATCCACTGTTTACAAATATTTACATTATTATTTAATAAATATAATATCCACCTTCATGCAAAACTAAAAATAAAGGACAGGCATGCTCAATATCGTATGTATTGATGTTATTTAATTATAACATTATAGGTTTTTATTTTTTAGAAAGAGAGGAAGGGAGAGGGGAGATAGAACTCACTGTGAGAGAGAAACATCGATTGGCTTCCTCCTGCTCCTCCCCTTCTGGTGGTTGAACCCCCAACCCAGGCATGTGCCCTGACCTGGAATAGAACTGGGACATCTCAGTTTAGGGGACAATCGTCAGTTCTCTGAGCCACACCGACCAGGCTCTTGTATCTTAATTTATGACGTTCCTTTGATCTGAGAAACTACATCCCAAGCTCAGGCAGGTGGGACATTCTTGATAACTGATGTTGGAAAGTTTGTGATTATGTCTACAGCTTCCTGTGCAAACTCTTCCATTATGAAACCATATGGCCTATTGCAGAGACCCAGACTAGTTACATCACACATATTCATGCTTTTAATTGTAGAAAAAAATGAAATCATTGATTATGCCTGTGTACAACTCAGAATCATTCATGTGCTGAAATGATTATGGCAGGAGATTGACCTGCTTTCTCTGTCTAGTGTTATCAGTGATGTCGGGGTTCAGAGGGGGGTTAGTGAAGAGAATTCCTATCCTATATTTTCTCATAGGAAAGGGAATTTTACCCCTGACAGGAACCCTCATTCCAGCCTCCCACCCTCTGTCCTTGGAGATTGACTCTGTGGTCAGGGGTGCTGGGCTCTCCCACAGAACATGTAATGTCCTTAATGTACAATGAACACATTCTCCCATCAGACAGTGATTTGGAAATGTAGTCTCTCTGGTAGCTTGTCTTTTCACTTCCTTCATTGATTCTTTGGTGGGATAAATGTATGTAATTTGGCAAAGTCTAATTCACCCCTATTTGCTGTAGTTTGAGGGAGAGAGAGAAAGAGAGAGAGAGAGAGAGAGAGAGAGAGAGACATCAGCTGGCTGCCCCCGCCCCCCCACGACCAAACCAGGACCAGGGTTGTATTGCAACCGAGATACATGTCCTTGACTGGAATTTAACCTGCAAGTATTTGGTCCATGGGACGACGCTCTAACCATGGAGCAATCATGACACAGCATATTCATGGGCAGGTGCTTAATTGGTTGGAGCGTCATCCCGTACACTGAGCGGTTGCAGGTTCAATTCTCAATCAGGGCCTGTGCTGGAGGCAACCAATCCTCTCTCTCTCTCTCTCTCTCTCTCTCTCTCTCTCTCTCTCTCTCTCTCTCTCTTCACTCTCTTCCCTCTAAATCCCTAAACATATCTTCAGGTAAGGATGAAAACATAAACAAGTGTTGTAGGTTCAAGATTTATTTAATGATACCATTTCTACACACACACACACACACACACACACACACAATGGGTATTAAATAAACAAATACGTGTAGTATATGTAATGTTTCTTTAATGCATAAGGACCACATGCTCCCATCAGACAAGACATTTTAAAATACAATATCTATGTTCATATGGGTCTTTTCATTCTCTAAATGCAATATTTGGTGGAATGAATGTGTTTAATTTAGCAAACTCTAATCCACCCCTATTTTCTGTGCTGGGTGTGTTTTTGTGAATCACACAGACCCCCAGGACCTGCTAAGCCTCACAATCCAGGGGCATTGGCTGCAGCCACAGGGACAGAGAGGTTCTGGCACCAGGAGTGAGGGCTGCTGGGAAACTGCCCAGAACTGGACGGGACTTGGACCTGGGTGAGGGGAGGAAGCTGGACGTGTTCTGAGTCACAGGACAGAGATGTGCCTGATGTTCATGGGCAGAGTGTTACTGGAAATGTGGGTTTAAACCACTTTCCTCTGATGACCCTGAGGGAGGGCCATAGTTGGAGACGAAGGGTTCGCCTGACAGAAAGTTTTTGCTCAGGAAATTCAGGAGAAACTGCATGGTCCTTCCTGAAATGCAGGGAGATTTAGGAAATCTCAAACTTTCATGGACTGATATTAATTATGTGCTGACCGTTTCCCCTAGCTCAGAAATCCCTCTGCATTTTTTCTTCTCAGAATAAAAATGCTGGTTCTGATACATGTGAGAATGTTGCTATCAGAGAGACCCTTGGAGAAACTGTTATCTGGAGAGGAAGCCCAGAGCCTCAGAGGATACAGCCATACACAACCTGCCTGTGCTCCTGGGGCTGCAACAGAGTCCCTGGGTCTTGAGCGCCCCCTGCAGCCCCGCCCTCCTGTCCCCTCAGGAGGTTTGTGTCTGGGCTCACACTGACTTCCCCTCACTGTGTCTCTCGCACAGTAATACAGGGCCATGTCCTCTGCTCTCAGGCTGTTCAATGTTAAATAAAGTTGGCTCTTGGAGGTGTCCATGGAGATGCTGAGTTGGGATTTCAGAGTTGGGTTATAGTATGTGTTTTCAACCCTATCGACAGCACTGACCCACTCCAGACCCTTTCCTGGAGACTGGAGGTTCCAATTCACATCATAGCTCATTAAAGAGAAGCCAGAGACAGCGCAGGTGAGGGAGAGGGTCTGCGAGGGCTTCACCAGTCCTGGGCCCGACTCCTGCAGCTGTACCTGGGACAGGACACCTGGGGACAAGGAGCATCAGGCCCTGTCAGTCACGGTGAGGGGCTGAGCTGTGGGCACTTCTGTAGGGAGGGTGTGGATGTGGGTGATGCTCTCAGGGCACAGACTTATCCATATTCATCCTGGTCTACTTCATCTAATCTACATATTCATGAGGTGGAGTATTTCATAGCTGAGGACTGGACCCCACCTGAGAGAAGTTGAAGGGACAGGAAAGTTGCTCAGTTGGAGTCTGAGGGTCCACATCCCAATCCTGGTAGGAGGATATGTGTCCCCTGCCAGGTCCCAAGCTCTGTGCTCACTGAGGCCCTCCCTCTGAGGAACAAGCCCCCACAAGACTTGTTCCTCATTGTGAACCCAACTTTGAGAGACAGGGGGATTTCCTGGACCATCTCTGGGCTTTGGTACCTGAATGTTTATTCCTGGATCAGTGTGTCTGCAAAGTGCTGCACCCACTGAGGTAATAGAGCCATCCCTGACCCAGCTCCTCACAATCCAGAAGCCCTATAAATACCCACTTTGTGTGTGTTTCTTATGTTTATGGATGTTGGTAATGCTCTGATTGAACAGGATATTAGTACTCACTTCAGCATTCCTGTCCAGCTTTCTTTTTAGATTGTTTTTATGAAAAGAGGAAGACCCCGGCCCTCAGAGGAAATCCCTGTGCAGCTCGTGCCGCACCTGCTCCTGGGGCAGCAGCCCTGTGCTCAAGGGTCCTGAGCGCCCCCTGCTGCCTAGTCATTTCCCCTGCAGGTGAAGGTCCTTCAGGGCTCACAGGGCATTGACCTCTCAGCCTCTCTAGTTCAGTAGTAAAGGCTGTGCCCCAACTTCACAATGTTCCCGCAGGGACACCGTATACTTTTCATATCTATGTACATGATGAACTGGCCTTACTGAACCCCGTGACTGTGCAAGGAGACCCCAACACAGAGCTTTATGAAGCTACCACTGAGCCTTTCCCTGAATCAGCCAGATGGACTAACACAGCTGAACCTCCCTGAGTCCAGAAGCTCTCAGGGACGCTGGGGCCTCTTATGTCCTTAGGTCCTGTGGTTGAAGGTCACATCTGAGTATCCCAAATCCCACTGCACGTCTACCATTCAATAAATAAATCACACACACACACACACACACACACACACACACACACACACACACAGAGTGATGACTGTCATTGCTATGAATGCAGAGTTGCCCTTCTTCCCTGAACCCAACTCATGGGCAGTGACCACAGATGGATTCTAGGCCTGGAGTGACTTCCTTTGGAAGCTGATCAAATGCACCCACGATGCACAAGCAGGCTTTGCAGAGCACATGTCTTGTGTTCCTCTGTTCTCGCAGGTCCTGTGAACACAGATGCTGATTAGAACGGATCAGCCCTGCTCCAGGGAGGGTCAGAGGAGGAGCTGGTTTCCCATTGACTGCAGGGCTCAGTAGCTGAGAGTCCCCTGCAGACCTCACACCTGTATTAGGGGACCCCTGAGAGTGGTGAGGCTGAGGAGACAGCACTGTTGTCAGCTGTCAGGTGAGGCTGCTCTCCCAGGTCACCTGGTGGGTGGGGCAGCAGTGGGCAGGGGAGTGAGCCCAGCTCCATAAGGGACACCCTGGCTTCCTCAGGACACCTGGTTTCAGGACAGGCTTGGTGTTTGTCCATTCTGGTTGCTGCATCCTCGTAGTTATCTTCCCTCCTGACCACCTGCCCCATGGCTCTGTTCCCCACATCCCACGTGAAGACAGACCCTCTATTCAGTGACATCCCAGCTATGCCCATCAGTCCCTGCAGAAACCACCATCTGCAATTGCTTGTGCATGTCTGGTTCAGCCTTCACGGCTATTCCTGCATTGAGTGTGTCCTCACGACTGAGAATTCAGGTACCTGCTCCTGGGTGGTCCTTGTGTTCAGGGACACTGAACGCCCCCTGGTGGTCGCAGCCTCTCCTGCAGGGAGGTTTGTGTCTGGGCTCACACTGACTGCCCCTCACTGTGTATCTCGCACAGTAATACACGGCCGTGTCCTCAGCTATCAGGCTGTTCATTTGCAGATACAGCATGTTCTTGGAGTTGTCTCTGGAAATGGTGAATCTCCCCTTGACAGAGTCAGCGTAGTATGTTTTACTTCCATCACCATAGATTCGACTTATCCACTCCAGCCCCTTCCCTGGAGCCTGGCGGACCCAGTGCATGCCGTAGCTACTGAAGGTGAATCCAGAGGCTGCACAGGACAGTCTCAGAGACCCCCCAGGCCGCGCCGAGGCTCCCCCAGACTCCACCAGCTGCACCTCACACTGGACACCTGCAAACACAGAGACGTCCTGGTCAGGACACTGTCACACGTCCACTGTTTCTCTCTCTCATCCACTCTCACACTCAGTGTCTCTGGTTCTCCACAAATTACCTCTTAAAATAGCAACAAGGAAAACCCATCTGAGCCCAAACTCCATGGTGAGTGGTCTGTGTTCAGTCCAGATCAGGTAATGGGGACACCTGGGAATCCCGGGGCTGGGCTCCTGTCTCAGAGCTGCAGGGTCAGGGCTGGGCTGGATTTTATGGGCAGAGGGGGCCCTATTTGCATGTCCTCCTACCATATAGGGAGCTCTGTGGTTGGAGACCTGCAGAAAGGGCTGTGCCTCAGTGCAGGTGTGAGTGTCCTGGGGGAGAATCATGGTCATGACAACATTTCAATAACAAAATGAGAATCATAAGGAGGTTGGGGCATGTCCTGTGTCCACATCTGGTAACAGTGAGCCCAGCATCTGGCCTGTTGCCTCCCCACTGTGCCACTCAACTCCCCTGAGCAACTCCAGGGCAGAGCAGGACCTGCCCAGTGTGGGTGCAGACCCCTTCAATATAACGAGAACATGAATGAACGTCTGTATTGTGATGCTACCCACATGTCAGGGCTGGAGACAAGCAGACACATGGAAAGAGACCACAGGCTGCAGATCTTGAAAGAGTGGACGTCATGGACACTGTGTATGATGCCCTTGGCCCTGAGTGTCTCTGGCTTCCTGACCTTCAATGAGAGAAAGAAGACTGAGTGTTGAGAAGGCGCTTTTGTGTCCCTGGGACTCAGAGACCCTGAGAAGTCAGGGAGATTCATGAAGCTGATGGAGAGGCTGTGGGTTTCCAACACCTAGAAGTCTATGTTCAGAGGGTCTGTCTGCATAGACAGTAATGAAAACCTTAAAGAAGGTGATGTAATGGAACAATTAGTGAAGTAATTGTGGATGAAGATACATATGATCAGTGAGGGGGGGTGTTGTCTGAGTCATCCTGGGAACCTTTGTATATTATGTGCAAAGTGACTTTGTCATATTTGAGTCATTTAGCGACTTTGAGATCCAAATACTTTCCAGGATCTTCCAGACAGGTCCTCCTATGGTAAGTGTTTACATCAGAGTGAGGCAGAGGGAGATTAGGCTCTAGGAGGACAAGAACACCCTGTGACCTCTGAGGTCAGGGGACCTATTCCAGGCTGTGGAGATGGAGGAAGAGGCAACAGGACCAGAGATGCAGTTCTAGCAGCTGGAAAAGACAAGGAAACAGGCTCCCCTGTCTGAGATAGTTCAGGCAGATGTAACAATATGCCTGGGCTGGGGAGGTGATAAACAACACACATTTGTGTCCCACAGATCTGGAGGCTGGGAGTCCTCGGTAAAGGTGCCAGCAAGGTGCCTTCAGGAGAGGGACTTCCTCCTGGTTCTGGTCAGACAGCCTCTTGCTGGGTCTGCACATGGTGGAGGGACCAGCAGGACCTCTGGGCTCCATCAGGAAGGCACTGTTCCCATCAGGGGGACCACTCATGACCTAAACATCTTCTCCAGACCCCACCAACCAACACCATCCTCTTTTGGGTTGAGGATTTCAACATGTGAATGTGGGAAGCACAGGTGTTCAGACCACAGCACCGTACTGGAGCCTCTGCAGGAGGGTGGTCCTGTCTCCCCCTGACCTCAATCCAGTGAGGTGGATTCATGCTCTGACCTCCAGACTGTAAGGGAATGACCATGTGCAGACTGAAGCCCAGGTGTGTGGTGATGTGACTCGGTTGTCCTAGGAATGCACAGGCTGGACGTGGTCTCCCATTATCAAGGGTGTTCCCACACTGCTCCTGCTGCGTGATGACTCAGTGCTGGCCCAGGGACAGGGACACCGCAGGGCTGGGGATCCGAGGAGGAGTCTCCTGGGTGTGTCCCTCTGAAGGGAGGCCTGTGAGACGCTGTGCTGACCCAGCCTGTGCTTGAACCTGGCTCCCCTGCCAACCCACGGCTTCCCCACCCGGTGAGCTGACTGTGCTGCTGAATGTCCCGGGTGTGGTGCTCAGCCAGAGACAGGGACATGGAAATTCATCCTTGACTGTCTCCTTCGGCCTGTTCCCCAAGCCCAGTGCCATGTTTCAGAAAGAGGGGAAAGTCCTAGAACCTGTGAGGGAGACACTCCCGTCCAGACCCCAAGTTGGACACCCACCAGGTGTTCCCAAGTGATGGCTCAATGAACATCCCTCATTCAGAGAACAGGAGGCTCCATTGTGCCCTGGAAAATAACGATGAAGAACAAGGTCCTTTCAGGAACACCTTCCCTGCCAATTCCTTGCAGTGCACTTGACCCCTGTGACCTTTCCTGGATCACTGACTCGCCCGTGACAGCGTCACTCCTGGTCTCAGGGCCTGACTGTGTGAGGAGTCAGCAGGCTCCTGGCCCTGCATCTCCTCCCCCAGCACAGCCGCCCTGTCCCTCAGGGATGGGACCCTCCCAGGATGGGGTCCTCACACTGTGTCTCACACAGTCATGCATGGCCGTGTCCTCAGACTTCAGGCCATTGGTCTGCAGATAGGCCATGCTGACCGAGGTGTCCATGGAGGAGACAGATCGTTCTGAGCAGCCTGGGCACATGTGGGCTTCCCAGTGTTTGTGCTAAACCAGCTCACACACTGCAGGCCCTGTTCTGGGGCCTGTCGCACCCAGTGCACGTAGTCGCTGGTGAAGGTGGACCCAGAAGCCTTGCAGGAGACCCTCCCTGAGGACCCAGGCTTCCTCCCTCAGCCCCAGACTGCACCCGCTGCCCCTGGGAGTGGACACCTGTGGAGAGGAGACAGGAGTGGGTGGACATCCCCCTGACTGTCCCTGGTCCCCTCCTCAGCCCAGGGACACGGGAGCCCATTCCTATAGCCACTGCCACCAGGAGGAGGGTTCTCCAGCTCCAGTCCATGGTGAGGGCTGAGCTGTGGGCACTTTTGTAGGGAGGGTGTGGCTGTGGGTGAGCTCTCAGGGCACACACTTATCCATATTTAACCTGGACTCCTTCATCACATTTGCATATTCCTGAGAGGTGATAGAGTTCACAGAGACCATGATCAGTGGGGATCTGAGAGTCCACGTCCTAATCCTTGTAAGAAGACATGTGTCCCCTGCCAGGTCCCTGAACTCTGTGCACACGGAGCTCCTCCCATCCCCCAGGGCCATGGTAACAAAGAGGGAACACTCAGTCCGCACACAGTGGAGCTTTCCCCTGGGAATGGGGAGAAGGAGACAGAGCCCAGCAAACCCCTGTGGTCCTAGGGGGCTGTGTGCACACCCAGGACACGCCCCTGTGTGATCGCTGAGACTGGATCCTCCACTCTGAGTCATCACTGAGACCCTCCTGTGCTGAGGTGAGTATCAGCTGATGGTTATTTTTATAGCTGAGCAGTATTTGTTGATGGATATTCCCTAGTTTGCTTACTTATAAAGTTAGAAGGACTTTTGTGTCATTTGTATTTTCTAATTAAAACCACCTATGAATATTTGTATACTTTTTTTTATTAACACAAAGATTCATTCTTATGTAGGAAACACTCCCAGTGGCCCCGCTGACATACATGTTAAGTATATATTTCATTTAATGAGAAACCACGATCACTTTGTGAGTATAGAATAACAAGACATAGAAGGACCTGGAGAAGGAGAGAAGCCCAGTCACTGCGGACATGTCATCTGCACACACAGTGTCATCTCCTCACTTGTCTGCAGTGAGAATATGAGAAGTTAGAGCCACAGAGAAAAAGCGAGAACCTTCCTGGATGCAACTGAGAGCTGAGAGGAAATCCCTGCTCCCAACAGGAAGCCCCTCCTTCCCCCACACTCTGCACCTGCTCCTGGGCTGTTCTCTGTGGTCGGTGTGTCCTGAGCGCCCCCTGGTGTTCTGAGCGCCCCCTGCAGCCCCACCCTCCTGTCCCCTCAGAAGGTTTGTGTGTGGGCTCACACTGACTTCACCTCACTGTGTCTCCCGCACAGTAATACATGGCCGTGTCCTTGGTGGTCACGGAGCTCAGCTGCAGGGAGAACTGGTTCTTGGATGTGTCTCTGGAGATGGTGGTGCAGCTCTTGAGGGACGGGCTGTAGTAAGTGTTATCATCATAATCTATGGTAGCCACACACTCCAGCCCCTTCCCTGGGTTCTGGCGGATCCAGCTCCAGTAACCATTGCCTAATGAGCCCCCAGACATAGCGCAGGTAAGGGAGAGGGTCTGCGTGGGCTTCACCAGTCCTTGGCCCTACTCCTGCATCTGCACCTGGGACAGGACACCTGGGGACAAGGAGCATCAGGCCCTGTCAGTCAAGTGCAGTCACAACCACCCCACAGACCCCTGTCTGACCTCTGAGACCCTCACCCTGGGGGGTTGTCACCAGGTACAGGAGAAGACCCAGCAGTCTCATCTTTTTGTAGACCATGGCTCTGCCTTCCCCGGAGACCTCAGCCCTGTGTGAGGAGAGAGCTGTGAGCCTCCCCAGCCCAGGGGAGGATTTACCCTGGAGCTTAAGGAGAAATATGCATGTGAGGCAGCCTGATCCGTATAAGTGGAGGACTGAGGTCAGGCTGCCCTGATCTTCTGGGATCTCTGTGGAGTCATCTCTTCCCTTGTACTCACTCACGATGTACGTCTGAGATAGGGGATCCTCTGGTTCATAGGACACATTAGAATGTGGTCAAAGTTTGGCCTCAACTTTGTGAGCACATGACGAAATGATGGACTCGATAGGTACGTTACGCTTTTTATTTCCCATGCGTCTTTCAGACTGATTTAAAAGGGACTATACCCTAAATTGTTTGGCTCAGTGGTTAGAGCATCGGCCTGCTGACCAAAGATTTCCAGGTTCGGCTCCAGCCAAGGTCATGTACCTCAGTTGCAGTTTGTCCCCAGCCCAGGTTGGGGTCATGTGTGTGGCAGCCAGTGGATGCGTCTCTCACATCAATTTTTTTTCCTCTCTCTCTCCCTCCCACTCTGTCTGAAGATAATTGTAAAAAAGTATATAAAAAGGGACTAGCCAGTCAGTTTCTGAATAACAACTCTCTATTATACCTGTTATTTCCAAATTTTTATATGAAAATTTCTTACAAATAATGTCTACCTTCGTACAAAAATAAAAAATAAAAACAGTCATCCTCAATGTCTTTTATCTTAATTAAGATATTTTAATTGATTTTTTTTAGAGGGTGCACAAGGAGGAGGTGAAATAGAAACATCGATGTGAGAGAGAAACAGCAATCAGCTTCCTCCCGCACGCCCACTATTGGGCGTCAAACCCTCAACCCCAGTGTGTGCCCTGACCAGGTATTGAACTGGGGACCTCTCAGTTTATGGGACGACGCTCAGTCCATTGACCCACACCAGCCAGGCTCTTATACCTTCATTTACGACTTTACTTTGAGCTGAGAAACTACCTCCCAAGCTCAGGCGGCATGGACATTCTTAATTATTGATGTTGGAAGATTTGTAGTTGTGTCTACAGCTTGCTGTGCAAACTCTTCCATTATGCACACCCTGTTCTATTGCAGAGACCCCAAACTAGTTACATCAGACATAATCATGCTGTTACATGGAGAAAAGACAAGACATGTAAGCAGATTATGCCTGTGTACAACTCACATTGTGAAATGATTATGGCAGGAGATTGACCTGTTTTCTCTGTGTAGTGTTTTCAGTGATGTCGGGGATCAGAGGAAGGTTAGTGAAGGGAATTCCTTACATAGTTTTCTCGTAGGATTTTCAACCTTATATAAATTTCTGAATCTCAGCCTCCTTCCCTCTGTCCCTGGGGATGGACTCTGTGCTCAGAGGTGCTGGGCTCTCCCACAGAATATATAACGTCCTAAATGTATAATGAACAAATTCTTCCCTGGTCAGTTTGGCTCACTGGTTAGAGTGTTGGACCACAGACCCATGGGTCGCAGTTCTATTCAAGTGCACATACCTTGGCTGCAGTTCATCTCCGGCCCTGGTTGGGGTCGTGCAGGAGACAACCAGTCAATGAGTCTCTCTCAGGTCAATGTTTCTCTCTCTCTCCCTCTCAACCCACCTCCAAGTCTATCTGAAGACAAATAGAGACATGTCCTCAGATGAGGATTAAAAAAAAAGAAAAAAACGAACAAATTCTCCCATCAGACAAGTGATTTGCAAATACATTCTCTCTGCCTTGGCTTCTCTTTTATTTCCCTTAATAAAAATTTTGGTTATTTGGTGGGACAAATCTATATAATTTAGCAACGACCAATTCACCCCTGTTTTCTGTACTGGGCTTATTTGGGTGAATCACACAGAACCCCAGGACGTTCTGAGCCTCATGGTCCAGGGGCATCGGCTGCAGCAGCTACAAGGACAGAAAGGTTCTGCACCAGGAGTGAGGGCTGCTGGGAAACTGCCCAGAACTGGACGGGACTTGGACCTGGGTGAGGGGAGGAAGCTGGACGTGTTCTGAGTCACAGGACACAGATGTGCCTGATTTTCACGGACAGAGAGTTACTGGACATGTGGGTTTAAACCTCTTCCATGAAGACCCAGGAGGATGTGCAGGGCATGATAGACACAGCTTCTGTCATCATAACTCATTGGGGCTCCATTCATAAAATCCCTCACCACTTAGAGGGAAGAGTGGACACCCCTCCCTGCAGGAGCCATGGTGCTGGTGTGTCTGTGTGAGGGGCCCTCATGTCATTGACCAGGACCCTGTCTCAGTCCATCGCCATCCCCATCATCATAATCATCACCATCACCATTTGTTTACTTAAAATTGTTCTTATTTTCTGTAGACGTGGTTGTTGTTCACACACGATGACATTTTATTGACAGGTCCCCTGTCCAATCCCATTGTCATTGTCACCACCACCACCATCTTCAACCTCATCAGTATTGCTTATATGTAATCAGTCTTCTCATTTTCTCTAGACCTGGTTTTGTACCCACATAATGATCCTTTATCTCAATCTTTATTCATTTTATACAATTTTTAACTTGAATATGTAGCCGTTCGCTATTTTCTTTTTCATTACTGCTGAGTCCCTGCCAGGTCCCTGAGCTCTGTGCACACTGAGGTCCTCCTATTTCTCAGGGCCTGGTGACAATGAGGGAACACTCAGTCCCCAGGAGGGGAGCTTCTCACCTGTCAGTAAGGAGAGGGAGACAGAGTCCAGCTAACCCCTGTGGTCCTAGGGGGCTGTGTGCACACCCAGGACACGCCCCTGTGTGACCTCTGAGACTGGATCCTCCACTCTGAGTCATCACTGAGACCCTCCAGCGCTGAGGTGTGTATCAGTTGATGGTTATTTTCATTGCTGAATAGTATTCCATTGAAGGATGTTCCCTAGTTTGCTCATTTGTAAAATTAGAAATACATTTGGGTTATTGTAGCTCCTAACACATATAAAGATGCTAAAAGTAATGAATTCATTTTTTTTATGAACATAAAGATGCATTCTTGTGGAGCAAACATTCCAAGTGAGATCACTGAGATACATGTAAAGTATATACTTAATGTAGTAAGAAACTGCGATTCACTCTGTGAAGAAAGAATAACCAGACACAGAGAGACCTGGAGAAGGAGAGGAGCCCAGTCACTGCCGACATG
Organism: Tadarida brasiliensis; assembly: GCA_030848825.1. Classification (NCBI taxonomy): domain Eukaryota; kingdom Metazoa; phylum Chordata; class Mammalia; order Chiroptera; family Molossidae; genus Tadarida; species Tadarida brasiliensis. Next base: position 249,819,538 of record CM061257.1, read on the forward strand.
TCATCTGCACACACAGTGTCACCTCCTCACTTGTCCGCAGTGAGAATATGAGAAGTTAGAGCCACAGAGAAAAGGCGAGAACCATCCTGGTTGCAGCTGAGAAATGAGGGGAAATCCCTGTTCCCAAGGGAAGCTCCTCCTTCCCCCTCACTCTGCACCTGCTCCTGGGCTGTTCTCTGTGGTCCGTTGGTCCTGAGCGCCCCCTGGTGTCCTGAATGCCCCCTGCAGCTCCGCCCTGCTGTCCCCTCAGGAGGTTTGTGTGTGGGCTCACACTGACTTCCCCTCACTGTGTCTCCCTCACAGTAATACACGGCTGTGTCCTCGGTGGTCACGGAGCTCACCTGCAGGGAGAACTGGTTCTTGGACGTGTCTCTGGAGATCGTGCTGCGGCTCTTGAAGGACGGGTTATAGCCAGTGTTTCCATTATATGCTATAACCCCGACCCACTCCAGCCCCCTATCTGGTTTCTGGCGGATCCAGCTCCAGACATAACCAGTGTTTGTGATGGAGATTCCAGACACAGCGCAGGTGAGGGAGAGGGTCTGCGTGGGCTTCACCAGTCCTGGGCCTGACTCCTGCAGCTGCAGCTGCACCTGGGACAGGACACCTGGGGACAAGGAGCATCAGGCCCTGTCAGTCACATGCAGTCACAACCACCCCATGTACCCTGTCTGACTTCTGAGACCTCACCTTGGGGGGCTGTCACCAGGCACAGGAGAAGACCCAGCAGTCTCATCTTCTTCTAGACCACGGCTCTGCCTTCCCCAGAGACCTCAGCCCTGTGTGAGGAGAGAGCCGTGAGCCTCCCCAGCCCAGGGAAGGATTTACCCTCAAGTTTGGGGAGAAATTTGCATGTGGGGCAGCATGTTCCTGATAAGTGGAGGACTGAGGTCAGGCTGCCCTGGTTCTCTGGGCCCCTCTGGGGGCTTCTCTTCCCTTGAACTGACTCACCATGTAAGTCAGGGAAATGGGATCACTTGGTTGATGAGACCTGTGGAGTCAGCTTAATAGACATGCCCATCTCTGATAATTGGTGGACTGCATGAGAAGATTATATTTTTAATTTCTAATACATCTTTCTTATAGATTTATAGGAATTTCATTGGTCCAGGTAGTTTCATACACTCAACTCTCTAATATATAGACCACTGTCAAATATTTTTTATAAACAATTATATTTTTATAAACATAAAATCACAAAATAAAGGACATTCATTCTCTGGATCTTATATGTTTATTTATGTTGTGGCGATCCAAGGAACTATATCCCTAGAAGAGGTTAATGGGAAATTCTTGATTCTTTTCTTTATTTTGTTTTGTTTGGATAAAATTATATTCATTATAAGTTCTGAGTAACACGATATGATGGGCCATTTTTAAAGTTATTACTTGATCCAGTTTTCTTACAATCTTTACCAATAACCTTCAGCAGTTAAGCAAGGTCAGGCCTGGTTAGTACTTGGAAGGGAGACCTTGATCCTTGATGTTGAAAATTGGTAATGCTGTCTTAGAGTCCCTCCTCAGACTCTTCCCTTCTGCAAGCCCACGGATTATTGTAGAGACCTCACTCTAATGATATCAGACATAATCACGTTTATACACAGAGAAATGATTGAAAATAGAAAGAGTGATTATGTATTAGTAAATTCAGATTATTTTGTTTATAATTGGGGGACTGATAACAGGCTGCCCTGGTCCTTCTGGGGCCCCTGCTGAGCATCTTCTTGAACTCACTCACGATGTAAGTCAGGGATAGGGGATCACCTGGTGTGTGAGACACATTGGAAAGAGGTCAAGGATGGTCTAATCTTTCTGAGCATAAGAGAAACGATGGACTCGATGAGCAGGTCACTGTTAAGTTCTCAGGCATCTTTCAGACAGACTCAAAAAGGACAAGCATTTTCACAGTTTCTGAATCCCAGTTCTCTAGTATATGCACAACTTTGTAAATATTTTATCATTATTTCATACAAATAAATTCTACCATCGTGGAAAAAACTTAATAAATAAAACATCCATGTTCAGTATTTTTTGTCTTAATTTATGGCATTACTCTGATCTGAGAAACCACCTCCCAAGCACAGGCTGATGGGACATTCTTCCTCCTAATGTTGTCAGTTGTGTGACTGGGTCTACACTTTCTTGTGCAAACTCTTTCTTTATGAAAGCTCATGGCACATTGCAGAGACAAAACCTTGTTCCTTTAGAAATGATCATGGTTTCCCTGGTCGGTTTGGCTTAGTGGTTTGAGCGTCAGCCCAGGGATCACGGGGTCTAGGGTTTGATTCCCAGTCAAGGGCTGTGCCTGGGTTTCAGGTTCGATCCCCGCTAGGTTCCGGTCTTGAGGGAGGTAACAAATCATTGTGTCTCCCTTACATCTCTCTCTCTCTCTCTCTCTCTCTCTCTCTCTCTCTCTTCCTCTCTCCTCTCCCTCTACAATCAATAAAAATATCCTCAGGTAAGGATTAAATTATAGGTGTGATATTTATTTAGTGGCACATCTCTGCACACACACACACACACACACACACGAACACACGCGCACACACACACACACACACACACACACACACACACACGCACACACACACACTGTGATGATTTTCATTGTACTGAATCCCAAATTCTCCTTCTCCTCTGTGCCTAGCACATGGGCTTTGCCCTTACACTGACCCTCACCTAGCATGTGACCTTCCTTCACAAAGAGAACAGACCCAACATGACTGACGTGCAGACAGGGCTGGGCCTGCACCTGTGGTTCCTGTTCTCCCAGCACCTGGATCCTGCAGATGCCGTGGTGAGAGGGTCCTGGCTCGTCCTGGGGAGGGTCAGACCCAGGAGCCCCTGTCCATTCAGTGCAGCCAACACTGACTGACATGTGGGGAGCGCTCACTGACCCCCAGCTCAGCAGTGCCCATTCTCAGAGCCCACAGACCTTCTAATCAGTGACCCCACGGTTGCACCCATCAGGCTCTGCAGGAAACTCCATCTCCTCCTGTATTTGTGTCTCTGGTTCAACCTCGTGGATATTCCAGCACCAAATGGGTTGCACAGCTGAGAATTCAGACACCTGCTTGTCACTCAGGCTCTCATTCAAAGGAGGTCCTCTCGAGGTCGTGTATGCATGAGCTCCAGTGACTTCCCACATGGACTGTGTCCCCCAGCCCAGCAGCCCACCAGGCACGGAGTCCCTGCTCAGCTCCAGGGATAGACAGAAGCACCTGCGGAGGTTCAGTTGTCTGGGGAATGTCTCAGGGGCTCCCACCTGGGAGAGGACGGAAGTCCCCACGTCCTCAGGACCGTGGGTCTGCGCTGGTGTATCAGCACCCGTCAGGTGTGAGCCCTCTTCCTGTGAGTCAGTGCACGTGTGTCTTCCATGTGCTCTTGTCATTACACTGAGTCCTCACACGTGGGACCTGCCTCACAAACACCCTTTCTAAACAAGGTTCCCAGTGATCTGAGGACTCCAGTGTAACTCTATCACCTCAGTACATGTACGTCAGGACCTTCCCGCAGGAAGGAGGCCTGCAGGTGGTTACTGTCCGTGTCTATGTGGAGGAGTCTCGTTTGGAAGGCCCATCAGGATTACCAGCGTCCTGTGGCTGGTGTTCAGCTCCGTCCTGCTGCGGTCGCCCAGTGAGCTCTGACGCTGGGCGGTGCTGCTCTGCTCAGCCCTCAGGGACCCCTCGGATCTGCACAAGGCCCCTGCATCGTCAGTGGGCTCACAGGTCTGGGGCACAGGAGGGTCAGGGGCCAGCTCTGCACATGCTAACGTGTCAGTGATCACTGTGACCCTCTCCGTGTGCTCACCACGTGCCCGCTGCTGCTTCACTTTGATGCCCGAGTGGGCTCTGGTGGGCAGAGGGGCACGGCCTCTGATGGACAATGGTGCTGGTCATGGTCCCCTAGAGAGGAAGGGCCAATAAATGCATATTCACACTTACATGTCTCATACAAGGAGCTGATGCTCACGTCATGGAGTGTGAGACGTCCCGAGTCCCATAATCTGCTGTTGCCCCAGTAGACCCAGGAGAGCTGCTGTCGTAACAGCCTGGCCCAAGGGCTGAGGACCCGGGTGCCCCGGGCAGGAGAAGTCCTCAGAAAAGAAGCAGAAATGGTCCCTCTGGGTAGCTGAGAGCTTTGAGAGGAAATCCCTGCGGTTAACAGGAAGTGCCTTCCCCAGCTCCCTCTGCACCTGACCCTGGGCCTGTTCTGTGTGTTCCCTGGGTTCCAAAAGGCCCCGTATCCTCAGAGCCCCCTTTTATCCCAAGCGCCCCCTGCTGCCCAGTCATTTTCCCCTGCAGGCGAGGGTCCTCTCAGGACTCACAGGGCACTGACCTCTCAGCGTCTCTAGTCCAGTAGTAAGGGCTGTGCCCTAACTTCAGACTGTGCCCTCAGGGACACCGTATGCTTTTGATATCTATGTACATGGTGAACTGGCCTTACTGAACCCATGGCTCTGCAGGGAGCCCCCAAGCCAGGGCTTTGGGAAGACATCAGGGAGCCCTTCCCTGGAGTGCCAGATGGACAGACAGAGAGATACTCCTCTGAGTCCAGAAGCTCTCGGAGGCTCTGGGGCCTCTTATGTCCTTAGTGGCCTGTGGTTGAAGTTCCCATCTGAGTATCCCTGCATGTGGCTCAAATCCCACTACTTTCTTCTATTCAATAAGTCACACACACACACACATACACACACACACACACACACACACACACACAGTGATGACTTTCACTGTTATGAATCCAGAGTTGCCCTTCTTCCTTGAACCGAACACATTTTCAGTGACTGCAGGTGGATTCTAGGCCTGGAGTGACTGCCTTTGGAAGCTGACCAAATGCAACCACGATGCACAAGCAGACTTTTCAGTGCACGTGTCTGGTGTGTTTCTGTTCTTGGAGATCCTGTAAATCCAAATGTTGATTATAATGGATCAGACCTGCTCCAGGGAGGGTCAGAGGTAGATCTGGTTCCCTATTGACTTCAGGGTGCTGTAGCTGAAGAGTCCCCTGGAGACCCCACACCTGTATTAGGGCACCCCCTGAGAGTGGTGAGGCTGAGGAGACAGCACTGTAGTCAGCTGTCAGGTGAGGCTGCTCTCCCAGGTCACCTGGTGGGTGGGGCAGCAGTGGGCAGGGGAGTGGTCGGCTCTGTGAGGGACACCCTGGCTGTTTCAGGACACCTGGTTTCAGGACAGGCTAGGTGTTCATACATTCTTGTTCCTCCACCCTGATAGTTATCTTCCTTCCTGACCACCTGCCCCATGGCTCTGTTTCCCACATCCCATGAGGAGACCGACTTTCTACTCAGTCACCCCACAGCTCTGCCCGTCAGGCCCTGCAGGAACCACCATCTCCACCTGCATCCGCATCTCTGGTTCAACCCTAGTCGACATTCCTTCACTGAGTAAGTCCTCACGAGTTAGAATCCAGGCTCCTGCTCCTGGGATGGTCCTTGTTTTCAGCGCCCCCTAGTGGTCTATACCCCTCCCGCATGGAGATTTGTTTCTGGGTTTACACTGACTTCCCTCACTGTGTCTCTCACACAGTAATACACAGCTGTTGTGTTGGCTCTCAGGCTGTTTACTTGCAGATACAACACATTTTTGGTGTTGTCTCTGGAGATGGTGAATCTGCCCTTCACAGAGTCTCCATAGTATGTTTTATTCCATCACTATAAATTCGACTTATCCACTCCAGACCCTTCCCTGGAGCCTGGCGGACCCAGTGCATGCCGTAGCTACTGAAGTTGAATCCAGAGGCTGCACAGGAGAGTCTCAGAGACCCCCCCAGGCTGCACCACGCCTCTCCCAGACTCCACCAGCTGCTCCTCACACTGGACACCTGCAAACACAGAGACGTCCTGGTCAGGACACTGTCACACATCCACTGTTATCTCTTTTACCCACTCACACACTGTGTCTCTTTTTCTCCATAAATTACCTGTCAAAATAGCAACAAGGAAAACCCAGCTGAGCTCAAACTCCATGGTGAGTGCTCTGTGTTCAGTCCTGATCAGGGAATGGGGTCACCTGTGGATCCTGAGGCTGGGCTCCGATCCCAGATCTTCAGGGCCAGGGCTGGGCTGGTTTTCATGAGCAGAGGGGCCTCAATCTGCATGTCCTTCTACTATATATGTAGAACTGGGGTAGGATGGTGGCATTAGGGACACGGTCCCAGAGTGTGACAACACCAAGGGTGTTTTCCTTTCAGAATTACTCCCCTGTCTGCAGGGAATGTGGAAATGGATGGAATTTCTGTTGTGTTGGAAGAATTGGCAAAATGTCTGGATCATTTAAGAAATGGATTTTGTAACTAGCTTTAAAACTAGGCCAAGAAACTAGTTTTTCTGCAAATCAGATTTTGGAACATGCACCCTGGGCTTAGTCTTTGTTCTGACAGAGCATCCTATCTCAAACGCCTTCTGTGGTCAGATCAGTAGGGAGAATACAAAATAATTGCATGGTAACTGTTTCAATTTTTTATAAGTAATTAATATTAAACTTATATCAATTAAACTTTTGATAATTTATTTTTACCTTTTTTTCTCCTTAAAGGAAAATTACTTTAACATTTTTATAGTCTGAAAAACAGTATAAATGTTATTCTTCTCAGTTAATAAATAAGCAAACATGACATTTATTTTCCTTATTGGCATGTACCTACAAATATTAAAGACAGAGAGATGTAACATAATTATGAGTTTATTACTGGTGGTATTTGAACAGCTTATCTAAATTGTACATAATATTTGAACTAGCATATGACATTAGTTTTAACTATTATATTAACAAGGCTGGGATATTTAGATAGGACTTTGTGTTTGTAACCATGATCATCATTTCTTGTCATTTCTTGTACATGTTTATTACTCGTTCTTAATAGATTTGTTTTGAAACATGACTTGGCTTTGTTGGGATAAAAAAAATAAAAAGAATATCTCCCCTGCCCTGGCCGGTTTGGCACAGTGGTTAGAGGATCCTCCGGGGACCTAAGGGCCGCATGTTCGATTCCAGCTAAGGGCCGTACCTCGGTTGCAGTTCAGTCCCCAGTCCTGGTTGGGGTTGTGTGGGAGGCAACCAACTGATGAGTCTCCCTCACATCCAAGTTTCTCTGTCTCTATCTCTCCCTCCCACTCTGTCTGAAAATTAATGGAAAAATATCCTCGGGTGAGGGTTAAAAAAAAAAAAGAATTTTTCCTCACATCTCATCCTGTTCCCTCCACACTGGGCTCAACTGCTCCAGGAGACCTCTACAAAGACCCAGGAGAGAAAATTGTCATAAAAAGAAAAAGAGACTTATTTAAAATGAGAGATACCTTTGACAGTCACCAGTAAGAACACACCAAGAGAAATCAACCCTCACAACCCGAGAAAGGATTACAAGTTCAAGAAGATTGAAATCTTATCAAGCATATTCTCAGATCTTGATGGCATGAAACTAGACACTTATTTCAGTAAAAACACTAAAAACCATTCAAACACATGGAGGCTAAATAGCATGTTATTAAACAATGCATGGGTTACCAAGGAGATCAAGGAAGAAATTTAAAGTCCTGGAAATCAATGAAAATGAACACACAACAACACACAATCTATGGGACACAGTGAAAGCAGTCCTGAGAGGGAAGTTCATAGTATCACAGGCCTACCTCAAGAAACAAGAAATATTTCAAATGGACTATCTAACTCTACAACTTAAAGAACTAGAAAGTAAACCAAAAGAAAAACCCAGAGCAAATACAAGAAAAGAAATAATAAAGGTCAGCACAGACATAAATGACATAGAGACTAAGAAAAAAAAATTTTTTAAGATCAATGAAATGAGGAGCTGTGTATTTGAAAAGATAAACAAAATTGATGAATCTTTAGGCAGACCCATTAAGAAACAAAGAGAGAATATCCCCCTCTCAAAACAAAAACAAAAACAAAAACAAAAAAACACACAAACAAAATAGAAGTAACAACTGACACCACAAAATACAAAAGATTGTTAGAAAATACTATGAACAATTAGATGCCAACAAATTGAGCAACATAGGCAAAATGTACAAATTTCCAGAATCACACAGTCTAATCCGAGAAGAGTCAGAAAACTTGAACAGACCAATAACAACTAAGGAAATTGAAGCTGTAATCAATAAACTCCCAGCACACAAAAGCCCTGGCCCAGACTGCTTCAAAGGGGAGTTTTACGGAACATTCAAAGATGAACTAACACTCATTCTGATCAAACTATTCCAAAAAATTTAAGAGGAATTAAATCTTCCAAGCTCTTTTTATTAGGCCAGCATAATCCTAATTCCAAAACCAGATAAAGACATTACAAAGAAAGAAAAGTACAGGCCAATATCCCTGATGAAAGTTTATGGCAAAATCCTCAACATAACTTTAGCAAATTGGATCCACCAATATATTTTTAAAAATTCTACCATGACCAAATGGGATTCATCCCAGGGATGCAAGGCTGGTACAATATTCACAAATCAATAATTGTGAAACACCACATAAACAAAATGAAAGATGAAAATCATATGATCATATCAATAGACACTGAGAAAGCATTTGACAAAATCCAGCACCGATTTCTGATAAAAATGCTCAGCAAAGTGGGAATAGAGAGATCATATCTCAACATAATAAAGTCCATATATTAAAAACTTAGAGCCAACATCATACACAATGGGCAAAAACTAAAAGCATTTCCCTTAAGAACACGGAACAAGACAAGGATTCCCAATTTCACCACTCTTATTTAACAAAGTATTTGCAGTCTTAACCACAGCAATTAGACAAGAATAAAAAATAAAGGGCATCCAACTTGGAAAGGAGGAAGGGAAACTGTCATCATTCACAGATGACATGATATTCTATATTAAAAAAACCTGAACACTCCATCAAAAATTGATTAGTCTTAATAAATGAATTTGACAAAGCAGCAGGATACAAAATTAATATCCAGAAATCACAGCATTCTTTTACATCACCAATAATGAACATTCAAAAAGGGAAATTAAAAATAAAAAAAAAACAAAAAACAATTTATCATTGCAACATCAACAAAAATATAAGATGCATAGAAATAAACTTAACCAAGGAGGTAAAAGTCTTGTTTTCAGAATACTACAGGACATTGAAAAAAAAAATAGAGGAAGATATAAAAAGTGAAAATATATAAATGTTCATGGGTTGGAAAGATCAACATCATTAAAATGTCCATGCTACCCAAAGCAATCTATAGAATCAATGAAATCCTTATTAAATTACCAATGGTATATTTCACAGATCTAAAACAATTATTCCAAATGGTTATATGGAACCCAAAAGACCCCGAATAGCCTCAGCAATCTTGGAAAAGGAGAACAAAGTGGGAAAGATCACAATACCACACATCAAGTTATACTACAAAGCCATTGTAATCAAAACAGCCTGGCCCTGGCACAACAACAGACACATAGATCAATGGAACAGAACAGAAAACCCAGAAATCGACTCAGGATAGTATGCACAATTTATATTTGACAAAGGAGGGAAGAGCACACAATGGAGAAAAGACAGTCTCTTCAATAAATGGTGTTGGGAAAATTGGACAACTACATGCAAAAAAAATGAAACTAAACCACCAATTTACACCACACACAAAAATAAACTCAAAATCGATAAAAGACTTAAATATAGCTCGTGAAATGATAAAATTCCTAGAAGAAAATGTAGGCAGAAAAATTTAAGACATGATAGGTAGTGTAATTTTCACAGATACATCACCTAGGGCAAGAGAAACAAAAGGAAAAATAATTCATTGGACTACATCTTACTAAAAACTTCTGCACAGCAAACGAAACCAGCATCAAAATGAAAAAGGAACCCACTCTCAAGGAGAACATACTTGTCAAAGTTAAAATGGATAAGGGGTTAATATCTAAAATATAGAGAGTACTCATGCAACTCAACAAAAGGAAAACAAACAATCCAATTTAAAAAATGGGCAGAGGACCTGAATAGACACTTCTCCAAACAGGACATACAAATGGGCAGGAGACATATGAAAACATGTTCAACATCTCTAATCATCAGTGCGATGGAAATTAAAATGGCTATGAGATATCATCTCACACCTGTCAGAATGGCTGCCATCAACAAATCATCAAACAGCAAGCACTGGCGAGGATGTGGAGAAAAGGGGACTCTAGTACACTGCTGGTAGGAATGCAGACTGGTGCAGCCACTATGGAAAACAATATGGTGTTTCCTCAAAAAATTAAACATAGAACTGCCATTTGACCCAGTGATTCCACTTCTGGGAATATATCCTAAGAAGCCTGAAACACAATCAGAAAGAATATATGCACCCCTATGTTCATATCAGCGCTATTTATAATAGCTAAATCTGGGAATGAAGTGCCCATCAGTAGATGAGTGGATAAAAAAGCTGTGGTACATTCACACAATGGAACACTGTGCAGCTGTAAGAAAGAGAGATGTCTTATCCTTTGAGACGACATGGAGGGACCTCGAGAGTATTATGCTGAGCAAAATAAGCCAGTGAGAAAAAGACAAATACCACATTATCTCACTTATTTATGGATTTTCATCAACAAAGGAAGCTGTAAATCCAAACAGAGCCAGAGTCATGGAAGTAGGGAACAGACTGGCACACGTCAGAGGGATGGGGTTTGGGGAGTGGGAAGAGATAAATCAAAGAACTTATATGCATATATGCACAACCAATGGACACAGACATTCGTTTGGAGACAGCAGGCGGGGGTGGGAGTGGGGAGAATAGGGTCAATGGGAGACAAAAGGGGAAATATTGGTAATACTTTCAACAATAAAGAAAAAGAGAGAGAAATCCAAGCTTGGTGTCTGAGTGTGGCCACAGGGTAAACACAACTCCAGGTGAACGAGAGGATTCCTCCCCCAACTACCCGAAGGAGAATGGAACCAAACACAAAGGCAATGAGTTCTGAACATGGACCAGGAACGCCAGCTCTGTGCCTTGTCTCAGATGATGTGCAAATAACTGATGTGTGCACAGGCTTATTAATGAATACTGCTCCATTTAAAATTCTCCGTGACGTTGGAAGATGCACTGATGGGAAACCTCAGTCACTCACACCTCCCCCGGGAACGCCGCTGGCAGAGGATGGCGCTCTGCTCCTCTGCACAGCAGGAGAGATGGAGGCGACTCTGAGGAGGGAGCTTTCCTCAGGCAACACCTGGGCCTGGTGCAGGGAGGGACGCTTGAGGCTCATGTGGGATTTTCGTGGTACGTTCAGGAGTTGAAACACCAGCACCAAAGACTTCCGACACGGAGTCACAAGGAATCTTCCTTCGTGACATCCAACCAATGCCGCCTGGAAGGAAGGTCCCGTCTGTGCTGAGCGTGTCCTCCTCTGTCTGCACGGGGCCCTGGCGCCTCTCCTCCAGCCGCCATCCCCTGCGATCTCCTCAATTTCTAATGAGAACGTTGTGCAAATGAGGAGCAAATGTACGCAAAAGATAAAACAAAAAGAGCCAGCAGGACAAATTCATTAAACCAATGAAAGTCCATGTACAGCCATGTGAGACATGGGCTTTCACAGCTCAGAACTGGCTGCATTCCCCTCGCTCACAGGAAGCAAGCAGGTGAAAAATGTCAGAAGAGGACAAATCCATAAAACAAATACCATTTTTAAAATAAATAAAAAATGAGTCCAATTTGTGGTGAAAACACCAGCTCAAGACTCAGAACCCTGTGGGTGCAGAGTGTCCGTGACCTGGAAGGTGAAGCAGACACGTGTCCACGATGAGCTAGGTTTGTGAAGAGGGAGAGACAGGGGCTGGGGGTGACGGGGAAGCCCTGAGACTGTCTGGGTGTTTCAGGCAGAGTGTCCTCAGGGGCAGCCACAAGCACAGTGGGGCCTCCTCCCAGAGCCCAGGTGTGAGCTCCGCACAGGGACCGCCCCCAGGAAGGGGCACCAGGGCCCAGGAGCCCACCGTCCTGTCCCATCAGGGCCGGGCACCTCCACGCTGCCCTCCTCCTGATCTCAGCCAGTCCTGGGGACACAGCAGTTGGTGCTTCCTCTGGGGGAGGGAGGAGGGTCCCCAGGGGAGCGTCCCAGGGGCTCTTCTCTGCAGCTGGTGGAGGTTTTGGGGCCTGCAGGACGTGGTTTCTCTCGCTGTGTCCCTGGCACAGTAATACACGGCTGTGTCAGAGGCCTTCAGGCTGCTCCACTGCAGGCAGCTGGTGCTGATGGAGTTGTCCGTGGAGATGGTGACGTGGCCACGGAAGGAGGGGCTGTATCTGGTATCCGAGTCCCCAGGATAGATGCTTCCCATCCACTCCAGGCCCTTCCCGGGCGTCTGGCGCACCCAGCTGATCCAGCTACCGGTGAAGCTGTATCCAGAGGTCCTGCAGGAGATCCTCAGAGAGTCCCCGGGTCTTTTCACCTCTGCCCCAGACTGCACCAGCTGCACCTGGGCACAGGCACCTGTGTGGGAGAGCAGGACGTAGGTCAGGGGCTCCCTCCTGCCTCCCTCCACTGTGACCCACACCTGGTCTGTGACTCACCTGGGAGGACGACCAGGAGGATGGCAAAGACGGTGGCACAGCCCATCCTGGAGGAGGACAGAGAGGGACAGTGCTGAGGACCCACTGCCTGTGGAGGGGACCCTGGGTTTAGTGGACTGTCCCCAAGTGCGTTTGCATATTTCCTGCCCCGCCCTCAGGGGAGACCTTCTCACAGCTCGTAGTCCAGGAGCCCCAGGGCTCCAGCAGGGAGCTTGTCTGAGCCTCCCGGGAGGGAACTAGCCCTTCCCACCCAGGCTGTGGTCCTGGCAGAAGCAAACCCACAAGAGACTAGGGGTGGATTCTGGTTGGGACGGATTGCCACCTCCCAAGGGGGACGTGGTCTGGAGTGACCAACGAGACCCCAGGGTGTGGTGGGTGTCATGGGCTGGGTTGAGTTGTCAGGCCAGGCTGAGTGCGTCACCATCGCTCAGGCCCTCAGTTGGAGGAGAGTGGAGGGGAATCTCCATTCTCACACGTGCTCACGAAGGGAAGGCCGACTGGATTCAGGGGGTGTGTTCAATGGAGTTCTTCTGTAGGAGAGAGAGACAGGTTCAAGTCTGAATGCAACAAGGACTTGCTGGAACTTGGGAGCAGGGAGCAGGGTGGGGTCAGTGGGTGGGAAGCACTAGGAGGGAACAGCAGGGTGAGGAGATGGGATAGTGAAGGCAGGCCAGGGTGATCAGACGTCCCCTGGGCGGTGCTGCACAGGGATCCCACTGAGGGATCCAGAGGGGGGTGAAATACTGAGGGGTGGGCACACTAGCCGGACCAGCTTCACGGGATTCTTGCTAACACTGGGCTGTGTAAAATGGACCTGAAAACTACAGGTGTCAGCCTAGTTGGGGAGAGGTTCCCAGCAGCCTGCCTGAAGCTCAGTCAGGGAGAGGCCCTTCGTCCGGAGCTGCTCCAGGCTTGGTGGGGGTAGCCCTGGGAAGCCTGCAGGTCAGGGCCGGGGAGCCCTGATGTGGACACAGTGGGCCCAAGGCCTGGAGGGCTGTGCCGATGGTGCTCGCAGGCCCACTGGCTTCCTGGACGCTCCGACCCTGCTGTTCACACTTTCCAGCCGGAGGTGGTGACTCACTGTACTGACTACTGCTGTGATTGTTCTGTGCAGTGTTTATAGTCCTACAGGATTCTAACACAGGACCAAGGTGACTCACTGTAGGGACTAATGCGTGTGATTGTTCTGTGCAGTGTTAATAGTCCTACAGGATTCAACACAGGACCAAGGTGACTCACTGTAGGGACTAATGCTGTGATTGTACTGTGCAGTGTTAATAGTCCCACAGGATTCTAACACAGGACCAAGGTGACTCACTGGAGGGACTAATGCTGTGATTGTACTGTGCAGTGTTAATAGTCCCACAGGATTCTAACACAGGACCAAGGTGACTCACTGGAGGGACTAATGCTGTGATTGTACTGTGCAGTGTTAATAGTCCTACAGGATTCTAACACAGGACCAAGGTGACTCACTGTAGGGACTAATGTGTGTGATTGTACTGTGCAGTGTTAATAGTCCTACAGGATTCTAACACAGGACCAAGGTGACTCACTGTAGGGACTAATGTGTGTGATTGTACTGTGCAGTGTTAATAGTCCTACAGGATTCTAACACAGGACCAAGGTGACTCACTGTAGGGACTAATGTGTGTGATTGTACTGTGCAGTGTTAATTGTCCTACAGGATTCTAACACAGGACCAAGGTGATGCTGGGACATTATGACACTGAGTGCCAGGAGCTGTGGAGACACATCAAAGGGTGTGACGGATGTGCCTCGTGGACAAGCCACTTGAACGTGGACAGGTTATTTCCAGACGGTAAATGTGGCCACCGGTGACTAAGGCTGCAGAAGCTTGTTCAGAGTGAGGTGAGGAGGACCGTCCGGATGGCCGCGGCCGAGGGCTGGTTATCCCAGTGAGAGCAGCGTGATGCGTGGTGTGTAGCCCTGAAACAGTGTGAGGTGAAGAGTCCACGGAACTTGGAACCTGAGGGCGGGCGGAGCACTCGGCCTCCAGACTGTCCAGGAGGACACTGAATGGGCGCATCTGAGGGCAGTGGGTTTCCTAAGAGGATTCCCCAGGGCAGGGTGGTGATGACCCACTCAGGAGACCTCCCAGGGCAGGACTGTGGAGGGCAGGGTGCCCCTAGGGGTCACCCTGAGCATTGGAGGCGGCATGACCCTTGTGCCTTTCTTGCAGCGGAGCGCTGGGCTGGGCAGGTCCCACAAGTACCTTCAGGGCTGGTTTGTGAGGAGGAGAGGGACACGAGGACAGAACCAGAGAATTATTTGCAAGTTTACAGTTTTCTTATTAATAACAAACGGGACTGTATCTTTTCAACTGGATATTTGCCATTTTTGTGCTTGTCAGTTTGCGTGTGCCATCCAGTCAGTGGGTCCCTTCAGACAGGGAGTGTGAAGAAAAGCCAGGGAACCATTAGTGACTGGGTGCTGAGCTGCACTCAGTGGAAACACACGTTTGTTTCCTTTTCCAGTTTCTCAGGGACACCCTTCTTACATTCATGGACTGGATTTTGAGATTTCTCTGATGTTACTCCAGCTGTGCCCCCTGCCCTGGTCCTGCCCCATGTCTGTGGTGCCCCTTTCACAGTCACAGGTGTCTGACTGGAACAGAAGCTCTGTCCACGGGGAAATCCGTGACACTGGGCTCAGCAGCTCACCAGCCCGTTCCCTGGTGGCCGCAGGACCCCGGCTTGTCCCCTGTGAGGCTCTGCAGGTGGCCGGGTGTCGGGACGTCCTGTGACATAAGGTGTGTTTGCTGCTGGAGGAGCCCTGTGCTGGCCGTCCCTCCCCTGCACAGGCCTGTCCTGCAGCAGCCCTGAGTGACCTGGTATTCCACCTGAGCACGGCAGGTGGGCACAGGGAGGGGAGATGGCAGGTTCAGGGCACTTGTCTGGATGTGTCCTGGGTGTCCATGGAGGGATGAGCATGTCAGATGAGGATAGGAAGTGGGTGGTGCATTGATGACTAAAAGCTCATTAAAGACCACGGGGGCCCAGGGCCTGACTGAGGGGAGGGCCATGCAGGGACCGTGTGCCGCTGTCTGAGGACAGAGTGTGAGCTTCAGACAAAGGGCGCTGACGTCAGTGCTGTTTCCCCGGGAAGATGTGTGCAGGGCGGGACCATGAGCACCGTCAGGATGGTCTGTTCACGGAGGAGGTCGTGGAGGAAACCGGTGAGGGAAGGTCCTAGTGAGTGTTCATAACCCACCTGCACACAGTGCTCCTCCCCCGCCTCGTCCCAGCGATGATGTGAGACATTAGATTCAAAACACCAGCCTGAGTTTCTCTGGGGACAGGGAGCACCTGGGAGAGGAGAAGAAAACAACGATCACAGCAGGAAGCCTGTCTCTGCCCCTCTGCAGCTGCCCAGGAGTAGACCCGTGTGACCTGGTGTCCTGAGCGCCCCCTGGTGTCCTGAGCGCCCCCTGCTGGTCCCGAGTGTCCCCTGGTGTCCTGAGCGCCCCCTGGTGGCCTGAGCACCTCCTGCAGCCCCGCCCTCCTGTCCCCCTCAGGAGGTTTGTGTCTGGGCTCACACTGACTTCCCCTCACTGTGTGTCTCGCACAGTAATACATGGCCGTGTCCTCGGTGGTCACGGAGCTCAGCTGCAGAGAGAACTGGTTTTTGGATGTGTCTCTGGAGATGGAGGTGCGGCTCTTGAGGGACGGGCTGTAGTAAGTGTTACCACTGGGACATATGTCCCCGATCCACACCAGCCCCTTCCCTGGTTTCTGGCGGATCCAATCCCAGCAGGAATCACTGGTAGTGATGGAGATTCCAGAGACAGTGCAGGTGAGGGACAGGGTCTGTGAGGGCTTCACCAGTCCTGGGCCCGACTCCTGCAGCTGCACCTGGGACAGGACACCTGGGGACAAGTAGCATCAGGCCCTGTCAGTCATGTGCAGTCACAACCACCCCATAGACCCCTGTCTGACCTCTGAGACCCTCACCTTGGGTGGCTGTCACCAGGCACAGGAGAAGACCCAGCAGCCTCATCTTCTTCTAGACCACGGCTCTGCCTTCCCCAGAGACCTCAGCCCTGTGTGAGGAGAGAACTGTGAGCCTCCCCAGCCCAGGGGAGGATTTACCCTGGAGCTTGAGGAGAAATTTGCATGTGGAGCAGCCTTGTCCTTATAAGTGGAGGACTGAGGTCAGGCTGCCCTGGTCTCTCTGTCACCCTGTGGAGGCTTCCCTTTTCCTGAATGCCCTCACCACATAAGTCAGTTATAGGGGATCACCGGGTACATTAGACCTATGGAGTCAGCTTAATGGACGTGCTCATCTCTCATACACTGTGGACTAGAGGAGGAGATTTTATTTTTAATTTCTCATGCATCTTTCAAATAGATTTAAAGGGGTTACATTTTTCCAGATAATTTCTTAAACCTAACTCTCTAATAAATACAATTGTCAAATATATTCATAAACAATTATATTTTAATAAACATAATTTTATATATACAAATAATGTCTAGCTTGTTTTGAAAATCTCAAAACAAAGGACTTTCATTCTTTGTATCTTATTTGGTAATGTATGCTTTTACTTTAATACAAGGAACTATTCTCTAGACCAGGGCATCTGGAGATCCTTGGTTCTTGTTTATTCTGTTTTGTTTTATATTATTTTGTTAAAATGATTTTTCATACAAGTTTGAGTAACACTATCCTAAATACCTTTATTTAGTATTTTCCTAGAAAGATCTTTTTTATAATCTTTGCCAAATATTTTTAGAGCGTAAGCAGGGTCAGTCCTGGTTAGTAGTTGGATGGGAGACCTTTGAAACTTGATGTTGAAATTTTTGTAATTGTTCTTGAGTCCCTCCTCAAAAATCTTCCCTTATGGAAGCCAATGGCCTATTGCATTAGCCCCAAACAAATTACATCAGACATAATCACATGTGTACATGGAGAAATGATTGGAAATAGAAAGTGATTATGCATTAATAAAATTCAGATGCCTTTATATGTTGTAGCTGTAAAGGCAGCAGATTAACTGACCTGTGTTCTCAGTCTTATATTTTCACTGATGTTGGGATTCAGAGGGAGGCAAATGAAGAGGACTCCTAGCACAGATTTACTCATAGGAAAGGGAACTAAACCCTGACAGGAACCCTCACTAGCAGCGTCCCTCTGCACCTGGGGATGGTCACTGTGGTCAGAGGTGCTGGGCTCTCCCACTTAACATGCAACATTCTTAATTATAATGCACACATTAGCCCATCAGATATATGTTTTGGAGATATATTATCTCTGTGTAGGCTTGTCTTTCAATTCCCTTAATGGAATAATTGTTGGTACAACTGTTGTTAAGTCTAACAAAGCTCAATTCATCATGATTTTTTAAAGTGTCCTGTTTTTGATATTTTATCAAAAATGTTTATAGAAAATGGTTCCCCTTCCTTATCCATGGTAGTGGAAACCCTGATATGAACACTGTGGGCACTAAACCCAACAGAGAAATGAAGGTGGGAATCCTTACTATCATCGACATGTGTTTGCTGGGTCCTCCGACCAGAGACCAACCTTCCACAGCACGAAGCCCTGATTCATTTCAGAGATTAATGCACTTTACTGGACTTTACATTATGAACTTCAATACAGTATGTAGCATAGAAAAGTAGACTAACCTTTGAGAAAATATATCATGTGTGTGGATGTCAGGCAGATGAGGAAGGAACCTCAAATGACATGAGGAAGATGCTGAGCAGAGATGACAGAGACAGGATCCCAGAGGTTATTTCACGAGGATGAAAGTGACCAGAAGGACGAAGGTGCAGAGAGGTCGTGAGAGGGAGACATGAGGAGATGACCTGGAGCTGACGTCCAGGAAAGTGAATGTCCCAGTGAGAGCCCTGCATGGAGCTGTGTGTGCAGGACTCACATGGGACAGTGAGAGAGCGAGGCCCTGGTGAGTCTGGGGACCTGGGGGATGGACTCTCAGTGTGTCTAGATGGTGACACCTGGGTGGGCTAAGTTGGAATTTTAAACCACGTTCTCCAGGGCAGGTGCTCAGATACCACCTCTCAGGGGATGCTGGGAGCAGGACTGTGGGGTGATGGTGCCCCTAGTGGTAACTCAGAGCCATGCAGGCTGCAGGACCCTAGGGACTGAACCAGCTGTCTCTCCACCCACCAAGACCAGGGGAGGGAAGAGCTCACCTTTAAGGTCAGGCTTTTCCTCTCTGAAGAGGAGAGAGACATGAGGGCAATGAAGGTATTCTTTATCATCTGTATTGTCCTCTTTAGTGACGTATGTGGGAATATCTTTGGTTAATTTTGTACAGTTAAAATTTATCATTTAATTTTAAGTGGAGAAACATGTAAAAAGATAGTTTTAGAAAGTATGAGTGAGTAGAAAGAAATAGCCAAAAATATGGTTTTAAAATAAGTGTGGTAATGGTAATACTTATTCTCATGACATATTCTCTGGTCTATGCAAATACTTCATTAGAAAGCTTAGTGCATCTCTGATTGTTAGTATTAATTTTCCCTACAGTGTTTTCAGCTGTGATATTTCTCTGTTCTGATATAGGTATGTCCAACAATAATTTTGGCTGTTGAAGATTTCACCTGTGTGTCTGGATCTGCTCACTGAGGACCCTGGGTGAGCAGCAGACCCAGCCGTTCCCTGCCCCTTGTTGACCAGAGCTGTCCATGGACTTGTCCAGTAGATTCTCTGCAGCAGGTGGAGCAACAGGACAACACTGATGTGAGGTGTGTGAGGTGTGAGGTGTGAGGTGTGTGAGGTGTGAGGTGTGTGAGGTGTGTGAGGTGTGAGGTGTGTGAGGTGTGAGGTGTGAGGTGTGAGGTGCGAGTTGTGTGAGGTGTGAGGTGTGAGGTGTGTGAGGTGTGTGAGGTGTGAGGTGTGTCAGGTGTGAGGTGTGAGGTGTGTGAGGTGTGAGGTGTGTGAGGTGTGAGGTGTGAGGTGTGAGGTGTGTGAGGTGTGAGGTGTGTGAGGTGTGAGGTGTGTGAGATGTGAGGTGTGTGAGATGTGAGGTGTGTGAGGTGTGAGGTGTGTGAGGTGTGTGAGGTGTGAGGTGTGTGAGGTGTGAGTGTGTGAGGTGTGAGGTGTGAGGTGTGAGGTGTGTGAGGTGTGAGGTGTGTGAGGTGTGAGGTGTGAGGTGTGAGGTGTGTGAGGTGTGAGGTGTGTGAGGTGTGAGGTGAGAGGTGTGTGATGTCTGAGGTGTGTGAGGTGTGAGGTGTGAGGTGTGAGGTGTGTGAGGTGTGAGGTGTGTGAGGTGTGAGGTGTGAGGTGTGAAGTGTGTGAGGTGTGTGAGGTGTGAGGTGTGAGGTGTGAGGTGTGTGAGGTGAGAGGTGTGTGATGTCTGAGGTGTGTGAGGTGTGAGGTGTGAGGTGTGAGGTGTGTGAGGTGTGAGGTGTGTGAGGTGTGAGGTGTGAGGTGTGAGGTGTGTGAGGTGTGAGGTGTGAGGTGTGTGAGGTGTGAGGTGTGTGAGGTGTGAGGTGTGAGGTGTGAGGTGTGAGGTGTGTGAGGTTTGAGGTGTGAGGTGTGTGAGGTGTGAGGTGTGTGAGGTGTGAGGTGTGAGGTGTGAGGTGTGAGGTGTGTGAGGTGTGAGGTGTGAGGTGTGAGGTGTGTGAGGTGTGAGATGTGTGAGGTGTGTGAGGTGTGAGATGTGTGAGGTGTGAGATGTGTGAGGTGTGTGAGGTGTGAGGTGTGTGAGGTGTGAGGTGTGAGATGTGTGAGGTGTGTGAGGTGTGAGATGTGTGAGGTGTGAGATGTGTGAGGTGTGTGAGGTGTGAGGTGTGTGAGGTGTGAGGTGTGAGGTGTGAGGTGTGTGAGGTGTGAGGTGTGAGGTGTGAGGTGTGTGAGGTGTGAGATGTGTGAGGTGTGTGAGGTGTGAGATGTGTGAGGTGTGAGATGTGTGAGGTGTGTGAGGTGTGAGGTGTGTGAGGTGTGAGGTGTGTGAGGTTTGAGGTGTGAGGTGTGTGAGGTGTGAGGTATGTGAGGTGTGAGGTGTGAGGCGTGAGGTGTGTGAGGTGTGAGGTGTGAGGTGTGAGGTGTGAGGTGTGTGAGGTGTGAGGTGTGTGAGGTGTGTGAGGTGTGAGGTGTGAGGTGTGTGAGGTGTGAGGTGTGAGGTGTGTGAGGTGTGAGGTGTGTGAGGTGTGTGAGGTGTGAGGTGTGAGGTGTGTGAGGTGTGAGGTGTGAGGTGTGTGAGGTGTGAGGTGTGAGGTGTGAGGTGTGTGAGGTGTGAGGTGTGAGGTGTGTGAGGTGTGTGAGGTGTGAGGTGTGAGGTGTGAGGTGTGTGAGGTGTGAGGTGTGAGGTGTGAGGTGTGTGAGGTGTGAGGTGTGAGGTGTGTGAGGTGTGAGGTGTGAGGTGTGTGAGGTGTGAGGTGTGTGAGGTGTGAGGTGTGAGGTGTGAGGTGTGAGGCATGAGGTGTGTGAGGTGTGAGGTGTGAGGTATGAGGTGTGTGAGGTGTGAGGTGTGAGGTGTGTGAGGTGTGAGGTATGAGGTGTGTGAGGTGTGAGGTGTGAGGTGTGAGGTGTGTGAGGTGTGAGGTGTGTGAGGTGTGAGTTGTGAGGTGTGAGGTGTGTGAGGTGTGAGGTGTGAGGTGTGAGGTGTGAGGTATGAGGTGTGTGAGGTGTGAGGTGTGAGGTGTGTGAGGTGTGAGGTATGAGGTGTGTGAGGTGTGAGGTGTGAGGTGTGAGGTGTGAGGTGTGTGAGGTGTGAGGTGTGAGGTGTGAGGTGTGAGGGGCCTGCACTCAGCACCTGCTCTGCTCCCACCCGACACAGGCCTGTCCCTCTAGAGCCTGTGTGAGCTGAAATCAGTCTGAAAACGTCCTGGGCTCAACCTCAGGTCTCCTGTCTGTACCCAGTCCTGGGGTGTCCACAGATGGATGACCTATGAGGGGGGTCTGTGGGTGCAGGGGGGCTGGTACATTTTCCAGGTTCTGCTCTGCACTTGACACTGTGGGAGCAGCCGGGGAGCGAGTGCAGGACTCTGGCCTTTGAGGCTCGGCACCCAGGAAAGATTTAGGGAGAATATAGACTGTGGGAGACAGAGGGTGATGTCGGGGCGGTTTTGGGGGGACACTGGAGGACAGCACAGGGTGGGTGTGGGTCAGGACCTGTCCAGCTGGTTCTCACGCTCCATGTGCACTCTCCCTGCAGCAGCTGAGACACAAGTCCGAGCACAGCCCAGGCTGCTCCCAGGACCCACACGAAGGGCTGCCCAGCTGGGCTGTGGAGGTCCATCTCTCGGCTCCTCTCACTCTCTCCTCCACGTGTAAGTCTGAGAGCTGAGCCTGGTCCTCGGTCGGGCTGGTTCCGGTCCAGGAGACTGAGGGATGGAGGGAGCGAGGGGCAAACCTTGAACACCTGCGCTGTCCTGAGTGGATGGGGAGCGAGGGGTCACCCTGCCCCAGGACACCGAGACCTCAGGGGGCAGCGGTGCTGCTGGAAGCTGCGGGGACAGATCTGCGTCTGTCTGAGGAAGGGCGCCTGCGGGGCAGACGCGTGTGTGTCTGCAAGCAGAGAGTGAGCCCGACCAGGGCGTGTGGACACACTGACCCTCCTCTGTGGACACTGCGACCCCATCACTGGTGGAGAGGATGCCCGGGGTGCTCAGACTTTCAAGGGGACAACTGGTTCCCATGGGAACGTAGTGAGATAATGGTCCCTGAGCCTGGACACGACTCGTCTGGGAAAGACAATGTTCTCGACACCATCGTCGTCCTCAGTGAGATGAGGCAACACAGGGCCCAGAACATAGAAGAGGGTCCCTGGGACCCTGAACCGCAGGAAGAGCAGGAGCGCCCTGAGCACCCCAGGGAGCTGTGCTCAGCCCCTCCCTGCGCCGTTCCTGCAGGATGTTCCCGGGTCAGTGTGTCCAGAGCGCCCCCTGCTGGTCCTGAGGGTTCTGTGTTGTCCAGAGCGCCCCCTGGTGTCCTGACCCCTCCTGGTGGACCTGAGGGTCTCTTGCAGCTCAGCCCCTCCTGTCTCCCTGCAGGGAGTTTGTGTCTGGATCATAGAGACCCCTGGTCAGGAATGTGTCACATGTCCAGTGTTTATCCCACTCACACTCATTCACATACTCTGTGTTTCCAGTTCTCCATAAATTACCTCTTAAAATAGCAACACGGAGGACCCAGCTGAGCCCAAACTCCATGGTGGGTGATCTGTATTCAGTCCTGAACAGGGGATGGGGTCACCTGTGGATCCCAGGGCTGGGATCCTGTCCCACAGCTGCAGGGTCAGGGCTGGGCTGCTTTTCATGAGCTGAGGGGGCCCTATTCGTATGTCTTCCTTCTATAGAGGGAGCTGTGGGTTTGATCATTGACATTAAGGACATGGTTTCAGAGTGTGTTGTGCCCAACGGTATATGTCTGAGTAGAATTAACTCTGGTATCTGGGCCTCTGCTCCTTCCAACTTGACTCAACTGCTTCCTTGAATGACCTCCAGACAGGGGACGTGCCCAGTGAGGGTTTCAGTGCTACCTGATTGGACACTGGACCACGTTAAACTGTGATCATGGTACAATACAGCAGTAAAAACTAAAGTATAGAAAACTAAAAGAAAAGGCGCAGTTTTACATATCATATCTTGGAAGGCTACCTGTATGAACACAGGAAGGTTGTCAGGCATCATATCCAGGGGGAGATTAATATATGGAAACTTTATATTCAGTGGATGGGAAGTTCCATCTGACATTATTTCCCCTGCACAGTGTTCAGAGAATAAACTAAAAACATAGAGTGACCCTATAGCCACGGTCCAATGTTGGGGGACAGTGGGCGTCTGTGTGGGTCACTGGAAGCAGAAGCGTGAACTACAGAGAAGCAGACATTGCTCCCAGGTCCTAGTCCTTTAGGCGATTTTGGGCTGAATGTGCAGCAGCTGCACAGCCTCCTGTGCGGTGTTTGTTCTCTAGACTCTGCTGGACCAGGTTCAATCACTGGATGGAGAAGAACCTCAGTCACGGCCAGGGGTGTTTAGGTAAAGTTGTAATGAGAGATTTGTGAGTAATTACGTTTAGGTCATGAAATTTTGTTATTTTCAACCTGATGTCTGCATGCGAGCATTGGAAAACTATTCCATTCTCATTTACACGTGTCAAAACATGGTTGCATTCTAGGACTGAATCCCAGGGCATCATGCTAACTGATCCTTTCAATGTGCTGTTAAGTTTCCCAGAACATTGTGAGGACTTTTGCATCTGCGTTCATCAGGGATGTGGCCCTGTCATTTTTGTGTCCTTAATTGGTTTTCCTATGACTGTTCATCTACATGGCCAGTTCTGTATCCGTGCTCATATGTGAAGGCATGTCTACGACCAAAATTAGTGTGTCAGTGTGTGTGCATGTGCCTGTGTTTGTGCCTGTGAGTCTGTGACTGTGGATGTGTGTGCCACTTTGTGTGTAGCTGTCTTTGTAACTGTGCGTGTGACAATGTGTGACTATGTTTATGTAACTGTGACTGTGTGTTTGTTACTTTGTGACTGTGTGCATGTGACTATGTGCATGACTGCGTTCATGACAATGTGTGTGTCTGTGCGTGTCACTCTTTGTGTGTGGCTATGTGGGTCAGTCTGTGTATGTAACTGTGTGTCTGTGTGTGTGTCCCTCTGTGTGTGTGGCTATGTGGGTCAGTCTGTGTATGTAACTGTGTCTGTGTCCCTCTGTGTGTGTGGCTATGTGGGTCAGTCTGTGTATGTAACTGTGTGTCTGTGTGTCCCTCTGTGTGTGTGGCTCTGTGGGTCAGTCTGTGTATGTAACTGTGTGTCTGTGTGTCCCTCTGTGTGTGTGGCTATGTGGGTCAGTCTGTGCATGTAACTGTGTGTCTGTGTGTCCCTGTGGGTGTGGCTATGTGGGTCAGTCTGTGCATGTAACTGTGTGTCTGTGTGTCCCTCTGTGTGTGTGGCTATGTGGGTCAGTCTGTGTATGTAACTGTGTGTCTGTGTGTCCCTCTGTGTGTGTGGCTATGTGGGTCAGTCTGTGTATCTAACTGTGTGTCTGTGTGTCCCTCTGCGTGTGTGGCTATGTGGGTCAGTCTGTGTATGTAACTGTGTGTCTGTGTGTCCCTCTGTGTGTGTGGCTATGTGGGTCAGTCTGTGTATGTAACTGTGTGTCTGTGTGTCCCTCTGTGTGTGTGGCTATGTGGGTCAGTCTGTGTATGTAACTGTGTGTCTGTGTGTGTGACTCTTTGTGTGCTGGGTGTGTCTGGGGGAAGCAGGAGGGTGGAGCGGGGAGGAGGGTCAGGGGGAGGAGAAAGCTGCAGTACTTCCAACCACAAAGATGAAAAATGAGAATAAAGTCACTGGCGCCGCCCCGCATCCCAGGGACTGTGATCAGTGAACCCCGGAGCGGCCTGGGCACTGCTGTCCATTTTCATGAGCCCCCCAGTATTTTCCAGGCACGTGGGACCCCGAAGAGGAAGCTTCTGCAGGGGACCGTCATTCAGGGAGAAAGTCCGATGCAAAGGGACCCGCTGAGAGGACACGTGGGCCTGGGACCCAGACCCGCTCTCACTTCCCCTCACCGGCCCAGCTGCAGGGGCGCGTCCCTCCCACCGCCGCCTGGGGGTCAGGGGGTCGGACCGAGGCCACCTCCTCAGCCCTCGTCCCCTCCCCTGCAGGCGGCCGGGCCTGCGCGCTCCTCCGCTCCCTCACGGCGGCCGGCACCTCGTGCTCGGACCCGGGGCTCGCGCCCACATGGCCGCACAGCCGGCCTGACCCGCCCCACACGCCCGGCGCCCCGCGGCCTCGCCGGCCACGCTGGGAGGTGAGGAGCCCGAGGGCCTGAGCCGGCCCCAGCGTGGGCTCCACCGCGCACGCGCCAGCCGCTGGTGGGAACCTCGGAGATGAAAGGAGCCGCTCTGAGGAGAACGTCCCGCCTACCGCAGGCCCTTTCGCAAAGGCAGACGGGATAGTAGTTCCCCGGGAGCCGAACAGCAGGGTTCCGGGGTGCCCCGAAACTACATATCCCAGGAGGCACTGCGCAGGGTAGACCATGAGCCTCAGCGGTTGCGCTCCAGGGCGCGCGTTCTTTACCTCCGACCTTTGAGCCATTGTGGGGACAGAAGGTAGAGCGAGGTGGGTATTCAGCTGGCCAATGGGGAGTGCGGAAGGGGCGAGGTGGGCAGGCCGCATGGTTTCCTTGCATACCGTGGACGCGACTCTGCGGGAGAGGGTGGAGCTTTAGCGTGAGACCCTGGAAGTCCTGACTGACAGGAACTTAGGAGCTCAGGTAAGTGTCAGAGCCGAGGGCGGGAGGGAGACCCTGTGGGTGTCAAGGTGAGGACGACGTGCAGACTCGGGGCCCTCAGGGTGGTGAGGTCCGAACTTCACGGCCAGAACGGGGTGCCCTGGGATGGGGCCCTGCACGGGGATGAAAGCCAGACGGGGACCCTGTGCGGGACTCGCTCTGCCCAGACGTGAGGACGAGAGCAGGTCCCGCCCCGTCCCGGCCCCGCGTGACCGAGGCCGCGCATCGGACGCGGTGTCTCAGTGTGGGCTCCGCACCTGCGGTCGGTGACACCCTCCGTGACGACCCCGAAGGGCTGTGAGGGTCCAGTGAGAGCGTGGACGGAACCGAGCACAGGCCGCAGAACCGCAGTGCAAAGGTTGTGTTTCTATTTCAGGGGTGACCCTGAACCCCAGTCACCCAGACAAACCCGAGGGACCAGGACGTGTGCTGACAGCAGCACTGACCTCTGTCCCCAGGGGTCCTGGGTTTTAGGACTAAATGAGACGCAGAAGGACCGTCCGTGTGGTGCGAGGGGAAGGACACGGCTGAGTGTCTCCTGGCGCTGCCTCTGGGTCATCTGTGTCCCCTGCACCTGTCTCTTCCCCCTTAAGTGGAGGGGGATTTCTGCTGAGTGACTCGGTGGGGTCTCTCTTACCTTCTATTATTCTGTGGGTCCTGGAACCTGTGCATCCACGGGAGCCTGGGTGTGTCTGCTCAGTGTGTGGAGCCGTCCACCCTCAGGGCCTGAGGACAATGAGGGGACATTCAGTCCCCACGGAGGGGAGCTTTCCCCTGGGAATGGGGAGAAGGAGACAGAGCCCAGCAAAGCCCTGTGGTCCTAGGGGGCTGTATGCACACCCAGGACACGCCCCTGTGTGACCTCTGAGACTGGACCCTCCACTCTGAGTCATCACTGAGATCCTCCTGTGTTGAGGTGTGTATCAGCTGATGGTTATTTTCAGTGCTGAGTAGTATTCCATTGTTGAATGTTCCCTAGTTTGTTTATTTGTAAATTTAAAGTACTTTTGGGTTGTTGTAGCTCCTGACACAAATAAAGATGTTATATATATTTGGATACATTTTTTTATGGACGTAAAGACTTGTTCTTCTGGAGTTAACACTGCTAGTGGAAACGCTGAGACACATGTTCAGTACATATTTAATTTCATAAGAAACTGTGATTCACTTTGAGAAGAAAGAACAACAGTACACAGAGGGACCTGGAGAAGGAAGGAGCCCAGTCACTGTTGACATGTCATCTGCACACACAGTGTCACCTCCTCACTTGTCTGCAGTGAGAATATGAGAAGTTAGAGCCACAGAGAAAAAGCGAGAATCCCCCTGGATGCAGCTGAGAGCTGAGAGGAAATCCCTGCTCCCAACAGGAAGACCCTTTCCCCCCTCACTCTGCACCTGCTTTTGGGCTCTTCTCTGTTGTCAGTGGGTCCTGTGCGCCCCCTGGTGTCCTGAGCGCCCCCTGCAGCCCTGACCTCCAGTCCCTCACAGGAGGTTTGTGTCTGGGCTCACACTGACTTCCCCTCACTGTGTCTCGCACAGTAATACACGGCCGTGTCCTCGGTGGTCACGGATCTCAGCTGCAGGGAGAACTGGTTCTTGGACGTGTCTCTGGAGATGGAGGTGCGGCTCTTGAGGGACGGGCTGTAGTTAGTGTAACCATCATAATGTATGCGCCCGATCCACTCCATCCCCTTCCCTGATTTCTGGCGGATCCAGTTCCAGTAGTAATAACTGGTTGTGATTGAGAATCCAGAGACAGCGCAGGTGAGGGAGAGGGTCTGCGAGGGCTTCACAAGTTCTGGGCCTGACTCCTGCATTTTCACCTGGGACAGGACACCTGGGGACAAGGAACATCAGGCCCTGTCAGTCACGTGCAGTCACAACCACCCCAAAGACCCCTGTCTGACCTCTGAGACCCTCACCTTAGGGGGCTGTCACCAGGCACAGGAGAAGACCCAGCAGTCTCATATTCTTCTAGACCACGGCTCTGCCTTCCCCAGAGACCTCAGCCCTGTGTGAGGAGAGAGCTGTGAGCCTCCCCAGCCCAGGTGACGATTTACCCTGGAGCTTGGGGAGAAATTTGCATGTGGGGCAGCCTGTTCCTTATAAGTGGAGGACTGAGGTCAGGCTGCCCTGGTCTTTCTGGGCCCCTCAAATGGCACCTCTTCCTTTGAACTCACTCACCATGTATGTAAGTGATGGGGAATCACCTGGTGTGTGAGACACATTGGAATGAGGTCAAAGGACAGCCTCACCTTTCTTAGCATAAGAAGAAATGATGGACTCGATGAGTAGGTCACACTGTTTACTTTTAACACGTCTTTCAAACAACTTTGAAAGGGATTAGATTTTGTCCAGAGAGTTTCTGACTCCCATCTATGTATTATATCCATTATTTCCAAATTTTATATTTTAATTTCATAAAAATAATATCTATTTTTGTGCAAAAATAAAAAATAAAGGACAGCCATGCTCAGTGTCTTATATTTTAATTAAAATATTTTTATTGATTTTGTTTAGAGGGAGGACAAGGGACAGGTGAAATAGAAATATTGATGAGAGAGAGAAACAGCAATGCGCTTCCTCCCTCATGCCCCCCCCTACTGGGGGTCAAACCCTCAACCTCGGTCTGTGCCCTGACAGGGAATCAGACTGGGGACCTCTCTGTTTATGGGACTATGCTCAGTCCACTGTCCCACACCACTCAGGCTCTTATACCTTCATTTACAACGTTACTTTGATCTGAGAAACTACCTCCCAACTTCAGGCAGGAAGGGCATTCTTAATATTGATTTTGGAAATTTTGTGACTCTGTCTACAGCTTCCTGTGGAAACTCTTCCGTGATGCACCCCAAGGCATATTGCAGAGGCCCCCTAACTAGTTACATGTGACATAATCATGATTTTACATGTAGATAAGAAAGGAAATCTTAACACGTTATGCATGTGTACCACTCAGCATTGTTCATATAGTGAAGTGATTATGGTAGAAGATTGACCTGTTTTCTCTGACCAGTGTTATCAGTGATGTCAGGGTTCAGAGGAAGGCTAGTGAAGATAATTACTTCTGGAGATTTTCTTATAGGAAACGGAACTTCAACCCTGAGAGGAATCCCTCCCTCACAGACTCCCTCTGCCCCTGGGTATGGTCACTGTGGTCAGAGGTGCTGGGCTCTCCCACAGAGCATACAACCTCCTTAATGTATAATGAACACGTTCTCCCATCAGAGACATTATACAGAAATGCATTCCCAGTGTGTAGGCCTGTCATTTAATTTCCTAACACAAACTTTGGTGGGACAATGTATTTAATTTAGCGAATTCTAATTCACCCCTGTTTTCTGTCCGGGGCCTGTTTTGGTGAGTCACACAGACCCCCAGGATGTGCTGAGCCTCACGGTCCAGGGGCATCAGCTGCAGCAGCCACAGGGACAGAGAGGTTCTGCACCAGGAGTGAGGGCTGCTGGGAAACTGCCCAGAACTGGACGGGACTTTGACCTGGGTGAGGGGAGGAAGCTGGACGTGTTCTGAGTCACAGGATAGAGATGTGCCTGATGTTCATGGGCAGAGAGTTACTGGACATGTGGGTTAAACCTCTTTCCATGACGACCCAGGAGGATGTGCAGGGCATGACAGACACAGCTTCTGTCATCGTAGGAAACACCTGAGGGATTATGACAAGGAGTTTGTCAGAATAGAAACGTTAAAGGTTCTGCAGGCAGGGATCAAGGGAAATAAGGAACGTGTCACTGCAAAGGGGGGAAGGGGATTCCTGTTACCCACATGCACCTGCTCACAGTGTCTCTGTGAGGTAACAACTTCAAGGTCCAGGGGTTAGCACTTGGACACCTGTGGGTCATTACTCACATGGTCACACCATGCTCCACCCAAGCTGCACAAATCATTGAGGTTCCATTTATGAAATCCCTCATCACTTACAGGGAAGAGTGGACACCCCTCCCTGTAAGAACCGTGGTGATAGTGTCTGTATGAGGAGTCATCATGGCATTGACCAGGACCCTGTCTCAGTACATGGTCATCACCACCATCATCACCTTCATCACCAGGGTCATCACCATCATTATCATTATCACAATTTGTTCACTTAAAATGTTTCTTATTTTCTGTTGACATGGTTGTTGTGCCCACATAATGACCCCTTTTCTCATGTTTGGCTCATTTTTTACGGTTGTTAAGTGGAATTGGTGGTCAGACTCTATTTTATGTTTTGTTTGAGTGCTGACAATGATGGGTCATCCCTGCCTCTTCTCCATCTCCCCACATTGGGACCTAATGAAGAAGGTGATCCCCTCTTTAGACGTCATTGGGAGATTGAAATCACACAAGCCCCAGGAAGGAGAATTCCTCCCTCTGATTCTGCCTGGTGTCAACTGCTCTCGGTGCTGGGAGCACGATGCCAAGTCAATGACTGTCACCACAGGGGATTTTATTTCAAGCTTTGGGGTCACACACCTCTGATGCCCACTGTCCAGCAGACAGGTGTCCTGTTGCTGGGTGGTTGGGACCCTCAGTCCGTGGAGCTGAGCTGCACTGTTGAGTCAGCAGAGCCTCTGGTTAGACTAAGGGGATGTGGGTCAGAAGACTTCATAATAAATTGTGTTTTGGGCACAAGAGTGTCTGAAAGAGAATCTCTGTCATTTGTCTGTGAGAAAGATGTTTCGCTTTAAAACAGATTTTTCTAATTCAGAGACGTAAGAGGTAAGAGCAGACTCAGGAACCAAGAGACGTTCCCTGAGGAAAACTGTGGCATGGGAGGAAACCACACAGGAAACCAGCCCAAACCTCCAACTGCACCTGCTCCTGGATGGTCCTTGTGTTCAGGACCCTGAGCGCCCCTGGTGGTCGCAGCCTCTCCTGCAGGGAGGTTTGTGTCTGGGCTCACACTGACTTCCCCTCACTGTGTCTCTCGCACAGTAATACACGGCCGTGTCCTCTGATTTCAGGTTGGTCATTTGCAGATACAGCGTGTTCTTGGAGTTGTCTCTGGAGATGGTGAATCGGCCCTTCACAGAGTCCGCATAGTATATGCTACTACTACCACTACTAATGTATGAGACCCACTGCAGCCCCTTCCCTGGAGCCTGGCGGACCCAGATCATCCAGTAGTCACTGAAGGTGAATCCAGAGGCTGCACAGGAGAGTCTCAGAGACCCCCCAGGCTGCACCACGCCTCCCCCAGTCTCCACCAGCTGCACCTCACTCTGGACACCTGCAAACACAAAGACGTCCTGGTCAGGAAACTGTCACACGTCCACTGTTTTTCTCTCTCATTCACTCTCACACTCAGTGTCGCTTGTTCTCCATAAATTACCTCTTAAAATAGCAGCAAGGAAAACCCAGCTGAGCCCAAACTCCATGGTGAGTGCTCTGTGTTCAGTCCTGATCAGGGAATGAGGTCACCTGGGGATCCCAGGTCAGGGTTCCTGTCCCAGAGCTGCAGGGTCAGGGCTGGGCTGGATTTTATGAGCAGAGGGGACCCTATTTGCATGTCCTCCTACTATATAGGGAGCTCTGGGGTTGGAGAGCTGCAGAGAGAGCCTTGGCTCTGTGCAGGTGCGAATGTCCTGAGGGAGAATCGTGGTCATGACAACATTTCACGAACTATATATGAATCATAAGGAGCTTGGGGCATGTCCTGTATCCACATGTAGTAACAGTCAGACCAGCATCTGGCATGTGATCCGCCCCACTGAGCCCCTCAACTCCCCTGAACCAACTCCAGGGTAGAGGGTGCAGACCCCTTGTATGTAATAAGAGCATCAATGAACTTCTGTGTTCTGGTGTTACCCACATGTCAGGCTGGAGACAAGCAGACACGTGGAAACAGACCACAGGCTGCAGATCTCGTAAGAGTGGACGTCGTGTACACTGTGTGTTAATGCCCTTGGCCCTGAGTGTCTCTGGCTTCCTGACCTTCAAGGGGATAAAGACGACAGAGTGTTGAGAAGATGCTTCTCTATCACTGAAACTCAGAGACACTGATAAGTCACAGAGATTCATGGAGCTGATGGAGAGGCTGTGGGTTTCCAACAATCCAGAAATCCATGTTCAGAGGGTCTGTCTGCATAGACAGTAATGAAAACCTTAAAGAAGGTGATATAATGGAACAATTAGTGAAGTAATTGTGGATCACAATATATATGATCAGTGAAGGGGACTGTGGTCTGAGTCATGCTGGGAACCTTTGTATATTATGTACAAAGGGACTTTATCATAATTGATTCATTTAGCAATCTTGAGATTCAAATGTTTTCCAGGATAATCTAGACAGGTTCCCCTAATGTAAGTGTTTATATCAGACGTGGGCAGGAGATTAGGCTCCAGGAGGACAAGAATGCACGGTGACCTCTGAGCTCAAGGGACCTATTCCTGGCTGTGCAGATGGAGGAAGAGGCCACGGGACCAGAGATGCAGTTCTAGCAGCTGCAAAAGAGCAGGAAACAGACTCCCCTCTCTGCGATCATTCAGGCAGCAGTAACAAAGTGCCTGGGCTGGGAAGGTGATAAACAACACACATTTGTGTCCCACAGATATGGAGGCTGGGAGTCCTCGGTCAAGGTGCCAACAAGGTGCCTTCTGGAGAGGGACGTCCTCCTGGTTCTTGTCTGACAGCTTCTTGCTGGGTCTGAACGTGGTGGAAGGACCCGCAGGACATTAGGGCTCCATCAGGAAGGCTCTGAACCCATCAGGAGGGCCCCTCATGAGCTAAGCATCTCCCCCAGACCCTAACTTCCAACACCATCCTCTTTGGGGATGAGGATTTCAACATCTGAACTTGGGGAGCACCGGTGTTCAGACCACAGCACCGTCCTGGAGCCTCTGCAGGAGGGTGGTCCTGCCTCCCCCTGACCTCAGTCCAGTGAGGTGGATTCGTGCTCTGACCTCCAGACTGTGAGGGAATGACCATGTGCAGACTGAAGCCCAGGTGTGTGCTGATGTGACTCGGTTGTCCTAGGAATGCACAGGCTGGACGTGGTCTCCCATTATCAAGGGTGTCCCCACACTGCTCCTGCTGCGTGATGACCTCAGTGCTGGCCCAGGGACAGGGACACCGCAGGGCTGGGCATCCGAGGAGGAGTCTCCTTGGTGTGTCCCTCTGAAGGGAGGCCTGTGAGACAAAGTAGACAGAGTGTTGAGAAGATGCTTCTCTATCCCAAGGACTCAGAAACCCTGCTGACTGAGCCTGTGCTTGAACCTGGCTCCCCTGTCAACCCACGACTTCTCCACCCGGTGAGCTGACTGTGCTGCCCGAATGTTCTGGGTGTGGTGCTCGGCCAGAGACAGGGACACGGAAATTCATCCTTGACTGTCTCATTCATCCTGTTCCCCAAGCCCAGTGCCATGTTTCAGAGAGAGGGGAACGTCCTAGAACCTGTGAGGGAGACACTCCCGTCCAGACCCCAAGTCAGACACCAACCAGGTGTTCCCAGGTGATTTCTCAATGAACATCCCTCATTCAGAGAACAGGAGGCTCCAATGTGCCCTGGAAAATAGCGATAAAGAACAAGGTCCTTTCAGGAACACCTTCCCTGCCAATTCCTTGCAGTGCATTTGACCCCTGTGACCTTTCCCTGAATCACTGACTTGCCCGTGACAGCATCGCTCCTGGTCTCAGGGCCTGACGGTGTGAGGAGTCAGCAGCTCCTGGCCCTGCATCTCCTCCCCCAGCACAGCTGCCCTGTCCCTCAGGGTCTGGGACCCTCCCAGGACGGGGTCCTCACACTGTGTCTCACACAGTCATGCACGGCCGTGTCCTCAGACTTCAGGCCATTGGTCTGCAGATAGGCCGTGCTGACCGAGGTGTCCATGGAGGAGACAGATCGTTCTGAGCAGCCTGGGCACACGTGGGCTTCCCAGTGTTTGTGCTAAACCAGCTCACACACCGCAGGCCCTCTCCTGGGGCCTGTCGCACCCGGTGCACATAGTAGCTGGTGAAGGTGGACCCAGAAGCCTTGATGGAGACCCTCCCTGAGGCCCAGGCTTCCTCCCTCAGCCCAGACTGCACCAGCTGCCCCTGGGAGTGGACACCTGTGGAGAGGAGACAGGAGTGAGTGGAAATCCCCCTGACTGTCCCTGGTCCCCTCCTCAGCCCAGGGACTGGGCAGCCATTTCCTGTAGCCACTGCCACCAGGAGGAGGGCTCTCCAGCTCCAGTCCATGGTGAGGGGCTGAGCTGTGGGAACTTCTGTAGGGAGAGTGTGTCTGTGGGTGATGCTCTCAGGGCACAGACTTATCCATATTTAACCTGGTCTCCCTCATCTCATTTGCATATTCCTGAGGCGGAGTATTTCTTAGTGGAGGACTGAACCCCACCTGAGAGGTGATAGAGATCACAGGGACTGTACTCAGTGGGAGTCTGAGGGTCCACATCCCCATCCAGTAAGGAGGACATGTGTCCTCTGCCAGGTCCCTGAGCTCTGTGCACACCTAGCTCCTCCCATCCCCCAGGCCCTGGTGACAGCGACGGAACACTCTGTCCCCACAGAGTGGAGCTTTTCACCTGTCAAGGGGCAAGGAGAGACAAAAGCCCAGCAAAGCAGAAATCGCCCCCTGTGTCACCCTGAGACTGTCTTCCTTCACACTGAATAATCACTGAGGTCCTCCTGGGTTGAGGTGTGTATCAGTAGATGATTATTTTTATTAATGACAAGTATTCCAATGATGGATGTTCCACAGTTTTCTTATTTGTAAAATTAGAAAAAACATTTGGGTTGTTGTAGCTCCTAACACAAATAAAGATGCTAAAAGTCTTTGGATTTATTCTTTTATGAACATAATGATGCGTGGTTCTGGAGCAAACACTTATTGTGGGACCACTGAGAAACATGTTAAGTTCATATTTAATTTAATAAGAAACCATGATTCAATATGTAAAGAAACAATAATAGGACACAGAGGGGCCTGGAGAAGGAGAGGAGCCCAGTCACTGCCGACATGTCATCTGCACACACAGTGTCACCTCCTCACTTGTCTTTAGTGAGAATATGAGAAGTTAGAGCCACAGAGAAAAAGCGAGAATCATCCTGGATGCAGCTGAGAGCTGAGAGGAAATCCCTGCTCCCTACAGGAAGCCCCGCTTTCCCCTTCACTCTGCACCTGCTCCTGGGCTGTTCTTTGTAGTTGGTGGGTCCTGAGCGCCCCCTGGTGTCCTGGAGAGCCTACTGCAGCCCCGCCCTCCTGTCCCCCTCAGGAGGTTTGTGTCTGGGCTCACACTGACTTCCCCGCACTGTGTCTCACACAGTAATACACGGCCGTGTCCTCGGTGGTCACGGAACTCAGCTGCAGGGAGAACTGGTTCTTGGACGTGTCTCTGGAGATGGTGGTGCGGCTCTTGAGGGACGGGCTGTAGTAAGTGTAAGCATCATAATATATGCTCCCCATCCACTCCAACCCCTTCCCTGGTTTCTGGCGAATCCAGGTCCAGCCATAACCACTGGTTGTCATGGAGACTTTATAGTCAGCACAGGTGATGGAGAGTGACTGTGATGACTGCACCTGTCCTGGGCCCCCTGCTTCAGCTGCTCCTCAGACTGGACACCTGGGGACAAGGAGCATCAGGCCCTGTCAGTCACGTGCAGTCACAACCACCCCACAGACCCCTGTCTGACCTCTGAGACCCTCACCTTGGGGGGCTGTCACCAGGCACAGGAGAAGACCCAACAGTCTCATCTTCTCCTAGACCACGGCTCTGCCTTCCCCAGAGACCTCAGCCCTGTGTGAGGAGAGAGCTGTGAGCCTCCCCAGCCCAGGGGAGGATTTACCCTGGAGCTTGTGGAGAAATTTGCATGTGGGGAGCTTTGTTCTCATAAATGAGCAGGGACTGAGGTCGGTGCCCCATATCCTTCTGGGTCCTGAGCTCATTTCTTCTCCTGTACTCAGGGGTGTAGGTCTAGGGTGGGAGAGCTCCTGGGTTATGAGGCATCTTGGAATCAGGTCAGTGGATGGGCCCATGTTTTTAACTTTAAAAGTAAATGTTGGGCTAGGTGATGGGATCATCAAATTTAACCTAGTAGGTCATTCAATCCCCTAATTGAATGGATTGAAATTATGTAGAAATATCTTCCCAAGTACAACAAAACACACTGAGGTCTGAGACTCAAAGTTGCCAAATTGGACAATCATAACTCCCTATAAAATAACATTTGATGTCATCCTGGGTGTATAAATTATTGGGGTGAAGAGCAGTCCTCCCTGACCTGGCTGGGTGCCCTGGGCCTGCAGCCTCGGTCTCAGTCCAGCTCCAGGGGACAGGCCTGGTCAGGACCCTCCTCCCACGTGTCCAGGAAAGATCCTGCCGCAGAGACAGGTGTCAGACACGCTGTGTCCCTCCTTCTTCTCACCTCTCCCAGGGCAGGGCAGCCCAGGGCGCCCTCCCAGGTCCTCGACCACAGAGAGGCTCTGAGACTCTGGGCTCATCGTCTCCCAGAGAGACTCGGGCACTTCCTATGGACCAGCAGGGTCTGAGAGGGGTGTGGACCCGGGACCTGTGCTGGTCACAGGGTCATTTGGGAACCTGCCATCCCAGTGTTCCCCTGAGATCCTGGGAGAAAGGGAATGTGGAGGCTGATTTCCTGGGAAAGGGACTCTGAGATGATGATGGGCTAAGACTACAGATGGAGGGGAATCAAAACACAGAGATGCTGAATCTTTTATTAAATCCCTTATGTGGGATACAACACGTGGTGGGATTTTACAAGCTGGTAAACGCTCCACACCGGTTTGCTTCCCTGAGTCTCGCACTCCCCTCCACACATTGAACCCAAACCGCAGTCCCCGTGATTGTAAAGGGCGCAGGGAGACCTGGGGCGCACGTGACAGACTCAGAAAGTCTACGGACCAGAGCTGAGCTTTCTTCAGGCTCACAAATGTCTCAGGAGATGCCCTCTCGTGGACAGAAGGGCTGGGAGTGGGGGGTTGGTGCAGCCACATGGGTGGAGGTGGTATCTGTGACAGGGATGGCACCACTCTCCTGCAGGTCCTGGGAAACACCTGTGGGGAGCCCTGGGCCCCGGCCAGCTGTGAGAAGCATGAAGGAAAGGGAGGTGGAGGCCTCGGGAGAGCAGCAGTGAGAAGGTCTCCTCCATTGAGCTGAACACTCTGCCCCAGGGGACACCTGTGCACTGTGACCACCGTCACCAGCCAACTCCAGACACTATCATTTCCCAAACTGATGCTGTCCCATTAAATAACAACCCTGTCCAGTATGCCCAGCCGTGGTGCTCTCTGTCTCATGGACCTGACCAGTCCTGGGTTCTCACAGAGGTGGAATCACATGGCCTTTGGAATTCTGAGAGAGGCTCACTTCACGGGGCCATGTCTCCAGGGTTCACCCATGTTCTCACATCTGTCCCCTGTGCCTTCTTTTTAAGGGTGCATGACATCTCGTTGTGAGGAGAGAGCTCATTTTGCTCATTGAAGTTTCTGCTACCTCTCTCCATTTTCACAGAATCAGTGGCTTTTACAGGTGCTGTTGTTGCTTCGCTGATCAGGAAGGAGGGTTCACGACACATGGAAGACTGTCAACAAACTCACATTAGATGAATCAATATATTAACAAATGAAATGGAAGGAAGTGTCCCATGTCCAGAGGTTGAGCTGAGTGAGGACAAACAGTAATAATTTCTATGGAGTGCTGGTGGTCATCTGTCACACTGTCCCCACTGTCCTGGAAGCAGCAGAACGAGGAGGAAGGAGGTGGAGACAGAGCCTGTGTGACGGGAGCAGAGCTGACAGGGACCCCCCAGTCGGCACGGGGATGGGGTCTGATCCCAGGTCACCGTGCCTCAGCCTGGCGCTCCTCTGACATGGGCACACATCCTGCCCTGCACTGCAGCTCAGAGGAAATAAGGGATCGTCACAGAGGAAATAAGGGAGAATGTTCCAAGGAAACCAAGGAGGGAGGGTGACGTGAGGTCACACAGGGGTCTGGAGGTCGGCTCCTGTCCATGTGCAACAGGCCGTACAGCAGGAGGAGCCAGGGAGTCAGTGGGAGCTGGAGGCAGGACCAAACTCCTGAGGGCGCTGCAGGGCCACAGGCGGGAGGGTCACGTGTGTGCTCTGCAGGCCTTACAAGGTCAGGCAGGGCCCACCCACCTCAGGAGGGCGATCTGCTCGACCCAGTCTCCTGACTGACAGCACCCTCACGGAACCCCAGAGAATGTTTGCACAAGTATGGGGGCTCCGAGCACCAGTGACGTTGACCCGGAAAGTAACTATAACGTGACCCACTATTCTACTCTCTCAGCACACTCAGACCCCCCCACCCCTCCGATCCTGAAGAACCTCTCCATGACCTACCACCAGGAGCTTCATGGACTGAGGGAGATATCAGGGAAACGGCTTTGAGCCTCGCTGAAGACACCTCATCACGAGTGTTAACAACAAAGTTGGTCGTGAAATTGGGAGTAGTCTCAGGGTTCTCACCTCACAGCTGGAGCAGCTCAGAATTCTGGAGCTGGGAAAACGGGCTCTTCCACGGAGTCGGGAGACACGCATTTCTGGGGACCCACGCACGGAGGGTGCGGTGCACTGGTGGGGTTTATTGGGATGGAAATAAATGAGCTCCCAGGTTCCTGGTGTGTCATCCATGGCCGGTGCCTCAGCTCCATCCACTGGGAGAAGTCCAGCCTGAACGTCCTCTAATCCCTCAGGTGTGAGCCCCACCAGACCCAACATCCAAAGCTGCTGCGGTGGGAGCCCCTCCGGGTGCACAGAAGGGCCACAGCCAGGTGTAAAATGTGGGAAAGCGTAGTATGTGGCACTACTATCAGAATTAATATCTCCCACCCACTGCAGCCCCTTCCCTGGAGCCTGGCGGACCCAGTACATCCAGTAGCTACTGAAGGTGAATCCAGAGGCTGCACAGGAGAGTCTCAGAGACCCCCCAGGCTGCACCACGCCTCCCCCAGACTCCACCAGCTGCACCTCACACTGGACACCTGCAAACACAAAGGCGTCCTGGTCAGGAAACTGTCACACGTCCACTGGTTCTCTCTCTCATCCACTCTCACACTCAGTGTCCCACATGCTCCACAAATTACGTCTTAAAACAGCAACAAGGAAAACCCAGCTGAGTCCAAACTCCATGGTGAGTGCTCTGTGTTCAGTCCTGATCACGGAATGGGGACACCTGGGGATCCCTTGCATGTAAAGCTTGCATGAATGAACTCTGTATTCCAGTGTTTCCCACAATTCAGTGCTGTATCCACCTGTGGCCTCAGAGTCCTCATGACAATGGAGAATGTTGTGCATCACCTGTGAGGTGCTCACCCGTCAGCTAAGGTGAGGTGCTGCAAACTGCATGGCTAGTCAAACCAGTCCTGAGTAGGGGCGACGGGAGACTAAGAAAGACACAGAGACATGATAGAGAGAAAAGCTGGGGCAGGTGGGACTCTGATGGAGGAACAGTGACCATGAGCTACCTCAGCAAGTTTATTATATAGCCAGTTGAAGGGGGGAAGCTTTAAAAGTTTTATTGCGTTCAAACCCCAGATGTTTCTTATCTGCCCCTGCGCTCAGGTGGAGACTGTTGATACATTCTTCCGCTCAGCTCATTAGGCTCCTGCCTGGGCTTTGCCAGCACAAGGATTTAGGAGACCTTGGGCAGGATGCTTCTGTGTGAGTCTGTCCAGCATGCAGGGTCAACAGGGGCCAGGGACTAAAGGCTCCTGGACGAGCCATGCCAACACCCCAGAACAAGAGACCTTGGCTCAGCCGCCCTCTGCATCTCCCCCTTTTTGTTTTTTAAATCTTCCCCCCATTTTTTTTCAAATCTTCCCCTTTTCTTTCATTAAATGCATGTGGTGAACATCTACTTGCACTCTTTGGATTTGGGTTCAGAAGTTCTGGCAGCTGACTGACAGGAGACAAAACAGTATTATCAGAGCAGCAACAATTCCAAGCAAGTACCGTGCAGTGTGTTTAAGAAGATTGAAAGGGTTGACATCTTTAAGCTCATCTAAAATCTCTTTAGCCAGTTGTGCTGGATTAACGACATCATCATGGCTATTTTGAATATCCTGTATACGTCTATGCAGTTGCTGCAAATCGAGACTGATGCTATTATGAGTCCATATTCCTTGGAGGTGTAACTTAACTTTGTCCCAGTCCCACTGGGTGTCATTATATGGGCTGAAGTAACACAGATACAACTGTCAGCAGCAGGGCAGAGCAGCCTTTGCTGAGCTCTAATGCTCTCGGCTTGACTTCCTAGTCCGATAACTATGGCTTCCAAAGCATTTAATTCTGCTTCTAATTTGGCATCAATATTTTCTTGATTGTGTAAAGCAGCAGAGGCATTTGAGCTAAATCATTTATAAGTTGAGCATTATGAATACTTTGAGTCAGGGCTAAAGAGACAGAAACAGTAGAAGCAATAAGACCCACAATAGTGATAATGCCCAAAATAATCAATCCTAAAGCTCTTCTGTGATGAGTCAATTGGTTCTTAATCTCTATCAAAGCTTTCAGCCCAGCTTCATGATACCAGTCTCCTGATAGGTTGGTGGGGAGCAGAACAAAAGAGGGCCGCTATAGGACTAAAGCATCATCATACTCAGTGTCTCTTGTTGCAGTTAGTGACTGTACACTCAGGGCATGAGACAGAACAGTGTGTGGGAAGCTTAGTGATATTTACAGAGCCTGTCACGATCACATAAGAGGCCTTCACACAAGCCCTTTTCCCATAACAGGGATTAGTGGGGCGACAGGCCATAGCAATGTTTGCCAAAAAAGAGTCAGGATAATTCATATTATCAAGTGCAGTGACTAATCTCCAGAGATTCTTCTGCATTTGACCCTTAGGGGTGGTGAGGATGTTACTTACAAAGCCCCCAGGGGACATGAGATCATGATTAGGGTGTTTAGGGTCAAATCTATGAGACCAGTCTAACATCTGAAATCGTAATACTGATGCTAACAGGGAGGGGATTTGCACAATCTTGCCATTGGGGAAAACCCCTAAATCGAAGGGTTGTCCTGTTAGGGCAATAAGGCAGCAAAAGATGCTGGTAAGTTACAACTGGGTCTTATAGGGAAATCCTAGTTTATTCACAGTCTGAACATATTTCTTCATATCCCATGGACCTGTAAGAGTAGCAATGTCGGTGCCTCCATAAGATGTTTTATTCCCAGGTTTAACAGGCAGGCACCCATACCTGTGCACTTTGTTGGGGCCTAAAAACCTGTCCTACTCCTTGTAAATTGGCCATGGAACATCCAGGGGCCATGTAGTCAATGCCTTGAGGAATCACTGAAACATCTGGTCCTGTATCTAAAATACCTTTAAACTTCATTCTATTCAAACTGAGCTCCATTCCCGGGCGACCTTGGGTGATTAACTGCACCCAATGGGCTCCGTCTGTGGAGCCGAATCCTCCCTCTTCCTGAGGTTCCTTCGATGGCACTTTCCCAGCCACGTGATGCGGCAACATTACAATGTGGGCTATTTTAGTTTCAGGTAAAACTTGTACAGTGGTTTTAGTGCTTTGGGCCATAACCTTTATTTCCCCCGAATAATCAGAATCAATAACTCCAGGCGTTCACACTGAGACTACTCCTTCCCAGGATTAAACCCGCTGTTCCACTGCGTAGTGGCCCATAGACCCCTGTTGGAATGGCTTGCAGCCCCATCTCTGGTGTTAATACCTATGGGGCGGTAGGTGGGGCAGAGGCCCAGTCCTGCACTCCCTGAGGTGGCGCGGTAGAGATCCTGGATTGTGGTCCGGGACTCCACCCTGGTTGGAACACCTGAGCAGGGCTGACACATTGCCCCCACTGTTTGACGGGGCTGGGGCTGGCCCCGCTTGCCGTTTCCCTGCTGGGGTTCAAGCGGTTGTCCATTGACATCAGTTCCAGAACAGCAATATTTGGCCCAATGTCGGCCCCTGCGGCAATGAGGACACAGTCCCGGCTGCTTGGCAGAGTCCCCTGACTGGCTGTGGGCACTGGCGCGCGCTGCTTACACTCCTTAGCAAGATGACCTGGCTGTCCACAAGTCTAACATCCTTTCCCGCTTCCTCCTGCCTTACCGGCGAAGAGGACTCCTTTCAAAGCCTCAGCTACCGCGCCCCCGTATATGGGGAGACCCAATATCTGAACAGATGCGGATGAATTTGGGTACATTGGCCTTTTTACGGTAAGGGCACAGCGCCTCCCTGCAGGGCTTGTTAGCAATCTCAGAGGCAAGCTGTTTAACTATTGACGTGCCAGCCCCTGAATCACTTATTACTCTGTCGACTGCTGGTAGCAACCGGGCTACAAAACCTTGATATGGCTCTTCAGGTCCTTGTCTGATGGATGTAAGATCTAGCGAATTCTCCCCTTTTGTTGCGAGCTCTTTCCAGGCCTTCAAAGCACAAACATTAATCTTCTGATATTCCTGGAGAGCAAACCCCAGCTGATCGCGAAGAGCCCAAGATTGCCCTGCACCCGTGAGCACTTCCAAAGAGATGGGCACTCCATGCTGTTGATTCCGTGTGGCCTGCTCACCACTAATCTCCATCCAGTTAGCCTTCCACATCAGAGAGTCCCCTGGCGTAAGGCATGCTTCCCCTAATGTGTGCCAGTCACCCGGGACTAAGGCTTCACTAGCAACGTTCTCTAGGAAACTGAGCACAAACAGAGCTGTGGGCCCATACACAGTACAGGAAGACTTGAGCTCTTTCAACGTCTTAAATGGGTTGGGCTCCTGCATTCTTAATGCCTGACTTGGATTGTTCGGGCCAGGCGGCTCTGTCACTGGGAATAATGAAAACCCGGTGGTATCCTCTCCAGCCCGGCTTGCCTCTCTCAGTCCCGTCTGCAAGGGAGAGAGCACAGGGGCTCTGGAGGGTTCTTTAGGCTGAGCCCCTGCATCCCCTCGGGATGGTTGAGAGGTTAGAGCCAATTTTGCAAAACTTTGGGTTACATTAAACTCCTCATCTGAATCTTCCTCAGCATGGTGCCCCCCGATCTCGCTCCGCCTCTCTTTCTAGTTCTCTCTCATACTCTGTGGGTACAGTCTCATCAGGGGGATTAACCCCTCTCACAGCTGTAGTGGAAGGTGGCGGGGGGGGTGTCTTTAAGGACTCATAGCCTTTCTCGGCTTTCCTCAAGTCTTTCACTCCACCTTGCCTCCCCACCTTATTGGCCTCCTGCACAGGATCAAGGCAATCTCTAATCAGGGCCCAAAGAGTAAATGTTTGCGCCGGAAGCTTGTTCGGGCCTTTCGCTGTATCTCTGCCTTGCAGGCACTTCCCTACCTTTTCCCAGGTTTCCAAGTTGGAAACCAAGGTTAAGTTTCATCCACATACTCTAAAAACTCGAGGAGTTGACATTTCTTTACTGAGCATCCTGGAGCCTTAATCATAGCTCTTAATATAGACACATAGAGATCTCTTTCTTAAGACATAGAATTTCCCACATTTTACACCTGGCTATCAACCAATTAATTCTGCTCCCCTACCTTGCTTTCGCTTCTCAACGTGCACACTCACGGATCTTCTCTGCTCTCCTCCGGCTTCAAGTCCCCCTGTACTCAGATCCCTGTTCGGGCTCCCCTTTTCTGCAACCTGTGTGGCTGGTCAAACCAGACCTGAGGAGGGGTGACGGGAGACTAAGAAAGACACAGAGACATGATAGAGAGAAAAGCTGGGGCAGGTGGGACACGGCTCTCTGATGGAGGAAGAGTGACCCTGAGCTACCTCAGCAAGTTTATTATATAGCCAATTGAAGGGAGGGGAGCTTAAAAGTTTTACTGTCTTCAAACCCCAGATGTTTCTTATCTGCCCTGAGCTCAGGTGGAGACTGTTGATACATTCTTGCACTTGGCTCATTAGGCTCCTGCTTGGGCTTTGCCAGCACAAGGATTTACGAGAGACCTTGGGCAGGATGCTTCCACGTGAAACGGTCCAGCACTCAGGGTCAACAGGGGCCAGGGACTGAAGGCTCCTGGGTGAGCTGTGCAAACACCACAGGAACAAGATACCTTGGCTCAGCCGCCCTGCACAGGAGGGCAGTTGGGGGCCTGGGTGGAAGCGGGAAGGACTAAGAAGCACAGATGGGCAGTCAGACAGCAGTGACAGGATGTGAAGTGCAGCCCAGGGAACAGTGAGTCATATTGTCATAACTGGGTGTGGGGCCAGGCGGGCACTGGAACTATTGGTGCCTCACTTTATAAATCGTATGATGTCTGACCACATGGCTGTGTACCAGAAACTAATATAAAATTATAGACTGTCAACGGGAATTGAAAAAGAAAGAAAAAAGGAAATTGCCCCTCACTCCAGTGAGATTAAACCAAGGGTGTGGTGGGTGGTGACCCAGGCAGGAGACAGGGCTGAATTTCAGGACTGTGCTCACACGTGCATCTTCACTGGGAAAGTTCTGACATTGTTAGAGTCATTAGAGGCTCCCACTGAGAACCTTGACCTGAAATTATTCGCTGAAGTTTCACATCTCAATAACAACCTGAAGGCTGCGAACCAGGACTTACTTCAACAGTCAGATTTGCTGAAGGGCTTTTCCTGTGCTTCCCAGAGATTCCAACTATGTACATGATACACGTCCCATGTCCCCTGTGTGTGTTTGTCCTCAGCCTGGACA
The DNA here is from genome assembly GCA_030848825.1 of Tadarida brasiliensis. NCBI lineage: Eukaryota > Metazoa > Chordata > Mammalia > Chiroptera > Molossidae > Tadarida > Tadarida brasiliensis. Next base: position 249,863,929 of record CM061257.1, read on the forward strand.
TCTGCACAAGCTGTCGTGGGTCCCTCTGCCTCTGCCTGGTGTCAACTGCTCTGGGTGCTGTGAGCATGATGCCAAGTGAAAGAACATCACCACCGGGGACTTTCATCTCTAGGTTTGGGGTCACATTCCTCTGGTGTCCAATGTCCAGCACATGGGTGTCCAGCTGCTGGCTGGCTGGGCCCTGAGCTGGGTGGAGCTGAGCTGCAATGTCGAAGCAGCAGAATCCCTGGTTGGATGCAGCCTACGTGGGTCAGTGGATTTCATGATTAGTTCTCATTTGGGCACAAGAGCGTCCATAAGAGACTCTGCCTTTTGTTCATATGAGAAAGTGGTCTTTCTGGACAACAGACATTTCTTTACTCTTTCTGTTTAATTGTTGACATTATTACAGGTGTCCCCATCCCCCTCCAACTGCTCCCCTCCACCAGCTCCACCACGACTCCCCTGGCCGTCAGCACATGTTGTCTCTGTCATGGGCTGTGCATGTAGGTCCTCTGACTCCTCTCCTCACCTCCTTTTATTCACTCACCTTCCTCCCCCCCGCCGCCCGATAAGTGTCTGTTAGTTCCAGTGTCCACGCCTCTGGTTCTATTTTGTTCATCAGTTTATTTTGTTCCTCAGATTTCACATATACCTGAGGTCACTTGGTATTTGTCTTTGGCTTATTTCTCTTAGCATAATCCTCCCCAGGTCCCTCCATGCTGTCCACAGGGTGAGGGCTGCTTCTTCCTTACAGCTGCGTAGTGTTCCCTTGTGTAAATGCACCTCAGGTTTTTATCCACTCGTCTACATGGGCACTTGGGCTGTTCACAGATATTGGGTACTGCAAATACCACTGCTATGAGTACAGGGGAGCAGACATTCTTTCTGATTGGAGCTATGGAATACCTAGGATGTAGTCCCAGAAGTGTGATCACTGTGTTGAATGGCAGTTTCATTTTTAATTTCTTGAGGAAACTCCACACTGTGTCCACAGTGGCTGCACCAGTCTGCATTCCCACCAGCAGGGCGTGAGGGTTCTGTTCTCTCCACATCCTCACCAGCACTTTTTGTTTGTTGATTTACTGATGGGAGCCATTCTGGCAGATGTGGTTGTATTTTAAGTGGCATCTCAGGGATCATTAGTGACCTTGAGCATTTTCACATGTCTGTTGTCCATCTGTGTTTCTTCTTCAGATAAGTGTCTATTCAGGGCCTCTGCCCATTTATTAATTGGATTGTTGGTCTGTGTAATGACTTGTATAAGTTTTTTTAATACATTTTTTAATATAACCCCTTAACAGATGTACCATTGGCAAATAGACAATAAGCTTTTCTAACTCAGAGACTTCATAGGTAAGCACAGAATCAGGAACCCAGAGAGGTTCCCTGAGGGAAACTGTGACATGAAGAGGAAACCACACAGGAAACCAGCCCAAACCTCCAACTGCACCTGCTCCTGGGTGGTCCTTGTGTTCAGGCACCTGAGCGCCCCCTGGTGGTCGCCGACTCTCCTGCAGGGAGGTTTGTGTCTGGGCTCACACTCACTTCCCCTCACTGTGTGTCTCGCACAGTAATACACGGCCGTGTCCTCTGACTTCAGGCCATTGATCTGCAAATAGGCTGTGCTGACAGAGGTGTCCAAGGAGAAGACAAATCGTTCTGAGAAGCCTTGGGCATACGTGGGTTTCTGAGTATATGTGTTAATCCAGCCCATCCACTCAAGCCCCTGTCCTGGGGCCTGTCGCACCCAGTTCATACCGTAGCTGGTGAAGGTGTACCCAGAAGCCTTGCAGGAGACCTTCACTGAGTCCCCAGGCTTCCTCACCTCATCCCCAGACTGCACCAGCTGCACCTGGGAGTGGACACCTGTGGAGAGAAGACAGGAGTGGGTGGCAATCCCCCTTGACTGTCCCTGGTCCCCTCCTCAGCCCAGGGACTGGGGAGCCCTTACCTGTAGCCACTGCCACCAGGAGGAGGGTTCTCCAGCTCCAGTCCATGGTGAGGTGCTGAGCTGTGGGCACTTCTGTAGGGAGGGTGTGGCTGTGGGTGATGCTCTCAGGGCACAGACTTATCCATATTTAACCTGGTCAACCTCATCTTATTTGCATATTCATGAAGTGGAGTGTTTCATAGCTGAGGGCCTGACCCCACCAGAGAGATGATGGAGGGACAAGGACTATGCTCAGTGGAAGTCTGAGGGTCCACGTCCTACTCCTTGTGGGAGGACAGGTGTCCCCTGCCAGGTCCTTGAGCTCTGTGCACATTGAGCCCCTCTCTGAGGAACAAGCCCCACAGGACATGCTCCTCATTGTGAACCACCTTTGAGTGACACGGGGGCCTCCTGGACCAGCTCTGGGCTTTGATACCTGAATGTCTTATTCCAGGATCAGTGTGTCTCCAAAGTGCTCCACCTGGTGAGGTAATAAAGCCATCCTTGTCCCAGGTCCTTACAATTCAGAAGCCTTGCGAATGCTCCTTTGAGTGTGGTTCTTATTCCTCATCAAGTTACACACATGCTCTTGCAAAATAAGATGTTTACAGACAAATCAGCAGTCCCTGCGCATCCGTTGTGCTACATAGAGTTTTTTCAGGAAGACCCCAGCCTCAGAGGAAATCCCTGCCCAGCTCCCTCTGCACCTGCTCCTGGGGCAGCAGCTCTGTGTTCATGGGTCGTGAGTGCCCCCTGCTGTCCAGCCCGGGCCCTGCAGGGGAGGGTCCTCTCTGAGCTCAAAGGGCACTGACCTCTGGTGTGTCTAGTCCAGTGGTAAAGGCTGTGCCCTGACTTCAGAATTTTCCCACAGGGACACTGTATTATGTTGATATCTCTGGACAGAAGAATTATCCTTATTAAACCCCATGCGTCTGCATGGAGACCCCAGTCAAGGCTTTATGAAGCCCCCAGGGAGCCCTTCCCTGCAGCTGCCAGATGGACACACTCAGCCGACACTCCCCTGAGTCCAGAGCGCTCGTGGGCTCCTGGTGCGTCTGTGTCCTTAGGCTTCTATGGTGGAAGGTCCCGTGTGAGTATCCCTGCATGTGGCCCAAATATTACTACTGCACGTCTACTGTTCAATAAATCACACACACAGACACACACACACACACACACACACACAGACACACACACACACACACACACACACCGCGATGACTGTCATTGCTATGAATCCAGAGTTGCCCTTCTTCCCTGAACCTAGCACTTTGTCAGTGACTGCAGGTGGATTCTAGGCCTGGAGTGACTTCCTCTGGAAGCTGATCCAATGCACCCACGATGCACGAGCAGACTTTGAGAGCAAGTCCATCATGTTTCCGTGCTGCTGCAGGTCCTGTGAACCCAGAATCCGGTTAGAATGGATCAGACCTGCTCTAGGGAGGGCCAGAGGTGAGCCTGGGTCACACCCTTGACTGCAGGACCCTGTAGCTCGGAGTCCCCTAGAGAGCACACACCAGACTTAGGGACACCCTGAGATTAGTGAGGCTGAGGAGACAGCACCATAGGCAGCTGTCAGGTGACGCTACTCTTTCAGGTCACCTGGTGGGCAGGGCACCATTGAGCAGGGGAGTGAGGTCGGCTCAGTGAGGGACGCCCTGGCTACCCCAGAACACCTGGTTTCAGGACAGGCTTGGTGTTCATCCATTCTTGTTGCTCCATCCTGATGGTCATCTTTCCTCCTGGCCACCTGACCCAAGAATTTACACCCAGCATCCCATGTGGAGACAGATGACCCCAGAGCTATTCCCATCAGGCCCTGCAGGAACCACCCTCTCCTCCTGCATCTGTGTCTCTGGTTCAAACTCGTGGATATTCCTGAACTGAATAAGTTGTCACAGGTGAGAATTCAGACACCTGGTTGTCACTCAGGCTCCCATTCAAAGGAGGTCCTCTCGAGGTCGTGTATGCATGAGCTCCAGTGACTTCCCACGTGGACTGTGTCCCCCAGCCCAGCAGCCCTCCAGGCACGGAGTCCCTGCTCAGCTCCAGGGATAGACAGAAGCACCTGCAGAGGTTCAGTTGTCTGGGGAATGTCTCAGGGGCTCCCACCTGGAAGAGGACGGAAGTCCCCACGTCCTCAGGACCGTGGGTCTGCGCTGGTGTATCAGCACCCGTCAGGTGTGAGCCCTCTTCCTGTGAGTCAGTGCACGTGTGTCTTCCATGTGCTCTTGTCATTACACTGAGTCCTCACACGTGGGACCTGCCTCACAAACACCCTTTCTAAACAAGGTTCCCAGAGATCTGAGCACTCCAGTGTAATTCTATCACCTCAGTACATGTATGTCAGGACCTTCCCGCAGGAAGGAAGCCTGCAGGTGGTTACTGTCCATGTCTGTGTGGAGGAGTCTCGTTTGGAAGGCCCATCAGGAGGACCAGCGTCCTGTGGCTGGTGGTCAGCTCCGTCCTGCTGCGGTCGCCCAGTGAGCTCTGAGGCTGGGCGGTGCTGCTCTGCTCAGCCCTCAGGGACCCCTCGGAGTCTGCACGAGGCCCCTGCATCGTCAGTGGGCTCACAGGTCTGGGGCACAGGAGGGTCAGGGGCCAGCTCTGCACATTCTAACGTGTCAGTGATCACTGTGACCCTCTCCATGTGCTCACCACGTGCCCGCTGCTGCTTCACGTTGACGCCCGAGTGGGCTCTGGTGGGCAGAGGGGCATGGCCTCTGCTGGACAATGGTGCTGGTCATGGTCCCCCAGAGAGGCAGGGCCAATAGATGCATATTCACACTTACATGTCTCATACAAGGAGCTGATGCTCACGTCATGGAGTGTGAGATGTCCCGAGTCCCATGATCTGCTGTTGCCCCAGTAGACCCAGGAGAGCTGCTGTCGTAACTCAGCCTGGCCTGAGGGCTGAGGACCCGGGTGTCCTGGGAAGGAGAAGTCCTCAGAAAAGAAGCACAAATGGTCCCTCTGGGTAGCTGAGAGCTTTGAGAGGAAATCCCTGCGGTTAACAGGAAGTGCCTTCCCCAGCTCCCTCTTCACCTGACCCTGGGCCTGTTCTGTGTGTTCCCTGGGTTCCAAAAGGCCCCGTGTCCTCAGAGCCCCCTGGTATCCTGAGCGCCCCCTGCTGCCCCGTTATTTTCCCCTGCAGGTGAGGGTCCTCTCAGGACTCACAGGGCACTGACCTCTCAGCGTCTCTAGTCCAGTAGTAAGGGCTGTGCCCTGACTTCAGACTGTGCCCTCAGGGACACCGTATGCTTTTGATATCTATGTACATGGTGAACTGGCCTTACTGAGCTCGATGACTCTGCAGGGAGACCCCAAACCAGGGCTTTGGGAAGACACCAGGGAGCCCTTCCCTGGAGTGCCAGATGGACAGACAGAGTGACACTGCCCTGAGTCCAGAAGCTCTCGGATTTCTGGGGCCTCTTATGTCCTTAGGGTCCTGTGGTTGAAGGTCCCATCTGAGTATCCCAAATCCCACTGCATTGTACCTTTCAATAAATCTCTCTCTCTCTCTCTCTCTCTCTCTCTCTCTCTCTCTCTCTCACACACACACACACACACACACACACACACACACACACACACAGTGATGACTGTCATTGCTATGAACCCAGTGGTGCCCTTCTTCCCTGCACCCAGCTCATGGGCAGTGACTGCACATGGATTCTAGGCCTGGAGTGACTTCCTCTGGAAGCTGATCAAATGCACCCACGATGCACAGACTTTTCACAACACGTGTCTTGTGTTTCTCTGTTCTTGCAGGTCCTGTGAACCCGGATGCTGATTAGAATGGATCAGACCTGCTCCAGGGAGGGTCAGAGGAGCTGGTTCCCCCACTGACTGCAGGGCCTGTATCTGAGAGTCCCCTGGAGACCCCACAGCTGTATTAGGGTACCCCTGAGAATGGTGAGGCTGAGGAGACAGCACTGTTGTCAGCTGTCAGGTGAGGCTGCTCTCCCAGGTCACCTGGTGCGCAGAGTAGCAGTGGGCAGGGGAGTGAGGTCGGCTCTGTGAGGGACACCCTGGCTTCCTCAGGACACCTGGTTTCAGGACAGGCTTGATTTTCATCCACTCTTGTTACTCCACCCTGACGGTTATCTTCCTTCCTGACCACCTGCTCCGTGGATCTCCTTCCCCACACGTGAGACAGACTCTCTACTCAGTCACCCCACAGCTGCGCCCGTCAGTCCCTGCAGGAACCACCCTCTCCTCCTGCATCTGCGTCTCTGGCTCAACCTCGGGGATATTCCTGCACTGAGTGAGCCACCACGAGTGATACTTCAGGCACAGCTGGTGATCACTGTGGCCTCATTCAAAGGCAACGTCCAGGGAAAGACCTCTCACTACAAACTGCAGCCAGGGTCAGGTCTCTGCAGGTCTGAGGGGGCGGGACCAGCTCCCACCTGAGACTCAGCAGTCAGATCCATGTCTGCTCTTCCACCTGGAGAAGGGAGGGATTTGGTGAAGAAAAGGGCAAAGTTATACTACTTGAGATTTCTGTGCCTGGAGAGAAAGCAATGGAAATGGGGACACATCTTCCCACAACACAGGTAACCATTCCTCCTGAGAATGTTCACTCTGAGCCAGGACACCCTCAGAATTCAGTGATAACGCATTTGGGCTCAGTGTGGAAATTACAGTTGTTTGCAGACCACATGTTTATTTCACACGCCAACTAAGAAAATGAAATAAACTTGTATTATCCTCTATAGAACTCATAAAGTGTCTTAGTCCTGGGAATGCACCTCCCTGACCTCCAGCTCCAGGAGCACAAGAAACAGGTCCCAGCCGCTCCTCTCTGAAATCCCTGTGGACTATGATGAAAACACAGCTGTGCACGACTCCCAGACCCTGGCTGACTCGGCGGGGACACTGAGGTAGGGCCATTGCTGGGAGACGCAGGTGTCCTCTGATGGAAAGATTTGGCTCAACAAATTCCTGACAGACTTGTTGGGTCTCCAAAAATGCAGGTAGTCGGGCAATTTCCAACTTTCTCGGACTGATATTTCTTGTGTGCTGACAGTGTCCCAAGCTCAGCAACCTTTCTGCGTTTTTTTCCTTCTCCAAATAAAAAATGCAGGGAGAGGAGAAAATGGCGGTGGAGTGAATGGAAGCTACACAGACGATCTCCCAGGATCAAACGGGAATTACAACTAAAATAAAAACAAATCGTCGGAAAAAGCAACAGAAAAGCAGTGGGAGAGGACCACACAACCAGGGACACTGACTGAGCCTGGTAGGATCTGCGGAGACGCGTGAGGGTGGCGGCTAGGAGCCCACGGACAGCAGCGACCTTGGCTGTGAGCTCCGGCCCCGGCTGGGAGCTCTGCCCGCGGCTGTGGGCGTCGCCACCGGCTCTGAGCTGCGTCCTCGACTGGGAGCCGCGGCCCCGGCTGGGAGCCACACCCTCGGCGGGGAACTCGCGCCCGCGGCGGGGAAGTGCGGTCCCGGCTGGGAACTCGCGCCCGCGGCGGGGAACTGCGGTCCCGGCTGGGAACTCGCGCCCGCGGCGGGGAAGTGCGGTCCCGGCTGGGAACTCGCGCCCGCGGCGGGGAAGTGCGGTCCCGGCTGGGAACTCGCGCCCGCGGCGGGGAACTGCGGTCCCGGCTGGGAACTCGCGCCCACGGCGGGGAAGTGCGGTCCCGGCTGGGAACTCGCGCCCGCGGCGGGAAACTGCGGCCCCAGCTGTGAAAGACGCCCTCGGTGGGGAGCTACGGCCCCGGCTAGGAGCCGCGGCCCCGGTTGGGAGCGGCAGCCCCGGCTAGGAGCGACAGCCCCGGCTAGGAGCAGCGGCCCCAGCGCGGCGACCTTAGCCGGGAGCGGCGGTGGCGGTGCCCGCCCTCGGGGTTAAGAGCCCCAGCTACTCCAAAGCGCAGAGAGCCGGGACAGACCGCTAAATAGCCACAGCCTCTCACCTGGGGCTCCGACAGAGGGAGGGCGGACTGGACTGGAACTCTGAGGGGACACCTGGGATTTGGAGGGCGCTCAGAGTTGGTGCTGAGCTGTGGCCACAAAAGACAGTGGTGGCCACCCCCTCCTTCCCAATTGCACAGACCTGCAGCGAAGTTCGCTCCTTCCTGGAGCTGTGGAAGCCCCTCCCTCAGAGATTTCCAGGTGAGGTAAAGAGGTAAAGAAATGCAAATTGAGGCTCATTAACAACCAGCATTGGCCCCACCCTCGGAAACCCTCTTACACTGCAAACATCTGAGGGAGGTCCTCATTCAACTGAGATCCTAAGGCTTTTCAAGTAACTGAGACTAATAGCCTCCAGGCAAAAAGCCAGAGCATAACTAAACCTTTCCTGAGCTTGCATATCTACCCAGGAAAGTGAGACTTGATAGAGGTGTTGAAGGAGGACCCTCCACGCTAATTCAAACCCAGCAGAGGAAGCCACAAACACCAGAACACCAACACCCACAGGGAAAATTTGGCAGGCCCCAAAACCCATTGGGATAGCAAAAATGGTGAAACAAAGAAACAGATCCCAAATGAAAGAACAAGAGAACTCCACTGAAGATGAGATAAATGAAGTGCAGCTAAGCAAATTATCAGAGGGAGAGTTCCGAGCCATGATCTTGAGGAAACTAAACAGCATGAGTAAGGACATCAACACCATGAGTAAAGATATAGAAACACTGAAAACCAACCAAGTGGAAATAAAGAATGACATAGCAGAAATAAAGAACACATTGGAAGGATTGACCAGCAGAGTAGAGGAAGCAGAGGACCGGATCAGTGAATTAGAAGACAGAGTAGAAAAAATCAATCAATCAGAAAACCAAAAGGAAAAAACAATGAAAAAACAGGAAGATAGCTTAAGAGAACTGTGGGACAACTGGAAACGTAATAACATTCGCATTATTGGAGTCCCTGAAGAAGAAGAAAATGAGAAAGGGTTAGAGAATATATTTGAAGAAATAGTGACAGAAAACTTTCCTAACCTGGTGAAGGAAGAAAGCATTCAAGTTCAAGAAGCACAGAGAGCCCCAAGTAAGAAGAATCCAAACAGGCCCACACCAAGACACATAATAATTAAAATACCAAAAATCAAAGACAAAGAGAGAATCCTAAAGGCAGCAAGAGATAAGCAACAGGTTACCTACAAAGGAAACCCCATTAGGCTATCATCTGACTTCTCAACAGAAACACTACAGGCCAGAAGGGAATGGCATGAAGTAATCAAGGTCATGAAAAACAAGGATCTGAACCCAAGACTACTCTATCCAGCAAGATTATCATTCAAAATAGAAGGTCAAATAAAGAGCTTCCCAGACAAAAAAAGGCTAAGGGAATATATTAGCACCAAACCAGCACTGCAAGACATGTTAAAAGGACTGCTATAATTATTAGAAGAAATAGAAAGATAATTAGAACCACACTGTACAAAAATGGCAATAAATAAGTACATATCAATAATCACCTTAAATGTAAATGGACTGAATGCTCCAATAAAAAGACACAGAGTAGCTGATTGGATAAGAAAGCATGATTCACACATATGTTGCTTACAAGAGACCCACCTCACAACAAAAGACGCACATAGGTTGAAAGTAAAGGGATGGAAAAAAATCTTCCAAGCAAACAGAAAGGAAAAAAAAGCTGGGGTAGCAATACTCATATCTGATAAATTAGATTTCAAATTGAAGACCATAACTAGAGACAAAGAAGGCCAATACATAATATTGAAAGGGTCTATCCAACAGGAAGATATAACCTTGGTAAACATATATGCACCCAATATAGGAGCACCAAAATATATTAAAAATCTTCTGGAAGACTTCAAAGGAGAAATCGACCACAATACAATCATAGCAGGAGACTTCAACACCCCACTGACATCACTGGATAGATCATCTAGACAAAAAATCAACAAGGAAACAGAGACTCTAAATGAAGCACTAGATCAAATGGATTTAATAGATATATACAGAGAACTACACCCCAAAACTGCAGAATTCACATTCTTCTCAAATGCACATGGGACATTCTCAAAGATAGACCATATGTTAGGGCACAAACTAAGTCTCTACAAGTTCAAGAAGATTGAAATCATATCAAGCATCTTCTCAGACCACAATGCCATGAAACTAGAAATCAACTGCAACAAGAACATGCAAAAACATATGAACACATGGAGGCTAAATAGCATGTTACTGAACAATGAATGGGTTACCACGGAGATCAAGGAAGAATTTAAAAAATTTCTGGAAACCAATGAAAATGAACACACAACAACGCAAAACCTATGGGATACTGCGAAAGCAGTTCTGAGAGGGAAGTTCATAGCACTACAGGCCCACCTTAAGAAAGAAGAAAAATTTCTAATTGACTACCTAACCTCACAACTTAAAGAACTGGAAAGCAAACAAAAAGAAAACCCTAGAGCAAGTAGAAGGAAGGAAATAATAAAGATCAGAGCAGAAATAAATGACATGGAGACCAAAAAAGCAATTCAAAGGATCAACAAAACAAAAAGCTGGTTCTTTGAAAAGATAAACAAGATTGATGGACCCTTAGCTAGACTCACCAAGAAACAAAGAGAGAGAAACCAAATACACAAAATCAGAAATGAAAGAGGAGAAGTAACAACTGACACCACAGAAATACAAAGGATCGTTAGCAAATACTATGAACATTTGTATGGCAACAAATTCGACAATCTAAGCGAAATGGACACATTTCTAGAAACACATAGTCTCCCAAAACTGAATCGGAAAGAGATAGAAAACTTGAACAGGCCAATAACAACGAAGGAAATTGAAGATGTAATCAAGACTCTCCCAGCAAACAAAAGCCCAGGCCCTGACGGCTTCACGGGGGAGTTTTACCGAACATTCAAAGAAGAACTAACACCCATTCTCCTCAAACTATTCCAAAAAATTCAAGAAGAAGGAAGACTTCCAAACTCGTTTTATGAGGCCAGCATAATTCTCATCCCAAAACCAGAAAAAGACACTACAAAGAAAGAAAACTACAGGCCAATATCCCTGATGAACATAGATGCCAAAATCCTGAACAAAATACTAGCAAACCGGATCCAGCAATACATCAAGAAAATTATTCACCATGACCAAGTGGGATTCATCCCAGGGATGCAAGGCTGGTACAACATACGCAAATCAATAAATGTGATACATCACATAAACAAAATGAAAGATAAAAACCACATGATCATATCAATAGATGCTGAAAAAGCATTTGACAAAATCCAGCACCCATTTCTGTTAAAAACGCTCAGCAATTTAGGAATAGAGGGATCATATCTCAACATTATAAAGGCCATATATGAAAGACCTACAGCCAACATCATACTCAATGGACAAAAACTAAAAGCATTTCCCTTAAGAACAGGAACAAGACAAGGATGCCCACTCTCACCACTCTTATTTAACATAGTACTGGAAGTCTTAGCCACAGCAATCAGACGTGAAGAAAAAATAAAAGGGATCCAAATTGGAAAGGAGGAAGTGAAACTGTCATTATTCGCAGATGACATGATATTATACATAGAAAACCCTAAAGACTCCATCAAAAATCTACTAGCCTTAATAAATGAATTTGGCAAAGTAGCAGGATACAAAATTAACGTCAAGAAATCGACGGCATTCTTATACACCAATGATGAACTCACAGAAAGAGAAACTAAAAAAACAATCCCATTTACCATCGCGGCAAAGAAATTAAGATACCTAGGAATAAACTTAACCAAAGAAGTAAAGGACCTATTTACAGAAAACTACAGGACATTGAAAAAAGAAATAGAGGAAGATATAAAAAAGTGGAAGCACATACCTTGTTCATGGATTGGAAGAATTAACATCATTAAAATGTCCATACTACCCAAAGCAATCTACAGATTTAATGCAATCCCCATCAAAATACCAACGACATATTTCACAGAACTAGAACAAATACTTCAGAAGTTCATATGGAACCAAAAAAGACCCCGAATAGCTACAGCAATCTTGAAAAAGAAGGACAAAGTAGGAGGGATCACAATACCGGACATCAGGTTATACTACAAAGCTACTGTAATCAAAACAGCCTGGTACTGGCACAAGAACAGGCACATAGACCAGTGGAACAGATCAGAGAATCCGGAAATTGACCCAAGACAGTATGCTCAATTAATATTTGACAAAGGTGGTAAGAGCATACAATGGAGCAAAGACAGCCTCTTCAATAAATGGTGTTGGGAAAATTGGACAGCTACATGCAAAAAAATGAAACTAGATCATCAACTTACACCATACACAAGAATAAACTCAAAATGGATAAAAGACTTAAATGTGACTCATGACTCCATAAGAATCCTAGAAGAAAATGTAGGCAACAAAATTTCAGACATCATACGCAGCAAAATTTTCACTGATATATCACCTAAGGCAACAGAAATAAAGGAAAAAATAAACACATGGGACTACATCAAACTCAAAAGCTTCTGCACAGCAAAAGAAACAACCATCAAAGTGGAAAGGCAACCTACTGTATGGGAGAGCATAATTGCCTATGATATATCAGATAAGGGTCTAATTTCCAAAATATATAGAGTGCTCATACATCTCAACAAAAGGAAGACAAAGAACCCAATTAAAAAATGGGCAGAGGAACTAAATAGATACCTCTCCAAACAGGACATACAAACGGCCAAGAGACATATGAAGAAATGCTCAACTTCACTAATCATCAGAGAGATGCAAATTAAAACAACAATGAGGTATCACCTCACGCCTGTCAGAGTAGCCGCCATCAACAAAGCATCAAACAACAAGTGTTGGCGAGGATGTGGAGAAAAGGGGACTCTAGTACACTGCTGGTGGGAGTGCAGACTGGTGCAGCCACTATGGAAAACACTATGGCGTTACCTCAAAAAATTAAAAATTGAATTACCATTTGACCCAGTGATCCCACTCCTAGGAATATACCCGAAGAAACCTGAAACACCAATCAGAAAGAATACATGTACCCCCATGTTCATAGCAGCGCTATTTACAATAGCGAAGATCTGGAAACAGCCCAAATGTCCATCAGTAGACGAATGGATAAAAAAGCTGTGGTACATATACACAATGGAGTACTATGCATCGTTAAGAAAGGACGATCTCTTATCCTTTGCGTCGACATGGGAGGACCTGGAAACTATTATCCTAAGTGAAACAAGCCAAGCAGAGAAAGACAAACATCATATGATCTCACTTATTTCTGGAATATAATGAACATAACAGTGGGAGGAGCAGGGTAGTCCGGAGGACGTGGAAGTGGGGTACAGGCTGACATCTGCCAGAAGAGGGGGCGGGGGAGGGGAGAGATGAACACAGAACTTGTACGTATGTACTCATAACCAATGGACATGGACAACAAAACGGGGACGGGACAGGGAGGGAAGGGGAGGGGGGTGTCAACGGGGGAAAAAAAAGGAGAATCATCTGTAACATAAGTAAATTAATAAAAAAAATAAATAAATAAAATAAAATTCTAATCTGAAACTAAAAAAAAAAAAAAAAAAAAAAAAAAAAAAATGCAGCCTCTACTGTATGTGAGAAAGTTCCTACTAATATAATAAAACTTATAAAATACAAAGCCATCGTGGAAGCCACAGAACCATTCGACTGGAGAGACTCATGGAGAAAATGTTATATGGGGAGGAAGCCAGAACCCTCAGAGGAAACAGTCACAAACACCACCTGCACCTGCTCCTGGGCTGTTCTCTGAGGTCCGTGCGTCCTGAGCGCCCCCTGGTGTCCTGAGCGCCCCCTGCAGCCCCGTCCTCCTATAGCCCTCAGGAGGTTTGTGTCTGGGCTCACACTGACTTCCCCTCACTGTGTCTCGCACAGTAATACACGGCCGTGTCCTCAGATTTCAGGTTGGTCATTTTAAGAGAGACTGTGCTCATAGGGTTGTTCCTGGAGATTGTGAATCTTCCTTGAACGGACGGCATGTACCACTGTTTATCTCCCGATGGTTTGTTCACTTCTGCCACCCACTCCAGCCCCTTCCCTGGAGCGTGGCGGACCCAGTGCATCTCATGATTAGTGAAGGTGAATCCAGAGGCTTTGCAGGAGAGGCTCAGGGACCCCACGGGCTTCACCAAGCCTCCCCCAGACTCCACCAGCTGGACTTGGCACAGGACACCTGCAAACAGAGAAACAGACTGAGAACTGCCCCTGCAGCGCGGACCCGCTGAGCTAAAGCCCAGGACGCACCTTTGACAGCGATGAGAAGGGAGGCCCAGAGGAGATCAGACCCCATGGTTTGGTCACAGGACGGACTGACCCTGAGGCTCCTCTCCGGATCTGCAGGGACAGGGGCTGGGCAGGTTTTCCTGAGCAGGGCCGGGTCCTCATTTGCATGTCTTTGCCTAGTGGATCTGTCTGAGCTGCCCACCCGGGCTCCTCCCTCCCTGACTTGCCTTCGGGGAGGGCGGGGGGACAGGATGCCTGGGCCTGGACCCAGGGGCCCTCTGCTGGTCTGAACTTTGTAGTATTTGTCTGTGAACAGGGATAGACACCTAGACCAGGATGGAAGTGGAATATTTAAGGTTCTCCAGGCAGGTTGCACCTAAACCCACTCAGGACACGTCCTGGGACAGGATTCTGGAGACCACAGTGCCCCCTGGTGGTTGTTCTGAACCACACAGAAGGATGACGCCAGGTCTGAACCAGCTTCCTGAGACAAGGCCGGGGTGTCTGCCACAGGGAAGTCCTTCCTGGCATTTTGAAACAGTGGCAGCCCAAATCCTGCTTCTGTCTTGTACACAGGTCGTCTCTGTAAGGTCACTGGGGCTTCAGGGATCCCACCTTGGGGAGAACGTGAGTAACATAACCCTCCTCAGTGCCAAGAGGAAGATAAGAGTCAACTGGAACAGGAACCTGACTCAGGGCATCACTGGGGAAAATGCTACCTGTGTACATGAATGGGGGGATTAACCAAGACTGAGGACACGCGTCCAGGGTGCTTGTTTGATCAGGTTCTGACTTTCCTTGCTATTTAGTCAGTTCACATTTTCTTTCCTCACTTTCCTCTGAACTAGCATTCCAAGGTCATGAAGACACTTTGTTGAGAGTGTGCAAGAGCACAAGTCATGTGTGTGTTGATTTTGTAGCTTACATCTTTCCTGAAATCACTTTCTAGTGCTATCAGTATCATGGGGCAATTTTTAGGGTTGTCTATATGCAAGGTCCGGTGGTGTGTATATAGATAAAGAGAACCATTTTAATCTTTTTCTTTAGGATTTAGACATCTTTTGTTTTTTATCTTGCCCAATCATTCTCACAAAATCTTCCAATTCTGTGGAATTGAAGTAGTCATAGGGGTGCCCTTGTATTGGTGGTGATCTTAGAAGACTAGCTCAAAAATTTTCTCTGTGCACTGTTGTGCCACTTGTTGACTTCTCAAATGTGGCCTTTGTCATATTGATGTGCCTACTTATCATTTCTGTACCTATTTTTTTTTATCCTCACCCGAGGACATTTTTCCATTTTTTGTTCAGATAGAGTAGGAGGGAGAGAGAGAGAGAGAGGAACATCGACGTGAAAGGGACACATCAAATGGCTGCCTACGGCACGACCAGCCAGGGCCGGGGACAAACGGCAACCGAGGTACATGCCCTTAGCGGGAACGGAACCCGGGTCTCTCTGGACCACAGGCCGACGCTCTAACCGCTGAGCCAAACTGGCCAGGGCTGTACCTATTTTTTTTTTTTTTTAAGAATTGTAATCATGAAGCCAATTTCAATGTTTTGAATGCTTTTTTCTACATCTATGTATATGATGGAATCGTTTATCTTTCATTGTGTGAATGAGTGTAGCACATTTAATGGTTTGCGTATGTCAAACCATCCTTGCATTCTGGGTTGACATCCCAATGCACCATGGTCAATGATCCTTTCAATGTGCTGTTCAACTTTCTTGCATATTGTTGAGTATTTTTGCACTTAAGTTCATCAAGGATGTTGACCTGACATTTTTTACATCCCTACTAGGCTTTCATATTGATGTAATGGTCACCTCAGTAAATTAGTTTGGAAGTGTTTCCTCTTCAATTAATTCTTGGAAGAGCTCCAGAAGCATTGATTCAAAATTTATAAATTCTTGCCAGGCCATGTGGCTCAGTGGATGCAGCATCGTCCCATGGACTAAGAGGTCCTGGTTTGATTCCTGGTCAGGGCACATGCGAGGGTTCTGGGCTCGATCCCCAGTAGAGGGCGTGCAAGAGGCAACCGAGTGATGTTTCTCTCTCACAAGAATGTTTCTATATCTCTGTCCCCTCTTCTCTCTCTAAAATACATAAATAAATGAATAAATAAGTAAATATAAAAAGTTATACATTCTTGTTCTAGCTGGTTTGGCTCTGTGGTTAGAGTGTTGGCCTGAGGACTGAAGTGTCACAGGTTCAATTCTTGGTCAAGGGGCACGTTCCTGTGTTGAAGTTACGACCCCGACCCTGGTCAGGATCGGGTTGGAGGCAACCACTTGACTTTTCTCTCTCACATCTCTCTCTCTCTCTCTCTCTCTCTCTCTCTATCTATCTATCTCTATCTCTATCTCTATCTCTATCATCATCTCTCTCCCCCCCCCCTTCTGTCCCTTCCACTCCATCTAAAGTCAATGGAAAAATAACCTTGGGTGAGGATTAACAACAACAAAACAAGTAGTAAACTCTTTTTGATGTTTCGGTAGAATTCATTTTAAGTCCATTTGGTCATGGGCTTCAATTTGTTGGCAGGTTTTCACTACTGCCTCAACTTTCGTTTTTAAATCCTCACCCGAGAAATATTTTTTTCCATTTATCTTCAAATGGAGTGGGAGGGAGGGAGAGAGGGAGGGAGAAACATCTACCTGAGAGAGACCAATCGATGGTTTGCCTCCCGCAGGGCCGTGAACAGGGCAGAGGACAGAACAGCAACCGAGGTACATGCCCTTGATGGAATCGAACTCGCGACTCTTTGGTCTGCGGGCAGATGCTGTAACCGCTGAGCCAAACCAGCTAGAGCATACATCAATTATTTTTGAAACTTCATAACGATCTAGCCATAATAAAATCACATTCCTTATTTGAACACCTACTAAGCAGACCGAGAAATACTACAGTTGATATTCACAGGGTGTGGCAGTGTGGAAATTACTGTTGTGTCCTGACCACATATTTATTTTATTTTCCATCCAAGAGAATGAAATAAATTCCTATTATCCTACATAGAATTTATAAAACGCCGTGGTCCTAAGAATGCATCTCCCTTACCTCCAACTCCAGGAGCACAGGAAACAGGTCCCAACCGCTGCCCTCTGTAATGCACCCTGGTTTGTGCTGAAGGCACAGCTGTGCACGACACCCCAGACCCAGGATGACTCGGCGGGGACACTGAGGCAGGACCATTGCTGGGAGACGCAGGTGTCCTCTGACAGAAACATTGGTGAGGCCCCGAGCCGGCCCCAGCGTGGGCTACACCGCGCACGCGCCAGCCGCTGGCGGGAACCTCAGAGCTGAAAGGAGCCGCTCTGAGGAGAACGTCCCGCCTACCGCAGGCCCTTTCGCAAAGGCAGACGGGATAGTAGTTCCCCGCAGCCGAACAGCGAGATTGCCGGGATACGCTGAAACTACATATCCCAGGAGGCACTGCGCCAGGTAGACCATGAACCTCAGCGGTTGTGCTCCAGGGCGCGCATTCCTTGCCTTCAACCGATGAGCCATTGAGGGGACAGAAGGCAGAGCGATGTGGGGATTCAGCTGGCCAATGGGGAGCGCGGAAGGGGCGAGGTGGGCAGGCTGCCTGGTTTCCTTGGATACCGCGGACGCGACTCTGTGGGAGAGGGTGGAGCTTTAGCGTGAGACCCTGGAAGTCCTGACTGACAGGAACTTAGGAGCTCAGGTAAGTGTCAGAGCCGAGGGCGGAGGGAGACCCTGTGGGTGTCAAGGTGAGGACGACGTGCAGACTCGGGGCCCTCAGGGTGGTGAGGTCCGAACTTCACGGCCAGGACGGGGTGCCCTGGGATGGGGCCCTGCACGGGGATGAAAGCCAGACGGGGACCCTGTGCGGGACTCGCTCTGCCCGGAAGTGAGGACGAGAGCAGGTCCTGCCCCGTCCCGGCCCCGCGTGACCGAGGCCGCGCATCGGACGCGGTGTCTCAGTGTGGGCTCCGCACCTGCGGTCGGTGACACCCTCCGTGACGACCCCGAAGGGCTGTGAGGGTCCAGTGAGACCGTGGACGGAACCGAGCACAGGCCGCAGAACCGCAGTGCAAAGGCTGTGTTTCTATTTCAGGGGTGACCCTGAACCCCAGTCACCCAGACAAACCCGAGGGACCAGGACGTGTGCTGACAGCAGCACTTACCTCTGTCCCCAGGGGTCCTGGGTTTTAGGACTAAATGAGACGCAGAAGGACCGTCCGTGTGGTGCGAGGGGAAGGACACGGCTGAGTGTCTCCTGGCGCTGCCTCTGGGTCATCTGTGTCCCCTGCACCTGTCTCTTCCCCTTAAGTGGAGGGGGATTTCTACTGAGTGACTCTGTGGGGTCTCTCTTACCTTCTATTATTCTGTGGGTCATTTAAAAAATGAAAAAGAAAAAAATTGTTTCTCCTTTCCAGCTCATGTTTCCCTTTCGGTGCCACATCCTCTTCCCACAAATTATTCTCTGAGTTCCCAGCAAAGACACTGCAAACAGTCCCGTTTAATAACATGCAAGTGCGGAACCTGAGTGCCTTCCAGAAAGCTGAAGCCCTGGGCCACGTGCAGGAGCCAGAACCCCTGGGAGCTGCCCAGGGACAGAGGGGCTGGTTCCCGAGGAGGGGCTGCGTCTGTACGCCGGGTCCCAGGGCTCTGAGCTGCCCACTGCCTTGTAGGAAAGTCAGTATTTCTCCTCCTTTCTGTCCTCGTCCTTCCTCCTTCTTCTTCCCCTAGCGAAGACGCACAATAGGTGCTAGCTCTCAGGTTCACCAAGTTCCCACTGAACACGAGTTCTGTGCTTGGCTTTTGTTTCATTTGGTCCTAATTATTCAGACTGATCTTCAAACTCTCTTTTTAAATGAAAGCCAGTGGGAATCACTTTGACAAAGGCATTGGTTTAAGCAAGTTGAGAATGCACTCACATTTGTTGAACAAGTGCCCAGGTTCCATTCTGGTGAGGGCACATGCCCGGGTTTCGTGCTCCATCCTCAGTAGGGGGTGTGCAGGAGGCCGCTCTGTGTGTCTCTCTCACACTGATGTTTCTATCTCTCTCTCCCTTCCTCCCTGTCTTCAATATACATATATATATAATTTTTTAAAAGTTATTGCTACCTTGCAGGCCAAGATAGGGACCCTTTAGGAATTACTATGGGTCCACTTAATTACATGAGCAAATCAATGGCCAGTACACAAGGCTGGCTTCATAGGTGTGTGACCTGTGCAGTCATATATGGACCTGCTCTCAGAAGGGTCTTGCATTTAGTTTAATGCTCTGGTATCACTATCTTGATATTTTAATATTTTATTTTTGCATTTATGCTTTGCAAGTGAAGTCTGATAGGACAAGTGAGCATGCACAGGAGCTGCAGAGATAGGCCGGGTGGCAGTGCACACAGGCATAGGCCCGAGCAGTGGCCACAGCAGGCAGTGTGGGTGTTGAGCACTTAGCCTGGTGGCCTGCAGTGCAGGTGCATGTCTCAGGCAGTATGGGACACCTCGGGTGTTGGTCTTATATTGCAAAAATAATTTAAATAACTTTGTGTTGTATTTCATGCTGAAGGTTGGTTGATGAATCCAATCAATGAATAGTAATTGTGTGCCTACTACAGTGCTCAGTAAACAAAATTAGGTTTCTGGCCTCATGGAGCTTACATTCTCTCTCTCTCTCTCTCTCTCTCTCTCTCTCTCTCTCATATATATATATATATATATATATATATATATATATATATATATAATCTCCAATTAATGCAACAATAATCCACTTTTTAAAATTAAAATGATTGATTTGTGTGTAACAAAGTAGAGTATCTTTATAACCAAGCAGGCTTTTATAATACCATGATTATAGCTAACTTTCCTGACCTAGACAGTTCCACTGGAGAATAGCTTCAACTAGTTGAGTTCTGCTTGCTTTCATTATTGTCCATTAATTTTACTTTATAAGTGAACACATCCCTAAATAGCTGAATATGGAATGATTTTATTTTGGAATTGTGAAAAATGGAAGACAGGACCACAAACCCAGAACAAGAAAAGGAAGAGGAAAAGGATAAAAAGGATCCTGAAGATCCTGCTGATGCCATAGTACCCACAGTTAACATCCAAGATGAGCAGTTTGTTGATTTATCTGCAACTCCAACTTTCATTAGTCTGCATGAGGTATATTTATTTCACGTCATATCTTACTACAGTAAGACCTGAATCATCTACCTGAAAATTCAGATGAAGTTCATATCATTATCAAAATAACACATTACATATAACCTGTAGGCAATATGTACAGTTTGAAGTACTTTAACATAAAATAGTTTCTAACTTCTCTTCCAAGAGTTTATTATGTAATCTGGGACTAATGCAATAGTGTAGGTTCTGATACTTTTATAACATATTAAATATTTGCATATATACAGTCAGTGAGGTCAATTCCATACGTTGATAAATGAAGTAAAAGAAATTTATTTCATCATTGATATACTTTTTACTTCCATAAAATGAAGATAAAAGACTTTGTCATATAATGCAACAAAGAATACACGTTTACCTAACTAAATGTAGGTATGCTAACAGAGCACTGTGTTGTTTCCTTCAGCAGAAGAGGAAAAAAAAAGGAATATTATATATATTCTCATTGCCTGATTTTTTTTTAAACCTCACCCAATGACATTTTTCCATATTTTGTTCAGATAGCGTGGGAGGGAGAGAGAGGAAGAGAGAGGGAGAGAGAAACATCGATGTGAAAGGGACACATAGATTGGCTGCCTCCCTCACACCCGAACCAGGGCCCGGGACAAACTGCAACTGAGGTATGTGCCCTTAGCGGGAACCGAACCCAGGTCTCTCTGGACCGCAGGCCGACTCTCTAACCGCCGAGCCAAACAGGCCAGGGCTCATTGCCTGATTTTTTTTTTTTAATTTTCTTCTTTATTGATTTTTAGAGAGAGTGGATGGGAGAGGAAGAGAGAGCTAGAAACATCAATGAGCGAGAACATCGATTGGCCGCCTCCTGCATGCCCTCCACTGGAGACCAGGCACACAACCCGGGCATGTGCCCTGACAGGGAATCAAACCAGCGACCTCTTGGTGCATGGGTTTATGCTCAACCACTGAACCACATCGGCCGGGCTCATTGCCTGACTTTTTTAAAAAATGGGATGAACATTTAGGAAATACCCATATAGGAGGATTTTTTAAAAGATATTAACTGACCATATATGCAACTGTTACTGTGTTATGCTTGAGTGCTATACCTTAGAATATGGTTTAATTCTGGACTATTAACTTTATGTGAATATAACTGAATTAAACATCTAAGAAATTTAATAAACAGTCATAATAAAAATAAGGGAAAAAGCCTTAAAGAGAAAACAGAGTTTATTCAAAACCAAGAATCAAAATTAATTCTGCCCCCCAAATATTTTGTTCATGTATATACTTTAAACAATTACCACAGTGACTGATGAGTGTGTGTGTGTGTGTGTGTGTGTGTGTATGGCGTATTTTTGCTTTTCCTTCACACATCCAGGCAGCCTTGGAAGAATTTTGTTCAACTGTCAAGAGACTTTAAACAAACTGCTAATTTATTAAACAATGCAGATAGATTCCATGTTCTCATAAATGTTGTTGTTTTGTTTTGTTTTAACCCTGACAGTCAGGTGGCATCAGAGATATTAGGTAAGGGGTACACAAATTACTGGACCTCAAACCTCAAGTTCAGTGACAGGAATAGCACTGTCTGTCAAGGCCGTGTCTAAGAATGGACAGGCTCCAATGTCTGACATCCTAGGGATTTGAGAAGAAGAATCTCTGGTTGGCCGGTGGGGGAGTGGCTTGGTCAGAATGTGTGTCCATGCTCGCCCTGCATGTCCTGGCCGCGCAGCCTCACACGCATCTGGGTTCTCAAGCCCAGCCTGACAAGGGGACATTTCTCAGCTTATGGTCCTTCGGGGGCACCTCACTGCCCACCATGGGGGTTCCCCCCACTTTGTAAACTGTATCGATCACCTTCTGCAGGGGAAATCTTACACAGAAGCTCAATGTGTAAAACGGATTTGGATGTGGTGGGTGTGGAGGTGCAGGATGCAGAGGTGAAGGTCCCCCGTTCTCTCCCCTTCACCTCTCCAGCAGCACCAGCACCACTGCCCCGCAGCCCCGAGCACACGGGAAAACCGTGTCTGCAAAGAAAGTTTTAGGGATGAGTAAAGCTGAGCCCTCACTCTCCCACCTTCAAGCCTGCCTCACTCTGCACAGCCACAGGTCTGCCCCCAGAATGCCTAACAGAGCAGTTTGATGATCGATACTGCTTCCAGCAGGGAGCGCAGAGGGAGCCCACAGCCCATCACACAGCCGGACTTCCCAACTCCTCATCGCAGAAGATGCCTCTCTCACACCCCTGTGATCCCCTCCTTAATAACTTCTCCAGAACGTTGTTTTCCTACCCTCAGGCTGGTTTTCCCCTCTGTGTTGCCATCCATCTTCTCCTCGAAATCTTGGACTATCTCATTATTTTGTAAAACCGTCTTCAGAGTCCTTCCCAGCTTTCCATCCCACCCAGCATGCTGTCCTCACCTCTCAGGCCCAGGCACAGACCTGAGCCATCAGTAGGTGGCACGAGAGAATGCAGATCCTTAGATTTGAATTTTCCTTGCCCTGTCAGAAGGATTAAATGTCACCTCTTTGACCTTACAGTCAAATCCCTCTACTCTAGTCTGATCCATGATTTCTCTCTTCCTCGTGTCCCAGTCCCCTGCCACATACCCCAGGCTCCAGCTCAATTAGACCTTTTGTTGTTTTTCTAACTCGCTCCTGATTTTCCGACCTGCTGAGGCCTTTGCTCATCTTGTACCCGGTCAGGAGTGCTCTCCTCCACAGTTCTGCGTGTCAGAATTCTGCCGTCTTCAAGCATTTGTTCTTGCCAGTGGGATCACTGTTCCCCAAGCCCAGTGCCATGTTTCAGAAAGAAGGAACATCCTAGAACCTGTGAGGGAGACACTCCCGTCCAGACCCCCAAGTCAGACACCAACCAGGCGTTCCCAGGTGATTCCTCAGCAAACAGGAATCAAACTGGGATGATGCTCAGTTCTCTGATCCACTCCGACCAGGCACTGACATGTTAATTTTACAACGTTATTTTGATCTGAGATATTTCCTCCCTAGCTCAGGCAGGTGGGACATTCATTGTTAATTCTTAATGTTTCAATTTTGTAATTGTGTCTATAGCTTCCTGTGCGGACTCTTCCAATATGCACCCCACGGCACACGGCAGAGACCCCAAACTAGTTACGTGAGACATCATTGTGATTTTACATGGAGAAAATACTAGAAATGTAAACAGATTATGCATGTATACAACTCATAATTATTCATGTGATGAAATGATTGTGACAGTAGATTGATCTGTTTTCTCTTTCGTGTTATCAGTGATGTCGTGGTCAGAGGGAGGTTAGTGAAGATAATTTATTTCATAGATTTTCTCATAGGAAAGGAGACTTCAAACCTGAGTTCAAACCTCACTCACAGACTCCGTCTGCCCCTGGGGGTGCTCACTGTGGTCAGAGGTGCTGGGCTCTCCCACAGAACATACAGCGTCCTCAGTGTATAGTTAACACTTTCTCCCATCAGAGTCTTTATTCAGAAATGGATTCTCTGTGTAAGCCTGTCATTTGATTTCCTAAATTCAATCTTTGGTGGGAGCAATTTATTTAATTTAGTAAAGGCTATTTCACCTCTGTTTTCTGATCTGGGGCCTGGTTTGGTGAATCACACAGACCCCAGGACGTGCGGAGCCTCACAGTCCAAGGATATCGGCTGCAGCAGCCACAGGGACAGAGAGGTTCTGGCACCAGGAGTGAGGGCTGCTGGGAAACTGCCCAGAACAGGACGGGACTTGGACCTGGGTGAGGGGAGGAAGCTGAACGTGCTCTGAGTCACAGGACAGAGATGTGGCTGATGTTCATGGACAGAGTGTTACTAGACATGTGAGTTTAAACCTCTTCCCCTGACGACCCAGGAGAACGTGCAGGGTATGACAGACACAGCTTCTGTCATCGTAGGAAACACCTCAGTGATTATGACCAGGAGTTTGTCAGAATAGAAATGTTAAAGGTTCTGCAGGCAGGGATCAAGGGAAATAAGAAAGGTGTCACTGCAAAGGGGGGCAGGGGATTCCTGTTACTCACATGCACCTGCTCACAGTGTCTCTGTCTGTGAGGTAACAACTTCCTGGTCCAGGGGTTAGCACTTGGACACCGGTGGGTCATTACTCACATGGTCACACCATGTTCAACCCAAGCTGCACAGTTCATTGAGGCTCCATTCATGAAATCTGTCAACACTTAGAGGGAAGAGTAGACACCCCTCCCTGCAGGAGCCATGGTGCTGGTGTGTCTGTGTGAGGGGCCCTCATGTCATGGACCAGGACCCTGTCTCAGTCCATCATCACCATCATCACCATCATCACCTTTTGTTCACATAAATTTTTTCTTATTTTCTGTAGACATGGTTGTTGTCCACACATAATGACCCCTTTTCTCATGTTTGGCTAATTTTTTACGGTTGTTAAGTGGAATTGGTAGTCAGACTCTATTATATTATGTTTGAGTGCTGACAATGATGGGTCATCCCTGCCTCTTCTCCATCTCCCCACATTGGGACCTAATGAGGAAGGTGATCCGCTCTCTAGACATCATTGGGAGATTGAAACCACACAAGCCCCAGGAAGGACAATTCCTCCCTCTAATTCTGCCTGGTGTCAACTGCTCTAGGTGCTGGGAGCATGATGCTAAGTTAGTGACTGTCACCACAGGGGATTTTATTTCAAGCTTTGGTGTCACACACCTCTGGTGCCCACTGTCCAGCAGACAGGTGTCCTGTTGCTGGGTGGTGGGGACCCTCAGTCAGTGGAGCTGAGCTGCACTGTTGAGTCAGCAGAGCCTCTGGTTAGACTGAGGGGATGTGGGTCAGAAGGCTTGATAATAAATTGTGTTTTGGGCACAAGAGTGTCTGAAAGAGAATCTCTGTCATTTGCCTGTGAGAAAGATGTTTCACTTTAACAGATTTTTCTAATTCAGAGACGTAAGAGGTAAGAGCAGACTCAGGAACCAAGAGACGTTCCCTGAGGAAAACTTTGGCATGGGAGGAAACCACACAGGAAACCAGCCCAAACCTCCAACTGCACCTGCTCCTGGGATGGTTCAGGACCCTGCGCGCCCCCTGGTGTTCGCAGCCTCTCCCGCAGGGAGGTTTGTGTCTGGGCTCACACTGACCTCCCCTCTCTGTGTCTCTCACACAGTAATACACGGCCGTGTCCTCTGATTTCAGGTTGGTCATTTGCAGATACAGCGTGTTCTTGGAGTTGTCTCTGGAGATGGTGAATCGGCCCTTCACAGAGTCCGCATAGTATGTGCTACCACCACTACTAATGTATGAGACCCACTGCAGCCCCTTCCCTGGAGCCTGGCGGACCCAGTGCATGCCATAGCTACTGAAGGTGAATCGAGAGGCTGCACAGGAGAGTCTCAGAGACCCCCCAGGCTGCACCAAGGCTCCCCCAGACTCCACCAGCTGCACCTCACACTGGACACCTGCAAACACAAAGACGTCCTGGTCAGGACACTGTCACATGTCCAGTGTTTCTCTCTCATCCACTCTCACACTCAGTGTCTCTTGTTCTCCATAAATTGCCTCTTAAAATAGCAGCAAGGAAAACCCAGCTGAGCACAAACTCCATGGTGAGTGCTCTGTGTTCAGTCCTGATCAGGGAATGAGGTCACCTGGGGATCCCAGGTCAGGGCTCCTGTCCCAGAGCTGCAGCGTCAGGGCTGGGCTGGATTTTATGCCAGAGGGAGCCCTATTTGCATGTCCTCCTACTATATAAGGAGCTCTGGGGTTGGAGACCTGCAGAGAGGGCCTTGGCTCTGTGCAGGTGCGAGTGTCCTGGGGGAGAATCGTGGTCATGACAACATTTCATGAACCATACATGAAACATAAGGAGGTTGGGGCATGTCCTGTGTGCACATGTAGTAACAGTGAGACCAGCATCTGGCATGTGATCCGCCCCACTGGGCCCCTCAACTCCCCTGAACCAACTCCAGGGTAGAGGGTGCAGGCCTCTTGAATGTAATGGGAGCATGAATGAACATCTGTGTTATGGTGTTACCCACACGTCAGGGTGGAGATAAGCAGACACGTGGAAACAGACCACAGGCTGCAGAATGTGTAAGAGTGGACGTCGTGTACACAGTGTGTTAGTGGCCTTGGCCCTGAGTGTCTCTGGTGTCCTGAACTTCAAGTAGACAAAGTAGACAGAGTGCTGAGAAGATGTTTCTCTATCCCAGGGACTCAGAGACCCTGAGAAGTCAGGGAGATTCATGGAGTTGATGGAGAGGCTGTGGGTTTCCAACACCCAGAAGTCCATGTTCAGAGGGTCTGTCTGCATAGACAGTGATGAAAACCTTAAAGAAGGTGATATAATGGAACAATCAGTGAAGTAATTGTTAATGATGATACATATGATCAGTGAGGTGGCTGTTGTCTTAGTCATGCTGGGAACCTTGGTATATTATGTGCAAAGTGACATCCTATTTGAGTCATTCAGTGATCTGAGATCCAAATATTTTCCAGGGAAATCTAGACAGGTCCTCCTATGGTAAGTGTTTACATCAGAGGGAGGCAGAGGGAGATTAGGCTCCAGGAGGACAAGAACACACTGTGACCTCTGAGGTCAGGGGGCCTATTCCTGGCTGTGGAGATGGAGGAAGAGGCCATGGGACCAGGAATCGAGTTCTAGACTCTGGAAAAAGCCAGGAAACAGACTCCCCTGTCTGAGATTGTTCAGGCATCTATTACAATATGCCTGTGCTGGGAAGAAGATGATAAACAATACACATTGTGTCCCACAGATCTGGAGGCTGGGTGTCCTCAGTCAAGGTCCAAGCAAGGTTCCTTCTGGAGAGGGACGTCCTCCTGGTTCTGGTCTGACAGCCTCTTGCTGGGTCTGCACATGATGGAGGGACCAGCAGCACCTCTGGGCTCCATCAGGAAGGCACTGATTCCCGTAAGGAGGGCCTCTCATGACCTAAGCATCTCCCACAGACCATACCTCTCAACGCCATTGTCTTTGGCGATGAGGATTTCTACATATGAACTTGGGGAACACAGGTCTTGAGACCACATCTCCGTCTTGGAGCCTCTGCAGAAGGGTGGTCCTGCCTCCCCCTGACCTCAGTCCAGTGAGGTGGATTCATGCTCTGACCTCCAGACTGAGGGAATGGCCATGTGCAGACTGAAACCCAGGTGTGTGGTGATGTGACTTGGTTGTCTTAGGAACACACATGCTGGACGTGGTCTCCCATTATCAAGAGTGTCCCCACACTGCTCCTGCTGTGTGATGACCTCAGTGCTGGCCCAGGGACAGGGACACCGCAGGACTGAGGATGTGAGGAGGATTCCCCTTGGTGTGTCCCTCTGAAGGGAGGCCTGTGAGACGCTGTGCTGACCGAGCCTGTGCTTGAACCTGGCTCCCCTGCCAACACACGGCTTCCCCACCCGGTGAGCTGACTGTGCTGACGAATGTCCCGGGTGTGGTGCTCGGCCAGAGACAGGGACACGGAAATTCATCCTTGACTGTCTCACTCATCCTGTTCCCCAAGCCCAGTGACATGTTTCAGAAATATTGGAACGTCCTAGAACCTGTGAGGGAGACACTCCTGTCTAGACCCCCAAGTCAGACACCAGCCAGGTGTTCCCAGGTGATGCCTCAATGAACATCCCTCATTCAGAGAACAATGTGCCCTGGAAAATAACGATGAAGAACAAGGTCCTTTCAGGAACACCTTCCCTGCCAATTCCTTGCAGTACATTTGACCCCTGTGACCTTTCCCTGAATCACTGACTCAACCGTGACAGCATCGCTCCTGGTCTCAGGGCCTGACTGTGTGAGGAGTCAGCAGGCTCCTGGCCCTGCATCTCCTCCCCCAGCACAGCCGCCCTGTCCCTCAGGGATGGGACCCTCCCAGGATGGGGTCCTCACACTGTATCTCGCACAGTCATGCCTGGCCGTGTCCTCAGACTTCAGGACATTGGTTTGCAGATAGGCCGTGCTGACCGAGGTGTCCATGGAGGAGACAGATCCTTCTGAGCATCCTGGGCACACGTGGGCTTCCCAGTGTTTGTGCTAAACCAGCTCACACACTGCAGGCCCTGTCCTGGGGCAGGTCGCACCCGGTGCACGTGGTAGCTGGTGAAGGTGGACCCAGAAGCCTTGCAGGAGACCCTCCCTGAGGCCCAGGCTTCCTCCCTCAGCCCCAGACTGCACCAGCTGCCCCTGCGAGTGGACACCTGTGGAGAGGAGACAGGAGTGGGTGGCAATCCCCCTGACTGTCCCTGGTTCCCTCCTCAGACCTTACCTCTAGCCACTGCCACCAGGAGGAGGGTTCTCCAGCTCCAGTCCATGGTGAGGGGCTGAGCTGTGGGCACTTCTGTAGGGAGGGTGTGGCTGTGGGTGAGGCTCTCAGGACACAGACTTATCCATATTTAACCTGGCCTCCCTCATCTCATTTGCATATACATGAGGCAGGGTATTTCATAGCTGAGGCTGGACCCCACCTGAGAGGTGATAAAGGGCACAAGGACCATGCTCAGTGGGAGTCTGAGGGTCCACATCCCCATCCTGTAAGGAGGACATGTGTCCCCTGCCAGGTCCCTGAGCTCTGTGCACACTGAGATCCTCCCATCCCCCAAGCCCTGGTGACAACGAGGAAACACTCAGTCCCCAGGAGTGGAACTTTCCACCTGTCAACGGGGGAGGAGAGACAAAAGCCCAGCAAACCAGAAAACTCCGCCTGTGTCACTCCTGAGACTGGCTTCCTCCACACTGAAAATCACAGATCCTGCTGGATTGAGGAGTGGAAGATGGTTATTTTTATTGCTGAGTAGTATTCCATTACGGATGTTCCCTAGTTTGCTTATTTGTAAAATTAAAGGATTT
Organism: Tadarida brasiliensis; assembly: GCA_030848825.1. Classification (NCBI taxonomy): domain Eukaryota; kingdom Metazoa; phylum Chordata; class Mammalia; order Chiroptera; family Molossidae; genus Tadarida; species Tadarida brasiliensis. The sequence continues at coordinate 249,892,998 of CM061257.1, forward strand.
TTGCGTTTTAGTTGTTGTTGACACAAATACAGACGCTGTATATATTTTGATATATATATTTTTATGAGCATAAAGATTTGGTCTTTTGGATCTAACACTGCAAGTGGAAACGCTGAGATACATGTTAAGTGTATTTTTAATTAAATAGGAAACTGCGATTCACTTTGAGAAGAAAGAGCAACAGTACACAGAGGGACCTGGAGAAGGAAGGAGCCCAGTCACTGCGGATATGTCATCTGCACACAGTGTCACCTCCTCTCTTGTCCGGAGTGAGAATATGAGAAGTTAGAGCCACAGAGAAAAAGTGAGAATCATCCTTGGTGCAGCTGAGAGCTGAGAGGAAATCCCTGCTCCCAACAGGAAGCCCCTCCTTCCCCCTCACTCTGCACCTGCTCCTGGGTTGTTCTCTGTGGTCCGTGTGTCCTGAGCGCTCCCTGAAGCCTTGCCCTCCTGTCCCCTCAGGAGGTTTGTGTCTGGGCTCACACTGACTTCCCCTCTCTGTGTGTCTCGCACAGTAATACACGGCCGTGTCCTCGGTGGTCACGGATCTCAACTGCAGGGAGACCTGGTTCTTGGACGTGTCTCTGGAGATCGTGGTGCGGCTCTTGAGGGACGGGCTCTAGTAAGTGTTGCCACTATTACGTATCTCTCAGATCCACTCCAGCCCCTTCCCTGGTTTCCGGCGGGTCCAATGCCAGCAGTAACCACTGGTTGTGATGGAGACATTATAGTCAGTGTAGGTAATGGAGAGGGTCTGTGAGGGCTTCATCAGTCCTGGGCCCCACTGCTTCAGCTGATTCTGGGACAGGGCACCTGGGGACAAGGAGCATCAGGCCCTGTCAGTCACGTGCAGTCACAACCACCCCATGGACCCTGTCTGACCTCTGAGACCCTCACCTTGGGGGGCTGTCACCAGGCACAGGAGAAGACCCAGCAGCCTCATCTTCTTCTAGACCAGGGCTCTGCCTTCCCCAGAGACCTCAGCCCTGTGTGAGGAGAGAGCTGTGAGCCTCCCCAGCCCAGGGGAGGATTTACCCTGGAGCTTGTGGAGAAATTTGCATGTGGGGCAGCTTTTCCCTTATAAGTGGATGACTGAGGTCAGGCTTCCCTGGTCCTTCTGGGGCCCTGTGGGTGCATCTCCTCCCTTGCACTCACTCAGCATATAAGTCAGGGATGTGGAATCACCTGGTGTGTGAGACACATTGGAATGAGGTCCGAGGGCGGCCTCACTTTTCTGAGCATAAGAGAAACGATGGACTCGATGAGCAGTCACACTGTTAACTTCTCAGGCATCTTTCAAACAGACTCAGAAGGGACAAGCATTTCCCAGAGAGATTCTGGAATATTCACAATTTTGTAAATATTTCATCATTATTTCATACAAATAAGTTATACGGTCATGGAAAACAACTAATATATGAAACACAGCCATTTTCAATATTTTGTATCTTAATTTATTACATTACTCTGATCTGAGAAGCCCCCTCCTAAGCACAGAGCGGTGGGCATTCCTGATCCTGATGTTGGACGCTTTGTTGTTGTGTCTACAGCTCCTTGTACAAACTCTTCCCTTATGAAAGCTCATGGCACGTTGCAGAGACCCCAAACTAGTTACATCGGAAATGATCATGGTTTCCCTGGTCTGTTTGGCTCAGAGATTTGAGCATCAGCCCACGGATCAAGGTTCTAGGGTTTGACTCCCGGTCAAGGGCCATACCTGGGTTGAGGTTCAATCCCTGTCCAGTTCAGGTTTTGAGGGAGGCAACAAGTCGTTGTGTCTCCCTCACATTGCTCGCTCTCTTCTCTCTCTCTCTCTCTCTCTCTCTCTCTCTCTCTCTCTCTCTCTCTCTCCCTCTAAAATCAATAAACATATCCTCAGGTAAGAATTAAATAAATAAATAAGTATACTAGGTGTAAGATTTATTTAATGACACAATCTCTGCTCCCCTCCCCCCACACACATTGTAATGATTTTCATTGTAATGGATCCCAGTCTTTCCTTCTCCCCTGTACCTAGCCCTGCACATAGCACTTGGCATTGACCCAACTCTGACCATCACCTAGTGTGTGACCTTCCTTCACAAACAAGAGACCAACATGACTGACGTACAGACAGGGCTGGGCCTGCACCTGTGGTTCCTGTTCTCCCAGCACCTGGATCCTGCAGATGCCGTGGTGAGAGGGTCCTGGCTCGTCCTGGGGAGGGTCAGACCCAGGAGCCCCTGTCCAGTCAGTGCAGCCAACACTGACCGACATGTGGGGAGCATCTCACCGACCCCCAGCTCAGCAGTGCCCATTCTCAGAGCTCACACCCCTGAGGGCAGGACCATGGGGAACACTGGACTGATGTCTCCCCAGCAGCAGAAGCAGGAGTTCATGCAGCAACAGGGGCCCTGAGAAGTGGGCCTGGGCAGTCAGATCATGTGGCACAGTGACAGGGATGTTTTCCACTTTGCAGCCTGGAGTCCTGACTGCCCCCTGAGGTCTTGACCATCCCATGGAGTCCTGAGCACCCCCTGCAGCCTAGCCTTTTCTCTTTGCCCAGGAGGTGGGTGTCTGGGCTCACACTGACTTTATTTCTCAGAGTCTCACACAGTAATACATGGAGCTGTCTTTTTGCAGAGAGGTAGTGCTTTAGAGTCATCCCTTTAGAAGCAGAATCAGCCTTTCACAGATGCAGCGTACTCTGTCATGTGACCTTAGATTCCTTCTAATGACATGTACCCACTCCAGTCTGTCTTTTCTTTTTTTTTTTTTTTTTGAGACTGTAAGATTTAGTTTGTATCAAGTCGGTGAACATAAATCTAGGACCTTTACAGGAGAACCTCAACGACCCCCAGGACAGGAACAGCTGGAAGGTCACAGGCCAGTCCTGGGGCATCCTGCCTATGAATGAGGCTCATCGGAGCTCAGAGAGTGATGCTCGCCCAGCCCACCAGCAGCCCTGTGACCTCGTGTGCACATGAGGCTGAGAAGTACCTGGACCAGCAGGAGCGGACAGATGCTCCTCCGGGAGGACAGCAGGTGCAGACCCGTCACCAGGGAGGGAACACAACAAGGAGACACTGGAGAACTGAAGTCTGCAGAGCGCATAGGAGAACACAGCTACACAATGGTCTCCATGGCAACAAGCACCTCCAGAAGCGGCCCTGACTGATTCACAGTGATGTCCCAGTGAAGGACACCTGGGAGGGAGAGGAGGATGTTCTCCCAGCAAAGTTAATTTGTTACAAGTAAGAAATATGACACACGGCACAATGGAACCAAACACCTGTAGCTACTGCCCTTCTAGCAGGTGTGGGTGCACCAGGAACTGTGGGAATCACCAAGAACAAGACAAAGCCCTAAGGGTGAGCCTGTCAGGTGTCATTCACGTGGGAATCAGGCAATAGATTGTCAGACACTGAGTTTAATCCACTCTGATTACTCTGTGAGAACCTTAATCAGAATGAGAGGCAGACCTTGGGGTCATGAACCAACTGCAGCTGAGAGGTGGAAACTCAGAGAATCCAGGGAGATGGAGACACTGACAACTCAGACCCAGAGATGAACAGGCAATCAACAGGCTCCTGAGGAGACGCCTGATCGTCAGGACCTGCACGTCCAACCCCACAGGAATCTCCTCACAGCTGCAGGATGGCTGTTCTAGGAGGAAACACACTGAAGGAGAACAGACCAGTGTTGGTGAGCGTGGGGAGAGAGGGACCCTTGCACTCTCTCGGTGGGAAGGTGAGATCCTGAAGCCACATGGAAACAGCGTGTTGGTTCCTCCAAAATGAGAGTAGAAACCCTGTGTGATTGAGCAGTGAGCTCCCAGGTGTTCATGGAATAATAAGCCCAGGACTCTGGAGAGGTGTTGCACGGCCCTGTTCATTGCAGCCGTGTTCAGTGTAGTCAAGACCTAGAAACACTGCTGTCCATCAGTGGGTGAGTGGACAAACATGTGCGATATTCTCACGACGGATATTACTCAGCCTTAAGTCACAGGGAAACCCTGCACAATCCCCAGCCTTGAGGACACTAGAGGACACTGTGCTCTGTGAAATAAAGCCATCAGGGGAAGGCAGATAGTGTCTGATTCCACCTACACTGGGGACTGAATTATGTTTCCTTCCAGCAGAGTGTGGAGGAGCCCAGGCCTGGGTGTGGTGAAGGCTCTGGCAGGAGACGGGATAGTGGAGGGTTGACTGCCCTGGAGTCCTGAGCTGACGGAGAGCAAAGACGGAGGCAGCTGGAGGAGACACTGTGTCAGGACACAGTCAGCCCGGGTCCTGGGCCCTGTGCATCCACAGGAGCCTGGGTGTGTCTGCTCAGTGTGTGGAGCTGTCCACCCTCAGGGCCTGTGGACAATGAGGAAACATTCAGTCCCCACGGAGGGAAGCTTTCCCCTGGGAATGGGGAGAATGAGACAGAGCCCAGCAAAGCCCTGTGGTCCTAGGGGGCTGTGTGCACACCCATGACACGCCCCTGTGTGATCTCTGAGCCTGTATCCTCCACTCTGAGTCATCACTGAGATCCTCCTGTGTTGAGGTGTGTATCAGCTGATGGATATTTTCAGTGCTGAGTAGTATTCCATTGACTGATGTTCCCTAGTTTGCTTATTTGAAAAATTAGAAGAGCATTTGGGTTATTGTAGCTTCTAACTCAAAGATGCTGTGAATATTTGGATACATGTTTGTATGAACATAAAGATTGGTTCTTCTGGAGCAAACACTCCTAGTGGAACCGCTGAAATACATGTTAAGCATATATTTAATTTAATAACAGTATGCATTTCACTTTGTGAAGAAGAACAACAGGACATAGAGAAACCAGGAGGAGGGGAGCCCAGACACTGCCTATATGTCATCTGCCCACACAGTGTCACTTCCTCACTTGTCTGCAGTGAGAATACGAGAAGTTAGAGCCACAGAGAAAAAGCTAGGATCATCCAGGATGCAGCTGAGAGCTGAGAGGAAATCCTTGCTCCCAACTGGAAGGCCCTCATTCCCCCCACACTCTGCACCTGCTCTTGGGCTGTTCTGTGGTTGGTGGGCCTTGGGCGCCCCCTGGCGTCCTGAGCATGCCCTGCAGGCCGCCCTCCTGTCCCCTCAGGAGGTTTGTGTCTGGGCTCACACTGACTTCCCCTCACTGTGTCTCTCGCACAGTAATACACGGCCGTGTCCTCGGCTCTCAGGCTGTTCATCTGCAGAGTGGCAATGCTTTTGGAATCATCTCTTGAGATGGTGAATCTGCCTCTCACAGATGCAGCATATTCTGTTGTGTGACTTCTGGCTGCATCTCTGATGAAACCGATCCACTCTGGTCTCTTTCCTGGAGCCTGGCGGATCCAGTTTATATAATAGTCACTGAACGTGAATCCAGAGCCTTTGCAGGTGAGTTTCAGAGACCCCCCTGGTTGTCTGAGGTCACCTCCAGTCTCCACCAGCTGCACCGCACATTGGACACCTGCAGACAACAGACATAGTCATTGGGAGAGGACACACACACACACACACACACCCACACACACACACACACACGTCCCCACGTCTCCGTGATGCTACCATGTAAGAGCGTCCAAGCGAGAGCCCAGCTCAGCCCAAACTTCATGGTGCTTCCTCGGGGTTGCTACCAGCAGTTAATGGAAAGTGCAGCGTCCCTGGGGTGGGTCTGCTCTCCCAGAGGTGCAGGGACAGGGCTGGGCTAGTTTATCAGAACCTGGGGCTCCTCATTTGCATAGGCTCCTCCCCTTAAAGACAGGGAGGTGGAGTTTCTGTTGAGGGACAGCTGGACTCAGAGAGACAAGCCCCCTTTTTGTGAGTGTGGAGACTTTTATAAAGGGCTGGGTGGTCTGTGTGCTGTAAAGAAAGTGTTGTTGTTGATAAACTCCACTATCCGTCAGTCAGACAGAACTGAATGCACAGTGATACCCACATCCACAGAGGGCCGTGATGTTCCAGCTCAGTGTGGAGTCTCCCTGCGTCCTCGTCCACGTGTGGGTGCACAGAGAGAGGGTCATCACCTCTCGGCTCCCCAGGGCTGGAGGGCAGGGGGCACTGCCAGGGCTGCTCTGTGGTGCTTTCCAGATATTACCATGGCTCAGTGCCCTTTGTGCCCAGATTCTGTCATCGAGAGCTGAATGAAGGAGCCTACACTGTCAGAGCGTTTTAACCACCTGAGGTGCTCTCTGTGCTCTGACTCTTCACCGCGCTGCGTGCTGGTGTGGAGCACACTGAAAGGGCCCATGATTGAACCCACGTCTAGGCTGCCTTTCCCCCACTCTGTGTGAGCGCCGCCCATGTGTGCCGCAGGAACCATCAGAGAAGGGCTGCCCTTGAGCGTCACTGAAGGACACTCGTGGTGAACTTTCAGCAGAAACACAGCAGTGAAACTCCAGGGGGTCACTCTGGTGGTCATGTGACAGGACAATCTCAGTCGTTCTGGGAGCTGTAACCAAGTTCCACAGACCAGGGGGTTCACACACACACGTGTATTTCTTCCAGATCTTGAGGCTGGGGAATGCCGTATTAGAAGCAGACAGATTTGATGTTGCTGACATCCCGCTTCCTAGACGCTGACTTTTCGCTGTAATCTCAGAGAGCAGATGGAGCAAGGAAGCTTCCTTTATCCTATTACAAGGGCGCTGACCTGACTCATGAGAACCCCACCCTCAGGAACTATGCTCGGCCCCAGGCCCCACCTCCTGACACCATCACGTTTGGCATTAGGATGTAAAGTGAACTGTTTGAGGGGCTCATACAAGGTGCCCATAGCAGCAGGTAAAGACTCACTTCATTACCCCACCCCTTGGAGGGCTGCTCCAGTCCAGTTCCCCAGTCTCAGGACCCTCCTCACCCTGAGGAAGCCCCTCTTCTGTGGAGGCAGAAAGCTGACCCCCATCCTTCAGAACAAGCTGGTGACCTTGCAGATGGACAGGCTCCACCCTTGACCTTGAACGAAGGCCTCTGTGTCATTCTGCTATTATTTTCCTGTCCGTGCGCTCACGTGATCATCACTCTCATGTTCTATGACCCAGAACTGCTCTCTGCCCACAATGGTCGGCAGCCCCTTGTTTTCACTCATGTTTTATGGGTGTGACATGGACGAAGTAGTCAGGCTCTGCTTGTGATGCTTGAGGCTGACATGGTAAATTTCATCCCTCTCTCTTCCCCTGCGCTCTTGGGGAATATGAAGAGAAAAGAGTGATTGTCCCTTCTGTCCTGCCGGTGGGACATAGGAACCACACAGACCCCACCCCTGAGTCACAATAAACCCTCAACCAGTGTCTTTTCCTGGCTTGATCCATCTATTCTGATTTGCTGTAAAGCCTGACCTTCTCTCAACAGACATCTCTACGAAGTGATCGACGTTTACATTTTCATAGTCCCTGTGTGTATGACATCACCAGTCTGGATGTCCATTCCAAGGTAGGGTGGGTCCCTGGAGCTTGGCATGGTGGCAGGTGCATTTGGGGCTATCAGCATGATGTCAAGTCAATGATCGTCACCACTACGGGTCCTTCTCCTCTAGCTTTGGGGTGACCCACCTCTGGTGCCCACTGTCCACACACCTGTGTCCTGCTGCTGCTGGCTGGGACCCTGAGCTGTGGGTACTGAGCTGCACTGTTGAGTGAGCAGATTCTCTTGTGAGATTTAGCAGACGTGGGCCAGAAGATTGGATGGTTAATTGTCATTTGGTCACAAGAGGGTCTGAAAGAGAATCTCTGCTTTTCACCCATGTGAGAGAGTTGTCTCTCTCTACAACAGGGTTTTCTAATTCTGAGTTATTAGCGGTAAGTGCAGAATCAGGAATCCAGAGAGGACCCCGGAGAAACTCTGACATGAAGAGGAATCCAAACAAGAAACCAGCCCAAACCTCCAACCACACCTGCTCCTGGGTGGTCCTTGCAATGAGGGGCCCTGAGCGCCCCCTGGTGGTCGCAGCTACTTCTGCAGGGAGGTTTGTGTCTGGGCTCACACTGACTCCCCCTCATGGTGTCTCTTGCACAGTAATACACGGCTGTGTCCTCGGCTCTCAGGCTGTTCATTTGCAGATACAGCATGTTCTTCGCATTGTCTCTGGAGATGTTGAATCGGCCCCTCACAGAGTCTGCATAGTATGTGCTCCCACCATTGCTACTAATAGCAGAAAACCTCTCCAGCCCCTTCCCTGGAACCTGGCGGACCCAGTCCATGTTATAGCTACTGAAGGTGAATCCAGAGGCTGCACAGGAGAGTCTCAGAGACCCCCCAGGCTGCACCAAGGCTCCCCCAGACTCCACCAGCTGCACCTCACACTGGACACCTGCAAACACAGAGACGTCCTGGTCAGGACACTGTCACACGTCCACTGTTTTTTTTCTCTCATCCACTCACACACTCAGTGTCTCTAGTTATCCATAAATTACCTCTTAATATAGCAACAAGGAAAACCCAGCAGAGTCCCAACGCCATGGTGAGTGCTCTGTGTTCAGATCTGATCAGGGAATGGGGTCACCTGGGGATCCTAGACTGAGCTCCTGTCCCAGAGCTGCAGGGTCAGGGCTGGGCTGGTTTTCATGAGCAGAGGGGGCCCTATTTGCATGTCCTCCTACTATATAGGGAGCTCTGTGGTTGGAGACCTGCAGAGAGGGCAGTGCCTCAGTGCAGGTGTGAGTGTCCCGGGGGAGAATCATCTCATGATAACACATCAGTAACTAAATCCAGAATGAAAGGGACGTTTGTGCATGTCCAAGAAGCAAAGACAGAGGCAGCTGAAGGAGACACTGTGTCAGGACACAGTCAGCCCTGGTCCTGGGCCCTGTGCATCCACAGGAGCCTGGGTGTGTCTGCTCAGTGTGTGGAGCTGTCCACCCTCAGGGCCCTGTGGACAAATAGGGGACATTCAGTCCCCACGGAGTGGAGCTTTCCCCTGGGAATGGGGAGAAGGAGACAGAGCCCAGCAAACCCCTGTGGTCCTAGGGCGCTGTGTGCACACCCAGGACACGCCCCTGTGTGATCTCTGAGACTGGATCCTCCACTCTGAGTCATCATTGAGATCCTCCTGTGCTGAGGTGTGTACCAGTTGATGGCTATTTTCAATTCTGTGTAGTATTCCATTAGTGGATATTCCCTGGATTGCTTTTTTTGAAAACTAGAAGCGCTTTTGGGATGTTTGCAGTTTATTTATTTTATTGTTATTGTTATTGTTATTATTATTATTATTATTTTATTAATTTGGTTTTGTTACAGGTGTTTCTCCTTTTTCCCCCACTGACACCCTCCTCCCCATCCCCCCGGCCCCATCCCCACTATTGTTGTCCATGTCCATCAATTATGCATACATGCATATAAGTTCTGTGGTTTATCACTTCCCTCCCCCCACATCCCTTCTTCTTTGGGTTGTCCGTCTGTACCCTACATTCACGTCTCTGGGTCTACCCTGTTCCTCAGACTGTTATGTTCATTATATTCCACAAATAAGTGAGATCATGTGATATTTGTCTTTGCTTGGCTTGTTTCGCTTAGGATAATACTCTCCAGGTCCCTCCATGTCGTCTCAAAGGATAAGAGATCTTTCTTTCTTACAGCTGCATAGTACTCCATTGTGTATATGTACCACAGATTTTTTTATCCATTCGTCTACTGATGGACACTTGGGCTGTCTCCAGATCTCAGCTATTGTAAATAGTGCTGCTATGAACATAGGGGTACATATATTCTTTCTGATTGGTGTTTCAGGTTTCTTAAAGTATATTCCTAGAAGTGGGATCACTGGGTCAAATGGCAGTTCAATCTTTAAATTTTGAGGTAACACCATAGTGTTTTCCACAGTGGCTGCACCAGTCTGCATTCCCACCAGCAGTGTACTAGAGTCCCCTTTTCTTCACACCCTTGCCAACACTTGTTGTTTGATGATTTGTTGATGGTGGCCATTCTGACAGGTGTGAGGTGATAACTCCTAGTTGTTTTAATTTGCATCTCTCTGATGATTAGTGACATTGACCATTTTGTCATATGTATTTTGGCCATTTGTGTGTCTTGTTTGGAGAGGTGTCTATTTAGGTCCTATGCCCATTTTTTAATAGGGTTCTTTGTCTTCCTTTTGTTGACTTGTATGAGCACTCTATATACTTTGGAAATTAATCCCTTATCTGATGCATCATGGGGGATTATGGTCTCCCATATAGTGGGATCCCTTTCCATTTTGATGGTTGTTTCTTTTGCTGTGCAGAAGCTTTTTAATTTGATGTAGTCCCATGTGTTAATTTTTTCCTTTGTTTCTCTTGACTTAGGTATTGTATCAGTTAAAATTCTGCTGTGTATGATGTCTGAAATTTGGTTGTCTGCATTTTCTTCTAGAATTTTTATGGATACACGAGTTACATTTAAGTCTTTTATCCATTTTGAGTTTATTCTCGTGTATGGTCTAAGTTGGTGGTATAGCTTCATTTTTTTTTTTTTTTTTTGCAAGTAGCTGTCCAATTTTCCCAACACCATTTATTGAAGAGACTGTCTTGACTCCACTGTATGCTCTTGCCACCTTTGTCAAATATCAATTGAGCCTATTGTCTTGGGTTAATATCTGGGTTCTCTGTTCTGTTCCATTGATCTATCTGCCTGTTCTTGTGCCAGTACCAGGATGTTTTGATTACAGTGGCTTTGTAGTATAACCTGAAATCTGGTAATGTGATCCCTCCTACTTTGTTCTTTTTCAAGATTGCTGTAGCTATTCGGGGTCTTTTTTGGTTTCATATAAATTTTTGGAGTGTTTGTTCTAGTTTTGTGAAATATGTCATTGGTATTTTGATGGGGATTGCATTAAATCTATAGATTGCTTTGGGTAGTAAGGACATTTTAATGATGTTAATTCTTCTAATCCATGAACAAGGTATATGTTTCCACTTTTTTATATCTTCCTCTAATTCTTTTTTCAATGACCTGTAGTTTTCTGTGAAGAGGTCCTTTACTTATTTGGTTAAGTTTATTCCTCGGTACCTTAATTTTTTTGCTGCGATGGTAAATGGGATTGTTTTTTTAGTTTCAGTTTCTGTGATTTCATCATTGGTGTATAAGAATGCAGTTGATTTCTTAACGTTAATTTTGTATCCTGCTACATTGTCAAATTTATTTATTAAGTCTAGTAGATTTTTGATGCAGTCTTTAGGGTTTTCTATGTACAATATCATGTCATTTGCAAATAATGACAGTTTCACTTCCTCCTTTCCAATTTGGATCCCCTTTATTTTTTCTTCATGTCTAATTGCTGTGGCTAAGACTTCCAGTACTATGTTAAATAAGAGTGGCGAAAGTGGTCATCCCTGTTTTGTTCCTGTCCTTAAGGGGAATGCTTTTAGTTTTTGCCCATTGAGAATGATGTAGGCTGTAGGTTTTTCATATATAGCTTTTATTATGTTGAGATATGGACCCTCTATTCCCACATTACTGAGAGTTTTTATCAGAAATGCTGGATTTTGTCAAGTGCTTTTTCAGCATCTATTGATATGATCATATAATTTTTATCTTTAATTTTGTTTATGTGGTGTATCACATTTATTGATTTGTGGATCTTGTACCATCTTTGCATGCCTGGGATGAAACTCACTTGGTCATGATGAAAACATTTTTTGATGTATTGCTGGATCCGATTTGCTAATATTTTGTTAAGGATTTTGGCATCTGTGTTCATCAGGGATATTGGTCTGTAGTTTTCTTTCATTGTAGTGTCTTTATCCGGTTTTGGAATTAGGATTATGCTGGCCTCATAAAATGAGTTTGGAAGTGTTCCACCTTCTAGGAATTTTGTTGGAATAGTTTGAGGAGAATGGGTATTAGATCATCTTTGAATGTTCAGTAAAACTCCCCCATGAAGCCATCTGGGCCTGGGCTTTTTTTTGCTGGGAGTTTCTTTTTTTTTTTTTTTTAATTTTTTTATTAATTTATTTTTGTTTGCTGGGAGTTTCTTAATTACATCTTCAATTTTTTTTGTTGTTATTGGTCTGTTCAAGTTTTCTTTCTCTTCCTGCTTCAGTTTAGGGATACTATGTGTTTCTAGAAATTTGTCCATTTCTCCTAGGTTGTCCAATTTGTTGGCGTATATAATTTTTCATTGTATGTTTCAATGATCCTTTGAATTTCTGCGGTGTCAATATTTATTTCTCCTCTTTCCTTTCTGATTTTGTTTATTTAGTTCCTCTCTTTTTGTTTCTTGATGAGTCTGACTAAAGGTCCATCGATCTTGTTTATCTTTTCAAAGAACTAGCTTTTTGTTTCACTGATCTTTTGAATTGTTTTTTAAGTCTCTCTGTCGTTTTTCCCTGCTCTGACCTTTACTATTTTCTTCCTCCTACTAACTCTGGGTTTTTGTTTTTGTTTACTTTCTAGTTCTTTAAGTTGTAGTGTTAGAAAGTCAATTAAGAATTTTTCTTGTTTCTTGAGGTAGGCCTGTAGTGCTATGAACTTCCCTCTCAGGACTGCTTTCGCTGCATCCTGTAGATTTTGTGTTGTTGTGTGTTCATTTTCTTTGGTTTCCAGGAAATTTTAAATTTCTTCCTTGATCTTGTTAGTAACCCATCATTGTTTAATAGCGTGCTATTAAGCCTCCAAGTGTTTGAATGTTTTTGTGTGTTTTTACTGTAATTGAGTTCTAGTTTCATGCCATTGTAATCTGAGAAGATGCTTGATATGATTTCAATTTTCTTGAATTTGTGGAGTCTTGCTTTGTGTCCTAACATGTGGTCTATCTTTGAGAATGACCCATGTGCACTTGAGAATAATGTGTATTCTGCAGCTTTGGGGTGAAATGTTCTGTAAATATCAATGAAGTCCAACTGATCTAGTTTGTCTTGTAAGGACTCTATGTCCTTGTTAATTTTTTGTCTAGAAGATCTATCCAGTGGTGTCAGTGGTGTGTTGAAGTCACCCACTATGATCGTGTTGCTATTGATCTGTCCATTGAAGCCCTCTAGAAGTATTTTAATATATTTTGATGTTCCCATGTTTGGTGTGTATGTTTACCAGGGTTATATCCTCTTGTTGGATTGATCCTTTTAATATTATGTAGTCACCTTCCCTGTCTCTTATTCTGGCCCTTTTTTGAAGTCTATCTTGTCAGACAGGAGTATTGCTACACCAGCTTTTTTTTTTAATTTTTAAATTTACATTTGCTTGGGAAATTTTTTTCCATCCCTTCACTTTCATCCTGTGTGAATCTTTTGTTGTGAAGTGGGTCTCTTGTAGAGAGCATATATATGGGTCGTGTTTTCTTATCCAACCAGCTACCCTATGTCTTTTGATTGGAGCATTTAAGCCATTTACATTTAAGGTAATTATTGATAGATAGTTATTAGTTGCCATTTCAATTTTATTCCAGTGTTCCACTCTCTCTCTCTGTTTCTTCTTCTTCTTACAATAGTTCCTTCAGCATTTCTTGCAGTGCTGGTTTGGTGGCGGTAAATTTCTTTACCTTTTTTTATTATCCGTGAAGCTCTTTATTTCTCCTTCAATTTTGAATGATAGCCTTGCTGGATAGGGTAGTCTTGGATTCAGACCCTTGCCTTGCATTACTTTGTACACTTAATGCCACTCCCTTCTGGCCTGCATCGTTTCTATTGAGAAATCAGCTGACAGTCTAATGGGAGCTCCCTTGTAGGTAACTTTCTGTCTCTCTCTTGCTTCCTTTAAATCCTTTCTTTGTCTTTACTGTTTGCCATTTTTATTATAATGTGTCTAGTTGTGGGTCTTCTGGGGTTCATCTTGCTTGGGACTCTCTGTGTTTCCTGGACTTGTGTGACTTTTTCCTTCACCAGTTTAGGGAAGTTTTCTGTCATTATTTCTTCAAACAGGTTCTCTATTCCTTTCTCTGATTCTTCTCCTTCCAGTATCCCTATAATGCGAATGTTGTTACGTTTCGTATTGTCCCACAGATCCCTTAAATTTTCCTCCTGCTTTTTAATTTTTTTTTTTTCCATTTGTTGCTCTATTTGGGTGTTTTTCTCTACCTTGTCTTCTAAGTAGCTGATTCGGTCTTCAGCTTCTTCTAATCTACTATTGAACCCTTCTAAGGTATTTTTGATAACAGTTATGTCACTCTTTATTTCCTCTTGACTTTTATGCATAACTTCCACCTTTTTATGCGTAGCTTCTACCTCTTATTTGAAACTGAAGTAGTTCCCAGTGAGCTCTTCATAATTTTTATTAAGTTGCTTGTGGTTCTCACCAAATTGTTTCAGCACCTTTAAAATCATTGCCTTGAATTCTTTATCTGACAAGTTGCTGTCTTTCATTTCCTGTAGTTCCTTTTCTGGTGATTCCTCTTTTTTTTTCCTTTGGGTGTTGTTTCTTTGTCTCCCATTTTCTAATTCTGAGTTGTTAGTGGTAAGTGCAGAATCAAGGCCCAGAGAGGTTCCCTGAGGGAAACTGTGACATGAACAGGAACCCAAACAGGAAACCAGCCCAAACCGCCAACTGCACCTGCTCCTAGATGTCCTTGTGTACAGGGACCCTGTGCGCCCCCTGGTGTTCTCAGCCTCTCCTGCAGGGAGGTTTGTGTCTGGGCTCACACTGACTTTCCCTCACTGTGTCTCTCGCACAGTAATACACGGCCGTGTCCTCAGTGGTCACGGATCTCAGCTGTAGGGAGAACTGGTTCTTGGACGTGTCTCTGGAGATGGTGGTGCGGCTCTTGAAGGATGGGTTGTAGTAAGTGCTACCACTACTTCCACCTATGTACCCAATCCATTCCAGCCCCTTCCCTGGTTTCTGGCGGATCCAGCCCCAGTAGGAACCACTGCTGATGGAGTAACCAGAGACAGCACAGGTGAGGGAGAGGGTCTGTGAGGGCTTCACCAGTCCTGGGCCCGACTCCTGCAGCTGCACCTGGGACAGGGCACCTGGAGACAAGGAGCATCAGGCCCTGTCAGTCACATTCAGTCACAACCACCACATAGACCCTTGTCTGACCTCTGAGACCCTCACCTTGGGACGCTGTCACCAGGCACAGGAGAAGACCCAGCAGTCTCATCTTCTTCTAGACCACGGCTCTACCTTCCCCAGAGACCTCAGCCCTGTGTGAGGAGAGAGCTGTGAGCCTCCCCAGCCCAGGGGAGGATTTACCCTGGAGCTTGGGAAGAAATTTGCATGTTGGGCAGCCTCTCCCTTATAAGTGGAGGACTGAGGTCAGGCTGCCCTGGTTTCTGGCCCCTCTTTCAGCACCTCTTTCCTTGAACTCACTCACCATGTATGTCAGGGAAAGGGGATCACTTGGTTCATGAGACCTATGGAGTCAGCTTAATAGACATGCTCATCTCTGATAAATGGTGGACTATATTAGACGATTATATTTTTCATTTCTCATGTATCTTTATTATAGATTTATAGGAATTACATTGGTCCAGATAGTTTCTTACACTCAACTCTGTAATATATACACAGCTGTCAATATTTTTATAAACAATTTATTTTTTATAAACATAATTTCATATATACAATGTCTACCTTCTCAGAAAATCACAAGGTAAAGGAGATGCATTCTCAATATCTTATATGTTTATTTATGTAGTTATGGCGATCCAAGTAACTATATCCCAAGAAGATGGTTATGGAAAATCCTCTATTATTTTTAATATTTTGTTTTGTTTGGATAAAATTATATTCTTTATAAGTTCTGAGTAACACGATATGATAAGCCATTTTTAAGGTTATTACTAGATCCATTTTTCTTACACTCTTTACCAAACATCTCCTAAAAGCTTAACAGGGTCAGGCCTGGTTAGTACATGGATGGGAGACCCTTGATCCTTGATATTGAATATTGATAATTCTGTCTTAGTGTGCCTCCTCAGATTCTTCCCTTATGCAAGCCTATGACTTATTTCAGAGAACTCAATCTAATTATATCAGACATAATCACATTTATACACAGAGAAATGTTTGAAAATAGAAAAAGTGATTATGTATTAGTAAAATTCAGATTCTTTTATATGTTGAAACAGTAAAAGCAGCAGATTAACTGACCTGTTTTCTCAGTCTAGTGTTATCAGTGATGCTGGGGTTAAGGGGGTGAGCAGGTAGGAGAGAATTCCCAGCCGAGATTATCTCATAGGAAAGGGAGCTTGTATCCTGACAGGAACCCTCACTCTCACCCTCCTCTGCTCTGCCCCTGGGGATGGTCACTGTGGTCAGAGCTGCTGCCCGCCCACCCCCCACTGACCATATAGCATCCTTAACGTGAATTCACACATTCTCCTATCAGACATGGACCTTGGAAACATATTGTCTCTTTGTAGGCTACTCTCTTCATTCCCTTATTGGAATGTTTGTTGGGATAATGTTTTTACTTTTAACAATGTTCAGTTCATAACTATTTGATTTAATGGACCTGTTTTTGATTGTTAAATTGTCACTCTCCATTGCCCCCAGGAGGGCAAACCTTGATATGAACACAGTGGGCACTAAACCCAATGGAGAAATGATGGCTGGAATCCTTAATATCATTGAAATCTGTTTGCTATATCCTCTGAGCAGGAGACCAACCTTCCACATCATGAATCCTTGATTCATTTCAAAGATTAATTCACTTGATTGGACTTTACATTGTGAACTTCATTACAGTATGTCGCTTAGAAGACTAGACTAACCCCTGAGAAATTACATCATGTAGATGCTCCTGACTTTCTGCAGCTTCTTAAGTGCTGCCCTAAGCTAATGACACTTTCTCTTTCTAAGTGTTTCCATAAAAGTATTTCCAAGGTGGATTCACCTCACAGTCCTGTTCTGTCCTGTTGAGCTCACAGATACTGACTGTATATCTCAGCTGTGGTCACTGCGCACATGGGGAGTGAACAGCCACACAGCCTGTTAGAGGACTGTCCTCTGCTCCAACCACCCATGGGTCTGTCCATCACTGTGACCTGCAGCAGGTGGGGCCACCTGGATGACTGTGACACAAGGTGTGAGACTGGTTACAGTCTCTGGGGTCAGCAGCCCGCTGGACGAGAGACCTGCAATCATAACTGATGACCTATCAGCCCTGATGAGGGGATCTAAAGACAATCGTCAGACTCAGGAAATATACAGTGAAATCTCATGTTTGGTAAAGGACTAATTTCATGAACACACAGCACATTTGCAACAAGAGAAGAAAACAGACTGAACCCCAGCCAGTCCTCGGAGCAGACACCTGCTCAAATGGTGCAGCCGCTTGGACACCAGCAGGTGTTTCTCCAGGTGTGGAGCTGGACTCTCACAGGACCGGCCACACATCTTCCGTGTGCGTGCAGCAGACATATCGGTCTGGAGGGGGACTCCGCTCCCCTGCCCATTGCAGCCCCACTCAGAGTGCCCAAGGCATGGGGGCCTCTGAGTGTCCCAGTGGATGAGAGGATCACTGTGTTATATACACACCATGGAGACGTACTACTCAGCCTCAAATCACAGGGAAACCCTGCACAACCCCAGCCTGGATGACACTAGAGGACACTGTGCTCTGGGAAATAGAGCCGTCAGGGAAAGGCAGACAGTGTCTGATTCCACCTACACTGGGGACTGAATTAGGATTCCTTCCAGCAGAGTGTGGAGGAGCCCAGGCCTGGGTGTGGTGAAGGCTCTGGCAGGAGACGGGATAGTGGAAGGTCGGCTGCCCTGGAGTCCTGTGCTGATGGAGAACAATGATGGAGGCAGCTGGAGGAGACACTGTGTCAGGACACAGTCAACCCTGGTCCTGGGCCCTGTGCATCCACAGGAGCCTGGGTGTGTCTGCTCAGTGTGTGGAGCTGTCCACCCTCAAGGCCCTGTGGACAATGAGGGAACACTCAGTCCCCACGGAGGGGAGCTTTCCCCTGGGAATGGAGAGAAGGAGACAGAGCCCAGCAAACCCCTGTGGTCCTAGGGGGCTGTATGCACACCCAGGACACGCCCCTGTGTGATCTCTGAGACTGGATCCTCCACTCTGAGTCATCACTGAGATCCTCCTGTGCTGAGGTGTGTATCAGCTGATGGTTATTTTCATTGCTGAATGGTATTGGATTAATGAATGCTCCATAGTTTGGTCATTTCTAAAATTAGAAAGTCTTTTGTGTTTTTGTAGCTCTTAACACAAATGAAGAAGCTATAAATATTTGGATTAATTTTTTTATGAACATAAAGATTTGTTTTTCTGGAGAAAACACTCCCAATGGAACCACTGAGATAGTGTTAAGTATAATATATATTTAATTTAATAAGAAACTGCTATTCACTTTATGACGAAAGAACAACAGGACACAGAGGGACCTGGAGAAGGAGAGGAGCCCATTCATTGCTGACCTGTCATCTGCACATAGTGTCACTTCCTCACTTTTCTGCAGTGAGAATATGAGAAGTTAGAGCCACAGAGAAAAAGTAAGAATCGTCCTGGATGCAGCTGAGAGCTGAGAGGAAATCCCTGCTCCCAACAGGAAGCCCCAACTCCCACCCCACCCCCTGTCACTTTGCAACTGCATTTGGGCTGTTCTGTGTGGTCTGTGGGTCCTGAGCGCCCCCTGGTGTCCTGAGCGCCCCCTGCAGCCCCTCCCTCCTGCCTCCATCAGGAGGTTTGTGTCTGGGCTCACACTGACTTCCTCTCATTGTGTGTGTCTTGTGCAGTAATACACGGCCGTGTCCTCGGTGGTCACTGAGCTCAGCTGCAGGGAGAACTGGTTCTTGGACGTGTCTCTGGAGATGTAGGTGCGGCTCTTGAGGGACTGGCTGTAGTAAGTGCTACCACTAGAATATATGGACCCCAAATATTCCAGCCCCTTCCCTGGCTTCTGGCGGATCCAGCACCAGTAGTAACCACTGGTGATGAGGTAACCAGAGACAGTGCAGGTGAGAGAGAGGGTCTGCGAGGGCTTCACCAGTCCTGGGCCCGACTCCTGCAGCTGCACCTGGGACTGGACACCTGGGGACAAGGAGCATCAGGCCCTGTCAGTCACGTGTAGTTACAACCACCCCACAGACCTATGTCTGACCTCTGAGACCCTCACCTTGGGGGGCTGTCACCAGGCACAGGAGAAGACCCAGCAGTCTCATCTTCTTCTAGACCACGGCTCTGCCTTCCCCAGAGACCTCAGCCCTGTGTGAGGAGAGAGCTGTGAGCCTCCCCAGCCCAGGGGAGGATTTACCCTGGAGCTTGAGGAGAAATTTGCATGTGGGGCAGCTTGTTCCTTATAAGTGGAAGACTGAGGTCAGTGTGCCCTGGACTCTCTGTCACCCTGTGGAGGCTTCCCTTTTCCTTAATGCTCTCACTACATTAGTTATAGGGGATCTCCTGGTACATGAGACATATGGTGTCAACTTAATGGGTGTGCTCATCTCTGATAAATGGTGGACTAGTTGAGATTATATTTTTAACTTCTCATGCATCTTTCAAGTAGATTTAAAGGGATTACATTTGTCCAGGTAGTTTCTTAAAACCAACTCTCTAATAAATACATAATTGTCAAATATATTTAGAAACAATTATATATCTATATAATCATAATTTTAAATATACAAATAATGTCTAGCTTGTTTTGAAAATCACAAAACAAAGGACATTCATTCTCGATATTTTATTTGTTAATGTATATCTTTACTTTGATTCAAGTAATTAATCCCTAGAACAGGTCATTGGGAAACCCTTCGTTCATTTTTATTCTGTTTTGTTTTATTGTATTTTGTTAAAATGATATTTCATACAAGTTTGAGTAATGCTATACTAAATACCTTTATTTAGGTTTTTCTAGAAATATTTTCATTATAATCTTTGCAAAACATTTTTTTCTTTATTTATTTTAGAGAGAGAGGGAGAGAGAGGGAGAGAGAGATAGAAACATCGATGAGCGAGAACATCGATTGGCCGCCTACTGTATGCCCCCCACTGGAGATTTGGCCCACTACCTCGGCATGTGCCCTGACTGGGAATCGAAACAGCGACCTCTTGGTGCATGGGTTGATGGTCATTCACTGAGCCACACCGGCCGCGCTTTGCCAAACATTTTCAGAAGCTAAGCAGGGTCGGTCCTGGTTAGTACTTGGATGGGAGACGCTTGATCCTTGATGTTGAAAATTGTGTTATTGTGTTTTTGAGTTCCTCCTCAATCTTCTCCCGTGCGGAAATCCATGGCCTATTGCAGTGACCCCCAACAAATTACATCAGACACAATCACATGTATACATGCAGAAATAATTCGAAATATAAAGAATGCTTGCATTTATAAAATTCAGATTTATTTATATGTTGTAATTGAAAAGGCAGCAGGTTAACTGACCTGTGTTCTCAGTTTAACATTTTCAGTGATGTTGGGGTCAGAGGGTTGGAAATGAAGTGGGTTCCTAGCACAGCTTTGTTAATAGCAAAGGGAACTTGAACCCTGACTGGAACCCTCACTCCCAGCCTCCCTCTGCTGCTGGGGATGGTCACTGTGGTCAGAGGTGCTGGGCTCTCCCACTCACCACACAATCTTCTTTATTATAATGCACACATTCTCCCATCAGATATATGAGGTGGAAATATATTATCTCCGTGTAGGCTTTTATTTTAATTCCCTTAATGGAATAATTGTTGGGACAAATGTTATTAAGTCTAATAAAGCTGAATTCATCATGCTTTTTTTTAAAGTGTCCTGTTTTTGATGTTTTATCTAAAATGTTTATAGAAAATGGTTCCCCTTCCTTATCCATGGTAGTGGAAACCCTGATATGAACACTGTGGGCACCAAACCCAACAGAGAAATGAAGGTGGGAATCCTTACTATCATCGACATGTGTTTGCTGGGTTCTCCAACCACAGACCAACCTTCTACAGCACGAAGCCCCGATTCATTTCAGAGATTAATGCACTTTACTGGACTCTACATTATGAACTTCCCTACAGTATGTAGCATAGAAAAGTACATTAACCCCTTGATAAATTATATCAAAGAGACATCAGGCAGACGAGGAAGGAATTTCAAAGAACATGAGGAAGATTCTGAATAGAGATGACAGAGATAGGATCCCAGAGGGCATGTCACAAGGATGAAAGTGACCAGGAGGACGAAGGTGCAGAGAGATCATGAGAGGGAGACATGAGATGAACTGGAGCTGACGTCCGGGAAAGTGAATATCCCAGTGAGATCCCTGCATAGAGCTGTGTGTGCAGGACTCACATGGGACAGTGAGTGATCGAGGCCTTGGCGAGTGTGGGGACCTGGAGTGAGCTCAGACCCAGGGCGTGTGGACACACTGACTCTCCCTCTGTGGAAACTGCGCCCCAGTCACAGGGTGGAGAGAATGCCCGGGGTGCTCAGACTTTCAAGGAGACAGTGGGGTCTCATGGGAACCTAGTCGGACAATGGTCCCTGAGCATGGACACTGATCGTCTGGGAAAGAGAATGTTGTCGACACCATGTTCGTCCTCAGTGAGATGAGGGGACACAGGGCCCAGGACAAGGAGGAGGGTCCTTGGGACCCTGAACCGCAGGAAGAGTGGGAGTGCCCTGAGCACCCCAGGGAGCTGTTCTCAGCCCCTCCCTGCGCGGTTCCTGGATGATGTTCCTGTGTCGATGGGTCCCAAGTGTCCCCTGCTGGTCTTGAACCCTCTTGAGGGACCTGAGGGTCTCCTGCACCTCAGACCCTCCTGTCTCCCGGCTGGGAGTTTGTATCTAGATCATAGACACGTCCTGGTCAGGAAAGTGTCACTTGTCCAGTGTTTATCTCACTCATATTCATTCACATACTCTGTGTCTCCAGTTCTCCATAAATAATCTCTTATAATAGCAACACGGATAACCCAGCTGAGCCCAAGCTCCATGGTTTGTTGTCTGTGTTCAGTCCTGATCAGGGAAGGAGAACATCAGGGATCCTGGGGCTGGGCTCCTGTCCCAGTGCTGCAAGGTTGGGACTGGGCTGGTTTTCTTGAGCTGAGGGGGCCCTCTTTGCATGTCCTCCTATTATTGAGGGAGCTGTGGGGTTGGACGCTGACATAAAGGACATGGCTTCAGAGTGTGGTGTGTCCAGGACCATATGTCAGTGTAGAATTATCCCTGGTATCTGGGCCTCTGTTGCTCCCAACTTAGTCTAACTGATCCCCTGAATGACCTCCAGACATGGGGACATGCCAAGTGGGAATTTCAGTGCTACCTGGCTGGATACGGGACCAAGTTAAATGTGATCATGGTCCAATAGAGCAGTATAAATCAATGTAATACAAACCTAAATGGAAGGGTTAAGTTTTAAATATCATATCTTAGAAGGCAAATTGTATGAAGACAGGAAGGTGATGAACCATCACACCCAGAGGGAGATTAACGTGTGAGAACTTCTTGTTCAGGAGACAGGAAGTCCCTCTGACACTGTTTCCCCTGCACAGTGTTCAGAGGACACACTGAGAACAGAGTGTGACCCTGGAGCCTTTGGACCAACGTTGGGGGACAGTGGGTGTCTGTTGGGTCCCTGGGAAGCAGGAACATGAACTACAGAGAAGCAGACAGGGCTCCCGGGTCCAAGTCCTTCAGGGGATTTGGAGCTGAATGTGCAGCAGCTGCACAGCCTCCTGTGTGGGGTTTGTTCTCTAGACTCTGCGGGACCAGGTTCAGTCAATGCCGATGGAGAAGAACTTCAGTCATGACCAGGAGTGTTTAGATAAAGCTGTAGGTAGAGATTTGTGAGTAATTAAGATTATGTCATGAAAATGTTGTTATTGGAAACCTGATGACTGCAAGTGACCCTTTGGAGAAGCTGTCACCATATCTGTACATGATGGGAGTCAACTGGAACAGTTACATGACTCCGTGCAACAATGGGGGAAATGCTACCTGGGTACATCAATTGGGGAATTAATGAAGACTGGGGATACACATCCAGGGTTCTTGTTTTATCATTATATGCTATAATCCTGACCCACTCCAGCCCCTTCCCTGGTTTCTGGTGGATCCAATTCCAGCCATAACCAGTGGTTGTGATGGAGATTCCAGAGACAGCTCAAGTAAGGGAGAAGGTCTTTGAGGGCTTCACCAGTGCTGGGCCCGACTCCTGCAGCTGCACCTGGGACAGGACACCTGGGGACAAGGAGCATCAGGCCCCGTCAGTCACGTGCAGTCACAACCACCCAACACACCCCTGTCTGTCCCCTGAGACCCTCACCTTGGGAGGCTGTCACCAGGCACAGGAGAATTCCCAGCAGTCTCATCTTCTTCTAGACCACGGCTCTGCCTTCCCCAGAGACCTCAGCCCTGTGTGAGGAGAGAGCTGTGAGCCTCCCCAGCCCAGGGGAGGATTTACCCTGGAGCTTGAAGAGAAATTTGCATGTGGGGCAGCATGTTCCTTATAAGTGGAGGACGGAGGTCAGGCTGCCCTGATCCATCTGGGGCCCCTATGGGGCATCTCTTCCTATGAACTGACTCAACATGTAAGTCAGGGATAGGAGATCACCTGGTTCATGAGACACTCTGGAATATGGTCCAAGTTCGGCCTCAACTTTCTGAGTGAAAGAAGAAATGATGGCTTAGATAGGTAGGTCACACTTTTTACTTCCCATGCATCTTTCAAATCAATTTAAAAGGGACTAGCATTTGTTAAGATAGTTTCTGATTCTTAGCCCTTTAGTATATCCACTGTTTATAAATATTTACATTATTATTTAATAAATATAATATCCACCTTCATGCAAAACTAAAAATAAAGGACAGGCATGCTCAATATCATATGTATTGATGTTATTTAATTATAACATTATAGGTTTTTATTTTTTAGAAAGAGAGGAAGGGAAAGGGGAGATAGAACTCACTGTGAGAGAGAAACATCAATTGGCTTCCTCCTGCATGCCCCCTTCTGGTGGCTGAACCCGCAACCCCCGCATGTGCCCTGACCTGGAATAGAACTGAGACATTGCAGTCAAGGGGACAATCGTCAGTTCTCTGAGCCACACTGACCAGGCTCTTGTATCTTAATTTATGACGTTCCTTTGATCTGAGAAACTACCTCCCAAGCTCAGGCACGTGGGACATTCTTGATAACTGATGTTGGAAAGTTTGTGATTGTGTCTACAGCTTCCTGTGCAAACTCTTCCATTATGAAACCTCATGGCCTTTTGTAGAGACCCAGACTAGTTACATCACACATATTCATGCTTTTAATTGTAGAAAAAAATATGAAATCATTGACTATGCCTGTGTACAACTCAGAATCATTCATGTGCTGAAATGATTATGGCAGGAGATTGACCTGCTTTCTCTGTCTAGTGTTCTCAGTGATGTCGGGGTTCAGAGGGGGGTTAGTGAAGAGAATTCCTATCCTATATTTTCTCATAGGAAAGGGAACTTTACCCCTGACAGGAACCCAGAATTGATGAAGGGCCTTTCCTGTGCTTCCCAGAGACTCCACCTGTGTACGTGATACACTTTCCATGTCCCCTGTGTGTGTTTGTCCTCAGCCTGGACATATGCACAAGCTGTTGTGGGTCCCTCTGCCTCTGTCTGGTGTCCACTGCTCTGGGTGCTGTGAGCATGATGCCAAGTCAATGACCGTCACCACTGGGGGGGCTTTCATCTCTAGCTTTGGGTTCACAGCTCTGGTGCCCACTGTCCACACACATGTGTCCTGCTGCTGGCTGGCTGGGAATCTGACCTGTGTGGAGCTCAGCGGCACTGTTGACTCAACACAGCCTCTTTTCCTTCAATGTTGCTGTGAATCCTGACGAGGATATTTTTCCTTTAATTTGTTGATAGAGTGGAAGGGAGAGAGGGAGAGAGAGAGAAACATCAAAGTGAAACAGACACATCGATTTGTTGCCTCTGGTACAACACCGACCAGGGCCGGGGATCAAACCTGCAACCCAGGAACGTGCCCTTGAGAGGTAATCCAACCACTGACCCTCTGTCTGCGGGCCTACAGTCTAACTGCTGACCCAACCAGGAAAGGAAAGCAGGCCGTCTTGTTAGACTTAGCAGATGTGGGTCAGGAGATTGGATGATAAATTGTCATTTGAGCACAAGAATGTCTGAGAGACACTCTCTGCCTATTTTCCATTTGTGAATATTATTTCACTTTTTAAGAGAATTTTCAAATTCTCAGATGTCAGAGGAAAGCATGGAATCAGGAATCCAGAGAGGTTCCCTGAGGGAAACTGTGACACGAAGAGGAAACCACACAGGAAACCAGCCCAAACCTCCAACTGCACCTGCTCCTGGGTGGTCCTTGTGTTCAGGGACCCTGAGCGCCCCCTGGTGGTCTTAGCCTCTCCTGCAGGCAGGTTTGTGTCTGGGCTCACACTGACTTCCACTCACTGTGCTTCTCACACAGTAATACAAGGCCCTGTCCTCGGCTCTCAGGCTGTTCATTTGCAGATACAGCCTGTTCTTGGAGTTGTCTCTGGAGATGGTGAATCGGCCCTTCACAGAGTCCGGATAGTATGTGCTACCACCACCTCTATTAATAGTTGAGACCCACTGCAGCCCCTTCCCTGGGGCCTCGCAGATCCAAGTCATTGAATAGTCATCAAACTTGAATCCAGAGGCTGCACAGGAGAGTCTCAGAGACCCCCCGGGCTGCACCACGCCTCCCCCGGACTCCACCAGCTGCACCTCACACTGGACACCTGCAAACACAAAGACATCCTGGTCAGGACACTGTCACACGTCCACTGTTTTTCTGTCACATCCACTCACACACTCCATGTCTCTTGTTCTCCATCAATTACCTCTTAAAATAGCAACAAGGAAAACCCAGCTGAGCCCAAACTCCATGGTGAGTGGTCTGTGTTCAGTCCTGATCAGGGAATGGGGACACCTGGGAATCCTGGGCTGGGCTCCTGTCCCAGAGCTGCAGAGTCAGGGCTGGGCTGCTTTTAATAAGCTGATGGAGCCCTATTTGCATGTCCTCCTACTATATAGGGAGCTCTGGGGTTGGAGACCTGCAGACAGGGCAGTGCCTTCGTGCAGGTGTGAGTGTCCAGGGGAAGAATCATGGTCATGTTTACATTTCAATAACTGAATAAGAATCATAAGGAGGTTGGGGCATGTCCTGTGTCCACATCTAGTTACAGTGAGACTAGCATCTGGCCTGTGCTCCTCCTCACTGGCCCCTCAAATCCCCTGAACCAACTCCAGGACTGAGCGGGACATGCTCATGACGGTGCAGGTCATTGTAGGTAATGAGAGCCTGAATGAACACCTGTATTCTGTTGCTGTCCACATGTCAGGGCTGGAGACACCCAGACTTGTGGAAAGAGACCACAAGTTGCAGATTTTGTAAGTGTGGACGCCATGGACACTATTTGTTGGTGTCATTGGCCCTGAGTGTCTCTGGCTTCCTGACCTTCAAGGAGGCAAAGAAGAGAGGGTGCTGAGAAAATGCTTTTATACCCCTGGGACTCAGAGACCCTGAGAATTTAGGGAATAATTCATGGAGCTGATGGAGAGGCTGTGGGTTTCCAACAAACAGAAGTCCATTCAAAGAGGGTCTCTCTGCATAGACAGTAATGAAAACCTTAAAGAAGGAGATAGAAGAGATGAATTAGTGAGATAAATGTAAGTCAGAATACCGGTGATCAGTGACTACACTCATATTTAATGTTAATCACTCATTTATGAAATAGAGACTTTTGCAGTTTAAATTCACAATCAAGGCCATGGTGACATGATTTGAATTGATCACTCAGCTTGTTCATTCTCAAGTGTGTTATTACAACTGTGAGGGTTTATTGTACAAGAGGATAGCTCTGTGTTTCCACAGCGTTTAGATGACGATGTGTTGTGTCCTCATGTAATACACGTGTTTACAGAGCATGGAGATAAAGCCTGGGCAGTAGACGAGCCCAGAACCCACCTCCTCCTGGGGGTCGTGAGCTCAGTGGGTCCTGAGCTCCCCAGGTCCTGAGAGCACGTTTTCCTTCAAAGCCCACAGAGGACCAGAGACTCCTCATTGCCTTCCCCTCATCCAGCCTGGGTGTCGGGTCCCTTCCTGCAGGAGCTCTATGGACCCTGCTGTTCACAGGACGTCCCCTCCTCATTCTTTTGGTCCAGGACCCCGCCCTCCACTCCTTGGCTGTGAATCCCCCGGGGTCTCTGCTGCACCACAGGGGAGCCCTGTGTCCCTCTCCTGTGGCGATGCCCCCATTGCAAGAGGCTTGAACAAAATCTTCCTTAATTTTTATTTTTTTTTATCCTCACCTGAGGACATTTTTCCATTTTTTGTTCAGATAGAGTGGGAGGGAGAAAGAGGAAGAGAGAGAAACATCGACGTGAAAGGGACACATCGAGTGGCTGCCTCCCGCACGACCAACCAGGGCGGGGGACAAATTGCAACCGAGTTACATGCCCCTAGCGGGAACCGAACCCGGGTCTCTCTGGACTGCAGGCCGACGCTCTAACCGCTGAGCCAAACTGGCCAGGGACAAAATCTCCCTTTAAAATTTATAGATTTTAGGAACTGTTCTTCCATAACAGAGCGAGCAAACTGGAAGAGCTTTAAGTAGGTCCGAAGGTTAAGGGTTATTTTTAAGCTGAAAGATGATTTAGACTCAGCAACCTACAGTCAGGAAACAGGCTGAGGAACACACTCTGTTCCAACACGAGCACCTTCCAGCAGAAGGAAGGGGGTCCGAGAGCAGAGCACCAGGCCCAGGGGTTGGGTCTGAGCCTCAGAAGGTTGTTCCTGGCCTTGTGATCATGGAGGTCGCTGAGATGGATGTAACAAGTGCTTTCGGGTGGGGATTTCTTTCTCGCTTCCATTTTAACTCTCTGGATGGAAATGCCTGTCCCTGGATGGAAGGCTGGCCCTGCAGCTGTGTTGTAGGAGAACATGACTAACTGGTCATGGCCGCAGGTCTGCAGACGGAGAACACTTTGTCCCAAATCGTCTCCCACACCTGACTGACAGGAGGATTTGGGACCTTTATAAGGGTGATATTCAGATTGATGTTGGACTTGAGGCCCTGCTCTCAGGGTCAGCATTTGGAGGATGTTGGTTTGTGCTGAATTCAATTGGCCTGTGGGTGGATGATAACCGGTGGAAGGTGAGGGTGGCTGTGGTCCTGTGAGTCATGCTCGCAGCCTGGGGATGTTACATGGTAAATGGGACTTTGTCATATTTGATTCATGTGGGGATCCTGAGATACAAGCATTTTAGTAGATGACCCAGGTGGGTCCTCCTATGAGAAGTGTTTACATCAGAGGGAGGCAGAGGGAGGTTAGGCTCCAGGAGGACAAGAACACACTGTGACCTCTGAGGTCAGGGACCTATTCCTGGCTGTGGAGATGGAGGAAGAGGCCTCGGGACCGTGGTCATGGCCTCTTAATGCAGTTCTAGTCGCTGGAATAGACCAGGGAACAGGCTCCCCTGTGTGACGATGGAGACACTGACAACACACAGACTCAGAGACCAAGAGCCATCAACAAGGTCCTTAGGAGACATCTAGTCATCAGGACCTGCACGTCCAACCCCACAGGAATCTCCTCACAGCTGCAGGACAGCTGTTCTAGGAGGAAACACACTGAAGGAGAACAGACCAGTGTTGGTGAGAATGGGGAGAGAGGAACACTTGCACTCTCTCAGTGGGAAGGTAAGATCCTGCAGCCACATGGAAACAGCGTGTTGGTTCCTCCAAAATGAGAGTAGAAACCCTGTGTGATTGAGAAGCGAGCACCCAGGTGTTCATGGAATAATAAGCCCAGGACTCTGGAGAGGTGATGCATGGCCCTGTTCATTGCAGCCGTGTTCAGTGTAGTGAGACGTGGAAACATCTCTGTCCATCAGTGGGTGAGTGGGCAAACATGTGCGATATTCTCAGGGTGAAATATTACTCAGCCTTAAATTACCAGGAAGCCCTGCACAATCCCCAGCCTGGATGACACTAGAGGACACTGTGCTCTGTGAAATAAATCCGTCAGGGAAAGGCAGACAGTGTCTGATTCCACTTACACTGGGAACTAAATTAGGTTTCCTTCCAGCAGAGTGTGCAGGAGCACAAGTCCTTTGTGAGTTGATTTGTACCTGACATCTTTCCTGAATGCACTCTCTAGTTCTATCAGTTTTCTGGTGCAGCGCTTAGGGTTTTCAATACAAGATGTGTGTCCTTTGTATAGAGATAAAGAGACACTTTAACTTGTTTCTTTCTCATTTAGACATTTTATAATATTTTTCTTGCCCAATTATTCTGTAAAAAAACTGCATTTCTGTTAAATAAAAGTAGTCACGGGGTGCCCTTGTGTGGGTCCTGATGTTAAAACAATAGATTTAAAATGTGCTCTGTGCACCATGATATCACTTGTTGGCTTCTCCAATGTGACCTTTGTTATGTTGATGTACATCTCTTCTGTACCTAATTTGTGAAGAATTGTAACCATGAAGCCATTTTCAATCTTTAAAGGCTTTTTCCTGCATCTACCTATATGGTGGCAAGTGTATGCTCCATTCTCATTTACATTCGTCAAACCATCCTTGCATCTAAGACCACATCCGCTGCATCTCAGGAAAGGATCCTTTCAATGTGCTGCTAAGTTTCCTAGGACACCACAGAGGATTTTTGTGTTTATGATCATCAGGGATATGACCTGTCGTTTTTTGTGTAAACATACTTTGCTTTCTTGTGAGTGTAACGGTTACCCCAATAATTCAGTTTGGAAGTCTTCCCTGTTTTTCCAATGCTTTGAAGTGTTTAAGAAAAAGTGTTTGTGCAGGTACTATTTTTTTTCTTGAAGTTTTGATAGAATTAACCCTTAAATAAATATGGACATGTGCCTTTCTTTGCGGATAAGTTTTTATAAATACTCCACTTATTTTTAAAATTTCTACCAATCCAGCATAGTCAGGGAAAATTCTTAAATTAAGGAACAAATCATAGGACTGAGAAATACAATGTTGATCTTCGCAGGCTGTAGACAGCACATGGAGTTCCCACAAGCACACACCTGGAGCTGAGCAGTGACAGGCTGACAGGCTCCTAACTCTGCATCCCTCAGGTAGATCCGAACCACATGGACTGACAAGGGAGCAGCTCGGGGTCCCTGCCAGGGAGAGACCTGTCTTTACAAACTGCAGCCAGGGCCTGGTCTCTGCAGGTCTGAGGTGGCGGGACCAGCTCCCACCTGAGACTCTGCAGTCATACCTGTCTTCTCTTCCACCTGAAGAAGGGAGGGATTTGGTGAAGAAAGGGGCAAAGTTCTTATCCTCAATATTTCTGTGCTTGGAGAGAAAGCAGTGGGAATGTGAACAATTCTTCCCACACCACATATTACCATTCCTCCTGTGAAAGGCCACTCTGAGCCAGGACACCCTCAGAATTCAGTGATAATGTATTTGGGGTCAGTGTATAATTTACAGTTTCTTTCAGACCATATGTTTACTTCACATACTAACCAAGAAAATGATATAAAACCGTATATTCCTATGTAGAATTCATAACGTGTCTTAGTCCTGAGAATGCACTTCCCTGACCACCAGCTCCAGGAGCACAAGGAACAGGTCCCAGCCCCTGCTCTCTGGAATCCCCTGTGGTTTGTGCTGAAGGCACAGCTGTGCACGACTCCCAGACCCTGGCTATCTTGGGGGGACAGCGAGGTAGGGCCATTGCTGGGAGACGCAGGTGTCGTCTGATGGAAAGTGTGGGTTAAAATAAAAATAAATAAATAAAAGACTCTGATGAATTTAAAGGGTCTCCTGAAAATCAGAGAGTATTACGCAAATTACACCTTCCATGGAGTGACATTGCGTGTGTGTGCTGGCAGTTTCCCTAGGGTCATTAACCTCTCTACAAATTGATTCCTCTGTAATCGATACACTACATTTCTGCACGTCAGAATATTTCTAATCATAAAATAAACCTTTCAAAATGCAGAACCGTTAGCGTAGACTCAGAACAAAAGGTCTAGACTCTAGAGAGTCTCTTGGAGAAACTGTTATCTGGAGAGGAAGCCCAGAGCCTCAGAGGAAACAGCCATAAACACCACCTGCACCTGCTCCTGGGCTGCAACACAGAGACCCTGGGTCCTGAGCGCCCCCTGAAACCCCGCCCTCCTGTCCCCCTCAGGAGGTTTGTGACTGGGCTCACACTGACTTCCCCTCACTGTGTGGCTCGCACAGTAATATACGGCCGTGTCCTCGGTGGTCACGGATCTCAGCTGCAGGGAAAACTGGTTCCTGGACATGTCTCTGGAGATGGTGGTGCGGCTTGTGAGGGAAGGGTTATAGTAAGTGGTACCATCATAATGTATGTTCCCGATACACTCTATCCTCTTTCCTGGATTCTGGCGGATCCAGTCCCAGTAGTAATTAATGGTTGTGATGGAGAATCCAGAGACAGCACAGGTGAGGGAGAGGGTCTGCGAGGGCTTCACTAGTCCTGAGCCCGACTCCTGCAGCTGCACCTGGGATAGGACACCTGGGGACAAGGAGCATCAGGCCCTGTCAGTCACATGCAGGCACAACCACCACATAGACCCTGTCTGACCTCTGAGACTCTCACCTTCGGGAGCTGTCACCAGGCATATGAAAAGACCCAGAAGTGTCATCTTCTTCTAGACCACGGCTCTGCCTTCCTCAGAAACCTCAACCCTGTGTGAGGAGAGAGCTGTGAGCCTCCCAAGCCCAGAGGAGGATTTACCCTGGAGCTTGGGGAGAAATTTGCATGTGGGGCAGCCTGTTCTTTATAAGTTGAGGGACTGAGGTCAGGCTACCCTGGTCTTTCCGGGGCCATTTCAAAGGGGATGGGGACAGGGGATTCCTGTTACCCACATGCACCTGCTCACTGTGTCTCTGTCTGTGAGGTAACAGCTTCACAGGTCCAGGGGGTTAGCACTTGGACACCTGTGGGTCATTACTCACATGGTCACACCATGCTCCACCCAAGATGCACAATTCACTGGAGTTCCATTCATGAAATCCCTCAACACTTAGAGGGAAGAGTGGACACCCTTCCCTGCAGGAGCCATGGTGCTGGTGTGTCTGTGTGAGGGGCCCTCATGTCATTGACCAAGACCATGTCTCAGTCCATCATCATCACCATCACCATCATCATCACCATCATCATCATCATCATCATCATCATCAGCATCAGCATCATCATCACCATCATTTACCTACTTAAAATTGTTTTTATTTTTAGAGGTATGATTGTTGTCCAACATACTGACACCTTATATAATTTTGTACCCATTTTTTTTTGGATGTGATGTTAATAGGTAGTCAGACTCCATTTTATTTTTTGCTTGAGTCCTGTCAAATGATGGGTCATTCCTGCCTCTTCTCCATCTTCCCCACACGGGAATCTGATGAGAAAGGTTAGGTCTCTTTAGATGTCATTGGGAGATTAAACAACACAAGCCTTTGGAGGGAATTCCTCCCCCTCTCCACCAACTCACCAAAATAAAACCCTAATCCCATCTCCTTTCCGGGTCTATCAAAGTTCATCTGACTTGCTGAAGGGCTTTTACTGTGCTTCCCAGAGATTCCAACTGTGTACGTGATACATGTTCCATGTCCCCTGGTGTGTGTTTGTCCTCAGCCTGGACATCTGCACAAGCTGTCGTGGGTCTCTCTGCCTCTGCCTGGTGGCAACTGCTCTGGGTGCTGTGAGCAGGATGCCAAGTCAATGACCATCATCACCGGGGACTTTCATCTCTACCTTTGGGGTCACATGCTTCTGGTGTCCAATGTCTAGCACATACGTGTCCAGCTGCTGGCTGGCTGGGACCCTGAGCTGGGTGGAGCTGAGCTGCACTGTCGAATCAGCAGAACCCCTGGTTGGATGTAGACTATGTGGGTCAGTGGATTTCATGATTAGTTCTCATTTGGGCACAAGAGTGTCTGAAAGAGACTCTACCTCTTGTTCATATGAGAAAGTGGTCTTTCTGGACAACAGACATTTCTTTATTCTTTCTGTTTAACTGTTGACATCGTTACAGGTATTCCCATCTCCCCACCTACTGCTCCCCTCCACCAGCCCCCACCAGGATTCCCCTAGCCATCAGTACTGTCTTGTCTGTGTCCATGGGCTGTTCATGTAGGTCCTTTGACTCCTCTCTTCACCTCTTTTATTCACTCATCCCTCGCCCCCTTTCTGATCTGTGTCTGTATGTTCCAGTGTCCATGCGGCTGGTTTTATTTTGTTCGTCAATTTATTTTGTTCCTCAGATTTCACATATAAGTGAGATCATGTGGTATTTTTCTTTGGCTTTTCTCTTAGCATAATCCTCCCCAGGTCCCTCCATGCTGTCCACAGGGTGAGGGGTGCTTCTTCCTTACAGCTGCGTAGTGTTCCCTTGTGTAAATGCACCTCAGGTTTTTATCCACTCGTCTACCTGGGCACTTGGACTGTTCACAGATCTTGGCTACTGCAAATACCACTGCTATGAATACAGGGGTGCAGCTATTCCTTCTTATTGGAGCTTTGGAATATCTAGGATGTATTCCTAGAAGTGTGATCACTGCGTTAAATGGCAGTTTCATTTTCAATTCATTGAGGAAACTCCACACTATGTCCACAGTGGCTGCACCAGTCTGCATTCCCACCAGCTGGGCATGAGGGTTCTATTCTCTTCACATCCTCACCAGCACTTGTTGTTTGTTGATTTATTGTTGGGAGCCAATCTGGCAGATGTGATTGTATTTTCAGTGGCATCTCTCTGATGATTATTGACCTCAAACATTTTTTCATATGTCTGTTGGCTATCTGTTTGTCCTATTCAGAGAAGTTTGTATGCAGG
Source organism: Tadarida brasiliensis (assembly GCA_030848825.1). NCBI lineage: Eukaryota > Metazoa > Chordata > Mammalia > Chiroptera > Molossidae > Tadarida > Tadarida brasiliensis. The sequence goes on from CM061257.1 coordinate 249,926,635, forward strand.
ATCATTGACCATTTATTAATGGGATTGTTGGTCTGTGAAATGAGTTGTAAACATTTTATTTAAATACATTTTTCAATATAACCACTAAATAGTTGTACCATTGGCAAATAGGCAATAAACTTTTCTAACTGAGAGATTTCATATGTAAGCACAGAATCAGGAAGCCAGAGAGGTTCCCTGAGGAAAACTGTGACATGAAGAGGAAACCACACAGAAAACCAGCCCAAACCTCCAACTGCACCTTCTCCTGGATGGTCCTTGTGTTCAAGGGCCCTGAGCGCCCCCTGGTGTCCTGAGAGCCCCCTGCAGCCCCGCCCTCCTGTCTCCCGCAGGAGGTTTGTGTCAGGGCTCACACTGACTTCCCCTCACTGTGTACCCAACAGTAATACATGGCCGTGCCCTCGGCTCTCAGGCTGTTCATTTGCAGATACAGAGTGTTCTTGGAGTTGTCTCTGGAGATGGTGAATCGGCCCTTCACCGATTCTGCATAGTTTGTGGTACTTCCATCAGGATTAATTCGACTCACCCACTGCAGCCCCTTCCCTGGAGCCTGGCGGACCCAGTGCATCCAGTAGCTACTGAAGGTGAATCCAGAGGCTGCACAGGAGAGTCTCAGAGACCCCCCAGGCTGCACCAAGGCTCCCCCAGACTCCACCAGCTGCTCCTCACACTGGACACCTGCAAACACAAAGACATCCTGGTCAGGACACTGTCACACGTCCACTGTTTCTCTCTCTCATCCACTCTCACACTCAGTATATCTTGCTCTCCATAAATTACCTCCTAAAATAGCCACAAGGAAAATCCAGCTGAGCCCAAACTCCATGGTGAGTGGTCTGTGTTCAGTTCTGATCAGGGAATGGGGGCTCCTGGGAAGCCTGGGCTAGGCTCCTGTCCCAGAGCTGCAGGGTTAGGCCTGGGCTGCTTTTAATGGGTTGATGGAGCCCTATTTCCATGTCCTGCTACTATTTAGGGAGCTCTGGGTTTGGAGACCTGCAGACAGGGCCGTGCCTCCGTGCATGTGCGAGTGTCCTGGGGGAGAATCATGGTCATGATAACATTTAAACAACCAAACAAGAATCATAAGGAGGTTGTGGCATGTCCTGTGTCCACATCTAGTAGCAGTGAGCCCAGCATCTGGCCTGTGCTCCTCCCCACTGGGCCCTCTGACATCCCTGTTCCAACTCCAGAGCAGTGCGGGACCTGCCCATGAGGGTGCAGACCCCTTGTAGGTCATGAGAGCATGAATGAACGTCTGTATCGTGGTGCTACCCAACGTCAGGGCTGGAGACAAGGAGACACATGGAAAGAGACCACAGGCTGAAGAACTTGAAAGAGTGGACGTTGAGGACACAGAGTGTTTGTGCCCTTGGCTCTGAGTGTCTCTAACATCCTCCTCTTCAAGGAGACAGAGAGGGAGTGCTGAGAAGATGATTTTCTATGCCTGGGACTCAGAGACAGTGATAAATCAGGAAGTTTCATGGAGCTGATGGAGAGGCTGTGGGTTTCCAACACCCAGTGTCCACCTACAGAAGGTCTCTCAGCATAGACAGTAATGAAAACCTTGAAGAAGGTGATGTAATAGAACAATTAGTGATACATATGTAAGTCAGAATATCTGTGATCAGCGAGAAGGCTCATATTGAAGGTTAATCACTCATCTATGAAACAGAGACCTTTGCAGTTTAAATTCACAGTGAATGCCATGGTGATATGAGTTAAATTGATCACTTGGCCTGGGCCTTATTGAATGTGTTATTACCACAGTGAGAGTTTATTTTACAATGAGGACAGCATTGTGTTTCCACAGCCTTTAGATAACGATGTGTCATGTCCTCATGTAATAAACTGAATATCCAAACAGTATGTAGCATAGAAAACTAGTCTGACCCCTGAGAAATTATGTCATCTAGATGTCAGGCAGACGAGGAAGGAACCTCAAAGTACGTAAGGAAGGTGCTGAGTAGAGATGACAGAGACAGGATCCCTGAGTGTATTTCATGAGGATGAAAGTGACCAGGAGGACAAAGGAGCAGAGAGGTCGTGAGAGGGAGACATGAGGAGATGACCTGGAGCTGACGTCCGGGAAAGTGAATGTCCCAGTGAGAGCCCTGCATGGAGCTGTGTGTGCAGGACTCACGTGGGACAGTGAAAGAGCGAGGCCCTGGCGAGCATGGAGACCTGGAGTGAGCTCAGACCCAGGGCGTGTGGACACACTGACTCTCCCTCTGTGGACACTGCGTTCCTGTCACAGGGTGGAGAGGATGCCCAGGGTGCTCAGACTTTCAAGGAGACAATTGGGTCCCATGGGAACCTAGTGAGATAATGGTCCCTGAGCCTGGACACGACTCCTCTGGGAAAGAGAATGTTGTCGAGACCATCGTCATCCTCAGGGAGATGAGGGAACACAGGACCCAGGACAAGGAGGAGGGTCCCTTGGACCCTGAACTGCAGGAAGAGCGGGAGCGCCCTGAGCACCCCAGGAAGCTGTGCTCAGCCCCTCCCTGCGCGGTTCCTGAGCGATGTTCTCAGGTCAGTGGGTCCCGAGCGCCCCCTGCCTTTCCTGAGGGGTCTGCGGGGTCCAGAGAGCCCCCTGGTGTCCTGACCCCTCCTGGTGGACCTGAGGGTCTCCTGCAGCTCAGCCCCTCCTCTCTCCCTGCAGGGAGTGTGTGTCTGGATCATAGAGACCCCTGGTCAGGAAAATGTCACATGTCCAGTGTTTATCTCACTCATACTCATTCACATACTCTGTGTCTCTAGTTCTCCATAAATTACCTCTTAAAATAGCAACACTGAAAACCCAGTTGAGCCCAAACTCTAGGATCAGTTGTCTGTGTTCAGTCCTGATCAGGGAAGGAGAACATCTGAGAACCTGGAGGTGGGCTCCTGTCCCAGAGCTGCGGGGTCAGGGCTGGGCTGGTTTTCATGGGCTGAGGGGCCCTATTTGCATGTCCTCCTACTATAGAGGGAGCTCTGGATGCTGGCAATAAGGACACAGTTTCAGAGTGTTGTGTGTCCAGGGTCATATGTCTGAGTAGAATTAGCCCTGGTATCTGGGCCCCTGCTCCTCCCAACTTGACTCAAGTGCTTCCCTGAATGACCTCCAGACAGGGGACATGCCTAGTGAGGGTTTCAGTGCTACCTGGGTGGACACTGGACCATGGTAAATGTGATCCTGGTACATCACAGCAAGAAAAACTAAAGTAGTAGGAAACTAAAATAAAGGGTGCTGTTTTATTTTTATTTTTTCGTTATCAAAATTGCTGTTTATTAATCTATTGGCCAGTAGTCTGGCCCCCAGGAGGGTGAATAATTGCTGTCTTGGAGAGGTGTGAGGGATGATCTAGCTTAGCACCTTTGGGAGAAGATGAAGTTGAAGGTGAGACTATCACATTGTCTTCATTTTCTTTGAAATACCGTAGAAGGGAGTAGGAAATGTCGGGCTCTTTGTGGCAAGCTTGGAGGCAGTCAGAGCGGCAGGTGTTCGCTGGCCACATATTTGGGGTAACAGCGCTGTTTCATTCACACCTGGGGAGCTCCATGCTCCCTTCCCGACACATGGCCTGGAAGGATTGCACTGAGGTCACCGAGCTGTGTCCCGATTACACACACATTCAATGGGAGTCCCTGTTTCTGCATAATAGGTTTCTCATCTTTCCCTTTCAACTGTATGTTGTTTTCCCTCATGTTTTTTCATATATTACACGTGGTTCTATGCATCTCGGGGTTCTGACCAAGGGTGCAGTTTTAACTATCATCTCTTAGAAGGCTACCTGTATGAACACAGGAAGGTGATCAACCATCACACCCAGAGGGAGATTATCATGTGGGAACTTTATGTTTACGAGATGGAAGTTCCGTCTGACACTATTTCCCCTGTACAGTGTTCAGAGGACAAATTGAGAATGAGTGTGACCCTAGAGCCAGTGGACCAATGTTGGGGGACAGTGGGTGTCTGTGTGGGTCCCTGGGAAGCAGAAGCATGAACTACAGAGAAGCAGACAGGGCTCCCGGGTCGGAGTCCTTCAGGGAGTTTGGAGCTGGATGTGCGGCAGCTGCACGACCTCCTGTGTGGGGTTTGTTCTCCAGACTCTGCGGGACCATGATCAAGTGGATGACATCCTAGCTCCCTAGAATCAGGTTCCTGTCCCAGTTGACTCCCATCATGTACGGACATGGTGACAGCGTTCTCAATGGTCACATGCAGACATCCGGTTTCCAATAACAACGTTCTCATGATCTAAAATTAATTACTCACAAGTCTTTACCTACAACTTTACCTAAACTCACCTGGTCATGACTGAGATCCTTCTTCATCCCCAATGACTGAAAGTCTTGGCTCAGGAAATTCCTGTCAGACTTGTTGGGTCTCCTGGAATGCAGGGAGGTTTAGGTAAGTTCCACGTTTGTGAACTGACATTGATTGTGTGCTGACAGTTTCCCCAGGCTCAGCAACCCCTCTGCATTTTCATTCCTCCAGAAGTGATACACTACAATTCTGCACGACAGGACGTTTCTAATACTATCATAAATCTTTCAAAACACAGAGCCAAGAGCATAGCCTCAGAATGAAAGGTCCAGAGAGACTCGTGTAGAAACTGTTATCTGGAGAGGAAGCCCGGAGTCTCAGAGGAAACAGGCATAAACACCACCTGCACCTGCTCCTGGGGCTGCAACACAGAGTCCGAGGGTTCCCAGCATCTGCTTATGTCCTGAGCGCCCCCTGCAGCCCCGCCCTTCTGTCTCTCTCAGGAAGTTTGTGTCCGGGCTCACACCGACTGCCCTTCACTGTGTCTCTCGCACAGTAATACACGGCCGTGTCCTCGGTGGTCACGGAGCTCAGCTGCAGGGAGAGCTGGTTCTTGGAAGTGTCAGCAGTGATGGAGGAGCGGCCCTGGAAGGCTGGGTTATAGTATGTGCTCCCCTTCCACCACCCCATCCACTGCAACTCGCTCCCAGGTTTCTGGCGGATCCAGCTCCAGTAGTAACTGCTAGTGACTGAGCCCCCAGAGACAGTGCAGGTGAGGGAGAGAGTCTCCGAGGGCTTCACCAGTCCTGGACCTGATTCCTGCAGCTGCACCTGGGACAGGACACCTGGGAACAAGGAGCATCAGGCCCTGTCAGTCACATGCAGTCACAACCACCCCATGGACTCTGTCTGACCTCTGAGACCCTCACCTTGGGGGGTTGTCACAAGGCACAGGAGAAGACCCAGCAGTCTCATCTTCTTCTAGACTATGGCTCTGCCTTCCCCAGAGACTTCAGCCCTGTGTGAGGAGAGAGCTGTGAGCCTCCCCAGTCCAGGGGAGGATTTACCCTCGAGTTTGGAGATAAATTTGCATGTGGGGCAGCCCTTTCCTTAAAAATGGAGGACTGAGGTTAGGCTTCCCTGGTCCTTCTGGAGGCCCTCTAGGGGCATCTCTTCCCTTCAACTGACTCAGCATGTAAGTCAGGGAAAGGGGATCAGTTGGTTCTTGAGACCTATGGAGTCAGCTTAATCACCATGCCTATCTCTGATAAGTGGTGGACTGGATGAGAAGATTCTATTTTTAGTTCCTCATAAATCGTTCTAATAGATTTGTAGGAATTACATTGGTCCAGGTAGTTTCTTAAACACATCTCTGTAATATATACAGAGCTGTCAAATATTTTTATAAACAATTGTATTTTTAGTTTGGCTGGTGTGCCTCAGTGTTTAAGCATTGACCCATGCTCCTAGAGTTTGCCGGTTCGATTCCTGGTCAGGACACATGCCCAGGTTGTGGGCCCAGTCCCCAGTGTGGGGCATGGAGGAGGCAATCAATTGATGTTCTCTCTCATTGCTATTTCTATCTTTCTCTCCCTCTCACTTCCTCTCTCTCAAATCAAGAAATATATATTTAAAGAAAATAAAAATTTATAAAAATAATTATATTTTCATAAACATAATTTCATATATACAATATCTACCTTCTCTGAAAATCACAAAATAAAGGACATTCATTTTCATTATCTTATATGTTTATTTATGTTGTTATGGTGATCCAAGAAATTATATTTCAAGAACAGGTTAATGGGAGATCCTCAATTCTTTTCTGTATTTTGTGTTGTTTGGATAAACTTATATTCATTATAAGTTCTGAGTAACACCATATGATATGCCATTTTTAAGGTTATTGCTCAATCTATTTTTCTTCCAATCTTTACCAAACACATTTCGGCAGCTAAGCAAGGTCAGGCCTGGTTAGTACTTGGATATGAGACCCTTGATCCTTGATATTGAATATTGGTAATTTGGTCTTACTGTCCCTCCTTAAAGCCTTCACTTCTGTAAGCCCATGGCTTATTTCATAGACCACAATCTAATTATATCAGACATAATCATGTCTATATACAGAGAAATGATTGAAAATAGAGAGAGTGAGTATGTATTAGTAAAATTCAGATTCTTTTATATGTTTAAATGTTAAAGGCAGTAGATTAACTGGCCTGTTTTCTCAGTCTAGTGTTACCAGTGATGTTGGGGTTAAAGGGGTGGGGCGCAATGGAGACAATTCCCAACACTGATTTGCTCGTAGGAAAGGGAACTTTAACTCTCACCCACTCCCTCTGCCCCTGGGACAGTCACTATGGTGACTCTCACCAAAAATATGCTGGGCCCTCCCACTTAGCCTATAACATTCTTAATGTATAATGCACACAATCTCCCATCAGCTATGTGACTTGGAAGCCTATTGTCTCTTTGTAAACTACCCTTTCCATTCCCTTAATGGAATATTTGTTGTGAAAATGTTTTTATTTTTAACAATGTTCAGTTTATCACTATTTGATTTAATGGATCTGTTTGTGATGATTTATATAACAACTCACCAGAAGATAGTCACTCTCCATTGCCCATGGGGGAGGGGATCATGATATGAACACATGGGGTACTAAACCCAACAGAAAAATGATGGTTGAAATATATAATGTCATTGAAATCTGTTTGCTCTGTCCGTTGACCAGGAGACCAACCTTCCATGGCAAGAAGCTCTGATTCATATCAAGATTAATTCAATGTTCTGGACTTTATCTTGTTAGCTTTCCTACAATATATAGCATAGAAAAGTAGACTAACCCCTGAGACATTATATAATGTAGACGTCAGACAGACGAGGAAGTGACCTCAAAGGACATGAGGGAGATTCTGAGCAGAGATGACAGAGACAGGATCCCAGAGGTTATTTCACGAGGATGAAAGTGACCAGGAGGACGAAGGTGCAGAGAGGTCGTGAGAGGGAGACATGAGGAGATGACCTGGAGCTGACATCTGAGGATGTGAATGTCCCAGTGAGAGCCCTGCATGGAGCTGTGTGTGCAGGACTCATGTGGGACAGTGAGAGAGCGAGGCCCTGGCGAGTGTGGGGACCTGGAGTGAGCTCAGACCCAGGGCGTGTGGACACAATGACTCTCCCTCTGTGGACACTGCGTCCCCATCAGAGGTGGAGAGCATGCCTGGGGTGCTCAGTCTTTCAAGGAGACAACTGCGTCCCATGGGGACCTAGTGAGATAATGGTACCTGAGCCTGGACACGACCCCTCTGGGAAAGAGAATGTTCTCGACACCATCATCGTCCCCAGTGAGATGAGGGAACACAGGGCTCAGGACAAGGAGTAGGGTCCCCGGGACCCTGAACCACAGGAAGAGCAGGAGTGCCCTGAGCACCCCAGGGAGCTGTGCTCAGCCCCTCCCTGCGCGGTTCCTGCAGGATGTTCCCAAGTCGGTGGGTCCCGAGCGCCCCCTGCTGTTCCTGAAGGCTCTGCGGGGTCCAGAGCGCCCCCTGGTGTCCTGAACCCTCCTGGTAGACCTGGTGGTCCTGCAGCTCAGCCCCTCCTGTCTCCCTGCAGGGAGTTTGTGTCTGGATCATAGAGACCCCTGGTCAGGAAAATGTCAGATGTCCAGTGTTTATCTCACTCATATTCACTCACATACTCAGTGTCTCTAGTTGTCCATAAATTACCTCGTAAAATAACAACGTGGCCAGCCCAGTTGAGCCCAAACTCCATGGTGAGTGACCTGTGTTCAGTCCTGATCAGGGAAGGAGAACATATGAGATCTCCAAGCTGGGCTCCTGTCCCAGTGCTGCAGGGTTGGGACTGGGCTGGTTGTCTTGAGCTAAGAGGCCCTCTTTGCATGTCCTCCTACTATAGAGCGAGCTGTGGGGATGGACACTGACATAAAGGACATAGTTTCAGAGTGTGGTGTATCCAGGGCCATATGTCTGTGTAGAATTAGCCCTGGTAACTGGGCCCAACTGCTTCTCTGAATGACTTCCAGACAGGGGGACATACCACGTGGGGTTTTCAGAGTTGCCTGGCTGGACACTGAATCATGTTAAAATGTGATCTTGGAACAGTACAGCAGGAAAAAATAAATGTAATAAGAAACTAAAAGAAAGAGTACAGTTTGGGATATTGTATCTTAGAAGGCTACCTGTGTGAACACAGGAAGGTGATCAACCATCACACCCAGACGGAGATTAACGTGTGGGAACTTCATGTTCAGGAGACGGAAGTTCCCTCTGACACTGTTTTTCCTGAACAGTGTTCAGAGGAAACACTGAGAACAGAATATGATCCTAGAGCCAGTGTTGGGGGACAGTGGGCATCTCTGTGGGTAACTGGGAAGCAGAAGCGTGAACTACAGAGAAGCAGACAGGGCTCCCGGGTCCGAGTCCTTCAGGGAGTTTGGAGCTGGATGTGCAGCAGCTGCACGGCCTCCTCTGTGGGGTTTGTTCTCTAGACTCTGCTGGACCAGGTTCAGTCACTGGGGATGGAGAAGAACCTCAGTCATGACCAGGTGAGTTTAAGTAAAGATATGGGAGTAATTAAGTTTAGGATATAGAAATGTATTCATGGAAATTATTGATGCATATAACAGAGAATAACATCTAAATAAAACATTATTTTATAAAAATATGTTTTCTGCAAGGCTGGTACAATATACGCAAATCAATAAATGTGATACATCACATAAACAAAATGAAAGATAAAAACCATATGATCATATCAATAGATGCTGAAAAAGCATTTGACAAAATCCAGCACCCATTTCTGATAAAAACGCTCAGCAATTTGGGAATAGAGGGATCATATCTCAACATTATAAAGGCCATATATGAAAGACCTACAACCAACATCATACTCAATGGACAAAAACTCAAAGCATTTCCATAAGAACAGGAACAAGACAAGGATGCCCACTTTCACCAGTCTTATTTAATGTAGTAATGGAAGACTTAGCCACAGCAATCAGACATGAAGAAAAAATAAAAGGGATCCAAATTGGAAAGGAGGAAGTGAAACTGTCATTATTCGCAGATGACATGATATTATACATAGAAAACCCTAAAGACTCCATCAAAAATCTACTAGACTTAATTAATGAATTTGGCAAAGTAGTAAGATACAAAATTAACGTCAAGAAATCAACGGCATTCTTATACACCAATGATGAACTCACAGAAAGAGAAACTAAAAAAGCAATCCAATTTACCATTGTGGCAAAAAAATTAAGATACCTAGGAATAAACTTAACCAAAGAAGTAAAGGACCTATTTGCAGAAAACTACAGGACATTGAAAAAAGAAATAGAGGAAGATATAAAAAAGTGGAAGCACATACCTTGTTCATGGATTGGAAGTATTAACATAGGCTGGTTCAACATTCGCAAATTAATAAATGTGATACACCACATAAACAAAATGAAAGATAAAAACCACATGATCATATCAATAGACGCTGAAAAAGCATTCGACAAAATCCAGCACCCATTTCTGATAAAAACGCTCAGCAACTTGGGAGTAGAGGGATCATATCTTGATATAATAAAGGCCATATATGAAAGACCTACAGCCAACATCATACTCAATGGGCAAAAACTAAAAACATTTCCCTTAAGAACAGGAACAAGACAGGGATGCCCACTTTCGCCACTCTTATTTAACATAGTACTGGAAGTCTTAGCCACAGCAATCAGACGTGAAAAAAAAATAAAAGGAATCCAAATTGGAAAGGAGGAAGTGAAACTGTCATTATTCGCAGACAATATGACATTATATATAGAAAACCCTAAAGACTCCATCAAAAATCTACTAGACTTAATAAATGAATTTGGCAAAGTAGCAAGATACAAAATTAACGTCAAGAAATCAACGGCATTCTTGTACACCAATGATGAACTCACGGAAAGAGAAACTAAAAAAACAGTTCCATTTACCATCGCAGCAAAAAAATTAAGATACCTAGGAATAAACTTAACAAAAGAAGTAAAGGACCTATTTGCAGAAAACTACAGGACATTGAAAAAAGAAATAGAGGAAGATATAAAAAAGTGGAAGCACATACCTTGTTCATGGATTGGAAGAATTAACGTCATTAAAATGTCCATATTACCCAAAGCAATCTATAGATTCAATGCAATCCCCATCAAAATACCAGTGACATATTTCACAGAATTAGAACAAATACTCCAAAAGTTCATATGGAACCAAAAAAGACCCCGAATAGCCACAGCAATCTTGAAAAAGAAGGACAAAGTAGGTGGGATCACAATACCGGATATCAGGTTATACTACAAAGCTACCGTAATCAAAACAGCCTGGTACTGGCACAAGAACAGGCATATAGACCAGTGGAACAGAACAGAGAATCAGGAAATTGACCCAAGACATTATGCTCAATTAATATTTGACAAAGGTGGCAAGAGCATACAATGGAGTAAAGACAGCCTCTTTAATAAATGGTGTTGGGAAAATTGGACAGCTACATGAAAAAAAATGAAACTAGACCATCAACTTACACCATACACAAGAATAAACTCAAAATGGATAAAAGACTTAAATGTGACTCGTGAATCCATAAAAATCCTAGAAGAAAATGTAGGCAACAAAATTACAGACAACATACGCAGCAAAATTTTCACTGATATATCACCTAAGGCAACAGAAACAAAGGGAAAAATAAACACATGGGACTACATCAAACTCAAAAGCTTCTGCACAGCAAAAGAAACAACCATCAAAACAGATAGGGAACCCACTCTATGGGAGAGCATAATTGCCAATGATACATCAGATAAGGGGTTAATTTCCAAAATATACAGAGTGCTGATACAACTCAACAAAAGGAAGACAAAGAACCCAATTAAAAAATGGGCAGAGAAACTAAATAGACACCTCTCCAAACAGGACATACAAATGGCTAAGAGACATATGAAGAAATGCTCAACATCATTAATCATCAGAGAGATGCAAATTAAAACAACAATGAGGTATCACCTCACACCTGTCAGAATGGCCGCCATCAACAAATCATCAAACAACAAGTGTTGGCGAGGGTGTGGAGAAAAGGGGACTCTAGTACACTGCTGGTGGGAATGCAGACTGGTGCAGCCACTGTGGAAAACACTATGGTGTTACCTCAAAAAATTAAAAATTGAATTGCCATTTGACCCAGTGATCCCACTCCTAGGAATATACCCTAAGAAGCCTGAAACACCAATCAGAAAAAATGCATGCACCCCCATGTTCATAGCAGCACTATTTACAATAGCTAAGATCTGGAAACAGCCCAAGTGTCCATCAGTGGAAGAATGGATAAAAAGGCTGTGGTACATATACACAATGGAGTACTATGCAGCTGTAAGAAAGAAAGATCTCTTATCCTTTGAGACGACATGGAGGGACCTCGAGAGTATTGTCCTAAGCGAAACAAGCCAAGCAGAGAATGACAAATATCACATGATCTCACTTATTTGTGGAATATAATGAACATAACAGTCTGAGGAACAGGGTAGACCCAGAGATGTGGAAGTAGGGTATAAACTGACACCCCTCAGAAGAGGGGGTGGGGGAGGGAAGAGATAAACCACAGAACTTATGCACATGTATGCATAAGTGATGGACATGAACAACAAAGCTGGGGACAGGGTGGGGGGATGGGGAGGAGGATGTCAATGGGGAAAAAAGGAGAAACATCTGTAACAAAAATAAATTAAAAAAAATGTCCATACTACCCAAAGCAATCTATAGATTTAACGCAATCCCCATCAAAATACCAACGATATATTTCACAGAACTAGAACAAATACTTCAGAAGTTCATATGGAACCAAAAAAGACCCCGAATAGCTACAGCAATCTTGAAAAAGAAGGACAAAGTAGGCGAGATCACAATACCAGACATCAGATTGTACTACAAAGCTACTGTAATCAAAACAGCCTGGTACTGGCACAAGAACAGGCACATAGATTAATGGAATAGAACAGAGAACCCAGAAATTGACCCAAAACATTATGCTCAATTAATATTCGACAAAGGTGGCAAGAGCATACAATGGAGTCAAGACAGCCTCCTTAATAAATGGTGTTGGGAAAATTGGACAGCTACATGCAAAAAAATGAAACTAGATCATCAGCTTACACCATACACAGGAATAAACTCAAAATGGATAAAAGACTTAAATGTGACTCATGAATCCATAAAAATCCTAGAAGAAAATGTAGGCAACAAAATTTCAGACATCATACGCAGGAAAATTTTCACTTATATATCACCTAAGGCAACAGAAACAAAGGGAAAAATGAACACATGGGACTACATCAAACTCAAAAGCTTCTGCACAGCAAAAGAAACAACCATCAAAGTGGAAAGGCAACGCACTGTATGGGAGAGCTTAATTGCCTATGATATATCAGATAAGGGACTAATTTCCAAAATATATAGAGTGCTCATACATCTCAACAAAAGGAAGACAAAGAACCCAATTAAAAAATGGGCAGAGGAACTAAATAGACACCTCTCCAAACAGGACATACAAATGGCCAAGAGACATATGAAAAAATGCTCAACTTCACTAATCATCAGAGAGATGCAAATTAAAACAACAATGAGGTATCACCTCACAACTGTCAGAATAGCTGCCATCAACTTAGCATCAAACAACAAGTGTTGGGGAGCGTGTGGAGAAAAGGGGACTCTAGTACACTGCTGGTGGGCGTGCAGACTGGTGCAGCCACTATGGAAAACACTATGGTGTTACCTCAAAAAATTAAAAATTGAATTACCATTTGACCCAATGATCCCACTCCTAGGAATATACCCTAAGAAGCCTGAAACACCAATCAGAAAGAATACATGTACCCCCATGTTCAAAGCAGCGCTATTTACAATAGCTAAGATCTGGAAACAGCCCAAGTATCCATCAGTAGATGAATGGATAAAAAAGCTATGGTACATATACACAATGGAGTACTATGCAGCTGTAAGAAAGAAAGATCTCTTATCCTTTGCGACGACATGGGAGGACCTGGAAACTATTATCCTCAGTGAAACAAGCCAAGCAGAGAAAGACAAATATCATATGATCTCACTTATTTGTGGAATATAATGAACATAACAGTCTGAGGAACAGGGTAGTCCCAGAGACTTGGAAGTAGGGTACAGACTGACATTTGCCAGAAGAAAGGGTGGGGGAGAGGAGCGATGAACACAGAACTTGTACGCATGTACTCATAACCAATGGACATGGACAACAAAACTTGGGACGGGCAGGGAGGGAGGGGGAGGAGGGTGTCAATGGGGGAAAAAAGGAGAAACATCTGTAGCAAAAGTAAATTAATAAAAAAAATAAAAAGTAAAACTATGTTTTCTCTATCCATTGTTTACAGAATGAATAAGTCATTCAGATAACCTCCCATTATTTTAGCTGATTGATCTGATTTTCTATAAACTGGTCAGCCTGCTGGCTCAGCCATGTTCTCACCATCAAATTCTGTGTCCATGTGGACGTCTGACGTGGTCCAAACCAGGGATGCAGGAAACAGCTGCATTCCTGGTTCCTCAGAAGTAAATTTCAGATTCTTTCCTTGTCTGCACATGACCCTGGGAAATGCTGTCCCCACGTCCACACACAGGGAGTCCCCTGGTGGGTGATGTCTCCTGCTGTGGGTGTCACTGTGCAGAGCTGGGAACAGATGCTCCCAGGTACATGGATGGGGAACCAGCAAGGCAGGGGCCACACTCCCAGGGCTCTTGTTCTTTATGTCCTGAGTTCTCCCCTCACAGAGCAAGTTCTCAGTGTCTCATATCACTTTCCTCAGAAATAGCCCATATATGGTAAACTAGCCATTAATATACAAACAAGTGGTTTGGAAATTACCATCCTCTTTACTCAGCCACAGAAAGAAGGAAATTGTACCCTTTGTGTCAATGTGGATGGACCTAGAGGGACTTATGCTGAGTGAAGAAAGTCAGACAGAGAGAGACAAACACCCTGTGGTTTCACTGATATGAGGAATCTACAGAACACAGTAAATAACAGGCAGAATAGAAACAGACCCATGGACTCAGGGGACAGACTGATGGTTCCAGAGCGAGGGCAGTTGGGGGCCTGGGTGAGAGGGGGAGGGACTAAGAAGCACAGATGGGCAGTCAGACAGCAGTGACAGGACGTGAAGTGCAGCCCAGGGAACAGTCAGTCGTATTGTCATAACTGGGTGAGGGGCCAGGCGGGCACTGGAACTATTGGTGCCTCACTTCATAAATCATATGATGTCTGACCACTCGGCTGTGCACCAGAAACTAATATAAAATAACATAGACTGGCAACGGGAATTGAAAAAGAAAGATAAAAGGGAATTGACCCTCACTCCAGTGAGATTAAACCAAGTGTGTGGTGTGTGGTGACCCAGACAGGAGACAGGGCTGAATTCCAGGACTGTGCTCACAGGTGCATCTTCACTGGGAAAGTGCTGACATCGTTAGAGTCATTAGAGGCTCCCACGGAGAACCTTGACCTGAAATTATTCGCTGAGAGTTCAGATCTCAATAACAAACTGAAGGCAGTGATCCAGAACTTACTTCAACAACCAGACATGTTGAGGAGTCTTTCCTGTGCTTCCCAGAGATTCCAACTGTGTACGTGATACACATTCCATGTCCCCTGGGTGTGTTTGTCCTCAGCCTGGACATCTGCACAAGCTGTCGTGGGTCCCTCTGCCTCTGTCTGGTGTCCACTGCTCTCGGTTCTATGAGCATGATGCCAAGTCAACAACTGTCACCAAGGGGACTTTTATTTCAAGCTTTGGGGTCACACACCTCTGGTGCCCACTGTCCAGCAGACAGGTGTCATCCTTCTGGCTGGTTGGGACCCTGAGTGCGTGGAGCTGAGCTGCACTGTTGAGTCAGCAGAGCCTCTGGTCAGAAGACTCGATGATAAATTGTGTTTTGGGCACAAGAGTATCTGAAAGGGAATCCCTGCCTTTTGTCTGTGTGAGAAAGGTGTCTCATTTTAAAACAGAGGTTTCTAATTCAGAGACCTAAGAGGTAAGAGCAGAATCAGGAATCCAGAGAGGTTCCCTGAGGGAAACTGTGACATGAAGAGGAAACCACACAGGAAACCAGCCCAAACCTCCAACTGCACCTGCTCCTGGGTGGTCCTTGTGTTCAAGGACCCTGATCGCCCCCTGGTGGTGGCAGCCTCTCCTGCAGGGAGGTTTGTGTCTGGGCTCACACTGACTTCCCCTCATTGTGTGGTGCACAGTAATACAGGGCCCTGTCCTCGGCTCTCAGGCTGTTCATGTGCAGATGCAGCGTGTTCTTGGAGTTGTCTCTGGAGATGGTGAAGCGGCCGTTCACAGAGTCCGCATAGTATGTGCTACTTCCATCAGGATTAATAACTGACACCCATTCCAGCCCCTTCCCTGGAGTCTGGCGGACCCAGTGCATCCAGTATTTACTGAAGGTGAATCCAGAGGCTGCACAGTAGAGTCTCAGAGACCCCCCAGGCTGCACCAAGGCTCCCCCAGACTCCACCAGCTGCACCTCACACTGGACACCTGCAAACACAAAGACGTCCTGGTCAGGACACTGTCACACGTCCAATGTTTCTCTCTCTCATCCACTCTCACACTCAGTGTCTCTTGTTCTCCACAAATTACCTCTTAAAATAGCAGCAAGGAAAACCCAGCTGAGCCCAAACTCCATGGTGAGTGTTCTGGAATGGGGTCACCTGGGGATCCCAGGTTTGGCTTCTGTCCCAGATCTACAAGGTCGGGACTGGGCTGGATTTTATGGGACCAGGGGGCCCTATTTGCATGTCCTCCTACTATATAGGGAGCTCTGGGGTTGGAGACCTGCAGACAGCGCCGTGCCTCCGTGCATGTGTGAGTGTCCTGGGGGAGAATATTGGTCATGACAACATTTCAATAATTAAATAAGTATGAAAGGTATATTTGTGTATGTTCAACTGTCCATGTCTGGTAACAGGGAGTCCAGCATCTGGCCTAAGCGCCTCCACCCTGTCCCCCCTTATTAGCCTGAACCAACTCCTGGAAGGGCAGAACATTCCATGAGGGTGCAGACCCCTGTAGGGAATGAGAGCATGAATGAAGAGCTGTATTTTGGTATTACCCACACACACGTCAGGACTGGAGAAGAGCAGACACGTGGAAACATACCACAGGCTGCAAATTTTGTAAGAGTGGACATCATGTACATGGTGTGTTGCTGGACTTGGCCCTCAGTGTCTCTGGCGTCCTGACCTTCAAGGAGACAAAGAAGACAGTGTTGAGAAGATGCTTCTCTATCCCAGGGACTCAGAGACCCTGAGAAGTCAGGAAGATTCATGGAGCTGATGGAGAGGCTGTGGGTTTCCCACCCCTAGAAGTTCATGTTCAGAGGGCCTGTCTGCATAGACAGCAATGAAAACCTTAAAGGAGATGATATAATGGAACAATTAGTGAACTAATTCTGTACACAATATATATGATCAGTGATGGGGGCTGTTGTCATCTGAGTCATGCTGGGAACCTTTGTATATTATGTGCAAATGGACTTTGTCTTATTAGACTCATTTAGCGATCTGAGATCCAAATATTTTCCAGGGAAATCTAGACAGGTCCTCCTAATGTAAGTGTTTATATCATAGGGAGGGAAGAGAGCTAAGCTGCAGGAGGAAATGAACACGCTTTGACCTCTGAGGTCAGTGGACCTATTCCTGGCTGTGGAGATGGAGGAAGAGGCCATGGGACCAGGAATTAATTTCTAGACTCTGGAAAAGACCAGGAAAGAGACTCCCCTGTGTGAGATTGTTCAGGCAGCTGTAACAATATGCCTGGGCTGGGGAGATGATAAACACACATTTGTGTCCCACAGATCTGGAGGCTGGGAGTCCTCAGTCAAGGTGCCAGCAAGGTGCCTTCTGGAGAGGAATGTCCTCCTGATTCTTGCCTGACAGCCTCTTGCTGGGTCTGCACGCAGTGGAGGGATCAGCAGGACCTCTGGGCTCCATCAGGAAGGCACTGATTCCTGTAAGGAGGGCCCCTCATGACCTAAGCATCTCCCTGAGACCCCACCTCCCAATACCATCCTGTTTGGGGATGAGGATTTCAACATGTGAACTTGGGGAGCACAGGTGTTCAGACCACAGCACTGTGCATTAGTCTCTGTAGGAGGGTGATCCTGCCTCCCCTTGACCCCAGTCCTTTGATGCAAATTCATGCTCTGACCTCCAGACTGTGAGGGAATGACCGTGTGCAGACTGAAGCCCAGGTCTGTGGTGATGTGTCTCGGTTGTCCTAGGAACACACAGGTTGGACATGGTCTCCCATTATCAACAGTGTCTCCACGCTGCTCCTGCTGTGTGATGAGACTGTGACAGCTGGGTGCGCGGTGGTGGGTTTTAAACCATGTTCTCCAGGGCGAGTGCTCAGATGACCACCTCTCAGGGGATTCTGGGAACCAGACCGTGGGGTGACGGTGCCCCTAGTGGTGACTTCGAGCCATGCAGGCTGCAGGACCCTAGGGCCTGAACCAGCTGCCTTTCCACCCACCAAGACCAGGGGAGAGGAGAGCTCACCTTTAAGATCAGGCTTTCCCTCTCTGAAGAGGAGAGAGACACGAGTACTCAGATAATGACGGAATTTTGTATCATCTGCACCGTACTCACTAGTGGCACACATGGGAGTATCTCTGGTTGACTCGGTATTTTATCGTTTTTGTACAAACTACTAGAATGGTAGTTTTAGAAAGTATGAGTGGCTAGAAAGAAACAGCTGAAAATACTGTTTTTAAATCAGTGTAGCCCTGTCCTGGTGGTTAGTGGTTGGAGCATCATCCTGTACACTGAAAGGTTGTGGTTCGATTCTTGGTCAGGGCACACACCTATGTTTTGGTTCCATCTCTGATCAGAGATAATGTGGGAGGAAACCAACTGCTGTTTCTTTCTCTGTCACTCTCTGTCTGTCTCTCTGTCTCTTCCCCGAACTCTCTAAAAACAATAACCATATCCTCTTTGAGGAATGAGACACAGAGCAAAATGGGACTCTCTAGTAATTTCAGATTTACCTTTCATGGTGGATCTTTAATGGGACCCGTAACTGCACTGACCATTGTAGTCTGAGTGGATTTACCAAAATCCAGAACCACCCTGTCAAACGTGAGAACTCAGAGTCTCCTCATTTCAAATACACATTCCTGACTTTTCCGGCTTCTTAAGTGCTACTCTTAGCTAATGACATTTGCTATTTGTTAGTGTTTCCATAAAAGTATTTTCAAGGTGGATTCACCTCTCGGTCCTTCAGGTCTATTCTGTCATGTTGTGCTCACAGGTATAGACTGTATAACTTGGCTGTGGTCACTACAAACATTGGGAGTGAACAGCCCCCCAGCCTGTAAGAGGACTGTCCTCAGCTCCAGCCACTCATGCTCTTGTCCATCACAGTGATCTGAAGCTGGTGGGGCCACCTTGATGACTGTGACACAAGGTGTCAGACTGTTTTCAGGTTCCCTGGGGTCAGGAGCCTGCTGGACCAACACATGAACTGGGTTGACGTGAAGCAGGATCCAAAAGACCTGCAATCATAACTGATGACCCATCAGCCCTCATGAGGGGATTTAAAGACAGGCCACAACCTCGGGGAATATACTGTGAAATCGTATGTTTGGTAAAGGACTAGTGTCATGAACACACAGCACATTTGCAATGAGAGAAGAAAACAAACTGAACCCCAGCCAGTCCTCGGAGCAGACACCTGCTCAAATGGTGCAGCCGCTTGGACACCAGCAGGTGTTTCCCCAGGTGTGGAGCAGGACTCGCAAAGGACCAGCCACAAAGCTTCTGTGTGTGTGCAGCAGACACATCGGTCTGGAGGGAGACTCGGCTCCCCCGTCCATTGCAGGCCCACTCAGTGTGCCCAAGGCATGGGGGCCTCTGAGTGTCCCAGTGGATGAGAGGATCAGTGTGTTATATGTGCACCATGGAGACTGACTACTCAGCCTCAAATCACAGGGAAACCCTGCACAACCCCAGCCTGGAGGACACGAGAGGACACTGTGCTCTGTGAATAAAGCTGTCAGGGAAAGGCAGACAGTTTCTGATTCCACCTACACTGGGGACTGAATTAGGTTTCCTTCCAGCAGAGTGTAGAGGAGCCCAGGCCTGGGTGTGGTGAAGGCTCTGGCAGGAGACAGGATAGTGGAGGGTCGGCGGCCCTGGAGTCCTGCGCTGACGGAGAACAAAGACGGAGGCAGCTGGAGGAGACACTGTTTCAGGACACAGTCAGCCCTGGTCCTGGGCCCTGTGCATCCACAGGAGCCTGGGTGTGTCTGCTCAGTGTGTGGAGCCGTCCTCCCTCAGGGCCTGTGGACAATGAGGGGACATTCAGTCCCCACGGAGGGGAGCTTTCCCCTGGGAATGGGGAGAAGGCAACAGAGCCCAGCAAACCCCTGTGGTCCTAGGGGGCTGTGTGCACACCCAGGACAAGCCCCTGTGTGATCTCTGAGCTGGACCCTCCACTCTGAGTCATCACTGAGATCCTCCTGTGCTGAGGTGTGTATCAGTTGATGGACATTTTCAGTGATGAGTAGTATTCCATTGACACATGTTCCCTAGTTTGCTTATTTGTAAATTAGAAGGACTTTTGGGTTGTTTGCAGCTTCTAAGTCAAATAAAGTTGCTATAAATATTTTCCCTTATATAAAAATATATTTTAATCCTCATGTGAGGATACGTTTTTTGAGTAGAGAGAGAGGAGAGAGAGAGGAGGAGAGAGAGAGAGAGAGAGAGAGAGAGAGAGAGAGAGAGAGAGAGAGAGAGAGAGAGATTGGGGCTGTCACTCAGATATGTGTCAAGACCAGGAATCAAACCCCCAACCTTTCAGTGTACGAGACTATGCTCCAACCCACCGGGCATCCCAGCCAGGGCAGATTGTCAATTTTTTTTCTATGAACATAGAGATTAATTCTGCTGGAGCAAGCACTCCTTGTGGGACCGTCTGGAAACATGTTACGTATATATTTCACTGGTTAAGAAACTGCGATTCACTTTGTGAAGAAAGAATAACAGGACACAGAGGGACCTGGAGAAGGAGAGGAGCCAAGTCACTGCCGATATGTCATCTGCACACACAGTGTCACCTCCTCACTTGTCTGACGTGAGAATATGAGAAGTTAGAGCCACAGAGAAAAAGCTAGGATCGCCCTGGATGCAGCTGAGAGCTGAGAGGAAATCCCTGCCCCCAACAGGAAGCCCCTCCTTCCCCCTCACTCTGCACCTGCTCCTGGGCTGTTCTCTGTGGTCGGTGGGTCCTGAGCTACCCCTGGTGTCCTGAGAGCCCCCTGGAGCCTAGCCCTTCCATCTCCCTCAGGAGGTTTGTGTCTGGGCTCACACTGACTTCCCCTCACTGTGTATGTGGTACAATAATACACGGCCGTGTCCTCGGCTTTCAGATTGCTCATTTGCAGATCCAGCGTGTTCTGCAAATTGTCTCTGGAGATGGTGAATCGGCCCTTCACAGAGGCTGCATAGGATGTGCTACCACCACCTTCATTAATGTGTGAGACCCACTCTAACCCCTTCCCTGGAGCCTGGCGGACCCAGTACATCCAGTAGCTACTGAAGCTGAATCCAGAGGCTGCACAGGAGAGTCTCAGAGACCCCCCAGGCTGCACCACGCCTCCCCCAGACTCCACCAGCTGCTCCTCGCACTGGACACCTGCAAACACAAAGACGTCCTGGTCAGGACACTGTCACACGTCCACTATTTCTCTCTCTCATCCACTCTCACACTCAGTGTCTCTTGTTCTCCACAAATTACCTCTTAAAATAGCAACAAGGAAAACCCAGCTGAGCCCAAACTCCATGGTGAGTGCTCTGTGTTCAGTCCTGATCTGGGAATGGGGTCACCTGAGGATCACAGAGCTGAGCTCCTGTCCCAGAGCTGCAGGGTCAGGGCTGGGCTGGATTTTATGGGCAGAGGGGGCCCTATTTGCATGTCCTCCTACTATACAGGGAGCTCTGGGGTTGGAGACCAGCAGAGAGGGCAGTGCCTCAGTGCAGGTGCGAATGTCCTGGGGGAGAATCTTGGTCATGATAACATGTCAATGACTAAATTACAATCATAGGGATATTTGTGGCGTGTCCAAGTGTCCACATATGGTAGCAGTGAGTCCAGCATCTGGCCTGTGCTCCACCCCTCTGGGCCCCGCAGCTCCCCTGAACCAACACCAGGGCAGAGCAGGACCTGCCCAGTGAAGGTGCAGACCCCCTTGTATGTAATGTGAACATGAATAAGCTCTGTAGTCTAATGTTACTCATTCACCAGGCTGTATTGACCTGTGGCCTCAGGGACCTCACGACAATGGAGAGGGTTGTGCTTCATCTGTGAGGTGGTTCTCAAACAGCTGATGTGAGCCAGGTTCACCCAGACCTGTCACATACAACCGAAGTCTGAGCTGGACCCAGGGGCACTATCCTGGATCCTCACATTCCTTGTTCTGTCCACTCTGTCTCAAGGCCCTGAGACCACATCCAGCCTTGATGTGACTGGTCCTCACCACGTGAGTGTCAGTAGGTGAGGTGTACCTGTCACTGCTGCAGATGCCCTGTGGTCACACTTAGCCTCCGTCCTTGACCCCTCCATGTGCACTCTGGGTCCCCTAAGACTGTCCAACCCTGGGGATCAGTGGTCTGTGTGTGGCTGTTAGTTGGGAAGACCCAGACCCAGAGCCCTGAGGGGCCATGGCCTTCAGTCCCCTGGCCTTCATCAGGCATGTGAAAAACAATCAGAATACGTGAGGTCAGTGAGAATGCTCAAATTTAAGGTTAATCACTCATCTGTGAAACAAACATTTGCTGTTTTATTTCACAGTGATTGCCATGGTGATGAGTTGAGTTGATCACAACGCCTGGTCCTTCTAAAGTGTGTCATTAGAGTTAAGACAGTTTATTGTATAAAGAGGACAGCTCTGTATTTCCATAGCATTTAGATAACGATGTGTCGTGTCTTCCTGCAATAAACGTGTTTACAGAGCTTGGAAATAAAGCCTGGACAGTAGACGAGCCCAGAACCCACCTCCTCCTGGAGCACGTGAGCTCAGTGGGTCCTAAGCTCCCCAGGTCCTGAGAGCACGTTTTCCTTCAAAGTCCACAGAGGACCGGAAACTCCTCAACGCCATCCCCTCATCCAGCCTGGGGGTCGGGTCCCTTGCCGCAGGAGCACTATGGACCCTGCTGTTCACAGGACGTCCCCTCCTCGTTCTCTCCGTCCACGGACCCCGCCCTCCGCTCCTTGGCTGCGAATCCCCCGGGGTCTCCGCTGCACCACAGGGGAGCCCTGTGTCCCTCTCCTGTGGCGATGCCCCCACTGCAAGAGCCTTGAACAAACCTTCCTTGAAAAATAGCAACTGTCAGAGAACTTTCCACCAGGATGGAAGTGGGATATCTAAGATTCTCCAGGCAGGTAAACCCACTCAGGACACGTCCTGGACAGGATTGTGGAGACGACAGTGCCCCCTGGTGGTTGTTCTGAGCCACACAGGCTGAGACGCTGTGGCTGAACCAGCTTTCTGAAATAAGACAGAGGTGTCGGCCACAGGGAAGTCCTTCCTGGCATTTTGAAATGGTAGCTCCCCAAAATCTTGCTTCTCACTTGTACACAGCTGAGTCTCTTCAAGGTTACTTGGGCCTCAGGGCTTCCACCTTGAGGAGAACTTGAGGAACAGAACCCTCCTCAGTGCCAGGGGCATGATGGGAGTCAACGGGAACAGGAACTTGACTCAGGGCATCACTGGGGCAAATGCTACCTGGGTGCATGAATGGGGGGATTAACCAAGACTGAGGACACACACGTCCAGGGTGCTTGTTTGATCAGGTTCTGACTTTCCTGGTTGTGCACCCAGTTCACGTTTTCTTTCCTCAATTTCTTCTGAAATAACACACACATTTCCAAGGGTCATGAAGACACTTTATGGAGAGTTGCAGGAGAACAAGTCCTTTGTGTGTTAATTTTGTACCTTACATCTTTCCTCAGTTCACTTTCTAGTTGTATTAGTATAATGGGCCACTTTTTAGGGTTTTCCATATTCAAGGTCAGGTCATATGTACAGATATAAAGAGAACCATTTTAAGTTCATTCTTTCTGATTTAGACTTTTTTTTTTTAATCTTGCCCAATTATTCTCACAAAGACTTCCAGTTCTGTTGAATACAAGTAGTCACCAGGGTGTCCTTGTGTTGGTCTTAATGTTAGAAGAAAAACTTTGAAATATTTTCTGTGTAGAATAAGATCACTTGTTGGCTTCTCAAATGTGACCTTTTTTTGTGTTGAGGTAGATGCCTTGAATAACTAATTTATTTAGAAATTAAGTCATGAAAGAATTTTGGATTTTTTAAATGTTATTTCTTCTTTACATCGGTTTATATGATGACGTAGTTTTATCCGTCATTCTGTGAAAGAGGGGTAGCACATTTACTGATTTACAAACATTGAACCATCCTTGCATTCTAGGACGCTATCCCACATGTCCATGGTCAATGATCCCTTCAATTTTCTGGTGAGTTTCCTAGTTTATTTTTGAGGATTTTTACATTTATGTTCATCATGGATGCGAAGTGTCATTTTCTTATTTCTTTTTAAATTTTTGTCCGTATTTGGCTTTGGTATAAGTGTAATGATCACCTCAATAAAAGTATGTGGATCTTTCCCTTGTTCTTTTCTAGCTAGGAAGAGTTTGGGAAGGATTGACTAAGAAGGCATTAATTGTTCTTTCAAGTTTTAGTAGAATTCACCCCTGAAGATTTTGGAGATGAGCTTTATTTGTTAGCACATTATGATTTCAACTTCAATTATTCTTTTTAATTAATATCAATTCATAAACTTTGGGGTCACATTCCTAATTCAAGGAAAAATTAACTGACTGGGTAATACAACGTTGACCTTCGCAGGCTGTGGACAGCACATGGAGTTCCCAGAAGCTCACACGTGGAGCCGAGCAGTGACAAGCTCACAGGTTCCTAATTCTGCATCACTCAGGTAGATCTGAGCTACATGGACTGACAAGGGAGCAGCTCGAGGTCCTGCCCAAGGAAAGACCTGTCTCTACAAACGGCAGCCAGGGGCTGGTCTCTGCAGGTCTGAGGTGGTGCGACCAGCTCCCACCTGAGACTCCGCACTCACGTCCATGTCTGCTCTTCCTCCTGAAGAAGGGAGGGATTCAGTGAAGGGGCAAAGTTATTCACCTCGGGATTTCTGTGCATGGAGAGAAAGCAATGTAAATGGGAACACATCGTTCCACACCACATTTAACCATTCTTCCTGTGAAAGGCCCCTCTGAGCCAGGACAACCTCAGAATTCAATGATGATGTATTTGGGGTCATTGTGGAAATTACAGTTGTTTTAAGACCATATGTTTATTTCACGCACCGTCATCATCATCACCCTCATCATCACCATCATCATCATCACCATCATCATCAACATCATCATCATCATCATCATCTCCATCATCACCTTCATCATCGTCATCCTCATCACCATCACTTGCTTAGTTATAGTTGTTCTTCTCAATTTCTATAGACATCTTTGTAGTCCACAGAGAATTACTTTTTTGGGGGATAAGAAGAAGGCATCATGCCCGGCCAGTATGGCTCATTGGTTGAGTATCGACTGAAACACCAAGAGGTCAACAGTTCGATTCCCAGTCAGGGCAAATGCGCAGGTTGTGGGCCCAATCCCAAGTGGGGGGCATGTAGGAAGCGACCTGTCGATGTTCTGTCTCATCAATGTTTCTATCTCTCTCCTTCTCCCTTCCTCTCTCTCTAAGCCAATAAAGAAAATATAAATAAATTAAAACAGGCGTCTCCTCTTTCCATGTCAGTGGGAGAGTGACGCAAAGGCCTCCCCTGGAGCTGACCCAGGCCTTCCAACACACTGAGGACCTTGGATACATGCAGATTCCACCCAGCACTTGGGCCAGGACGCCAGTCCAATCCCATTGTCATTGTCACCACCACCACCACTATCACCATCATCAATATTTCTTATGTATAATCAGTTTTCTTATTTGCTCTAGACCTGGTCTTATACTCACGTAATGACCATTTATGCAATTTTTAATCACTTTATACAATATTTAACTTGAATATGTAGCCGTACGCTATTTTCTTTTTCATTACTGCTGAGTCCCTGCCAGGTCCCTGAGCTCTGTGCACACTGAGCTCCTCCCATCCCTCAGGGCCTGGTGACAATGAGGGAACACTCAGTCCCCACGGAGGGGAGCTTTTGAGCTGTCAGTAAGAAGAGGGAGACAGAGCCCAGCAAAGCCCTGTGGTCCTAGGGGGCTGTGTGCACACCCAGGACATGCCCCTGTGTGAACTCTGAGACTGGATCCTCCACTCTGAGTCATCACTGAGATCTTCCTGTGCTGAGGTGTGTATCAGTTGATGGCTATTTTCATTGCTGAGTAGTATTACATTGATGGATGTTCCCTAGTTTGTCTTATTGTAAAATTAGAAAAACGTTTGGGTGGTTGTAGCTCTTAACACAAATAAAGATACTAAGAGTATTTGGATTCACATTTTTATGATCATAAAGATGCGTTCTTCTGGAGCAAACATTCCTAGTGGGACCACTGAGATACATGTTAAGAATATATTTAATTTAATAAGGATCCGCAGTTCATTTTTTGAAGAAAGAATAACAGGATATAGAGGGACCTGGGGTAGGAGAGACCTCCAGTCACTGCCAACTTGTCACCTGCAAACACAGAGTGCTTCCTTCTCACTTGTCTGCAGTGAGATTATGAGAAATTGCAACCACAGAGGAAAAGTGAGAACCTTCCTGGATGCAGCTGAGAGCTGAGAGGAAATCCCTGCTCCCAACAGGAGGCCCCTGCTTCCCCCTCACTCTGCACCTGCTCCTGGGCTGTTGTCTGTGGACTAAGGGTCCTGAGCACCCCCTGCATCCATGCTCCTTTGTCTCCCTCAAGAGGTTTGTGTCTGGGCTCACACTGACTTCCCCTCACTGTGACTCTCGCACAGTGATACACGGCTGTGTCCTCGGTGGTCACGGAGCTCAGCTGCAGGGAGAACTGGTTCTTGGACGTGTCTCTGGAGATGGAGGTGCGGCTCTTGATGGACGGGTTGTAGATAGTGCTGACACCAGTATCGATGCGCCCCACCCACTCCAGCCCCTTTCCTGGTTTCTGGCGGATCCAGCTCCAGTAGAAGCTGCTGACTGAGCCCCCAGAGACAGTGCAGGTGAGGGAGAGGGTCTGCGAGGGTTTCACTAGTCCTGGGCCTGACTCCTTCAGCTGCAGCTGGGACAGGACACCTGGGGACAAGGAGCATCAGGCCCTGTCAGTCACATGCAGTCACAACCACCCAATGGACCCTGTCTGACTCCTGAGACCTCACCTTGGGGGGCTGTCACCAGGCACAGGAGAAGACCCAGCAGTCTCATCTTCTTCTAGACCACGGCTCTGCCTTCCCCAGAAACCTCAGCCCTGTGTGAGGAGAGAGCTGTGAGCCTCCCCAGCCCAGGGGAGGATTTACCCTGGAGCTTGGGGAGAAATTTGCATGTGGGGCAGCCTGTTCCTTATAAGTGGGGGACTGAGGTCAGGCTGCTCTGATCCTTCTATTGCTAATGTGTAGGCTTCTCTTTTCTTGAATGCACCTAGTACATTCGTCTGTTATAGGATATCTCCTGGTACACAAGAATACTGGGTCAACTTAATGTCCGTGCTCATCTCTGATAAGTGGTGGACTAGATGAGTAGATTACATATTTAATGTCTCATGCATCTTTCAAATAGATTTAAAGGGATTAAATTTGTTTAGGTAATTTCTTAAACCCAGCTCTCTAATATCTACAGAACTGTCAAATATTTTTGTAAAAAAATCTATTTTTATAAACATAATTTTATATAGCCATAAAATATCTAGGTTGGTTTGAAAATAACAAAATAAAGGACACTCATTCTTAGTATCTTATTTCTTTATGTTCTATCTTTGATCCAAGGAGCTATATCCCAGGAGCATGTCATAGAGGTACCTTTGATTCTTTTTTATTTTTTATTTGTTAAAATGGTATTTCTTACAAATTCTGAGTAACACCATTCTACATGCCTTTGTTCAGGTTAATTCTAGAAACCTTTTTCTTGTAATCTTTGCCAAACACTCTCTGAGCTAAGTAGTGTCAGACCTGGTGAGTACTTGGATAGGAGACCCAGTATTCTTGATGTTGAAAATTTGGTAATTGTGCCTTTGAGTCCCTCCTCAAACTCTTCCCTTGTGCAAACTAATGGCTTATTGCAGAGACCCCAACAAATTATATGAGACATATTCATATTTTTACATGGAGAAATGATTGAGAATAAAAGAGTGATTTTTCATGTGTACAATTCAGAATCTTTCATATGTGGTCATTGTAAACGCAGCAGATTAACTGACCTCTTTTCTCAGTCAAATATTTTCAGTGATGTGGGTGTCAGAAGAAGGCAAATCATGGAGGTTCCTAGCACAGATATGCTCATAGGAAAGGGAACTTTATCCCAGACAGGAACCCTCACTCCCAGGACACACGACATGGTCAACTGGGGCGTTTTCAGATCTTGGATATTATAAGTAACACTGCTATGCACATGGGGGTGTATATATTCTTTCTGATTTGTGTTTTGGAATAATTAGGATATATTTTCAGAGGTGGATTTGCTGGGTCAAAAAGAAGTTCTATTTTTATTTATATTTTTGGTATTAATTAATTTATCTTTGTTTCAGACGTTTCTCCATTTCCCCCCTAGACACCATCCTCCTCATCCCCCCTTCCCACAGCATTGATGTCTATGTCCATTGGTTATGCATGCAAGTTCTTTGGTTTATATTACCCTCCCGACTGCCCACTCCTCTGGGGTTTGTCAGACTGAATGTTCTTTTTTTTTTTTTTTTTTTTTTTTTTTTTGAGGAAACTGCATACTGTTTTCCACAGTGGCTGCACCAATCTGCATTCATACCAATAGTGCACCAGGGTCCTGTTTTCTCCTCATCCTCCCCAGCACTGGGTGTTTGCTGAGGTATTTATAGGAGCCATTCTGGGAGGTGTAGTTGTCGTTTCAGTTTGCGCGTCTCTGATGATCAGTAATGTGAGCATTGTTTCATATGTCTCATGGCCATCTGTACGTCCACTTTGGAGAAGTGTCTGTTCAGGGCATTGGCCCATATTTTAATTGGATTGTATGTTTTCCTGGTGTTGAGTTGTATGTAGTTTTTAAATATTTTGGAATTTAAGCCCTTATCAAATGTAATTTGGCAAACAGACCACAGCTTTTTCTAACTCAGAGATGTTAGAGGTAAACACTGAATCAAGAATCCAGAGGTTCCCAGAGGGAAACTGTGATGTGAAGAGGAAACCACACAGGTAAACAGCCCACACCTCCAACCGCACCTGCTCCTGGATGGTCCTTGTGTTCAAGGACTCTGAGCGCCCCCTGCAGCACCGCCCTCCTGTCTCCCTCAGGAGGTTTGTGTCTGGGCTCACACTGATTTCCCCTCACTGTGTGTCCCCAACAGTAATACACGGCCGTGTCCTCAGCTCTCAGGCTGTTCATTTGCAGATACAGCATGTTCTTGGAGTTGTCTCTGGAGATGGTGAATCGGCCCCTCACTGAGTCTGCATAGTTTGTGGTACTTCCATCAGGATTAATAACATTCACCCACTCAAGCCTCTTCCCTGGAGCCTGGCGGACCCAGTGCATCCAGTAGTTACTGAAGGTGAATCCAGAGGCTGCACAGGAGAGTCTCAGAGACCCCCCAGGCTTCACCAAGGTTCCCCCAGACTCCACCAGCTGCTCCTCACACTGGACACCTGCAAACACAAAGACGTCCTGGTCAGGACACTGTCACACGTCCACTGTTTCTCTCTCTCATCCACTGTCACACTTAGTATCTCTTGCTTTCCCTAAATTACCTCTTAAAATAGCAACAAGGAAAACACAGCTGAACCCAAACTCCATGGTGAGTACTCTGTGTTCAGTTCTGATCAGGGAACGGGGGCTCCTGGGAAGCCTGGCCTGGGCTCCTGTCCCAGAGCTGCAGGGTTAGGCCTGGGCTGCTTTTAATGAGCTGATGGAACCCTATTTGCATGTCGTCCTGCTATTTAGGGAGCTCTGGGTTTGGAGATCTGCAGACAGGGCAGTGCCTCAGAGCATGTGCAAGTATCCAGGGGGAGAATCATGGTCATGACAACATTTCAATAACCAAACAAGAATCATAAGGAGGTTGGGGAAAGTCCTGTGTCCACATCTGGTAACAGTGAGCCAGCATCTGGCCTGTGCTCCTCCCCACTGGGCCCCCGACTCCCCTGTACAAACTGCAGGGCAGAGCAGGACCTGCCCATGAGGGTGCAGACCCCTTGTAGGTCATGAGATCATGAATGAAGGTCTGTATCCTGGTGCTACCCAACGTCAGGGCTGGAGACAAGGAGACACATGGAAAGAGTCCACAGGCTGAAGATCCTATAAGAGTGGACGTTGTGGACACAGAGTGTTGGTGCCCTCAACACCAACTCAGTGTCTCTAGCATCCTCCCCATCAAGGAGACAGAGAGGGAGTGTTGAGAAGTTGATTTTTTATGCCTGGGACTCAGAGACAGTGAGAAATCAGGAGTTTCATGGAGCTGATGGAGAGGCTGTGGGTTTCCAACACCCGGTGTCCACCTACAGAAGGTCTCTCGGCATAGACAGTAATGAAAACCTTGAAGAAGGTGATGTAATAGGACAATTAGTGATACATATTTAAGTCAGAATATCTGTGATCAGCGAGAAGGCTCATATTGAAGGTTAGTCACTCATCTATGAAACAGAGACCTTTGCAGTTTAAATTCACAGTGAATGCCATGGTGATATGAGTTGAACTGATCACCTGGCCTGGGCCTTGTCAAGTGTGTTATTACCACAGTGAGAGTTTATTTCACAATGAGGACAGCTCTGTGTTTCCACAGCATTTAGATAACAATATGTCATGTCCTCATGTAATAAACTGTGAATATCCAAACAGTATGTAGCATAGAAAACTAGTCTGACCCCTGAGAAATTATATCATGTAGATTTCAGGCAGACGAGGAAGGAACCTCAAAGTACCTAAGGAATGTGCTGAGCAGAGATGACAGAGACAGGATCCCAGAGGGTATTTCAGGAGGATGAAAGTAACCAGGAGGACGAAGGTGCAGAGAGGTCGTGAGAGGTACACATGATGATATGACCTGGAGCTGACATCCGGGAAAGTGAATGTCCCAGTGAGAGCCCTGCATGGAGCTGTGCGTGCAGGACTCACATGGGACAGGGAGAGAGCGAGGCCCTGGCGAGTGTGGGGACCTGGAGTGAGCTCAGACCCAGGGCGTGTGGACACACTGACTCTCCCTCTGTGGAGACTGCATCCCAGTCACAGGGTGGAAAGGATGCCTGCGGTGCTCAGTCTTTCAAGGAGACAATTGGGTCCCGTGCGAACCTAGTGAGATAATGGTCCCTGAGCCTGGACACGACTCGTCTGGGAAAGAGAATGTTGTCAACACTATCATCATCCTGAGTGAAATGAGGGAACACAGGGCCCAGGACATGGGAGAGGGTCCCTCAGACCCTGAACCGCAGGAAGAGCAGGAGGGCCCTGAGCAACCCAGGGAGCTCTTCTCAGCCCCTCCCTGCGCGGTTCCTGTGCGATGTTACCGGGTCGGTGGGTCCCAAGCGCCCCCTGCTGGTCCTGAGGGGTCTGCGGGGTCCAGAGCGCCCCCTGGTGTCCTGACCCCTCCTGGTTTACCTGAGGGTCTCCTGCAGCTCAGCCCCTCCTGTCTCCCTGCAGGGAGTTTGTGTCTGGATCAAAGAGACCCCTGGTCAGGAAAATGTCACATGTCCAGTGTTTATCTCACTCACACTCATTCACATACTCTGTGTCTCTAGTTCTCCATAAATTACCTCTTAAAATAGCAACATGGTCCCAGAGGGAGGGCGGTTCGGGGCCTTGTGAAAGGGAGAGGGACTAAGAAGCACAGATGGGCAGTCAGACAACAGTGACAGGATGTGAAGTGTAGCCCAGGGAACAGTCAGTTGTATTGTCATAACTGGGTGTGGGGCCAGGCGGGCACTGGAACTATTGGTGCCTCACTTCATAAATCATGTGATGTCTGACCACACGGCTGTGCACTAGAAACTAATATAAAATAATACAGACTGTCAACTGGAATTGAAAAAGAAAGATAAAAGGGAATCGACCCTCACTCCAGTGAGAATAAACCAAGGGTGTGGTTCGTAGTGACCCAGGCAGGAGACAGGGTTGAATTCCAGGACTGTGCTCACAGGTGTGTCTTCACTTGGGAACTTCTGACATCGTTAGATTCATTAGAGGCTCCCACTGAGAACCTTGGCCTGAAATTATTCGCTGAGGGTTCACATCTCAATAACAACCTTAAGGCTGCGAACCAGGACTTACTTCAACAATCAGACTTGCTGAAGGGCCTTTCCTGTGCTTCCCAGAGATTCCAACTGTGTACGTCATACACGTTCCATGTCCCCTGTGTGTGTTTGTCCTCAGCCTGGACATCTGCACAAGCTGTCGTGGGTCCCTCTGCCTCTGCCTGGTTTCAGCTGCTCTGGGTGCTGTGAGCATGATGCCAAGTCAATGACCGTCACCACCGGGGACTTTCATTTCTAGCTTTGGGGTCAAAGGCCTCCGGTGTTCAATGTCCAGCACATGGGTGTCCAGCTGCTGGCTGGCTGGGACCTGAGCTGGGTGGAGCTGAGCTGCAATGTTGAATCAGCAGAACCCCTGGTTGGATGCAGCCTACGTGGGTCAGTGGATTTCATGATTAGTTCTCATTTGGGCACAAGAGCGTCCATAAGACACTCTGCCTTTTGTTCATATGAGAAAGTGGTCTTTCTGGACAACAGACATTTCTTTACTGTTTTTGTTTATTTGTTGACATCATTATAGGTGTCCCCATCCCACAACCAACTGCTCCCCTCCACCAGCCCCCACGACGACTCCCCTGGCTGTCAGCACATGTTGTCTGTGTCCATGGGCTGTGCATGTAGGTCCTTTGACTCCTCTCTTCACCTCCTTTTATTCACTCGCCCGCCCCCACTCTGATCTGTGTCTGTTCGTTCCAGTATCCACGCCTCTGGTTCCATTTTGTTCGTCAGTTTATTTTCTTCCTCAGATTTCACATATAACTGATGTCATGTGGTGTTTGTCTTTGGCTTATTTCTCTTAGCATAATCCTCCCCAGGTCCCTCCATGCTGTCCACAGGGTGAGGGGTGCTTCTTCCTTACAGCTGCGTAGTGTTCCCTTGTGTCAATGCACCTCAGGTTTTTATCCACTCGTTAATGATGGCCACTCGGGCTGTTCACAGGTACTGCAAATACCACTGCTATGAGTACAGGGGTGCATATATTCTTTCTGATTGAAATTTTGCGATACCTAGGATATAGTCCCAGGACTGTGATCACTGTGCTGAATGGCAGTTTCATCTTTAATTTATTGAGGAAACTCCACACTGTGTCCACAGTGGCTGCACCAGTCTGCTTTCCCACCAGCAGGGCTAGAGCGTTCTGTTCTCTCCACACCCTCACCAGCACTTGTTGTTGGTTGATTTACTGATGGGAGCCATTCTGGCAGGCATAGTGGTATTTTCAGTGGCATCTCTCTGATGATTAGTGACCTCAAACATTTTTTCATATGTCTGTTGTCCATCTGTTTGTCCTCTTCACGTAAGTTTGTATGCAGGGTCTCTGCCCATTAATTAATAGGATTGTTGGTCTGTGAAATGAGTTGTAAACGTTTTATTTAAATACATTTTTCAATATAACCACTTAACAGATGTACCATTGGCAAATAGACAATAAACTTTTCTAACTCAGAGACTTCATAGGTAAGCACAGAATCAGGAACCCAGAGAGGTTACCTGAGGAAAACTGTGACATGAAGAGGAAACCACACAGGAAACCAGCCCAAACCTCCAACTGCACCTGCTCCTGGATGGTCCTTGTGTTCAGGACCCTGAGCGCCCCCTGGTGGTCGCAGCCTCTCCTGCAGGGAGGTTTGTGTCTGGGCTCACACTGACCTCCCCTCACTGTGTGAGCACAGTAATACACGGCCGTGTCCTCTCTTCTCAGGCTGTTCATTTGCAGATACAGCATGTTTTGGGAGTTGTCTCTGGAGATAGTGAATCGGCCCTTCACAGAATCCGCATAGTATTTCTGACTTCCATCATTCCATATAACTGCCACCCACTCCAGCCCCTTCCCTGGAGCCTGGCGGACCCAGTTCATGCCGTAGCTACTGAAGGGGAATCCAGAGGCTGCACAGGAGAGTCTCAGAGACCCCCCAGGCTTCACCACGCCTCCCCCAGACTCCACCAGCTGCACCTCACCCTGGACACCTGCAAACACAAAGAAGCCAGGTCAGGACACTGTCACACGTCCACTGTTTCTCTCTCTCATCCACTCTCACACTCAGTGTCTCTTGTTCTCCACAAATTACCTCTTAAAACAGCAACAAGGAAAATCCAGCTGAGCCCAAACTCCATGGTGAGTGCTCTGTGTTCAGTCCTGTTCGGGAATGGGGTCACCTGGGGATCCCGGGGCTGGGCTCCTGTCCCAGAGCTGCAGGGTCAGGGCAGGGCTGGAATTTATGGGAAGAGGGCGCCCTATTTGCATGTCCTCCTACTATATAAGTAGCTCTGGGGTTGGAGACGTGCAGAGAGGGCAGTGCCTCAGTGCAGGTGTGAGTGTCCTGGGGGAGAATCTTGGTCATGATAACATTTCAGTAACTGGAAAAGAATCATAAGGATATGGTGGGTATGTCCTGTGTCTGCATCTGGTAACAGTGAGCCCAGCATCTGGCCTGTGCCCCTCCCCACTGGTCCCCTCGACTCCCCTGAACCAACCCCAGGCAGAGCAGGATCTCCCCATGAGGGTGCGACCCCTTGTATGTAATGAGAGCATGAATGAAGGGCTGTGTTCTGGTGCTACCCACACGTCAGGGCTGGAGACAAGCAGATATGTGTAAAGAGACCACAGGCTGCAGATCTTGTAAGTGTGGACCTTGTGGACATGGTTTGTTGGTGGCCTTGGCCCTGAATGTCACTGGTGTCCTGACCTTCAAGGGAATAAACACGACAGAGTGTTGAGAAGATGCTTCTCTACCCCTGGGACTCAGAGACACTGAGAAGTCAGGGAGATTCATGGAGCTGATGGAGAGGCTGTGGGTTTCCAGCACCCAGCAGGCCATGTTCAGAGGGTCTGTCTGCATAGACAGTAATGAAAATCTTAAAGAAGGTGATATAATGGAATAAGTAGTGAACTAATTCTGTACACAATACATATGATCAGTGAGGGGGACTGTTGTCTAAGTCATGTTGGGAACCTTTGTATATTATGTGCAAAGTGACTTTGTCATATTTGACTCATTTGGCAAACTTGAGATTCAAATATTTTCCAGGGAAATCTAGACAGGTCCTCCTATGACAAGTGTTTATATCAGAGGGAGGCAGAGGGAGGTTAGGCTCCAGGAGGACAAGAACGCACTGTGACCTCTGAGCTCAGAGGGCCTATTCCTGGCTGTGGAGATGGTCGAAGAGTCCACGGGACCAGGGATGCAGTTCTAGTCACTGGAAAAGACCAGGAAACAAGCTTCCCTGTCTGTTATTGTTCAGGCTGCAGTAACAAAGTGCCTGGGCTGGGAAGAAGGTGATAGAGAACACACATTTGTGTCCCACAGATCTGGAGGCTGGGAGTCCTCGGTCAAGGTGCCAGCAAGGTGCTTTCTGGAGAGGGACGTCCTCCTGGTTCTGGTCTGACAGCCTCTTGCTGGGTCTGCACTTGGTGGAGGGACCAGCAGGACCTCTGGGCTCCATCAGGAAGGCACTGAACCCATCAGGAGGGTCCCTCATGAGCTAAGCATCTCCCAGGTACCCCACCTCCCAACACCATCCTCTTTGGGGCTAAGGATTTCAACATGTGAACTTGGGGAGCACAGGTGTTCAGACCACAGCACCATCCTGGAGCCTCTGCAGGAGGGTGGTCCTGCCTCCCCCTGACCTCAGTCCAGTGAGGTGGATTCATGCTCTGACCTCCAGACTGTGAGGGAATGACGCTGTGCAGACTGAAGCCCAGGTCTGTGGTGATGTGACTTGGATGTCCTAGGAACGCACAGGCTGGACATGGTCTCCCATTATCAAGGGTGTCCCCACACTGCTCTTTCTGTGTGATGACCTCAGTGCTGGCCCAGGGACAGGGACACCGCAGGGCTGGGGATCCGAGGAGGAGTCTCCTTGGTGTGTCCCTCTGAAGGGAGGCCTGTGAGACGCTGTGCTGACCGAGCCTGTGCTTGAACCTGGCTCCCCTGCCAACCCACGGCTTCCCCCACCCGGTGAGCTGACTGTGCTGCCAAATGTCCTGGGTGTGGTGCTCGGCCAGAGACAGGGACACGGAAATTCATCCTTGACTGTCTCATTCATCCTGTTCCCCAAGCCCAGTGCCATGTTTCAGAGAGAGGGAACATTCTAGAACCTGTGAGGGAGACACTCCCATCCAGACCCCCAAGTCAGACACCAACCAGGTGTTCCCAGGTGATTCCTCAGCAAACATCCCTCATTCAGAGAACAGGAGGCTCCAATGTGCCCTGGAAAACAACGATGAAGAACAAGGTCCTTTCAGGAACACCTTCCCTGCCAATTCCTTGCAGTGCATTTGACCCCTGTGACCTTTCCCTGAATCACTGACTCGCCGGTGACAGCATCACTCCTGGTCTCAGGGCCTGACTGTGTGAGGAGTCAGCAGGCTCCTGGCCCTGCATCTCCTCCCCCAGCACAGCCGCCCTGTCCCTCAGGGTCTGGGACCCTCCCAGGACGGGGTCCTCACACTGTGTCTCACACAGTCATGCCTGGCCGTGTCCTCAGACTTCAGGCCATTGGTCTGCAGATAGGCCGTGCTGACCGAGGTGTCCATGGAGGAGACAGATCGTTCTGAGCAGCCTGGGCACACGTGGGCTTCCCAGTGTTTGTGCTAAACCAGCTCACACACTGCAGGCCCTGTCCTGGGGCCTGTCGCACCCGGTGCACGTAGTATCTGGTGAAGGTGGACCCAGAAACCTTGCAGGAGACCCTGCCTGAGACCCAGGCTACCTCCCTCAGCCCAGACTGCACCAGCTGTCCCTGGGAGTGGACACCTGTGGAGAGGAGACAGGAGTGGGTGGAAATCCCCGTTGACTGTCCCTGGTTCACTCCTCAGACCTTACCTGTTGCCACTGCCACCAGGAGGAGGGTTCTCCAGCTCCAGTCCATGGTGAGGGTTGAGCTGTGGGCACTTCTGTAGGGAAGGTGTGGCTGTGGGTGAGCTCTCAGGGCACAGACTTATCCATATTCATCCTGGTCTCCCTCATCTCATTTGCATATTCCTGAGGTGAAGTATTTCATAGCTGAGGCTGGACCCCACCTGAGAGGTGATAGAGGTCACAGGGACTGTACTCAGTGGGAGTCTGAGGGTCCACATCCCCATCCACTAAGGAGGACATGTGTCCCCTGCCAGGTCCCTGAGCTCTGTGCACACCTAGATCCTCCCATCCCCCAGGCCCTGGTGATAGCGAAGGAACACTCAGTCCCCACAGAGTGGTGCTTTTCACCTGTCAAGGGGCGAGGAGAGACAAAAGCCCAGCAAAGCAGAAATCGCCCCCTGTGTCACCCTGAGACTATCTTCCTACACACTGAATAATCACTGAGGTCCTCCTGGGTTGAGGTGTCTATCAGTAGATGATTATTTTTATTAATGACAAGTATTCCAATGATGGATGTTCCACAGTTTTCTTATTTGTAAAATTAGAAAAAACATTTGGGTTGTTGTAGCTCCTAACACAAATAAAGATGCTAAAAGTCTTTGGATTTATTCTTTTATGAACATAATGATGCGTTGTTCTGGATCAAACACTTATTGTGGGACCACTGAGAAACATGTTAAGTTCGTATTTAATTTAATAAGAAACCATGATTCAATATGTAAAGAAAGAATAATAGGACACAGAGTGACCTGGAGAAGGAGAGGATCCCAGTCACTGCTGACATGTCATCTGCACACACAGTGTCACCTCCTCACTTGTCTTTAGTGAGAATATGAGAAGGTAGAGCCACAGAGAAAAAGCGAGAATCCTCCTGGATGCAGCTGAGAGCTGAGAGGAAATCCCTGCTCCCTACAGGAAGCCCCGCCTTCACCCTCACTCTGCACCTGCTCCTGGGCTGTTCTCTGTAGTTGGTGGGTCCTGAGCGCCCCCTGGTGTCCTGAGAGCCTCCTGCAGCCCCGCCCTCCGGTCTCCCTCAGGAGGTTTGTGTCTGGGCTCACACTGACTTCCCCGCACTGTGTCTCACACAGTAATACACGGCCGTGTCCTCGGTGGTCACGGAGTTCAGCTGCAGGGAGAACTGGTTTTTGGACGTGTCCATGGAGATGGTGGTGCGGCTCTTGAGGGACGGGCTCTAGTAAATGTAAGCATCATAATATATGATCCCCACCCACTCCAGCCCCTTCCCTGGTTTCTGGCGAATCCAGGTCCAGCCATAAGCACTGGTTGTCATGGAGACTTTTTAGTCAGCGCAGGTGATGGAGAGGGACTGTGATGGCTGCACCTGTCCTGGGCCCCACTGCTTCAGCTGCTCCTCAGAATGGACACCTGAGGACAAGGAGCATCACGCCCTGTCAGTCACGTGCAGTCACAACCACCCCACAGACCCCTATCTGACCTCTGGGACCCTCACCTGGAGGGGCTGTCACCAGGCACAGGAGAAGACCCAGCAGTCTCATCTTCTCCTAGACCACGGCTCTGCCTTCCCCAGAGACCTCAGCCCTGTGTGAGGAGAGAGCTGTGAGCCTCCCCAGCCCAGGGGAGGATTTACCCTGGAGCTTGGGGAGAAATTTGCATGTGGGGAGCTTTGTTCTCATAAATGAGCAGGGACTGAGGTCGGTGCCCCATATCCTTCTGGGTCCTGAGCTCATTTCTTCTCCTGGACTCAGGGGTGTAGGTCTAGGGTGGGAGAGCTCCTGGGTTATGAGGCATCTTGGAATCAGGTCAGTGGATGGGCCCATGTTTTTATCTGTAAAAGTAAATGTTGGGCTAGGTGATGGGATCATCAAATTTAACCTAGTAGGTCATTCAATCCCCTAATTAAATGGATTGAAATTATGTAGAAACATCTTCCCAAGTACAACAAAACACACTGAGGTCTGAGACTCAAAGTTGCCAAATTGGACAATCATAACTCCCTATAAAATAACATTTGATGTCATCCTGGGTGTATAAATTATTGGGGTGAAGAGCAGTCCTCCCTGACCTGGCTGGGTGCCCTGGGCCTGCAGCCTCGGTCTCAGTCCAGCTCCAGGGGACAGGCCTGGTCAGGACCCTCCTCCCACGTGTCCAGGAAAGATCCTGCCGCAGAGACAGGTTTCAGACATGCTGTGTCCCTCCTTCTCACCTCTCCCAGGGCAGGGCAGCCCCTTCCTCAGGTGAGCAGCTCAGGATGGCCTCCCAGGTCCTGGACCACAGAGAGGCTCTGAGACTCTGGGCTCATCGTCTCCCAGAGAGACTCAGGCACTTCCTATGGACCAGCAGGGTCTGAGAGGGGTGTGGACCCAGGACCTGTGCTGGTCACAGGGTCATTTTGGAACCTGCCATCCCAGTGTTCCCCTGAGACCGTGGGAGAAAGGGAATATGGAGGCTGATTTCCTGAGAAAGGGACTGTGAGCTCACGATGGGCTAAGACTACAGATGGAGGGGAATCAAAACACAGAGATGCTGAATCTTTTATTAAATCCCTTATGTGGGATGCAACACGTGGTGGGATTTTACAAGCTGGTAAACGCTCCACACCTGGTTTGCTTCCTTGAGTCTCGCACTCCCCTCCACACACTGAACCCAAACCGCAGTCCCCGTGATTGTAAAGGGCGCAGGGAGACCTGGGGCGCATGTGACAGACTCAGAAAGTCTATGGACCAGAGCTGAGCTTTCTTCAGGCTCACAAATGTCTTAGGAGATGCCCCCTCGTGGACAGAAGGGCTGGGAGTGGGGGGTCTGTGCAGCCACATGGGTGGAGGTGGCGTCTGTGACAGGGATGGCACCACTCTCCTGCAGGTCCTGGGAAACACCTGTGGGGAGCCCTGGGCCCCGGCCAGCTGTGAGCAGCATGAGGGAAAGGGAGGTGGAGGCCTCGGGAGGGCAGCAGTGAGAAGGTCTCCTCCATCGAGCAGCACACTCTGCCCCAGGGGACACCTGTGCTCTGTGACCACCGTCACCAGCCAACTCCAGACACTTTCATTTCCCAAACTGATGCTGGCCCATTAAATAACAACCCTGTCCAGTATGCCCAGCCGTGGTGCTCTCTGTCTCATGGACCTGACCAGTCCAGGGTTCTCACAGAGGTGGAATCACACGGCCTTTGGAATTCTGAGAATGTCTTTTCATTGGATCATGTCTCCAAGGTTCACCCATGTCCTCACATCTGTCCCCTGTGCCTCCTTTGTAAGGGTGCATGACATCTCGTGTGAGGAGAGAGCTCATTTAGCTCATTGAAGTTTCTGCTACCTCTCTCCCATTTTCACAGAATCAGTGGCTTTTACAGGTGCTGTTGTTGCTTCGCTGATCAGGAAGGAGGGTTCACGACACATGGAAGGCAGTCAACAAACTCACAATAGATGAATCAATATATTAACAAATGAAATGGAAGGAAGTGTCCCATGTCCAGAGGTGGAGCTGAGTGAGGACAAACAGTAATAACTTCTATGGAGTGCTGGTGGTCATCAGTCACACTGTCCCCACTGTCCTGGAAGCAGCAGGACGAGGAGGAAGGAGGTGGAGACAGAACCTCTGTGACTGGAACAGAGCTGACAGGGACCCCCAGTCGGCACGGGGACGGGGTCTGATCCCAGGTCACCGTGCCTCAGCCTGGTGTTCCTCTGACATGGGCACACATCCTGCCCTGCATTGCAGCTCAGAGGAAATAAGGGATCCTGACAGGAAGAATGTTCCAAGTAAACCGAGGAGGGAGGGTGAGGTGA
Organism: Tadarida brasiliensis; assembly: GCA_030848825.1. Taxonomy (NCBI): domain Eukaryota; kingdom Metazoa; phylum Chordata; class Mammalia; order Chiroptera; family Molossidae; genus Tadarida; species Tadarida brasiliensis. The sequence goes on from CM061257.1 coordinate 249,967,012, forward strand.
GGTCACACAGGGGTCTGGAGGTCAGCTCCTGTCCATGTGCAATCGGCCGGACAGCAGGAGGAGCCAGGGAGTCAGTGGGAGCTGTAGGCAGGACCAAACTCCTGAGGGCGCTCCAGGGCCACAGGCGGGAGGGTCACGTGTGTGCTCTGCAGGCCTTACAAGGTCAGGCAGGGCCCACCCACCTCAGGAGGGCCATCTGCTCGACCCAGTCTCCTGACTGACAGCACCCTCACGGAACCCCAGAGAATGTTTGCACAAGTATGGGGGTTCCCAGCACCAGTGACGTTGACCCAGAAAGTAACTATCACGTGGCCCACATATTCCACCCTCTCAGCAGACTCCGACTCCCCCGCCCCCAGCCTGAAGAACCTCTCCATGACCTACAACCAGGAGCTTCATGGACGGAGGGAGATATCAGGGAAACGGCTTTGAGCCTCGCATAAGACACCTCATCATGTGTGTTAAATTGTCGACCGCTCACGAGTTAACTCATGTTTGCAGTTGCATTAGCTATCTCAGTTTTTTGAAATCTGGGGTAATATAACATTATTTTATTTGTGACTCTTCACCCTGAAGGTTGTTGAAGTTCGAAAAGCCACCGTTCTATATTCTTGAAGTAGCTAGGGAATGGATATTTGCTGGTTCCAATGAGTGCAGCTCAGAACCTAACACGTTTCTGGTACTCCTAAATGAGCTCCTTGCATCGATTCAACTTTTAGGCTTTCAGGGCAATTACAAGATTACGTTTTAGAAAAAATAGTCACTGGTATAAAAAAAATCCAACTAGAACGTGTAAAGTGTATGTTTCAAAAGGTGATTATTATAGAGTATACCACACCAAAAAATTACTAAAATATATAATATGTATAAAATATAATATGTAGCAGATATGTACATAGCTTCGTTTAAACTCATTATGTATTAATAAAGTATGCTGAAGTTTATTTAGACTGTTTCACTTTCATACGTAATTTCGAAAAAATAGCCAGTGACATGAGATAACTTCTGCATAAAATTGCCGGTCAACAATGTGTTAACAACAAAGGTGGTCGTGAAATTGGGAGTAGTCCCAGGGTTCTCACCTCACAGCTGGAGCAGCTCAGAATTCAGAGCCGGGGAAACGGGCTCTTCCACGGAGTCGGGAGACACGCATTTCTGGGGACCCACTCACGGAGGGTGAGGTGCACTGGTGGGGTTTATTGGGATGGAAATAAATGAGCTCCCAGGTTCCTGGTGTGTCATCCATGGCCGGTGCCTCAGCTCCATCCACTGGGAGAAGTCCAGCCTGAATGTCCTCTAATCCCTCGGGTGTGAGCCCCACCAGACCCAACATCCGAAGCTGCTGCGGTGGGAGCCCCTCCGGGTGCACAGAAAGGCCACAGCCATCGGCGCGTGTGCAGGCTGCGGGGACGGTGAGCACCGCGTGGGCCTTTCTTCTCCACTCGGACGGACCACCGCTCTGCTCCTGCCTGCGGGTCAGCCTGGGAGCTGCTGTCTGCGGCCCAGAGGTCTGTGCTGTCAGGTCCCGATCATGACTCTGGAGAAGACCCAGGAGCCCATCAGAGGAAGAGGAACCGCAGACGACAAGAGAAACCCAGGGCTTAACCGCCACCTGCACTGGAACTGGGTTTAATGCTCTGATCTCTGTGTCCTAGCGCCCCCTGGTGTCCTGAGCGTCCCCTCCTGACCTGAGCGTCCCCTGGTGACCTGAACGCGACCTGGTGTCCTGAGCGCCCCCTGGTGCCCCGCCCTCCTGTCCCCCTCAGGAGGTTTGTGTCTGGGCTCACACTGACTTCCCCTCACTGTCTCCCGCACAGTAATACACGGCCGTGTCCTCGGTGGTCACGGAGCTCAGCTGCAGGGAGAACTGGTTCTTGGACGTGTCTCTGGAGATGGAGGTGCGGCTCTTGAGGGACGGACTGTAGTAAGTGTTATCATCATAACGTATGCGCGCCAACCACTCCAGCCCCTTCCCTGGTTTCTGGCAGATCCAGCTCCAGTAATCACTGGGTACTGAGCGCCCAGACACAGCGCAGGTAAGGGAGAGAGTCTGCGAGGGCTTCACCAGTCCTGGGCCCGACTCCTGCAGCTGCACCTGGGACAGGACACCTGGGGACAAGGAGCATCAGGCCCTGTCAGTCACGTGCAGTCACAACCACCCCATAGACCCCTGTCTGACCTGTGAGACCCTCACCTTGGGGGGCTGTCACCAGGCACAGGAGAAGACCCAGCAGCCTCATCTTCTTCTAGACCACGGCTCTGCCTTCCCCAGAGACCTCAGCCCTGTGTGAGGAGAGAGCTGTGAGCTTCCCCAGCCCAAGGGAGGATTTACCCTGGAGCTTGAAGAGATATATGCATGTGGGACAGCCTGTTCCTTATAAGTGGAGGGACTGAGGTCAGGCTGCCTTGGTCCTTCTGGGGTCCCTGTAGGGGGCATTTTTCCCTTGAACTGACTCAGCATATAAGTTTGAGATATGGGATTCCCAGGTTTATGATACACCCCGGAATGTGGTCAAAGTTCAGTCTCACTTTTCTGAGTGAAAGAAGAAATGATGGCCTAGATAGGTAGGTCACACTTTACTTCTCATGCATCTTTCAAACCAATTTAAATGGGACTAGCATTTGTTTTGATAGTTTCTGATTCCCAACACTTTAGTATATCCACTATTTCTAAATGTTTATATTATAATGTTATACAAATAATGTCCACCTTCATGCACAAATAAAAACAAAGGCAGGCATCCTCAATATCTTATATATTAATTTTATTTCAATTTATTATTATAGGTTTTTATTTTTTAGAAGGAGAGGAAAGGAGAGGGGAGATAGAAAGTCGAAGTGAGACAGAAACATCAGTTGGCTTCCTCCATCTCGCCTCCTTCTGGTGGTTGAACTCGCAACCCCGGCTTGTGTTCTGACCTGGAATTGAACTAGGACGTCTCAGTTTAGGGGACAATCCTCAGTTCTCTGAGCCACACTGACCAGGCTCTTATATTTTAATTTACGACCTTCCTTTGATCTGAGAAACTACCTTCCAAGCACAGGGAGTTGGGACATTCTTGATAAATGATGTTGGAAAGTTTGTGATTATGTCTACAGCTTCCTGTGCAAACTCTTCAATTATGAAACCTCATGGCATAGTGCGGAGACCCCACATCAGTTACATCACACATGTTCATGCTTTCAAATATAGAAAAAAATATGAAATCATTGATTAAGCCTGTATACAACTCAGAATGATTCATGTGCTGAAATGATTATGGCAGGAGATTGACCTGTTTTCTCTGTGTAGTGTTATCAATGATGTCGGGGTTCAGAGGGGGGTTAGTGAAGAGGATTGCTATCATATATTTTCTCATAGGAAAGGGAGCTTCAGCCCTGACTGGAACCCTCATTCCAGCCTCCCTCCCTCTGCCCCTGTAGATGGACTCTGTGGTCAGAGGTGCTGGGCTCTCCCACAGAACATTTAATGTCCTTAATTTACAATGAACACATTCTCCCATCAGACAGTGGTTTGGAAATGTAGTCTCTCTGGGTAGCTTGTGTTTTCATCTCCTTAATTGATTCATTGTTGGGATAAATGTATGTAATTTGGCAAAGTCTAATTCACCTCTATTTTCTGTACTGGGAGGAAGAGAGAAAGGGAGAGAGAGAGAGAGAGAGAGAGAGAGAGAGAGAGAGAGAGAGAGAGAGAGAGAGAGAGATCAACTGGCTGCCTCCCGCCTTCCACATGACCCTACCAGGGCCGTGGATGAACTGCAACCGAGGTACATGACCTTGACTGGAATTGAACCTGCAAGTCTTTGGTCCAGGGGCCTAAGATCTAACCTTTGAGCCAATCATGCCCCAGCCTATTCCTGGGCCGGTGCTTGACTGGTTGGAGCGTCATCCTGTACACTGAGAGGCTGCAGGTTCAATTCTCAATCAGGGCCTGTGCTGGAGGCAACCAGTCCATGTCTTTGTCTCTCTCTCTCCCTCTTCCCCCTCCTCCCTCTAAACAACTAAACATAACCTCAGGTGAGGATGAAATACAAAAATAAGTGTTGTAGGTTCAAGATTTATTTAATGACACCTTTTCTACACACACACACACACACACACACACACACAGGATTAAATAAACAAATACTTGTAGTATATGTAATATTTCTTTACTGCATAAGGACCACATGCTCCCATCAGACAAGTTATTTTAAAATATAATCTCTATGTTCATATTGGTCTTTTCATTCCATTAATGCAATCTTTAGTGGGATGAAAGTATTTAATTCAGCAAAGTCTAATTCACCCCTGTTTTCTGTGCTGGGCCTGTTTTGGTGAATCACACAGACCCCCAGGACGTGCTGAGCCTCACGGTCCAGGGGCATCGGCTAAAGCAGCCACAGGGACAGAGAGGTTCTGGCACCAGGAGTGAGGGCTGCTGGGAAACTGCCCAGAACTGGACGGAACTTTGACCTGGGTGAGGGGAGGAAGCTGGACGTGTTCTGAGTCACAGGACAGAGATGTGCCTGATGTTCATGGGCAGAGTGTAACTGGACATGTGGGTTTAAACCTCTTCCCGTGACGACCCAGGAGGAAGTGCAGGGCATGACAGACACAGCTTCTGTCATCGTAGGAAACACCTGAGTGATTATGACCAGGAGTTTGTCAGAATAGAAACGTTAAAGGTTCTGCAGGCAGGGATCAAGGGAAATAAGGAACGTGTCATTGCAAAGGGGATGGGGGCAGGGGATTCCTGTTACCCACATGCACCTGCTCACAGTGTATCTGTCTGTGAGGTAACAACTTCACAGGTCCAGGGGTTAGCACCTGGACACCTGTGGGATCATTACTCACGTGGTTACACCATGCTTCACCCAAACTACACAATTCATTGGAGTTCCATTCATGAAATCCCTCAACACTTAGAGGGAAGAGTGGACACCCCTCCCTGCAGGACCCATGGTGCTGGTGTGTCTGTGTGAGGGGCCCTCATGTCATTGACCAGGACCCTGTCTCAGTCCATCGTCATCACCATCATCATCATCATCATCATCATTTTCTTACTTAAAATATTTCTTAATTTTATATACATAAATGTTGTTCAACATAATGACCCTTTATATCCATTTTTATGGTTGTTAAGTAAATAGGTTGTCAGACTCTATTTTATTGTTTCATTGAGTGCTGACAACTGATGGGTCATTCCTGCCTTTTCTCCATCTACCCCACTCTGGGATCTGATGAGAAATGTTGGGTTTCCTCTTCAGATGTCATTGGGAAATTGAACCACACAAGCCCCAGAAGGAAAATTCCTCTGCCTCCCACACCACCTCACCAAAATAAAACTCCGAGCCCATCTCCTTTCCCGGTCTATCAAAGCTCCCCTGACTTTCGGAAGATCTTTCCTGTGCTTCCCAGAGATGCCAACTGTGTACATGATACACGTTCCATGTCCCCTTGTGTGTGTTTGTCGTCAGCCTGGATATCTGCAAAAGCTGTCGTGGGTCCCTCTGCCTCTGCCTGGTGTCAGCTGCTCTGGGTGCTGTGAGCATGATGCCAAGTCAATGAGCGTCATCACCACCGGGGACTTTCATCTCTAGCTTTGGGGTCACAAGCCTCTGGTGCCCGCTGCCCACACACACACTTGTCTGGCTGCTGGCTGGCTGGGCCCTGAGCTGGGTGGAGCTGAGCTGCACTGTCGAATCAGCAGAACCCCTGGTTGGATGCAGCCTACGTGGGTCAGTGGATTTCATGATTAGTTCTCCTTTGGGCACAAGAGTGTCTGAAGAGACTCTCTGCCTTTTGTTCATATGAGAAAGTTGTCTTTCTGGACAACAGACATTTCTCCACTCTTTCTCTTTATTTGTTGACATCATTATAGGTGTCCCCATCCCCCAACCAACTGCTCCCCTCCACCAGCCCCCACCTCGACTCCATGGGCTGTGCATATAGGTCCTTTGACTCCTCTCTTCACCTCTTTTTATTCACGCACACCCCCCGCCCCCGATCTGTGTCTGTATGTTCCAGTGTCCACGCCTCTGGTTCCATTTTGTTCGTCAATTTACTTTGTTCCTCAGATTTCTCATATAACTGAGATCACATGCTATTTGTCTTTGGCTTATTTCTCCTAGCATAATCCTCCCCAGGTCCCTCCATGCTGTCCACAGGGTGAGGGGTGCTTCTTCCTTACAGCTGAGTAGTGTTCCCTTGTGTAAATGCACCTCAGGATTTTATCCACTCGTTACTGATGGGCACTTGGACTGTTCACAGGTACTGCAAATACCACTGCTATGAGTACAGGGGTGCTGACATTCTTTCTGATTGGAGCTTTGTAATACCTAGGATTTATTCCCAGAAGTGTGATTACTGCGTTGAATGGTAGTTTCATTTTTAATTTATTGAGGAAACTCCATACTGTCCACAGGAGCTGCAGCAGTCTGCATTCCCACCAGCAGGGCATGAGGGTTCTGTTCTCTCCACACCCTCACCAGCACTTGTTGTTGGTTGATTTATTGATGGGAGCCATTCTGGCAGATGTGGTTGTATTTTAAGTGGCATCTCTCTGATGATTAGTGACCTAGAACATTTTTTCATATGTCTGTTGTCCATCTGTGTATCCTCTTCAGAGAAGTTTGTATGCAGGGTCTCTGCCCATTTATTAATGGGGTTGTTGGTCCATGTAATGAGTTGTATAAGTTTTTTCTAAATACATTTTTTAATATAACCCCTTAACAGATGTACCATTGGAAAATATACAATAAACTTTTCTAACTCAGAGACTTCATAGGTAAGCACAGAATCAGGAACCCAGAGAGGTTCCCTGAGGGAAACTGTGACATGAAGAGGAAACCACACAGGAAACCAGCCCAAACCTCCAACTGCACCTGCTCCTGGGATGGTCCTGGGATGGTTCAGGACCCTCCGCGCCCCCTGGTGGTCGCAGCTCCTTCTGCAGGGAGATTTATGTCTGGGCTCACAATGATTTGCCCTCACTGTGTCTCTGGCACAGTAATACACGGCCGTGTCCTCAGCTTTCAGGTTGCTCATTTGCAGATACAGCGTGTTCTTCGAATTGTCTCTGGAGATGGTGAATCGGCCCTTCACAGAGTCCGCATAGTACGTGCTACCTCCACCAGTATTAATAAGTGACACCCATTCCAGCCCCTTTCCTGGAGCCTGGCGGACCCAGCTCATCCAGGTGCTACTGAAGGTGAATCCAGAGGCTGCACAGGAGAGTCTCAGAGACCCCCCAGGCTTCACCAAGGCTCCCCCAGACTCCACTAGCTGCACCTCACAATGGACACCTGCAAACACAAAGACGTCCTGGTCAGGAAACTGTCACACGTCCATTGTTTCTCTCTCTCATCCACTCACACACTCAGTGTCCCATAATCTCCACAAATTACCTCTTAAAATAGCAACAAGGAAAACCCAGCTGAGCCCAAACTCCATGGTGAGCGCACCGTGTTCAGTCCTGTTCAGGGAATGTGGACACCTGGAATGTTGGGGCTGAGCTCCGGTCCCAGACCTGCAGGGTTGGGGCTGAGCAGGATTTTATAGGCAGATGGGGCCCTATTTGCATGTCCTCCTACTATATAGGGAGCTCTGGGGTTGGACACCTACAGAGAGGTCCGTGCCTCAGAGCAGGTGTGAGTGTCCTGAGGGAGAATCATGGTCATGACAACATTTCAGTAACAAAATGAGAATCATAAGGAGGTTGGGGCATGTCCTGTGTTTATATATGGTGGTAAGAGTGAGCCCAGCATCTGGCCTGTGGCCTCCCCACTGGGCTACTCAACTCCCCTGAACCAACTCCAGGGCAGAGCAGGACCTGCCCAGTGTGGGTTCAGACCCCTTCAATATAACGAGAGCATGAATGAACGTCTGTATTGTGATGCTACCCACATGTCAGGGCTGGAGACAAGCAGACACATGGAAAGAGACCACAGGCTGCAGATCTCGTAAGAGTGGACGTCATGGACACTGTGTATGATGCCCTTGGCCCTGAGTGTCTCTGGCTTCCTGACCTTCAATGAGAGAAAGAAGACTGAGTGTTGAGAAGGCGCTTTTTTGTCCCTGAGGCTCAGAGACCCTGAGAATTTAAGCAGTGACTACGGAGCTCATGGAGAGGCTGTGGGTTTCCAACACACAGAAGTCCATCTGCAGAGGGTCTGTCTGCATAGACAATACTGAAAACCTGAAAGAAGGCGATATCATAGAACAATTAGGGAGATAAATTTAAGATGGAATACCTGTGATCAGCGAGAAGGCTCCTATTTAAGGTTAATCACTCATCTATGAAACAGAGAGTTTTGCAGTTTAAATTCACAGTCAAGGCCATGGTGATATGAGTTGAACTGATCACATGGCCTTGTCCTTCTCAAGTGTGTTATTTCACCTGTGAGAGTTTATTGTACAAAGAAACAGCTCTGTGTTTCCACAGCGTTTAGATAACAGTGTGTCGTGTCCTCATGTAGTAAACGTGTTCACAGAGCATGGAGATAAAGCCTGGACAGTAGACGAGCCCGGAACCCACCTCCTCCTGGGGGACGTGAGCTCAGTGGGTCCTGAGCTCCCCAGGTCCTGAGAGCACGTTTTACTTCAAAGCCCACAGAGGACCAGAGACTCCTCATCGCCTTCCCCTCATCCAGCCTGAGTGTTGGGTCCCTTCCCGCAGGAGCTCTATGGACCCTGCTGTTCACAGGACGTCCCCTCCTCGTTCTCTCCGTCCATGGACCCCGCCCTCCACTCCTTGGCCTTGAATCCCCCGGGGTCTCTGCTGCACCACAGGGGAGCCTGAGTCCCTCTCCTGTGGCGATGCCCCCACTGCAAGAGCCTTGAACAAAATCTTTCTTTAAAATATAGCGGCTGTCAGAGAACCTTCCACCAGGATGGAAGTGGGATATTTAAGTTTCTCCAGGCAGGTTGCACAGAAACTCACTCAGGACACGTCCTGGGACAGGATTGTGGAGACGACAGTGCTCCCTGGTGGTTGTTCAGAGCCTCACAGGCTGATGACACTGGGTCTGAACCAGCTTTCTGAGACAAGGCAGGGGTGTCTGCCACAGGGAAGTCCTTCCTGGCATTTTGAAATTGTGGCAGCCCTTCTTCCTTGTACACAGCTGAGCCTCTGCAAGGACACCTGGGCCTCAGGGCTCCCACCTAGGGGAGAACCTGAGGAACATAACCCTCCTCAGTGCAAGGAGCACAGGCCTCTGGGGCCAGGGCCTCAGCTTGCATGTGTGAGGTGCTGTGATCTGCCTGGTTGCACACTCACACACCCCAGAGTGTCCACTGTGAGACACACCAGAGCCTCCTTAACTCAGTGGAGATGTTTTCTGACATTTGTGGGGCCCTTCGTGACTGTGGGCAGTAGAGCTGCAGAGGGGCGGTGAGCACAGCGACAGACTCACCGAGCACAGAGAGCAATTCCCTGCCCAGGAACCGGTCCCTTCACTGCAGCCCTGAGACCCTGTGTCTCTGAACTCTAGGACTGTGCCCGAGACCACAGGAGTAAGTCGCAGTGGAGAGGACAGCACAGCTTCGTCCTCCTTGGTCTGGGACTGGAAGTCAGGGCCCCACCCCTTTGTGCTTCTGTCTGAAAAGACAGAATGGGGACTGCAGTGACCACTGTGTATGCAACCTCCATAAATGGAGACCGGCTCTGTCAGATGTGACCATCACTGTTATTGTATCATTCCCCACCTGGGGGCAGAGGGTCTCTGAGGCCTCACCTCTGACTGCACAAGGAACACCTGCTCTGCTCCAGGCCTCACCTGTCACACCTATGTGAGGGGACAAGTAACCTCCATCAGGCCTGTGTCCTCGCCTTTGTTTTTATTTTGATCTATTTGTTCTAGATCCTGAAAAGTCATTTCCTTTAGTTTTTCATCTACAAAGACTTGAATGCAAACTATTACACCCTGGTGTTCCATAGTATGTCTTGGATGGATTAAGTTATAAACTCTACCTCCCCGGATATAGATTGTGGAAGAGCCACCAGAAGTTGGATGAAGGAGCTCAACAAAAAACATCTGGGCCCTTTGCTGAGAACCTGAAAATGTGGGCTGAACCGTTCCAGGGCAGCAGAGCTGAGAGGCAGGCACCGACATCCAGAGCCAGGTGAGTCGTTCTCATCATGGGACCCTGATCCCTGGGTTTGTCCGTGTGTGCACAGGTCGGTCCTGGCCAGACGGAAATGTGAGCCTGGATGGAGACTGCTCCGTTGTGTTGTTCACGTAGAAGAAAATGCACGAGGTGTGCATATGTTTATGTGGTTGGGAAGCATGCTCAGGTGTGCTCATCCCCAGGAAAGCAGGATTTAGGTCTACGGGGAGAACGAGCTGTGACGTTGTGGATATTCACAACTGAAGAGGGAACTAGATCTCATGATAGTGACACAGGTTAGACCCTGTGGGGAAATCACAGGTGGTCACATAAGAAAAGACAGGTGAACATATAAATTTTGTGTCTTTGAGAGTCACCAGTAATGAACTGACAAAGTTGAAGCAACCCTCACGACCAGAGAAATATTTAAAATAATATTCATGTTCAGGGGACAGGATGTTCCCTCTGACACTGTTTCCCCTGCACAGGGTTCTGAGGATAAAATGAGGACGGATGTCACCCCAGAGCCGGTGGACCAATGTAGGGGGTCAGTGGGTGTCTGTGTGGGTAACTGGGAAGCAGAAGCATGAACTGCAGAGAAGCAGACAGGGCTCCCGGGTCCGAGTCCTTCAGGGAGTTTGGAGCTGGATGTGCAGCAGCTGCACGGCCTCCTGTGTGGGGTTTGTTCTCCAGACTCTGCTGGACCAGGTTCAGTCACTGGGGATGGAGAAGCACGTCCGTCATGGCCAGGGGAGTTTAGGTAAAGTTGTAGTTAAAGATTTGTGAGTAATTAAGGTTAGGTCATGCAAGTGTCATTATTGGAAATCTGATGTCTGTATGTGACCATTGGGGATGCTGTCACCATGTCTGTACAGGGCGGGAGTCAACTGGGACAGGAACCTGACTCAGGGCAACATTTGGTAAGATGCTACCTGGGTGCATGAATGGGGGGATTAACCAAGACTGAGGACACACACGTCCAGGGTCCTTGTTTCATTCTGTTCTAATTTTCTTTCTTTTTTTTTTTTTTTTCAGCCAGTTCAAATTTTCTTTCCTCTGAAATAGCCACACACATGTCCTAGAGTCATGAAGACACCTTGTTGAGAGTGTGCAGGAGCAGAAATCACGTACTTTCCTTCTGTCCTAAATTCATTTTCTAGTTCTATCAATATCATGGGGCAGCTTTTCGGATTTTGAATACCTATGGTCATGTCACATGTGCAGAGATAACGAGAAACATTTTAACTTGTTTCTTTCTGATTTAGTCATTTTTAAAATTTATTTTCTTCCCTAACTATTCTGACAAAATCTACCAGTTCTAGGGAATAGAAGCAGTCACAGGGGTGCCCTTGTGCTGGTCCTGACCTTAGAATAGTAGTGTTGGAATTTTCTTTGTGCAGCATGATGTCACTTGTTGGCTTCTCAAATGTGGCCTTGCTCTGTTGATATACATCTTTCTGTACCTAATTTGTGAATAATTATAATCATGAAGAGATTTTCCATTTATTAAATGCTTTTCTCTGCATCTATTTATATGATGGTATCGTTTATCCTTCATTCTGTGAAGGAGGTGTAGCACATTTACTAGGTTACAAACATTGAGCTGTGCTTGCATTCTAGTTCGATATCATACTCCTTTGTGGTCAATGGTCTCTTAATGTGCTGTGACGTTTCCTAGTACATTGTGAGAAATTTTGCATCTATGTTGGTCAGAAATATTGATTTGTTATTTTATGTCCTTACTTGGCTTTCACAGGAGTGTCCTTGTCACCTCCGTTCATTTTTTCAGAAGTGTAGCTTCCTCTTTTAATTCTTGGAGGAATTCAAAAAGGATTGATTAAAAAGTTATAAATTCTTGCCTCAGTCCGTTGTTCTCAGATGATAGAGTCACCCTGAGTACCAAATTTTCAAGGGTTCGATCTGGGGTCAAAGGCACATACCTGAATTGCCTGCTCTGGGTCCTGCGAGAGGCAATCACTGATGTGTCTCTCTCACATTGATGTTTCCTCTCCCTCTCTCTCCCTTCCTCGCTTCCACTCTATCTAAATTCATGGTAAAATATTCTCCGGTGAGAGTTAGCAACAACAAAAAAAGTTATCAAATCTTCTTTGAATTTTTGGTAGAATTCATCCTTATGCCTATTTCGTTGTGATCGTTGAGATGTTGTAAGATTTTTCATTGCAATTATTTTTAAAAATTCATAGCAGTTTGGCAATGTTGAAATCAAATTCCTAATTTGAGCACCTACTAAGTGGACTCGAAATTACAACTCTTGATAATCACAAGGTGTGGGCAGTGTGGAAATTTCAGGTGTTTGCAGACCACATGTTTATTTCATATGCCATCCAAGAAATCATATAAAACTGTATTTTCCTATATAGAATTAATAAAGTGTCTTAGTCCTGAGAATGCACCTCCCTTAAACCCAACTCCAGGAGCACAAGGAACAGGCCTCAGCCGCTACTCTCTGAAATCCCCGTGGTTTGTGCTGAAGACATAGCTGTGCTCGACTCCCAGACCCTGGGAGACAGCGATGACCCTTAGGCAGAGCCATTGCTGGGAGATGCAGTGGTGTTTGACAGAAAGTTCGGTTCAGGAAATTCTTGACAATTTTCTTGGTTTTACCTGAAATGCAGGGAGGTTTCCTGGACAGACTCAAATTGAATGCTGACAGTTTCCCGAGGCTCAGCAACCTTCTGCATTTTTTCTTCTCCAAATAAAAATTCTGCTTGTGGTGCATGTGAGAATGATGCTAATAATATGAAAAAAGTTTTAAGACACAGATTAGTCAGTGGCTGACACAGAATCATAGGTCTAGAGAGACTCTTGGAGGAAGCCTAGACCCTGAGAGGAAACCATAAACACCCAGCTCCTGCACCTGCTCCTGGGGTTGCAACAGAGTCTGTGGGTCCTGAGCGCCCCCTGGTGTCCTGAGCGCCCCCTGCAGCCCCGCCCTCCATCTCCCTCAGGAGGTTTGTGTCTGGGCTCACCCTGACTTCCCCTCACTGTGTCTCTCACACAGTAATACACAGCTGTGTCCTCGGTGGTCACGGAGCTCAGCTGCAGGGAGAACTGGTTCTTGGAAGTGTCTCTGGAGATGGAGGTGCGGCTCTGGAGGGACGGGTTGTAGTAAGTGCTGCCACCGCTATCGATGTACCCCAGCCACTCCAGCCCCTTTCCAGGTTTCTGGCGGATCCAGCACCATTCGTGACCACTGGCGATGGTGTAACCAGAGACAGCACAGGTGACGGAGAGGTTCTGCGAGGGCTTCACCAGTCCTGGGCCCGACTCCTGCAGCTGCACCTGGGACAGGACACCTGGGGACAAGGAGCATGAGGCCCTGTCAGTCACGTGCAGTCACAACCACCCCACAGAACCCTGTCTGACCTCTGAGACCCTCACCTTGGGGAGCTGTCACCAGGCACAGGAGAAGACCCAGCAGTCTCATCTTCTTCTAGACTACAGCTCTGCCTTCCTCAGAGACCTCAGCCCTGTGTGAGGACAGAGCTGTGAGCCTCCCCAGCCCAGGGGAGGATTTACCCTGGAGCTTGAGGAGAAATTTGCATGTGGGGCAGCCTGTTCCTTATAAGAGGGGGGACTGAGGTCAGGCTTCCCTGGTCCTTCTGGGCCCCCTATTGGAGTACCTCTTCCTTGGAAGTCAGTCTCCATGTAATTCAGAGGTAAAGGATCAGCTAGTTGATGAGACCTATTGCACTCAGGTTAATGGACATGGTCATTTCTGGTAAAGTGTGCACCAGATGAGTAGATTATATTTTAAATTTCTCATGCATCTATCCAATAGATTTAGGGGGGTTAACATTTTCCAAGGTAGTTTCTTAAACTCTAGTTTTTCATATATACCCAACTGTCAAATATTTTTCATAAACAATTACATTTTTATAAATATAATTTTATATATACAAATTATATTTACCAAAAATATTGACCTTGCTTGGAAAATCACAAAATAAAGGACACCTATTCGCAGCATCCTTTTCATTTAATGCATAATTTAACGTTTATCCATGGAACTGTTCTAAGAACATGTCATTGGGAGACCCGTGATTATTTTGCTTTTCATTGTTGAAATAATATTTTTTACAAGTTCTGAGTAACACTATACTCCATACCTTTATTAAGGTTTGGTAGAAACATTGTTCTTACAAGCTTTGCCAAACACTTTCACTAGCTAAGCAGGATCGGTCCTGGTTAGTGCATGGATGGGAGACCCTGGATTCTCGATGTTGAAAATTTGGTCATTGTGCCTTTGTCCCTCAAACTCCCCCCTTGTGCAAGCCCAAGGCATATTGCAGAGGATCCCAACAAATAATATCAGACATAATCCTATTTTACTTGGATAAACGATTTAAAATAAGAGACTGATTATTCGTGTGTACAGTTCTGAATCATTCATATGTAGAAATTGTAAAGGCAGCAGATTAACTGACCTGTGTTCTCAGTGTAATATTTTCACTGATGTTGGGGTTCAGAGGGAGGCAATTGTAAAGGTTTCCTAGCTGAGATTTGCTCATAAGAAAGGGAACATTACACCCTCACCGGCAGCTGAATGAGAGGAAGAACTCTAGTTCTGTCCATTGGCAGGGATTCGTGAACTCAGCATTCTGTTCCCAACCTCTAGGCTGCATTGAAAAATGACCAGTCTGTATTTTTATTAAGCCTTAAAACTTTATGTGCATTTGGTGCCAACTTTTTTCTAGAGCTGTATCAAAAACAGCAAACTTGTACTCACATCACAATGTAATTTTGATAGGAACATTTTGTTATTTTTACAAGGCAGAATTGGGTATAGCAGTTGAGTTAAACTTAGTAATTATGTGCTCAAAAAAAAAAAAAGGAAAGAAAGAAATGGAACATTAACCCTGACAGGACCCCTCAGTGGGGCCAACCTGTTCCCTGGGGATGGTCCCTGTGGTCAGAGGTGCTGGGCTCTCCCACTGCACACACAGCACCCTGAGGTAGGATGAAAACGCTCTCCCATCAGATCTGTGACTTCTAAAAACATCATTTCTGTGTAGCTTGTCTTTTCATTCCCTAAATGAAATATTTGGTGGAAAATGTTTTTAATTTTAACAATGTCCAGTTCAGCACTCTTTTCTTTAATGGGTCATGTTTTGTATGTTCTGTGTAACAACTCACCAGGAAACTGTCCCTCTCCATTGTCCACGGTAGGTGAAACCATGATATGAACACAGTGGACGAGTGGGCATAAAACCCAATAGAGTAATGAAGGCTGGAATCCTTCATATTATTGAAATCTTGTTTGCTGTGTTCTCTGACCAGGAGACGAACTTTCGATGGCATGAAGCCCTGATTCATCTCAAATATTAATTCACTTGACTGGACTTTACATTGTGAATTTCATTACAGCATGTGGCATAGAAAACTAGACTCACCCCTGAAAAATTATATCATGTAGACGTCAGGCAGACGAGGAAGGAATCTCGAAGGACGTGAGGAAGGTGCTGAGCAGAGATGATAGAGACAGGATCCCAGAGGGTATTTCACGAGGATGAAAGTGACCAGGAGGACGAAGGTGCAGAGAGGTCGTGAGAGGGAGACATGAGGAGATGCCCTGGAGCTGACGTCTGGGAATGTGAATGTCCCAGTGAGAGCCCTGCATGGAGCTGTGTGTGCAGGACTCACAGGGGACAGTGAGAGAGTGAGGCCCTGGCGAGTGTGGGGACCTGGAGTGAGCTCAGATCCAGGGCGTGTGGACACAATGACTCTCCCTCTGTGGACACTGCATCCCAGTCACAGGGTGGAGAGGATGCCCGGGGTGCTCAGTCTTTAAGGAGACAATTGGGTCCCATGGGAATCTAGTGAGATAATGGTCCCTGAGCCTGGACATGGCTTGTCTGGGAAAGAGAATATTGTGGATGCCATCGTCGTCCTCAGTGAGATGAGGGAACACAGTGCCCAGGACAAGGAGGAGGGTCCCTGGGACCCTGAACCTCAGGAAGAGCGGGAGGGCCCTGAGCACCCCAGGGAGCTGTGCTCAGTCCCTCCCTGCGCGGTTCCTGCGAGATGTTCCCTGGTTGGTGGATGCCCTGCTAGTCGTGAGTAGTCTGCGGGGTCCACAGCGCCCCATGGTGTCTTGACCCCTCCTGGTGGACCTGAGGGTCTCCTGCAACTCAGCCCCTCCTGTCTCCCTGCAGGGAGTGTGTGTCTGGATCATAGAGACGTCCTAATCAGGAAAATGTCACATGTCCAGTGTTCATCTCACTCATACACATTCGCATACTCTGTGTCTCTAGTTCTCCATAAAAAACCTCTTAAAATAGCAACACGGGCAACCCAGCTGAGCCCAAACTCCATGTTGAGTATTCTGTGTTCAGTCCTGATCAGGGAAGGAGAACATCTGGGAACCCGGGGCTGGGCTCCTGTCCCAGAGCTGCAGGGTCAGGGCTGGGCTGGTTTTCATGGGCTGAGGGGCCCTATTTGCATGTCCTCCTACTATAGAGGGAGCTCTTGACGCTGGCATAAAGGACACAGTTTCAGAGTGTGGTGTGTCCAGGGTCATATGTCTGAGTAGAATTAGCCCTGGTATCTGGGCCCCTGCTCCTCCCAACTTGACCCAAATGATTCCCTGAATAACCTCCAGACAGGGGACATGCCCAGTGAGGGTTTCAGTGCTACCTGGGTGGACACTGGACCATGGTAAATGTGATCCTGGTACATCACAGCAAGAAAAACTAAAGTAGTAGGAAACTAAAATAAAGGGTGCCGTTTTATTTTTTTTTTTTTTCGTTATCAAAATTGCTATTTATTAATCTATTGGTCTGTTGTCCGGTCTCCAGGAGGGTGAATAATTGCTGTCTTGGAGAGGTGTGAGCAATGATCTAGCTTAGCTTCATCTTCTCAACTTTGGGAGAAGATGAAGTTGAAGGTGAGATGATCACATTGTCTTTTTTTTTTTTTTTTTTGAAATACCGTAGAAGGGAGCAGGAAATGTTTGGAGATTTGTGGCAAGCTTGGAGGCAGTTAGAGTGGCAGGTGGCCGCTGGCCACATATTTGGGGTAACAGCGCTGTTTAATTCACATCTGGGGAGCTCCACGCTCCCTTCCCGACACCTGGCCTGGAAGGAGTGCACTGAGGTCACCGCGCTGTGTCCTGATTACAGACAAATTCAATGGGAGTCCCTGTTTCTGCATAATAGCTTTTCTCATCTTTCCCTTTCAACTGTATGTTGATTTCTCTCATGTTTTTTCATATATTACACGTGGTTTTATGCATCTCGGGGTTCTGACCAAGGGTGCAGTTTTAACTATCATCTCTTAGAAGGCCACCTGTATGAACCCAGGAAGGTGATCAACCATCACACCCAGAGGGAGATTAACCTGTGGTCATTTCATGTTCAGGAGATGGAAGTTCCCT
Organism: Tadarida brasiliensis; assembly: GCA_030848825.1. Taxonomy (NCBI): domain Eukaryota; kingdom Metazoa; phylum Chordata; class Mammalia; order Chiroptera; family Molossidae; genus Tadarida; species Tadarida brasiliensis. The sequence continues at coordinate 249,984,497 of CM061257.1, forward strand.
CTGACACTGTTTCCCCTGCACAGTGTTTGGAGGACACACTGAGAACAGAGTGTGACCCTAGAGCCAGTGGACCAATGTTGGGGGACAGTGGGCATCTCTGTGGGTCCCTGGGAAGCAGAAGCATGAACTACAGAGAAGCAGACAGGGCTCCCGGGTCCACGTCCTTCAGGGAGTTTGGAGCTGGATGTGCAGCAGCTGCACGGCCTCCTGTGTGGGGTTTGTTCTCTAGACTCTGTTGGACCAGGTTCAGTCACTGGGGATGGAGAAGAACCTCAGTCATGGCCAGGGGAGTTTAAGTAAAGATGTGGGAGTAATTAAGTTTAGGATAGAGAAATGTATTTATGGAAATTCTTGATGCGTATAACAGAGAATAACTGATCTAAATAAAACATTATAAAAATATGTTTTCTCTATCCATTGTTTACAGAATGAATAAGTCATTCAAATAACCTCCGATTATTGCAGCTGATTTATCTGATTTTCTATAAATTGGTCAGCCTGGTGGTTCAGCCATGTTCTCACCATCAGGATCTGTGTCCATGCAGACGTCTGACGTGGTCCAAACCAGGGCAGCAGGAGACAAGTTCATTCCTGGTTACTCAGAAGTGAATTTCAGATTCTTTCCTTGACTATACAGGACCCTGGGGAATGCTGTCCCCATGTCCACACACAGGGAGTTACCTGAAGCATGACGTCTCCTGCTGTGGGTGTCACTGTGCAGAGCTGGGGAGAGATGCTCCCAGGTACATGGATGGGAACCAACAAGCCAGGGACCACACTCCCGGGGCTCTTGTTCTTTATGTCGTGAGTTCCCCCCTCACAGAGCAAGTTCTCAGTGTCTCATATCACTTTCTCAGAAATAACCACATATGGTAAACTAGCCATTAATATACAAACAAGTGGCTTGGAAAATACCATCCTCTTTACTCAGCCATAGAAAGAAGGAAATTGTACCCTTTGTATCAACATGGATGGACCTAGAGGGACTTGTGCTGAGTGAAGAAAGTCAGACAGAGAGAGACAAACACCCTGTGGTTTCATTGATATGAGGAATCTACAGAACACAGTAAATAACAGGCAGAAAAGAAACAGACCCATGGACTCAGGGAACAGTCTGATGGTCCCAGAGGGAGGGCAGTTGGGGGCCTGGGTGACAGGGGGAGGGACTAAGAAGCACAGATGGGCAGTCAGACAGCAGTGACAGGATGTGAAGTGCAGCCCAGGGAAAAGTCAGTCGTATTGTCATAACTGGGTGAGGGGCCAGGCAGGCACTGGAACTATTGGTGCCTCACTTCATAAATCATATGATGTCTGACCATGTGGCTGAGCATGAGAAACTAATATAAAATAACAGACTGGCAACGGGAATTGAAAAAAAAAGAAAAAAGGGAAGTGACCCTCACTCCAGTGAGATTAAACCAAGTGTGTGGTGTGTGTGACCCAGACAGGAGAGAGGGCTGAATTCCAGGACTGTGCTCACAGGTGCATCTTCCCTGGGAAAGTGCTGACATCGTTAGAGTCATTAGAGGCTCCCACGGAGAACCTTGACCTGAAATTATTCGCTGAGAGTTCAGATCTCAATAACACACTGAAGGCAGTGATCCAGAACTTACTTCAACAATCAGACATGTTGAGGAGTCTTTCCTGTGCTTCCTAGAAATTACAAACGTGATACACATTCCATGTCCCCTGTGTGTGTTTGTCCTCAGTCTGGACATCTGCTCAAGCTCTTGTGGTCCCTCTGCCTCGGCCTTGTGCCAACTGCTCTCGGTTCTATGAGCATGATGCCAAGTCAACGGCTGTCACCAAGAGGACTTTTATTTCAAGCTTTGGGGTCACACACCTCTGGTGCCCACTGTCCAGCAGACAGGTGTCATCCTTCTGGCTGGTTGGGACCCTCAGTGCGTGGAGCTGAGCTGCACTGTTGAGTCAGCAGAGCCTCTGGTCAGAAGACTCGATGATAAATTGTGTTTTGGGCACAAGAGTGTCTGAAGGGAATCCCTGCCTTTTGTCTGTATGAGAAAGATGTCTCACTTTAAAACAGAGGTTTCTAATTCAGAGACCTAAGAGGTAAGAGCAGAATCAGGAACCCAGAGAGGTTCCCTGAGGGAAACTGTGACATGAAGAGGAAACCACACAGGAAAGCAGCCCAAACCTCCAACTGCACCAGCTCCTGGATGGTCCTTGTGTTCAGGGCCCTGCGCGCCCCCTGGTGGTCGCAGCCTCTCCCACAGGGAGGTTTGTGTCAGGGCTCACACTGACTTCCCCTCACTGTGTGCTGCACAGTAATATACGGCCGTGTCCTCAGCTCTCAGGCTGTTCATTTGCAGATACAGCATGTTCTTGGAGTTGTCTCTGGAAATGGTGAATCTCCCCTTGACAGAGTCAGCGTAGTATGTTTTACTTCCATCAGTATAGATTCGACTTACCCACTCCAGCCCCTTCTCTGGAGCCTGGCGGACCCAGTGCATGCCATAGCTACTGAAGGTGAATCCAGATGCTGCACAGGAGAGTCTCAGAGACCCCCCAGGCTGCACCAATGATCCCCCAGACTCCACCAACGGCACCTCACACTGGACACCTGCAAACACAAAGACGTCCTGGTCAAGACACTGTCACACGTCCACTGTTTCTCTCTCTCATCCACTCTCACACTCTGTGTCTCTTGTTCTCCACAAATTACCTCTTAAAATAGCCAAAAGGAAAACCCAGCCGAGCCCAAACTCCATGGTGAGTGCTCTGTGTTCAGTCCTGTTCAGGGAATGGGGTCACCTGTGAATCCCAGGGCTGGGCTCCTGTCCCAGAGCTGCAGGGTCAGGGCTGGGCTGGATTTTATGGGCAGAGGGGGCCCTATTTGCATGTCCTCCTACTATATAGGGAGCTCTGGGGTTGGAGACCTGCAGAGAGGGCCTTGGCTCTGTGCAGGTGCGAGTGTCCTGGGAGAGAATAGTGACCATGGTAACATTTCATGAACTATATATGAATCATAAGGAGGTTGGGGCATGTCCTGTGTGCACATGTAGAAACAGTGAGCCCAGGATCTGGCCTGTGATCTGCCCCACTGGGCCCCTCACCTCCCCTGAACCAACTCCAGGGCAGAGGCTGAAGATCCCTTGTACATAGTGAGAGCATTAATTAACGTCTGTGTTCTACTGATACCCACCCATCAGGGTGGAGACAAGCAGACATGTAGAAGGAGATCATAGGCTTCAGATCTTGTAAGAGTGGACATCGTCTACACGGTGTGTTGGTGGCCTTAGCCCTGAGTGTCTCTGGCTTCCTGACCTTCAAGGAGACAAAGTAGAAAGAGTGTTGAGAAGATGCTTCTCTATCTCCTGGACTCAGAGACCCTGAGAAGTCAGGGAGATTCATGGAGCTGATGGAGAGGCTGGGTGTTTCCAACACCAAGAATTCCATGTTCAGAGGGTCTGACTGCATAGACAGTAATGAAAACCTTAAAGGAAGTGATATAATGGAACAATCAGTGAGGTAATAGTGAATCATGATACATATAATCAGTGAGAGGGCTGTTGTCTGAGTCATGCTGGGAACCATTATATATTATGTGCAAAGCGATGTCCTATTTGATTCATTTAGCAATCTGAGAACCAAATATTTTCCAGGGTAATCTAGACAGGTCCTCCTAATATAAGTGTTTATATCAGAGGGAGGCAGAGGGAGATTAGGCTCCAGGAGGACAAGAACACAGTGTGACCTCTGAGGTCAGGGGGCCTATTCCTGGCTGTGGAGACAGATGAAGAGGCCACAGGACCAGGGGTGCAGTTCTAGCAGCTGGAAAAGACCAGGAAACAGGCTCCCCTGTCTGCGATCTTTCAGGCTGCAGTAACAAAATGCCTGGGCTGGGAAGATGATAAACAACACACATTTGTGTCCCACAGATCTGGAGGCTGGAAGTCCTCCGTCAATGTCTCAGCAAGGTGCCTTCTGGAGAAGGACATCCTCCTGGTTCTGGTCTGAAAGCCTCTTGCTGGGTCTGCACGTGGTGGAGGGACCAGCAGGACCTCTGGGCTCCATCAGGAAGGCACTGATTCCCGTAAGGAGGGCCTCTCATGACCTAAGCATCTCCCCAAGACCCCACCTCCCCACATCATCCTCTTTGGGGATGAGGATTTCAACATGTGAACTTGGGGAGCACAGGTGTTCAGACCACAGCACCGTCCTGGAGCCTCTGCAGGAGGGTGGTCCTGCCTCCCCCTGACCTCAGTCCAGTGAGATGGACTCATGCTCTGACCTCCAGACTGTGAGGGAATGACCCTGTGCAGACTGAAGCCCAGGTGTGTGCTGATGTGACTCGGTTGTTTTAGGAAGGCACAGGCTGGACGTGGTCTCCCATTATCAAGGGTGTCCCCACACTGCTCCTGCTGTGTGATGACCTCAGTGCTGGCCCAGGGACAGGGACACCGCAGGGCTGGGGATGCGAGGAGGAGTCTCCTTGGTGTGTCCCTCTGAAGGGAGGCCTGTGAGACGCTGTGCTGACCGAGCCTGTGCTTGAACCTGGCTCCCCTGCCAACCCACGGCTTCCCCACCCGGTGAGCTGACTGTGCTGCCCGAATGTCCCGGGTGTGGTGCTCGGCCAGAGACAGGGACATGGAAATTCATCCTTGACTGTCTCCTTCGGCCTGTTCCCCAAGCCCAGTGCCATGTTTCAGAGAGAGGGGAACGTCCTAGAACCTGTGAGGGAGACACTCCCTTCCCGACCCACATGTTGGACACCAACCAGGTGTTCCCAGGTGATGGCTCAATGAGCATCCCTCATTCAGAGAACAGGAGGCTCCAATGTGCCCTGGAAAATAACGATGAAGAACAGGGTCCTTTCAGAAACACCTTCCCTGCCAATTCCTTGCAGTGCATTTGACCCCTGTGACTTTTCCCTGAATCACTGACTCGCCAGTGACAGCATCGCTCCTGGTCTCAGGGCCTGACTGTGTGAGGAGTCAGCAGGCTCCTGGCCCTGCATCTCCTCCCCCAGCACAGCCGCCCTGTCCCTCAGGGATGGGACCCTCCCAGGATGGGGTCCTCACACTGTGTCTCACACAGTCATGCACGGCCGTGTCCTCAGACTTCAGGACATTGGTCTGCAGATAGGCCGTGCTGACCGAGGTGTCCATGGAGAAGACAGATCGTTCTGAGCAGCCTGGGTACACGTGGGCTTCCCAGTGTTTGTGCTAAACCAGCTCACACACTTCAGGCCCTGTCCTGGGGCCTGTCGCACCCGGTGCACGTAGTAGCTGGTGAAGGTGGACCCAGGAGCCTTGCAGGAGACCCTCCCTGAGGCCCCAGGTTTCCCCCCTCAGCTTAGACTGCACCAGCTGCCCCTGGGAGTGGACACCTGTGGAGAGGAGACAGGAGTCGGTGGAAATACCCCTGATTGTCCCTGGTCCCCTCCTCAGCCCAGGGACTGGGGAGCCCTTACCTGTAGCCACTGCCACCAGGAGGAGGGTTCTCCAGCTCCAGTCCATCATGAAGGGCTGGGCTGTGGGCAATTGTGTAGGGAGGGTGTGGCTGTGGGTGAGGCTCTCAGGGCACACACTTATCCATATTTAACCTGGCCTCCCTCGTCTCATTTGCATATACATGAGGCAGAGTATTTCATAGCTGAGGCTGGACCCCACCTGAGAGGTGATAGATGTCACAGGGACCGTGCTCAGTGGGAGTCTGAGGGTCCACATCCCCATCCTGTAAGGAGGACATGTGTCCCCTGCCAGGTCGCTGAGCTCTGTGCACACTGAGCTCCTCCCATCCCCCAGGGCCCTGATGACAACGAGGAAACACTCAGTCCCCATGAGTGGAACCTTCCACCTGTCAAGGGGCTAGGAGAGACAAAAGCCCAGCAAACCAGAAATCTCCCCCTGTGTCACCCTGAGACTGGCTTCCTCCACACTGAAAATTACTGAGATCCTCCTGGGTTGAGGAGTGGATGATGGTTACTTTCATTGCTGAGTAGTATTCCATTACGGATGTTCCCTAGTTTGCTTATTTGTAAAATTAAAGGATTTTTGAGTTTTCATTGCTCTTGACACAGATAAAGATGCTGTATATACTTTGATACATTTTTTTTTATAAACATAAAGATTTGGTCTTTTGGAGCTAACACTGCAAGTGGAAACGCTGAGATACATGTTAAGTGCATTTTTAATTAAATAGGAAACTGCGATTCACTTTGAGAAGAAAGAGCAACAGTACACAGAGGGACCTGGAGAAGGAAGGAGCCCAGTCACTGCCGACAAGACATCTGCACACACAGTGTCACGTCCTGTCTTGTCCGGAGTGAGAATATGAGAAATTAAGCCACAGAGAAAAAGTGAGAATTGTCCTGGGTGCAGCTGAGAGCTGAGAGGAAATCCCTGCTCCCAACAGGAAGCCCCTCCTTCCCCCTCACTCTGCACCTGCTCCTGGGCTGTTCTCTTGGTCGGTGTGTCCTGAGCGCCCCCTGCAGCCCCGCCCTCCTGTCCCCTCAAGAGGTTTGTGTCTGGGCTCACACTGACGTCCCCTCACTGTGTCTCTCGCACAGTAATACACGGCCATGTCCTCGGTGGTCACGGAGCTCAGCTGCAGGGAGAACTGGTTCTTGGAAGTGTCTCTGGAGATGGTGGTGCGGCTCTTGAGGGACGGGCTGTGGTAAGTGTTACCATTATATTCTATAACCCCGACCCACTCCAGCCCCTTCCCTGGTTTCTGGCGGATCCAGCTCCAGTTATCACTGCTGACTGAGCCCCCAGACACAGGGCAGGTGAGGGAGAGGGTCTGCGAGGGCTTCACCAGTCCTGGGCCCGACTCCTGCAGCTGCACCTGGGACAAACACATGGAGACAAGGAGCATCAGGCCCTGTCAGTCACATTCAGTCACAACCATCCCATAACCCTGTCTGACCTCTGAGACCCTCACCTTGGGGGGCTGTCACCAGGCACAGGAGAAGACCCAGCAGTCTCATCTTCTTCTAGACCATGGCTCTGCCTTCCCCAGAGACCTCAGCCCTGTGTGAGGAGAGAGCTGTGAGCCTCCCCAGCCCAGGGGAGGATTTACTCTGGAGCTTGGGGAGAAATTTGCATGTGGGGCAGCCTGTCCCTTATAAGTGGAGGACTGAGGTCAGGCTGCCCTGGTTTCTGGCCCCTCTTTGGGCACCTCTTCCCTTGAACTCACTCACCATGTACGTCAGGGAAAGGGGATCACTTGGTTCATGAGACCTATGGAGTCAGCTTAATAGACATGCTCATCTCTGGTAAATGGTGGACTGGATGAGAAGATTATATTTTTCATTTCTCGTGTATCTTTATTATATATTTATAGGAATTGCATTGGTCCAGATAGTTTTTTACACTCAACTCTGTAATATATACACAGCTGTCAATATTTTTATAAACAATTTATTTTTTATAAACATAATTTCATATATACAATGTCTACCTTCTCAGAAAATCACAAAATAAAGGACATTCACTCTCAATATCTTATATGTTTGTTTATGTAGTTATGGCGATCCAAGTAACTATATCCCAAGAAGATGGTCATGGAAAATCCTCTATTATTTTTAATATTTTGTTTTGTTCGGATAAAATTATATTCATTATATGTTCTGAGTAACACGATATAATAAGCCATTTTTAAGGTTATTGCTAGATCCATTTTTCTTATACTCTTTACCAAACATCTTTCAGAAGCTTAGCAGGGTCAGGCCTGGTTAGTACGTGGATGGGAGACCCTTGATCCTTGATATTGAATATTGATAATTCTGTCTTAGTGTGCCTCCTCAGATTCTTCCCTTATGCAAGCCTATGACTTATTTCAGAGAACTCAATCTAATTATATCAGACATAATCACATTTATACACAGAGAAATGTTTGAAAATAGAAAGAGTGATTATGTATTACTGAAATTCAGATTCTTTTATATGTTGAAACAGTAAAAGCAGCAGACTGACCTGTTTTCTCAGTCTAGTGTTATCAGTGATGCTGGGTTAAGGGGGTGAGCAGGTAGGAGAGAATTCCCAGTCGAGATTATCTCCTAGGAAAGCAAGCTTGTATCCTGACAGGAAACCTCACTCTCACCCTCCTCTGCTCTGACCCTTGGGATGGTCACCGTGGTCAGAGCTGCTGCCCCCCCCCACTGACCATATAACATCCTTAACGTGAATGCACACATTCTCCCATCAGACAGGGGCCTTGGAAACATATTGTCTCTTTGTAGGATACTCTTTTCATTCCCTTATTGGAATGTTTGTTGGGAAAATGTTTTTACTTTCAACAATGTTCAGTTCATCACTATTTGATTTAATGGACCTGTTTTTGATTGTTTATGTAACACCTCACCAGGAAATTGTCACTCTCCATTGCCCCTGGGAGGGCAAACCCTGATATGAACACAGTGGGCACTAAACCCAATGGAGAAAAGATGGTTGGAATCCTTAATATCATTGAAATCTGTTTGCTATATCCTCTGACCAGGAGACCAACGTTCCACAGCATGAAGCCCTGATTCATTTCAAAGACTAATTCACTTTATTGGCTTTTACACTGTGAACTTCACTACAGTATGTCATTTAGAAGACTAGACTAACCCCTGAGAAATTACATCATGTAGATGCTCCTGACTTTCTGCAGCTTCTTAAGTGCTGCTCTAAGCTAATGACACTTTCTCTTTCTAAGTGTTTCCATAAAAGTATTTCCAAGGTGGACTCACCTCTCAGTCCTGTTCTGTCCTGTTGGGTTCACAGATACTGACTGTATATCTCGGCTGTGGTCACTGCACACATTGGGAGTGAACAGCCACACAGCCTGTTCGAGGACTGTCCTCTGCTCCAGCCACCCATGGGTCTGTCCATCACTGTGACCTGCAGCAGGTGGGGCCACCCGGACGACTGTGACATAAGGTGTGAGTCTGTTTACAGGTGCCCCGGGGTCAGCAGCCCGCTGGACACGAGACCTGCAGTCATAACTGATGACCCATCAGCCCTGATGAGGGGATTTGAAGACTATCCTCAGACTCAGGAAATATACTGTGAAATCTCATGTTTGGTAAAGGACTAGTGTCATGAACACACAGCACATTAGCAACAAGAGAAGAAAACAAACTGAACCCCAGCCAGTCCTCGGAGCAGACACCTGCTCAAATGGTGAGGCCGCTTGGACACCAGCAGGTGTTTCCCCAGGTGTGGAGCAGGACTCGCACAGGACCCGCCACACAGCTTCCGTGGGCGTGCAGCAGACACATCGGTCTGGAGGGAGACTCGGCTCCCCTGCCCATTGCAGCCCCACTCAGAGTGCTCAAGGCATGGGGGACTCTGACTCTCCCAGTGGATGAGAGGATCAGTGTGTTATATGTGCACCATGGAGACTGACTACTCAGCCTCAAATCACAGGGAAACCCTGCACAACCCCAGCCTGGAGGACACTAGAGGACACTGTGCTCTGTGAAATAAAGCCGTCAGGGAAAGGCAGATAGTGTCTGATTCCACCTACACTGGGGACTGAATTAGGTTTCCTTCCAGCAGAGTGTGTAGGAGCCCAGGCTTGGGTGTGGTGAAGGCTCTGGCAGGAGACAGAACAGTGGAGGGTCGGCTGCCCTGGAGTCCTGTGCTGACGGAGAACAAAGATGGAGGCAGCTGGAGGAGACACTGTGTCAGGACACAGTCAGCCCTGGTCCTGGGCTCTGTGCATCCACAGGAGCCTGGGTGTGTCTGCTCAGTGTGTGGAGCCGTCCACCCTCAGGGCCTGTGGACAGTGAGGGGACATTCAGTCCCCACGGAGGGGAGCTTTCTCCTGGGAATGGGGAGAAGGAGACAGAGCCCAGCAAACCCCTGTGTTCCTAGGGGGCCATGTGCACACCCAGGACACGCCCCTGTGTGACCTCTGAGCATGGATCCTCCACTCTGAGTCATCACTGAGATCCTCCTGTGCTGAGGTGTGTATCGGTTGAGTGTTATTTTCATTGCTGAGTAGTATTCCATTGACTGATATTACCCAGTTTGCTTATTTGTAAAATTAGAAAGACTTTTGTTCTTTTTGCATCTTCTAACAGAAAGATGCTATAAATAAAAATGTTTTCCTATTTAGAATTCATGAAGTGTCTTAGTCCTGAGAATGCGCCTCCCTAAGCTCCAGCTCCAGGAGCACAAGGAACAGGCCCCAGCCACTGCTCTCTGAAATCCCCCGTGGTTTGTGCTGAAGACACAGCTGTGCACGACGCCCAGACCCTGGCTGACTCGGCGGGGACACTGAGTCAGGGCCATTGCTGGGAGATGCAGGTGCCCTCTGACGGAAAGTTTTGGCTCAGGAAATTCCTGACAGACTGGTTGGGTCTCCAAAAATGCAGGTAGTTCTGGCAAATCCCAACTTTCTCGGGCAGATATTTCTTGTGTGCTGACAGTGTCCCTAGGCTCAGCAACCCTTCTGCATTTTTTTCTTCTCCAAATAAAAAATGCACCCTCTGCCCTGGCCGGTTTGGCTCAGCGGTTAGAGCGTCGGCCCGCGGACCAGAGAGACCCGGGTTGGGTGCTCGCTAAGGGTATGTACCTCGCTTGCAGTTTGTCCCAGGACCTGGTAGGGGTCGTGTGTGTGACAACCAGTTGATGTGTCTCTATCACATCGATCTCTTCCTTCTTCTCTCCCTCCCACTCTATGTGAATATAAATGCAAATATGTCCTCGGGTGAGGATAAAAAACAAAACAAACAAACAAAACGCAGTCTCTGCTGCATGTGAGAAAGTTTCTACTAATATAATAAAACTTATAAAATACAAAGCCATCATGGTTGCCACAGAACCATTGAACTAGAGAGACTCATGGAAAAAATGTTATGTGGGGAGGAAGCCAGAACCCTCAGAGGAAACAGTCATGAACACCACCTGCACCTGCTCCTGGGCTGTTCTCTGTGGTTGGTGGTTCCTGTGCGCCCCCTGGTGTCCTGAGCGCCCCCTGCAGCTCCGCCCTCCTGTCCCCTCAGGAGGTTTGTGTCTGGGCTCACACTGACTCCCCCTCACTGTGTCTCACACAATAATACACGGCAGTGTCCTCAGTGGTCACAGAGCTCAGCTGCAGGGAGAACTGGTTCTTGGACGTGTCTCTGGAGATGGAGGTGCGGCTCTTGAGGGATGGGCTGTAGTAAGTGTCAGCATTATGATATATGCTCCCCATCCACTCCAGCCCCTTCCCTGGTTTCTGGCGAATCCAGGCCCAGCCATAACCACTGGTTGTGATGGAAACTTTATAGTCAGCGCAGGTGACGGAGAGGGACTGTGATGGCTGCACCTGTCCTGGGCCCCACTGCTTCAGTTGCTCCTCGGACTGGACACCTGGGGACAAGGAACATAAGGCCCTGTCAGTCATGTGCAGTCACAACCACCCTATGGACCCTGTCTGACCTCTGAGACCCTCACCTTGGGGGGCTGTCACCAGGCACAGGAGAAGACCCAACAGTCTCATCTTCTTCTAGACCACAGCTCTGCCTTCCTCAGAGACCTCAGCCCTGTGTGAGGAGTGAGCTGTGAGCCTCCCCAGCCCAGGGGAGGATTTACCTTGGAGCTTGAGGAGAAATTTGCATGTGGAGCAGCCTGTTCCTTATAAGTGGAGAACTGACGTCAGGCTGCCCTGGTCTCTCTGTCACCCTGTGGAGGCTTCCCTTTTCCTGAATGCCTTCACCACAGAAGTCAGTTATAGGGGATCACCGGGTACATTAGACCTATGGAGTCAGCTTAATGGACGTGCTCATCTCTCATAAACTGTGGACTAGAGGAGGAGATTTTATTTTTAATATCTCATGCGTCTTTCAAATAAATTTAAAGAGGTTACATTTGTCCAGGTAATTTCTTAAACCTAACTCTCTAATAAATATAATTGTCAAATATATTTATAAACAATTATATTTTAATAAAAATAATTTTATACATACAAATAATGTCTAGCTTGTTTTGAAAATCTCAAAACAAAGGACATTCATTCTCAGTGTCTTATTTGGCAATGTATGTTTTTACTTTAATACAAGGAACTATTCCCTAGAACAGGTCATCGGGAGATTCTTGGTTCTTGTTTAATCTGTTTTGTTTTATATTATTTTGTTAAAATGATATTTCATACAAGTTTGAGTAACACTATTCTAAATACCTTTATTTAGTATTTTCCTAGAAAGATATTTTTTATAATCTTTGCCAAATATTTTTAAAACGTAAGCAGAGTCAGCCCTGGTTAGTACTTGGATGGGAGACGCTTGAAACTTGATGTTGAAAATTTTGTAATTGTTCTTGAGTCCCTCCTCAATAATCTTCCCATATGGAAGCCAATGACCTATTGCATTGACCCCAAACAAATTACATCAGACATAATCACATGTGTACATGGAGAAATGATTGGAAATAGAAAGTGATTATGCATTAATAAAATTCAGATGCCTTTATATGTTGTAGCTGTAAAGGCAGCAGATTAACTGACCTGTGTTCTCAGTCTTATATTTTCACTGATGTTGGGATTCACAGGGAGGCAAATGAAGAGGACTCCTAGCACAGATTTACTCATAGGAAAGGGAACTAAACCCTGATAGGAACCCTCTGCCCCTGGGGATGGTCACTGTGGTCAGAGGTGCTGGGCTCTCCCACTTACCAACCAACATTCTTAATTATAATGCACATATTCTCCCATCAGATATATGTTTTGGGGATATATTATCTCTGTGTAGGCTTGTCTTTCAATTCCCTTAATGGAATAATTGTTAGTACAAATGTTGTTAAGTCTCACAAAGCTCAATTCATCATGATTTTTTAAAGTGTCCTGTTTTTGATGTTTTATCAAAAATGTTTATAGAAAATGGTTCCCCTTCCTTATCCATGGTAGTGGAAACCCTGATATGAACACTGTGGGCACCAAACCCAATAGAGAAATGAAGGTGGGAATCCTTACTATCATCGACATGTGTTTGCTGGGTCCTCCGACCAGAGACCAACCTTCCACAGCACGAAGCCCCGATTCATTTCAGAGATTAATGCACTTTACTGGACTTTACATTGTGAACTTCCCTACAGTATGTAGCATAGAAAAGTAGACTAACCTTTGAGAAAATATATCATGTGGACGTCAGGCAGACGAGGAAGGAACCTCAAAGGACTTGAGGAAGAAGCTGAGCAGAGATGACAGAGACAGGATCCAGAGGGTATTTCACGAGGATGAAAGTGACCAGGAGGACGAAGGTGCTGAGAGGTCGTGAGAGGTAGACATGAGGAAATGAACTAGAGCTGACGTCCGGGAAAGTGAATGTCCCAGTGAGAGCCCTGCATGGAGCTGAGTGTGCAGGACTCACGTGGGACAGTGAGAGAGCGAGGCCCTGGTGAGTGTGGGGATCTGGGGGATGGACTCTCAGTGTGTCTAGACGGTGACACCTGGGTGGGCTAAGTTGGAATTTTAAACCACGTTCTGCAGGGCAGTTGCTCAGAAACCACCACTCAGGGGATGCTGGGAGCAGGACTGTGGGGTGATGGTGCCCCTAGTGGTAACTCAGAGCCATGCAGGCTGCAGGACCCTAGGGACTGAACCAGCTGTCTCTCCACCCACCAAGACCAGGGGAGGGAAGAGCTCACCTTTAAGGTCAGGCTTTTCCTCTCTGAAGAGGAGAGAGACATGAGGGCAATGAAGGTGTTCTTTATCATCTGTCCTCATTAGTGACGTATGTGGGAATATTTTTGGTTAATTTTTGTACAGTTAAAATTTATCATTTAATTTCAAGTGGAGAAACATGTAAAAAGATAGTTTTAGAAAGTATGAGTGAGTAGAAAGAAATAGCCCAAAATATGGTTTTAAAATAAGTGTGGTAATGGTAATACGTATTCTCATTACATATTCTCTGGTCTATGCAAATTCTTCATTAGAAAACTTAATGCATCTCTGATTGTTAGTATTAATTTTCCCTATAGTGTTTTCAGCTGTGATAGTTCTCTGTTCTGATATAGGTCTGTCCCACAATAATTTTGGCTGTTGAAGATTTCACCTGTGTGTCTGGATCTGCTCACTGAGGACACTGGGTGAGGAGCAGACCCAGCCGTTCCCTGCCCCGTGTTGACCAGAGCTGTCCATGGACTTGTCCAGTAGATGCTCTGCAGCAGGTGGAGCAACAGGACAACACTGATGTGAGGTGTGAGAGATGTGTGAGGTGTGTGAGGTGTGTGAGGTGTGTGAGGTGTGTGAGGTGTGTGAGGTGTGTGAGGTGTGTGAGGTGTGAGGTGTGTGAGGTGTGAGGCGTGTGAGGTGTGAGGTGTGCGAGGTGTGTGAGGTGTGTGAGGTGTGTGAGGTGTGTGAGGTGTGTGAGGTGTGAGGTGTGTGAGGTGTGTGAGGTGTGTGAGGTGTGAGGTGTGAGGTGTGTGAGGTGTGAGGTGTGTGAGGTGTGTGAGGTGTGAGGTGTGAGGTGTGTGAGGTGTGTGAGGTGTGAGGTGTGAGGTGTGAGGTGTGTGAGGTGTGAGTTGTGTGAGGTGTGAGGTGTGAGGTGTGAGGTGTGAGGTGTGAGGTGTGTGAGGTGTGTGAGGTGTGAGGTGTGTGAGGTGTGATGTGTGAGGTGTGAGGTGTGAGGTGTGAGGTGTGAGGTGTGAGGGGCCTGCACTCAGCACCTGCTCTGCTCCCACCCGACACAGGCCTGTCCCTCTAGAGCCTGTGTGAGCTGAAATCAGTCTGAAAACGTCCTGGGCTCAGCCTCAGGTCTCCTGTCTGTACCCAGTCCTGGGGTGTCCACAGATGGATGACCTATGAGGGGGTGTCTGTGGGTGTAGGGGGGCTGGTGCATTTCCCAGGTTCTGCTCTGCACTTGACACTGTGGGAGCAGCCGGGGAGCGAGCGCAGGACTCTGGCCTATGAGGCTCGGCACCCAGGACAGATTTAGGGAGAATATAGACTGTGGGAGACAGAGGGTGATGTCGGGGCGGTTTTGGGGGGACACTGGAGGACAGCACAGGGTGGGTGTGGGTGAGGACCTGTCCAGCTGGTTCTCTCGCTCCATGTGCACTCTCCCTGCGGCAGCGGAGACACATGTCCGAGCACAGCCCAGGCTGCTCCCAGGACCCACACGAAGGGCTGCCCAGCTGGGCTGTGGAGGTCCATCTCTCGGCTCCTCTCACTCTCTCCTCCACGCGGAAGTCTGAGAGCTGAGCCTGGTCCTCGGTCGGGCTGGTTCCGGTCCAGGAGACTGAGGGATGGAGGGAGCGAGGGGCAAACCCTGAACACCTGCGCTGTCCTGAGAGGATGGGGAGCGAGGGGTCACCCTGCCCCAAGGACACCGAGACCTCAGGGGGCAGCGGTGCTGCTGGAAGCTGCGGGGACAGATGTGCGCCTGTCTGAGGAAGGGCGCCTGCGGGGCAGACACGTGTGTGTCTGCGAGCAGAGAGTGAGGCCGACCAGGGCGTGTGGACACACTGACCCTCCTCTGTGGACACTGCGTCTCCGTCACAGGGTGGAGAGGATGCCTGGGGTGCTCAGACTTTCAAGGGGACAACTGATTCCCATGGGAACCTAGTGAGATAATGGTCCCTGAGCCTGGACACGAGTCCTCTGGGAAAGAATGTTGTCGACACCATGGTTGTCCTCAATGAGATGAGAGGACACAGGGCCCAGGACAAGGGAGGGTCCCTGGGACCCTGAACCGCAGGAAGAGCAGGAGCGCCCTGCGCGCCCCAGGGAGCTGTTCTCAGCCCCTCCCTGCGCGGTTCCTGAGAGATGTTCCCAAGGTCGATGTGTCCCGAGCGCCCCCTGCTGGTCCTGAGTGGTCTGTGGGGTCCAGAGTGCCCCCTGGTGTCCTGACGCCTCCTGGTCGACCTGAGGGTCTCCTGCAGCTCCGCCCCTCTTGTCTCCCTGCAGGGAGTTTGTGTCTGGATCATAGAGACGTCTTAGTCAAAAATATGTCACATGTCCAGTGTTTATCCAACTCATACTCATTCACATACTCTGTGTTTCCAGTTCTCCACAAATTACCTCTTAAAATAGCAACACGGAGGATCCAGCTGAGCACAAACTCCATGGTATGTGGTCTGTGTTCAGTGCTGAACAGGGCATGTGGTCACCTGTGGATCCCGGGGCTGGGGTCACCTGTGGATCCCGGATCCTGTCCCATTGCTGCAGGGTCAGGGCTGGGCTGCTTTTCATGAGCTGAGGGGGCCCTATTCATATGTCTTCCTACTATAGAGGGAGCTGTGGGGTTGGACATTGACATAAAGGACTTGGTTTCAGAGTGTGGTGTGTCCAGGGGTATATGTCTGAGTAGAATTAACTCTGGTATCTGGGCCTCTGCTCCTTCCAACTTGACTCAACTGCTTCCTTGAATGACCTCCAGACAGGGGACGTGCCCAGTGAGGGTTTCAGTGTTACCTGGTTGGACACTGGACCACGTTAAACTGTGATCATGGTACAATACAGCAGTAAAAACTAAAGTATAGAAAACTAAAAGAAAAGGTGCAGTTTTACATATCATATCTTACAGGGCTACCTGTATGTACACACGAAGGTTGTCAGGCATCATATCCAGGGGGAGATTAATATAAGGGAACTTTATATTCAGTGGATGGGAAGTTCCATCTGACATTATTTCCCCTGCACAGTGTTCAGAGAATAAACTAAGAACATAGAGTGACCCTATAGCCACGGTCCAATGTTGGGGGACAGTGGGCATCTGTGTGAGTCACTGGGAAGCAGAAGCGTGAACTACAGAGAAGCAGACATTGCTCCTTGGTCCTAGTCCTTTAGGCGATTTTGGGCTGAATGTGCAGCAGCTGCACACCCTCCTGTTTGTTCTCTAGACTCTGCTGGACCAGGTTCAGTCACTGTGGATGGAGAAGAACCTCAGTCACGGCCAGGGGTGTTTAGGTAAAGTTGTAATGAGAGATTTGTGAGTAATTACGTTTAGGTCATGAAATTTTGTTATTTTCAACCTCATGTCTGCATGCGAGCATTGGAAAACTATTCCATTCTCATTTACATGTGTCAAACCATCATTGCATTCTAGGACTGAATCCCAGGGCATCATGCTAACTGATCCTTTCAATGTGCTGTTAATTTCCCAGAACATTGTGAGGACTTTTGCATCTGCGTTCATCAGGGATGTGGCCCTGTCATTTTTGTGTCCTTAATTGGTTTTCCTATGACTGTTCATCTACATGACCTGTTTTGTATCCGTGCTCGTGTGAAAAGGCATGTCTACGACCAAAATTAGTGTGTGTGTGTGTGTGTGTGTGTGTGTGCATGTGTCTGTGAGTCTGTGACTGTGGATGTGTATGCCACTTTGTGTGTGGCTGTCTTTGTAACTGTGCGTGTGACAATGTGTGTGACTATGTTTATGTAACTGTGTGTGACTGTGTGTTTGCTACTTTGTGACTGTGCACATGTGAATATGTGCATGACTTTGAGTTCATGACACTGTGTGTGTCTGTGTGTCCCTCTGTGTGTGTGGCTATGTGGGTCACTCTGTGTATCTAACTGTGTGTCTGTGTGTCACTCTGTGTGTGTGGCTATGTGGGTCAGTCTGTGTATGTAACTGTGTGTCTGTGTGCATATCCCTCTGTGTGTGTGGCTATGTGGGTAAGTCTGTGTATGTAACTGTGTGTCTGTGTGTCCCTCTGTGTGTGTGGCTATGTGGGTCAGTCTGTGTATGTAACTGTGTGTCTGTGTGTCGCTCTGTGTGTGTGGCTATGTGGGTCACTCTGTGTATCTAACTGTGTGTCTGTGTGCCACTCTGTGTGTGTGGCTATATGGGTCAGTCTGTGTATGTAACTGTGTGTCTGTGTGCATATCCCTCTGTGTGTGTGGCTATGTGGGTCAGTCTGTGTATGTAACTGTGTGTCTGTGTGTCCCTCTGTGTGTGTGGCTATGTGGGTCAGTCTGTGCATTTAACTGTGTGTCTGTGTGTCACTCTGTGTGTGTGGCTATGTGGGTCAGTCTGTGCATGTAACTGTGTGTCTGTGTGTCACTCTGTGTATGTGGCTATGTAGGTCAGTCTGTGTATGTAACTGTGCATCTGTGTGCATGTCCCTCTGTGTGTGTGGCTATGTGGGTCAGTCTGTGTATGTAACTGTGTGTCTGTGTGTCCCTTTGTGTGTGGCTATGTGGGTCAATCTGTGTATCTGTGTGTTTGTGTGTCCCTCTGTGTGTGTGGCTATGTGGGTCAGTCTGTGTATCTGTGTGTCTGTGTGTCCCTCTGTGTGTGTGGCTATGTGGGTCAGTCTGTGTATGTAACTGTGTGTCTGTGTGTCCCTCTGTGTGTGTGGCTATGTGGGTCAGTCTGTGCATGTAACTGTGTGTCTGTGTGTGTGACTCTTTGTGTGCTGGGTGTGACTGGGGGAAGCAGGAGGGTGGAGCGGGGAGGAGGGTCAGGGGGAGGAGACAGCTGCAATACTTCCAACAACAAAGAATAAAAAATAAAATAAAGTCACTGGTGCCGCCCCGCATCCCAGGGACTGTGACCAATGAACCCGGGCGGGGCCTGGGCACTGCTGTCCATTTTCATGAGCCCCCCACTATTTTCCAGACACGTGGGACCCCGAAGAGGAAGCTTCTGAGGGGACCGTCATTGAGGGAGAAAGTCCGATGCAAAGGGACCCGCTGAGAGGACACGTGGGCCTGGGACCCAGACCCGCTCTCACTTCCCGTCACCGGCCCAACTGCAGGGGCGCGTCCCTCCCACCGCCGCCTGGAGGTCAGGGGGTCGGACCGAGGCCACCTCCTCAGCCCTCGTCCCCTCCCCTGCAGGCGGCCGGGCCTGCGCGACCCTCCGCTCCCTCAAGGCAGCCGGCACCTCGCGCTCGGACCCGAGGCTCGCGCCCACATGGCCGCACAGCCGGCCTGACCCGCCCCGCACGCCCAGCGCCCCGCCTCCTCGCCGGCCACGCTCGGAGGGGACGAGCCCGAGGGCCTGAGCCGGCCCCAGCGTGGGCTCCACCGCGCACGCGCCAACCGCTGGCGGGAACCTCAGAGCTGAAAGGAGCCGCTCTGAGGAGAACGTCCCGCCTACCGCAGGCTCTTTCGCAAAGGCAGACCGGATAGTAGTTCCCCGGGAGCCGAACAGCAGGGTTCCGGGCTGCTCTGAAACTACATATCCCAGGAGGCAATGCGCAGGGTAGACCATGAGCCTCAGCGGTTGCGTTCCAGGGCGCACGTTCTTTACCTCCAACCAATGAGCCATTGTGGGGACCAAAGACAGAGCGATGTGAGGACTCAGCTGGCCAATGGGGAGCGCGAAAGGGGCGAGGTGGGCAGGCCCCGTGGTTTCCTTGGATACCGCGGACGCAATTCTGTGGGAGAGGGTGGGGCTTTAGCATGAGACCCTGGAAGTCCTGACTGACAGGAACTTAGGAGCTCAGGTAAGTGTCAGAGCCAAGGGCGGGAGGGAGACCCTGTGGGTGTCAAGGTGAGGACGACGTGCAGACTCGGGGCCCTCAGGGTGGTGAGGTCCGAACTTCACGGCCAGGACGGGGTGCCCTGGGATGGGGCCCTGCACGGGGATGAAAGCAGACGGGGACCCTGTGCGGGACTCGCTCTGCCCGGACGTGAGGACGAGAGCAGGTCCCGCCCCGTCCCGGCCCCGCGTGACCGAGGCCGCGCATCGGACGCGGTGTCTCAGTGTGGGCTCCGCACCTGCGGTCGGTGACACCCTCCGTGACGACCCCGAAGGGCTGTGAGGGTCCAGTGAGACCATGGACGGAACCGAGCACAGGCCGCAGAACCGCAGTGCAAAGGCTGTGTTTCTATTTCAGGGGTGACCCTGAACCCCAGTCACCCAGACAAACCCGAGGGACCAGGACGTGTGCTGACAGCAGCACTGACCTCCGTCCCCAGGGGTCCTGGGTTTTAGGACTAAATGAGACGCAGAAGGACCGTCCGTGTGGTGCGAGGGGAAGGACATGGCTGAGTGTCTCCTGGCGCTGCCTCTGGGTCATCTGTGTCCCCTGCACCTGTCTCTTCCCCCTTAAGTGGAGGGGGATTTCTACTGAGTGACTCTGTGGGGTCTCTCTTACCTTCTGTTATTCTGTGGGTCATTTAAAAAATGAAAAGAAAAAACCTTTTTTTTTTTTTTTGGTCCTTTCTAGCTCATGTTTCCCTTTCGGTGCCACATCCTCTTCCCACAAATTATTCTCTGAGTTCCCAGCAAAGACACTGCAAACAGTCACGTTTAATAACATGCAAGTGCGGAACCTGAGTGCCTTCCAGAAAGCTGAAGCCCTGGGCCACGTGCAGGAGCCAGAATCCCTGGGAGCTGCCCAGGGACAGAGGGGCTGGTTCCCGAGGAGGGGCTGCGTCTGTACGCCGGGTCCCAGGGCTCTGAGCTGCCCACTGCCTTGTAGGAAAGTCAGTATTTCTCCTCCTTTCTGTCCTCGTCCTTCCTCCTTCTTCTTCCCCTAGTGAAGACGCACAATAGGTGCTAGCTTTCAGGTTCACCAAGTTCCCACTGAACACGAGTTCTGTTCTTGGCTTTTGTTTCATTTGGTCCTAATTATTCAGACTGACCTTCAAACTGTCGTTTTAAATGACAGCCGGTGGGAGTCACTTCGACAAAGGCATTGGTTTAAGCAAGTTGAGAATGCACTCACATTTGTTGAACACGTGCCGTATATTTCTGGATTAAATGAGAATTTCTACTAGATAATTTTGTTTCTATGGTAATTTCTGAGACAAACCAAGTAAATGGAATTGGAAACAAACCCTTAATTGTCTCTATGACAAAATGATTATTTTACTATTTTGAAGTAAATACAATAAAAGTAAAGATAATTGAAAAATTAGTTTTCTGATCATATGAGTTTTTAAATGAAGAAAAATATTTATAATTAAGGTTAATACAAGATGTGAAAAAGTTATTGAGCCCTGGCTGGTGTGGCTCAGTTGGTTGGAGCACCATCAATGCACCGAAGGGTCGTGAGTTCCATTCCCGTCAGGGCACACACCCAGGTTGTGGGTTCAATCCTGTCAGGATGATTTCCAAGGCAGCCAATTGTTATTTCTTCCTCTCTCTCTTTCTCTCTCTCTCTCTCTCTCCCCCCCTCTCCCTCTCCCTCTCCCTCTCCCTCTCCCTCTTCCTCTCCCTCTCTTTCTCCTCCTTCTCCCTCTCCCTACCATCAATGGAAAAACATAGCCTTGGGTGAGGATTTAAAAAAGTTATTGCCCAGTGGGTGTGGCTCCAGTGGACTGAGCGTCGACCTAAGGACTGAGAGGGCCCGGTTCCATTCTGGTCAGGGCAGGAGCCCGGGTCTCATGCTCCATCCCCAGTACGGGGTGTACAGAAAGCCAATGTGTGTGTCTCTCTCACATTGATGTTTCTCTCTCTCTCCCTTCCTGTCTACAATATATATATATATATATATATATATATATATATATATATATATATTTTAAAGTTATTGCTAACTTAGAAAGTCTAACGATTTATGTATTAAATCTGCCCACATATCAATTATGACTAATAAAAATACTACCTTCCATCTGTATGACATTATACTTTCAGAGCATGTTCACATATATCCTCACAAAACACCGTGCTTAGCACAGCAAGTATTATTATCCTCACATTATAGATGAGGAAACAAGTTCAGAAAGTTTAAGATTAAACAGTTAAAAGGTCTGGCCCTCCTACCACTATACCAAAAACTCCTATCTTTCTGACACCTTTGAAGAAAAAAAAATTATTCATCAAATCAATGCAGAATCATATATAAATTTCCCCCCTTATTTTAAGTGTACTTAAAATATTTTTATGTCTTCAATTTTTAGAAAGCCGTTCCTGTGGTCATGAACATGTTCTGCTGGTGGGAGTGTAAATTATTACAAACTTTCCAGCAGTCAGTTCAGCAACATACATGAAGCGCCTTAAAAATATGTGTATCCATGACCTGGAAATTGTGCTTTGTAGCATTTAATGTATGCATAAAGTCAGTGATGATCAAAAAAACTTATGTTCAAGGAATTTTGTTTTACAGGGTTATTATGATAGTAAATTTCTGAGATCCATCTGTGTTGAGGTGTGTATCAGTTGATGGTTATTTTTCATTGCTGAGTAGTATTCTATTGATGGATGTTCCCTAGTATTCCTGTTTGTAAAATGTGAAGGACATTCAAATGTTTATAGCTTTTCAGTCAAAGATGCTATGGATATTTGCATATAATTTTGAATGATATTTAGGATTCTCTCTTCTGGAGCAAACAGTCCTAGTGGAAACGCTGAGATACCTGTTAAGTACATATTTAATTCAATTAGAAACCACAATTCACTTTGTGAAGAAAGAACAACAGGACATAGAAGGACCTGGAGAAGGAGAGGAGCCCTGTCACTGCCGATATGTCATCTGCACACACAGTGTCATCTCCTCACTTGTTCGCAGTGAGAATATGAGAAGTTAGAGCCACAGAGAAAAATCGAGAATCCTCCTGGATACAGATGAGAGCTGAGAGGAAATCCCTGCTCCCAACAGGAAGCCCCTCCTTCCCCCTCACTCTGCACCTGCTCCTGGGCTGATCACTGTTGTCTGTTGGTCCTGAGCGCCCCCTGGTGTCCTGAGCGTCCACTGGAGTTCAGCCCTCCTGTCTCCCTCAGGAGGTATGTGTCTGGGCTCACACTGACCTCCCCTCACTGTGTGCTGCACAGTAATACAGGGCCGTGTCCTCGGCTATCAGGCTGTTCATTTGCAGATACAGCGTGTTCTTGGAGTTGTCTCTGGAGATGGTGAATCGGCCCTTCACAGAGTCCGCATAGTATGTGCTACCACCACCTTCATTAATATGACACACACTCTAACCCCTTCCCTGGAGCCTGGCGGACCCAGCTCATCCAGTAGTCACTGAAGGTGAATCCAGAGGCTGCACAGGAGAGTCTCAGAGACCCCCCAGGCTGCACCACGCCTCCCCCAGACTCCACCAGCTGCACCTCTCACTGGACACCTGCAAACACAAAGACGTCCTGGTCAGGCAACTGTCACACGTCCACTGTTTCTCTTTCTCATCCACTCTCACACTCAGTGTCCCTTGTTCTCCACAAATTACCTCTTAAAATAGCCACAAGGAAAATCCAGCTGAGCCCAGACTCCATTATGTGTGCTCTGTGTTCAGTCCTGTTCAGGGAATGGGGTCACCTGGGAATCCCGGGGCTGGGCTCCTGTCCCAGAGCTGTAGGGTCAGGACTGGGCTGGATTTTATGGGCAGAGGGGGCCCTATTTGCATGTCCTCCTACTATATAGGGAGCGCTGGGGTTGGAGAGCTGCAGAGAGGGCAGTGCCTCAGTGCAGGTGCGAGTGTCCTGCGGGAGAATCATGGTCATGATAACATATCAATAACTAAATATGTATCATAGGGACGTGTGAGGCATGTTCAACTGTCCACATCTGGTAACAGGGAGACTAGCCTCTCCCTGGCTCCTCTGGGCTCCCTGCTTAATCCAGACCCCAGCTGTCAATCACAGAAGCCAAAAAGCCTGTGATGCAGGCTTGACCTCTCCTCTCTCCACCTCCCAAATTCTACAGATGAACTGAACCTGACCATGTGTCTGGAATCTGTCTACCCCCTTCTTAGCTAACTGTTCCCATTCTAGGTCACACACACCCCTGACCTTGGGTCTTGGCAAGGGCTTGTTCACTGGTTGCAGCCGCACACCACTTCTCAGCCCTCATGGCACCTCTCGGGCACTCATCCCAGGTGACCTTCCTTTTTGAACGTTACCCTCCCTCCGCCTCCACACTAGGTACACCCATCTCTTTGTGGTCCAGGTTCCCTGTGTGGCTCACCTGGAGTGCATCTAAGCCTCTATCACCCCTCCTCCACCCCAGACCACTCATACACATCCACAGCTTTAATAACTATCTTCCCAGAAGGCTCCAAACACCTTTAGCGCCAGCCTCTCCTTGGAACCTCCATTCCAGGGTCCAGGAACAGCTTGGATGTCCCAAAGTCACCTCAACTCAAAATGCTCAGCTCACAGTTCACCACCCCCCCCCCAAGCCTCTGTGTTCCTCATCCCATCACATCTGTCCCTACATGCAGACCACGTCTGGCTTCACCCTCTCCCTTCTCTGTGTCCTCTCCATCACTCTCTCAGCTGGTTCCAACTCTGACACCTCACGAACATACCCAGCCACCCCAGGTGATGGTCCCCCTGGGCAGTACCACGGGGTCCTGTTCCTGAGGGGGCATCCCAAACCATGCCCCTGCTGAGCTCCAGGGCCCCACCCTCTCTGCACTGGCCTGGGAGATGTGTGATCTGAGGGTGGGAGATATCCAAGGACAGCTGAGTGTTATCGCCCACAGCTCAGGGCTGAGGTCGGCCTGGAGAGAGATTTGACGTCACCTGTTGGACAAGAGGGACTCACCCTGGGGAGAACAGTGAAGTGAGAAAATTAGAAGAAGGGGGGAGAAACCTTGGGAAGCATCCCACCAAATGTTTATCAACCATCCAGGGGAAGAGGAGGGAATATATTTATATGTGTGCACATGTATATGCATGTACCATATGTATGTGTACATACATGTATATACACAGCCAACTGAGTTTCCTAGAGAGCTCATTGATTGTTGCCAAACTCGGGCATTTATAGCCAACCTATGCCTCCACTCAGCTGTCAAGTGAGAGTAGTTCCAACGTGAATGTTGGAGGATGTTTTATGTATCAAGTAAAACAAGCTGAAGGTGTGTGTGAGAACCTCACGCATTCGCTGATGGTGTGAGTGACTACTCAGTCAGGCCGTCGTTCTCTGAACGCCAGACGAAGTCCCTCAGTTTCTTGTGATGTGTTCACACCGTGATGGCTACAGACATTTTTTGTAAAAATAGGGATTCAATGTACATACCGTAGTATTCACGCAAGACACATTTTGTTAAGTTTAATCTTTACTATTGACAATTTCTCCATCACTTTCTTAAGTCCAGAGTCAGAGGACACTGAAGAGAACACATCCAGCCCTGACTCGGTAACGTTCGCCCGTTTCTATGGCGTAAGTGTTTCCATCACAGGGTGTTTCAAGCTGCCAACATGGGGTCCCTCACCGCAGAGGGAGGAAGAGATGTGGGGTCACCCTGTTATATAACATCACCTGCATGCAAGTACAGTAGGTACAAATGACCCCAAGAGCAGAGGCAGCACTAAATAATTACAAGTGGCAATTTTTGAGTTTCTATTACCTTATTTAATACAAATTATTTAATCGCAGGTTTCCATGAGTTAATTTTTATTGATGGCTGTGTTTAACACCTGGCTTGCAAAAACCCTGGAATCTCAGCCACCTGCTCCCACAAGCCAGTGCAGGCTGGCTCCAGCACAGCTAGGGGAGTGGCCCCTTTCAGGGATGGGCTGACAGGGAAGGGATAACAGGAAAGAAGTAGCCAAAGAAGAGGTTCATGCCAAGAGCAGAGCAGCGGGGCCCTGGGAGCTTCACAGAGCTGCCCTCCTGGTCCATGCTGGCATGTGTAGGCACAGTGGGCTCCCCCACAGGGGCACAGAGAGGCCCCATGGGCTGTGTCTGGAGGCTGGAAACTGCCCAGGCTTCTCTCTCTCCTTCCATCCTCCCTCCTTGGCCTTTTCCAGGGAGTATAGCGGAAAGAGTGGGCCCGGGAAAACCATCAGCTCCCCATCTGTGAAGTGGGGCAGAGTGGACAAGGGGAAGTCAGGCAGGTGCCTGAGAGGGTCCAGGCTGGGCTGGTCCATGCTGGGGAGGGTGGGGAGGTCTAGCAGGACTCAGAAATGTCACTCCCTCTCCAAGTTCTGGCTTTCTGGCCCAGCCCACTGAGGTTAGGTTCCCAGAGTCCCTTCGCACAAGCAATCTGAGGACTGGCAGAGGCAACACCAGCCACCTGCTCCCCATCTTCCCTCCCCCAGGGACCCCAAATGAAAAGGGAGGAGTCAAACCCTGGCCCCCCCCCCCATGTTCCCTGCAGGAGATCAAAGCCCTCCTGGTTCCTTCTGGATCCTCCCCAGGCCTCTGGGGCAGCAGCTCTGAACTGCGGGGAGTGCGCCCAGAGCCCCCACCCCACCACTGCCTCCAGGTGGGGGCGCATTGAGGGAGAGGGGCCCACCCTGCACCAAGCCCCGCCCACCCAAGGCAGCCCAGTCCCTCCCCTCATGCAGGTCTGGCAGGCTCAGCCTGGTGGGACCTTCGACACCCTGCGTCCTGCTCCCTGGACCTGGGATAGGAGAGTGGGCGGGGCAGCTCGGGCTGAGACAGGATGGGGGGCAGGCACCTCAGGGGTAACAGGGGCTTCTGCAAGACAGAGGGGACCACCGCCCTTCAACAAGGCAGGCTCCCCAACATCTCCGGGGGCAGAGAAGTCAAAACCAGTCTCTGGGATAAAGGTCTTTGGAGGGAGTGCAGGAAGAAAAACCTGGGAGGTGGGTCCCCGTCATCCCAGGGTCCAAACTGAGAGCGATTTCAGTGTCCAGGGTACGACCAGCACGTGGGTAGCATTTGGGGATGCAGCAAGCCAGAGAGGGCTGCCCTGCCCAGAGTCCCTGGGGTGGGGCAGATCTCAAAGTCCCACACTGTCCAGGTCCCTAGGGACATGCCCTGACCTGCCTCCAGGCAGCTAAGGCCAAGGGACGCGCACGTCAGGAGGAGCCCAAGGCCCAGCCCAGGGGAGGCTCTCCTGGGCTCAGTGGCTTCCAGGCAGGTTGGGGGGATGCCATCTGGCCCTGGGGTGGGGGAGCAAGCTGATATCGTCTGAAGGTGCACTGGTCCTGGTACTTCTCCTGAATCATCTCCTTTAACTGTCTCAAGTCATCTCTTCAGTTCATTCAGCAGATGGGCCCTCTGCTGGGCTTCAGCCCCACCACCAGTACTCAAAGGGCTCCTTCTTTATCCACTGTACCACACGCCCGTCACGGGGAGCACTCCAGGATGCCCCCTAGTCCCCTTGCAGGGTTCAGGGTAGGGGTCTCCTCTCTCAGGAAGGCTACCTTGACTGCCTCCTCATCAGGTGCTTTTGAACTCTGGGCTCCCACAGTGTGGTCCCTCCTCCTCCTTCTCCAATCACAGCTGTTGTCAGAGTATCACAATGGCTGTGTTTATCCTAATTTTCCCTTCTAATCCGAGTTTCAAAAACTCCGCCATTCATGTTTCACTTTAGTATATTTGTAAGGGAGGAAGAAAATTTCCCCTACCTTCCTAGGTTCTCTAGGTCAGTCTAATAATTAAATCTGCAGGAGACAGATTCATAAGAGAAAATAACCAAATGTATTGACATATGCGCATGTGAACCCCTCGTACATGAGAGAGACAGAAGCCCCACATGCATGAGAGGTTCAAAGACAGGGAGGGAGAAGGTGCGTGGACTGAAAGCAGTGGGAATGGGAACACGTCTTCCCACAACACACGTAACCATTTCTCTTGTGAAAGGTCACTCTGAGCAGGAAGCCCTCAAAATGTAGTGAAAACGTAGTTAGAGTCAGTATGGAAATTACAGCTGTTTGAATACATATATTAATTTCACACACCGTCCAAGTGAATAAAATAAAACCATATAGTCCTACACAGAACTCATAGAGTGTACACTCTGGAGAAGCCCCTCCCACAGGCCCAGCTCCAGATCATGGGGAGCAGGTCCCAGCGCTGCTCTCTGAAGTGCACTGTGCTTTGTGCTGAAGACACAGCTGTGCACGACTCCTCAAATGTACCTTCGGCAAACAGACCACAGCCTTTTCTAACTCAGTGATGTTAGAGGGAAACACTGAATCAAGAACCCAGAGAGGTTCCCGGAGGGAAACTGTGACATGAAGGGGAAACCACACAGGAAACCAGCCCAAACCTCCAACTGCACCTGCTCCTGGGTGGTCCTTTTGTTCACGGAACCTGTGCGCCCCCTGGTGGTCTCAGCCTCTCCTGCAGGGAGGTTTGTGTCTGGGCTCACACTGACTTCCCCTCACTGTGTACGCACAGTAATACAAGGCCGTGTCCTCCGTGGTCACGGATCTCAGCTGCAGGGAGAACTGGTTCTTGGACGTGTCACTGGAGATGGTGGTGCGGCTCTTGAGGGACGGGTTGTAGTAAGTGCTACTACCACTAGCATATATGGCCCCAATCCATTCCAGCCCCTTCCCTGGTTTCTGGCGGATCCAGCTCCAGTAGTAACCACCGCTGAGTGAGCCCCCAGAGACAGCGCAGTTGAGGGAGAGGGTCTCCGAGGGCGTCACCTGTCCTGGGCCCGACTCCTGCAGCTGCACCTGGGACAGGACACCTGGGGACAAGGAGCATAAAGCCCTGTCAGTCACGTGCAGTCACAACCACCCCATGGACCCCTGTCTGAAATCTGAAACCCTCACCTTGGGGGGCTGTCACCAGGCACAGGAGAAGACCCAGCAGTCTCATCTTCTTCTAGACCACGGCTCTGCCTTCCCCAGAGACCTCAGCCCTGTGTGAGGAGAGAGCTGTGAGCCTCCCCAGCCCAGGGGAGGATTTACCCTTGAGCTTGGGGAGAAATTTGCATGTGGGGCAGCCTGTTCCTTATAAGTGGAGGAATGAGGTCAGGCTGCCCTGGTCCTTCTGGGCCCCTGTGGGGGCATCTCTTCCCTTGATCTCACTCTGTATGTAACTCAGGGAGAGGGGATCCCTGGGTTCAAGAGACATTGGAATGTGGACAAGGGTTGGCCTCACCTTTTTGAGCATAAGAAGAAATGATGGACTAGACAGGTAGGTTAGACTTTTAACTTCCCATACATCCTTCACACTGATTTAAAAGGGATTAGCATTTGTTCAGAGACTTTCTGAATCCCAACTCTCCAGTATACCCACTACTTCCAAATTTTATGTAATAATTTCATACAAATATTATCTTTCGTAGTGCAAAAATAAAAATAAAGGACATCTATGCTCAATATCTTATATTTTAATTTTACTTAAATACGTTTTTATTGATTTTATTTTTTAGAGAGTTGAATGGAGTGGGTAACTTCATCGCTGACAACAATCCCTGACTCCAGTCTCCCTCCTTCTGCCCCTGGGCATGGTCAGTTGTTCAGAGGTGCCGGGAACTCCCACAGAATATGTAACGTCCTTAATGTATAGTGAACACATTATCCCATCAGACAAATACTTTGGAAATGTTATCTCTCTGTGGAGCTTGTCTTTTCATTCCCTTAATGTAATCTTTGGTGGGATAAATATATTTAATACAGCAAAATATAATTGATGCCTATTTTCTGTGCTGGGCCTGTTTTGGTGAATCACACAGACCCCCAGGACGTGCTGAGCCTCACGGTCCAGGGGCATCGGCTGCAGCAGCCACAGGGACAGAGAGGTTCTGGCACCAGGAGAGAGGGCTGCTGGGAAACTGCCCAGAACTGGACGGGACTTTGACCTGGGTGAGGGGAGGAAGCTGGACGTGTTCTGAGTCACAGGACAGAGATGTGCCTGATGTTCATGGGCAGAGTGTTACTGGACATGTGGGTTAAACCTCTTCCCCTGACGACCCAGGAGGACGTGCAGGGCATGACAGACACAGCTTCTGTCATCGTAGGAAACACCTGAGGGATATTTTTTTAATCCTCACCCAAGGACATCTTTGTATTTATCTTCAGATAAAGCAGGAGGGGGAGAGTGAGGAAGAGAGAGAGAGAGAGAAACATCGACATGAGAGAGACACATCAACTGGTTGCCACCCACACGACCCCAACTGGGGCCAGGGAGAAACTGCAACCAAGGTACATGCCCTTAACTGGAACCGAACCCGGGACTCTCTGGTCTGAAGGCCGATGCTCTAATCGCTGAGCCAAACCGGCCAGGGCCACCTGAGGGATTATGACCTGGAGTTTGTAGGATAGAAACATTAATGGCCCTGCAGGCAGGGATCAAGGAAAATAAGGAATGTGTCATTGGAAAAGGGGGAAGGGGATTCCTGTTACCCACATGCACCTGCTCACAGAGTCTCTGTCTGTGAGGTAACAACTTCACAGGTCCAGGGGTTAGCACTCGGACACCTGTGGGTCATTACTCACATGGTCACACCATGCTTCACCCAAGCTGCACAATTCACTGGAGTTCCATTCATGAAATCCCTCAACACTTAGAGGGAAGAGTGGACACCCCTCCCTGCAGGAGCCATGGTGCTGGTGTGTCTGTGTGAGGGGCCCTCATGTCATGGACCAGGACCCTGTCTCAGTCCTTTGTCATCACCATCATCACCATCATCATTTGCTTATTTATAAACAGTTGGGCTTTTATTTTCTTTAGACATGGTTGTTTCCTACAGATGTGAAACTTGATCTCGTCTTTTAGTCGTGTACTGAAATTGATAAGTACAATTGGTAGTCAGGCTCTCCTTTATTTTTATTTTTTTAGTGCTGATAACTGATGGCTCATCCCTCCCTCTTCTCCATCTGCCCTACATGGGACCTGACAGAAAGGTTGGGTCTCCTCTTTAGATGTCAGTGGGAGATTCAACCCCATAAACCCCTAGAAGGAGAACCCCTTGCCCTCCCCACCACCTCACCTAAATATAATCCCTGGGCCAGTCTACTTTCCTGGTCTATCAAAGCTGTTCTGACTTGCTGAACGGCCTTTCCTGTGCTTTCTAGAGATTCCGACTATGTACGGGATAAATGTGACATGTCCCCTTGGTGTGTGTGTTTGTCATTAGCCTGATATCTGCACAAGCTGCTGTGGGTCTCTTGGCCTCTGCCTGTTATCAACTGCTCTTGGTGCTGTGAGCATGATGCCAATTCAATTACAGTCACCCCAGTGGGTCCTTAGTCTCTAATTTTTGGGTTCAAACACCGATGGTGCCCACTGTGACATGAAGAGGAAACCACACAGGAAACCAGTCCAAGCCTCCAACTGCACCTGCTCCTGGATGGTCCTTGTGTACAGGAACCCTCAGAGCCCCCTCGTGGTGGCAGCCTCTCCTGCAGGGAGGTTTGTGTCTGGGCTCACACTGACTTCCCCTCACTGTGTCTTACACAGTAATACACGGCCATGTCCTCGGCTGTCAGGCTGTTCATTTGCAGATACAGCGTGTTCTTGGAGTTGTCTCTGGAGATGGTGAAGCGGCCGTTCACAGGGTCTGCATAGTTTGTGGTACTTCCATCAGGATTAATTCGACTCACCCACTGCAGCCCCTTCCCTGGAGCCTGGCGGACCCAGACCATCCAGGTGCTACTGAAGGTGAATCCAGAGGCTGCACAGGAGAGTCTCAGAGACCCCCCAGGCTGCACCACGTCTCCCCCAGTGTCCACCAGCTGCTCCTCACACTGGACACCTGCAAACACAAAGACGTCCTGGTCAGGACACTGTCACACGTCCACTGTTTCTCTCTCTCATCCACTCTCACACTCTGTGTCTCTTGTTCTCCACAAATTACCTCTTAAAATAGCCACAAGGAAAACCCAGCTGAGCACAAACACCATGGTGAGTGGTCTGTGTTCAGTCCTGATCAGGGGATGGGGTCACCAGGAGATCCCGGCCCGGGCTCCTGTCCCAGAGCTGCAGGGTCAGGGCTGGGCTGGATTTTATGGGCAGAGGGGGACCTATTTGCATGTCCTCCTACTATATAGGGAGCTCTGGGGTTGGAGACCTGCAGAGAGGGCAGTGCCTCAGAGCAGGTGCGAGTGTCCTGGGGGAGAATCTTGGTCATGATAACATTTCGATAACTAAGTGAGAATCATAAGGAGGTTGGGGCATGTCCTGTGTCCACATCTGGTAACAGTGAGCCCAGCATCTGGCCTGTGCTCCTTCTCACTGGGCCCTCGACTCCCCTGAACCAACTCCAGGGCAGAGCAGGACTGGCCCATGAGGGTGCAGACCCCATGAATATCATGAAATCATGAATGAAGGTCTGTACTCTGGTGCTACTGACAGGTGAGCGCTGGAGAAAAGCAGACACGTAGAAAGAGACCACAGGCTGCAGATCTCGTAAGAGTGGACATCATGTACACGGTGTGTTGGTGGCCTTGGCCCTGAGTGTCTCTGGCTTCATGACCGCCAAGGAGACAATAAAGACAGAGTGTTGAGAGGATGCTTCTTTATCCCAGGGACTCAGAGACCCTGAGAAGTTACGGAGATTCATGGAGCTGATCGAGAGGCTCTGGGTTTCAAACACCCAGGAGTCCATCTACAGAGGATCTCTGCATAGACAGTAATAAAATCCTCAAAGAAGGTTATATAATAGAAAAATTAGTGTGATAAATGTAAGTCAGAATACCTGTGATCAGCAAGAATGCTCGTATTGAAGGTTAATCACTCATCTATGAAGCAGAGGCCTTTGCAGTTTAAATTCACAGTCAAGGCCATGGTGGTATGAGTGGAATTGATCTCTCAGCCTGATCTTGTCAAGTGAGTTATTACAACTGTGAGAGTTTATTTTAAAAAGGGACAGCTCTGTGTTTCCACAGTTTTCAGATAACAGTGTGTCGTGTCCTCATGTAATACACGTGTTCACAGAGCATGGAGATAAAGCCTGGACAGTAGACGAGCCCAGAACCCACCTCCTCCTGGGGGACGTGAGCTCAGTGGGTCCTGAGCTCCCCAGGTCCTGAGAGCACGTTTTCCTTCAAAGCCCACAGAGGACCAGAGACTCCTCATCGCCTTCCTCTCATCCACCTTCCCGCAGGAGCTCTATGGACCCTGCTGTTCACAGGAAGCCCCCTCCTTGTTCTCTCCATCCACGGACCCTGCCCTCCGCTCCTTGGCTGAGAATCCCCCGGTGTCTCTGCTGCACCACAGGGGAGCCCGTGTCCCTCTCCTGTGGCGAAGCCCCCACTGCAAGAGCCTTGAACAAAATCTCCCTTTAAAATATAGCGACTGTGAGAGAACCTTCCACCAGGATGAAAGTGGGATATTTAAGGTTCTCCAGGCAGGTTGCGCATAAATCCACTCAGGACGCGTCCTGGGACAGAATTGTGGAGACGACAGTGTCCCTGGTGGTTGTTCTGAGCCACACAGGCTGACGACACTGGGTCTGAACCAGCTTCCTGAGACAAGGCAGGGGTGTCTGCCACAAGGAAGTCCTTCCTGGCATTTTGAAACGGTGGCAGCCCTTCTTCCTTGTACACAACTGGTCGCTGTAAGGTCTGCTCGTAGCATACTGATGTCTCTACCCTGCACTCCATCTTCCCTCCCTCAGCCCTTTAGGGAAATGCTTTCATCCAGGAGTTTCTGGCAAATATTTAACAACCTGTCCTCAGAAAAATAAGAAAAAGTACTGGATTGCAGTTGTATACTGTTTTCTGCTGTGTAAATATTCCCACCATGAATGATTTCAAGCTACCCATCTGGAGTTGAAAGAGATACCCACAGTCAATGCCAGAGACCTAGAGCTGGCTCCAGCCCACCACTCCTGCTGTCCCTTACCCAACATTGACTGGTGGGCTGACATTGGCAACATTCCACACACAGGGGACACATGACCCAGACATGGCCAATCCCCAGGCCCAATCCCTTTGCCTTAGGTGGACGTGTGACCCAGTTTGGGTTATTCAAGGTCTTGATAAGGAATTTGATAGTGGAAAGCTAGAGAGAAGTCCTTTTGCCTTTGAATAATGAGCTGCGATGTTATAAACTCAGAGTTTCTAGTGCCTTGTTCTCCATGCATATGTGGTGGGAGAGAATGAGGCTCAGTAGAGAATGGGAGAAATGATGGAGCGAATATGAGAGAGAGAGAGAGAGAGAGAGAGAGAGAGAGAGAGAGAGAGAGAGAGAGGAGAACACATCATGTTTTCAGTATCTTTTACAGCTATATGAGCCAAAGTATCCATTAGTTGCTTACATTAATTTGAACTGAATTTGTCTAACTTGTCGTTTAGTATATACCTGGCATATTCAAACAGTAAAATACTACAAAACTATTAAAACTATTTAGAAGCATAATAATTGACATTTGAAGATGTTCTTACAATTACCATGAATTTTATTTTTAATCTTAAAAAGATTTTTAAAAATGGATACAGGTTGAAGTCCCGTGTGTTCTGTGGTCTCCGGATGCCCACTGCCCCTTGAAAGTCGGCATCTCAATGGCCACATGACCCACACTATACGTATATTGATTTTCCATCCAACAGAAACATACACAGAATAAGCTTGGACCCTAATCTGAGTTCACGACACAAAGGTCTGAAGAAGTGATCGATACAGGTAACTACATTTTCCTTCAAAAAACAAAAGCACAACAAAACCTCTCTCCTGATACTGTACACAGTATCTTAGGACCATCCATTTCCAAGGCTGCTCAGAGAGCGGTCTGATTCCCGTGGTTGCAGAAGTTGAAATTTTGATTCTGAAAATGCCCACACATTCTTGCTCATTTTCATTTATTTATTAATGAAGCTGCCACAGAGCTCGGAGGGTTATGGCGCTGCTGCCCCGTGGCTCAGAGCATTCCCCAGCCACGTGGTCTCGGGTCAGTACTCACCTCTGTAAGAATCAGTTGCCTCATGTGTCAAACGAGAGTATTTATATTCTGGGAGGTTCCTATTTTCTATCTGCCCTGCAATCCATGCCAGCACTTTTTCTGAAAATTTCCTGTTTCTACCCTGTAATCTACGTGACTGTCCTGACAGTTGCCAAGGTCGTGAAATACGGGTGAGCTGGTCTCCTCTGCAGCCCACCCACGTACCCATACCGGGCTTTTCCTTCCCACCAGTGCTGTTACTTGGTGGGTCAAGTGTCCTGTGCTCTGCTCTGGGGGACTTGTGAGTGTCCTGGACTGATGATGAAGACAGTGTCCACAAGGGGCTCTGCAAAGTTTGGGGCATCACTGGACGCTCGCGTGCTGGAGCACACCCGGCTGAGGTCGAGCAGCTGGTCGTGCAGCCATGCTCTGCCCAAGGACAATGACTGTCGCTGCCACGGTTTTCTGTAAGGGCAAGGATAGTCCATCCCTGACTCTCCCGTGATCTGTCTGGTCTGGAGATTCTGTCCTCTTCTGAGACATTGGCCCCACCGCTTCCTTCCTCTCTCTCAGTCCAATAACCCTCAGCCATCTTCCTTCCAAGTAGAGCAGTGGGAATCATTTTCTTCCCTCTTTTTTGCTTTTTAATCTTTTCTTTCTTTCTTTCTTTCTTTCTTTCTTTCTTTCTTTCTTTCTTTCTTTCTTTCTTTCTTTCTTTCTTTTAAACATAGACTCTTTGACACACTTCCTTTAGAGACTTCCTTTCGCATCTCAAGAGACTAGTTAGGAAGCATTAAAAACAAAACAAAACAAAATCCAACCAGCCAACAACAGTCAAACGAAACTTAGAAAGGAATACAAATGTGCATGTTTTTTTTTTTTTCTTTTTACTTTCCTTGCTTAAAAAATGCTAACTAGTCTGGTTTTCTCTAACCAATGGAAGGGAGAATGACAGTATATGAAAGCAAGTAAAATCAGACATACTAATATTTCAATACTATATCTCAGCTGTGATCACTGCAGACATTGGGAGTGACAAACCAACCCAGCCTGTTCGAGGACAGTCCTCTGCTCCTGCCACCCATGGGCTTGTCCATCACTGTGATCTTCAGCTGGTGGGGCCACCTGGATGACAGTGACACAAGGTGTGAATCTGGTTACTGGTGCCCTGAGGTCTTCTGCCCGCTGGACGAGAGACCTGCAATCCTAACTGATGACCCATCAGCCCTGATGAGGGGATCTAAAGACAATCCTCAGACTCGTGGAATATATTGTGAAATCCCATTTTGGTAAAGGACTAATGTCAGGAACACACAGAAAATTTGCAACAAGAGAAGAAAACAAACTGAACCCCGGCCAGTCCTCGGAGCAGACACCTGCTCAAATGGTGCAGCCGTTTGGACACCAGCAGGTGTTTCCCCAGGTGTGGAGCAGGACTCGCACAGGACCCGCCACACAGCTTCCATGTGCGTGCAGCAGAAACATCGGTCTGGAGGGAGACTCTGCTCCCCTGTCCATTGCAGGCCCACTCAGTGTGCCCAAGGCATGGGGGCCTCTGAATGCCCCTCACTGGATATGCTCTGTTAAATAAAGCCATCAGGGAAAGGAAGATAGTGTCTGATTCCACCTACACTGGGGACTGAATTAGGTTTCCTTCCAGAAAAATGTGGAGGAGCCCAGGCCTGGGTGTGGTGAAGGCTCTGGCAGGAGACGGGATAGTCGGGGGTCGGCTGCCCTGGAGTCCTGTGCTGACGGAGAACAAAGACGGAGGCAGCTGGAGGAGACACTGTGTCAAGACACAGTCAGCCCTGGTCCTGGGCCCTGTGCATCCACAGGAGCCTGGGTGTGTCTGCTCAGTGTGTGGAGCCGTCCACCCTCAGGGCCTGTGGACAATGAGGGAACACTCAGTCCCCACGGAGGGGAGCTTTCCCCTGGGAATGGAGACAAGGAGACAGAGCCCAGCAAACCCTTGTGGTCCTAGGGGGCTGTGTGCATACCCAGGACACGCCCCTGTGTGACCTCTGAGACTGGACCCTCCACTCTGAGTCATCACTGAGATCCTCCTGTGCTGAGGTGTGTATCAGCTGATGGCTATTTTCAGTGCTGAATAGTATTCCATTGACTGATGTTCCCTACTTTGCTTATTTGTAAAATTAGAAGAGCATTTGGGTTATTATAGCTTCTAACTAAAAGACGCAGTGAATATTTGGATACATGTTTGTATGAACATAAAGATTCGTTCTTCTGGAGCAAACACTCCTAGTGGAACCGCTGCAATACATGCTAAGTATATATTTAATTTAATAACAGTATGTATTTCACTTTGTGAAGAAGAATAAGAGGACATAGAGAAACCAGGAGAAAGGGAGGAGCCCAGTCACTGCGGATATGTCATCTGCACACACAGTGTCACCACCTCACTTGTCTGCAGTGAGAATATGAGAAGTTAGAGCCACAGAGAAAAAGCGAAAATCCTCCTGGATGCAGCTGAGAGCTGAGAGGAAATCCCTGCTCCCAACAGGAAGCCCCTCCTTCCCCCTCACTCTGCACCTGCTCCTGGGCTGTTTCCTGTGGTCGGTGTGTCCTGAGCGCCCCCTGGTGTTTGAGAGCCCCCTGCAGCCCCGCCCTCCTGTCCCCCTCAGGAGGTTTGTGTCTGGGCTCACACTGACTTCCCCTCACTGTGTCTCTCGCACAGTAATACACGGCCGTGTCCTCGGCTCTCAGGCTGTTCATCTGCAGAGTGGCAATGCTTTTGGAATCATCTCTTGAGATGGTGAATCTGCCTCTCAGAGATGCGGCATATTCTGTTGTGTGACTTCTGGCTGCGTTTCTAATGAAACCGATCCACTCTGGTCTCTTTCCTGGAGCCTGGCGGATCCAGTTTATATAATAGTCACTGAACGTGAATCCAGAGCCTTTGCAGGTGAGTTTCAGAGACCCCCCAGGCTGTCTCAGGTCCCCTCCAGTCTCCACCAGCTGCACCGCACATTGGACACCTGCAGACAACAGACATAGTCATAGGAGAGGACACACACACACACACACACACACACACACACACACACACACGACCCCACGTCTCCGTGATGCTACCATGTAAGAGCGTCCAAGCGAGAGCCCAGCTCAGCCCAAACTTCATGGTGCTTCCTTGGGGTTGACACCTGCAGTGAATGGAAAGTGCAGCGTCCCTGGGGTGGGGCTGCTCTCCCAGAGGTGCAGGGACAGGGCTGGGCTGCGTTTATTAGCACCAGGAGCTCCCCATTTGCATGGGCTCCTCCCCTTAAAGGCAGGGAAGTGGAGTTTCTGTTGAGGGACAGCTGGACTCAGAGAGACAAGCCCCCTCCTTGTGAGTGTGGAGACTTTTATAAGGGCTGGGTGGTCTGTGTGCTATAGAGAAATTGTTGTTGTTGATAAACTCCACCATCCGTCAGTCAGACAGAACTGAATCCACAATGATACCCACATCCACAGAGGGCCGTGATGTTCCAGCTCAGTGTGGAGTCTCCCTGCGTCCTCGTCCACGTGTGGGTGCACAGAGAGAGGGTCATCACCTCTCGGCTCCCCAGGGCTGGAGGGCAGGGGGCACTGCCAGGGCTGCTCTGTGGTGCTTTCCAGATATTACCACTGCGCAGTGCCCTTTGTGCCCAGATTCTGTCATCGAGAGCTGAATGAAGGAGCCTACACTGTCAGAGCGTTTTAACCACCTGAGGTGCTCTCTGTGCTCTGACACTTCACCGCGCTGCGTGCTGGTGTGGAGCACACTGAAAGGGCCCATGATTGAACCCACGTCCAGGCTGCCTTTCCCCCACTCTGTGTGGGCGCCGCCCATGTGTGCAGCAGGAACCATCATAGAAGGGCTGCCCTTGAGCGTCACTGAAGGACAGTCGTGGTGAACTCTCAGCAGAAACACAGCAGTAAAACTCCAGGGAGTCGCTCTGGTGGTCATGTGGCCGGACAGTCTCAGTCGTTCTGGGAGCTGTAACCAAGTTCCACAGACCAGGGGGTTCACACACACACGTGTATTTCTTCCAGATCTTGAGGCTGGGGAATGCCGTATTAGAAGCAGACAGATTTGATGTTGCTGACATCCCGCTTCTAGACGCTGACTTTTCGCTGTAATCTCAGAGGGCAGATGGAGCAAGGAAGCTTCCTTTATCCTATTACAAGGGCACTAACCTCATTCATGAGAACCCCACCCTCCGGAACTATGCTCGGCCCCAGGCCCCACCTCCTGACACCATCACGCTGGGCAATAGGATGTAAAGTGAACTGTTTGAGGGGCTCACACAAGGTGCCCATAGCAGCAGGTAAAGACTCACTTCATTACCCCACCCCTTGGAGGGCTGCTCCAGTCCAGCTCCCCAGTCTCAGGATCCTCCTCACCCTGAGGAAGCCCCTCTTCTGTGGAGGCAGAAAGCTGACCCCCATCCTTCAGAACAAGCTGGTCACCTTGCAGACGGACAGGCTCCACCCTTGACCTTGAACTGAGGCCTCTGTGTCATTCTGCTATTATTTTCCTGTCCATGCATTACTGTGACCATCACTCTCATGTTCTATGACCCAGAACTGCTCTCTGCCCACAGTGGTCGGCAGCCCCTTGTTTTCACTCATGTTTTATGGGTGTGACATGGACGAAGTAGTCAGGTTCTGCTTGTGATGCTCGAGGCTGACATGGTAAGGTTCATCCCTCTCTCTTCCCCTGCACTCTTGGGGAATCTGAAGAGAAAAGAGTGATTGTCCCTTCTGTCCTGCCTGTTGGACATGAGAATCACACAGACCCCACCCCTGAGTAACAATAAACCCTCAACCAGTGTCTTTTCCTGGCTTGATCCATCTATTCTGATTTGCTGTAAAGCCTGACCTTCTCTCAACAGACATCTCTACGAAGTGATCGACGTTTACATTTTCATAGTCACTGTGTGTATGATATCACCAGTCTGGATGTCCATTCCAAGGTAGGGTGGGTCCCTGGAGCTTGGCATGGTGGCAGGTGCATTTGTTGCTATGAACATGATGTCAAGTCAATGACCGTCACCACCACGGGTCCTTCTCCTCTAGCTTTGGGGTCACACACCTCTGGTGCCCACTGTCCACACACGTGTGTCCTGCTGCTGCTGGCTGGGACCCTGAGCTGTGGGTACTGAGCTTCACTGTTGAGTGAGCAGATTCTCTTGTGAGATTTAGCAGACGTGGGCCAAAGATTGGATGGTTAATTGTCATTTGGTCACAAGAGTGTCTGAAAGAGAATCTCTGCTTTTCATCCATGTGAGAGAGTTGTCTCTCTCTACAACAGGGTTTTCTAATTCTGAGTTGTTAGCGGTAAGTGCAGAATCAGGAATCCAGAGAGGACCCCGGAGAGAAACTCTGGCATGAAGAGGAATTCAAACAAGAAATCAGCCCAAACCTCCAACCACACCTGCTCCTGGGTGGTCCTTGCAATGAGGGGCCCTGAGCGCCCCCTGGTGGTCTCAGCTACTTCTGCAGGGAGGTTTGTGTCTCGGCTCACATTGACTTCCCCTCACTGTGTGTCTTTAGCACAGTAACACACGGCTGTGTCCTCGGCTCTCAGGCTGTTCATTTGCAGATACAGCATGTTCTTCGCGTTGTCTCTGGAGATGTTGAATCGGCCCCTCACAGAGTCTGCATAGTATGTGCTCCCACCATTGCTACTAATAGCAGAAAACCTCTCCAGCCCCTTCCCTGGAACCTGGCGGACCCAGTCCATGTTATAGCTACTGAAGGTGAATCCAGAGGCTGCACAGGAGAGTCTCAGAGACCCCCCAGGCTGCACCAAGGCTCCCCCAGACTCCACCAGCTGCACCTCACACTGGACACCTGCAAACACAAAGACGTCCTGGTCAGGACACTATCACACGTCCACTGTTTTGTTCTCTCATCCACTCACACACTAAGTGTCTCTAGTTATCCATAAATTACCTCTTAATATAGCAACAAGGAAAACCCAGCAGAGTCCCAACGCCATGGTGAGTGCTCTGTGTTCAGATCTGATCAGGGAATGGGGTCACCTGGGGATCCTAGACTGAACTCCTGTCCCAGAGCTGCAGGATCAGGGCTGGGCTTTTTTTCATGAGCAGAGGGGGCCCTATTTGCATGTCCTCCTACTATATAGGGAACTCTGTGGTTGGAGACCTACAGAGAGGGCAGTGCCTCAGTGCAGATGTGAGTGTCCTGGGGGAGAATCATCTCATGATAACACATCAGTAACTAAATCCAGAATGAAAGGGACTTTTGTGCATGTCCAAGAAGCAAAGACAGAGGCAGCTGGAGGAGACACTGTGTCAGGACACAGTCAGCCCTTGTCCTGGGCCCTGTGCATCCACAGGAGCCTGGGTGTGTCTGCTCAGTGTGTGGAGCCGTCCACCCTCAGGGCCCTGTGGACAATGAGGGGACATTCAGTCCCCAAGGAAGGGAGCTTTCCCCTGGGAATGGGGAGAAGGAGACAAACCCCTGTGGTCCTAGGGGGCTGTGTGAACCCCCCGGACACGCCCTTGTGTGACCTCTGAGACTGGACCCTCCACTCTGAGTCATCACTGAAATCCTCCTGTGCTGAGGTGTGTACCAGTTGATGGATATTTTCAATTCTGAGTAGTATTCTATTAGTGGATATTCCCTGGATTGCTTTTTTTGAAAACTAGAAGCGCTTTTGAGATGTTTGCAGTTTATTTCTTTTATTATTATTATTATTATTATTATTATTATTTTATTAATTTGTTTTTGTTACAGATGTTTCTCCTTTTTCCCCCACTGACACCCTCCTCCCCACCCCCCCCGCCCCATCCCCAGTATTGTTGTCCATGTCCATCAATTATGCATACATGCATATAAGTTCTGTGGTTTATCTCTTCCCTCCCCCCACACCCCTTCTTCTTTGGGTTGTCCGTCTGTACCCTACATTCACGTCTCTGGGTCTACTTTTTCCTCAGACGGTTATGTTCATTATATTCCACAAATATGTGATATCATGTGATATTTGTCTTTCTCTGCGTGGCTTGTTTTGCTTAGGATAATACTCTCGAGGTCCCTCCATGTCGTCTCAAAGGATAAGAGATATTTCTTTCTTACAGCTGCATAGTACTCCATTGTGTATATGTACCACAGATTTTTTTATCCATTCGTCTACTGATGGACACTTGGGCTGTTTCCAGATCTTAGCTATTGTAAATAGTGCTGCTATGAAC
The DNA here is from genome assembly GCA_030848825.1 of Tadarida brasiliensis. Lineage (NCBI taxonomy): Eukaryota > Metazoa > Chordata > Mammalia > Chiroptera > Molossidae > Tadarida > Tadarida brasiliensis. Next base: position 250,026,010 of record CM061257.1, read on the forward strand.
ATAGGGGTACATATATTCTTTCCGATTGGTGTTTCAGGTTTCTTAAAGTATATTCCTAGAAGTGGGATCACTGGGTCAAATGGCAGTTCAATCTTTAAATTTTGAGGTAACACCATAGTGTTTTCCACAGTGGCTGCACCAGTCTGCATTCCCACCAGCAGTGTACTAGAGTCCCCTTTTCTTCACACCCTCGCCAACACTTGTTGTTTGATGATTTGTTGATGGTGGCCATTCTGACAGGTGTGAGGTGATAACTCATAGTTGTTTTAATTTGCATCTCTCTGATGATTAGTGACATTGAGCATTTTGTCATATGTATTTTGGCCATTTGTATGTCTTGTTTGGAGAGGTGTCTATTTAGGTCCTATGCCCATTTTTTAATAGGGTTCTTTGTCTTCCTTTTGTTGACTTGTATGAGCACTCTATATACTTTGGAAATTAAACCCTTATATGATGCATCATGGGCGATTATGGTCTCCCATATAGTGGGATCCCTTTCCGTTTTGATGGTTGTTTCTTTTGCTGTGCAGAAGCTTTTTAATTTGATGTAGTCCCATGTGTTAATTTTTTCCTTTGTTTCTCTTGCCTTAGGTGTTGTATCAGTGAACATTCTGCTGCGTATGATGTCTGAAATTTGGTAGTCTGCATTTTCTTGTAGAATTTTTATGGATACACGAGTCGCATTTAAGTCTTTTATCCATTTTGAGTTTATTCTCGTGTATGGTGTAAGTTGGTGGTCTAGCTTCATTTTTTTTTTTTTTTTTGCAAGTAGCTGTCCAATTTTCCCAATGCCATTTATTGAAGAGACTGTCTTGACTCCACTGTATGCTCTTGCCACCTTTGTCAAATATTAATTGAGCATATTGTCTTGGGTTAATTTCTGGGTTCTCCGTTCTGTTCCATTGATCTATCTGCCTGTTCTTGTGCCAGTACCAGGATGTTTTGATTACAGTGGCATTGTAGTATAACCTGAAATCTGGTAATGTGATCCTTCCTACTTTGTTCTTTTTCAAGATTGCTGTAGCTATTCGGGGTCTTTTTTGGTTTCATATAAACTTTTAGAGTGTTTGTTCTAGTTTTGTGAAATATGTCGTTGGTATTTTGATGGGGATTGCATTAAATCTATAGATTGTTTTGGGTAGTAAGGACATTTTAATGATGTTAATTTTTCTAATCCATGAAAAAGGTATATGTTTCCACTTTTTTATATCGTCCTCTAATTATTTTTTTCAATGACCTGTAGCTTTCTGTGAAGAGGTCCTTTACTTATTTGGTTAAGTTTATTCCTCGGTACTTTAATTTTTTTGCTGCGATGGTAAATGGGATTATTTTTTTAGTTTCACTTTCTGTGATTTCATCATTGGTGTATAAGAATGCCGTTGATTTCTTAACGTTAATTTTGTATCCTGCTACATTGTCAAATTCATTTATTAATTCTAGTAGATTTTTGATGAAGTCTTTAGGATTTTCTATGCACAATATTATGTCATTTACAAATAATGCCAGTTTCAATTCCTCCTTTCCAATTTGGATCCCCTTTATTTTTTCTTCATGTCTAATTGCTGTGGCTAAGACTTCCAGTACTATGTTAAATAAGAGTGGCGAAAGTGGGCATCCCTGTCTTGTTCCTGTCCTTAAGGGGAATGCTTTTAGTTTTTGCCCATTGAGAATGATGTAGGCTGTAGGTTTTTCATATATAGCTTTTATTATGTTGAGATATGGACCCTGTATTTCCACATTACTGAGCGTTTTTATCAGAAATGGGTGCTGGATTTTGTCAAGTGGTTTTCAGTATCTATTGATATGATCATATAATTTTTATCTTTCATTTTGTTTATGTGGTGTATCACATTTATTGAGTTGCAAATATTGTACCATCCTTGCATGCCTGGGATGAAACTCACTTGGTCATGATGAAAAAAATTTTTGATGTATTGCTGGATCCGATTTGCTAATATTTTGTTAAGGATTTTCACATCTGTGTTCATCAGGGATATCGGTCTGTAGTTTTCTTTCATTGTAGTGTATTTATCCGGTTTTGGAATTAGGATTATGCTGGCCTCATAAAATGAGTTTGGAAGAGTTCCAACTTCTAGGAATTTTTTTGGAATAGTTTGAGGTGAATGGGTATTAGATCTTCTTTGAATGTTCAGTAAAACTCCCCCGTGAAGCCATCTGGGCCTGGGCTTTTGTTTGCTGGGAGTTTCTTTCTTTTTTTTTTATTAATTTATTTTTGTTTTCTGGGAGTTTCTTAATTACATCTTCAATTTTTTTTGTTGTTATTGGTCTGTTCAAGTTTTCTTTCTCTTCCTGCTTCAGTTTTGGGAGACTATGTGTTTCTAGAAATTTGTCCATTTCTCCTAGGTTGTCCAATATGTCGGCGTATATAATTGTTCATTGTATGTTTCAATGATCCTTTGAATTTCTGTGGTGTCAATATTTATTTCTCCTCTTTCTTTTCTGATTTTGTTTATTTAGTTCCTCTCTTTTTGTTTCTTGATGAGTCTGACTAAAGGTCCATCGATCTTGTTTATCTTTTCAAAGAACCAGATTTCTGTTTCATTGATCTTTTGAATTGTTTTTTAAGTCTCTCTGTCGTTTATCCCTGCTCTGACCTTTACTATTTTCTTCCTCCTACTAGCTCTGGGTTTTTCTTTTTGTTTGCTTTGTAGTTCTTTAAATTGTAGGGTTAGAAAGTCAATTAGGATTTTTCTTGTTTCTTGAGGGAGGCCTGTGGTGCTATGGACTTCCCTCTCAGGACTGCTTTTGTTGCATCCCATAGATTTTGTGGTGTTGTGTGTTCATTTTCTTTGGTTTCCAGGAAATTTTAAATTTCTTCCTTGATCTCGTTAGTAACCCATTCATTGTTTAATAGCGTGCTATTAAGCCTCCAAGTGTTTGAATGTTTTTGTGTGTTTTTACTGTAATTGAGTTCTAGTTTCATGCCACTGTGATCTGAGAAGATGCTTGATATGATTTCAATTTTCTTGAATTTGTAGAGTCTTGCTTTGTGTCCTAACATGTGGTCTATCTTTGAGAATGACCCATGTGCACTTGAGAATAATGTGTATTCTGCAGCTTTGGGGTGAAATGTTCTGTAAATATCAATGAAGTCCAACTGATCTAGTTTGTCTTGTAAGGACTCTATGTCCTTGTTAATTTTTTGTCTAGAAGATCTATCTAGTGGTGTCAGTGGTGTGTTAAAGTCACCCAATATGATCGTGTTGCTATTGATCTGTCCATTGAAGTCCTCTAGAAGTATTTTAATATATTTTGATGTTCCCATGTTTGGTGTGTATGTTTACCAGGGTTATATCCTCTTGTTGAATTGATCCTTTTAATATTATGTAGTGATCTTCCCTGTCTCTTATTATGGCCCTTGTTTTGAAGTTTATCTTGTCAGATAGGAGTATTGCTACACCAGCTTTTTTTTTTTTTAATTTTTAAATTTCCATTTGCTTGGAAAAATTTTTTCCATCCCTTCACTTTCATCCTGTGTGAATCCTTTGTTGTGAAGTGGGTCTCTTGTAGAGAGCATATATATGGGTCGTGTTTTCTTATCCAACCAGCTACCCTATGTCTTTTGATTGGAGCATTTAAGCCATTTACATTTAAGGTAATTATTGATAGATAGTTATTAGTTGCCATTTTAATTTTATTCCTGTGTTCCTCTCTCTCTCTCTCTGTTTCTTCTTCTTCTTACAATAGTTCCTTCAGCATTTCTTGCAGTGCTGGTTTGGTGGTGGTAAATTTCTTTACCCTTTTTTATTATCCGTGAAGCTCTTTATTTCTCCTTCAATTTTGAATGATAGCCTTGCTGGACAGGGTAGTCTTGGATTCAGAGCCTTGCCTTGCATTACTTTGTACACTTCATGTCACTCCCTTCTGGCCTGCATCGTTTCTATTGGGAAATCAGCTGACAGTCTAATGGGAGCTCCCTTGTAGGTAAATTTCTGTCTCACTCTTGCTTCCTTTAAGATTCTTTCTTTGTCTTTACTGTTTGCCATTTTTATTATGATGTGTCTAGCTGTGGGCCTTCTGGGGTTCATCTTGCTTGGGACTCTCTGTGTTTTCTGGACTTGTGTGACTTTTTCCTTCACCAGTTTAGGGAAGTTTTCTGTCATTATTTCTTCAAACAGGTTCTCTATTCCTTTCTCTGATTCTTCTCCTTCCAGTATCCCTATAATGCGAATGTTGTTACATATCGTATTGTCCCACAGCTCCCTTAAAGTTTCCTCCTGCTTTTTAATTTTTTTTTTTCCATTTGCTGCTCTATTTGGGTGTTTTTCTCTACCTTGTCTTCTAAGTAGCTGATTCGGTCTTCAGCTTCTTCTAATCTACTATTGAACCCTTCTAAGGTATTTTTGATAACAGTTATGTCATTCTTTATTTCCTCTTGACTTTTATGCATAACTTCCACCTTTTTATGCATAGCTTCTACCTCTTATTTGAAACTGAAGTAGTTCCCAGTGAGCTCTTCATAATTCTTATTAAGTTGCTTGTGGTTCTCACCAAATTGTGTGAGCACCTTTAAAATCATTGCCTTGAATTCTTTATGTGACAAGTTGCTGTCTTTCATTTCCTGTAGTTCCTTTTCTGGTGATTCCTCTTTTTCTTTACTTTGGGTGTTGTTTCCTTGTCTCCCCATTTTCTAATTCTGAGTTGTTAGTGGTAAGTGCAGAATCAGGGCCCAGAGAGGTTCCCTGAGGGAAACTGTGACATGAAGAGGAACCCAAACAGGAAACCAGCCCAAACCGCCAACTGCACCTGCTCCTAGATGTCCTTGTGTTCAGGGACCCTGTGCGCCCCCTGGTGGTCGCAGCTTCTCCTGCAGGGAGGTTTGTGTCTGGGCTCACACTGACTTCCCCTCACTGTGTCTCTCGCACAATAATACACGGCCATGTCCTCAGTGGTCACGGATCTCAGCTGTAGGGAGAACTGGTTTTTGGACGAGTCTCTGGAGGTGGTGGTGTGGCTCTTGAGGGACGGGTTGTAGTAAGTGCTACTACCACTACCATGTATGGACCCAATCCATTCCAGCCCCTTCCCTGGTTTCTGGCGGATCCAGCCCCAGGAGTAACCACTGAGTGAGTCCCCAGAGACAGCGCAGTTGAAGGAGAGGGTCTGCAAGGGCTTCACTAGTCCTGGGCCAGACTCCTGCAGCTGCACCATGGATCAGGACACCTGGAGACAAGGAGCATCAGGCCCTGTCAGTCACATTCAGTCACAACCACCACATAGAACTTTGTCTGACCTCTGAGACCCTCACCTTGGGGTGCTGTCACCAGGCACAGGAGAAGACCGCTTTCACCAGCAGTCTCATCTTCTTCTAGACCACGGCTCTGCCTTCCCCAGAGACCTCAGCCCTGTGTGAGGAGTGAGCTGTGAGCCTCCCCAGCCCAGGGGAGGATTTACCCTGGAACTTGGGAAGAAATTTGCATGTGGGGCAGCCTGTCCCTTATAAGTGGAGGACTGAGGTCAGGCTGCCCTGTTTTCTGGCCCCTCTTTGGGCATCTCTTCCCTTGAACTCACTCACCATGTAAGTCAGGGAAAGGGGATCACTTTGTCCATGAGACCTATGGAGTCAGCTTAATAGACATGCTCATCTCTGGTAAATGGTGGACTAGATTAGAAGATTATATTTTTCATTTCTCATGTATCTTTATTATAGATTTATAGGAATTACATTGGTCCAGATAGTTTCTTACACTCAACTCTGTAATATATACACAGCTGTAAATATTTTTATAAACAATATATTTTTTATAAACATAATTTCATATATACAATGTCTACCTTCTCAGAAAATCACAAAATAAAGGAGATGCATTCTCAATATCTTATATGTTTATTTATGTAGTTATGGCGATCCAAGTAACTATATCCCAAGAAGATGGTAATGGAAAATCCTCTATTATTTTTAATATTTTGTTTTGTTCGGATAAAATTATATTAATTATAAGTTCTGAGTAACACGATATGATAAGCCATTTTTAAGGTTATTGTTAGATCCATTTTTCTTACACTCTTTACCAAACATCTCTCAGAAGCTTAGCAGGGTCAGGCCTGGTTAGTACGTGGATGGGAGACCCTTGATCCTTGATATTGAATATTGATAATTCTGTCTTAGTGTGCATCCTCAGATTCTTCCCTTATGCAAGCCTATGACTTATTTCAGAGAACTCAATCTAATTGTATCAGACATAATCACATTTATACACAGAGAAATGTTTGAAAATAGAAAGAGTGATTATGTATTAGTAAAATTCAGATTCTTTTATATGTTGAAACAGTAAAAGCAGCAGATTAACCGACCTGTTTTCTCAGTCTAGTGTTATCAGTGATGCAGGGGTTAAGGGGGTGAGCAGGTAGGAGAGAATTCCAAGCCGAGATTATCTCGTAGGAAAGGGAGCTTGTATCCTGACAGGAACCCTCACTCTCACCCTCCTCTGCTCTGCCCCTGGGGATGGTCACTGTGGTCAGAGCTGCTGCCCCCCCCACTGACCATATAACATCCTTAACGTGAATGCACACATTCTCCCATCAGACAGGGGCCTTGGAAACATATTGTCTCTTTGTAGGCTACTCTTTTCATTCACTTATTGGAATGTTTGTTGGGAAATGTTTTTACTTTTAACAATGTTCAGTTCATCACTATTTGATTTAATGGACCTGTTTTTGATTGTTTATGTAACACCTCACCAGGAAATTGTCACTCTCCATTGCCCCTGGGAGGGCAAACCCTGATATGAACACAGTGGGCACTAAACCCAATGGAGAAAAGATGGTTGGAATTCCTTAATATCATTGAAATCTGTTTGCTATATCCTCTGACCAGGAGACCAACCTTCCACAGCATGAAGCCCTGATTCATTTCAAAGACTAATTCACTTCATTGGATTTTACATTGTGAACTTCACTACAGTATGTCGCTTAGAAGACTAGACTAACCCCTGAGAAATTACATCATGTAGATGCTCCTGACTTTCTGCAGCTTCTTAAGTGCTGCTCTAAGCTAATGACACTTTCTCTTTCTAAGTGTTTCCATAAAAGTATTTCCAAAGTGGACTCACCTCTCAGTCCTGTTCTGTCCTGTTGGGCTCACAGATACTGACTGTATATCTCGGCTGTGTTCACTGCACACATTGGGAGTGAACAGCCACTCAGCATGTTCGAGAGCTGTCCTCTGCTCCAGCCACACATGGGTCTGTCCATCACTGGGACCTGCAGCAAGTGGGGCAACCCAGACGACTGTGACATAAGGTGTGAGTCTGGTTACAGGTGCCCTGGGGTCAGCAGCCCGCTGGACATGAGACCTGCAGTCATAACTGATGACCCATCAGCCCTGATGAGGGGATTTAAAGACAATCCTCAGACTCTGGGAATATACTGTGAAATCTCATGTTTGGTAAAGGACTAGTGTCATGAACACGCAGCACATTTGCAACAAGAGAAGGAAACAGACTGAACCCCAGCCAGTCCTCGGAGCAGACACCTGCTCAAATGATGCAGCCGCTTGGACACCAGCAGGAGTTTCCCCAGGTGTGGAGCAGGACTCGCACAGGACCCGCCACACAGCTTCCGTGTGCGTGCAGCAGACACATCGGTCTGGAGGGAGACTCGGCTCCCCTGCCCATTGCAGCCCCACTCAGAGTGCTCATGGCATGGGGGACTCTGACTCTCCCAGTGGATGAGAGGATCAGTGTGTTATATGTGCACCATGGAGACTGACTACTCAGCCTCAAATCACAGGGAAACCCTGCACAACCCCAGCCTGGAGGACACTAGAGGACACTGTGCTCTGTGAAATAAAGCCATCAGGGAAAGGCAGACAGTGTCTGATTCCATCTACACTGGGGACTAAATTATGTTTCCTTCCAGCAGAGTGTGCAGGAGCCCAGGCCTGGGTGTGGTGAAGGCTCTGGCAGGAGACGGGATAGTGGAGGGTCGGCTGCCCTGGAGTCCTGAGCTGATGGAGAACAAAGACGGAGGCAGCTGGAGGAGACACTGTGTCAGGATACAGTCAGCCCTGGTCCTGGGCCCTGTGCATCCACAGGAGCCTGGGTGTGTCTGCTCAGAGTGTGGAGCAGTCCACCCTCAGGGCCTGTGGACAATGAGGGGACATTCAGTCCCCACGGAGGGGAGCTTTCCCCTGGGAATGGGGAGGAGGAGACAGAGCCCAGCAGACCCCTGTGGTCCTAGTGGGCTGTGTGCACACCCAGGACACGCCCCTGTGAGGTCTCTGAGCCTGGATCCTCCACTATGAGTCATCACTGAGATCCTTCTGTGTTGAGGTGAGTATCAGATGATGGTTATTTTCCTTGGTGAGTAGTATTCCATTGATGGATGTTCTCTAGTTTGATTATTTGTAAATTAGAAGGACTTTTGGGTTATTTGCAGCTTCTAAGTCTAATAAAGTTGCTATAAATATTTGCACTTATATAGAAATATATTTTAATCCTCATGTGAGGATAAGTTTTTTGAGTAGAGAGAGAGGAGAGAGAGAGAGAGAGAGAGAGAGAGAGAGAGAGAGAGAAATGGGGCTGTCACTAAGATATGTGTCAAGACCAGGAATCAAACCCCCAACCTTTCAGTGTACGAGACTATGCTCCAATCCACTGGGCCTCCCAGCCAGAGCACTTTGTCAATTTTTTTTTTTTTTTTTGTATGAACATAAAGATTAATTCTGCTGGAGCAAGCACTCCTTGTGGGACCGTCTGGAAACATGTTACGTATATATTTCACTGGTTAAGAAACTGCGATTCACTTTGTGAAGAAAGAATAACAGGACACAGAGGGACCTGGAGAAAGAGAGGAGCCCAGTCACTGCCGACATGTCTCTGCACACACAGTGTCACCTCCTCACTTGTCTGCAGTGAGAATATGAGAAGTTAGAGCCACAGAGAAAAAGCGAGAGCCATCCTGGATGCAGCTGAGAGTTGAGAGGAAATCCCTGCCCCCAACAGGAAGCCCCTCCTTTCCCCTCACTCTGCACCTGCTCCTGGGCTGTTCTCTGTTGTCGGTGGGTCCTGAGCGCCCCCTGGTGTCCTGAGCGCCCCCTGCAGCCCCGCCCTCCTGTCCCCCTCAGGAGGTTTGTGTCTGGGCTCACACTGACTTCCCCTCACTGTGTCTTCCACAGTAATATACGGCCGTGTCCTCGGTGGTCACAGAGCTCAGCTGCAGGGAGACATAGTTCCCGGATGTTTCTCTGGAGATGGAGGTGCGGCTCTTGAAGGATGGGCTGTAGAGAGTGTTACCATTATAACAGATGCGCCCCACCCACTCCAGCCCCTTCCCTGGACTCTGGCGGATCCAGCTCCAGCAGTAGTAATTGGTTGTGATGGAGACTTTATAATCAGCACAGGTGAGGGAGAGGGTCTGTGACGGCTTCACCTCTTCTGGGCCCGACTGCTTTAGCTGATCCTGGGACAGAACACCTGGGGACAAGGAGCATTGATCCCTGTCAGTCACGTGCAGTCACATCCACCCCACAGACCCCTGTATGACCTCTGAGACTCTCACCTTGGGGAGCTGTCACTAGGAACAGGAGAAGACCCAGCAGTCTCATCTTCTTCTAGACCACGGCTCTGCCTTCCCCGGAGACCTCAGCCCTGTGTGAGGAGAGAGCTGTGAGCCTCCCTAGCCCAGGGGAGGATTTACCCTGGAGCTTGAGGAGAAATTTGCATGTGGGGCAGCCTGTTTCTTATAAGTGGAGAGACTGAGGTCAGGCTGCCTGGTCCTTCTGGGGCCCTGTGGGAGCATCTCTTTTCTTGAATGCACTTAGTACATTTGTCAGTTATAGGGGATCACCTGGTACACAAGATATATTGGTGTCAGTGTAATGCACGTGCTCATCTCTGAAAAATGGTGGACTAAATGAGTAGATTACAATTTTAATTTCTCATGCATCTTTCAAATAGATTTAATGGGATTAAATTTGTTTAGGTAATTCCTTAAACCCAGCTTTCTAATATCTACAGAACTGTCCAATATTTTTATAAACAATTATATTTTTATAAACATAATTTTGTATAGACAAATAATATCTAGTTTGGTTTGAAAATCACAAAATAAAGGATATTCATTCTCAGTGTCTTATTTGCCTATGTTGTAACTTTGATCCAAGGAAATATATCCTAGGAACTTGTCATTGAGATACCCTTGATTCCTTTGTCTTTCTTAAAATGATATTTCTTATATGTTTTGAGTAAGAGTATGCTACATGCCTTTATTTAATTTAAAGCTATAAACGCGTTTCTTACAATCTTTGTCAAACTTTTCTAGAAGCTAAACACCTGTAGCTACTGCCCCTCTAGCAGGTGTGGGTGCACCAGGAACTGTGGGGGATCACCAAGAACAAGACCAGGCCCTCAGGGTGAACCTATCAGGTGTCATTCACGTGGGAATCTGGCAATAGATTGTCAGACACTGAGTTTAATCCACTCTGAGTACTCTGTGAGAACCTTAATCAGAATGAGAGGCAGACCTCAGGGTCATGAACCAACTGCAGCTGAGAGGTGAAAAATCTGAGAATCCAGGGAGATGGAGACACTGACAACACACAGACCCAGAGATGAACAGGACATCAACAGGCTCCTGAGGAGATGCCTGGTCATCAGGATCTGCACGTCCAACCCCACAGGGAATCTCCTCACAGCTGCAGGACGGCTGTTCTAGGAGGAAACACACTGAAGGAGAACAGACCAGTGTTGGTGGGCGTGGGGAGAGAGGGACCCTTGCACTCTCTCTGTGGGAAGGTAAGATCCTGCAGCCACATGGAAAACAGCGTGTTAGTTCCTCTAAAATGTGGGTAGAAACCCTGTGTGGTTGAGCAGTGAGCTCCCAGGTGTTCATGGAATAATAAACCCAGGACTCTGGAGAGGGGTTGCACGGCCCTGTTGATTGCAGCTGTGTTCAGTGTAGTGAGACGTGGAAACATCTCTGTCCATCAGTGGGTAAGTGGACAAACATATGCGATATTCTCAGGATGGAATACTACTCAACCTTAAATCATAGGGAAATTCTGCACAACCCCCAGCCTGGAGGACACTAGAGGACACTGTGCTCTGGGAAATGAAGCTGTCAGGGAAAGGCAGACAGTGTCTGATTCCACCTACACTGGGAACTGAATTAGGTTTTCTTCCAGCAGAGTGTGGAGAAGCCCAGGCCTGGGTGTGATGAAGGCTCTGGCAGGAGATGGGATAGTGGAGGGTCGGCTGCCCTGGAGTCCTGCGCTGACGGAGAACAAAGACGGAGGCAGCTGGAGGAGACACTGTGTCAGGACACAGTCAGCCGTGGTCCTGGGCCCTGTGCATCCATGGGAGCCTAGGTGTGTTTGCTCAGTGTGTGGAGCCGTCCACCCTCAGGGCCCTGTGGACAATGAGGGAATATTCAGTCCCCACGGGGTGAAGCTTTCCCCTGGGAATGGGGAGAAGGAGACAGAGCCCAGCAAACCCCTGTGGCCCTAGGGGGCCGTATGAACACCCAGGACACGCCCCTGTGTGATCTCTGAGACTGGATCCTCCACTCTGAGTCATCACTGAGACCCTTCTGTGCTGAGGTGTGTATCAGTTGATGGTTATTTTCATTGCTGAGTAGTATTCCATTGAAGGATGTTCCCTAGTTTGCTCATTTGTAAAATTAGAAAAACGTTTGGGTTATTGTAGCTCCTAACACAAATAAAGATGCTAAAAGTATTTGAATTAATTTTTTATGAACATAAAGATGTCTTCTTCGGGAGCAAACATTCCAAGTGGGATCACTGAGATACATGTAAAGTATAGATTTAATTTAATAAGAAACTGCGATTCACTTTGTGAAGAAAGAATAACAGGACACAGAGGGAACTGGAGAAGGAGAGGAACCCAGTCACTGTCTACCTGTCATCTGCACACACACAGTGTCACCTCCTCACTTGTATTCAGTGAGAATATGAGAAGTTAGAGCCACAGAGAAAAAGCGAGAATCATCCTGGATGCAGCTGAGAAATGAGGGGAAATCCCTGCTCCCAACAGGAAGCCCCTCCTTCCCCCTCACTCTGCACCTGCTCCTGGGCTGTTCTCTGTGGTCGGTGGGTCCTGAGCGCCCCCTGGTGTCCTGAGCGCTTCCTGCAGCCCTGCCCTCCTGTCCCCCTCAGGAGGTGTGTGTCTGGGCTCACACTGACTTCTCCTCATTGTCTCTCCTACAGTAATACACGGCCGTGTCCTCAGATTTCAGGTTGGTCATTTTAAGAGAGACTGTGCTCATAGGGTTGTCCCTGGAGATTGTGAATCTTCCTTGAACGGATGGCGCGTACCACTGTTTATCTCCCAATGGTTTGTTCACTTCTGCCACCCAATCCAGCCCCTTCCCTGGAGGCTGGTGGACCCAGTGCTGTTGTAGGAAGTGAAGGTGAATCCAGAGGCTTTGCAGGAGAGGCTCAGGGACCTCCCAGGCTGCACCAAGCCTCCCCCAGACTCCAGCAGCTGGACTTGGGACAGGACACCTGCAGACAGAGGAACAGACTGAGAACTGCCCCTGCAGCGCGGTCCCGCTGAGCCCGAGCCCAGGACGCACCTTTGACAGGATGAGAAGGGAGGCCCAGAGGAGAGCGGACCCCGTGGTGTGGACACAGGACGGGCTGATCCTGAGGCTCCTCTCCGGGATCGGCAGGGACAGGGGCTGGACAGGTTTTCATGAGCAGGGCCGGGTCCTCATTTGCGTGTCTTTGCCCTGTGGACCTGTCTGAGCTGCCCACCCGGGCTCCTCCCTCCCTGCCTTGCATTCGGGGAGGGCAGGGGACAGGATGCCTGGGCCTGGACCCAGGAGCACTCTGCTGGTCTGAACATTGTAGTGTTTTTCTGTGAACAGTGATAGACACCTACACCAGGATGGAAGTGGGATATGTAAGGTTCTCCAGGCAGGTTGCACATAAACCCACTCAGGGCACATCCTGGGACAGGATTGTGGAGACGACAGTGCCCCCTGGTGGTTGTTCTGAGCCACACAGGCTGACGACGCTGGGTCTGAACCAGCTTCCTAGGACAAGGCAGGGGTATCTGCCACAGGGAAGTCCTTCCTGGCATTTTGAAACAGTGGCAGCCTCATTCCTGCTTCTTTCTTGTACACAGGTGAGCCTCTGCAAGGACACCTGGACCTCAGGGCTCCCACCTTGGGGAGAACCTGAACAACATAACCCTCCTCAGTGCCAGGGGCACAGGCCTCTGGTGCCAGGGCCTCAGCTTTCTCCTGTGAGGTGCTGTGATCTGCCTGGTTGCACACTCACACACCCCAGAGTGTCCACCGTGTGACACACCAGAGCCTCTTTAACTCAGTGGAGATGTTTTCTGACATTTGTGGGGCCCTTCGTGACTGTGAGCAGTAGAGCTGCAGAGGGCTGGTGAGCACAGGCACAGACTCACCGAGCACAGAGGGCAGTTCACTGACCAGGGACCAGTCCCTTCACTGCAGCCCTGAGACCCTGTGTCTCTGAACTCTAGGACTGTGCCTGAGACCACAGGAGTAAGTCGTAGTGGAGAGGACAGCACAGCTCCATCCTCCTTGCTCTGGGACATGAGGACGGCCCCCACCCCTTCGTGCTTCTGTCTGGAAAGACATAGAGGGGGGATGGCAATGACCACTGTGTATGAAACTCCATGAGAGGAAGCCAGCTCTGTCAGATGTGACCATCACTGTTATTGTATCATTCCCCACCTGGGGGCAGAGGGGGCTCTGAGGCCTCACCTCTGACTGCAGAAGGAACACCTGCTCTGCCCCAGACCTCACCTGTTGGGAGCCATCAGGCAAACACGGCAGTGTAGCCTGAGGGGCAAGGTGAAAGCCACCAACGCGCGACCCCCTGAATACTTGGAGTTTGGCTTGATGCATGGGAACAAGGATATGCAGAGGTCAATTCTAGGGCAGAAGATTAGAAGCATACCAAGAAAAAGTCAACATTGTATGAGATGCCAAACAGGGAATGTCAGCAAACCTCCCTAGCTGTATATAACTGCTTACTTCAAAAAATAAAATTGCTGGATCTTGCAGACCAGTCCTCCTGACCCCGACTCTAAATTCCGCGTCTCCTCTCTCCCCAGGTTCGGTTGTCGAGCGGGCCTCGACAAGTGGCGCCCGAACAGGGACCTGAAGGAGAAGTCCGCGAGAAGCCCCGGGGTTGCCGGCGAAGACAAAGTGAAAGTAAGTTTTCCGGGGAAAGCAATATTAATCAGGAGTAAAAATGGGGCAAACTGAGTCAAAAGAAAGACATCTCTATGCTCAAATGCTTAAATCTATGTTAGTAGCTAGAGGGGTAAAAATTAGTACTGATCAAATTCATCGGTTCCTCAAATTGATACAAGAACAATGCCCTTGGTTTCCGGAAGAAGGAACCCTTAACTCTGAGACTTGGCAGCGAGTGGGTGACCGACTTAAGGATTATCATGCGGGGAATCCCACTCGCATCCCCATTGACACTTTCTCCATTTGGGGACTTGTTAGGGACACTTTAGGGGAACCCCCTCAGCCATTGCGTCGGAAGCAATCGCTTGAGTCTTTTCCTCGAGTGCAGATAGTTCAAAAGGAAGAAAGGATTTATAATGAACCTCAGATGGATGGAGATTTTGAGGATGAGATGAGGCGAGAGGATGAACAACATGATGATTATGATCATCATATTACTGCTTTAGCTCAGGAAAATCAGGAGCTGAAGAATCGTCTAGAGGCATTAGAAAACAAGGTAGATTTTGCTACTGAGCGGCCGCCTCCGTGGAAGCTGCCATCTCGAGCTTCTTCCCATTTCGGGTTGCTTCCAACTGCTCCTATTACTAGGATTGACCTGTGGGCCCATTATAATCAATAGAATAGTCCAGTTTGTTAAGGGGAGAATTCAGTCTGTTAAATTGATAGTACTTAGCTCCACATACCAGAGGCTCCCCACTGCAGAAGAATATATTACTGAGTCAAGGATTTGAACTCCCCCATAAAACCAGTAGGGAATATTGAAGGCCACTTTAGCTTTAAAAGGGTTAAACAGTCTCTGTGAGCTGCCTGTGAGAAAAACTTTGTTCTGCAGGGATCGTCCCAACCCTAAGTCTTTGCACAGATATGAGAACTATGTAAAAGGAGGCACACAGTAACCTTGCCTCAAGATAAACAGAACTAGGGAGACATGCAGTAACCTTGAGAACTGTTGAATCTTTCTGCAAAGTTGCTAATTGCTAACCATGATATCTGCTTCTGTATGTGCTTGCTTGCCATGGACTGCAAAAACCCTGCCCTTTATAAGCACCCCCCTCTCTGAGCTTGGGACTGCTTCCCTCCTCTGTGAAGGTTAGGAACAGTCCCTGCGCAGGTAATAAAGCTCTTTCAATTTGGCCTATAGTGGAACCTGAGACCCTTAACCGCTTACGTGGAAATCAGCGTTTTGGGTCGTCTGATAAGGCTTATTGGATACAAGAAATAAGAAAAAAATCGCCCCGAAAGAATCTTAGAGATTGAAGGAAAACAATTTAAAGGAATCCTTGACACTGGAGCTGACGTTTCAGTAATCAGTCTAGAATATTAGCCAAAAAGGTGGCCGTTATCCTCAGCTCTTACCAGCCTACAAGGCATTGGTCAAACAAATAATCCCCTACATAGCACTAAGCTCTTAACCTAGAAAGACTCTGAGGGTCATCAAGGACAGTTTCAGCCTTATGTTCTGCCCCAATTGCCAGCCAACCTTTGGGGCCGAGATATACTAGAGACAATGGATGTCATTATGGTCACCAGGGACCAAACTTTTCCTTAGTAGGCGCTGTTTCTACTGCACCCCATACTGCAGATCCCATTACGTGGCTATCTGATGATCCCGTATGGGTGGAGCAGTGGCCTTTAACTAAGGAAAAAATTGAGGCTGCGCAAAGCTTAGTGCAGGAGCAATTGCAGCTAGGCCACATAGAAGAATCTAATAGTCCCTGGAATAGTCCAATCTTTATAATCAAAAAGAAGTCAGGAAAATGGAGATTACTGCAAGACTTAAGAGCAGTGAACAAAACTATGGAACTTATGGGGCTTTTGCAACCTGGTCTAAAATCTCCAGTAGCTATTCCCCAGAATTTCTGTATGCTGATAATTGACTTGAAGGATTGTTTTTACACTATTCCTCTACATCAGAATGACTGCCCTCGTTTTGCCTTCTCTGTACCTTCGGTAAATTTCACTGAGCCAATGAAGAGATATCACTGGAAGGTATTGCCTCAAGGAATGGCAAACAGCCCCACCTTATGTCAAAAATTTGTTGCACAGGGATTAGCTAATGTTCGAAGAGACTTTCCTCAATGTTATATTATCCATTATATGGATGATATTTTATTTCCTGCAGCTACACCTGCAGAATTGTCTAAGTTATTTGAACAGGCAAAAACTGACTTACAATTTTGGGGATTAAAAATAGCAGAGGAAAATGTCCAAAGTCAACCTCCCTATCAGTATCTCGGTTACATGATCCTAGGAAGAACTATTAAATGCCAAAAGGCTCAAATTCGCAGAGACCACTTAAAAACCTTAAATAATTGGCAAAAATTACTTGGGGATATTACCTGGATTCGTCCCTCTCTTAGCTTAACCACAGGGGAAATGAAACCTTTATTTGACATTCTTAAAGGGGACCCACATCCTACCTCTCCTCGTAGTAGTACCCCGGAAGCTGAAAGGATATTGAATGAAGTGCAGAATAAGATTTCAGATCAATTTGTACAAAGAATAGATTATACTAATCCTTGGCAATACCTAATAATAGCTACTGTATTTCTACCTACGGGGCTTTTTTGGCAAGATGGACCCTTAGAGTGGGTCCACCTCCCTTCCTCCAGAAAAAGAAATATCTTGCCTTATCATGATGCTGTTGCATCTCTAATTATATTAGGAAGACGGAGAGCCATGCAACTCTTTGGCCAAGAGCCCTATACTATCGTAACACCTTATAAACCTGTTCAAATAGAATGGCTCTTGCAGTCGTCAGAAGAATGGGGCCTTGCTATAGCCCATTATCCAGGTCAACTATCTTATCATCTACCTGGTCACAAATTAATTGAATTCATTAAAGTTCATCCTCTTATTTTTCCTAATAAGTGCAAAACAACCCCTATTAAAGGAGCTACTGTTATTTACACTGACGGCTCCTCTTCAGGAAAGTATAGTTATGTGGTTAATCAGACTTCGCAGGTGTTCCAGGGAAACTTTACTTCGGCCCAGCAAGCCGAATTAGCTGCAATGTTAAAAGTTTTTCAGGATTTTCCCACAGAACCTTTAAATATTTACTCAGATAGTTTATATGTTGTCAAAGTTATGCAACAATTAGAGACTGCTATGATTGGATCCGAAAATAATCCTCCCATTTTTAATTTATTTATAGAAATCCAAAAATGCCTTGTTCAAAGGACTCAAGAGTTTTTTTTTTTTTTTTTTTTTTTTTTTTTTTACATTATGCAAGAATTTTTATTTTATTTTTATTTTTTTTTTATTATTTTTTTTTATTAATTTATTTTTGTTACAGATGTTTCTCCTTTTTTCCCCATTGACACCCTCCTCCCCATCCCCCCACCCCATCCCCAGCTTTGTTGTCCATGTCCATCAGTTATGCATACATGCGTATAAGTTCTGTGGTTTATCTCTTCCCTCCCCCCCCCACCCCCTCTTCTGAGGGTTGTCAGTCTGTACCCTACTTTCACATCTCTGGGTCTACCCTGTTCCCCATACTGTTATGTTTATTATATTCCACAAATGAGTGAGATCATGTGATATTTTTCTTTCTCTGCTTGGTTTGTTTCGCTTAGGATAATACTCTCGAGGTCCCTCCATGTCGTCTCAAAGGATAAGAGATCTTTCTTTCTTACAGCTGCATAGTACTCCATTGTGTATATGTACCACAGCTTTTTTATCCATTCATCCACTGATGGGCACTTGGGCTGTTTCCAGATCTTAGCTATTGTGAATAGTGCTGCTATGAACATGGGAGTACATATATTCTTTCTGATTGGTGTTTCAGGTTTCTTAGGGTATATTCCTAGAAGTGGGATCACTGGGTCAAATGGCAGTTCAATTTTTAATTTTTTTGAGGTAACACCATAGTGTTTTCCACAGTGGCTGCACCAGTCTGCATTCCCACCAGCAGTGTACTAGAGTCCCCTTTTCTCCACACCCTCGCCAACACTTGTTGTTTGACGATTTGTTGATGGCGGCCATTCTGACAGGTGTGAGGTGATACCTCATTGTTGTTTTAATTTGCATCTCTCTGATGATTAGTGATGTTGAGCATTTCTTCATATGTCTCTTAGCCATTTGTATGTCCTGTTTGGAGAGGTGTCTATTTAGTTCCTCTGCCCATTTTTTAATTGGGTTCTTTGTCTTCCTTTTGTTGAGTTGTATGAGCACTCTATATATTTTGGAGATTAACCCCTTATCTGATGTATCATTGGCAATTATGGTCTCCCATACAGTGGGTTCTCTTTCCGTTTTGATGGTTGTTTCTTTTGCTGTGCAGAAGCTTTTGAGTTTGATGTAGTCCCATGTGTTCATTTTTTCCTTTATTTCTGTTGCCTTAGGTGATGTATCAGTGAAGATTCTGCTGCGTATGATGTCTGAAATTTTGTTGCCTACATTTTCTTCTAGGATTTTTATGGATTCACGAGTCACATTTAAGTCTTTTACCCATTTTGAGTTTATAATTGTGTATGGTGTAAGTTGATGGTCTAGTTTCATTTTTTTGCATGTAGCTGTCCAATTTTCCCAACACCATTTATTAAAGAGGCTGTCTTTGCTCCACTGTATGCTCTTGCCACCTTTGTCAAATATTAGTTGAGCATAATATCTTGGGTCAATTTCTGGATTCTCTGTTCTGTTCCACTGGTCTATATGCCTGTTCTTGTGCCAATACCAGGCTGTTTTGATTATAGTAGCTCTGTAGTATAATCTGATATCTGGTATTGTGATCCCACCTACTTTGTCCTTCTTTTTCAAGATTGCTGTGGCTATTCGGGGTCTTTTTTGGTTCCATATGAACTTTTGGAGTATTTGTTCTAGTTCTGTGAAATATGTCGCTGGTATTTTGATTGGGATTGCATTGAATCTATAGATTGCTTTGGGTAATATGGACATTTTAATGATGTTAATTCTTCCAATCCATGAACAAGGTATGTGCTTCCACTTTTTTATATCTTCCTCTATTTCTTTTTTCAATGTCCTGTAGTTTTCTGCAAATAGATCCTTTACTTCTTTGGTTAAATTTATTCCTAGGTATCTTAATTTTTTTGCCGCGATGGTAAATGGGATTGTTTTTTTAGTTTCTCTTTCTGTGAGTTCATCATTGGTGTATAAGAATGCCGTCGATTTCTTGACGTTTATTTTGTATCCTGCTACTTTGCCAAATTCATTTATTAGGTCTAGTAGATTTTTGATGGAGTCTTTAGGGTTTTCTATGTATAATATCATGTCATCTGCGAATAATGACAGTTTCACTTCCTCCTTTCCAATTTGGATCCCTTTTATTTTTTCTTCACGTCTGATTGCTGTGGCTAAGACTTCCAGTACTATGTTAAATAAGAGTGGTGAAAGTGGGCATCCCTGTCTTGTTCCTGTTCTTAAGGGAAATGTTTTTAGTTTTTGCCCATTGATTATGATGTTGGCTGTAGGTCTTTCATATATGGCCTTTATAATGTTGAGATATGATCCCTCTATTCCCAAATTGCTGAGCGTTTTTATCAGAAATGGGTGTTGAATTTTGTCGAATGCTTTTTCAGCGTCTATTGATATGATCATGTGGTTTTTATCTTTCATTTTGTTTATGTGTTGTATCACATTTATTGATTTGCGAATATTGAACCAGCCTTGCATCCCTGGGATGAATCCCACTTGGTCATGGTGAATAATTTTTTTGATGTATTGCTGGATCCGATTTGCTAGTATTTTGTTCAGGATTTTGGCATCTATGTTCATCAGGGATATTGGCCTGTAGTTTTCTTTCTTTGTAGTGTCTTTTTCTGGTTTTGGAATTAGAATTATGCTGGCCTCATAAAATGAGTTTGGAAGTCTTCCTTCTTCTTGAATTTTTAGAAACAGTTTGAGAAGAATGGGTGTTAGTTCTTCTTTGAATGTTCGGTAAAACTCCCCTGTGAAGCCGTCTGGGCCTGGACTTTTGTTTGCTGGGAGAGTCTTGATTACATCTTCAATTTCCTTGGTTGTTATTGGTCTGTTCAAGTTTTCTATCTCTTCCCGGTCCAGTTTTGGGAGACTATATGTTTCTAGAAATTTGTCCATTTCGCTTAGATTGTCGAATTTGTTGCCATATAAATGTTCATAGTATTCGTTAACGATCCTTTGTATTTCTGTGGTGTCAGTTGTTACTTCTCCTCTTTCGTTTCTGATTTTGTGTATTTGGGTTCTCTCTCTTTGTTTCTTGGTGAGTCTAGCTAAGGGTCCATCAATCTTGTTTATCTTTTCAAAAAACCAGCTCTTTGTTTCATTGATCCTTTGAATTGTTTTTTTGGTCTCCATGTCGTTTATTTCTGCTCTGATCTTTACTATTTCCTTCCTTCTACTTGCTCTGGGGTTTTCCTTTTGTTTGCTTTCTAATTCTTTAAGTTGTGAGGTTAGATAGTCTATTAGAAATTTTTGTTGTTTCTTGAGGTAGGCCTGTAGTGCTATGAACTTCCCTCTCAGAACTGCTTTCGCTGCATCCCACAGATTTTGTGTTGTTGTGTGTTCATTTTCATTCGTTTCCAGAAAGTTTTTGATTTCTTCCTTGATCTCCTTGGTAACCCATTCATTGTTTAATAACATGCTATTTAGCCTCCATGTATTCAAATGTCTTTGCATGTTCTTGTTGCAATTGATTTCTAGTTTCATGCCATTGTGATCTGAGAAGATGCTTGATATGATTTCAATCTTCTTGAATTTGTAGAGACTTCGTTTGTGTCCTAACATGTGGTCTATCTTTGAGAATGTCCCATGTGCACTTGAGAAGAAAGTGAATTCTGTAGTTTTGGGGTGTAATTCTCTGTAAATATCTATTAAATCCATTTGGTCTAGTGCTTCATTTAGAGTCTGTGTTTCCTTGTTAATTTTTTGTCTAGAGGATCTATCCAGTGATGTCAGCGGGGTGTTGAAGTCCCCTGCTATGATTGTATTGCTGTCGATTTCTCCTTTGAAGTTTTCCAGAAGATTTTTAATGTATTTTGGTCCTCCTGTATTGGGTGCATATATGTTTACCAAGGTTATCTCTTCCTGTTGGATAGATCCTTTCAATATTATGTAGTGGCCTTCTTTGTCTCTAGTTATGGCCTTCATTTTAAAATCTATTTTATCAGATATGAGTATTGCTACCCCAGCTTTTTTTTCCTTTCTGTTTGCTTGGAAGATTTTTTTCCATCCCTTCACTTTCAGCCTATGTGAGTCTTTTGTTGTGAGGTGGGTCTCTTGTAAACAACATATATATGGGTCATGCTTTCTTATCCAATCCGCTACTCTGTGTCTTTTGATCGGGGTGTTCCGTCCATTTACATTTAAGGTGATTACCGATATGTACTTACTTATTGCCATTTTTGTTTAGTGTGTTTCTATTTTCCTTTCTATTTCTTCTACTAATTACAGCAGTCCTTTTAAGATTTCTTGCAGTGCTGGTTTGGTGCTAATGTATTCCCTTAGCCTTTTTTTTGTCTGGAAAGCTCTTTATTTGACCTTCTATTTTGAATGATAGCCTTGCTGGGTAGAGTAGTCTTGGGTTCAGATCCTTGTTTTTCATGACCTTGATTATTTCATGCCATTCCCTTCTGGCCTGTAGTGTTTCTATGGAGAAGTCAGCTGATAACCTTATGGGGGTTCCTTTGTAGGTAACCTGTTGCTTAGCTCTTGCTGCCTTGAGGATTCTCTCTTTGTCTTTAATTTTTGGCATTTTAATTACTATGTGTCTTGGTGTGGGCCTGTTTGGGTTCTTCTTACTTGGGACTCTCTGTGCTTCTTGAACTTGAAAGCCTTCTTCCTTCACCAAATTAGGGAAATTTTCTGTCACTATTTCTTCAAATATATTCTCTAACCCTTTCTCATTTTCTTCTTCTTCGGCGACTCCTATGATGCGAATATTATTACGTTTCCAGTTGTCCCACAGTTCTCTTAAGCTGTCTTCCTGTTTTTTCATTGTTTTTTCCTTTTGGTTTTCTGATTGGTTGATTTTTTCTACTCTGTCTTCTAATTCACTGATCCGGTCCTCAGCTTCTTCTACTCTGCTTTTTAGCCCTTCCATTGTGTTCTTCATTTCTGCTATGTCATTCTTCATTTCCAATTGATTTATTTTCAATATTTCTATGTCTTTGCTCATGGTGTTGATGTCCTTACACATGCTGTTGAGCTTCCTCAAGATCATGGCTCTGAATTCTAGCTCTGTTAACTTGCTTAACTCCATTTCATTTATCTCATCTTCATTCGAGGTCTCTTGTTCTTTCGTTTGGCATCTGTTTCGTTGTTTTACCATTTTGGCTAGCTCAGTGGTTTTTGGAGCCTGCCAAATTTTCCCTGTGGATGTTGGTGTTCTGCTGTTTGTGGCTCCCTGTACTGGGTTTGGATGAGCGTGAGAGGACCCACGTTATACACCACTGTCGAGTCTTACTTTTCTGGATAGAGTTGCAAGCCCAGAAAAGGTTCAGTTATCCTCTAGCTTTTTGCCTAGAGGCTATTATTCCTGGTTACTTAAAGAGCCTTGGGTTCTCAGTTGAATGAAAACCTCCCTCAGGTGTTCAGCGTGAGAGGATTTCCCGAGGGTGGGGCAGATGCTGGTAGTTAATGAGCCTTGATTTGCATTTCAATGGCCCAACTGGGTGTGGCTGAATCTCCAAGGTAGGGGCTGCCGCCTCTCCCCAGAGCCCTGGGATGGAGTAAGTCGACCAGGCCACAGTCCTCCGTGGCCGAAACTCAGCAAAAGCTCTGAGCGCCCTCCAAATCCCGAGTGTCCCCACACAGATCCAGTCCAGTCCGCCCTCCCTCCGCCGGAGTCCGAGGTGAGTGGCTGTGGCTGTTTTAGCGCTCTGTCCCGGCTCTGCGCTGTGGAGCCGGCTCGGGCTTTAACCCCGAGGGCAGGCACTGCTCACGGCTAAGGCCGCTGCTGTCTGTGGGCTCCCAGCCCCCCTCTCGCGCCTCCGCAATCCTACCAGGATCAAGTTAGTGTCCCTGGTTGTATGGTCCTCGCGAGCTGCTTTTCCGTTGCTTTTTCCCGACGATTTGACTTTATTTTAGTTGTATTTCCAGTTTGGTCCTGGGAGATGATCTGTGTAGCTTCCATTCACTCCGCCGCCATTTTTCAAGAGTTTTTTATAGGACATCTTCGGGCTCATTCTGGCCTCCCAGGACCTCTAACTGAGGGCAATGCAATGGCTGACGCTTGCCTTCGCGCTTATCCAGCTTGGGAGGAAGCCAAAGCAAGTCATCAATTATTCCATCAAAATAGCAACAGCTTGCGTAAACAATTCTGTATTACCCGAGAACAAGCTAGAGCTATTATAAAACAATGTTCTCATTGTCAGGATGTTAACTTTATCCCCCAAAAGAAGGGGTTAATCCTAGAGGCCTCCGACCTAATCATATTTGGCAAATGGATGTAACTCACTATTCCCCTTTTGGAAAACAAAAATATATTCATGTTATTGTTGACACATTTAGTGGATATATATTCGCTTCATTGCAAATTGGAGAAGCACAAAAGCACGTGATAAATACTTGCTTACAAGCATTTCATACTTTAGGTATGCCAAGAATTATTAAAACTGATAATGGCCCTGCATACACCGGTAAGGGATTTCAACACTTCTGTACTCAATTTCTTATTCAACATATTACTGGCATCCCTTACAATCCTCAAGGACAAGGCATTATTGAACGGGTGCACCGTACATTAAAAAATCAATTACAAAAAATAAAGAAGGGGGAACAGGGGAGTATCTCATTCCACTCTCCTCAGAATACTCTCTCATTAGCCCTCTTCACTCTTAATTTTTTAAATTTGGATTCTGACTCGCGCTCCGCATTTGAGAGGCAATATCAACCTGCTAATAGTAAGCAACCCTTGGTCCGATGGCAGGACCCGTTAACAAGGCAATGGAATGGGCCAGATCCTGTATTGATATGGGCCCAGGGAAGTGCTTGTGTTTTCCCCACAGATGGAGATTCCCTCCGATGGATTCCAGCTCGGCTTGTCCTGACGGCGGAGACACAAGAGGCGAATCTCCCAAATTGCAGCGGGACTCCACCGGCTGTCCTGCAGGAGCCCACAGTGAAGCAACCTGCTTATATTATGTTGTCTGTTAACATTTCAGAACCTTGGTACCAACAGTCAGGGCTTCAGGTATTAGAAGACTTAAATCAGTTCTTAAAGAGGCCAAAAAGAGTCATAGGGCTTATTATTGCTGGGTTAGTAGCCCTAGTTTCATTAATCGCTACCGCCACTACTGCTACCATTGCTTTAACTCAAGAAATTAAGACAGCTCATTATGTAAATAATTTAGCTCAAAATATATCCTCTGCTCTGGGAGAACAAGAGAGAATTGATAGGAAAATTGAAAGAAGATTAGATTCTCTAGAAGAGGCAGTGTTACTATTAGGGGATGAAGTTCAAGCTCTCCGAGTTCGAAGTACTTTGCGCTGTCATGCAGCTTTCTCATATATATGTGTCACTCCGAAAAAATATAATTCCTCCCTTTGGGAATGGGAAAAGGTCAAACGTCATTTATATGGAATTTGGCATGAAAATAATATTTCTTTAGATTTAGCAAAATTGCATGCAGAAATTATGAATATAGAAGAAAGTGAACCCCATTAATGTCAGCTGCCAAGGTTGCCAATCAAATATTTGGAACTCTGAATGACTGGTTTTCTCACTTGTCTTTGACCTCCTTGTTATCCAGCGTTGGAGGAGTTGTATTTATATTATTCCTAATTATGTGTTTATTGCCTTTCGGGTTGAGGGCCCTGGGAAAGACTTTCTTGCAGCTCCGAGTAACCATGCATGAGTTAAAACTAAAAAGTAAAGAAGGAGGAGATGTTGGGAGCCATCAGGCAAACATGGCAGTGTAGCCTGAGGGGCAAGGCGAAAGCCACCAATGCGCGACCCCCCTGAATACTTGGAGTTTGGCTTGATGCATGGGAACAAGGATATGCAGAGGTCAATTCTAGGGCAGAAGATTAGAAGCATACCAAGAAAAAGTCAACATTGTATGAGATGCCAAACAGGGAATGTCAGCAAACCTCCCTAGCTGTATATAAATGCTTACTTCAAAAAATAAAATTGCTGGATCTTGCAGACCAGTCCTCCTGACCCCGACTCTTAATTCCGCGTCTCCTCTCTCCCTGGGTTCGGTTGTTGAGCGGGCCTCGACACTCACCTGTCACACCTGTGCGAGGGGACAGGTCACCACCATCAGGCCTGTGTCCTCATGTCTGCTTTGATGTTGATCCATTTGTCCTAGCTTCTGAAAGACCATTTCCTTTATTTTTCATTAACAAAATCTTGAATGCGAGTATCATAGCCTGGTGTCCACAGTGTCTGTTGTGTGAATTGAGTAATAAGCCCCACCTCCCTGCATGTAGTGTCGAAGAGCCACCAGAGTTTGGATGGTGAAGCTGAACAAGAGAAATCTGAGCCCTTTGGTGAGAATCTGAAAATGTGGGCTGACCTGTTCCAGGGCAAGGAGGAGAGAGATAGCCCCTGACATGCAGAGCCAGGGGAGTCCGTTCTCATCATGGGTCCCTGGTCCCATGGTTTGAGCACATGTGCACCGGTCAGTCCTGGCTGCAGGGAGAATGCGTCCTGGGTTCAGACTAGTCCACCTTGTTGCTCACCTGGAATAAAATACAACAGGAGTACCTAAGTTTATGTGTGTTGGGTGGGTTACTCAGGTGTGCTGATCCCAGGAAAGTAGGACTCAGATCTCCTGGGGCAAATGAGCTGTGCCATTGTGGATATTCACAACTGAGGAGGGAACCAGATCACGTTGCAGTGACAGTGGGTAGACCCCGTGGGAAACCTTACAAGTGGTCACATAAGAAAATAGAGGTGAAGATGTAAGTGAAATGCCTCTGAGAGTCACCAGTAATGAGCACACCCAGGTGAACCCACCCTCAGGACCAGAGGAAGATTAACGTGTGGAAACTTCATGTTCAGGAGACAGGAAATTCCATCTGACAGTTGCCCCTGCACAGTGTTCAGAGGACACACGGAGAACAGAGTGTGAAACTACAACCAGTGGACCATTGTTCGGGGACAGTGGGTGTCTGTGTGGGTCCCTGGGAACCAGAAGTGTGAACTACAGAGAAGCAGACAGGGCTTCCGGGTCCGAGTCCTTCAGGGGATTTGGAGCTGAAGGTGCAGCAGCTGCACGGCCTCCTCTGTGGGGTTTGTGCTCTAGACTCTGCTGGACCAGGTTCAGTCACTGGGGATGGAGAAGAACCTCAGTCATGACCAGGTGTGTTTAGGTAAAGTTTAAGGTAGAGATTTGTGAGTAATTAATTCAGGTCACGAAAATGTTGTTATTAGAAACCTGCTGTCTGCATGTGCGTCTTTTTTTTTTTTTAAGATGTATAAATTTATTAAAACTTTGAAGACATTTAAAAATTTATTGAAGTCAGAAATATAAATTCTAAATATTAACTCTAGAAACCTGAGCAGCTCTAGAAATTCAATTTCAAAGGCTTTAGAAAGCATTCTTTGTAAAAGGTGTTAATATTACATTCTTTGTTAGACTGGTACTTGGAGCACTTTTGATATCATTTTACCATTTCCCCCGACCCATTGCCTTGATAAATCAGCAATAACACATGAAATTGTGGATAGATGAGAGTCTCATATTCATATTTACCTAAATGTAGCAAATGCACCCGGTTTCCCATCTAATGCAATGCAGTGTCTTTGACAATTCTTTGAAGCAATAAGCCTTTAGATTCCCATTTGTCCCCAGGCAGAGAAGAGCCACTCAAGGGCCTTTGTCTTAACACCTTTGAATATCTGTCCGGAGTTAACACACTGGCTGAATCATCACCACAGGCCTCCTTATAGGGATGCGGGTAAACATGTCTCAGAAGGTGCTTTGCTCTATTCTGTTCTTTCACGTCTCAAATTCACTTGGTTGGTCAAAGTCAAGCAGGTAGAAATGGGTTAAAAAGTTTGCAACTCACAATAATTTTGTCCACAAATAGGTTAAGATTGTTGCCATCAAGCATGACAGAAGAACCTGAACCAGCATTGTTCCAAGATATCCCTGCTGGTGTGAAGGCATCACAAAAGCCATCCCAGCCGTCCTCCACCTGCAGCCAGGCGCGGTGCGGCCCATGAGCCAATCGCACAGCAAGGTCACCAGGCTCTGGCAGTCCCGGTCAACGTTGTCATCCCATTCCTTCAGTTCCCACGTGTGGCCTGACGGCGGTCGCTCCAGCAGGATCCCCGTGAAAGTCACGAGCGCCACCACGAGTCCCCAGGTGGGGACTCCGCGGTGTGGAAGTATCTCCTGCGCTGCGCGCGCCACCAGCTCGACGCGGTTCCCCCGAAATCCGCGGTAGCGGGAAGAGAGGTACTGGTAACGCTGCCGTACCTCAGCGGCCACGGAGCGCAGCAGGGCGGCCTCGCGGGTGGACAGCGGCTGTGCGACGGCGCCGGGCCTCCGGGCGCAGTACTCCAGGTAGTCGGTCAGCAGCCGCGCGGTGCGCAATCTCAGCGCGTCCCCCATGGCCCGGTGTCTGCATGTGCGTCTTATAAACACTGTCACCAAGTCTGTACCCGATGGGAAGCAACTGGGACAGAGACCTGACTCAGAGCATCATTGGGGAAAAGCTACCTGGGTGCATGAATGGGGGATTGACCGAGACTGAGGACACACGTCCAGGGTGCTTGTTCCATCAGGTTCTGACTCTCCTTGTTGTTCAGCCAGTTCACGTTTTCTTCCCTCTGAAATGGACACACATATGTACTCGAGTCGCGAAGACAGTTTGTTGAGAGTGTGCAGGAGCACAAGTCGTGTGTGTGTTGGTACCTTACGTCTTTCCAAATTTCACTTTCTAGTTCTATCAGTGTTACTGTGTAGTTGTTAGGGATTTCTATGTATAAGGTTGTGGCATATGTATAGAGATAAGGAGAAACATTTTAGTGTGTTTCTTTCTGGTTTCGGTATTTTAAAATATTTATTCTTGCCTAATTATTGTGACAAAAATGTCCCGTTCAGTTCAATAGAGCAGTCACGGGGTGCCCGTGGGGGTCCTGATGTTAGAAGAGCAGCTTTGACATTGTCTCTGTGCAGCGTGATGTCCCTTGTTGGCTCCTCAAATGGGCCTTTGCTAGCTTGATGTCCATCTCTTCTATACATGATTGTTTAAGAATTGTAATCATGAAGCCCTTTTCAATGTTTAAATGACTCTTGCTGCATCTGTTTATATGATGGTATCATTTATCCTTCATTCTGTGACTGAGTGCAGCACAGTGATTGCTTACAAACATTGGCCCGTCCTTGCATCTAGGACAGCATCCCACTGGATCAGGGTAAATGATCCTTTCAATGTGCTGTTAGTTTCCTAGGACATGGTGAGGGTTTTTGCACCTATGCTCGTCAGGGATATTGATTTGTCATTTTTTATGTTCTTATAAAAACGCCCGGCGCCCCGAGGCCTCGCTGGCCACACTTGGAGGTGAGGAGCCCGAGGCCCCGAGCGGGCCCCAGCGTGGGCTCCACCGCGCATGCGCCAGCCGCTGGCGGGAACCTCAGAGCTGAAAGGAGCTCTGAGGAGAACGTCCCGCCTACCGCAGGCCCTTTCGCAAAGGCAGATGGGATAGTAGTTCCCCAGGAGCCGAACAGCAGGGTTCCGGGCTGCCCCCAAACTACATATCCCAGGAGGCACTGCGCAGGGTAGACCTTGAGCCTCAGCGGTTGCGCTCCAGGGCGCGCATTCTTTGCCTCCAACCTATGAGCCATTGTGGGGATGGAAGGTAGAGCGATGTGAGGGTTCAGCTGGCCAATGGGGAGCGCGGAAGCGGCTAGGTGGGCAGGCCTCGTGGTTTCCTTGGATACCGTGGAAGCGACTCTCTGGGAGAGGGTGGGGCTTTAGCGTGAGACCCTGGAAGTCCTGACTGACAGGAACTTAGGAGCTCAGGTAAGTGTCAGAGCAGAGGGCGGGAGGGAGACCCTGTGGGTGTCAAGGTGAGGACGACGTGCAGACTCGGGGCCCTCAGGGTGGTGAGGTCCGAACTTCACGGCCAGAACGGGGTGCCCTGGGATGGGGCCCTGCACGGGGATGAAAGCAGACGGGGACCCTGTGCGGGACTCGCTCTGCCCGGACGTGAGGAAGAGAGCAGGTCCCGCCCCGTCCCGGCCCCGCGTGACCGAGGCCGCGCATCGGACGCGGTGTCTCAGTGTGGGCTCCGCACCTGCGGTCGGTGACATCCTCCGTGACGACCCCGAAGGGCTGTGAGGGTCCAGTGAGACCGTGGACGGAACCGAGCACAGGCTGCAGAATCGCAGTGCAAAGGCTGTGTTTCTATTTCAGGGGTGACCCTGAACCCCAGTCACCCAGACAAACCCGAGGGACCAGGACGTGTGCTGACAGCAGCACTGACCTCTGTCCCCAGGGGTCCTGGGTTTTAGGACTAAATGAGACGCAGAAGGACCGTCCGTGTGGTGCGAGGGGAAGGACACGGCTGAGTGTCTCCTGGCGCTGCCTCTGGGTCATCTGTGTCCCCTGCACCTGTCTCTTCCCCCTTAAGTGCAGGGGAATTTCTACTGAGTGACTCTGTGGGGTCTCTTTTACCTTCTATTATTCTGTGGGTCATTTAAAAAATGAAAAAGAAAAAGAATTGTTTCTCCTTTCCAGCTCATGTTACTCTTTCGGTGCCACATCCTGTTCCCACAAATTATTCTCTGAGTTCCCAGCAAGGACACTGCAAACAGTCACGTTTAATAAAATGCAAGTGCGGAACCTGAGTGCCTTCCAGAAAGCTGAAGCCCTGGGCCACGTGCAGGAGCCAGAATCCCTGGGAGCTGCCCAGGGACAGAGGGGCTGGTTCCCGAGGAGGGGCTGCGGTCTGTACGCCGGGTCCCAGGGCTCTGAGCTGCCCACTGCCTTGTAGGAAAGTCAGTATTTCTCCTCCTTTCTGTCCTCGTCCTTCCTCCTTCTTCTTCCCCTAGTGAAGACGCACAATAGGTGCTAGCTTTCAGGTTCACCAAGTTCCCACTGAACACGAGTTCTGTTCTTGGCTTTTGTTTCATTTGATCCTAATTATTCAGACTGACCTTCAAACTGTCTTTTTAAATGACAGCCGGTGGGAATCACTTCGACAAAGGCATTGGTTTAAGCAAGTTGAGAATGCACTCACATTTGTTGAACACGTGCCATATGTTTCTGGATTAAATGAGAATTTCTACTAGATAATTTGTTTCTATGGTTATTTCTGAGACAAACCAAGTAAATGGAATTGGCAACAAACCCTTAATTGTTTATATGATAAACTGATTATTTGCTGTGTCCTCTGACCAGGAGAGCAACTTTCGATGTCATGAAGCCCTAATTCATCTCAAATACTAATTCACTTGACTGGACTTTACCTAGTGAATTTCACTACAGCATGTGGCATAGAAAACTAGACTCACCCCTGAGAAATTATATCATGTAGACGTCAGGCAGACGAGGAAGGAAACTCAAAGGACGTGAGGAAGGTGCTGAGCAGAGACGACAGAGACAAGATCCCAGAGGGTATTTCACAAGGATGAAAGTGACCAGGAGGACGAAGGTGCTCAGAGGTCGTGAGAAGGAGACGTGAGGAGATGACCTGGAGCTGACGTCCGGGAAAGTGAATGTCCCAGTGAGAGCCCTGCATGGAGCTGTGTGTGCAGGACTCACGTGGGACAGTGAGAGAGCGAGGCCCTGGCGAGTGTGGGGACCTGGGGGATGGACTCTCAGTGTGCCTAGATGGTGACATCTGCGTGGGTGGAGGTGGAATTTTAAACCTCGTTCTCCAGGGCAGGTGCTCAGATACCACCTCTATGGGGATGCTGGGAGCAGGACTGTGGGGTGATGATGCCCCTAGTGGTGACTCTGAGCCATGCAGGCTGCAGGACCCTAGGGACTGAACCAGCTGTCTCTCCACCCACCAAGACCAGGGGAGGAAAGAGCTCACCTTTAAGGTCAGGTTTTCTTCTCTGAAGAGGAGACAGACACACAGACTCGGACAATGAGGGTATTTGTATCATCTGCAACATCCTCAGTAGTGATGCACATGGGAGTATATCTCATAAATCTGATACTTCTAACATTTTTATAGAAACAACTAGAATGATAGTTTTAGAAACTGTGAGTGAGTGAAAAGGAGCAGCTGATCATACTGTTTCTAAATAAGCGCAGCTCTGGCTGGGTTGTGAGTTGGCCGAATCATCATACTGTACACTGAAAGGTTGTGGGTTCAGGTCTTGGTCAGGGCACACACCTGCATTCTGGTTGTGAACCCTGGTCAGAACGCAGCCAACTGATGCTTCTCTCTCGCTCCTTCTCTCTCCAGTCCGTTTCTACAATCAATAAACATACCTTCGGTGAGGACTAAATGAATGCATACATAAAAAATAAGTGTAGTTGGTGTACTATCTATTCAATGACACATTCTACACACACACACACACACACACACACACACACACACACAGTGATCATTTTCATTGTGATGAATCCCAAACTTACCTTCTCCCCTGTGCCTAGCACATGGGCGTTGTCCCCACACTGACCCTCACCTAGTGTGTGACCTTCCTTCACAAACAGAACAGGCCCAGGGTGCCTAGCACCCTGTGGTGCTAGGGGGCAGTGTGCACACCCAGGACACGCCCCTGTGTGGTCTCTGAGACTGGATCCTCCACTCTGAGTCATCACTGAGATCCTCCTGTGCTGAGGTGTGTATCAGTTGATGGTTATTTCCATTGCTGAGTAGCACTTCTATTTTTATATTTATATTTTTTGTTTATTAATTTATTTTTTGTTACAGATGTTTCTCCTTTGTCCCCCTAGACACCCTCCTCCCTATTCTCCTCCCCAGCATTGTTGTCTATGTCCATCCCTCCTCTGCAGTTTGCCAGTCTGAACGGTTCTATTTTTATTTTTTTGAGGAAACTCCATAGCGTTTTCCACAGTGGCTGCACCAGTCTGCATTCCCACCAATAGTGCACCAGGGTCCTCCTTTCCCCACATCCTCACCATCACTTGTTGTTGATTTATTGATAGGAGCCATTCTGACAAGTGTAGTTGTAGTTTTAATTTGCATCTTTCTGATCATTAATAATGCTAAGCATTATTTCATATGTCTCATGGCCATCTGTATGTCCTCTTTGGAGAAGTGTGTATTCAGGGCATTGGCCCATCTTTTGATTGGATTGTATGTCTTCCTGGAGTTGAGTTGTACATAGTTTTAAAATATTTTGGAATTTAACACCTTATCAAAATGTACCATTGGCAAATAGAACACAGACTTTTGTAACTCAGAGAACTCAGAGGTAAACAATGAATCAAGAATCCAGC
Source organism: Tadarida brasiliensis (assembly GCA_030848825.1). NCBI lineage: Eukaryota > Metazoa > Chordata > Mammalia > Chiroptera > Molossidae > Tadarida > Tadarida brasiliensis. Next base: position 250,058,542 of record CM061257.1, read on the forward strand.
CCTGGCCAGTTTGGCTCAGCGGTTAGAACGTCGGCCTGCGGTCCAAAGAGACCCGGGTTCGGTTCCCGCTAAGGGCACGTACTTCGGTTGCAGTTTGCCCCGGCCCTGGTTGGTCATGCAGGTGGCAGCCACTCGATGTGTCCCTTTCACATCGATGTTTCTCTCTCTCTCTCTTCCTCTCTCTCCCTCCCACTCTATCTGGACAAAAAAAAAAAAAAAAAAAAAGAATCCAGAGAGGTTCCCTGAGGGAAACTGTGACATGAAGAGGAATCTGCACGGGAAACCAGCCCAAACCTCCAACTGCACCTGCTTCTGGGATGGTCCTTGCGTTTAAGGACCCTGCGCGCCCCCTGGTGGTCGCAGCCTCTCCCTCCGGAGGTGTGTGTCTGGGCTCACACTGACTTCCCCTCACTGTGTGTCTCGTACAGTAATTAATACACGGCCGTGTCCTCAGATTTCAGGTTGGTCATTTTATGAGAGACTGTGCTAATAGGGTTTTCCCTGGAGATTGTGAATCTTCCTTGAACGGATGGTGTGTACCACTGATCTGTTCCTGATGGTTTGCTCACTCTCGCCACCCACTCCAGCCCCTTTTCTGGAGCCTGGCGGACCCAGTGCATGCTGTAGTCAATGAAGGTGAATCCAGAGGCTTTGCAGGAGAGGCTCAGGGACCCCCCGGGCTGCACCAAGCCTCCCCCAGACTCCACCAGCTGGACTTGGCACAGGACACCTGCAGACAGAGGAACAGATGAGAACTGCCCCTGCAGCGCGGACCCCTGAGCCCGAGTCCAGAGCCGCACCTTTGACAGGATGAGAATGGAGACCCAGAGGAGAGCAGACCCCATGGTGTGGACACAGGACGGGCTGACCCTGAGGCTCCTCTCCGGGATCTTCAGGTACAGACGCTGGACGGGTTTTCATGAGCAGGGCCGGGTCCTCATTTGCATGTCTTTCCCCCGTGGACCTGTCTGAGCTGCCCACCCGGGCTCCTCCCTCCCTGCCTTGCATTCGGGAGGGCGGGGGACAGGATGCCTGGGCCTGGACCCAGGGGCACTCTGCTGGTCTGAACATTGTAGTGTTTGTCTGTGAACAGGGATAGACACCTAGACCAGGATGGAAGTGGGGTATTTAAGGTTCTCCAGGCAGGTTGCATATAAACCCTCTCAGGACACATCCTGGGACAGGATTGCGGAGTCGACAGTGCCCCTGGTGGTTGTTCTGAGTCACACAGGCGGACGAGGCTGGGTCTGAGCCAGCTTCCTGAGACAAGGCAGGGGTGTCTGCCACAGGGAGGTCCTTCCTGGCATTTTGAAAGGGTGGCACCCCAAATCCTGCTTCTTTCTTGTACACAGCTGAGCCTCTGCAAGGACACCTGGACCTCAGGGCTCCCACCTTGGGGAGAACCTGAGGAACATAACCCACCTCAGTGCCAGGGGCATGATGGGAGTAAACTGGAACCTTAACCTGACTCAGGACATCATTGGGAGAAAATGCTACCTGGTTGCATGAATGAGGGATTAACCAAGACTGAGGACACACACAGGCGGTGTGCTTGTTTCACCGGGTTCTGATTTTCTTTTTCTTTTTTTTTAAATTTGTTTTTGTTATAGATGTTTCTCCTTTTTCCCCCATTTACACCTTCCTCCCCATCCCCCCCACCCTATCCCCAGCATTGTTGTCCATGTCCACCAGTTATGCGTACATGCATATAAGTTCTGTGGTTTATCTCTTCCCTCTCCCCCGTCTTCTGAGGGTTGTCAGTCTGTATGGGTTTTGATTTTCATTGTTATTTTTAGCCAGTTCAAATCCTTTCTTCTAAAATAGCCACACATATTTCCTAGAGTCAAGAAGACACTTTGTTGAGAGTGTGCAGGAGCACTGTCATTTGTGTGTTGATTTTGTATCTGACATCTTTCATGAATTCACTTTCTGGTTATATCAGTCTCATGGTTCTGTTTTTAGGGTTTTCTATATGTGAGGTCAGATCATATGTATAGAGATAAAAAGAAACATTTTAACTTGCTTCTTTCAGATTTAGAAAATTTTTATTTTATTTTATTTTATTTTTGCTTAATTATTCTCAAAAAATCTTCCCATTCTATTGAATACAAGTAGTCACAGAGGCGCCCTTGTGTTGGTCCTGATCTTAGAAGAGTAGTTTTGTAATTTTCTCTGTGCAGCATGATGTCACTTGTTGGCTTCTCTGATGCAGCCTTTGATATGTCGATGTACATCTTTCTGTAAATATTTTGTTAAGAATTGTAATCATTAAGCCATTTCCAGTTATTAAATGCTTTCTTCCTGCATCTATTTATGTGATTGTATCATTTATCCTTCATTCTGTGAGTGAGGTGTAGCACATTTAGTGGTTTTCAAACATTGAACCATTCTTGCACTCTGGGTTGATGGCCTACTTTATGCTGGTTAACGATCCGATATCCCATGGTTCAAATATCCATTCAATGTGCTGTTAAGTTTCCTAGTACATTGTGAGGGTTTCTGCTTTTACATTCATCAAGGATGTTGACCTCTCATTTTTATGTCCCTACTTGGCTTTCATATGAGTGTCATGGTCACCTCAGTACATTTGTTTGGAAGTGTATCCTCTTCTTTTACTTTTGGAAGAGTTCAAGAGGGATTGATTAAAAAGTTATATGTTCTACCCAGGCCAGTGTGTCTCACTGGATGGAGCATCGTCCCATGGACTGAGAGGTCCTGGTTTGATTCCTGGTCAGGGCACATGCCAGGGTTGTGGGCTCGATCCCCAGTAGAGGGCGTGCAAGAGGCAGCCAGGTGATTTCTCTCTCTCACATGGACCTTTCTGTTTCTCTCTCCCTTCTTCTCTCTCTTAAATAAATGAATAAATAACAATACAATATTATAAATTATTGTTCTAGCTGGACTAGCTCAGTGATTAGAGTGTTCACCTGAGGACTGAAGTGGCACAGGTTAGGTTTCTGGTCCTGGGCACGTTCCTGAGTAGAAGGTTCAACCCTAACCCTGTTCAGGGCTGTGTTAGAGGCAACCACTTGAATTGTCTCTCTCACATTTATGTTTCTCTCTCTTTCTTGTTCTCTCTCTGTCCCTTCAACTCCACCTAAAATCAATGGAAAAATAACCTTGGATGAGGATTAATAGCAAGAACAAAAAGTTATAAATTCTTCTTTAAAGGTTCAGTAGAATTCACTTTTAAGTCCATTTGGTTGTGGGCTTTTCTTTGTTGACAAGTTTTCACTGGTACCTCAATTATATTTTCAAATTCATAACAATCCTGCAAAGATCAAATTCCTAATATGAGCACCTACCAAGTGGACAGAGAAATACAACTGTTGATATTCCCAGGGTTTGGTCAGTGTGAAAATTACAGTTGTGTCCAGACCACATATTTATTTTATATGACATTCAAGAGAATGAAATAAATCCGTATTATCCTATGTAGAATAGATAAGGTTTCTCAGTCCTGAGAATGCCCCTCCTGACCTCCAGGTTCAGGGGCACAAGGAACAGGCCCCAGCTGCTGCTCTCTGAAATCCCCTGGTTTGTGCTGAAGACACAGCTGTGCACGACTCCCAGACCCTGGTTGACTCGACAGTGACACTGAGGCAGGGCCATTGCTGGGAGATGCAAGTGTTGTCTGATGGAAAGTTTTGGCTCAGGAATTTCCTTGGTGCTTCCTGAAATGCCGGGAGCTTTAGGAAATCTCCACATTTCCTGGACAGACTCAGACTGAGTGCTGACACAGTAACAAAGCTCAAAAACTCCTCCACGTATTTTCTTCTCCGAGTACAAATGCTGCCTCTGGTGCATGTGAGAATGATGCTAATAATATGATAAAACTTTTAAAACAGAATCGTCAGTGATTGACACAGAATCATAGGTCTACAGAGACTATTGGAGAAAATGTTATATGGAGAGGAATCCAAGACTGTCAAAGGAAACAGCCATAAACACCACCTGCACCTGCTCCTGGGCTGCAACACAGAGTGTGTGGGTCATGAGCGCCCCCTGGTGTCCTGAGCGCCCCCTGCAGCCCCACCCTCCGGAATCCCTCAGGAGGTTTGTGTCTGGGCTCACACTGACTTCCCCTCACTGTGTGTCATACAGTAATACAGGGCCGTGTCCTCAGCTCTCAGGCTGTTCATTTGCAGATATAGCGTGTTCTTTGCGTTGTCTCGGGTGATGGTCCATCGGCCTTTCACTGAATTGGCATAGTTTGTGGTACTGCTGTCAGAATTGATTTCACCAACCCACTCCAGCCCCTTCCCTGGAGCCTGGCGGACCCAGACCATCCAGTAGCTACTGAAGGTGAATCCAGAGGCTACACAGGAGAGTCTCAGAGACCCCCCAGGCTGCACCACGCCTCCCCCAGACTCCACCAGCTGCTCCTCACACTGGGCACCTGCAAACACAAAGACGTCCTGGTCAGGACACTGTCACATGTCCACTGTTTCTCTCTCTCATCCACTCTCACACTCAGTGTCTCTTGTTCTCCACAAATTACCTCTTAAAATAGCAACAAGGAAAACCCAGCTGAGCCCAAACTCCATGGTGAGTGCTCTGTGTTCAGTCCAGATCAGGGAATGGGGTCACCTGGGGATCCCGGGGCTGGGCTTCTATCCCAGAGCTGCAGGGTCGGGGCTGGGCTGGATTTTATGGGGACAGGGGGCCCTATTTGCATGTCCTCCTACTATATAGGGAGCTCTGGGGTTGGAGACCTGCAGAGAGTGCAGTGCCTCAGAGCAGGTGCGAATGTCCTGGGGGAGAATTGTAGTCATGATAATATTTCAATAATGAAATAGAGTCATAATAGGTAGGGACATGTCCAAGAGTCCACACCTGGTAACAGTGAGCTCAGATACTGGGGTGAGCATCTAAATACTGTGCCCTAATTCTCCCTGAACCTACTCCAGGGCAGAGTGGGGCCTGCCCAGTGAGGGTGCAGACCCCTTGAATATAATGAGAACATGAATGAACATCTGTATTCTGGGGACAATCTGACATGTGAAAAGAGACCACAGGCTGCAGATCTTGTAAGAGTGGACGTCGTGGTCATGGTGTATTGGTGACCTTGACCCTGAGTGTCTCTGACTTTCTGACTTCAAGGAGGTAAAGAAGACCGAGTGTTGAGTAGATGCTTTTCTATCCCTTTCACTCAGAGACACTGAAAAGTTAGTGATTCATGATCTGATGGAGAGGCTGTGGGTTTCCAACCCCCAGAAGTCTATGTTCAGAGGGTCTGCTGCATAGACGGCAATGAAAACCTTTAAGGAGGTGATATAATGGAACAATCAGTGAAGTAATTGTGGATGATGTTACATATGATCAGTGAGAGGGACTGTTGTCTGAGTCATGCTGGGAATACCGTATAATATGAGCAAAGGGACTTTGTCCTATATGAGTCATTTAGCGATCTTGAGACTCAAATATTTTCCAGGGTAATCTAGACAGGTCTTCATAGTATAAGTGTTTATATCAGAGGGAGGCAGAGGGAGATTAGGCTCCAAGAGGACAAGAACACAGTGTGACCTCTGAGGTCAGGGGACCTATTGCTGGCTGTGGAGATTGTGGAAGAGGCCACGGGACCAGGAATTGAGTTCTAGACTCTGGAAAAGACCAGAAAACAGGTTTCCCTTTCTGAGATCGTTCTGGCAGCTGTAACAAAATTCCTGGGCTGGGGATTTTATAAACAACACACATTTGTGTCCCACAGATCTGGAGGCTGGGAGTCCTTGGTCAAGGTGCCCACAAGGTGCCTTCTGGAGAGGGACGTCCTCCCAGTTCTGGTCTGACAGCCTCTTGCTGGGTCTGCACTTGGTGGAGGGACCAGCAGGACCTCTGGGCTCCATCAGGAAGGCACTGATCCCGTCAGGAGGGCCCCTCATGACCTAAAAATCTCCCACAGACCCCACCAACCAGCACCATCCTCTTCGGGGTTGAGGATTTCAACATGTGAACTTGGGGAGCACAGGTGTTCAGACCACAGCACCGTCCTGGAGCCCCTGCAGGAGGGTGGTCCTGCCTCCCCCTAACCTCAGTCCAGTGAGGTGGATTCGTGCTATGACCTCCAGACTGAGGGAATGACCATGTGCAGACTGATGCCCAGGTCTGTGGTGATGTGACTCAGTTGTCCTAGGAATGCACAGGCTGGACGTGGTCTCTCATTATCAAGGGTGTCCCCAATCTGCTCCTGCTGCGTGATGACCTCAGTGCTGGCCCAGGGACAGGGACACCGCAGGGCTGGGCATCTGAGGAGGAGTCTCCTTGGTGTGTCCCTCTGAAGGGAGGCCAGTGAGACGCTGTGCTGACCGAGCCTGTGCTTGAACCTGGCTCCCCTGCCAACCCACGGCTTCTCCACCCGGTGAGCTGACTGTGCTGCCGAATGTCCCGGGTGTGGTGCTCAGCCAGAGACAGGGACACGGAAATTCATCCTTGACTGTCTTATTCGTCCTGTTCCCCAAGCCCAGTGCCATGTTTCAGAAATATTGGAACATCTTAGAACTTGTGAGGGAGACACTCCCGTCCAGACCCCCAAGTCTGACACCAGCCATGTGTTCCCAGGTGATGGCTCAATGAAAATCCCTCATTCAGAGAACAGGAGGCTCCAATGTGCCCTGGAAAATAACGATGAAGAACAGGGTCCTTTCAGGAACACCTTCCCTGACAATTCTTTGCAGTGCATTTGACCCCTGTGACCTTTCACTGAATCACTGACTCGCCCAAGACAGCATCGCTCCTGGTCTCAGGGCCTGACTGTGTGAGGAGTCAGCAGGCTCCTGGCCCTGCATCTCCTCCTCCAGCACAGCCGCCCTGTCCCTCAGGGTCTGGGAACCTCCCAGGATGGGGTCCTCACACTGTGTCTCGCACAGTCATGCCCGGCCGTGTCCTCAGACTTCAGGCCATTGGTCTGCAGATAGGCCATGCTGACCGAGGTGTCCATGGAGGAGACAGATCGTTCTGAGCAGCCTGGGCTCACGTGGGCTTCCCAGTGTTTGTGTTGAACCAGCTCATTCACTGCAGGCCCTGTCCTGGGGCCTGTCACACCCGGTGCACGTAGTCGCTGGTGAAGGTGGACCCAGAAGCCTTGCAGGAGACCTTCCCTGAGGCCCAGGCTTCCTCCCTCAGCCCAGACTGCACCCGCTGCCCCTGGGGGTGGACCCCTGTGGAGAGGAAACAGGAGTGGGTGGAAATCTCCCTGACTGTCCCTGGTCCCCTCTTCATATCAGAAATGGGGGAGCCCTTACCTGTAGCCACTGCCACCAGGAGGAGGGTTCTCCAGCTCCAGTCCATGGTGAGGGGCTGAGCTGTGGGCACTTCTGTAGGGAGGGTGTGGCTGTGGGTGATGCTCTCAGGGCACAGACTTATCCATATTCATCCTGGTCTACCTCATCTCATTTACATATTCATGAGGTGGAGTATTTCATAGCTGAGGACTGGACCCCACCTGAGAGAAGTTGAAGGAACAGGAAAGTTGCTTTGTTGGAATCTGAGGGTCCACATCCCCATCCTGGCAGCAGGATATGTGTGCCCTGCCAGGTGCCTGAGCTCTGTGCACACTGAAACCTCCCTCTGGGAACAAGCCCCCACAAGACTTATTCCTCAGTGTGAACCCAACTTTGAGAGACACGGGGATTTCCTGGACCATCTCTGGGCTTTGGTACCTGAATGTTTATTCCTGGATCAGTGTGTCTCCAAAGTGCTGCACCCACTGAGGTAATAAAGCCATCCCTGTCCGAGCTCCTTACAATCCAGAAGCCCTAGAAATACCCACTTTGTGTGTGGTTCTTATGTTTATGGAGGTTGGTAATGCTCTGATTGAACAGGATATTAGTACTCACTTCAGCATTCCTGTCCAGCTTTCTGTTTAGATTGTTTTTATGAAAAGAGGAAGACCCCGGCCCTCAGAGGAAATCCCTGTGCAGCTCCTGCCTCACCTGCTCCTGGGGCAGCAGCCCTGTGCTCGAGGGTCCTGAGCGCCCCCTGCTGCCTAGTCATTTCCTCTGCAGGTGAAGGTCCTTCAGGGCTCATAGGGCATTGACCTCTCAGCGTCTCTAGTTCAGTAGTAAAGGCTGTGCCCCAACCTCACAGTGTTCGCGCAGGGACACCGTATACTTTTCATATCTATGTACATGGTGAACTGGCCTTACTGAGCCCCGTGACTGTGCAAGGAGACCCCAACACAGAGCTTTATGAAGCTACCACTGAGCCTTTCCCTGAAGCAGCTAGATGGACTAACACAGCTGAACCTCCCTGAGTCCAGAAGCTCTCAGGGACGCTGGGGCCTCTTATGTCCTTAGGTCCTGTGGTTGAAGGTCACATCTGGGTATCCCAAATCCCACTGCACGTCTACCATTCAATAAATCACACACACACACACACACACACACACACACACACACACACACAGACACACACAGTGATGACTTTGTTGCTATGAATGCAGAGTTGCCCTTCTTCCCTGAACCCAGCTCATGGTCAGTGACCACAGATGGATTCTAGGCCTGGAGTGACTTCCTTTGGAAGGTGATCAAATGCACCCACGATGCACAAGCAGGCTTTGCAGAGCACATGTCTTGTGTTCCTCTGTTCTTGCAGGTCCTGTGAACACAGATGCTGATTAGAACAGATCAGACCTGCTCCAGGGAGGGTCAGAGGAGGAGCTGGTTCCCCCATTGACTGCAGGGCCCTGTAGCTGAGAGTCCCCTGGAGACCCCACACCTGTATTAGGGGACCCCTGAGAGTGGTGAGGCTGAGGAGACAGCACTGTTGTCAGCTGTCAGGTGAGGCTGCAATCCCTAGTCACCTGGTGGGCGGGGCAGCAGTGGGCAGGGGAGTAAGGCCAGCTCCGTGTGGGACACCCTGGCTTCCTCAGGACCCCTGGTTTCAGGACAGGCTTGGTGTTTGTCCATTCTGGTTGCTGCATCCTGGTAGTTATCTTCCCTCCTGACCACCTGCCCCATGGCTCTGTTCCCTACATCCCACGTGAAGACAGACCCTCTATTCAGTGACATCCCAGCTATGCCCATCAGTCCCTGCAGAAACCACCATCTGCAATTGCTTGTGCATGTCTGGTTCAGCTTTCACGGCTATTCCTGCATTGAGTGTGTCCTCACGACTGAGAATTCAGGTACCTACTCCTGGATGGTCCTTGTGTTCAGGGACACTGAACGCCCCCTGGTGGTCGCAGCCTCTCCTGCAGGGAGGTTTGTGTCTGGGCTCACACTGACTGCCCCTCACTGTGTATCTCGCACAGTAATACACGGCCGTGTCCTCAGCTCTCAGGCTGTTCATTTTCAGATACAGCATGTTCTTGGAGTTGTCTCTGGAAATGGTGAATCTCCCCTTGACAGAGTCAGCGTAGTATGTTTTACTTCCATCACCATAGATTCGACTTATCCACTCCAGCCCCTCCCCTGGAGCCTGGCGGACCCAGTGCATGCCGTAGCTACTGAAGGTGAATCCAGAGGCTGCACAAGAGAGTCTCAGAGACCCCCCAGGCCGCGCCGAGGCTCCCCCAGACTCCACCAGCTGCACCTCACACTGGACACCTGCAAACACAGAGACGTCCTGGTCAGGAACCTGTCACACATCCACTGTTTCTCACTCTCATCCATTCTCACACTCAGTGCCCCACATGCTCCACAAATTACCTCTTAAAATAGCAACAAGGAAAACCCAGCTGAGCCCAAACACCATGGTGAGTGCTCTGTGTTCAGTCCTGTAGACACCTGTAGTCTTGGGGCTGGGCTCAGGTCCCAGACCTGCAGGATCTGGGCTGGGCAGGACTTTTTAGGCAGATGGGGCCCTATTTGCATGTCCTCCTACCATATAGGGAGCTCTGTTGTTGGAGACCTGCAGAAAGGGCAGTGCCTCAGTGCAGGTGTGAGTGTCCTGGGGGAGAATCGTGGTCAGGACAACATTTCAATAACAAAATGAGAATCATAAGGAGGTTGGGGCATGTTCAAGTGTCCACATCTGGTAACAGTGAGCCCAGCATCTGGCCTGTTGCCTCCCCACTGTGCCACTCAACTCCCCTGAGCAACTCCAGGGCAGAGCAGGACCTGCCCAGTGTGGGTGCAGACCCCCTTCAATATAACGAAAGTGTGAATGAACGTCTGTATTGTGATGCTACCCACATGTCAGGGCTGGAGACAAGCAGACACATGAAAAGAGACCACAGGCTGCAGATCTTGTAAGAGTGGACATCATGGACACTGTGTATGATGCCCTTGGCCCTGAGTGTCTCTGGCTTCCTGACCTTCAAGGAGAGAAAGAAGACTGAGTGTTGAGAAGGCGCTTTTGTGTCCCTGGGACTCAGAGACCTTGAGAATTTAAGCAGTGACTACGGAGCTCATGGAGAGGCTGTGGGTTTCCAGCACACAGAAGTCCATCTGCAGAGGGTCTGTTGGCATAGACAATACTGAAAACCTGAAAGAAGGCGATATCATAGAACAATTAGGGAGATAAATTCAAGTCGGAATACCTGTGATGAGCGAGAAGGCTCCTATTTAAAGTTAATTACTCATTTATGATACAGAGACCTCTGCAGTTTAAATTCACAGTGAATGCCATGGTGATATGAGTTGAACTGATCACATGGCCTGATCCTTCTCAAGTGTGTTAATACAGCTGTGAGAGTTTATTGTAAAAAGGGACAGCTCTGTGTTTCCACAGCGTTTAGATAACAGTGTGTCGTGTCCTCATGTAATACACGTGTTTACAGAGCATGGAGATAAAGCCTGGACAGTGGTCATGACCGGAACCCACCTCCTCCTGGGGGACATGGGCTCAGTGGGTCCTGAGCTCCCCAGGTCCTGAGACCACGTTTCCTTCTAAGCCCACAGAGGACCAAAGACTCCTCATCGCTTTCCCCTCATCCAGCCTGGGTGTGGGGTCCCTTCCCGCAGGAGCTCTATGGACCCTGCTGTTCACTGAACATTCCCTCCTCATTCTTTTCATCTATAGACCACGCCCCCCGCTCCTTGGCTGTGAATCCCCCGGGGTCTCTGCTGCACCACAGGGGAGCCCCGTGTCCCTCTCCTGTGGTGATGCCCCATTGCAAAGGCCTTGAACAAACCTTCCTTTCAAGTTTATAGATTCTCTTACAGAGAGAACAAATTGAGAGGGACTTTCATTTGCTCAGAAGGTTGAGGGTTATTTTTAAGCTGAAAGAGGCTTCATACTCAATAACCTACAGTCAGGAAACAGGCTGAGGAACGTGCTCTGTTCCAACACGAGCACCTGCCAGCCGATGGAAGGGGGTCCAAGAGCTGAGCACCAGGCCCAGGGGTTGGAGTCTGAGCCTCAGAAGGTTGTTTCTGGCCTTGTGCTCATGGAGGTCGCTGAGATGGATGTAACAAGTGCTTCAGGGTGGGGATTTCTTTCTCACTTCCATTTTAACTCTTTGGATAGAAATGCCTGTCCCTGGATGGAAGGCCGGCCCTGCAGCTGTGTTGTAGGAGAACATGACTAACTGGTCATGGCCGCAGGTCTGCAGACGGAGAACTCTTTGCCCTAATAGTCTCCCACACCTGACTGACAGGTGGATTTGGGACTTTTCTACGGGTGATATTCAGATGGATGTTGGACTTGAGGCCCTGCTCTCAGGGTCAGCATCTGGAGGATGTTGGTTTGTGCTGAATGCAATTGGCCTGTGGGTGGATGAGAACCGGTGGAAGGTGAGGGTGGCGGTGGTCCTGTGAGTCATGCACGCAGCCTGGGGATGTTACATGGCAAGTGGGACTTTGTCATACTTGATTTATGTGGAGATCCTGAGATACAAGCATTTTAGTAGATGACCCAGGTGGGTCCTCCTATGAGAAGTGTTTACATCAGAGGGAGGCAGAGGGAGGTTAGGCTCCAGGAGGACAAGAACACGCTGTGACCTCTGAGGTCAGGGACATATTCCAGGCTGTGGAGATGGAGGAAGAGGCCACGAGACCAGGAAGGCAGTTCTAGTCACTGGAATAGACCAGGAAACAGGCTCCCCTGTGTGACGATGGAGACACTGACAACACACAGACCCATAGATGAACAGGCCATCAACAGGATCCTGAGGAGATGCCTGGTCGTCAGGACCTGCACGTCCAACCCCACAGGAATCTCCTCAAAGCTGCAGGATGGCTGTTCTAGGAGGAAACACACTGAAGGAGAACAGACCAGTGTTGGTGAGCGTGGGGAGAGAGGGAGTCTTGCACTCTCTCGGTGGGAAGGTGAGATCCTGCAGCCGCATGGAAAACAGCGTGTTGGTTCCTCCAAAATGAGAGTAGACACCCTGTGAGATTGAGCAGTGAGCTCCCAGGTGTTCATGGAATAATAAACCCAGGACTCTGGAGAGGTGTTGCAGGGCCCTGTTCACTGCAGCCGTGTTCAGTGTAGTTAAGACGTGGAAACATCTCTGTCCATTAGTGGATAAACTTGTGTGATATTCTCAGGACGGAATATTACTCAGCATTAAATTACCAGGAAACCCTGCACAATCCCAACCAGGATGACACTAGAGGACACTGTGCTCTGGGAAATAAAGCCCTCAAAGAAAGGCAAATTGTGTCTAATTGCACTTACACTGGGAACTGAAATAGGTTCCCTTCGAGCAGAGTGTGCAGGAGCCCAGGCCTGGGTGTGGTGGAGGCTCTGGCAGGAGACAGGATAGTGGAGGGTCGGCTGCCCTGGAGTCCTGCGCTGATGGAGAACAAAGACGGAGGCAGCTGGAGGAGACACTGTGTCAGGACACAGTCAGCCCTGGTCCTGGGCCCTGTGCATCCACAGGAGCCTGGGTGTGCTTGCTCAGTGTGTGGAGCCGTCCACCCTCAGGGCTCTGTGGACAATGAGGGAACATTCAGTCCCCACGGAGGGGAGCTTTCCCCTGGGAATGGGGAGAAGGAGACAGAGCCCAGAAAAGCCCTGTGGTCCTAGGGGGCTGTGTGCATACCCAGGACATGCCCCTGTGTGACCTCTGAGCCTGGATCCTCCACTCTGAGTCATCACTGAGATCCTCCTGTGTTGAGGTGTGTATCAGTTGATGTTTATTTTTATTGCTGAGTAGTATTCCATTGACGGATGTTCCCTAGTTTGCTTACATGTAAATTTAAAGGACTTTTGGGTTGTTGTAGCTCCTGACACAAATAAAGATGCTATATATATTTGGATACATTTTTTTTTTACATTTTTTATTTTTATATTTTATTTATTTATTTATTTATTTTTTTATTATTATTAATTTACTTTTGTTACAGATGTTTCTCCTTTTCCCCCCATTGACACCCTCCTCCCCCTCCCTCCCTGCCCCGTCCCCATTTTTGTTGTCCATGTCCATTGGTTATGAGTACATGCGTACAAGTTCTGTGTTCATCGCTCCCCTCCCCCACCCCCTCTTCTGGCAGATGTCAATCTGTTCCCCACTTCCACGACCCCAGGACTACCCTGCTCCTCACACTGTTATGTTCATTATATTCCAGAAATAAGTGAGATCATATGATATTTGTCTTTCTCTGCTTGGCTTGTTTCACTTAGGATAATAGTGTCCAGGTCCTCCCATGTCGATGCAAAGGATAAGAGATCGTTCTTTCTTAAAGCTGCATAGTACTCCATTGTGTATATGTACCACAGCTTTTTTATCCATTCATCTACTGATGGACACTTGGGCTGTTTTCAGATCTTAGCTATTGTAAATAGCGCTGCTATGAACATGGGGGTACATGTATTCTTTCTGATTGGTGTTTCAGGCTTAGGGTATATTCCTAGGAGTGGGATCACTGGGTCAAATGGTAATTCAATTTTTAATTTTCTGAGGTAACACCATAGTGTTTTCTATAGTGGCTGCACCAGTCTGCACTCCCACCAGCAGTGTACTAGAGTCCCCTTTTCTCCACACCCTCGCCAACACTTGTTGTTTGATGCTTTGTTGATGGCGGCTATTCTGACAGGTGTGAGGAGATACCTCATTGTTGTTTTAATTTGCATCTCTCTGATGATTAATGAAGTTGAGCATTTCTTCATATGTCTCTTGGCCATTTGTATGTCCTGTTTGGAGAGGTGTCTATTTAGTTCCTCTGCCCGTTTTTTAATTGGGTTCTTTGTCTTCCTTTTGTTGAGATGTATGAGCACTCTATATATTTTGGAAATTAGTCCCTTATCGGATATATCATAGGCAATTATGCTCTCCCATACAGTGGGTTGCCTTTCCACTTTGATGGTTGTTTCTTTTGCTGTGCAGAAGCTTTTGAGTTTGATGTAGTCCCATGTGTTCATTTTTTCCTTTGTTTCTGTTGCCTTAGGTGATGTATCAGTGAAAATTCTGCTGCGTATGATGTCTGAAATTTTGTTGCCCACATTTTCTTCTAGGATTTTTATGGATTCATGAGTCACATTTAAGTCTTTTATCCATTTTGAGTTTATTCTTGTGTGTGGTGTAAGCTGATGGTCTAGTTTCATTTTTTTGCATGTACCTGTCCAATTTTCCCAGCACCATTTATTAAAGAGGCTGTCTTTACTCCATTGTATGCTCTTGCCGCCTTTGTCGAATATTAATTGACCATAATGTTTTGGGTCAATTTCCAGGTTCTTTGTTCTATTACACTGATCTATGTGCCTGTTCTTGTGCTGGTACCAGGCTGTTTTGATTACAGTAGCTTTGTAGTATAACCTGATGTACGGTATTGTGATCCCTCCTACTTTGTCCTTCTTTTTCAAGATTGCTGTAGCTATTCAGGGTCTTTTTTGGTTCCATATGAACTTCTGAAGTATTTGTTCTAGTTCTGTGAAATATGTCGTTGGTATTTTGAAGGGGATTGCATTAAATCTGTAGATTGCTTTGGGTAGTATGGACATTTTAATGATGTTAATTCTCCCAATCTATGAACAAGGTATGTGCTTCCACTTTTTTATATCTTCCTCTATTTCTTTTTTCAATGTCTTGTAGTTTTCTGCAAATAGGTCCTTTACTTCTTTGGTTAAGTTTATTCCTAGGTATCTTAATTTCTTTGCCGCGATGGTACATGGGATTGTTTTTTTAGTTTCTCTTTCTGTGAGTTCATCATTAGTGTATAAGAATGCCGTCGATTTCTTGACGTTAATTTTGTATCCTGCTACTTTGCCAAATTCATTTATTAAGTCTAGTAGATTTTTGATGGAGTCTTTAGGGTTTTCTATATAGAATATCATGTCATCTGCGAATAATGACAGTTTCACTTCCTCCTTTCCAATTTGGATCCCTTTTATTTTTTCTTCACGTCTGATTGCTGTGGCTAAGACTTCCAGTACTATGTTAAATAAGAGTGGTGAAAGTGGGCATCCTTGTCTTGTTCCTGTTCTTAAGGGAAATGCTTTTAGTTTTTGTCCATTGAGTATGATGTTGGCTGTAGGTCTTTCATATATGGCCTTTATAATGTTGAGATATGATCCCTCTATTCCCAAATTGCTGAGCGTTTTTATCAGAAATGGGTGCTGGATTTTGTCAAATGCTTTTTTAGCATCTATTGATATGATCATATGGTTTTTATCTTTCATTTCGTTTATATGATGTATCACATTTATTGATTTGCGTATATTGTACCAGCCTTGCATCCCTGGGATGAATCCCACTTGGTCATGGTGAATAATTTTTTTGATGTATTGCTGGATCCGATTTGCTAGCATTTTGTTAAGGATTTTGGCATCTATGTTCATCAGGGATATTGGCCTGTAGTTTTCTATCTTTGTAGTGTCTTTTTCTGGTTTTGGGATTAGAATTATGCTGGCCTCATAAAACGAGTTTGGAAGTCTTCCTTCTTCTTGAATTTTTTGGAATAGTTTGAGGAGAATGGGTGTTAGTTCTTCTTTGAATGTTCGGTAAAACTCGCCCGTGAAGCCGTCAGGGCCTGGGCTTTTGTTTGCTGGGAGAGTCTTGATTAAATCTTCAATTTCCTTCGTTGTTATTGGCCTGTTCAAGTTTTCTATCTCTTTCTGATTCAGTTTTGGGAGACTATGTGTTTCTAGAAATGTGTCCATTTCGCTTAGATTGTCGAATTTGTTGCCATACAAATGTTCATAGTATTTGCTAATGATCCTTTGTATTTCTGTGGTGTCAGTTGTTACTTCTCCTCTTTCATTTCTGATTTTGTGTATTTGGGTTCTCTCTCTTTGTTTCTTGGTGAGTCTAGCTAAGGGTCCATCAATCTTGTTTATATTTTCAAAAAACCAGCTCTTTGTTTTATTGATCCTTTGAATTGTTTTTTTTGGTCTCCATGTCGTTTATTTCTGCTCTGATCTTTACTATTTCCTTCCTTCTACTTGCTCTAGGGTTTTCTTTTTGTTTGCTTTCCAGTTATTTAAGTTGTGAGGTTAGGTAGTCAATTAGAAATTTTTGTTGTTTCTTGAGGTAGGCCTGTAGTGCTATGAACTTCCCTCTCAGAACTGCTTTCACAGTATCCCATAGATTTTGTGTTGTTGTGTGTTCATTTTCATTGGTTTCCAGAAATTTTTTAAATTCTTCCTTGATCTCCATGGTAACCCATTCATTGTTCAGTAACATGCTATTTAGCCTCCATGTGTTCATATGTTTTTGCATGTTCTTGTTGCAATTGATTTCTAGTTTCATGCCATTGTGGTCTGATAAGATGCTTGATATGATTTCAATCTTCTTGAACTTGTAGAGACTTAGTTTGTGCCCTAACATATGGTCTATCTTTGAGAATGTCCCATGTGCACTTGAGAAGAATGTGAATTCTGCAGTTTTGGGGTGTAATTCTCTGTATATATCTATTAAATCCATTTGATCTAGTGCTTCATTTAGAGTCTCTGTTTCCTTGTTGATTTTTTGTCTAGATGATATATCCAGTGATGTCAGTGGGGTGTTGAAGTCTCCTGCTATGATTGTATTGCGGTCGATTTCTCCTTTGAAGTCCTCCAGAAGATTTTTAATATATTTTGGGTGCATATATGTTTACCAAGGTTATATCTTCCTGTTGGATAGACCCTTTCAATATTATGTAGTGGCCTTCTTTGTCTCTAGTTATGGTCTTCAATTTGAAATCTAATTTATCAGATATGAGTATTGCTACCCCAGCTTTTTTTTCCTTTCCATTTGCTTGGAAGATTTTTTTCCATCCCTTTACTTTCAACCTATGAGAGTCTTTTGTTGTGAGGTGGGTCTCTTGTAAGCAACATATGTGTGAATCATGCTTTCTTATCCAGTCAGCTACTCTGTGTCTTTTTATCGGAGCATTCAGTCCATTTACATTTAAGGTGATTATTGATATGTACTTATTTATTGCCATTTTTATACAGTGTGGTTCTAATTATCTTTCTATTTCTTCTAATAATTATAGCAGTCCTTTTAACATGTCTTGCAGTGCTGGTTTGGTGCTAATATATTCCCTTAGCCTTTTTTTTGTCTGGGAAGGGAAGCTCTTTATTTGACCTTCTATTTTGAATGATAGCCTTGCTGGATAGAGTAGTCTTGGATTCAGATCCTTGTTTTTCATGACCTTGATTACTTCATGCCATTCCTTTCTGGCCTGTAGTGTTTCTGTTGAGAAGTCAGATGATAGCCTAATGGGTTTCCTTTGTAGGTAACCTGTTACTTATCTCTTGCTGCCTTTAGGATTCTCTCTTTGTCTTTGATTTTTAGCATTTTAATTATTATGTGTCTTGGTGTGGGCCTGTTCGGGTTCTTCTTACTTGGGGCTCTCTGTGCTTCTTGAACTTGAATGCTTTCTTACTTCACCAGGTTAAGAAAGTTTTCTGTCACTATTTCTTCAAATATATTCTCTAACCCTTGCTCATTTTCTTCTTCTTCGGGGACTCCAATAATGCGAATGTTATTACGTTTCCAGTTGTCCCACAGTTCTCTTAAGCTATCTTCCTGTTTTTTCATTGTTTTTTCCTTATGGTTTTCTGATTGATTGATTTTTTTCTACTCTGTCTTCTAATTCACTGATCCGGTCCTCTGCTTCCTCTACTCTGCTGGTCAATCCTTCCAATGTATTCTTTATTTCTGCTATGTCATTCTTCATTTCCACTTGGTTGGTTTTCAGTGTTTCTATATCTTTACTCATGGTGTTGATGTCCTTACTCATGCTGTTTAGTTTCCTCAAGATCATGGCTCAGAACTCTACCTCTGATAATTTGCTTAGATGCATTTCATTTATCTCATCTTCGGTGGAGTTCTCTTGTTCTTTCATTTGGGATCTGTTTCTTTGTTTCACCATTTTTGCTATCTCAGTGGGTTTTGGAGCCTGCCAAATTTTCCCTGTGGGTGTTGGTGTTCTGCTATTTGTGGCTCCCTCTACTGGGTTTGGATGAGTGTGGAGGGCCCTCCTTCAACACCACTATCAAGTCTCACTTTCCTGGGTAGATATGCAAGCTCAGGAGAGGTTTAGTTATGTTCTAGCTTTTTGCCTGGAGGCTATTAGCCTCAGTTACTTGAAAAGCCTTAGGATCTCAGTTGAATGAGAAACTCCCTCAGATGTTTACAGTGTAAGAGGATTTCTGAGGGTGGGGCCAATGCTGGTTGTTAATGAGCCTCAATTTGCATTTCTTTACCTCTTTACCTCATCTGGGAATCTCCGAGGGAGGGGCTTCCACAGCCCCAGGAAGGAGCAAACTTGGCTGCAGGTCTGTGCAACCGGGAAGGAGGGGGTGGCCACCACCGTCCTTTGTGGCCACAGCTCAGCACAAACTCTGAGCGCCCTCCAAATCCCAGGTGTCCCCTCAGAGTTCCAGTCCAGTCCGCCCTCCCTCTGTCAGAGCCCCAGGTGAGTGGCTGTGGCTATTTAGCGCTCTGTCCCGGCCCTCTGCGCTGTGGAGCAGCTGGTGCTCTTAACCCGGAGGGCGGGCGCCACCGCCGCTGCTCCCAGCCAAGGGCGCCACTGCTCCCAGCCGAGGCCGCTGCTGCTCCCAGCCAAGGCTGCCACTCACAGCCAAGGCCGCTGCTGTCCGTGGGCTCCCAGTCCACCACCCTCACGCGCCTCCACAGATCCTACCAGGCTCATTCAGTGTCCCTGGTTGTATGGTCCTCTCCCGCTGCTTTTCTGTTGCTTTTTCCCTATGATTTGTCTTTATTTTAGTTGTAATTCCCGTTTGATCCTGGGAGATCGTCTGTGTAGCTTCCATTCACTCCACCACCATTTCTCTTCCTCACATTTTTTTTTTTATGGACATAAAAACTTGTTCTTCTGGATCTAACATTGCTAGTGGAAACACTGAGATACAAGTTAAGTACATATTTAATTTCATAAGAAACTGTGATTCACTTTGTGAAGAAAGAATAACAGGACTTAGAGGGACCTGGAGAAGGAAGGAGCCCAGTCACTGTGGACATGTCATCTGCACACACAGTGTCACCTCCTCGCTTGTCCGGAGTGAGAATATGAGAAGTTAGAGCCACAGAGAAAAAGCGAGAATCCTCCTGGATGCAGCTGAGTGCTGAGAGGAAATCTCTGCTCCCAACAGGAAGTCCCTCCTTCCCCCCTCACTGTGTACCTGCTCCTGAGCTGCTCTCTGTGGTCCATGGGTCCTGAGCGCCCCCTGGTGTCCTGAGCGCCCCCTGCAGCCCTGACCTCCAGTCCTCTCAGGAGGTTTGTGTCTGGGCTCACACTGACCTCGCCTCACTGTGTCTCGCACAGTAATACACGGCTGTGTCCTCGGTGGTAATGGGGCTCAGCTACAGGGAGAACTGGTTCTTAGAGGTGTCCCTGGAGATGGAGGTGCGGCTCTTGAGGGACGGGCTGTAGTAAGTATTTCCATCATAACTTATGTGCACAATCCATTCCAGCCCCTTCCCTGGTTTCTGGCGGATCCAGTGGCAGCAGTAACGACTGCTGGTGGAGTAACCAGACACAGCGCAGGTGAGGGAGAGGGTCTGCGAGGGCTTCACCAGTCCTGGGCCCGACTCCTGCAGCTGCACCTGGGACAGGACACCTGGGGACAAGGAGCATCAGGCCCTGTCAGTCACGTGCAGTCACAACGACCCCACAGACCCCTGTCTGATCGCTGAGACCCTCATCTTGGGGTATGTCACCAGGCACAGAAGAAGACCCAGCAGTCTCATCTTCTTCTAGACCACAGCTATGCTTTCCCCAGAGACCTCAGCCCTGTGTGAGGAGAGAGCTGTGAGCCTCCCCAGCCCAAGGGAGGATTTACCCTGGAGCTTGAGTAGAAATTTGCATGTGGGGCAGCTTGTTCCTTATAAGTGGAGGACTGAGGTCAAGCTGCCCTGATCCTTCTATTGCTAATGTGCAGGCTTCCCTTTTCTTGAATGCACTTAGTACATTCGTCAGTTATAGGGGATCTCCTGGTACACAAGAATACTGCAGTCTGTTTATTGGTAATGCTCATCTCTGATAAGTGGTGGTCAAGTTGAGTAGATAACATTTTTAATTTCTCATGCATCTTTCAAATAGATTTAATGGGATTAAATTTGTTTATGAAATTTCTAAAACCCAGCTTTCTAATATCTACAGAACTGTCAAATATTTTTATAAAAAATATTTTTATAAACATAATTTTATATAGCAAAATAATGTCTAGGTTGGTTTGAAAATCACAAAATAAAGGACATTCATTCTCAGTGTCTTATTTCTTTATGTTGTAACTTTGATCCAAGAAACTATACCGTAGGAACATGTCATTGAGGTACCCTTGATTCTTTTTTTATTTTTTATTTGTTAAAATGATATTTCTAACAAATTCTGAGAACACCGTGCTACATGCCTTTGTTTAGGTTAATGCTAGAAACCTTTTTCTTGCAATCTTTGCCAAACACTCTCAGGGTAAGTACTGTCAGACCTGGTGAG
The DNA here is from genome assembly GCA_030848825.1 of Tadarida brasiliensis. Lineage (NCBI taxonomy): Eukaryota > Metazoa > Chordata > Mammalia > Chiroptera > Molossidae > Tadarida > Tadarida brasiliensis. The sequence goes on from CM061257.1 coordinate 250,079,313, forward strand.
GACTGGGATAGGAGACCCCTGATTCTTGATGTTGAAAATTACGTAATTGTGCCTTTGAGTCCCTCCTCAAACTCTTCCCTTGTGAAAGCTGATGGCTTATTGCAGAGACAACAACAAATTATATCAGACATATTCATATTTTTACATGGAGAAATGATTGAGAATAAAAGAGTGATTATTTATGAGTACAATTCAGAATCTTTCATATGTGGAAATTGTAAACACAGCAGGTTAACTGAGCTCTTTTCTCAGTCAAATATTTTCAGTGATGTGGGGGTCAGAGGGAGGCATTCATGGAAGTTCCTAGCATAGATATGCTCATAAGAAAGGGAACTTTATCTCTGACAGGAACCCTCACTCCCAGGACCCACGACATGGTCAACTTGGGCATTTTCAAATCTTGGATATTGTAAGTAACACTGCTATGAACAAGGGGGTGTATATATTCTTTCTGAATTGTGTTTTGGGATAATTAGAATATATTTTCAGAGGTGGATTTTCTGGGTCAAAAAGCAGTTCTATTTTTATTTTTGTATTAATTACTTTATCTTTGTTTCAGATGTTCCTCCATCCCCCCCCCCATACACTATCGACCTGATCCCCCTTCCCACAGCATTGTTGTCTGTGTCCATTGGTTATGCATATATGCATGTAAGTTTTTTGGTTTAGATTACCCTAGTTGCCACCCCCCTCCTCTGGGGCTTGTCAGACTGAACGTTCTATTTTTTATTTTTTTGAGGAAACTCCATAGTGTTTTCCTCAGTGGCTGCACCAATCTGCATTCCCACTAATAGTGCAGCAGGGTCCTGTTTTCTCCTCATCCTCCCCAGCACTGGGTGTTTGCTGAGGTATTGATAGGAGCCATTCTGGCAGGTGTAGCTGTCGTTTCGATTTGCACGTCTCTGATGGTCAGTAATGTGAGCATTGTTTCATATGTCTCACGGCCATCTGTATGTCCTCTTTGGAGAAGTGTCTATTCAGGGCATTGGCCCATATTTTAATTGGATTGTATGTCTTCCTGGTGTTGAGTTGTATGTAACTTTTAAATATTTTGGATATTACGCCCTTATCAAATGTACCTTTGGCAAATAGACCGCAGCTTTTTCTAACTCAAGGATGTTAGATGTAAACACTGAATCAATAATCCAGAGAGGTTCCCTGAGGGAAACTGTGACATGAAGAGGAAATCACACAGGAAACCAGCCCAAACCTCCAACTGCACCTGCTCCTGGGATGGTCCTTGTGTTCAAGGATCCTGTACGCCCCCTAGTGGTCACAGCCTCTCCTGCAGGAAGGTTTGTTTCTGGGCTCACACAGACCTCCCCTCACTGTGTCTCTCGCACAGTAATACACGGCCCTGTCCTCAGTGGACACGGACCTCAGCTGCAGAGAGAACTGGTTCTTGGACGTGTCACTGGAGATGGTGGTGCGGCTCTTGAGGGACGGGTTGTAGCTAGTGCTACCACTACTACCACCTATGTACCCAATCCATTCCAGCCCCTTCCCTGGTTTCTGGCGGATCCAGCCCCAGTAGTAACCACTGGGTGAGCCCCCAGAGACAGAACAGGTGAGGGAGAGGGTCTCCGATTGCTTCACCAGTCCTGGGCCCGACTCCTGCAGCTGCACCTGGGACAGGACACCTGGGGACAAGGAGCATCAGGCCCTGTTGGTCACATGCAATCACAATCACGCCATAGTCCCCTGTCTGACCTCTGAGACCCTCACCTTGGGGTCTGTCACCAGGCACAGGAGAAGACCCAGCAGTCTCATCTTCTTCTAGACCACGGCTCTGCCTTCCCCAGAGACCTCAGCCCTGTGTGAGGAGAGAGCTGTGAGCCTCCCCAGCCCAGGGGAGGATTTACCCCGGAGCTTGGGGAGAAATTTGCATGTGGGGCAGCCTGTTCCTTATAAGTGGAGGGACTGAGGTCAGGCTGCCCTTGTCCTTCTGGGGTCCCTCTGGGGGCATCTCTTTCATTGATCTCACTTGGTATGTAAGTCAGGGATAGGGGATCCCTGGGTTCAAGAGACTTTGCCATGTGGTCAAAGGTTGACCTCACCTTTCTGCGTATAAGAAAAAATGATGGACTAGACAGGTAGGTTAGACTTTTAACTTCCCATACATCCTTCAAACTGATTTAAATGGGACTAGCATTTCTTCATAGACTTTCTGGTTTCCAACTCTCCAGTATACCCACTATTTCCAAATTTTATATCATAATATTATACAAATATTATCTTTCTTAGTGAAAAAATAAGAATAAAGGACATCTATGCTCAATATCTTATATTTTAATTATATTTAAATATGTTTTTATTGATTTTATTTTTTAGAGAGTTGACAAGAGAGGGTAACTTCATCGCTGACAAAAATATCTGACTCCAGTCTCCCTCCTTCTGCCCCTGGGCATGGTCTGTTGATCAGAAGTGCCAGGATCTACCACACAGTGTATAATATCCTTAATATATATTGAACATATTCTCCCATCAGACAAATACTTTGGATATGTTATCTGTCTGTGGAGCTTGTCTTTTCATTCCCTTAATGGGATTTTGGTGGGTTAACTGTGTTTAATATAGCAAAATGTAATTGATGCCTATTTTCTGTCCTGGGCCTGTTTTGATGAATCACACAGACCCCCAGGAGGTGCTGAGCCTCACAGTCCAGGGGCATCGGCTGCAGCAGCCACAGGGACAGACAGGTTCTGCACCAGGAGTGAGGGCTGCTGGGAAACTGCCCAGAACTGGACGGAACATTCACCTGGGTGAGGGGAGGAAGCTGGACGTGTTCTGAGTTACAGGACAGAGATGTACATGATGTTCATGGACATAGTGTAACTGGACATGTGGGTTTAAACCTCTTCCCCTGACGACCCAGGAGGACGTGCAGGGCATGACAGACACAGCTTCTGTCATCTTAGGAAACACCTGAGTGACTATGACCAGGAGTTTGTCAGAATAGAAACGTTAAAGGTTCTGCAGGCAGGGATCAAGGGAAATAAGGAAAGTGTCATTGCAAAGGGGATGGGGGAAGGGGATTCCTGTTACCCACATGCACCTGCTCACAGTGTCTCTGTCTGTGAGGTAACAACTTCCCAGGTCCAGGGGTTAGCACTGGGACACCTGTGGGTGAGTACTCACCTGGTCACTCTATTCATCTCCCAAGCTTCATAATTCACTGGGGCTCCTTTTATGAAATCCCTCAACACTTAGAAGGAAGAGTGGACACCCCTCCCTGCAGGACCCATGGTGCTGGTGTGTCTGTGTGAGGGGCCCTCACGTCATTGACCACGATCCTGCCTCAGTCCTTCGTCATCACCATCACCATCATCATCATCATTTTCTTACTTAAAATATTTCTTAATTTTATATACATAAATGTTGTTCAACATAACAACCCTTTATATCCATTTTTATGGTTTTTAAGTAAATAGGTTGTCAGACTCTATTTTATTTTTTCTTTGAGTGCTGACAACTGATGGGTCATTCCTGCCTTTTCTCCATCTACCCCACTCTGGGATCTGATGAGAAAGGTTGGGTTTCCTCTTCAGATGTCATTGGGAAATTGAACCACACAAGCCCCAGAAGGAAAATTCCTCTGCCTTCCCCACCACCTCACCAAAATAAAATCCCAAGCCCATCTCCTTTCCTGGTCTGTGAAAGCTCCCCTGACTTGCGGAAGGTCTTTCCTGTGCTTCCCAGAGATGCCAACTGTGTACATGATGCACGTTCCATGTCCCCTTGTGTGTTAGTCCTCAGCCTGGACATCTGCACAAGCTGTCGTGGGTCCCTCTGCCTCTGCCTGGTGGCAACTGCTCTGGGTGCTGTGAGCATGATGCCAAGTCAATGAGTGTCATCACCGGGGACTTTCATCTCTGGCTTTGGGGTCACAAGCCTCTGGTGCCCGCTGCCCACACACACGCACATCTGGCTGCTGGCTGGCTGGGCCCTGAGCTGGGTGGAGCTGAGCTGCAATGTCGAATCAGCAGAACCCCTGGTTGAATGCAGCCTACGTGGGTCAGTGGATTTCATGATTAGTTCTCATTTGGGTACAAGAGTGTCTGAAAGAGACTCTCTGCCTTTTGTTCATATGAGAAAGTGGTCTTTCTGGACAACAGACATTTCTTCACTCTTTCTCTTTATTTGTTGACATCATTATAGGTGTCCCCATCCCCCAACCAAATGTTCCCCTCCACCAGCCCCCACGTCGACTCCATGGACTGTGCGTGTAGGTCCTTTGACTCCTCTCTTCACCTCTTTTTATTCACGCACACCCCCCCCCCGATCTGTGTCTATTTGTTCCAGTGTCCACGCCTCTGGTTCCATTTTGTTCATCAGTTTATTTCGTTCCTCAGATTTCTCATATAACTGAGATCACATGGTATTTGTCTTTGGCTTATTTCTCTTAGCATAATCCTCTCCAGGTCCCTCCATGCTGTCCACAGGGTGAGGGGTGCTTCTTCCTTACAGCTGAGTACTGTTCTCTTGTGTAAATGTACCTTAGGTGTTTATCCACTCGTCTACCTGGACACTTGAGCTGTTCACAGATATTGGGTACTGCAAATACCACTGCTATGAGTACAGGGGTGCTGACATTTTTTCTGATTGGAGCTTTGGAATATCTCGGATTTATTCCCAGAAGTGTGATCACTGTGTTGAATGGCAGTTTCATCTTTAATTTATTGAGGAAACTCCACACTGTTCCCACAGTGGCTGCACCAGTCTGCATTCCCACCAGCAGGGCATGAGGGTTCTGTTCTCTCCACACCCTCACAAGCACTTGCTGTTGGTTGATTTACTGATGGGAGCCATTCTGGCAGATGTGGTTGTATTTTCAGTGGTATCTCTCTGATGATTTGTGACCTCGAACATTTTTTCATACGTCTGTTGTCCATCCCTGTGTCCTCTTCAGAGAAGTTTGTATGCAGGGTCTCTGCCCATTTATTAATGGGGTTGTTGGTCCATGTAATAAGTTGTATAAGTTTTTTCTAAATACATTTTTTAATATAACCCCTTAACAGATGTACCATTGGAAAATATACAATAAACTTTTCTAACTCAGAGACTTCATAGGTAAGCACAGAATCAGGAACCCAGAGAGGTTCCCTGAGGGAAACTGTGACATGAAGAGGAAACCACACAGAAAACCAGCCCAAACCTCCAACTGCACCTGCTCCTGGGTGATTCTTGTGTTCAAGGCACTGAGCGCCCCCTGGTGGTCGCCGACTCTCCTGCAGAGGGTTTTTGTCTGGACTCACACCGAGTTCTCCTCACTGTGTCTTGAACAGTAATACATGGCCATGTCCTCAGACTTCAGGCCATTGATCTGCAGATAGGCTGTGCTGACCGAGGTGTCCAAGGAGAAGACAAATCGTTCTGAGAAACCTTGGGCATACGTGGGTTTTCCAGTATATGTGTTAATCCAGCCCATGTACTGTAGCTTCTGTCCTGGTGCCTGTCGAACCCAGATTATACCGTAGTAGGTGAAGCTGTACCCAGAAGCCTTGCAGGAGACCTTCACTGAGTCCCCAGGCTTCCTCACCTCAGCCTCAGACTGCACCAGCTGCACCTGGGAGTGGACACCTGTGGAGAGGAGACAGGAGTGGGTGGCAATCCCCCTGACTGTCCCTGGTTCCCTCCTCAGACCTTACCTGTTGCCACTGCCACCAGGAAGAGGATTCTCCAGCTCCAGTCCATGGTGAGGTGTTGAGCTGTGGGCACTTCTGTAGGGAGGGTGTGGCTGTAGGTGATGCTCTCAGGGCACAGACTTATCCATATTTAACCTGGTCTACCTCATCTAATTTGCATATTCTTGAGGTGGAGTGTTTCATAGTTGAGGGCCTGACCCCACCAGAGAGATAATGAAGGAACAGGGACCATGCTCAGTGAGACTCTGAGGGTCCACGTCCTAATCCTTGTTAAAGGACTTGTGTCCCCTGCGAGGTCCCTGAGGAACAAGCCCCACAGGACATGCTCCTCATTGTGAACCCAACTTTCAGTGACACGGGGACCTCCTGGACCAGCTCTGGGCTTTGATACCTGAATGTCTTATTCCAGGATCAGTGTGTCTCCAAAGTGCTGCACCTGATGAGGTAATAAAGCCATCCCTGTCCCAGATCCTTACAATTCACAAGCCCTAGAAATGCTCCTTTGAATGTGGTTCTTATTCTTCATCAGTTACAAAAATGCTCTTGCAAAATATATTTACAGACAAATCAGCAGTCCCTGCTCATCTGTTGTGCTACATAGAGTTTTTTCAGGAAGACCCCAGCCTCAGAGGAAATCCCCGCCCATCTCGCTCTGCACCTGGGGCAGCAGCCTTGTGTTCATGGGTCGTGAGCGCCCCCTGCTGCCCAGCCCGGGCCCTGCAGGGGAGGGTCTTGTCTGGGCTCACAGGGCATTGACCTCTCAGCGTCTCTAGTCCAGTGGTAAAGGCTGTGCCCTGACTTCAGAATTTTCCTGCAGAGACACTGTATTATTTTGACATCTCTGGACAGAAGAATTATCCTTATTAAACCCCATGAGTCTGCATGGGGACCCCAGTCAAGGCTTTATGAGACCCCCAGGGAGCCCTTTCCTGCAGCTGCCAGATGGACAGACTCAGCTGACACTCCCCTGAGTCCAGAGCAATCGTGGGCTCCCGGTGCCTTAGGCTTCTATGTCCTTAGGCTTCTATGGTTGAAGGTCCCATGTGAGTATCCCCGCATGTGGCCCAAATCCTACTACTGCACGTCTACTGTTCAATAAATCACACACACACACACACACACACACACACACACACACACACCGTGATGACTGTCATTGCTATGAATCCAGAGTTGCCCTTCTTCTTTGGACCTAGCCCATGGGCAGTGACCACAGATGGAGTCTAAGTCTGGGGTGACTTCCTCTGGAAGCTGATCCAATGCACCCACGATGCACGAGCAGACTTTGAGAGCAAGTCCATCATGTTTCCGTGCTGCTGCAGGTTCTGTGAACCCAGATGTCAGTTAGAATGGATCAGACCTGCTCCAGGGAGGGCCAGAGGTGAGCCTGGGTCACACCCTTGACTGCAGGGCCCTGTAGCTTGGAGTCCCCTAGAGAGCACAGACCAGACTTAGGGACACCCTGAGATTAGTGAGTCTGAGGAGACAGCACCATAGGCAGCTGTCAGGTGATGCTACTCTCCCAGGTCACCTGGTGGGCAGGGCATCATTGAGCAGGGGATTGAGGTCAGCTCAGTGAGGGATGCCCTGGCTACCCCAGAACACCTGGTTTCAGGACAGGCTTGGTGTTTATCCATTCTTGTTGCTCCATCCTGATGGTCATCTTTCCTCCTGGCCACCTGACCCAAGAATTTACACCCAGCATCCCATGTGGAGACAGATGACCCGAGTTAATCCCATCAGGCCCTGCAGGAACCACCCTCGCCTCCTGCATCTGCGTCTCTGGTTCAACCTCGGGGATATTCCTGCACTGAGTGAGCCATCACGAGTGATACTTCAGGCACAGCTGGTGATCACTGCGGCTCCATTCAAAGGCAACGTCCAGGGAAAGACCTCTCACTACAAACTGAGCCAGGGTCAGGTCTCTGCAGGTCTGAGGGGGCGGGACCAGCTCCCACCTGAGACTCAGCAGTCAGATCCATGTCTGCTCTTCCACCTGGAGAAGGGAGGGATTTGGTGAAGAAAAGGGCAAAGTTATACTACTCGAGATTTATGTGCCTGGAGAGAAAGCAATGGAAATGGGGACACATCTTCCCACAACACAGGTAACCATTCCTCCTGAGAATGCTCACTCTGAGCCAGGACAGCCTCATAATTCAGTGATAACGCATTTGGGCTCAGTGTGGAAATTACAGTTGTTTGCAGACCACATGTTAATTTCACACGCCAACTAAGAAAATGAAATAAACTTGTATTATCCTCTATAGAATTCATAAAGTGTCTTAGTCCTGGGAATGCCCCTCCCTGACCTCCAGCTCCAGGAGCACAAGGAACAGGTCCCAGCCGCTCCTCTCTGAAATCCCTGTGGACTATGATGAAAACACAGCTGTGCACGACTCCCAGACCCTGGCTGACTCGGTGGGGACACTGAGGCACGGCCATTGCTGGGAGATGCAGGTGTCGTCTGAGGGAAAATTTTGGCTCAGGAAATTCCTGACAGACTTGTTGGGTCTCCAAAAATGCAGGTAGTTCAGGCAATTTCCAACTTTCTCGGACAGATATTTCTTGTGTGCTGACGGTGTCTCCAAGCTCAGCAACCCTTCTGCATTTTTTCCTTCTCCAAATAAAAAACGCAGCCTCTGCTGTATGAGAGAAAGTTTCTACTAATATAATAAAACTTATAAAATACAAAGCCATCATGGAAGCCACAGAACCATTCGACTGGAGAGACTCATGGAGAAAATGTTATATGGGGAAGAAGCCAGAACCCTCAGAGGAAACAGCCACAAACACCACCTGCACATGCTCCTGGGCTGTTCTCTGAGGTCAGTGTGTCCTGAGCGCCCCCTGGTATCCTGAGCGCCCCCTGTAGCCCCGGCCTCCTGTCCCCTCAGGAGGTTTGTGTCTGGGCTCACACTGACTTCCCCTCACTGTGTCTCGCACAGTAATACACGGCCATGTCCTCAGATTTCAGGTTGGTCATTTTAAGAGAGACTGTGCTCGTAGGGTTTTCCTTGGAGATTGTGAATCTTCCTTGAACGGATGACGCGTACCACTGATCTGTTCCCTTTGGTTTGCTCACTTCTGCCACCCACTCTAGCCCATTCCCTGGAGGCTGGCGGACCCAGTGCATGCTGTAGTCAGTGAAGGTGAATCCAGAGGCTTTGCAGGAGAGGCTCAGGGACACCCCGGGCTGCGCCAAGCCTCCACCAGGCTCCACCAGCTGGACATGGCACAGGACACCTGCAGACAGAGGAACAGACTGAGAACTGCCCCTGCAGTGCGGTCCCGCTGAGCCCTAGCCCAGGACGCACCTTTGACAGCGATGAGAAGGGAGGCCCAGAGGAGAGTGGACCCCGTGGTGTGGACACAGGACGGGCTGACCCTGAGGCTCCTCTCCGGGATCTGCAGGGACAGGGGCTGGGCGGGTTTTCATGAGCAGGGCCGGGTCCTCATTTGCATGTCTTTCCCCCGTGGACCTGTCTGAGCTGCCCACCGGGCTCCTCCCTCCCTGCCTTGCCATCGGGGAGGGCGGGGGACAGAATGCCTGGGCCTGGACCCAGGGGTCCTCTGCTGGTCTGAACATTGTAGTGTTTGTGAACAGTGATAGACACCTATACCATGATGGAAGTGGGATATTTAAGTTTCTCCAGGCAGGTTTCACATAAACCCACTCAGGACACCTCCTGGGACAGGATTGTGGAGACGACAGTGCCCCCAGGTGGTTGTTCTGAGCCACACAGGCTGACGACGCTGGGTTTGAACAAGCTTCCTGAGACAAGGCACGGAGGTCGCCACAGGGAAGTCTTTCCTGGCATTTTGAAATCTTGTGTCTCACTTGTACACAGCTTATACTCTGCAAGGTCACCTGGGCCTCAGGGATCCCACATTGGGTAGAACCTAAGGAATATCACCCTCCTCAGTGCCAGGAGCATGATGGGAGTCAACTGGAACATGCACCTGACTCAGAGCATCACTGGGGGAAATGCTACCTGGGTGCACGAATGGGGGGATTAACCAAGACTGAGGACACACACGTCCAGGGTGCTTGTTTCATTAGGTCTGACTTTCCTTGTTGTTTAACCAGTTCACCTTTATTTTTTCCTCTGAAATAAGCACACACACATTTCCAGGGTCGTGAGGTCACTTTGTTGAGAGTGTGCAGGAGCAGAAGTCATTTGTGTGTAGATTTTGTACCTTACATCTTTCCTAAATCACTGTCTAGTTGGATCAGTATCATGGGGCAGTTTTTAGGGTTTTCTATATTCAATGTCAGGTCACATGTACAGAGATAAAGAGAACCATTTTAAGTTCTTCTTTCTGATTTAGACAAATTTTTTTATTTCTTGACTTGCCCAATTATTCTCACAGAAACTTCCAGTTTTGTTGAATAGAAGTAGTCACCCTGGTGTCCTTGTCTTGGTCCTAATGTTAGAAAAACAGTCTTGAAATATTCACCGATTAGCATAAGGTCACTTGTTGACTTCTCAAACGTGGCCTTTGTTATGTTGAGCTAGATGCCTTCAATAACTAATTTATTTAGAATTTAGTCATGAAATAATTTTGTGTTTTAAAATGTCCTTTCTTCTTTACATCTATTTATATGATGATGAAGTTTTGTCTTTCATTCTGTGAATGAGGTGTAGCACATTTACTGATTTACAAACATTGAACCATCCTTGCATTCTAGGATGCTATCCCACTTGATCATGGTCAATGATGCTTTAAATTTTCTGTTGAGTTCCCCAGTTTATTTTTGAGGATTTTTGCATTTATGTTCATCATGGATATGGTGGCATTTTACTTTTTTCTCTTTGTCCATATTTGGCTTTGGTATCAGTGTGATGGTCACCTCAATAAAAGTCTCTGGATGTGTTCCTTCTTCTTTCTAATCTAGGAAGAGTTTGGAAAGGATTGACTGAGAAGGCATATATTGTTCTTTCAAATTTTAGTAGAATTCACCCCTAATCATTTGGTCATGGCCTTTACTTTGTTAGCACATTATAGTTCAATTTCAATTATTATTTTTAATTAATGTCAATTCAAAAACTTTGGGTTCAAATTCCTAATTTAAGGTCAAACTACCTGACTGGGAAATACAACGTTGACCTTCACAGGCTGTGGACAGCACATGGAGTTCCCACAAGCACAAACGTGGAGCTGAGCAGTGACAGGTGGACAGGCTCCTAACTCTGCATCCCTCAGGTAGATCCGAGCTACATGGACTGACAAGGGAGCAGCTCGGGGTCCCAGCCAGGGAGAGACCTGTCTCTGCCAACTGCAGCCAGGGGCTGGTCTCTGCAGGTCTGAGGTGGCGGGACCAGCTCCCACCTGAGACTCCGCAGTCAGATGTATGTCTGCTCTTCCTCCCGAAGAAGGGATGGATTCAGTGAAGAAAGGGGCAAAGTTCTTCTCCTCAGGATTTCTGTGCATGGAGAGAAAGCAATGGAAATGGGAACACATCTTCCCACACCACATTTACAAAGTCCTCCTGTGAAAGGCCCCTCTGAGCCAGAACACCCTCAGAATTCTGTGATAATGCACTTGGAGTCACAGTGTAAATTACAGTTGTTTGCAGACCATATGTTTATTTTATATGGTAATGAAGAGAATGAAGTAAAACCATATTTTCCTATATAAAATTCATAAAATATCTTAGTCTTGAGAATGCACCTCCCTTATCTCCAACTCCAGGGACACAAGGAACAGGTCCCAGCTGGTGCTCCCTGAAATCCCCCATGGTTTGTGCTGAAGACCGAGCTGTGCACGACTCCCAGACCCTGGTGGACTCGGCGGTGACACAGAGGCAGGGCCATTGCTGGAGACGAAGGGGTCGTCCGACGGAAAGTTTTTGCTCAGGAAATTCAGGAGAAACTTCATGGTTCTTCCTGAAATGCAGGGAGATTTAGGAAATCTCAAACTTTCGTGGACTGATATTAATTGTGTGCTGACAGTTTCCCCTAGCTCATAAATCCCTCTGCATTTTTTTCTTCTCCGAATAAAAATGCTGGTTCTGATACATGTGAGAATGTTGCTACCAGAGAGACCCTTGGAGAAACTGTTATCTGGAGAGGAAGCCCAGAGCCTCAGAGGAAACAGCCATAAACACCACCTGCACCTACTCCTGGGGCTGCAACACAGAGTCCCTGGGTCCGGATAGCCCGCTGGTGTCCTGAGCGCCCCCTGTAGCCCCGGCCTCCTGTCCCCGAAGGAGGTGTGTGTCTGGGCTCACACTGACTTCCCCTCACTGTGTCTCTCGCACAGTAATACACGGCCGTGTCTTCTGCTCTCAGGCTGTTCAGTGTTAAATAAAGTTGGCTCTTGGAGGTGTCCCTGGAGATGCTGAGTCGGGATTTCAGCTTTGGGTTTTAGTATGTGTTTCCAACACATCTACAGCACCGACCCACTCCAGACTCTTTCCCGGAGCCTGGCGGATCCAATTCACATCACAGCTCGTTAAAGAGAAGCCAGAGACAATGCAGGAGAGGGAGAGTGTCTGCGAGGGCTTCATCAGTCCTGGGCCCGACTCCTGCAGCTGCACCTGGGACAGGACACCTGGGGACAAGGAACATCAGGCCCTGTCAGTCACGTGCAGTCACAACCACCCCATAGACCCCTGTCTGCCCTCTGAGACCCTCACCTTGGGGGGCTGTCACCAGGCACAGGAGAAGACCCAGCAGTCTCATCTTCTTCTAGACCACGGCTCTGCTTTCCCCAGAGACCTCAGCCCTGTATGAGGAGAGAGCTGTGAGCTTCCCCAGCCCAGAAGAGGATTTACCCTGGAGCTTGCAGAGAAATTTGCATGTGGGGCAGCCTGTTCCTTATAAGTAGAGGACTGAGGTCAGGCTGCCCTGGTCCTTCTGGGGCCCCTGTGGGGCCATCTCTTCCCTTGAACTCACTCAGCATGTAAGTCAGGGAAAGGGGGTCATTTGATTAATGAGACCTATGGAGTCAGCTTAATCGAATTTCTCATCTCTGATAAATGGTGCATGAGTTGAGTAGATTCTACTTTTAATTTCTCATGCATCTTTCAAATAGATGTAAAGGGATTACATTTGTCCAGGTAGTTTCTTAAACACAACTTTCTAATATATACACAATTGTTAAATATTTTTATGAACAAGTGTATTTTTATAAACATAATTTCATATGTACAATATCTTCCTTCTCTGAAAATCATAAAATAAGGGACATTTATTCTCAATATCTTATATGTTTATTTATGTTTTATGGTGATCCAAGGAACTATATCTGAAGAACCTGTTAATGGGAGATCCTCAATTCTTTTTTTTTGTTTTGTTTTGTTTAGTTAAAATGATATGCATTATAAGTTTTGAGTAACACTATACGATATGCCATTTTTTAGGTTATTGTTGGGAAAATTATTTACACTTTTTACCAAAAACCTTCAGCAGCTAAGTAGGTTGGATCTTGGTTAGTATTTGCATGAGAGACCCTTGAATCTTCATGTTGAAAATTGGTAATTCTGTCTTTGAGGACCTCCTCAGACTATTGTCTTGTGCAAGCCCATGTCTTATTGCAGAGACCTCTATCTAATTATAGCAGACATAATCACCTTTGTACACGGAGAAATACTGAAAATAGAAAGAGTGATTATGTATTAGTACAATTCAGATTATTTTATATGTTGAAATATTAAAGGCACTAGATTACTGTAACTGATCTGATTTTCAGTCTAGTGTTGTCAGTGATTCTGGGGTTAAGGTGGTGGGGGAATGGAGAAAATTCCCATAACAGCTTTGCTCATAATAAAGGGAACTTTATTCCTGACAAGAACCCTCACTCACACCACCTTCCTCTTCCCCTGGGGATGGTCATGTGGTCAGAAGTGGTGGGCCCTCCCACTTACCATGTAACATCATTAACGTAGAATGCACACACTCTCCATCAGACATACGACTTCGAAACCTATTGTCTCTTTGTAGGCTTGTCTTTGCAATACCGTAATGGAATGTGTGCTGGGAACATGTTTACATTTTCAACAATGTGCAATTCATCACTATTTGATTTAATGGGATATGTTTTTTATGTGTTAGGTAACAACACACTAGAAAACTGTCACTCTCCATTGCTCATGAGAGGGGAAACCTTGTTATGAACTCCATGGGCACTAAACCCAATAGAGAAATGAAGGTTGGAATCCTCAATATCATTGAAATCAGTTTGCTGTGTGCTGTGACCAGGAGAAAAACCTTCCATGGCATGCAGTCCTCGTTGATTTCAAAGATTAATTTACTTTACTGGACTTTACACTGTGAATTTCCCTGCAGTATGTAGCATAGAAGACTAGCCTCACCCCTGAGAAATTATATCATGTAGACGTCAGGCAGACGAGGAAGGGACCTCAAAAACGTGAGGAAGATGCTGAGCAGAGATGACAGAGACAGGATCCTAGAGGGTATTTCACGAGGATGAAAGTGACCAGAAAGATGAAGGTGCAGAGAGGTCGTGAGAGGGAGACGTGAGGAGATGACCTGGAGCTGACGTCCGGGAAAGTGAATGTCCCAGTGAGAGCCCTGCATGGAGCTGTGTGTGGTGGACTCACGTGGGACAGTGAGAGAGCGAGGCCCTGGCGAGTGTGGAGACCTGGAGTGAGCTCAGACCCAGGGCGTGTGGACACACTGACTCTCCCTCTGTGGAAACTGCTTCCCAGTCACAAGGTGAAGAGAATGCCCAGGGTGCTCAGTCTCTCAAAGTGACAACTGCGTCCCACGGGATTCTAGTGATATAATGATCCCTGAGCCTGGACACGACTCACCTGGGAAAGGGAATGTTGTCAACACCATTGTCGTCCTCAGTCAGATGAGGGAACACAGGGCTCAGGACAAGGAGGAGGGTCCCTGGGACCCTGAACCACAGGAAAAGCAGGAGCGCCCTGAGCACCCCAGGGAGCTGTTCTCAGCCCCTCCCTGAGCGGTTCCTGCCTCTGTGGGTTCCCAGGTCTGTCGGTCCCGAGCGACCCCTGCTGGTCCTGAGGGGTCTGCGGGGTTCAGAGCGCCCCCTGGCGGACCTGAGGGTGTCCTGCAGCTTAGCCCCTCCTGTCTCCCTGCAGGGAGTTTGTGTCTGAATTATAGAGACTGCTGGTCAGGAAAAGGTCCCATGTGAGTATCCCTGAATGTGGCCCAAATCCTACTACTGCACGTCTACTATTCAATAAATCACACACACACACACACACACACACACACACACACACACACACACCTTGATGACTTTGTTGTTATGAATCCAGAGTTGCCCTTCTTCTCTGAACCTAGCACTTTGTCAGTGACCGCAGTTGGATTCTAGGCCTGGAGTGACTTCCTTTGGAAGCTGATCAAATGCACCCATGATACACACGCAGATTTTGCAGAGCACATGTTTTGAGTTTCCCTGTTCTTGCAGGTCCTTTGAACCCAGATGCTGATCAGAACCGATCAGACCTGCTCCAGGGAGGGTCAGCGGTGGAGCTGGTTCCCCCACTGACTGCAGGGCCCTTCAGCTGAGAGTCCCCTGGAGAACCACACCTGTATTAGGGGGTCCTCTGAGAATGGTGAAGCTGAGGAGACAGCACTGTAGTCAGCTGTCAGGTGAGGCTGCTCTCCCAGGTCACCTGGTGGGCGGGGCAGCAGTGGGCAGGGGAGTGAGGTGGCTCAGTGAGGGATACCCTGGCTTCCGCAGAACACCTGGTTTCAGGACAGGCTAGGTGTCCTTCCATTCTTGTTGCTCTATCCTGATTTTTATCTTCCCTGCTGACCACCTGCAACATGCATGTGAGTTCCCCACATCCCACTTGAGACAGACTCACTGCTCAGTGACCCCACAGCTACACCCATCAGTCCCTGCAGGGACTCCCATCTCCTCCTGCATCTGTGTCTCTGGTTCAGTCTCATAGATATTCCTGCACTGAGTGTGTCGTCATGAGTGAGAATTCAGACTCAGCTGGTGATCACTCAGGCTCCATTCAAAGGAAAAGTCCTGGAAAGACCTGTCTCTACACAATGCCTCCAGGGGCTGGTCTCTGCAGGTCTGAAGTGGGCGGGACCAGTTCCCACCTGAGACTCCGCAGTCCTATGCACGTGTACATTTCCACCTGAAGGGGGACGAATTTGGTGAAGAAAGGGGCAAAGTAATTCACCTCAAGATTTATGTGGATGGAGACACAGCAATGGAAATGGGAACAAGTCTTCCCACACCACATTTAACCATTCCTTCTGCAAAAGGTCACTATCTGCCAGGACACTAATAGACTTCGGTGATAATGCATTTTGGGTAAGTGTGGAAATTATAGTTGTTTGCAGACCACATGTTTATTTCATATGCCAACCAAGAGAATAAAATAAAACTATATTTTCCTATATAGAATTCATAAAGTGTCTTAGTTCTGAGAATGCACCTCCCTGACCTCCAACTCCAGGAGCATAAGGAACAGGTTCCAGCTGCTGTTCTCTGAAATCCCCCATGGTTTGTGCTGAAGACCCAGCTGTGCACGACTCCCAGACCCTGGCTGACATGGCCCGGACAGCCAGGCAGGGCCATTGCTGGAGACACAGGTGTCGTCTGACAGAGCGTTTTGGCTCAGCAAATTCCTGACAATTTTCTTGGTGCTTCCTGAAATGCAGGGAATTTGGGGAAATCTCCACGTTTCCTGGACAGACTCAGACTGAGTGCTGACAGTGTACTGAGGCTCATCAACTCCTCCGCGTTTTTTTTCTCCAAATAAACATGCCGCCTCTCATGCATGTGAGAATGTTGCTATTGATATGATACAACTTTTAAAACAAAGAATCGTCAGTGATTGACACAGAATCATGGGTCTACAGAGAGACTCTTGGAGAAAATGTTATACGGAGAGGAATCCAAGACTCTCAGAGGAAACAGCCATAAACACCATCTGCACCTGCTCCTGGGACTGCAACACAGAGTGCCTGGGTCCTGAGCGCCCCCTGGTGTCCTGAGCGCGCCCTGCAGCCCGGCCCTCCTGTCTCCCTCAGGAGGTTTGTGTCTGGGCTCACACTGACTTCCCCTCACTGTGACTCTTGCACAGTAATAGACGGCTGTGTCCTCGGTGGTCACCGAGCTCAGCTGCAGGGAGCAGTCGTTCTTGGACGTGTCTCTAGAGATGCTGGTGCGGCTCTTGAGAGACGGGCTGTAGTAAGTGTTACCATTAGAATATATGCTCCCCATCCACTCCAGCCCCTTCCCTGGTTTCTGGCGGATCCAGCTCCAGTCATCACTGCTGACTGAGCCCCCAGAGACAGTGCAGGTGAGGGCGAGGGTCTGCGAGGGCGTCACCAGTCCTGGGCCCGACTCCTGCAGCTGCAGCTGGGACAGGACACCTGGGGACAAGGAGCATCAGGCCCTGTCAGTCATGTGCAGACACAACCACCCCACAGACCCCTGTATGACCTCTGAGACCCTCACCTTGGGGGGCTGTCACCAGGCACAAGAGAAGACCCAGCAGCCTCATTTTCTTCTAGACCACGGCTCTGCCTTCCCCAGAGACCTCAGCCTTGTGTGAGGAGAGAGCTGTGAGCCTCCCCAGCCCAGGGGAGGATTTACACTGGAGCTTGAGGAGAAATTTGCATTCCTCATTATGAGTCTGTTCCTCATAAGAGGAGGGACTAAGGTCAGGCTGCCCTGGTCCTTCTGGGGCCACTCTGGGGGCATCTGTTTTCTTGAACTCACTCCCCATGTACATCAGGGATTGGGTTCACCTGGTGCAAGAGACCTATTGGAGTTAGACTAGCTGACATCCTCATTTTAAATAAATGGTAGACTAGATGAGTAGATTATACTTGTAATTTCTCAAGAGTATTTCCAATAAAGAGATTACATTTATTCAGTTAGTTCTTAAACCCAACTCTCTAATGTGTACACAACTGTGAGGACTTTTTTATAAACAATGATAGTTTTATAAACATAATTTTATATACACAATTAATGTCTGCCTTGGTCTGAAAATCACAAAATAAAGGACATTCATTCTCAGTATCTTATTTGTTTAAGTCATGTTGTTACTTTGATCCAAGGAACTCTATACCAAGAACAGGTCACTGGAAGACCCTAGGTTTTATTTTATTCTGCTTTGTTCTATTTCGTCTAAATTTATGTTTATTACAAGTTCTGTGTAACCTTATACTATATACTTGTTTTTTTAAGTTCTTGGTAGAAACATTGTTCTTACAATCTCCTCCAAACTCTTTCAGAAGCTAAGCAGGGCCAGGCCTTGTTAGTACTTGGATGGGAGACCCTTGGTCTTTGATGTTGAAAATTGGTGATTGTGTCTGTGAGTCCCTCCTCAGACTCTTCCCTTTTGCAAGCCCATGGCTTATTGCAAACACATTACATCAGACATAATCTCGTTTAAACATGGAGAAAGTATTGAAAATAGAAAGACTGATTATGCATCAGCAAAGTTCAGACTGTTTTATATGTTGAAATAATAAAGGCAGCAGAATAACTGACCAGTTTTCTCAGTCTAGTGTCATCAGTGATGTTGGGGTTCAGAAGGAGGAAAATAAAGAGAATTCCCAGCATATATTTGTTTCTAGGTAACGGATCTTTAATCCTCACAGGAACCCTCATTCCCCTCCTCCTCTGCTCTGTCCCTGAGGATGGCCAAGTGGTGCTGGGCTCTCCCCCATAACCTATAATGTCCTCAACATATAACGCACACATGCTCCCATCAGACACATAACTTCATAATATATTAGACAATATTGTCTTTTATTTCTTTTAATGGTATGTTAGACAGAAAAATATTTTTATTTTCACCAAGGTTGAATTCATTTCTATTTTTAATAGGTCCTGATATTGATGTTTTATATAAAAAAATCACCAGAAAATTGTCACTCTCCATTGCCCATGGGAGGGGAAACCCTGATATGAACAGTGGGCACTAACCCCAATAGAGAAATGAAGGTTGGAATCTTAAATATCATTGAAGTCTGGTTGCTGTGTCATCTGACCAGGAGACCAACCTTACATGGCATGAATATCTGATTCATTTCAAAGATTAATTCACTTCATTGGACTTTACATTGTAAATTTCCCCACAGTATGTAGCATAGAAAACTAGACTAACACCTGAGAAATTATATCACGTAGACGTCAGGCAGACGAGGAAGGAACCTCAAAGAACGTGAGGAAGATGCTGAGTAGAGATGACAGAGACAGGATCCCAGAGGGTATTTCATGAGGATGAATGTGACCAGGAGGACGAAAGTGCAGAGAGGTCGTGAGAGGGAGACATGAGGAGATGAACTGGAGCTGACGTCCAGGAAAGTGAATGTCCCAGTGAGAGCCCTGCATGGAGCTGTGTGTGCAGGACTCACATGAGACAGTGAGAGAGCAAGGCCCTGGCGAGGGTGGGGACCTGGAGTAAGCTCAGACCCAGGGTATGTGGACACACTGACTCTCCCTCTGTGGAAACAGTTCCAGTCACAGGGTGGAGAGGATGCCCGGGGTGCTCAGTCTCTCAAAGTGACAACTCGGTCCCACGGGATTCTAGTGAAATAATGGTCCCTGAGCCTGGACATGACTCGTCTGGGAAAGAGAATTTTGTCGAAACCATCATTGTCCTCAGTGAGATGAGGGGACACCGGCCCCAGGACAAGGAGGAGGGTCCCTGGGACCCTGCACCGCAGGAAGTGCTGGAGCGCCCTGAGCACTGCAGGAAGCTGTATTCAGTCCCTACCTGTGAGATTCCTGCTTGATATTCCCACGTCGGTGTGTCCCGAGCGCCCCCTGCTGGTCCTGAGTGTTCTGCAGGGTCCAGATAGCCCCTGGTGTCCTGACCCCTCCTGGTTGACCTGAGGGTCTCCTGCAGCTCAGCCCCTCCTGTCTCCCTGCAGGGAATTTGTGTCTGGATCATGGAGACCCCTGGTCAGGAAAATGTCACAGTGTTTACCTCACTCATACACATTCACATACTCTGTGTCTCCAGTTCTCCATAAATTACCTCTTAAAATAGCAGCATGGACAATCCAGCAGAGCACAAACTCCATGGTGGGTGGTCTGTGTTCAGTACTGATCAGGGAATGAGAACATCTGGGAACCTGGGTCTGGGCTCCTGTCCCAGAGCTGCAGGGTCGGGGCTGGGCTGGTTTTCATGAGCTGAGGGGGCCCTATTTTCATGTCCTCCTACTATATAGGGAGCTCTGGGGTTGGACATTGTAAAATGGATGTGGTTTCAGAGTGTGGTTTACCTAAGGCCATATGTCTGTATAGTGTTAGCCCTGGTATCTGGGCCTCTGCTCCTCCCAACTTGATCCAACTGCTTCCCTGAATGACTTCCAGACCTGGGGACATGCCAAGTGAGGGTTTCAGTGCTATCTGACTGGACAATGGACCATGTTAAAACGTGATCATGGTACAATACAGCAGGAAAAATTAAATTAATAGGAAACTAAAATAATTGGTAGAGTTTTATTTATTTTATTTTAAACTCATCTTTATTGTTGAATGTATTATAGATGTCCCCCTTTTTTGCCCATTGACCCCCTTCTCCCCAATCCAGCCCCCCTCCTGCCTTCCCCACACTATTGTCAGTGTACATTGGTTATGGATATATGCATAGAAGTTCTTTGGTTTATCTCATCCCGCTTTTCCTCCACCCTTCCCTTGGAGCTTCATCAGTCTAATAACCAATTTGTATGTCCTAATCCCTTCATTTTTTTCACACACTAGCCTCCCATCTGGCAACCAACAAAAAGTTCTCTGTTTCTATGTGTCTCTTTCTGTTCTGCTTGCTCATTTTGTTTGTAGATTCCATTGTTGATAGATATGTATTTATTGCCATTTTAATGTTCATTTTTAAAAAAATAGGTTTTCTGTCATTATTTTTTAAAATACGTTTTCAATTTCTTTTTATCTCTCTTCTCCTTCTGACACTCCCAGGATGTGGATGTTGGTACGTTGGAGTTGTTCCACAGGCTCCTTACACACTCCTTATTTTTTTGAATTATTATTATTATTATTGATTTAATTTTTATTTTACTTTTTGCTGTTCTGATTCGGTATTTTTTGCTTCTTTATATATTCCAAACTGATGGTTTGCTCCTTGGCTTCACCTACTCTAGCATTGATTCCCTGAAAATTATTCTTTACTTAAATTAGTGCATCTTTCATTTCTGAATGGTCCTTTATTATGCTCTTGAGGTCCTCACTAAATTCAGTGAGCATCCCCATAAGCTGTATTTTGAACTCTGCATCTGTTAGATTGCTCATCTCCATTTCATTTAGTTCTTTTCCTTTAGTTTTGTTCTGTTCTTTCATTTGGGACATGCTTCTTTGTCCCCTCATTTTGGCTGCCTCTCTGTGTTTGTTTTTATGTATTACATAGAGTTGCTATGTCTCCTAGGCTTCCTTGGGTGGCCTTTTGTAGTAGGTGTCCTGTAAGGTCCAGTGGCACAGCCTCCTTGATCACCAAGCTGGGCATTGTGATGCACCTTGTGTGGACTGTACATCCTGATGTTGTAATTGAGTCTTGATTGCTGTTGGCATGTCAATGGGAGGGTTTTACTCAGGCTGATCAGCTGCAAGGACTGGCTGTGCCCACTGATCACTGGCCTCTGACTACCTTGGAGGATAAGCTGTGCAGGGTCCCACCACACAGAGAAACTTACTTCATCAGGGCTCTAGTACCCATTGAGTCTGCTCATTGAGTGTGTCACTTATGGAGGTGGTTGGGTGGTGGTGTTTTGATGTGGTCTAAAGCCTTCCACTGGGTTTGCTGGCTCTGGAGCAAGGTCAGCCACTGTCTGTGTTCTACCCAGGGCCACCCGGCATAAGCTACAAAGT
This sequence comes from Tadarida brasiliensis, assembly GCA_030848825.1. Taxonomy (NCBI): domain Eukaryota; kingdom Metazoa; phylum Chordata; class Mammalia; order Chiroptera; family Molossidae; genus Tadarida; species Tadarida brasiliensis. Next base: position 250,100,762 of record CM061257.1, read on the forward strand.
GATCTGCAGATGGCTGCTTCTTGTGCTGGCCTGGAGGTGCCCAGGAAAAGCCAAGTTTTCAACCAAGGCTGGCTGCTTCTAGTGCCAGGCCTGGGGCCACTTAATGAGAGGTATGGGGCTCACTGAGACTAGATGCTGCTTGTTTAAGAGATTTTAGGAAAATCTGAAGCAGGATCCAAGACAGGCCAATCCCATGGGAAAGTCTTTGGAAATAACTTGTGTGGGCCAGATAGCTGGGTGGGGCAGGGCCTCAGGGAATCACCAGGGCGGGGCCAACAGTGTGAGCCAGGTTGCTGGAGTCCCAGATATGGCGGCTGCCTGCTGCCACAAGGAAGGACTCACCAAAGGAACAACCGGCTCCACCAGCACATCAGTCCAGGAGAAATCTGCCCCTTCAGCCCTCTTCCCAAGGCCAAACAGCTCAGTTCTTCCCAGTGTGTCTCTGGTGCCTTTCAAGCTGCCTCCCCTCTGAGCCCAGAAGGAGTGAGTTTGTGTAAGTCCGTGAGCGGGCCCTTTAAGAGGAGCTGCCTGGCGCTCCAGCAGCCGTAGCCTCCCTCAGCCTCAGTTCCCGCTAGTTTTTCCAGCCAGAAGTTATGGGGCTTCTCTTCCTGGCACTGGAATCCTGAACTGGGTGCCTGGTGTGGGACGGGGACCCCTCACTCCTCAGGGAGGACCTTCCCAGCCGAGGTGTCCTCCTGATTTTTATCCACCACACATGGGTGTGGGACCAGCCTGTCCGTGCCTGCACCCCTCCTACCCCTCTCGATGTGACTGATTCTTTAATTTTGTAGTTGTGGGACTTCCATTCAGCTCAATTTCAGGTGGTTGTGAATGATGGTTGTGCTGTAATTTAGTTGCTATTTTGATGTGTTTGTGAGAGGAGGCGATACCGCGATTGCCAATGCCGCCCTCTTGACCAGAAGTCCAAGGGTAGAGTTTTATTACTGCCTTCATCAGGCACAGTTTGTTCACCTGCTAAGGGTAGAGTTTTAAATACCATATCTTAGAAGGCTACCTGTATGAACACAGGAAGGTGATCAACCATCACACCTAGAGGGAGATTAACCTGTGAGAACTTCATGGTCAGGAGACGGAAGTTCCTCTGACACAGTTCCCCCTGCACAGTGTTCAGAGGACACACTGAGAGCAGAGTGTGACCCTAGATCCCGTGGACCAATGTTGGGGGACAGAGGGTGTCTGTGTAGGTCACCAGGAAGCAGAAGCATGAACTACAGAGAAGCAGACCGGGCTCCCGTGTCCGAGTCCTTCAGGGAGTTTGGAGCTGAATGTGCAGCAGCTGCACGGCCTCCTCTTTGGTGTTTGTTCTCCAGACTGTGCTGGACCATGACCACGTGGATCGCATCCTAGCTCCCTAGAATCAGGTTCCTGTCCCAGTTGACTCCCATCAGGTACAGACATGGTGACAGCGTTCCCAATGGTCACATGAAGACATCCGGTTTCCAATAACAACGTTCTCAGGACTTAAACTTAATTACTCACAAGTCTCTACCTACAACTGTACCTAAACTCACCTGGTCATGACAGATTCTTCTACATCCCCAGTGACTGGAAGTCTTGGCTCAGGAAATTCCTGGCAGACTTGTTGGGTTTCCTGGAATGCAGGGAGGTTCAGGCAAGTTCCACCTTTCATGGACAGACATTGCTTGTGTGCTGACAGTTTCCCAAGGCTCACCAACCCCTCTGCATGTTCATTCCTCCAGAAATGATACACTACATTTATGCACGTCAGAGTGTTTCTAATAATATCATAAAACTTTCAAAATTCAGAGCCATCAGCATAGCCTCATAACAAAAAGTCTATAGAGACTCTTGTAGAAACTGTTATCTGGAGACAAAGCCCAGAGCCTCCGAGGAAACAGCCATAAACAACACCTGCACCTGCTCCTGGGCTGCAACACAGAGTCGGTGAGGCCTGAGCGCCCCCTTGTGTCCTGAGCGCCCCCTGCAGACCCGCCCTCCTGTCCCCCTCAGGAGGTGTGTGTCTGGGTTCACACTGACTGCCCCCCACTCTGTCTCTTGCAGAGTAATACATGGCCGTGTTCTCGGCTCTCAGGAGGTTCAGCTCCATGTAGGCTGAGCTCTTGCAAATTTCTGCAGTCATGGACACTCTGCCCTGGAACTTCTGAGCGTAGTTTGTGTCACCATTGTTAGGGTTAACCCGCCCCATTCACTCAAGCCCCTGTTCTGGGGCCTGTCGCACCCGGTGCACGTAGTAGCTGGTGAAGGTGGACCCAGAAGCCTTGCAGGAGACCTTCCCTGTGGCCCCAGGCTTCTAACCTCAGCCTCAGACTGCACCAGCTGCCCCTGGGAGTGGACACCTGTGGAAAGGAGACAGCAGTGGGTGGAAATCCCCCTGACTGTCCCTGGCCCCCTCCTAAGCCCAGGGACTGGGGAGCCCTTATGTGTAGCCACTGCCTCCAGGAGGATGGTTCTCCAGCTCCAGTCCATGGTGAGGGCTGAGCTGTGGGCACTTCTGTGGGGAGGGTGTGGCAGTGGGTGAGTCTATCAGGGCACAAACTTATCCATATTTAACCTGGTCTCCCTCGTCTCATTTGCATATTCCTGAAATGTGATACAGGTCACAGGGACCATGATCAGTGGGAGTCTGACGGTCTGCACCCTAATCCTTTTTGAAGGATATGTGTCCTGTGCCAGGACCCTGAGCTCTGTGCACACGGAGCTCCTCCCATCCCCCACCTTCCCAGTGACAATGAGGGAACAGTCAGTCCCCACGGAGTGGAGCTTTCCCCTGGGAATGGGGAGGAGGAGACAGAGCCCAGCAAACCCCTGTGGTCCTAGGGGGCTGTGTGCACACCCAGGACACGCCCCTGTGAGGTCTCTGAGACTGGACCCTCCACTCTGAGTCATCACTGAGATCTTCCTGTGTTGAGATGAGTATCAGATGATGGTTATTTTCATTGGTGAGTAGTATTCCATTGGTGGATGTTCTCTAGTTTGATTATTTGTAAATTAGAAGGACTTTTGGGTTGTTTGCAGCTTCTAAGTCTAATAAAGTTGCTATAAATATTTGCACTTATATAGAAATATATTTTAATCCTCATGTGAGGATACGTTTTTTGAGTAGAGAGAGAGGAGAGAGACAGGAGGGGAGAGAGAGAGAAACGGAGAGAGAGAGAGAGAGAGAGAGAGAGAGAGAGAGAGAGAGAGAGAGATTGGGGCTGTCACTAAGATATGTGTCAAGACCAGGAATCAAACCCCCAACCTTTCAGTGTATGAGACTATGCTCCAACCCACTGGGCCTCCCAGCCAGAGCACGTTGTCAATTTTTTTTTTTTTTTGTATGAACATAGAGATTAATTCTGCTGGAGCAAGCACTCCTTGTGGGACCGTCTGGAAACACGTTACGTATATATTTCACTGGTTAAGAAACTGCGATTCACTTTGTGAAGAAAGAATAACAGGACACAGAGGGACCTGGAGAAGGAGAGGAGCCCAGTCACTGCAGACATGTCATCTGCACACACAGTGTCACCTCCTCACTTGTCTGCAGTGAGAATATAAGAAGTTAGAGCCACAGAGAAAAAAGCTAGGACTGTCCCTGGATGCAGCTGAGAGCTGAGAGGAAATCCCTGCTCCCAACAGGAAGCCCCTCCTTTCCCCTCAGTCTGCACCTGCTCCTGGGCTGTTCTCTGTGGTCGGTGGGTCCTGAGCGCCCCCTGGTGTCCTGAGCGCCCCCTGCAGCCCCGCCCTCCTGTCCCCCTCAGGAGGTTTGTGCCTGGACTCACACTGACTTCCCCTCACTGTGCCTCTGGCACAGTAATACACGGCCGTGTCCTCGGTGGACACAGAGCTCAGCTGCAGGGAGACCTGGTTCTTGGATGTGTCTCTGGAGATGGAGGTGCGACTCTTGAAGGACGGGCTGTAGTAAGTGTTACCATTATAACAGATGCTCCCCACCCACTCCAGCCCCTTCCCTGGACTCTGGTGGATCCAGCTCCAGCAGTAGTAATTGGTTGTGATGGAGACTTTGTAATCAGCACAGGTGAGGGATAGGGTCTGTGACGGCTTCACCTCTCCTAGGCCCCACTGCTTTAGCTGATCCTGGGACAGAACACCTGGGGACAAGGAGCATCGATCCCTGTCAGTTACGTGCAGTCACATCCTCCCCACAGACCCCTGTATGACCTCTGAGACTCTCACCTTGGGGGGCTGTCACTAGGAACAGGAGAAGACCCAGCAGTCTCATCTTCTTGTAGACCAGGGCTCTGCCTTCCCCGGAGACTTCAGCTCTGTGTGAGGACAGAGCTGTGAGCCTCCCCAGCCCAGGGGAGGATTTACCCTGGAGCTTGAGGAGAAATTTGCATGTGGGGCAGCCTGTTTCTTATAAGTGAGGAGACAGAGGTCAGGCTGCCTGGTCCTTCTGGGGCCCTGTGGGGGCATCTCTTTTCTTGAATGCACTTAGTACATTTGTCAGTTATAGGGGATCACCTGGTACACAAGATATATTGGTGTCAGTGTAATGCACGTGCTCATCTCTGATAAATGGTGGACTAAATGAGTAGATTACATTTTTTAATTTCTCATGGATCTTTCAAATAGATTTAATGGGATTAAATTTGTTTAGGTAATTTCTTAAACTCAGCTTTCTAATATCTACAGAACTGTCCAATATTTTTATAAACAATTATATTTTTATAAACATAATTTTGTATAGACAAATAATATCTAGTTTGGTTTGAAAATCACAAAATATAGGACATTCATTCGCAGTGTCTTATTTGCCTATGTTGTAACTTTAATCCAAGGAAATATATCCTAGGAACTTGTCATTGAGATACCCTTGATTCTTTTTTCTTTGTTAAAATGATATTTCTTATATGTTTTGAGTAAGACTATGCTACATGCCTTTATTTAATTTAAACCTAGAAACGCTTTTCTTACAATCTTTGTCAAACTTTTGTAGAAGCTAAACACCTGTAGCTACTGCCCCTCTAGCAGGTGTGGGTGCACCAGGAACTGTGGGGGATCACCAAGAACAAGACCAGGCCCTAAGGGTGAGCCTATCAGGTGTCATTCACGTGGGAATCAGGCAATAGATTGTTAGACACTGAGTTTAATCCACTCTGAGTATTTTGTGAGAACCTTAATCAGAACGAGAGGCAGACCTCAGGGTCATGAACCAACTGAAGCTGAGAGGTGAAAAATCAGAGAATCCAGGGAGTTGGAGACACTGACAACACACAGACCCAGAGATGAACAGGCCATCAACAGGCTCCCGAGGAGATGCCTGGTCGTCAGGACCTGCATGTCCAACCCCACAGGGAATCTCCTCACAGCTGCAGGACGGCTTTTCTAGGAGGAAACACACTGAAGGAGAACAGACCAGTGTTGGTGAGTGTGGGGAGAGAGGAACACTTGCACTCTCTCGGTGGGAAGGTAAGATCCTGCAGCCACATGGAAACAGCGTGTTGGTTCCTCTAAAATGTGGGTAGAAACCCTGTGTGATTGAGCAGTGAGCTCCCAGGTGTTCATGGAATAATAAACCCAGGACTCTGGAGAGGTGTTGCACAGCCCTGTTGATTGCAGCCGTGTTCAGTGTAGTGAGATGTGGAAACATCTCTGTCCATCAGTGGGTAAGTGGACAAACATGTGTGATATTCTCAGGATGGAATACTACTCAACCTTAAATCATAGGGAAATTCTGCACAACCCCCAGCCTGGAGGACACTAGAGGACACTGTGCTCTGGGAAATGAAGCCGTCATGGAAAGGCAGACAGTGTCTGATTCCACCTACACTGGGAACTGAATTAGGTTTCCTTCCAGCAGAGTGTGGAGAAGCCCAGGCCTGGGTGTGATGAAGGCTCTGGCAGGAGATGGGATAGTGGAGGGTCACTGCCCTGGAGTCCTGAGCTGATGAAGAACAAAGACGGAGGCAGCTGGAGGAGACACTGTGTCAGGACACAGTCAGCCCTGGTCCTGGGCCCTGTGCATCCACAGGAGCCTGGGTGTGTCTGCTCAGTGTGTGGAGCCGTCCACCCTCAGGGCCTGTGGACAATGAGGGAACACTCAGTCCCCACGGAGTGGAGTTTTCCCCTGGGAATGGGGACAAGGAGACAGAGCCCAGCAAAGCCCTGTGGTCCTAGGGGGCTGTGTGCACACCCAGGACACGCCCCTGTGTGACCTCTGAGACTGGATCCTCCACTCTGAGTCATCACTGAGATCCTCCTGTGCTCAGGTGTGTACCAGTTGGTGGTTCTTTTTATTGCTGAGTAGTATTCCATTGATGGATGTTCTCTAATTTGCTCATTTGCAAAACTAGAAAAACTTTTGGGTTGTTGTAGCTCCTAACACAAATAAAGATGCTAAAAGTATTTCAAGTCACATTTATAAGAATATAAAGCTCCGTTCTTCTGGAGCAAAGATTTCTAGTGGGACCACTGAGATACATGTTAAGTATATATTTCATTTAATAAGGTTCCGCAGTTCATTTGTGAAGAAGGAATAACGGAATATAGAGGGACCTGGGGTATTAGAGACCCCCAGTCACTGCCGACATGTCATCTGCAAACACACAGAGTGTTTCCTCCTCTCTTGTCTGCAGTGAGAATATAAGAAGTTAGAGCCACAGAGAAAAAAGCTAGGACTGTCCCTGGATGCAGCTGAGAGCTGAGAGGAAATCCCTGCTCCCAACAGGAAGCCCCTCCTTTCCCTCTCACTCCGCACCTGCTCCTGGGCTGTTCTCTGTGGTCGGTGGGCCCTGAGCGCCCCCTGGTGTCCTGAGCGCGCCCTGCAGCCCCGCCCTCCTGTCCCCTCAGGAGGTTTGTGTCTGGGCTCACACTGACTTCCCCTCACTGTGTCTGCCATACAGTAATACACGGCCGTGTCCTCGGTGGTCACGGAGCTCAGCTGCAGGGAGAACTGATTCTTGGACTTGTCACTGGAGATGGAGGTGCGGCTCTTGAGGGACGGGTTGTAGTAAGTGTTTCCATTATAACCTATGCACCCCATCCACTCCAGCCCATTTCCTGGTTTCTGGCGGATCCAGCTCCAGCAGTAAGCACTGCTGATGGAGTAACCAGAGACAGCGCAGATAAGGGAGAGAGTCTGCGAGGGCTTCACCAGTCCTGGGCCCGACTCCTGCAGCTGCATCTGGGACAAGACACCTGGGGACAAGGAGCATCAGGCCCTGTCAGTCCGGGGCAGTCACAACCACCCCATAGAACCCTGTCTGACCGCTGAGACCCTCACCTTGGGGGGCTGTCACCAGACACAGCAGAAGACCCAGCAGTCTCATCTTCTTCTAGAACACAGCTCTGCCTTCCCCAGAGACCTCAGCCCTGTGTGAGGAGTGAGCTGTGAGCCTCCCCAGCCCAGGGGAGGATTTACTCTGAAGTTTGAGGAGAAATTTGCATGTGGGGCAGCCTGTTCCTTATAAGTGGAGGGACTGAGGTCAGGCTGCCCTGGTCCTTCTATTGCTAACGTGTAGGCTTCCCTTTTCTTGAATGCACTCAGTACATTCGTCAGTTATAGGGGATCTCCTGGTACACAAGAATACTGGAGTCAGCTTAATGGTAATGCTCATCGCTGATAAGTGGTGGACGAGTTGAGTAAACTACAGTTTTAATTTCTCATGCATCTTTCAAACAGATTTAATGGGATTAAATTTGTTTAGGTAACTTCTTATGCCCAGCTTGCTAATATCTACAAAATTGTCAAATATTTTTATAAAAATATTTATTTTTATAAACAATTTTATATAGCCAAATAATATCTAGGTTGGTTTGAAAATCACAAAATAAAGGACATTTATTCTCAGTATCTTATTTCTTTATGTTGTAACTTTGATCCAAGGAAGTATATCACAGGAGCATGTCATTGAGGTACCCTTGATTCTTATTTATCTTTTATTTGATAAAATGATATTTCTAACAAATTCTGAGTAACACCATGCTACATGACTTTGTTTAGGTTAATGCTAGAAACCTTTTTCTTGCAATCTTTGCCAAACACTCTCAGACCTAAGTAGTGTCAGACCTGGTGAGTACTTGGATAGGAGACCCCTGATTCTTAATGTTGAAAATTAGGTTATTGTGCCTTTGAGTCCCTCCTCAAACTCTTCCCTTGTGAAAGCTGATGGCTTATTGCAGAGACCCTGACAAATTATATCAGACATATTCATATTTTTACATGGAGAAATAATTGAGTATAAAAGAGTAATTATTCATGTGTACAATTCAGAATTTTTCATATGTGGAAATTGTAAAGGCAGCAGATTATTTGAGCTCTGTTTTCAATCAAATATTTTCAGTGATGTGGGGGTCAGAGGGAGGCAAATCAAGGAGGTTCCTAGCATAGATATGCTCATAGGAAAGGGAACTTTATCCCTGACAGGAACCCTCAGTCCCAGGACACACGACATGGTCAAATAGGCAGTTTTCAAATTTTGGATGTTGTAAATAACACTGCTATGCACATGGGGTTATATATATTCTTTCTGATTTGTGTTTTGGGATAATTAGGATATATTTTCAGAGGTGGATTCTCTGGGTCAAAAAGAAGTTCTATTTTTATTTATTTTTGTATTAATTACTTTATCTCTATTTCAGATGTTTCTCCGTTTCCCCCCTAGACATCATACTCCTGATTCCCCCTTCCCACAGCATTATTGTCTATGTCCATTGTTTATGCATACATGCATGTAAGTTCTTTGGTTTATATTACCCTCCGCGCCGCCCCCCTCCTCTGGGGTTTGTCAGTCTGAACGATTTATTTATTTATTTATTTATTTATTTATTTATTAAACTCCATAGCGTTTTCCACAGTGGCTGCACCAATCTGCATTCCCACCAATAGTGCACCAGGGTCCTGTTTTCTCCTCATCCTCCCCAGCACTGGGTGTTTGCTGAGGTATTGATAGGAGCCATTCTGGCAGGTGTAGCTGTCGTTTCAATTTGTACGTCTCTGATGATCAGTAATGTGAGCATTGTTTCATATGTCTCATGGCCATCTGTATGTCCTCTTTGGAGAAGTGTCTGTTCAGGGCATTGGTCCATATTTTAATTGGATTGTATGTCTTCCTGGTGTTCAGTTGTATATAGTTTTTAAATATTTTGGAATTTAAGCTCTTATCAAATGTACTTCGCAAATAGACAACAGCTTTTTCTAACTCAGAGATGTTAGAGGTAAACACTGAATGAAGAATCCAGAGAGGTTCCCTGAGGGAAACTGACATGAATAAGAAACCACACAGGAAACCAGCCCAAACCTCCAACTGCACCTGCTCCTGGATGGTCCTTGTGTTCAGGGACCCTGAGTGCCCCCTGGTGGTCGCAGCCCCTCCTGCAGGAGGTTTATGTCTGGGCTCACACTGACTTCCCCTCACAGTGTGTCTCTTGCACAGTAATATATGGCCGTGTCCTCGGTGGTCACGGATCTCAGCTGCAGGGAGAACTGGTTCTTGGATGTGTCACTGGACATGGTGGTGCTGCTCTTGAGGGACGGGTTGTAGTAAATGCTACTACCACTACCATGTATGGACCCAATCCATTCCAGCCCCTTCCCTGGTTTCTGGCGGATCCAGCCCCAGTTGTAACCACTGCTGATGGAGTAACCAGAGACAGAGCAGGTGAGGGAGAGGGTCTGCGACAGCTTCACCAGTCCTGGGCTCGACTCCTGCAGCTGCACCTGGGACAGGACACCTCAGAACAAGGAGCATCAGGCCCTGTTAGTTACATGCAGTAACAACCACCCCACAGACCCTTGTCTGTCCCCTGAGACCCTCACCTTTGGGGGCTGTCACCAGGCACAGGAAAAGACCCAGTAGTCTCATCTTCTTCTAGACCACGGCTCTGCCTTCCCCAGAGATCTCAGCCCTGTGTGAGGAGAGAACTGTGAGCCTCCCCAGCCCAGGGTAGGATTTACCCTGGAGCTTTGGGAGAAATTTGCATGTGGGGCAGCCTGTTCCTTATAAGTGGAGCGACTGAGTTCAGAGTTCCTTGGTCCTTCTGGGGCCCTGTGGGGGCATCTCTTTATTTGATCTCACTCTGTATGTAAGTCAGGGATACGGGACCCCTTGGTTCAAGAGACATTGGAATATGGTCAAAGGTTGGCCTCACCTTTCTGAGCATAAGAAGAAATGATGGACTAGACAGGTAGGTTAGACTTTCAACTTCCCATACATCCTTCAAACTGATTTAAAAGGTATAAGCATTTGTTCAGAGACTTTCTGAATCCCAATTCTCCTATATACCTACTAATTCCAAGTATTATATAATAATTTCATACCAATATTATCTTTCTTAGTGCAAAAATAAAAATAAAGAACATCTATACTCAATATCTTATATTTTAAGTTTATTTTAATACGTTTTTATTGATTTTATATTTTAGAGAATTGAACGGAGAGGGTAACTTCATTGCTGACAACAATCCCTGACTCCAGTCTCCCTCCTTCTGCCCCTGGGCACGGTCAGTTGGTCAGAGGTGCCGGGATCTACCACAGACTATGTAACTTCCTTAATGTATGTTGAACACATCCTCCCATCAGACAAATACTTTGGAAATGTTATCTCTCTGTGGAGCTTGTCTTTTCATTCTCTTAATGGAATCTTTGGTGGGATAAATGCATTTAATATAGCAAAATGTAATTTACCCCTATTTTCTGTCCTGGGCCTGTTTTGGTGAATCACACAGACCCCCAGGACATACTGAGCCTCACAGTCCAGGGGCATCGGCTGCAGCAGCCACAGGGACAGAGAGGTTCTGCACCAGCAGTGAGGGCTGCTGGGAAACTGCCCAGAACTGGGCGGGACTCTGACCTGGGTGAGGGGAGGAAGCTGGACGTGTTCTGAGTCACAGGACAGAGATGTGCCTGATGTTCATGGGCAGAGTGTTACTGGACATGTGGGTTTAAACATCTTCCTCTGACGACCCAGGAGGACATGCAGGGCATGACAGACACAGCTTCTGTCATCGTAGGAAACACCTGAGGCATTTTTTTTTATCCTCAACCGAGGACATCTTTGCATTTATCTTCAGATAGAGCAGGAGGGAGAGAGTGAGGAAGAGGGAGAGAGAAACATTGACGTGAGAGAGACACATCAACCGGTTGCCACCCACACGACACCAACTGGGGCCAGGGAGAAACTGCAACCAAGGTACTTGCCCTTAATGGGTACCGAACCCGGGACTCTCTGGTCCGCAGGTGGATGCTCTATTCGCTTTGCCAAACCGGCCAGGGCCACCTGAGGGATTATGACCAGGAGTTTGTAGGATAGAAATGTTAAAGGTCCTGCAGGCAGGGATCAAGGGAAATAAGGAACGTGTCATTGCAAAGGGGGGCAGGGGATTCCTGTTACCCACATGCACCTGCTCACAGAGTCTCTGTCTGTGAGGTAACAACTTCCCAGGTCCAGGGGTTAGCACTTGGACACCTGTGGGTCATTACTCACATGGTCACCCAAGCGGTATAATTATTGGGGCTCCTTTTTTGAAATCCTTCAACACTTAGAGGGAACAGTGGACACCCTTCCCTGCAGGAGCCATGGTGCTGGTGTGTCTGTATGAGGGTCCCTCATGTCATGGACCAGGACCCTGTCTCAGTCCATTGTCATCACCACCATCATCTCCATCATCACCATCATCATTTGCTTATTTATAAACAGTTGGGCTTTTATTTTCTTTAGACATGGTTGTTTCCTACAGATGTGAAACTTGATCTCGTCTTTTAGTCGTGTACTGAAATTGATCAGTACAATTGGTAGTCAGGTTCTCCTTTATTTTTATTTTTTTAGTGCTGATAACTGATGGCTCATCCCTCCCTCTTCTCCATCTGCCCCACATGGGACCTGACAGAAAGGTTGGGTCTCCTCTTTAGATGTCAGTGGGAGATTCAAACCCACAACCCCCTAGAAGGAGAATCCCTCGCCCTCCCCACCACCTCACCTAATATATAAGCCCTGGGCCAGTCTACTTTCCTGGTCTTTCAAAGCTGTTCTGACTTGCTGAAGGGCCTTTCCTGTGCTTTCTAGAGATTCCAACTATGTACGGGATAAATGTGTCATGTCCCCTTGTTGTGTGTGTTTGTCATTAGCCTGATATCTGCACAAGCTGCTGTGGGTCTCTTGGACTCTGCCTGGTATCAACTACACTTGGTACTGTGAGCATGATGCCAATTCAATGACAGTCACCCCAGTGGGTCCTTAGTCTCTAATTTTGGGTTCAAACACCGATGGTGCCCACTGCGACATGAAAAGGAAACCACACAGGAAACCAGCCCAAACCTCCAACTGCACCTGCTCCTGGGATGGTCCTTGTGTTCAGGACCCTAAGCGCCCCCTGGTGGTCGCAGCCTCTCCTTCAGGGAGGTTTGTGTCTGAGCTCACACTGACTTCCCCTCACAGTGATTGTTGCACAGAAATACACGGCCGTGTCCTCAGTTCTCAGGCTGTTCATTTGCAGATACAGTGTGTTCTTGGAGTTGTCTCTGGAGATGGTGAATCGGCCCTTCACAGAGTCCGCATAGTTTGTGGTACTTCCATCAGGATTAATTCGACTCACCCACTGCAACCCCTTCCCTGGAGCCTAGCGGACCCAGACCATCCAGATGCTACTGAAGGTGAATCCAGAGGCTGCACAGGAGAGTCTCAGAGACCCTCCAGGCTGCACCACGTCTCCCCCAGTCTCCACCAGCTGCTCCTCACACTGGACACCTGCAAACACAAAGACGTCCTGGTCAGGACACTGTCACACGTCCACTCTTTCTCTCTCTCATCCACTCACACAATGAGTGTCTCTTGTTCTCCATAAATTACCTCTTAAAATAGCAACAAGGAAAATCCAGATGAGTCCCAACTCCATGGTGAGTGCTCTGTGTTCAGTCCTGATCAGGGAGGGGAACACCTGAGGATCACGGAGCTGGGCTCCTTTTTGTGAGCTGTTGGGACGGGGTTGGCCTTGTTTTTATGGGCAGTGGGGGCCCTATTTGCATATCCTCCTTCTATTTAGAGTCCTCTGAGGTTGGAGACCTGCAGAGAGGGCAATGCTTCAATGCAGTTGAGAGTCCTGGGGGAGAATGATGGTCATGATAACCTTTGAATAACTAAATAAGAATCATAAGGAGGTTGGGGCATGTCCTGTGCCCACATTTGGTAAAGTGAGCATCTGGCCTGTGCTCCTCCTCACAGGGCCCTCGACTCCCCTGAACCAACTCCAGGTCAGAGCAGGACATGCTCATGAGGGTGCAGGTCCCTTGTAAGTAATGTGAGCATGAATGAACATCTGTATTCTGTTGCTATCCACACGTCAGGGCTGGATACAACCAGACTTGTGGAAAGAGACCAAAAGTTGCAGATTTTGTGAGAGTGGGCACTGTTTGTTGGTGTCCTTGGCCCTGAGTGTTTCTGGCTTCCTGACCTTCAAGGAGGCAAACGAGAGAAGGTGCTGAGAAAATGCTTCTCTATCCCAGGGACTCAGAGACCCTGATAAATTAGGGAATAATTCACGGAGCTGATGGAGAGGCTGTGGTTTCCAACAAACAGAAGTCCATTCAAAGAGGGTCTCTCTGCATAGACAGTAATGAAAACCTCAAAGAAGGTGATAGAAGAGATGAATTAGTGAAATAAATGTAAGTCAGAATACTGGTGATCAGTGAGAACGCTCATATTTAATGTTAATCACTCATCTATGAAATAGACTTTTGCAGTTTAAATTCACAATCAAGGCCATGGTGACATAATTTGAATTGATCACTCAGCTGGTTTGTTCTCAAGCGTGTTATTACAACTGTGAGGGTTTATTGTACAAGAGGAGAGCTGTGTGTTTCCACAGCGTTTAGATAACAGTGTGTTGTGTCCTCATGTAATAAATGTGTTTACAGAGCATGGAGATAAAGCCTGGACAGTAGACGAGCCTGGAACCCACCTCCTCCTGGGGGACGTGAGCTCAATGGGTCCTGAGCTCTCCAGGTCCTGAGAGCACGTTTTCCTTTAAAGTCCACAGAGGACCAGAGACTCCTCATCGCCTTCCCCTCATCCAGCCTGGGTGTCGGGTCCCTTCCTGCAGGAGCTCAATGGACCCTGCTGTTCACAGGATGTCCCCTCCTCGTTCTCTCCGTCCACGGACCCCGCCCTCTCCTCCTTGGCTGTGAATCCCCTGGGGTCTCTGCTGCACCACAGGGGAGCCCTGTGTCCCTCTCCTGTGGCGATGCCCCCACTGCAAGAGCCTTGAACAAAATCTTTCTTTAAAATATAGCGACTGTCAGAGAACATTTCACCAGGATGAAAGTGGGATATTTAAGGTTCTCCAGGCAGGTTGCACATAAACCCACTCAGGACATGTCCTGGGACAGGATTGTGGAGACGACAGTGCCCCTGGTGGTTGTTCTGAGCCACACAGGCTGACGACTCTGGGTCTGAACCAGCTTTCTGAGACAAGGCAGGGGTGTGTGCCACAGGGAAGTCCTTCCTGGCATTTTGAAACTTTGGCAGCTCAATCCTGCTTCTTTCTTGTACACAGCTGAACCTCTGCAAGGACACCTGGGCCTCAGGGCTCCCACCTTGGGGAGAACCTGAAGAACATACCGCTCCTCAGTGCCAGGAGCATGATGGGAGTCAACTGGAACATGCACCTGACTCAGAACATCACTGGGGGAAATGCTACCTGGGTGCACGAATGGGGGGATTAACCAAGACTGAGGACACACACGTCCAGGGTGCTTGTTTCATTAGGTCTGACTTTCCTGGTTGTTTAGCCAGTTCACCTTTATTTTTTCCTCTGAAATAAGCACACACATTTCCAAGGTCGTGAGGTCACTTTGTTGAGAGTGTGCAGGAGCAGAAGTCATTTGTGTGTAGATTTTGTACCTTACATCTTTCCTAAATCACTGTCTAGTTGGATCAGTATCATGGGGCAGTTTTTAGGGTTTTCTATATTCAATGTCAGGTCACATGTACCGAGACAAAGAGAACCATTTTAAGTTCTTCTTTCTGATTTAGACAATTTTTTTATTTCTTGACTTGCCCAATTATTCTCACAGAAACTCCCAGTTTTGTTGAATAGAAGTCGTCACCAGGGTGCTCTTGTGTTTCTCCTAATGTTAGAAAAACAGCTTTGAAGTATTCACTGATTAGCACAAGATCACTTGTTGGCTTCTCAAACGTGGCCTTTGTAATGTTGAGATAGATGCCTTGAATAACTAATATATTTAGAATTTAGTCATGAAATAATTTTGTTTTAAAATGTCCTTTCTTCTTTACATCTATTTATATGATGATGAAGTCTTGTCTTTCATTCTGTGAATGAGGTGTAGCACATGTACTGATTTACAAACATTGAACCATCCTTGCATTCTAGGGTGCTATCCCACTTGATCATGGTCAATGATGCTTTAAATTTTCTGTTGATTTCCCCAGTTTATCTTTTGAGGATTTTTGCATTTATGTTCATCATGGATATGGTGTCATTTTATTTTTTTCTCTTTGTCCATATATGGCTTTGGTATCAGTGTGATGGTCACCTCAATAAAAGTCTCTGGATGTGTTTCTTCTTCTTTCTAATCTAGGAAGAGTTTGGAAAGGATTGACTGAGAAGGCATATACTGTTCTTTCAAGTTTTAGTAGAATTCACCCCTAATCATTTGGTCATGGCCTTTACTTTGTTAGCACATTATGGTTCAATTTTAATTATTATTTTTAATTAATGTCAATTCATAAACTTTGGGTTCAAATTCCTAATTTAAGGTCAAATTAACTGACTGGGAAATAAAACGTTGACCTTCACAGGCTGTGGACAGCACATGGAGTTCCCACAAGCACACACGTGGAGCTGAGCAGTGACAGGTGGACAGGCTCCTAACTCTGCATCCCTCAGGTAGATCTGAGCTACATGGACTGACAAGGGAGCAGCTCGGGGTCCCAGCCAGGGAAAGACCTGTCTCTGCCAACTGCAGCCAGGGACTGGTCTCTGCAGGTCTGCAGTGGCGGGACCAGCTTCCACCTGAGACTCCGCACTCAGATCTATGTCTGCTCTTTCTCCTGAGGAAGGGAGGGATTCATTTAAGAAAGAGGCAAAGATCTTCTCCTCAGGATTTCTGTGCATGGTGTGCATGGAGAGAAAGCAATGGAAATGGAACACGTCTTCCCACACCACATTTACAAAGTCCTTCTGTGAAAGGCCCCTCTGAGCAAGAACACCCTCAGAATTCTGTGATAATGCACTTGGAGTCACAGTGTAAATTACAGTTGTTTGCAGACCATATGTTTATTTTATATGGTAATGAAGACAATGAAGGAAAACCATATTTTCCTATATAAAATTCATAAAATATCTTAGCCCTGAGAATGTACCTCCCTTATCTCCAACTCCAGGGACACAAGGAACAGGTCCCAGCTGGTGCTCCCTGAAATCCCCCGTGGTTTGTGCTGAAGACACAGCTGTGCACGACTCCCAGACCCTGGTGGACCAGGCGGTGACACAGAGGCAGGGCCATAGCTGGAGACGATGGGGTCGTCGGACGGAAAGTTTTTGCTCAGGAAATTCAGGAGAATCTTCATGGTTCTTCCTGAAATGCAGGGAGATTTAGGAAATCTCAAACTTTCATGGACTGACATTAATTGTGTGCTGACATTTTCCCCTAGCTCATAAATCCCTCTGCATTTTTTTCTTCTCCAAATAAAAATGCTGATTCTGATACATGTGAGAATTTTGCTACCAGAGAGACCCTTGGAGAAACTGTTATCTGGAGAGGAAGCCCAGAGCCTCAGAGGAAACAGCCATAAACACCGCCTGCACCTGCTTCTGGGGCTGCAACACAGAGTCCCTGGGTGCGGAGCGCCCGCTGGTGTTCTGAGAGCCCCCTGCATCCCCGGCCTCCTGTCCCCTCAGGAGGTTTGTGTCTGGGCTCACACTGACTTCCCCTCACTGTGTCTCTCGCACAATAATACACGGCCGTATCCTCGGTGGTCACGGATCTCAGCTGCAGGGAGAACTGGTTCTTGGACTTGTCACTGGAGATGGTGGTGCGGCTCTTGAGGGACGGGTTGTAGTAAGTGCTACCACTACTAGCATATATGCGCCCAATAAATTCCATCCCCTTCCCTGGTTTCTGGCGGATCCAGTACCACAAGTAACCACTAACGATGGAATAACCAGAGACAGAGCAGGTGAGGGAGAGGGTCTGTGACGGCTTCACCAGTCCTGGGCCCGACTCCTGCAGCTGTACATGGGACAGGACACCTGGGGACAAGAAGCATCAGGCCCTGTCAGTCGCGTGCAATAACAACAACACCATGGACCCTGTCTGACCTCTGAGACCCTCACCTTGAGGGGCTGTCACCAGGCACAGGAGAAGACCCAGCAGTCTCATCTTCTAGACCACGGCTCTGCCTTCTCCAGAGACCTCAGCCCTGTGTGAGGAGAGAGCTGTGAGCCTCCCCAGCCCAGGGGAGGATTTAACCTGGAGCTGGGGGAGAAATTTGCATGTAGGGCAGCCTGTACCTTATAAGTGGAGGACTGAGATCAAGGTGCCCTGTCCTTCTGGGGCCCTGTGGGGGCATCTCTTCCCTTGATCTCACTCTGTATGTAAGTCAGGGAGAGGGGATCCCTGGGTTCAAGAGACATTGGAATGTGGTCAAAGGTTGGCCTCACCTTTTTGAGCATAAGAAGAAATGATGGACTAGACAGTTAGGTTAGACTTTTAACTTTCCATACAGCCTTCAAACTGATTTAAAAGAATTTAGCATATGTTCAGAGACTTTATGAATCCCAATTCTCCAATATACCCACTGTTTTTAAATTTTATATAATAATTTCATACTAATATTATCTACCTTAGCGCAAAAATACAAATAAAGGACATCTATGTTCAATATCTTATATTTTAATTACATTTAAATATGATTTTATTGATTTTATTTTTTAGAGAGTTGAACAGAGAGGGTAACTTCATCGCTGACAACAATCCCTGACTCCAGTCTTCCTCCTTCTGCCCCTGGGTATGGTCAGTTGGTCAGAGGTGCTGGGATCTACCACACAATATATAACGTCCTTAATATATATTGAACACATCCTCCCATCAGACAAATACTTTGGAAATGTTATCTCTCTGTGGAGCTTGTCTTTTCATTCCCTTAATGGCATGTTTGGTGGGATAAATGTATTTAATATAGTAAAATGTAATTGATATCTATTTTATGTACTGGGCCTGTTTTGGTGAATCACACAGACCCCCAGGACATACTGAGCCTCACAGTCAAGGGACATCGGCTGCAGCAGCCACAGGGACAGAGAGGTTCTGGCACCAGGAGTGAGGGCTGCTGGGAAACTGCCCAGAACTGGACGGGACTTTGACCTGTGTGAGCGGAGGAGCTGGATGTGTTCTGAGTCACAGGACAGAGATGTGCCTGATGTTCATAGGCAGAGTGTTACTGGACATGTGGGTTTAAACCTCTTCCCGTGACGACCCAGGAGGACGTGCAGGGCATGACAAACACAGCTTCTGTCATCGTAGGAAACACCTGAGGGATTATGACCAGGAGTTTGTCAGAATAGAAACGTTAAAGGTTCTGCAGGCAGGGATCAAGGGAAATAAGGAACGTGTCATTACAAAGGGGGGAAGGGGATTCCTGTTACCCACATGCACCTGCTCACAGTGTCTCTGTCTTTGAGGTAACAACTTCACAGGTCCAGGCGACAGTACTTGGACACCTGTGGGTCATTACTCACATGGTCACAACATGCTTCACCGAAGCTGCACAATTCACTGGGTCCCCGTTTATGAAATCCCACAATACTTACAGGAAAAAGTGTACACCCCTCTCTGCACGAGCCATTGTCCTGATGTGACTGTGTGAGGGGCCCTCATCATTGACCAGGACCCTGTCTCAGTCCATCGTCATCACCATCATCATCATCATCATCATCATCATCACCATTTACCTACTCAAAATTGTTCTTATTTTTAAAGTTATGATTGTTGTCCAACATACTGACACCTTATATAATTTTTTGCCCATTTTGTTTGGTTGTGAAGTTAATAGGTAGTCAGACTCCATTTTACTTTTTGCTGAGTGCTGACAAATGATGGGTCATTCCTGCCTCTTCTCCATCTGCCCCACACGGGAATCTGATGAGAAAGGTTGGGTCTCTTTAGATGTCATTGGGAGATTGAACAACAGAAGCCTTTGGAGAGAATTCCTCCCCCTCTCCACCACCTCACCAAAATAAAACCCTAATCCCATCCCCTTTCCTGGTCTATCAAAACACTTCTCTCTTGCTGAAGGGCCTTTCCTGTGCTTCCCAGAGATTCCAACTGTGTACGTGATACACGTTCCCTGTCCCCTGTGTGTGTTTGTCCTCAGCCTGGACATCTGCACAAGCTGTCATGGTCCCTCTGCCTCTGCCTGTGTCAACTGCTCTGGGTGCTGTGAGCATGATGCCAAGTCAGTGACCATCACCACCGGGGACTTTCATCTCTAGCTTTGGGGTCACACCCTTCTGGTGTCCAATGTCCAGCACATGGGTGTCCAGTTTCTGGCTCACTGGGACCCTGAGCTGGGTGGAGCTGAGCTGCAATGTCGAATCAGCAGAACCCCTGAATGGATGCAGCCTACGTAGGTCAGTGGATTTCATGATTAGTTCTCATTTGAGCACAAGAGCGTCTGAAAGAGACTCACTGCCTCTTGTTCATATGAGAAAGTGGTCTTTCTGTACAACAGACAATTCTTTATTTTTTCTGTTTAATTGTTGACTTACTTACACTTTTCCCCATGCTCCCCCACCTATAGCTCCCCTCCACCAGCCCCCACCACGACTCCCATGGCCATCAGCAGTGTGCTGTCTGTGTCCATGGGCTGTGCGTGTAGGATCTTTGACTCCTCTCTTCACCTCCTTTTATTCACTCACCCCTACACCCCTGATCTGTGTCTGTTAGTTCCAATGTCCACGCCTCTGGTTCTATTTTGTTCATCACTTTATTTTGTTCCTCAGATTTCACATGTAACTGAGGTCATATGGTATTTGTCTTTGGCTTCTTTCTCTTAGCATAATCTTCTCCAGGTCCCTCCATGCTGTCCACAGGGTGAGGGGTGCTTCTTCCTTACAGCTGTGAATTGTTCCTTTGTGTAAATGCACCTCAGGTTTTTATCCACTTATCTACCTGGGCACATGGACTGTTCACAGATATTGACTACTGCAAATACCACTGCTATGAGTACAGGGAAGCAGATATTATTTCTGTTTACATCTTTGGGGTACCTAGGACATATTCCCTGAAGTTTGATCACTGCGTTAAATGGCAGTTTCATTTTTAATTTATTGAGGAATCTCCACACTGTGTCCACAGTGGCTGCACTAGTCTGCATTCCCACCAGCAGGGCATGAGGGTTCTGTTCTCTCCACATCCTCACCAGCACTTGTTGTTTGTTGATTTACTGATGGGAGCCATTCTGGCAGATGTGGTTGTATTTTAAGTGGCATCTCTCTGACGATTATTGACCTTGAGCATTTTTCATATGTCTGTTGGCCTTGTGTTTGTCCTCTTCAGAGAACTATGTATGCAGGCCTCTGCCCATTTATTAATGGGATTGTTGGTCCATGTAATGAGATGTGTAAGGTTTTTTTTAAATACATTTTTTCAAAATAACCACTAAACCGATGTACCATTGGCAAATAAACAATAAACTTTTCTATCTCAGAGACTTCATAGGTAAGCACAGAATCAGGAGCCCAGAGAGGTTCCCTGAGGGAAACTGTAACATGAAGAGGAAACCACACAGGAAACCAGCCCAAACCTCCAACTGCACCTGCTCATGGATGGTTCATGTGTGCAAGGACCCTGAGCGCCCCCTGGTGTCCTGAGCGCCCCCTGCAACTCTGCCCTCCTGTCTCCCTCAGGAGGTTTGTGTCTGGGCTCACACTGACTTCCCCTCACTGTGTGTCTGTAGCACAGTAATACACGGCCGTGTCCTCAGATTTCAGGCTGTTCATTTGCAGATACAGTGTGTTCTTGGAGTTATCTCTGGAGGTGGTGAATCGGCCCTTCACAGAGTCAGCATAGTTTGTGGTACTTCCATCAGTATTAATTCGACTCACCCACTGCAGCCCCTTCCCCGGAGCCTGGCGAACCCAGTACATCCAGTAGCTACTGAAGGTGAATCCAGAGGCTGCACAGGAGAGTCTCAGAGACCCCCCAGGCTGCACCAAGGCTCCCCCAGACTCCACCAGCTGCACCTCACCCTGGACACCTGCAAACAAAAAGACGTCCTGGTCAGGACACTGTCACACGTCCACTGTTTCTCTCTCATCCACTCTCACACTCAGTGTCTCTTGTTCTCCACAAATTACCTCTTAAAATAGCCACAAAGAAAATCCAGCTGAGCCCAATCTCCATGGTGAGTGCTCTGTGTTCAATTCTGATGAGGGAATGTGGCTCCTGGGAATCCCGGGCTGGGCTCCTGTCCCAGAGCTGCAGGGTTAAGCCTGGGCTGCTTTTAATGAGCTGATGGAGCCTTATTTGCATGTCCTCCTGCTATTTAGGGAGCTCTGGGGTTGGAGACCTGCAGACAGGGCCGTGCCTCCGTGCATGTGCAAGTGTCCTGGGGGAAGATCATGGTCATGATAAACAAACAAGAATCATAAGGAGGTTGTGGCATGTCCTGTGTCCAAATCTAGTAGCAGTGAGCCCAGTATCTGGCCTGTGCTCCTCCCCACTGGGCCCCATGGCTACTCTGAGCCAACTCCAGGGCAGAGCAGGACCTTCCCAGTGAGGGTGCAGGCCCCCTTTAATGTAATGTGAACATGAATAAACTCTGTAGTCTAATGTTACTCACTCACCGGGCTGTATTCACCTGTGGTCTCAGGGTCCTCATGACAATGGAGAGGGTTGTGCTTCATCTGTGAGGTGGTTCGCAAACAGCTGAGGTGAGACAGGTTCACCCAGATCTGTCACATACAACAGAAGTCTGAGCTGGACCCAGGGGCACTATCCCGGATCCTCACATTCCTTGTTCTGTCCACTCTGTCTCAAGGGCCTGCGGCCACATCCAGCCCTGATGTGACTGGTCCTCACCACGTGAGTGTCAGTAGGTGAGGTGTAACTGTCACTGCTGCAGATGCTCTGTGGTCACACTTAGCCTCCGTCCTTGTCCCCTCCATGTGCACTCTGGGTCCCCTAAGACTGTGCAACCCTAGGGATCAGTGGTTTGTGCGTGGCTGTTAGTTGGGAAGACCCAGACCCAGAGCCCTGAGGGGCCATGGCCTTCAGTCCCCTGGCCTTCATCAGGCATGTGAAAAACAATCAGAATACGTGAGGTCAGTGAGAATGCTCAAATTTAAGGTTAATCACTCATCTGTGAAACAAACATTTGCTGTTTTATTTCACAGTGATTGCCATGGTGATGAGTTGAGTTGATCACAACGTCTGGTCCTTCTAAAGTGTGTCATTAGAGTTAAGACAGTTTATTGTATAAAGAGGACAGCTCTGTATTTCCATAGCATTTAGATAACGATGTGTCGTGTCTTCCTGCAATAAACGTGTTTACAGAGCTTGGAAATAAAGCCTGGACAGTAGACGAGCCCAGAACCCACCTCCTCCTGGGGGACGTGAGCTCAGTGGGTCCTGAGCTCCCCAGGGTCCTGAGAGCACCTTTTCCTTCAAAGCCCACAGAGGACCAGAGACTCCTCATCGCCCTCTCCTCATTCAGCCTGGGTGTCAGGTTCCTTCCCGAAGGAGCTCTATGGACCCTGCTGTTCACAGGATGTCCCCTCCTCGTTCTTTCCATCCACGGACCCCGCCCTCCGCTCCTTGGCCTTGAATCCCCCGGGGTCTCTGCTGCACCACAGGGGAGCCTGAGTCCCTCTCCTGTGGCGATGCCCCCTCTGCAATAGCCTTGAACAAAATCATTCTTTAAAATATAACAACTGTCAGAGAACCTTCCACCAGGATGGAAGTGGGATATTTAAGGTTTTCCAGGCAGGTTGCACATAAATCCACTCAGGACACGTCTTGAGACAGGATTGTGGAGACGACAGTGCCCCCTGGTGGTTGTTCTGAGCCACACAGGCTGACGTTCCTGGGTCTGAACTAGCTTCCTGAGACAAGGCAGGGGTGTCTGCCACAGGGAAGTCCTTCCTGGCATTTTGAAACCGTGGCAGCCCAAATCCTGCTTCTTTCTTGTACACAGCTGAGCCTCGGTAGGGACACCTGGACCTCAGGGCTCCTACCTTGGGGAGAATTGAGGAACATAACCCTCCTCAGTGCCAGGGGCATGATGGAAGTCAACTGGAACCGGAACCTGACTCAGGGCATCACTGGGGGAAAATGCTACCTGGGTGCATGAATGAGGGATTAACTAAGACTGAGAAAACATGTCCAGAGTTCTTGTTTCATCAGGTTCTGACTTTCCTCATGTTTAGTCAGTTCAGATTTTCTTTCCTCAGTTTACCCTGAAATAGCCACACGCATTTCCTCGGGTCATGAAGACACGGTGTTGAGAGTGTGCAGGAGCACAGGTCCTTTGTGAGTTGATTTGTACCTGACATCTTTCCTGAGTTCACGCTCTAGTTCTATCAGTTTTCTGGTGCAGTGTTTAGGGTTTTCGATACACAAGACGTGCCCTATGGATAAAGATAAAGAGAAAAACTTTAACTTGTTTCTTTCTGATTTATACATTTTATAAATTTTTCTTGCCTAATTTGTCTGACCAAAACTCCAGTTCTGTTAAATAGAAGTAGTCACAGGGGTGCCCCTGTGTGGATTTTGATGTTAGAAGAGTAGCTGTGCACCATGATGTCACTCGTTGGTTTCTCAGATGTGGCCTTTTTTATGTTGATGGACATCAGTTCTGGACCTAATTTGTGAAAAATTGTAATCATGAGGTCATTTCAATTTTTTTTTTATTTTTATTTTTTATTTTTATTAATTTATTTTTGTTACAGATGTTTCTCCTTTTTTCCCCATTGACACCCTCCTCCCCATCCCCAGCTTTGTTGTCCATGTCCATCAGTTATGCATACATGCGTATAAGTTCTGTGGTTTATCTCTTCCCTCCCCCCCCACCCCCTCTTCTGAGGGTTGTCAGTCTGTACCCTACTTTCACATCTCTGGGTCTACCCTGTTCCCCATACTGTTATATTTATTATATTCCACAAATGAGTGAGATCATGTGATATTTTTCTTTCTCTGCTTGGTTTGTTTCGCTTAGGATAATACTCTCGAGGTCCCTCCATGTCGTCTCAAAGGATAAGAGATCTTTCTTTCTTACAGCTGCATAGTACTCCATTGTGTATATGTACCACAGCTTTTTTATCCATTCATCCACTGATGGGCACTTGGGCTGTTTCCAGATCTTAGCTATTGTGAATAGTGCTGCTATGAACATGGGAGTACATATATTCTTTCTGATTGGTGTTTCAGGTTTCTTAGGGTATATTCCTAGAAGTGGGATCACTGGGTCAAATGGCAGTTCAATTTTTAATTTTTTGAGGTAACACCATAGTGTTTTGCACAGTGGCTGCACCAGTCTGCATTCCCACCAGCAGTGTACTAGAGTCCCCTTTTCTCCACACCCACGCCAACACTTGTTGTTTGATGATTTGTTGATGGCGGCCATTCTGACAGGTGTGAGGTGATACCTCATTGTTGTTTTAATTTGCATCTCTCTGATGATTAGTGATGTTGAGCATTTCTTCATATGTCTCTTAGCCATTTGTATGTCCTGTTTGGAGAGGTGTCTATTTAGTTCCTCTGCCCATTTTTTAATTGGGTTCTTTGTCTTCCTTTTGTTGAGTTGTATGAGCACTCTATATATTTTGGAGATTAACCCCTTATCTGATGTATCATTGGCAATTATGGTCTCCCATACAGTGGGTTCACTTTCCGTTTTGATGGTTGTTTCTTTTGCTGTGCAGAAGCTTTTGAGTTTGATGTAGTCCCATGTGTTCATTTTTTCCTTTATTTCTGTTGCCTTAGGTGATGTATCAGTGAAGATTCTGCTGCGTATGATGTCTGAAATTTTGTTGCCTACATTTTCTTCTAGGATTTTTATGGATTCACGAGTCACATTTAAGTCTTTTACCCATTTTGAGTTTATTCTTGTGTATGGTGTAAGTTGATGGTCTAGTTTCATTTTTTTGCATGTAGCTGTCCAATTTTCCCAACACCATTTATTAAAGAGGCTGTCTTTGCTCCACTGTATGCTCTTGCCACCTTTGTCAAATATTAGTTGAGCATAATATCTTGGGTCAATTTCTGGATTCTCTGTTCTGTTCCACTGGTCTATATGCCTGTTCTTGTGCCAATACCAGGCTGTTTTGATTATAGTAACTCTGTAGTATAATCTGATATCTGGTATTGTGATCCCACCTACTTTGTCCTTCTTTTTCAAGATTGCTGTGGCTATTCGGGGTCTTTTTTGGTTCCATATGAACTTTTGGAGTATTTGTTCTAGTTCTGTGAAATATGTCGCTGGTATTTTGATTGGGATTGCATTGAATCTATAGATTGCTTTGGGTAATATGGACATTTTAATGATGTTAATTCTTCCAATCCATGAACAAGGTATGTGCTTCCACTTTTTTATATCTTCCTCTATTTCTTTTTTCAATGTCCTGTAGTTTTCTGCAAATAGATCCTTTATTTCTTTGGTTAAATTTATTCCTAGGTATGTTAATTTTTTTGCCGCGATGGTAAATGGGATTGTTTTTTTAGTTTCTCTTTCTGTGAGTTCATCATTGGTGTATAAGAATGCCGTCGATTTCTTGACGTTTATTTTGTATCCTGCTACTTTGCCAAATTCATTTATTAGGTCTAGTAGATTTTTGATGGAGTCTTTAGGGTTTTCTGTGTATAATATCATGTCATCTGCGAATAATGACAGTTTCACTTCCTCCTTTCCAATTTGGATCCCTTTTATTTTTTCTTCACGTCTGATTGCTGTGGCTAAGACTTCCAGTACTATGTTAAATAAGAGTGGCGAAAGTGGGCATCCCTGTCTTGTTCCTGTTCTTAAGGGAAATGTTTTTAGTTTTTGCCCATTGATTATGATGTTGGCTGTAGGTCTTTCATATATGGCCTTTATAATGTTGAGATATGATCCCTCTATTCCCAAATTGCTGAGCGTTTTTATCAGAAATGGGTGTTGAATTTTGTCGAATGCTTTTTCAGCGTCTATTGATATGATCATGTGGTTTTTATCTTTCATTTTGTTTATGTGGTGTATCACATTTATTGATTTGCAAATATTGAACCAGCCTTGCATCCCTGGGATGAATCCCACTTGGTCATGGTGAATACTTTTTTTGATGTATTGCTGGATCCGATTTGCTAGTATTTTGTTCAGGATTTTGGCATCTATGTTCATCAGGGATATTGGCCTGTAGTTTTCTTTCTTTGTAGTGTCTTTTTCTGGTTTTGGAATTAGAATTATGCTGGCCTCATAAAATGAGTTTGGAAGTCTTCCTTCTTCTTGAATTTTTAGAAACAGTTTGAGAAGAATGGGTGTTAATTCTTCTTTGAATGTTCGGTAAAACTCCCCTGTGAAGCCGTCTGGGCCTGGACTTTTGTTTGCTGGGAGAGTCTTGATTACATCTTCAATTTCCTTGGTTGTTATTGGTCTGTTCAAGTTTTCTATCTCTTCCCGGTCCAGTTTTGGGAGACTATATGTTTCTAGAAATTTGTCCATTTCGCTTAGATTGTCGAATTTGTTGCCATATAAATGTTCATAGTATTCGTTAACGATCCTTTGTATTTCTGTGGTGTCAGTTGTTACTTCTCCTCTTTCGTTTCTGATTTTGTGTATTTGGGTTCTCTCTCTTTGTTTCTTGGTGAGTCTAGCTAAGGGTCCATCAATCTTGTTTATCTTTTCAAAAAACCAGCTCTTTGTTTCATTGATCCTTTGAATTGTTTTTTTGGTCTCCATGTCGTTTATTTCTGCTCTGATCTTTACTATTTCCTTCCTTCTACTTGCTCTGGGGTTTTCCTTTTGTTTGCTTTCTAGTTCTTTAAGTTGTGAGGTTAGATAGTCTATTAGAAATTTTTCTTGTTTCTTGAGGTAGGCCTGTAGTGCTATGAACTTCCCTCTCAGAACTGCTTTCGCTGCATCCCACAGATTTTGTGTTGTTGTGTGTTCATTTTCATTCGTTTCCAGAAAGTTTTTGATTTCTTCCTTGATCTCCTTGGTAACCCATTCATTGTTTAATAACATGCTATTTAGCCTCCATGTATTCAAATGTCTTTGCATGTTCTTGTTGCAATTGATTTCTAGTTTCATGCCATTGTGATCTGAGAAGATGCTTGATATGATTTCAATCTTCTTGAATTTGTAGAGACTTCGTTTGTGTCCTAACATGTGGTCTATCTTTGAGAATGTCCCATGTGCACTTGAGAAGAAAGTGAATTCTGTAGTTTTGGGGTGTAATTCTCTGTAAATATCTATTAAATCCATTTGGTCTAGTGCTTCATTTAGAGTCTGTGTTTCCTTGTTAATTTTTTGTCTAGAGGATCTATCCAGTGATGTCAGCGGGGTGTTGAAGTCCCCTGCTATGATTGTATTGCTGTCGATTTCTCCTTTGAAGTTTTCCAGAAGATTTTTAATGTATTTTGGTCCTCCTGTATTGGGTGCATATATGTTTACCAAGGTTATCTCTTCCTGTTGGATAGATCCTTTCAATATTATGTAGTGGCCTTCTTTGTCTCTAGTTATGGCCTTCATTTTAAAATCTATTTTATCAGATATGAGTATTGCTACCCCAGCTTTTTTTTCCTTTCTGTTTGCTTGGAAGATTTTTTTCCATCCCTTCACTTTCAGCCTATGTGAGTCTTTTGTTGTGAGGTGGGTCTCTTGTAAACAACATATATATGGGTCATGCTTTCTTATCCAATCCGCTACTCTGTGTCTTTTGATCGGGGTGTTCCGTCCATTTACATTTAAGGTGATTACCGATATGTACTTACTTATTGCCATTTTTGTTTAGTGTGTTTCTATTTTCCTTTCTATTTCTTCTACTAATTACAGCAGTCCTTTTAAGATTTCTTGCAGTGCTGGTTTGGTGCTAATGTATTCCCTTAGCCTTTTTTTGTCTGGAAAGCTCTTTATTTGACCTTCTATTTTGAATGATAGCCTTGCTGGATAGAGTAGTCTTGGGTTCAGATCCTTGTTTTTCATGACCTTGATTATTTCATGCCATTCCCTTCTGGCCTGTAGTGTTTCTATGGAGAAGTCAGCTGATAACCTTATGGGGGTTCCTTTGTAGGTAACCTGTTGCTTAGCTCTTGCTGCCTTGAGGATTCTCTCTTTGTCTTTAATTTTTGGCATTTTAATTACTATGTGTCTTGGTGTGGGCCTGTTTGGGTTCTTCTTACTTGGGACTCTCTGTGCTTCTTGAACTTGAAAGCCTTCTTCCTTCACCAAATTAGGGAAATTTTCTGTCACTATTTCTTCAAATATATTCTCTAACCCTTTCTCATTTTCTTCTTCTTCGGCGACTCCTATGATGCGAATATTATTACGTTTCCAGTTGTCCCACAGTTCTCTTAAGCTGTCTTCCTGTTTTTTCATTGTTTTTTCCTTTTGGTTTTCTGATTGGTTGATTTTTTCTACCCTGTCTTCTAATTCACTGATCCGGTCCTCAGCTTCTTCTACTCTGCTTTTTAGCCCTTCCATTGTGTTCTTCATTTCTGCTATGTCATTCTTCATTTCCAATTGATTTATTTTCAATATTTCTATGTCTTTGCTCATGATGTTGATGTCCTTACACATGCTGTTGAGCTTCCTCAAGATCATGGCTCTGAATTCTAGCTCTGTTAACTTGCTTAACTCCATTTCATTTATCTCATCTTCATTGGAGGTCTCTTGTTCTTTCGTTTGGCATCTGTTTCGTTGTTTTACCATTTTGGCTAGCTCAGTGGTTTTTGGAGCCTGCCAAATTTTCCCTGTGGATGTTGGTGTTCTGCTGTTTGTGGCTCCCTGTACTGGGCTTGGATGAGCGTGAGAGGACCCACGTTATACACAACTGTCGAGTCTTACTTTTCTGGGTAGAGTTGCAAGCCCAGAAAAGGTTCAGTTATCCTCTAGCTTTTTGCCTAGAGGCTATTAGTCCTGGTTACTTAAAGAGCCTTGGGTTCTCAGTTGAATGAAAACCTTCCTCAGGTGTTCAGCGTGAGAGGATTTCCCGAGGGTGGGGCAGATGCTGGTAGTTAATGAGCCTTGATTTGCATTTCAATGGCCCAACTGGGTGTGGCTGAATCTCCGAGGGAGGGGCTGCCGCCTCTCCCCAGAGCCCTGGGATGGAGTAAGTCGACCAGGCCACAGTCCCGCGTGGCCGAAACTCAGTAAAAGCTCTGAGCGCCCTCCAAATCCCGAGTGTCCCCACACAGTTCCAGTCCAGTCCTCCCTCCCTCCGCCGGAGTCCGAGGTGAGTGGCTGTGGCTGTTTTAGCGCTCTGTCCCGTCTCTGCACTGTGGAGCCGGCTCGGGCTTTAACCCCGAGGGCAGGCACTGCTCACGGCTAAGGCCGCTGCTGTCTGTGGGCTCCCAGCCCCCCTCTCGCGCCTCCGCAATCCTACCAGGATCAAGTTAGTGTCCCTGGTTGTATGGTCCTCGCGAGCTGCTTTTCCGTTGCTTTTTCCCGACGATTTGACTTTATTTTAGTTGTATTTCCAGTTTGGTCCTGGGAGATGATCTGTGTAGCTTCCATTCACTCCGCCGCCATTTTGGAATCTCCCCATTTCAATTTTTAAAGGCCTTTCTCTGCATCTGTCTATGTGGTGGCAAGTGTATCCTCCATTCTCATTCACACACGTCAAACCATCCTTGCATCTAAGACCGCATCCCAGTGCATCACGATAAATGGTCCTTTCAATGTGCTGTGAAGTTTCCTAGGACGTGTAGAGGAGTTTTGTATTTATGATCAGCTGAGGTGTGACTGGTCATTTTCTGTGTGAACATACTTTACATTGGCCTGAGTGTGATGGCCACATAAGTCATTGAGTTTGGAAGTCTTCACTCCTCTTCTCATTCTTTGAAGTCTTTGAGAAGAAGTGATTGTGAAGGTACGATTCTTTCTTGAAGTTTTGATAGAATTCAGCCTTGTATAAATTTGGACATGTGCTGTTCTTTTCTGGTAGGTTTTTATTACTACTCCAATTATTTTTTAAAATTTCTACAAATCCAGCATAGTCAGGGGACATTCTTAAATTAAGGAACAAATAAGTGGACTGAGAAATACAATGTTGACCTTCACATGCTGTGGACAGCACATGGAGTTCCCACAAGCTCACACGTGGAGCTGAGAAGTGACAGGCTGACAAGCTCCTAACTCTGCATCCCTCAGGTAGATCCGAGCTACATGGACTGACAAGGGAGCAGCTCAGGGTCCCTGCCAGGGAGAGACCTGTCTCTACAAAATGCAGCCAGGGGCTGGTCTCTGCAGGTCTGAGGTGGTGGGAGCAGCTCCCACTTGGGATTCCGCACTCAGATCCATGTCTGCTCTTCCTCCTGAAGAAGGGAGGGATTTGGTGAAGAAAAGGGAAAAGTTGCTAACCTCGGGATTTCTGTGCATGGAGAGAAAGAAATGGAAATGGGAACAGTTCTTCCCACATCATAATTACAAATGCCTCCTATGAAAGGTCACTCTGAGCAGGACACCCACAGAATTCAGTGATAATCCATTTGGGGACAGTGTGAAATTTAGAAACCACATGTTTATTTCATATGCCATCCAAGAGAATAAAATAAAATCATAATTTTATATAAAAATTAAAATGTGTCTTAGTCCATAGAATGCACCTCCCTTACCTCAAACTGCAGGAGCACAAAAAACAGTTCCAGACACTGCTCCCTGTAAGGTACCATGGTTTGTGCTGAGCAAATAGCTGTGCACGACTCCCAGACCCTGCTGAGCTCGGTGGTGACACTGAGGCAGGGCCATTACTGGGAAACGCAGGTGTCGTCTGATGGAAAGGTTTTGCTCAGGAAATTCCTGACAAATGTTTGCTCCTTCCTGCAATGCAGGGAGGTTTAGAAAATCTCCACCTTTTGGACAGACTTAGATTGCGTGCTGACAGTTTCCCCAAGTTGACCTAACACTCTGTGTTTTCCATCCTCCTAACGAAAACCTTCACCTCTGCTGCATGTGAGACTGTTGCTACTAATAAAATGAAACTTTAAAAATACAAAGCCATCAGTGTAGTCTCTGAACCAAAGGTCTAGAGAAACTCTTACCTGGAGGGGCAGCCCAGAGCCTCTGAGGAAACAGCCATAAACACCTGCTACTCCGCTTCTGAGGCTGCAACACTGAGGTGGAAGGTCCTAAGCGCCCCCTGGTGACCTGAGCGTAGCCTGGTGTTCTGAGGGCGCCCTGTTGCCCCGCCCTCCTGTCTCCCTCAAGAGGTTTGTGTCTGGGCTCACAAAGACTTCCTCTTACTGGATATCTCGCACAGTAATACACAGCCATGTCCTCGGTCCTCAGGCTGCTCAGTGTTAAATAAACTTGGCTCTTGGAAGCATCCCTGCTGATGCTGAGCCGGGATTTCAGCGACGGGTTATAGTATGTGCTTCCACCACTCCATATACCACCGACCCACTCCAGCCCCTTCCCTGCAGCTTGGCGGGCCCAGTGCACACCATAGCTCCTTAAAGAGAATCCAGAGACAGCGCAGGTGAGGGAGAGGGTCTGAGAGGGCTTCACCAGTCCTGGGCCCTACTCCTGTAGCTGCACCTGGGACAGAACACCTGGGGACAAAGAGCATCAGGTCCTGTCAGTCGCGTGCAGTCATAACCGCCCCAAAGACCCCTGTCTGACCTCTGAGACCCTCACCTTGGGGGGCTGTCACCAGGCACAGGAGAAGACCCAGCAGCCTCATTTTCTTCTAGACCGCGGCTCTGTCTTCCCCAGAGACCTCAGCCCTGTGTGAGGAGAGAACTGTGAGCCTCCCCGGCCCAGTGGAGGATTTACCCTCGAGCTTGAATACAAATTTGCATGTGGGGCAGCCTATTTCTTATAAGTCGGGGGACTGAGATCAAGCTGCCCTGGTCCTTCTAGGGTTCTTGTGGGGCATCTCTTCTCTTGAACTCACTCCGCATGTAAGTCAGGAATATGGGATCACCTGGTACATGAGACCTGTTGTAGTCAGGTTAATGGACCAGCTCATCTGTGATAAATGGTGGACTAGATGAGTACATTATATTTTTCGTGTAGGTGCATCTTTCAAGTAGATTTAAACTTATTACATTTGTCCTGATAGTTTATTAAACCCAACACTCTAATGTCTACACAACTGTCAAAACATTTTTCGAAACAATTGTAATTTTTAAAAGGAGATAGACATTATTTGTCTTTCTCATTCTGAAAATCACAAAACAAAGGGCATTCATTGTCAGTATCTTATTTTTTAAGGTATGTTGTTACTTTGATTCAAGGAAGGATATCCAAGGAATATGTCATTGAGATACACTTGATTCCATTTTCTTTTGCTTTTTGAAATGATATTTCTTTAAGCTAATTAGAGAAAGGCAAATACCACATGATCTCACTTATTTGTGGAACATGATGAACAAAATAGACCCAGAGACCTAAAAAGGAGTAAGGTCTAGAATGACAAATCTCAGTGGAGGGGGGCAGGGAGGTATGGATGGGATAAACCGAAGAACTTATGTGCATGTATGCGTAACCAATGGACACAGACAACAATGTTGAGGGGGGTCGGGAGGAGGGTTTCGGGGGGGGAGAAGGAGAAACATCTGTAACAAAAGTAAATTAATATAATTGGAAAAAATAAATAAAATGATATTTGTTTCAAGTTCTGATTAACACTATGTTTGTGCCTTTATTTAGGTCAATGCTAGAAAGTTTTTCTTTACAATCTTTTCCAAACACTTTCAGAGCAAAGCAGTGTCAGGCGTGGTGAGTACTTGGATGGGAGACTCTGGACTCTTAATGTTGAAAATTTGGTAATTGTGCCTTGAGTCCCTCGTCAAACTCTACTGTTGAGAAAGCCCATGCCATTTTGCAGAGACCCCAAACAAATTGTATCAGACATATTCATATTTTTACATGGAGAAATGATTGAGAATAAAAGAGTGATTATTCATGTGTACAATTCAGAATCTTTCATATGTGGAAATTGTAAACGCAGCAGATTAACTGAGCTCTTTTCTCAGTCAAATATTTTCAGTGAAGTTGGGGTCAGAGGGAGGCAAATCATGGAGGTTCCTAGCACAGATATGCTCATAGGAAAGGGAACTTTATCCCTGACAGGAACCCTCACTCCCAGGACACACGGCGTGGTCAACTGGACGATTTTCAAATCTTGGATATTATAAGTAACGCTGCTATAAACACGGGGGTGTATATATTTTTTCTAATTTGTATTTTGGGATAATAAGGATATATATTCAGAGGTGGGTTTCCTGGGTCAAAAAGCAGTTGTATTTTTATTTTTTTGTATTAATTACTTTATCTTTGTTTCAGATGTTCCTCCATTCCCCGCCCCTAGACACCATCCTCCTGATCCCGCCTTCCCACAGCATTGATGTCTATGTCCATTGGTTATGCATGCAAGTTCTTTGGTTTATATTACCCTCCCCCCACTGCCCCCCTCCTCTGGGGTTTGTCAGACTGAATGTTCTTTTTTTTTTTTTTTTTTTTGAGGAAATTGCATGCTGTTTTCCTCAGTGGCTGCACCAATCTGCATTCCCACCAATAGTGCACCAGGGTCCTAATTTCTCCTCATCCTCCCCAGCACTGGGTGTTTGTTGACGTATTGATAGGAGCCATTCTGGCAGGTGTAGCTGTCGTTTCAATTTGCACGTCTCTGATGATCAGTAATGTGAGCATTGTTTCATATGTCTCATGGCCATCTGTACGTCCTCTTTGAAGAAGTGTCTATTCAGAGCATTGGCCAATATTTTAATTGAATTGTGTGTCTTCCTGGTGTTGAGTTGTATGTAGTTTTTATTTTTTTTGACTTATCTTTATTGTTGAATGTATTACAGATGTTCCTCATTTTTCCCCATTGCACCCCTCTTCCCCCATTCCTGCCCCCCTCCTGCCTTTCCCTACACTGTTTTCTGTGTCCATTGGTTATGCATATATACATATAAGGTCTTTGGTTTGTTTCTTCCCACCCTCCAACCCCCCTTCCCTTTGAGGTTTGTCAGTCTAACAAGTATTTGTACTTCTTAATCCCTTCACCTTTTTCACCCCTCCCCCCAGCCCCCACCCATCTGGTAACCAACAAAAGTTCTGTGTGTGTATGACAATGTTTCTGTTCTACTTGTTCGTTTTGTTTGTAGATTCAATTGTTGATAGATATGTATTTATTGCCGTTTTGTTTGTTCATATTTTTTTATCTTTTTCTTCAAGAAGACCCTTCAACATTTCATATAATAATGGTTTGGTGGTGACGAACTCCTTTAGCTTTTCCTTGTCTGGGAAACTCTTTATATGCCCATCGATTCTAAATGACAGCTTTGCAGGATAGAGTAATCTTGGTTGTAGGTTCTTACTTTTCATCACTCTGAATATTTCTTGCCACTCCCTTCTGGCCTGCAAAGTTTCTTTTGAGAAATCAGCTGACAGTCTTATGGGAACTCCCTTGTAGATAACTAACTGCTTTCTTCTTGCTGCTTTTAAGATTCTCTCTTTGTCTTGAACCTTTTGCATTTTGCTGATGATGTGTCTTGGTGTGGGCCTCTTGGGGTTCATCTTCTTTGGGACTCGCTGTGCTTCCTGCACTTGTATGTCTGTTTCCTTCACCAAGTTTGGGAAGTTTTCTGTCATTATTGTTTCAAATAGGTTTTTCGATTTCTTATTCTCCCTCTTCTCCTTCTGGCACCCCCAAGATGCGAATGTTGGCACGCTTGAAGTTGTCCCAGAGGCTCCTTACACTGTCCTCATTTTTTTGGATTCTTTTTTCTTTTTGCTGTTCTGATTGGGTGTTTTTTGCTTCCTTTTATTCCAAATCGATGGTTTGCTTCTTGGCTTTACCTACTGTACTATTGAATCTGTGTAAACTATTCTTTATCTCAGTTAGTGCCTCTTTCATTTCTGACTGGTCCTTTTTAATTCTCTTGAGGCCCTCACTAAGTTCACTGATGTTCTCACTAAGTCCATTGAGCATCTTTATAAGCAGTGTTTTGAACTCTGCATTTGTTAGGTTGCTTAACTCCATTTCACTTAGTTCTTTTCCTGGAGTTTTGTTCTGTTCTTTCATTTGGGACCTGTTTCTTTGTCTCCTCATTTTGATTGCCTCTCTGTGTTTGTGTCTATGTATTACTTAGTGAGAGGTATGGGGCTAGCTGAGACCAGATGCTGCTTGTTTGAAAGAATTTAGGAAAAGCTGAAGCAGGATTCAGGAGAGGCCAATCCTATGGTAAAGGCAATGGCAACAGCTTGGGTGGGCCTGAAAGTGGGGTGGGGCGGGGCCTCAGAGAATCACCAGGGCGGGGCCGACAGTGTGAGCCAGGTAGCTCGAGTCCCAGATATTGGGGCATCTGCCTGCCCAGGGAAGGGCTCACCAAAGGAACAAAGGCCTCTTATAGCACGTCTGTCCAGGAGAAAGCCGCCTCTCCAGCCCTCGCTCCAATGCCAAACAGCTCAGTTCTTCCCTATATGACTCTGGCGCCGTTCAAGCTGCCTCCTGCATGCTGGAGCCTGGAGGGTGCGAGTCCGAGTAAGTCCGTGCGCGGGCCCTTTAAGAGGAGCTGCTGGGGGCTCCAGCCACCTCAGCCTCAGTTCCCGCTGGTTCTACAGCCAGAAGTGATGGGGATTCTCTTCCTGGCACTGGAACCCTGAGCGGGGCGCCTGGTGTGGGACGGGGACCCCTCAGTCCTCAGGGAGGACCTTCCCAGCCGAGGTGTCCTCCTGATTTTTATCCGCCACACGTGGGTGTGGGACCAGCCCGTCTGCCTCTGCCCCTCCTGCCAGTCTCGATGCGGCTTCTTCTTTAATTTCCTAGTTGTAGGACTTCCATTCAGCTCGATGCCAGGCGGTTTTGAATGATGGTTGTTCTGTAGTTTGGTTGTAACTTTGATGTGGTTGTGGTAGGACGCGATACCGCGTTACCTACCCGCCATCCTGACTGGAAGTCCTGTATGTAGTTTTTAAATATTTTGGAATTTAATCAAATGTGCCTTTGGCAAATAGACCACAGCTTTTTGTAACTCAGAGATGTTAGAGGTAAACACTGAATCAAGAATCCAGAGGTTCCCTGAGGGAAACTGTGACTTGAAGAGGAATCCGCACAGGAAACCAGCCCAAACCTCCAACTGCACCTGCTCCTGGATGGTCCTGTGTTCTGGACCCTGAGCGCCCCCTGGTGGTCGCAGCCTCTCCTGCAGGGAGGTTTGTGTCTGGGCTCACACTGACTTCCCCTCACTGTGTCTCGCACAGTAATACACTGCCGTGTCCTCTGTGGTCAAGGATCTCAGCTGCAGGGAGAACTGGTTCTTGGACGTGTCACTGGAGATGGTGGTGCGACTCTTGAGGGACGGGTTGTAGTTAGTGCTACCACTACTAGCATATATGCGCCCAATCCATTCCAGCCCCTTCCCTGGTTTCTGTCGGATCCAGTGCCAGTAGTAACTGCTGAGTGAGCCCCCAGAGACAGAGCAGGCGAGGGAGAGGGTCTGAGAGGGCTTCACCAGTCCTGGGCCCGACTCTTGCAGCTGCACCTGGGACAGGACACCTGGGGACAAGAAGCATCAGGCCCTGTCAGTCACGTGCAGTAACAACCACCCCATGGACCCTGTCTGACTTCTGAGACCCTCACCTTGGGGGGCTGTCACCAGGCACAGGAGAAGACCCAGCAGTCTCATCTTCTTCTAGACCACGGCTCTGCCTTCCCCAGAGACCTCAGCGCTTTGTGAGGAGAGAGCTGTGAGCCTCCTCAGCCCAGGGGAGGATTAAGCCTGGAGCTTGGGGAGAAATTTGCATGTGGGGCAGCCTGTTCCTTATAAGTGGAGGGACTGAGGTCAGGCTGCCCTGGTCCTTCTGGGGCCCTGTGGGGGAATCTCTTTCCTTGATCTCACTCTGTATGTAAGTCAGCGATAGGGGATCCCCGGGTTCAAGAGACATTGGAATGTGGTCAAAAGTTGGCCTTACCTTTCTGAGCATAAGAAGAAATGATGGACTAGACAGGAAGGTTAGACATTAAACTTCCCATACATCCTTCAAACCGATTTAAAAGGGATTAGCATTTGTTCACAGATTTTCTAAATCCCAATTCTCCAGTATACCCACTATTTCCAAATTTTATATCATAATTTCATATATATATTATCTATCTTAGTGCAAAAATAAAAATAAAGGACATCTATGTTCAATATCTTATATTTTAATTATATTTAAATATGTTTTCATTGATTGTGTTTTTTAAAGTGTTGAACGGAGAGGGTAACATCATCGCTGACAAAAATACCTGACTCCAGTCTCCCTCATTCTGCCCCTGGGCATGGTCAGTTGGTCAGAGATGCTGGCATCTACCACACAGTATATAACGTCCTTAATGTATATTGAACACATTCTCCCATCAGACAAATACTTTGGAAATGTTATCTCTCTGTGGAGCTTGTCTTTTCATTCCCTTAATGGAATCTTTGGTGGGATAAATGTGTTTAACATAAAGTGTAATTGAAGCTTATTTTCTGTGCTGGGCCTGTTTTGGTGAATCACACAGACCCCCAGGACGTGCTGAGCCTCATGGTCCAGAGGCATCGGCTGCAGCAGCCACAGGCACAGAGAGGTTCTGGCACCAGGAGTGAGGGCTGCTGGGAAACTGCCCAGAACTGGACGGGACTTTGACCTGGGTGGGGCGAGGAAGCTGAACGTGTTCCGAGTCACAGGAGAGAGATGTGTCTGATTTTCATGGACAGAGAATTTTTAAACCTCTTCCCGTGACGACCCAGGAGGACGTGCAGGACATGACAGACACAGCTTCTGTCATTGTAGGAAACACCTGAGTGATTGTGACCAGGAGATTGTCAGAATAGAAACGTTAAAGGTTCTGCAGGCAGGGATCAAGGGAAATAAGGAACGTGTCATTGCAAAGAGGGGGGGAGCAGAGGATTCCTGTTATCCACATGCACCTGCTCACAGTGTCTCTGTCTGTGAGGTAACAACTTCACAGGTCCAGGGGTTAGCACTTGGACACCTGTGGGTCATTACTCACATGGTCACACTGTGCTTCACCCAAACTACACAATTCACTGGAGTTCCATTCATGAAATCCCTCAACACTTAGAGGGAAGAGTGGACACCCCTCCCTGCAGGACCCATGGTGCTGGTGTGTCTGTGTGAGGGGCCCTCACGTCATTGACCAGGACCCTGCCTCAGTCCATCGTCATCACCATCATCATCATCATCATCATCATTTTCTTACTTAAAATATTTCTTAATTTTATATACATAAATGTTGTTCAACATAATGACCCTTTATATCCATTTTTATGGTTGTTAAGTAAATAGGTTGTCAGACTCTATTTTATTGTTTCATTGAGTGCTGACAACTGATGGGTCATTCCTGCCTTTTCTCGATCTACCCCACACTGAGATCTGATGAGAAAGGTTGGGTTTCCTCTTCAGATGTCATTGGGAAATTGAACCACACAAGCCCCAGAAGGAAAATCCCTCTGCCTCCCACACCACCTCACCAAAATAAAACCCCGAGCCCGTCTCCTTTCCCGGTCTATCAAAGCTCCCCTGGCTTTCAGAAGGTCTTTCCTGTGCTTCCCAGAGATGCCAACTGTGTACATGATACACGTTCCATGTCCCCTGTGTGTGTTTGTCCTCAGCCTGGACATCTGCACAAGCTGTCGTGGTCCCTCTGCCTCTGCCTGGTGGCAACTGCTCTGGGTGCTGTGAGCATGATGCCAAGTGAAGGACCATCACCACCGGGGAATTTCCTCTCTAGCTTTGGGGTCACAAGCCTCTGGTGCCCGCTGCCCACACACACACTTGTCTGGCTGCTGGCTGGCTGGGCCCTGAGCTGGGTGGAGCTGAGCTGCACTGTCGAATCAGCAGAACCCCTGGTTGGATGTAGCCTACGTGGGTCAGTGGATTTCATGATTAGTTCTCATTTGGGCACAAGAGTGTCTGAAAGAGGCTCTCTGCCTTTTGTTCATATGAGAAAGTGGTCTTTCTAGACAACAGACATTTCTTTGCTCTTTCTATTTAGTTGTTGACATCATTATAGGTGTCCCCATCCCCCAACCCACTGCTCCCCTCCACCAGCCCCCACCACGACTCCCTGGCTGTCAGCACTATGTCTTCTGTGTCCATGGGCTGTGCATGTAGGTCCTTTGACTCCTCTTTTCACCTCCTTTTGTTTAGTCACCCCCCCCACCCCGATCTGTGTCTGTTCCAGTGTCCACGCCTCTGGTTAAATTTTGTTTGTCAGTTTATTTTGTTCCTCAGATTTCACATATACCTTAGGTCATATGGTATTTGTCTTTGGCTTCTTTTTCTTAGCATAATCCTCCCCAGGTCCCTCCATGCTGTCCACAGGGTGAGGGGTGCTTCTTCCTTACAGCTGCGTAGTGTTCCCTTGTGTAAATGCACCTCAAGTTTTTATCCACTCGTTACTGATGATCACTTGGACTGCTCACAGATCTTGGCTACTGCAAATACCACTGCTATGCATACAGGGGTGCAGACATTCTTTCTGATTGGAGCTTTGGAATACCTAGGACATATTCCCAGAAGTGTGATCACTGCATTAGATGGCAGTTTCATTTTAATTTATTGAGGAAACTCCACACTGTGTCCACAGTGGCTGCACCAGTCTGCATTTCCACCAGCAGGGCATGAGGGTTCTGTTCTCTCCACACCCTCACCAGCACTTGTTGTTTGTTGATTTATTGATGGGAGCCATTCTGGCAGATGTGGTCATATTTTAAGTGGCATCTCTCTGACGATTATTGACCTTGAGCATTTTTCTGTCTGTTGACCATCTGTTTGTCCTCTTTGGAGAGGTTTCTATGCAGTGCCTCTGACCTTTTATGAATAGGATGTTTGTCCTTGTAATGAGTTGTATAAGTTTTTTAAATATATTTTTGAATATAACCCCTTAATAGATGTACCATTGGCAAATAAACGATAAACGTTTCTAACTCAAAGGCTTCATAGGTAAGCAAAGAAACAGGAACCCAGAGAGGTTCCCTGAGGGAAACTGTGACATGAAGAGGAAACCACCTCCTGCAGGAGGTTCGTGTCTTGGCTCACACTGACTTCCCCTCACTGTGTCTCTGACACAGTAATACAGGGCCAAGTCTTCATATTTCAAGCTCTTTATTTGAAGATACAGTGTGTACTTGGAGTTGTCTCTGGAGATGGTGAATCGGCCCTTCACCGAGTCTGCATAGTATATATCACTACCGCTACGACTAATGTATGAAACCCACTGCAGCCCCTTCCCTGCAGCCTGGCGGACCCATCTCATGCCATAGTCACTGAAGGTGAATCCAGAGGCTGCACAGGAGAGTCTCAGAGACCGCCCAGGCTGCACCACACCTCCCCCAGACTCCACCAGCTGCACCTCACACTGGACACCTGCAAACACAAAGACGTCCTGGTCAGGACACTGTCACATGTTCACTGTTTCTCTCTCTTGTCCACTCTCAAACTCAGTGTCTCTTGCTCTCCACAAATTATCTCTTAAAATAGCCACAAGGAAAACCCAGCTGAGCCCAAACTCCATGGTGAGTGCTCTTTGTTCAGTCCTGATTAGGGAATGGGGACACATGGGGATCCCGGCCCGGGCTCCTGTCCCAGAGCTGCAGGGTCAGGGCTGGGCTGGAATTTATGGGCAGAGGGGGCCCTATTTGCATGTCCTCCTACTATATAGGGAGCTCTGGGGTTGGAGACCTGCAGAGAGGGCAGTGCCTCAGTGCAGGTGTGAGTGTCCTGGGGGAGAATCGTGGTCATGATAACATTTCAATAATGAAATGGAGTCATAATAGGTAGGGGTATGTCCAAGAGTCCAAACCTGGTAACAATGAGCTCAGATACTGGGGTGAGCACCTAAACACTGTCCCCTAATTCTCCCTGAACCTACTCCAGGGCAGAGTGGGGCCTGCCCAGTGAGGGTGCAGACCCCTTGAATATAACGAGAACATGAATGAAAATCTGTATTCTTGTTTTACCTAGAAGTCATGCCTGGGGACAATCCGACATGTGAAAAAAGACCACAGGCTGCAGATCTTGTAAGAGTGGATGTCATGGTCATGGTGTGTTGGTGGCCTTGACCCTGGGTGTCTCTGGCCTCCTGACTTCAAGGAGACAAAGAAGACAGAGTGTTGATTAGATGCTTTCCTATCCCTGGGACTCAGATATACTTAGAAGTCAGGGAAATTCATGGAGCTGATGGAGAGGCTGTGGGTTTCCAACACCTAGAAGTCCATGTTCAGAGGGTCTGTCTGCATAGACAGTAACGAAAACCTTAAAGAAGTTGTTATAATAGAACAATTAGTGAGATACATGTTAGTCAGAATACCTGTGATTAGCGAGAAGGCTCGTATTTATGGTTAATCACTCATTTATGAAGCAGAGGCTTTTGCCGTTTAAAATCACAAACGAAGCCACGGTGATATGAGTTGAACTGATCACACGGGCTGGTCCATCTTACCATGTTATTACTATTATGAGACTTTATTGTAAAAAGGGATAGTTCTGTGTTTCCACGGCCTTTAGATAACAGTGTGTCATGTCCTCATGTAATACACGTGTTCACAGAGCATGGAGATAAAGCCTGGACAGTAGACGAGCCCGGAAACCACCTCCTCCTTCTGGGACATGGGCTCAGTGGGTCCTGAGCTCCCCAGGTCCTGAGAGCACGTTTTCCTTCAAAGTCCACAGAGGACCAGAGACTCCTCATCGCCCTCCCCTCATCCAACCTGGGTGTCGGGTCCCTTCCCGCAGGAGGACGATGGACCCTGCTGTTCACAGGACGTTCCCTCCTTGTTATTTTCGTCCACGGACCCTGCCCTCCGCTCCTTGGCTGTAAATCCCCCGGGGTCTCTGCTGCACCACACGGGAGCCCTGGGTCCCTCTCCTGTAGCGATGTCCCCACTGCAAGAGCCTTGAACAAAATCATCCTTTCAAATGTATAGACTCTAGGAACTGTTCTTCCATAACAGAGACAACAAGCTGGAAGATCTTTAAGTAGGTCCAAAGGTTGAGGGTTATTTTTAAGATAAAAGAGACTTCAGACTCAATAACCTACAGTCAGGAAACAGCCTGAGGAACGCGCTCTGTTCCAACACGAGCATCTTCCAGCAGAAGGAAGGGGGTCCGAGAGCAGAGGACCAGGCCTAGGGGTTGGGGTTTGAGCCTCAGTGGGTTGTTCTTGGCCTTGTGCTCATGGAGGTCGCTGAGATGGATGTAACACTTGCTTCCAGGTGGGGATTTCTTTCTCACTGCCTGTCCC
This sequence comes from Tadarida brasiliensis, assembly GCA_030848825.1. Taxonomy (NCBI): domain Eukaryota; kingdom Metazoa; phylum Chordata; class Mammalia; order Chiroptera; family Molossidae; genus Tadarida; species Tadarida brasiliensis. The sequence continues at coordinate 250,143,159 of CM061257.1, forward strand.
TGGATGGAATGCCGGCCCTGCAGCTGTGTTGTAGGAGAACATGACTAACTGGTCATGGCCTCAGGTCTGCAGATGGAGAACACTTTGTCCCAAATAGTCTCCCACACCTGACTGACAGGTGGATTTGGGACTTTTCTAATGGTGATATTCAGATGGATGTTAGACTTGAGGCCCTGCTCTCAGGGTCAGCATTTGGAGGATGTTGGTTTGTGCTGAATGCAATTGGCCTGTGGGTGGATGAGAACCATTGGAAGGTGAGGGTGGCTGTGGTACTGTGAGTCATGCTCGTAGCCTGGGGATGTTACGTGGCAAATGGGACTCTGTCAAATTTGATTCATGTGGAGATCCCGACATACAAGCATTTTAGTAGATGACCCAGGTGGGTCCTCCTATGAGAAGTGTTTCCATCAGAGGGAGGCAGAGGGAGATTAGGCTCCAGGAGGACAAGAACACACTGTGACGTCTGAGGTCAGGGACATATTCCTGGCTGTGGAGATGGAGGAAGAGGCCACGGGATCAGGAAGGCAGTTCTAGTCGCTGGAATAGACCAGGAAACATGCTCCCCTGTGTGACGATGCAGAAACTGACAACACGCAGACTCAGAGACCAAGAGCCATCAACAAGGTCCTTAGGAGACATCTAGTCGTCAAGACCTGCATGTCCAACCCCACAGGAATCTCCTCACAGCTGCAGGACGGCTGTTCTAGGAGGAAACACACTGAAGGAGAACAGACCAGTGTTGGTGAGCGTGGGGAGAGAGGAACCCTTGCACTCTCTCGGTGGGAAGGTAAGATCCTGCAGCCACATGGAAACAGCGTGTTGGTTCCTCCAAAATGAGAGTAGGAACCCTGTGTGATTGAGCAGTGAGCTCCCAGGTGTTCATGGAATAATAAACCCAGAACTCTGGAGAGGTGTTGCACGGCCCTGTTCACTGCAGCCGTGTTCAGTGTAGTCAAGACGTGGAAACATCTCTGTCCATCAGTGGGTGAGTGGGCAAAAATGTGCGATATTCTCAGGACGGAATATTACTCAGCCTTAAATTACCAGAAAGCCCTGCACAATTTCACCCAGGATGACACTAGAGGACACTCTGCTCTGTGAAATAAAGCCATCAGGGAAAGGCAGATAGTGTCTGATTCCACCTACACTGGGAACTGAATTAAAATTCCTTCCAGCAGAGTTTGGAGGAGCCCAGGCCTGGTTGTGGTGAAGGCTCTGGCAGGAGCGGGATACTGGAGCGCCGGCTGCCCTGGAGTCCTGCGCTGACGGAGAACAAAGACGGAGGCAGCTGGAGGAGACACTGTGTCAGGACATAGTCAGCCCTGGTCCTGGGCCCTGTGCATACACGGGAGCATGGGTGTGTCTGCTCAGTGTGTGGAGCCATCCACCCTCAGGGCCCTGGGGACAATGAGGGGACATTCAGTCCCCACTGAGGGGAGCTTTCCTCTGGGAATGGGGTGAAGGAGACACAGCCCAGCAAACCCCTGTGTTCCTAGGGGGCTGTGTGCACACCCAGGACACGCCCCTGTGAGATCTCTGAGACTGGACCCTCCACTCTGAGTCATCACTGAGATCCTGCTCTGTTGAGGTACCTTTATTGCTGAGCAGTATTCCATTGACTGATATTCCCTAGTTTGATTATTTGTAAAATTAGAAGGACTTTTGTGTGGTTTGTAGCTTCTAATTTAAAGAACTAAAATATTTGCATATATTTTTGTGAACATAAGTATTTGTTTTTCTGGAGCAAACACTCCTAGAGGACCACAGAGATATATTTTAGGTATATATTTAATTTATTAAGAAACCGCTATCACTTTATGACGAAAGAATAAGAGGATATAGAGGAACTTAGAGTAGGAGAGGAGCCCAGTCAGTGCCGACATCATCTGCACACAGAGTCACCTCCTTACTTGTCTGCAGTGAGAATATGAGAAGTTAGAGCCACAGAGAAAAAGCAAGAATCGTACTGGATGCAGCTGAGAGCTGAGAGGAAATCCCTGCTCCCAACAGCAGGCCCCTCCTTCCTCCTTCACTCTGCACCTGCTCCTGGGCTGTTCTCTGTGGTCCATGGGTCCTGAGCGCCCCCTGGTGTCCTGAGTGCCCCCTTCAGCCCCACCCTCCTTTCCCCTCAGGAGGTTTGTGTCTGGGCTCACACTGACTTCCCCTCACTGTGTCTCGCACAGTAATACACAGCCGTGTCCTCGGTGGTCAGGAACTCAGTTGCAGGGAGAACTGGTTCTTGGACGTGTCAGCAGTGATGGAGATGCGGCCCTGGAAGGCTGGGTTATAGCCTGTTCTCCCATCCCACCACCCCATCCACTGCAACCCGCTCCCAGGTTTCTGGCGGATCCAGTGCCAGTAGTAACTGCTGCTGACTGTGCCCCCAGAGACAGTGCAGGTGAGGGAGAGGGTCTGTGAGGGCTTCACCAGTCCTGGACCTGATTCCTGCAGCTGCAGCTGGGACAGGGCACCTGGGGACAAGGAGAATCAGGCCCTGTCAGTCATGTGCAGTCATATCCACCCCATGGACCCTGTCTGACCTCTGAAACCCTCACCTTGGGGGGCTGTCACCAGGCACAGGAGAAGACCCAGCAGTCTCATCTTCTTCTAGACCAGGGCTCTGCCTTCCCCAGAGACCTCAGCTCTGTGCGAGGAGAGAGCAGTGATCCTCCCCAGCCCAGGGGAGGATTTAACCTGGAGCTTGAAGAGAAATTTGCATGTGGGGCAGCCTGTTCCTTATAAGTGGAGGGACTGAGGTCAGGCTGCCCTGGTCCTTCTGGGGCCCCTCTGAGGACATTTCTTCCCTTGAACTCACTCACCATGTAAGTCAGGGAAAGGGGATCACTTGGTTCATGAGACCTGTGGAGTCAGCTTAATAGACATGCCCATCTCTGATAAATGGTTGACTTGATGAGAAGATTATATTTTTAATTTCTCATGTATCTTTCTTATAGATTTATAGGAATTACATTGGTCCAGGTAGTCTCTTAACCTCAACTCTGTAACATATACACAACTGTCAAATATTTTATAAACAATTGTATTTTTGTAAACATAATTTCATATATACAATATCTACCTTCTCAGAAAATCACAAAATAAAGGACATTCATTGTCAGTGTCTTATGTGTTTATTTAAAGTGTTATGGTGATTCAATAAACTATATCCCAAGAACAAGTTAATGGGATATCCTTGATTCTTTTCTTTCTTTCTTTCTTTCTTTCTTTCTTTCTTTCTTTCTTTCTTTCTTTCTTTCTTTCTTTCTTTCTTTCTCTTTCTTTCTTTTTCTTTCTTTCTTTCTTTTTTTTTTTGTTTGGATAAAGTTATATTCATTATAAGTTCTGAGTAACACGATATGATACGCCATTTTTAAGGCTTTTACTCAATCCATTTTTCTTACAGTCTTTACAAACATCTTTCAGTAGCTAAACAGTGTCAGGCCTGGTAAGTTCGTGGATGGGAGCCCCTTGATTCTTGATGTTGAGTATTGGTAATTCTGTCTTGCAGTCCCTCCTCAGACTCTTCCCTTCTGCAAGCTCATGGCTTATTGCAGAGACCTCAATCTAATTATATCCGACATAATTACGTTTATATACAGAGAAATGATTGAAAATAGAAAGAGGATTATGTATTAGTAAATTCAGATTCTTCTCCTTATAAGTGGGGGGACTGAGGATAAGCTGACCGGTTGCTTCTGGGGCTCTTCTGAGGGCATCTCTTCCCTTGAACTCACTCAGCATGTAAGTCAGGGAAAGGGAATCACCTGGTGTGTGAGACACATTGGAATGAGGTGAAAAGAGAACCTCACCTTTCTGGGCAAAGGAGTCAATGAAGGACTACATGAGTACATTACTCTTTTAACTTCCCGTGCATCTTTCAAATAAATTTAAAAGAGATAACCATTTTTCAGACTGTTTCTGAATTCCAATTCTCCAGAAAATCCACAATTAAAAAATATATTATCATCATGTCATACAAATAAATTCTACCGTCGTGCAAAAATAAATAAATAAATAAATAAATAAATAAATAAATAAATAAATAAATAAAACACACCATGTTCTGTTTTTTGTTTTAAACTTAATTTATGATGTTAATTTGATCTGAGAAACCACCTCCCAAGCACAGGCAGGTGGCACATTGTTGGTCCTCATGTTGGAAGTTTTGTAACTTTGTCTACAGATTCCTGTGCAAACTCTTCCTTTGTGCACCCCACAGCCTGTTGCAGAGACCTCAAATTAGCTACATCAGAAATGGTCATGGTTGCCATAATCAGTCGCTCAGTAGTTAGAGCGCTGAACAAAGGATCAAAGGGTCTTTGGTTAGATTCCTGGTCAAGGGCATGTACCTGGGGTGCAGGTTTGATCTCTGGACCTGGTGGGGTCTTGAAGGAAGCAACAAATCGATGTGTCTCCCTCACTTTGATGTTTTTCTCTCTCTCTCCTCTTCCTTCTTCCTCTAAAATAAAAAGAAAAACATATCCTCAGGTAGGATTAAATAAATAAATAAGTGTAATAGTTGTAAGTTGTGTTTAATGACACATTCTCTGCACACACACACACACACACACACACACACACACACACACAGTGATGATTTTCATTGTAATGAATTCCAAAGTTTCCTTCTCAGACACGGCCATGTCCTCGGCTCTCAGGCTACTTAGTGTCACATGAACTTGGCTCTTGGACGTGTCCCTGGAAATGCTGAGTCGGGATTTCAGCGATGGGTTATAGTATGTGCTTCCACTATACATTATACACCCGACCCACTCCGGCCCCTTTCCTGGTGCCTGCCGGACCCAGTTCACACCAGAGTCCATTAAAGAGAATCCAGAGACAGTGCAGGTGAGAGAGAGGATCTGCGAGGGCTTCACCAGTCCTGGGCCCGACTCCTGCAGCTGCACCCGGGACAGGACACCTGGGGACAAGGAGCATCAGGCCCTTCAGTCACTTGCAGTCACAACCACCCCACAGACCCCTGTCTGACCTTTGAGACCCTCAACTTGGGGGCTGTCACCAGGCACAGGAGAAGACCCAGCAGCCTCATCTTCTTCTAGACCACGGCTCTGCCTTCCCCAGAGACCTCAGCCCTGTGTGTGGACAGAGCTGTGAGCCTCCCCAGCCCAGGGGAGGATTTACCCTGGAGCTTGAGGAGAACTTTGCATGTGGGGCAGCTTGTTCCTTATAAGTGGAGGACTGAGGTCAGGCTGCCCTGGTCCTTCAGGCCCCTCTGAGGGTATCTCTTTCTTTGAACTCACTCAGCATGTAAGTCAGGCATAGGGGATCATCTGGTTCAGGAGACCTGTTGGAGTCAGGTTAATGGACACGCTCATCTTTGATAAATATAGGACGAGTTGAGTAGATTATATTTTTAATTTCTCATGCATCTTTCTAGTAGATGTAAAGGGATTACATTTGTCCAGGTAGTTTCTTAAACCAAATTTTCTAATATATACACAATTGTTAAATATGTCTATGAACAATTGTATTTTTATAAACATAGTTTCATATATATAATGTCCCCCTCCTCAGAAAATCACCAAATAAAGGACATTCATTCTCAATATATGTTTATTTGTTTTATAGTGATCCCAGGGACTATATCTTAAGAACAGGTTAATGGGAGACCCTCAATTCTTTTCTTTATTTTGTTTTGTTTTGTTAAAATGATATTCATTATAAGTTCTGAGTAACACTATACGATATGCCATTTTTTAGGTTGTTGTTGGAAACATTATTTACACTCTTTACCAAACACCTTCAGCAACTAAGTACGATGGGCCCTGGTTAGTACTTGCATGAGAGACCTTTGGTCCTTGATGCTGAAAATTGGGAATTCTATCTTTGAGCCCCTCCTCAGACTGTCCCCCTGTGCAACTTTATGGCTTATTGCAGAGACCTCTATCTAATTATATCAGACATAATCTCGTTTATACACGGATAAATGATTGAAAATAGAAAGACTGATTATGTATTAGTACAATTCAGATTATTGTATATGTTGAAATAATAAAGGCAGCAGATTAACTGATCTGATTTTCAGTCTAGTGATATCAGTGATGTTGGGTTGAAAGAGGGTGGAGGAATGAATTCCCAGCACAGGTTTTGTCATAGGAAAGGGAACTTTAATCCTGACAAAAACCCTCACTCCCACCCCCTCCCTCTGCCCCTGGTGATGGTCACTGTGGTCAGAGGTCTTGGGCCCTCCCACTTACCATGTAGCATCATTAATGTAAAATGCACACATTCTCCCATCAGACATACAACTTGGAAACTTGTTGTCTCTTTGTGGGCTTCTCTTCGCATTACCTTAATGGAAAGTGTGCTGGGAACATGTTTTCATTTTTAACAAGGTTCAATTTATCACTATTTGATTTAATGTGAACTGCATTTTATATTTTACGTAACAACTCACCACAAAATTGTCCACCTCCATTGATCATGGTAAGGGAAAACCTGATTAGAACAGAGTGAGCCCTAAACTTTATAGAGAAAAGTAGGTTGGAAGCTTTAATATCATTGAAATCTGTTTGCTGTGTCCTCTAACAAGGAGACCAACCTTCCCTGGCATGAAGCCCTGATTCATTTCAGAGATTAATTCACTTTACTGGACTTTACATTGTGAATTTCCCTACAGTATGTAGCATAGAAAACTAGACTAATCCCTGAGATATTATGTCATGTACACGTCAGACAAACAAGGAAGGAACCTTAAAGGACATGGGGAAGATGCTGAGAAGAGATGACAGAGACGGGATCCCAGAGGGTATTTCATGTGACTGAAAGTGACCAGAGAGGACGAAGGTGCAGAGAGGTCATGAGAGCGACACATGAGGAGATGACCTGGAGCTGACGTCCGGGAAAGTGAATGTCCCAGTGAGAGCCATGCATGGAGCTGTGTGTGCAGGACTCACATGGACAGTGAGAGAGCGAGGCCCTGGCGAGTGTGGGGACCTGGGGGATGGACTCTCAGTGTGTCTAGACGGAGACACCAGGGTGGGTAGAGGTGGGTTTTCATCCATGAACTCCAGGGCAGGTGCTCAGATGACCACCACTCAGGGGATGCTGGGAGCAGGACTGTGGGATGACGGTGACCCCTCGTGGTGACTCTGAGCCATGCAGGCGGCAGGACCCTAGGGACTGAACCAGCTGCCTCTCCACCCACCGAGACCAGGGGAGGGAAGAGCTAACCTTTAAGGCCCGGCTTTTCCTCTTTGAAGAGGAGGGAGACACAAGAACTAGGAAAATGAAGGTATTTTGTATCGTTGCAAAGTCCTCATTAGTGACTCATACGGGAGTATATCTGGTTGGCTTGGTATAGTTGAAATTTATTTTTTCATTTAAGTGGAGAAACATGTAAAAGGATAGTTTTAGAAATTTTGAGAGAGTGGAGAGAAATATCTAAAAATATGGCTTTTAAATAAGTGTGGTAATGGTAATTCTTATTCTCATGACACCTTCTCTGGTTTATGCAAATTCTTCTTTAGAACTCTTAGTTCATCTCTGATTGCTATTATTAATTTCCCCTATAGTGTTTTCAGCTGTGATTCCTCTCTGTACTGATATAAGTCTGTCCTACAATATTTTTAGCTATTGAAGATTTCACCTGTGTGTCTGGATCTGCTAACTGAGGACAATGGGTGAGCAGCAGACCCAGCTGTTTCCTGACCCCTGTTGACCACAGCTATCCATGGGCTTGTCCAGCAAACATCCTGCAGCATGTGGACCAGCAGGACAACAATGATATGAGGTGTGTGAGGTGTGAGGTGTTTGAGGTGTGAGGTGTGTGAGGTGTGTGAGTTGTGAGGAGTGTGAGGTGTGTGAGCTGTGAGGTGTGAGGTGTGTGAGGTTTGAGGTGTGTGAGGTGTGAGGTGTGAGGTGTGAGGTGTGTGAGGTGTGTGAGGTGTGAGGTGTGTGAGGTGTGTGAGGTGTGTGAGGTGTGAGGTATGTGAGGTGTGTGAGGTGTGTGAGGTGTGAGGTATGTGAGGTGTGTGAGGTTTGTGAGGTGTGTGAGGTGTGAGGTGTGTGAGGTGTGAGGTGTGAGGTGAGGTGTGCGGTGTGTGAGGTGTGAGGTGTGTGAGGTGTGTGAGCTGTGAGGTGTGAGGTGTGTGAGGTTTGAGGTGTGTGAGGTGTGAGGTGTGAGGTGTGTGAGGTGTGAGGTGTGTGAGGTGTGAGGTGTGAGGTGTGAGGTGTGTGAGGTGTGAGGTGTGTGAGGTGTGTGAGGTGTGTGAGGTGTGAGGTGTGAGGTGTGTGAGGTGTGAGGTGTGTGAGGTGTGAGGTATGTGAGGTGTGTGAGGTGTGAGGTGTGTGAGGTGTGAGGTGTGAGGTGTGTGAGGTGTGAGGTGTGTGAGGTGTGTGAGGTGTGTGAGGTGTGTTAGGTGTGAGGTGTGTGAGGTGTGAGGTGTGTGAGGTGTGTGAGGTGTGAGGTGTGTGAGGTGTGAGGTGTGTGAGGTGTGAGGTGTGTGAGGTGTGAGGTATGTGAGGTGTGTGAGGTGTGTGAGGTGTGTGAGGTGTGTGAGGTGTGAGGTGTGAGGTGTGTGAGGTGTGTGAGGTGTGTGAGGTGTGAGGTGTGAGGTGTGAGGTGTGTGAGGTGTGTGAGGTGTGAAGTGTGAGGTGTGTGAGGTGTAAGGTGTGTGAGTTGTGTGAGGTGTGTGAGGTGTGTGAGGTGTGAGGTGTGAGGTGTGTGAGGTGTGAGGTGTGAGGTGTGTGAGGTGTGAGGTGTGAGGTGTGTGAGGTGTGTGAGGTGTGTGAGGTGTGAGGTGTGTTAGGTGTGAGGTGTGTGAGGTGTGAGGTGTGTGAGGTGTGTGAGGTGTGAAGTGTGAGGTGTGTGAGGTGTGAGGTGTGTGAGTTGTGTGAGGTGTGTGAGGTGTGTGAGGTGTGTGAGGTGTGAGGTGTGTGAGGTGTGAGGTGTGTGAGGTGTGAGGTGTAAGGTGTGAGGTGTGAGTTGTGTGAAGTGTGAGGTGTGAGGTGTGTGAGGTGTGAGGTGTGAGGTGTGTGAGGTGTGAGGTGTGAGGTGTGTGAGGTGTGTGAGGTGTGTGAGGTGTGAGGTGTGTTAGGTGTGAGGTGTGTGAGGTGTGAGGTGTGTGAGTTGTGTGAGGTGTGAAGTGTGAGGTGTGTGAAGTGTGAGGTGTGTGAGGTGTGTGAGTTGTGTGAGGTGTGTTAGGTGTGAGGTGTGTGAGGTGTGAGGTGTGTGAGGTGTGTGAGGTGTGAAGTGTGAGGTGTGTGAGGTGTGTGAGTTGTGTGAGGTGTGTGAGGTGTGAGGTGTGTGAGGTGTGAGGTGTGAGGTGTGAGGTGTGAGGTGTGTTGTGTGAGGTGTGAGGTGTGTGAGGTGTGAGGTGTGAGGTGTGAGGTGTGAGGTGTGAGGAGCCTGCACTCAGCACCTGCTCTGCTCCCACCCGACACAGGCCTGTCCCTCTAGAGCCTGTGTGAGCTGAAACAGTCTGAAAACGTCCTGGGCTCAGCCTCAGGTCTCCTGTCTGTACTCAGTCCTGGGGTGTCCACAGATGGATGACCTATGAGGGGGTGTCTGTGGGTGTAGGGGGGCTGGTGCATTTCCCAGGTTCTGCTCTGCACTTGACACTGTGGGAGCAGCGGGGGAGCGAGCGCAGGACTCTGGCCTATGAGGCTCGGCACCCAGGACAGATTTAGGGAGAATATAGACTGTGGGAGACAGAGGGTGATGTCGGGGCGGTTTTGGGGGGACACTGGAGGACAGCACAGGGTGGGTGTGGACCAGGACCTGTCCAGCTGGTTCTCTCGCTCCATGTGCACTCTCCCTGCAGCAGCGGAGACACATGTCCGAGCACAGCCCAGGCTGCTCCCAGGACCCACACGAAGGGCTGCCCAGCTCGGCTGTGGAGGTCCATCTCTCGGCTCCTCTCACTCTCTCCTCCACGTGGAAGTCTGAGAGCTGAGCCTGGTCCTAGGTCGGGCTGGTTCCGGTCCAGGAGACTGAGGGATGGAGGGAGCGAGGGGCAAACCCTGAACACCTGCGCTGTCCTGAGTGGATGGGGAGCGAGGGGTCACCCGGCCCCAGGGAGACAGAGACCTCAGGGGGCAGCGGTGCTGCTGGAAGCTGCGGGGACAGATCTGCGCCTGTCTGAGGAAGGGCGCCTGTGGGACAGACGCGTGTGTGTCTGCGAGCAGAGAGTGAGGCCGACCAGGGCGTGTGGACACACTGACCCTCCTCTGTGGACACTGCGTCTCCGTCACAGGGTGGAGAGGATGCCCGGGGTGCTCAGACTTTCAAGGGGACAACTGATTCCCATGGGAATCTAGTGAGATAATGGTCCCTGAGCCTGGACACGACTCATCTGGGATAGAGAATGTTGTCGACACCTTCCTCGTCCTCAGAGAGATGAGGGAACACAGGGCCCAGGACAAGGAGGAGGGTCCCTGTGACCCTGAACCGCAGGAAGAGCAGGAGCGCCCTGAGCACCCCAGGGAGCTGTTCTCAGCCCCTCCCTGCGCAGTTCCTGCATGATGTTCCCAAGTCTGTGAGTCCTGAGCGCCCCTGCTGGTCCTGAGGTGTCTGTGTTGTCTAGAGCGCCCCCTGGTGTCCTGACCCCTCCTGGCGGACCTGAGGGTCTCCTGGAGCTCAGCCCCTCTTGTCTCCCTGCAGGGAGTTTGTGTCTGGATCACAGAGACCCCTGGTCAGGAATGTGTCACATGTCCAGTGTTTATCCCACTCACACTCATTCAGATACCCTGTGTTTCCAGTTCTCCATAAATTACCTCTTAAAATAGCAACATGGAGGACACAGCTGAGCCCAAACTCCATGGTGGGTGGTCTGTGTTCAGTCCTGAACAGGGGATGGGGTGACCTGTGGATCCCAGGGTAGGCTCCTGTCCCATAGCTGCAGGGTCAGGGCTGGGCTGCTTTTCATGAGCTGAGGGGGCCCTATTCGTATGTCTTCCTACTATAGAGGGAGCTGTGGGGTTGGACATTGACATAAAGGACATGGTTTCAGAGTGTGGTGTGTCCAAGGGTATATGTCTGAGTAGAATTAACTCTGGTATCTGGGCCTCTGCTCCTTCCAACTTGACTCAACTGCTTCCTTGAATGACCTCCAGACAGGGGACATGCCCAGTGAGGGTTTCAGTGCTACCTGGTTGGACACTGGACCACGTTAAACTGTGATCATGGTACAATACAGCAGTAAAAGCTAAAGTATAGAAAACTAAAAGAAAAGGTGCAGTTTTACATATCATATCTTACAGGACTACCTGTATGTACACAGGAAGGTTGTCAGGCATCATATCCAGGGGGAGATTAATCTATGGAAACTTTATATTCAGTGGACGGGAAGTTCCATCTGACATTATTTCCCCTGCACAGTGTTCAGAGAATAAACTAAGAACATAGAGTGACCCTATAGCCACGGTCCAATGTTGGGGGACAGTGGGTGTCTGTGTGGGTCACTGGAAGCAGAAGCGTGAACTACAGAGAAGCAGACATTGCTCCCAGGTCCTAGTCCTTTAGGCGATTTTGGGCTAAATGTGCAGCAGCTGCACAGCCTCCTGTGCGGTGTTTGTTCTCTAGACTCTGCTGGACCAGGTTCAGTCACTGTGGATGGAGAAGAACCTCAGTCACGGCCAGGGGTGTTTAGGTAAAGTTGTAATGAGAGATTTGTGAGTAATTACGTTTAGGTCATGAAATTTTGTTATTTTCAACCTGATGTCTGCATGCGAGCATTGGAAAACTATTCCATTCTCATTTACACGTGTCAAACCATGGTTGCATTCTAGGACTGAATCCCAGGGCATCATGCTAACTGATCCTTTCAATGTGCTGTTAAGTTTCCCAGAACATTGTGAGGACTTTTGCATCTGCGTTCATCAGGGATGTGACCCTGTCATTTTTGTGTCTTTAATTGGTTTTCCTATGACTGTTCACCTACATGACCAGTTCTGTATCCGTGCTCATGTGTGAAGGCATGTCTACGACCAAAATTAGTGTGTGAGTGTGTGTGCCTGTGCCTGTGTTTGTGCCTGTGAGTCTGTGACTGTGGATGTGTGTGCCACTTTGTGTGTGACTGTCTTTGTAACTGTGAGTGTGACTATGTTTATGTAACTGTGTGACTGTGTGTTTGTTACTTTGTTTGTGACTGTGCGCATGTGACTATGTGCATGACTTTGCGTTCATGACACTGCGTGTGTCTGTGCGTGTCACTGTGTGTGTGGATATGTGGGTCAGTCTGTGTATGTAACTGTGTGTCTGTGTGCGTGTCACTCTGTGTGTGTGGCTATGTGGGTCAGTCTGTGTATGTAACTGTGTGTCTGTGTGTCCCTCTGTGTGTGTGGCTATGTGGGTCAGTCTGTGCATGTAACTGTGTGTCTGTGTGTGTGACTCTTTGTGTGTTGGGTGTGACTGGGGGAAGCAGGAGCGTGGAGCGGGGAGGAGGGTCAGGGGGAGGAGACAGCTGCAATACTTCCAACAACAAAGAATAAAAAATAAAATAAAGTCACTGGTGCCGCCCCGCATCCCAGGGACTGTGACCAATGAACCCGGGCGGGGCCTGGGCACTGCTGTCCATTTTCATGAGCCCCCCAGTATTTTCCAGGCACGTGGGACCCCGAAGAGGAAGCTTCTGCAGGGGACCGTCATTGAGGGAGAAAGTCCGATGCAAAGGGACCCGCTGAAAGGACACGTGGGCCTGGGACCCAGACCCGCTCTCACTTCCCTTCACCGGCCCAACCTCAGGGGCGCGTCCCTTCCACCGCCGCCTGGGGGTCAGGGGGTCGGACCGAGGCCACCTCCTCAGCCCTCGTCCCCTAACCTGCAGGCGGCCGGGCCTGCGCGCCCCTCCGCTCCCTCACGGCGGCCGGCACCTCGTGCTCGGACCCGGGGCTCGCGACCAAATGGCTGCACAGTCGGGCCTGACCCGCCCCACACGCCCGGCGCCCCGCGGCCTCGCCGGCCACACTCGGAGGTGAGGAGCCCGAGGGCCCGAGCCGGCCCCAGGGTGGGCTCCACCACGCACGCGCCAGCCGCTGGCGGGAACCTCAGAGCTGAAAGGAGCCGCTCTGAGAAGAACGTCCCGCCTACCGCAGGCCCTTTCGCAAAGGCAGACGGGATAGCAGTTCCCCGGGAGTTGAACAGCAGGGTTCCGGGCTGCTCCGAAACTACATATCCCAGGACGCACTGCACAGTGTAGACCATGAGCCTCAGCGGTTGCGCTCCAGGGCGCGCGTTCTTTGCCTCCAACCAATTAGCCATTGTGGGGACGGAAGGTAGAGCGATGTGGGGATTCAGCTGGCCAATGGGGAGAACGGAAGGGGCGAGGTGGGCAGGCTGCGTGGTTTCCTTGGATACCGCGGACGCGACTCTGTGGGAGAGGGTGGAGCTTTAGCGTGAGACCCTGGAAGTCCTGACCGACAGGAACTTAGGAGCTCGGGTAAGTGTCAGAGCCGAGGGCGGGAGGGAGAACCTGTGGGTGTCAAGGTGAGGACGACGTGCAGACTCGGGGCCCTCAGGGTGGTGATGTCCGAACTTCACGGCCAGGACGGGGTGCCCTGGGATAGGGCCCTGCACGGGGATGAAAGCCAGACGGGGACCCTGTGCGGGACTCGCTCTGCCCGGACGTGAGGACGAGAGCAGGTCCCGCCCCGTCCCGGCCCCGCGTGACCGAGGCCGCGCATCGGACGCGGTGTCTCAGTGTGGGCTCCGCACCTGCGGTCGGTGACACCCTCCCTGACGACCCCGAAGGGCTGTGAGGGTCCAGTGAGAGCGTGGACGGAACCGAGCACAGGCCGCAGAACCGCAGTTCAAATGCTGTGTTTCTATTTCAGGGGTGACCCTGAACCCCAGTCACCCAGACAAACCCGAGGGACCAGGACGTGTGCTGACAGCAGCACTGACCTCTGTCCCCAGGGGTCCTGGGTTTTAGGACTAAATGAGACGCAGAAGGACCGTCCGTGTGGTGCGAGGGGAAGGACACGGCTGAGTGTCTCCTGGCGCTGCCTCTGGGTCATCTGTGTCCCCTGCACCTGTCTCTTCCCCTTAAGTGCAGGGGGATTTCTACTGAGTGACTCGGTGGGGTCTCTCTTACCTTCTATTATTCTGTGGGTCATTTAAAAAATGAAAAAGAAAAAGAATTGTTTCTCCTTTCCAGCTCATGTTTCCCTTTCGGTGCCACATCCTCTTCCCACAAATTATTCTCTGAGTTCCCAGCAAGGACACTGCATACAGTCACGTTTAATAACATGCAAGTGCGGAACCTGAGTGCCTTCCAGAAAGCTGAAGCCCTGGGCCACGTGCAGGAGCCAGAACCCCTGGGAGCTGCCCAGGGACAGAGGGGCTGGTTCCCGAGGAGGGGCTGCGGTCTGTACGCCGGGTCCCAGGGCTCTGAGCTGCCCACTACCTTGTAGGAAAGTCAGTATTTCTCCTCCTTTCTGTCCTCGTCCTTCCTCCTTCTTCTTCCCCTAGTGAAGACGCACAATAGGTGCTAGCTCTCAGGTTCACCAAGTTCCCACTGAACACGAGTTCTGTTCTTGGCTTTTGTTTCATTTGGTCCCAATTATTCAGACTGACCTTCAAATTGTCTTTTTAAATGACAGCCGGTGGGAGTCACTTCGACAAAGGCATTGGTTTAAGCAAGTTGAGAATGCACTCACATTTGTTGAACACGTGCCCTATATTTCTGGATTAAATGAGAATTTCTACTAGATAATTTTGTTTCTATGGTAATTTCTGAGACATACCAAGTAAATGGAATTGGAAACAAACCCTTAATTGTCTATATGACAAAATGATTATTTTACTATTTTGAAGTAAATACAATAAAAGTCAAGATAATTGAAAAATAAGTTTTCTGATTATATGAGTTTTTAAATGGAGAAATATATATATAATTAAGATTAATACAAGATAAGAAAAAGATATTGAGCCCTGGCTGGTGTAGCTCAGTTGGTTGGAGCACCATCAATGCACCGAAGGGTCGTGAGTTCAATTCCCGTCAGGGCACACACCCAGGTTGTGGGTTCAATCCTCAGTCAGGATGATTTCCAAGGCAGCCAATTGTTATTTCTTCCTCCCTCTATTTCTCTCTCTGTCTCTTTCTGTCTTTCTCTCTGTCTCTCTCTCTGTCTCTCTCTCTCTCTCTCCCTTCTCCCTACCATCAATGGAAAAACATAGCCTTTGGTGAGGATTTAAAAAAAGTTATTGCCCAGCGGGTGTGGCTCCAGTGGATTGAGCGTCGACCTATGGACTGAGAGGGCCCGGTTCCATTCTGGTGAGGGCACATGCCCGGGTTTCGTGCTCCATCCCCAGTAGGGGGTGTGCAGGAGGCCGCTCTGTGTGTCTCTCTCACATCAATGTTTCTCTCTCTCTCCCCCTTCCTGTCTACAATATATATATATAGTATATATATATATATATATATATATATACTATATATATATATACAATATATATATATATTTTATATATATATACAATATATATATATATTTTAAAGTTATTGCTAACTTAAAAAGTCGAACGATGTATGTATTAAATCTGCCCACATATCAATTATGCCTAATAAAAATACTACCTTCCATCTGTATGACATTATACTTTCAGAGCATGTTCACATGTATCCTCACAAAACACTGTGCTTAGCACAGCAAGTATTATTATCCTCACATTATAGATGAGGAAACAAGTTCAGAAAGTTTAAGATTAACAGTTAAAAGGTCGGGCCCTCCTACCACTCTACCAAAAACTCCTATCTTTCTGATACCTTTGAAGAAAAAAAAATATTCATCAAATCAATGCAGAATCATATATAAATTCCCCCCCCCCTTATTTTAAGTGTACTTGTAAAATATTTTTATGTCTTCAATTTTTAGAAAGCCATTCCTGTGGTCATGAACATGTTCTGCTGGTGGGAGTGTAAGTTATTACAAACTTTCCAGCAGTCAGTTCAGCAACATACATGAAGCGCCTTAAAAATATGTGTATCCATGACCTGGAAATTGTGCTTTTTAGCATTTAATGTATGCATAAAGTCAGTGATGTTCAAAAAAACTTATGTTCAAGGAATTTTGTTTTACAGGGTTATTTATGATAGTAAATTTCTGAGATCCATCTGTGTTGAGGTGTGTATCAGTTGATGGTTATTTTTCATTGCTGAGTAGTATTCTATTGATGGATGTTCCCTAGTATTCCTGTTTGTAAAATGTGAAGGACATTCAAATGTTTATAGCTTTTCAGTCAAAGATGCTATGGATATTTGCATATAATTTTGAATGATATTTAGGATTCTCTCTTCTGGAGCAAACAGTCCTAGTGGAAACGCTTAGATACATGTTAAGTACATATTTAATTCAATTAGGAACCACAATTCACTTTGTGAAGAAAGAACAACAGGACATAGAAGGACCTGGAGAAGGAGAGGAGCCCTGTCACTGCCTATATGTCATCTGCACACACAGTGTCACCTCCTCACTTGTCCGCAGTGAGAATATGAGAAGTCAGAGCCACAGAGAAAAAGTGAGACTCATCCTGATGCAGCTGAGAGCTGAGAGGAAATCCCCGCTCCCAACAGGAAGCCCCTCCTTCCCCCTCACTCTGCACCCGCTCCTGGGCTGATCACTGTTGTCTGTTGGTCCTGAGCGCCCCCTGGTGTCCTGAGCGACCACTGGAGTTCAGCCCTCCTGTCTCCCTCAGGAGGTTTGTGTCTGGGCTCACACTGACCTCCCCTCACTGTGTGCTGCACAGTAATACAGGGCCGTGTCCTCGGCTCTCAGGCTGTTCATTTGCAGATACAGCGTGCTCTTGGAGTTGTCTCTGGAGATGGTGAATCGGCCCTTCACAGAGTCCGCATAGTATGTGCTATCACCACCTTCATTAATGTGTGACACCCACTCTAACCCCTTCCCTGGAGCCTGGCGGACCCAGCTCATCCAGTAGTCACTGAAGGTGAATCCAGAGGCTGCACAGGAGAGTCTCAGAGACCCCCCAGGCTGCACCACGCCTCCCCCAGACTCCACCAGCTGCACCTCACACTGGACACCTGCAAACACAAAGACATCCTGGTCAGGAAACTGTCACACGTCCACAGCTTCTCTCTCTCATCCACTCTCACACTCAGTGTCCCTTGTTCTCCACAAACTACCTCTTAAAATAGCCACAAGGAAAACGCAAATGAGCCCAGACTCCATTATGTGTGCTCTGTGTTCAGTCCTGTTCAGGGAATGGGGTCACCTGGGAATCCCGGGGCTGGACTCCTGTCCCAGAGCTGCAGGGTCAGGGCTGGGCTGGATTTTATGGGCAGAGGGGGCCCTATTTGCATGTCCTCCTACTATATAGGGAGCACTGGGGTTGGAGACCTGCAGAAAGGGCAGTGCCTCAGTGCAGGTGCGAGTGTCCTGCGGGAGAATCATGGTCATGATAACATATCAATAACTAAATATGTATCATAGGGACGTTTGAGGTATGTTCAACTGTCCACATCTGGTAACAGGGATACTAGCCTCTCCCTGGCTCCTCTGGGCTCCCTGCTTAATCCAGACCCCAGCTGTCAATCACAGAAGCCAAAAGCCTGTGATTCAGTCTTGACCCCTCCTCTCTCCACCTCCCACATTCTACAGATGAACTGAACCTGACCATGTATTTGGAATCTGTCTACCCCCTTCTTAGCTAACTGTTCCCATTCTAGGTCACACACACGCCTGACCTTGGGTCTTGGCAGGGGCTTGTCCACTGGTCTGCCAGCCTCACACCACTTCACAGCCCTCATGGCAACTCTCGGGCACTCACCCCAGGTGACCTTCCTTTTTGAACATTACCCTCCCTCTGCCTCCACACTAGGTACACCCATCTCTTTGTGGTCCAGGTTCCCTATGTGGCTCACCTGGGGTGTACCCAAGCCTCTATCACCCTCTCCTCCACCCCAGACCACTCATACACATCCACAGCTTTAATTACTATCTTCCCAGAAAGCTCCAAACAGCTTTAGTTCCAGCCTCTCCTTGGAACCTCCATTCCAGGGTCCAGGAACAGCTTGGATGTCCCAAAGTCACCTCAACTCAAAATGCTCAGCTCACAGTTCACCATCCCCCCCCCCCAAGCCTCTGTGTTCCTCATCTCATCACATCTGTCCCTACATGCAGACCACGTCTGGCTTCACCCTCTCCCTTCTCTGTGTCCTCTCCATCACTCTCTGAGCTGGTTCCAACTCTAACACCTCACGAACATACCTAGCCACCCCAGGTGATGGTCCCCCTGGGCAGTACCACGGGGTCCTGTTCCTGAGGGGGCATCCCAAACCATGCCCCTGCTGAGCTCCAGGGCCCCACCCTCTCTGCACTGGCCTGGGAGATGTGTGATTTGAGGGTGGGAAATATCCAAGGACAGCTGGGAGTTCACGCCCACAGCTCAGGGCTGAGGTCGGCCTGGAGAGAGATTTGACGTCACCTGTGGGACAAGAGGGGCTCACCCTGGGGAGAACAGTGAAGTGAGAAAATTAGAAGAGGGGGGAGAAACCTTGGGAAGCATCCCACCAAATGTTTATCAACCATCCAGGGGAAGAGGAGGGAATATATTTATATGTGTGCACATATGTATATGCATGTACCATATATATGTGTACATACATGTATATACACAGCCAACTGAGTTTCCTAGAGAGCTCATTGATTGTTGCCAAACTCGGGTATTTATAGCCAACCTATGCCTCCACTCAGCTGTCAAGTGAAAGTAGTTCCAACGTGAATGTTGGAGGATGTTTTATGTATCAAGTAAAACAAGCTGAAGGTGTGTGTGAGAACCTCACGAATTCGCTGATGGTGTGAGTGACTACTCAGTCAGGCCGTCGTTCTCTGAACGCCAGACGAAGTCCCTCAGTTTCTTGTGATGTGTTCACACCGTGATGGCTACAGACATTTTTTGTAAAAATAGGGATTCGATGTACATACCATAATATTCACCCAAGACACATTTTATTAAGTTTAATCTTTACTATTGACATTCTCTCTATCACCTTCTTAAGTCCAGAGACAGAGGACACTGAAGAGAACACATCCAGCCCTGACTCGGTAACGTCCGCCCGTTTCTATGGCGTAAGTGTTTTCATCACAGGGTGTTTCAAGCTGCCAACATGGGGTCCCTCACCGCAGAGGGAGGAAGAGATGTGGGGTCTCCCTGTTATATAACATCACCTGCATGCAAGTACAGTAGGTAGAAATCACCCCAAGAGCAGAGGCAACACTAAAATACTTACAAGCGGCAATTTTTGAGTTTCTATTACCTTATTTTTAATACAAATTATTTAATCGCAGGTTTCCATGAGTTAATTTTTAATGATGGCTGTGTTTAACACCTGGCTTGCAAAAACCCTGGAATTTCAGCCACCTGCTCCCACAAGCCAGTGCAGGCTGGCTCCAGCACAGCTAGGGGAGTGGCCCCTTTCAGGGAAGGGCTGACAGGGAAGGGATAACAGGAAAGAAGTAGCCAAAGAAGGAGGTTCATGCCAAGAGCAGAGCAGCGGGGCCCTGGGAGCTTCACAGAGCTGCCCTCCTGGTCCATGATGGCATGTGTAGGCAGAGTGGGCTCCCCCACAGGGGCACAGAGAGGCCCAGTGGGCTGTGCCTGGAGGCTGGAAACTGCCCAGGCTTCTCTCTCTCCTTCCATCCTCCCTCCTTGACCTTGTCCAGGGAATAGAGTGGAAAGAGTGGGGCCCGGGAAAACCATCAGCTCCCCATCTGTGAAGTGGGGCAGAGTGGACAAGGGGAAGTCAGGCAGGTGCCTCGGAGGGTCCAGGCTGGGCTGGCCCATGCTGGGGAGGGTGGGGTGGTCTAGCAGGACTCAGAAATGTCATTCCCTCTCCAAGTTCTGGCTTTCTGGCCCAGCCCACTGAGGTTAGGTTCCCAGAGTCCCTTCGCACAAGCAATCTGAGGGCTGGCAGAGGCAACACCAGCCACCTGCTCCCCATCTCCCCTCCCCCAGGAACCCTAAATGAACAGGGAGGAGTCAAACCCTGGGCACCCCTGTGTTTCCTGCAGGAGAGCAAATCCCTCCTGGTTCCTTCTGGATCCTCCCCAGGCCTCTGGGGCAACTGCTCTGAACTGCAGGGAGTGCGCCCAGAGCCCCCACCCCACCACTGCCTCCAGGTGGGGGCGCAGTGAGGGAGAGGGGCCCACCCTGCACCAAGCCCCGCCCACCCAAGGCAGCCCAGTCCCTCCCCTCACGCAGGTCTGGCAGGCTCAGCCTGGTGGGACCTTCAACACCCTGCGTCCTGAACCTGGGAGAGGTGAGTGGGCGGGGCAGCTCGGGCTGAGACAGGGCGGGGGCAGGCACCTCAGGGGTAACAGGGGCTTCTGCCCGACAGAGGGGACCACTGCCCTTCAACAAGGCAGGCTACCCAACATCTCCTGGGGCAGAAAAGTAAAAGCCAGTGTCTGGGATAAAGGCCTTTGGAGGGAGTGCAGGAAGAAAAACCTTGGAGGTGAGTCCCCGTCATCCCAGCGTCCAAACTGAGAGCGATTTCAGTGTCCAGGGTACTACCAGCACGTGGGTAGCATTTGGGGATGCAGCAAGCCAGAGAGGGCTGCCTTGCCCAGGGCCCCTGGGGTGGGGCAGATCTCAAAGTCCCACACTGTCCAGGTTCCTGGAGACATGCCCTGACCTGCCTCCAGGCAGCTAAGGCCAAGGGACGCGCACTTCAGGAGGAGCCCAAGGCCCAGCCCAGGGGAGGCTCTCCTGGGCTCAGTGGCTTCCAGGCAGGGTGGGGGGATGCCATCCGGCCCTGGGGTGGGGGAGCAAGCTGATATCGTCTGAAGGTGCACTGGTCCTGGTACTTCTCCTGAATCATCTCCTTTAACTGTCTCAAGTCATCTCTTCAGTTCATTCAGCAGATGGGCCCTCTGCTGGGCTTCAGCCCCACCACCAGTACTCAGAGGGCTCCTTCTCTATCCACTGTACCACACACCTGTCACGGGGAGCACTCCAGGATTCCTCCTAGTCCCCTTGCAGGGTTCAGGGTAGGGGTCTCCTCTCTCAGGAAGGCTACACTGACTGCCTCCTCATCAGGTGCTTTTGAACTCTGGGCTCCCACGGTGTGGTCCCTCCTCCTCCTCCTCCAATCACAGCTGTTGTCAGAGTATCACAATGGCTGTGTTAATCCTAGTTTTCCCTCCTAATCCGAGTTTCAAAAACTCCGCCATTCAAGTTTCACTTTAGTATATTTGTAAGGGAGGAAGAAAATTTCCCCTACCTTCCTAGGTTCTCTAGGTCGGTCTAATAATTAAATCTGCAGGAGACAGATTCACAAGAGAAAATAACCAAAGGTATTGACATATGCGCATGTGAACCCCTCATACATGAAAGATACAGAACCCCCACATGCATGAGAGGTTCAAAGACAGGAAGGGGGAAGGTGCGTGGACTGAAAGCAGTGGGAATGGGAACACGTCTTCCCACAACACATGTAACCATTTCTCTTGTGAAAGGTCATTCTGAGCAGGACGCCTTCAAAATGTAGTGAAAATGTAGTTAGAGTCAGTATGGAAATTACAGCTATTTGAATACATATGTTAATTTCACACACCGTCCAAGTGAATAAAATAAAACCATATAGTCCTACACAGAACTCATAGAGTGTACACTCTGGAGAAGCCCCTCCCACAGGCCCAGCTCCAGGTCATGGGGAGCAGGTCCCAGCTCTGCTCTCTGAAGTGCACTGTGCTTTGTGCTGAAGACACAGCTGTGCACGACTCCTCAAATGTACCTTCGGCAAATAGACCACAGCCTTTTCTAACTCAGGGATGTTAGAGGTAAACACTGAATCAAGAATACAGACAGGTTCCCGGAGGGAAACTGTGACATGAAGGGGAAACCACACAGGAAACCAGCCCAAACCTCCAACTGCACCTGCTCCTGGATGGTCCTTGTGTTCACGGAACCTGCGCGCCCCCTGGTGGTCGCAGCCTCTCCTGCAGGGAGGTTTGTGTCTGGGCTCACACTGACTTCCCCTCACTGTGTCTCCTGCACAGTAATACAAGGCCGTGTCCTCGGTGGTCACGGATCTCAGCTGCAGGGAGAACTGGTTCTTGGACGTGTCACTGGAGATGGTGGTGCGGCTCTTGAGGGACGGGCTGTAGCTAGTGCTACCACTACTAGCATATATGTACCCAATCCATTCCAGCCCCTTCCCTGGTTTCTGGCATATCCAGTTCCACCAGTAATCACTGAGTGAGCCCCCAGAGACAGAGCAGGTGAGGGAGAGGGTCTGTGAGGGCTTCACCAGTCCTGGGCCCGCCTCCTGCAGCTGCACCTGGGACAGGACACCTGGGGACAAGGAGCATCAGGCCCTGTCAGTCATGTGCAGTCACAACCACCCCATAGACCCTGTCTGACCTCTGAGACCCTCACCTTGGGGGGCTGTCACCAGGCACAGGAGAAGACCCAGCAGTCTCATCTTCTTCTAGACCACGGCTCTGCCTTCCCCAGAGACCTCAGCCCTGTGTGAGGAGAGAGCTGTGAGCCTCCCCAGCCCAGGGGAGGATTTACACTGAAGCTTGGGGAGAAATTTGCATGTGGGGCAAGCCTGTTCCTTATAAGTGGAGGGACTGAGGCCAGGATACTTGTTCCCTCTGGGGGCATCTCTTCCCTTGAATTGACTCAACATGTAAGTCAGGGAAAGAGGATATCTTGGTTGATGAGACCTATGGAGTCAGCTTAATGGACATGCCCATGTCTGATAAATGGTGGACTTGATTAGAAGATTCTATTTTTTTTTTCTTAAAAATTGTTATTTATTTATTGTCAATGGGGAAAAAAGGAGAAACATCTGTAACAAAATAAATTAATAAAAAAATAATAAATAAATAAAAATAAATTTAGAAGATTCTATTTTTAATTCCTAATGCACCTTTCTTATAGATTAATAGGAATTTCATTGGTCCAGGTAGTTTCTTAAACTCAACTCTGTAATATATACACAACTGTCAAATATTTTTATATACAATTGTATATTCATAAACATAACTTCATATATACAATGTCTATCTGCTCAGAAAATCACAAAATAAAGGACATTCATTCTCATATTTATATGTTTATTTATGTTGTTATGGCGATCCAAAGAACTATATCCCAAGAAGAGGTTAATGAGAAATTCTTGATTCTTTTCTTTATTTTGTTTTGTCTGGATAAAATTATATTCATTATAAGTTCTGAGTAACACGATATGATAGGCCATTTTTAAGGTTATTGCTTTATTCAGTTTTCTTACAATCTTTACCAAACACCTTCAGCAGCTAGGCAGGGTCAGGCCTGGTTAGTACTTGGAAGGGAGACCCTTGATCCTCGATGTTGAAAATTCGTAGTTCTGTCTTAGAGTCCCTCCTCAGGGTCTTTCCTTCTGCAAGTCCGTGACTTATTTCATAGACTTCAATTTAATTATATCAGACATAATCACGTTTATATACAGAGTAATGATTGAAATTAGATTGATTTTATATTAGTAAATTCAGATCCTTTTGTTTATAATTGGGGGGACTGAGAACAGGCAGTCCTGGCCCTTCTGGGACCCCTGCTGGGCATCTCTTTTCTTGAACTCACTCACGATGTAAGTCAGGGATAGGGGATCACCTGGTGTGTGAGACACATTGCAATGAGGTCAGAGGGCGCCCTCACCTTTCTGATCATAAGAGAGACGATGGACTCGATGAGCAGGTCCCACTGTTAACTTCTCAGGCATCTTTCAAACAGACTCAAAAGGGACAAGCATTTTTCACACAGTTTATGAATCCCAATTCCCTAGTATATTCACAATTTTGTGAATCTTTTATCATCATTTCATACAAATAAATTCTACCATCGTAGAAAAAACCTAATAAATAAAACATCCACTTTCAGTATTTTTTGTCTTAATTTATGACATTATTCTGATCTGAGAAACCACCTCCCAAGCACAGGCTGATGGGACATTCTTCCTCCTGATGTTGTAAGTTGTGTAACTGAGTCTACAGATTCTTGTGCAAACTCTTTCTTTATGAAAGCTCATGGCACATTGCAGAGACAACAAACTTGTTCCTTTAGAAATGATCATGGTTTCCCTGGTTGGTTTGGCTTATTGGTTTGAGAGTCAGACCAGGGATCACGGGGTATAGGGTTT
Organism: Tadarida brasiliensis; assembly: GCA_030848825.1. Classification (NCBI taxonomy): domain Eukaryota; kingdom Metazoa; phylum Chordata; class Mammalia; order Chiroptera; family Molossidae; genus Tadarida; species Tadarida brasiliensis. The sequence goes on from CM061257.1 coordinate 250,167,266, forward strand.
GATTCCCAGTAAAGGGCTGTGCCTGTGTTGCAGGTTCGATCCGCGCTAGGTTCCGGTCTTGCGGGAGGTAACAAATCGTTGTGTTTCCCTTAAATCTCTCTCTCTCTCTCTCTCTCTCTCTCTCTCTCTCTCTCTCTCTCTCTCTCTCCCTCTCTCTCTCTTTCTCTCTCTCTCTCTCTCTCTCTCTCTCTCTCCCTCTCTCTCTCTCTCTCCCCTCTCCCTCTCTCCCCTCCCTCTACAATCAATAAAAATATCCTCAGGTAAGGATTAAATAGTAGGTGTAATATTTATTTAATGGCACATCTCTGCACACACACACACACACACACACACACACACACACACACACACACACTGTGATGGTTTTCATTGTAATGAATCTCAAACTTCCCTTCTCCCCTGTACCTAGCACATGGGCGTTGCCCCCACAGTGACACTCACCTAGTGTGTGACCTTCCTTCACAAAGAGAACAGACCCAACATGACTGACGTGCAGACAGGGCTGGGCCTGCACCTGTGGTTCCTGTTCTCCCAGCACCTGGATCCTGCAGATGCCACAGTGAGAGGGTCCTGGCTCGTCCTGGGGAGGGTCAGACCCAGGAGCCCCTGTCCAGTCAGTGCAGCCAACACTGACCGACATGTGGGGAGCGTCTCACTGACCCCCAGCTCAGCAGTGCCCATTCTCAGAGCCCACAGACTCTCTACTCAGTGACCCCACGGCTGCGCCCATCAGGCCCTGCAGGAACCTCCATCTCCTCCTGTATTTGTGTCTCTGGTTCAACCTCGTGGATATTCCTGCACCAAATGGGTCGCACAGCTGAGAATTCAGACACCTGGTTGTCACTCAGGCTCCCATTCAAAGGAGGTCCTCTCGAGGTCGTGTATGCATGAGCTCCAGTGACTTCCCACGTGCACTGTGTCCCCCAGCCCAGCAGCCCTCCAGGCACGGAGTCCCTGCTCAGCTCCAGGGATAGACAGAAGCACCTGCTGAGGTTCAGTTGTCTGGGGAATGTCTCAGGGGCTCCCACCTGGAAGAGGACGGAAGTCCCCACGTCCTCAGGACTGTGGGTCTGCGCTGGTGTATCAGCACCCGTCAGGTGTGAGCTCTCTTCCTGTGAGTCAGTGCACGTGTGTCTTCCATGTGCTCTTGTCATTACACTGAGTCCTCACACGTGGGACCTGCCTCACAAACACCCTTTCTAAACAAGGTTCCCAGAGATCTGAGGACTCCAGTGTAACTCTATCACCTCAGTACATGTACGTCAGGACCTTCCCGCAGGAAGGAAGCCTGCAGGTGGTTACTGTCCGAGGTCTGTGTGGAGGAGTCTCGTTTGGAAGGCCCATCAGGAGGACCAGCGTCCTGTGGCTGGTGGTCAGCTCCGTCCTGCTGCGGTCGCCCAGTAAGCTCTGACACTGGGCGGTGCTGCTCTGCTCAGCCCTCAGGGACCCCTCGGATCTGCACGAGGCCCCTGCATCGTCAGTGGGCTCACAGGTCTGGGGCACAGGAGGGTCAGGGGCCAGCTCTGCACATTCTAACGTGTCAGTGATCACTGTGACCCTCTCCGTGTCCTCACCACGTGCCCGCTGCTGCTTCACGTTGACGCCCGAGTGGGCTCTGGTGGGCAGAGGGGCACGGCCTCTGCTGGACAATGGTGCTGGTCATGGTCCCCCAGAGAGGCAGGGCCAATAAATGCATATTCACACTTACATGTCTCATACAAGGAGCTGATGCTCACGTCAGGGAGTGTGAGACGTCCCGAGTCCCATGATCTGCTGTTGCCCCAGTAGACCCAGGAGAGCTGCTGTTGTAACTCAGCCTGGCCCGAGGGCTGAGGACCCGGGTGCCCCGGGCAGGAGAAATCCTCAGAAAAGAAGCAGAAATGGTCCCTCTAGGTAGCTGAGAGCTTTGAGAGGAAATCCCTGTGGTTGACAGGAAGTGCCTTCCCCAGCTCCCTCTTCACCTGACCCTGGGCCTGTTCTGTGTGTTCCCTGGGTTCCAAAAGGCCCCGTGTCCTCAGAGCCCCCTAGTATCCCGAGCGCCCCCTGCCGCCCAGTCATTTTCCCCTGCAGGCGAGGGTCCTTTCAGGACTCACAGGGCACTGACCTCTCAGTGTCTCTAGTCCAGTAGTAAGGGCTGTGCCCTGACTTCAGACTGTGCCCTCAGGGACACCGTATGCTTTTGATATCTATGTACATGGTGAACTGGCCTTACTGAACCCATGGCTCTGCAGGGAGCCCCCAAGCCAGGGCTTTGGGAAGACACCAGGGAGCCCTTCCCTGGAGTGCCAGATGGACAGACAGAGCGACACTGCCCTGAGTCCAGAAGCTCTCGGGGACTCTGGGGCCTCTAATGTCCTTAGGGTCCTGTGGTTGAAGGTCCCATCTGAGTATCCCAAATCCCACTGCATTGTACCTTTCAATAAATCACACACACACACACACACACACACACACACACACACACACACACAGAGTGATGACTGTCATTGCTATGAACCCAGAGTTGCCCTTCTTCCCTGAACCCAACTCATGGGCAGTGACTGCACATGGATTCTAGGCCTGGAGTGACTTCCTCTGGAAGCTGATCAAATGCACCCACGATGCACAGACTTTTCACAACACCCGTCTTATGTTTCTCTGTTCTTGCAGGTCCTGTGAGCTCAGATGCTGATTAGAACGGATCAGACCTGCTCCAGGGAGGGTCAGAGGAGCTGGTTCCCCTCTGACTGCAGGGCCTGTAGCTGAGAGTCCCCTGGAGACCCCACAGCTGTATTAGGGGACCCCTGAGAATGGTGAGGCTGAGGAGACAGCACTGTTGTCAGCTGTCAGGTGAGGCTGCTCTCCCAGGTCACCTGGTGGGCGGGGCAGCAGTGGGCAGGGGAGTGAGGTCGGCTCTGTGAGAAACACCCTGGCTCCCTCAGGACACCTGGTTTCAGGACAGGCTTGGTGTTCATCCATTCTTGTTTCCTCCATCCTGACGGTTATCTTCCTTCCTGACCACCTGCCCCGTGGATCTCATTCCCCACACGTGACACAGACTCTCTACTCAGTCACCCCACAGCTGTGCCCGTCAGTCCCTGCAGGAACCACCCTCTCCTCCTGCATCTGCATCTCTGGTTCAACCTCGGGGATATTCCTGCACTGAGTGAGACATCACGAGTGATACTTCAGGCACAGCTGGTGATCACTGTGACTCCATTCAAAGGCAACGTCCAGGGAAAGACCTCTCACTACAAACTGAGCCAGGGTCAGGTCTCTGCAGGTCTGAGGGGGCGGGACCAGCTCCCACCTGAGACTCAGCAGTCAGATCCATGTCTGCTCTTTCACCTGGAGAAGGGAGGGATTTGGTGAAGAAAAGGGCAAAGTTATACTACTCGAGATTTCTGTGCCTGGAGAGAAAGCAATTTAAATGGGGACACGACTTCCCACAACACAGGTAACCATCCCTCCTGAGAATGCTCACTCTGAGCCAGGACACCCTCAGAATTCAGTGATAATGCATTTGGGGTCAGTGTGGAAATTACAGTTGTTTGCAGACCACATGTTAATTTCACACGCCAACTAAGAAAATGAAATAAACTTGTATTATCTTATATAGAATTCATAAAGTGTCTTAGTCCTGGGAATGCACATCCCTGACCTCCAGGTCCAGAAGCACAAGAAACAGGTCCCAGCCCCTCCTCTCTGAAATCTCCCGTGGATTGTCTGAAGACACATCTCTGCAGGACTCCCAGACCCTGGCTGACTCCGCGGGGACACTGAGGCAGGGACATTGCTGGGAGACACAGGTGTCGTCTGACGGAAAGATTTGGCTCAGTAAATTCCTAACAGACTTGTTGGGTCTCCAAAAAACGCAGGTAGTTCAGGAAAATTCCAATTCTCGGACAGATATTTCTTGTGTGCTGACAGTGTCTGCAGGCTCAGCAACCCTTCTGCATTTTTCCTTCTCCACATAAAAAACGCAGCCTCTGCTGTATGAAAGTTTCTACTAATATAATAAAACTTATAAAATACAAAGCCATCATGGAAGCCACAGAACCATTCGACTGGAGACACTCATAGAGAAAATGTTATATGGGGAGGAAGCCAGAACCCTCAGAGGAAACAGCCACAAACACCACCTGCACCTGCTCCTGGGCTGTTCTCTGTGGTCGGTGTGTCCTGAGCGCCCCCTGGTGTCCTGAGCGCACCCTGTAGTCCCGCCCTCCTGTCCCCTCAGGAGGTTTGTGTCTGGGCTCACACTGACTTCCCCTCACTGTGTCTCACACAGTAATACACGGCCGTGTCCTCAGATTTCAGGTTGGTCATTTTAAGAGAGACTGTGCTCGTAGGGTTGTCCCTGGAGATTGTGAATCTTCCTTGAACGGATGGCGCGTACCACTGTTCTTTTCCTGTTGGTTTGCTCACTCTGGCCACCCACTCCAGCCCCTTCCCTGGAGCCTGGCGGACCCAGTTCATGCTGTAGTTAGTGAAGGTGAATCCAGAGGCTTTGCAGGAGAGGCTCAGGGCCCCCCCGGGCTGCACCAAGCCTCCCCCAGACTCCACCAGCTGGACTTGGCACAGGACACCTGCAGACAGAGAAAGAGACTGAGAACTGCCCCTGCAGCGCGGTCCCGCTGAGCCCGAGCCCAGGGCGCACCTTTGACAGCGATGAGAAGGGAGGCCCAGAGGAGTGCGGACCCCATGGTGTGGACACAGGACGGGCTGACCCTGAGGCTCCTCTCCGGGATCTGCAGGAACAGGGGCTGGGCAGGTTTTCATGAGCAGGGCCGGGTCCTCATTTGCATGTCTTTGCCCTGTGGACCTGTCTGAGCTGCCCACCCGGGCTCCTCCCTCCCTGCCTTGCCTTCTGGGAGGGCGGGGGACAGGATGCCTGGGCCTGGACCCAGGGGCCCTCTGCTGGTCTGAACATTGTAGTGTTTGTCTGTGAACAGTGATAGACACCTAGACCAGGATGGAAGTGGGATATTCAAGGTTCTCCAGGCAGGTTGTACATAAACCCACTCAGGACACGTCCTGGGACAGGATTGTGGAGACGACAGTGCCCCCTGGTGGTTGTTCTGAGCCACACAGGCTGACGACGCTGGGGCTGAACCAGCTTCCTGAGACAAGGCAAGGGTGTCTGCCACAGGGAAGTCCTTCCTGGCATTTTGAAACGGTGACACCCCAAATCCTGCTTCTTTCTTGTACACAGCTGAGTCTCTGCAAGGACACCTGGACCTCAGGGCTCCCACCTAGAGGAGAACCTGAGGAACAGAACCCACCTCAGTGCCAGGGGCACAGGCCTCTGGTGCCAGGGCCTCAGCTTGCACATGTGAGGTGCTGTGACCTGCCTGGTTGCACACACACACACCCCAGAGTGTCCACCGTGTGACATACCAGAGCCTCTGTAATTCAGTGTGGATGTTTTCTGACATTTGTGGGGCCCTTTGAGACTGTGTGCAGTAGAGCTGCAGAGGGGCGGTGAGCACAGGCACAAACTCACCGAGCACAGAGGGCAGTTCCCTGCCCAGAAACCAGTCCCTTCACTGCATCCCTGAGACCCTGTGTCTCTGAACTCTAGGATTGTGCCCGATACCACAGGAGTAAGTCGCAGTGGAGAGGACAGCACAGCTCTGCTGAGGTCCAGCCTCAGCAGGTCCAGGGTTTCCCTCAGGTGTGGACAGAGTCAGCGAGAGAAGGAGACATGAGATAGAAGGTGCTTGATCCCTTTTGCTAATTAAGGCTAGCAGAATCTTTATTTTTATATCTTCAGGCTATATAACAAGTTATCCATTCCTTTTTTCTTTTGACCTTTAAGCATGTATGTATAGACATAAACTCTCCCTCCCTGGATATTGATCGTGGAGGACCCACCATAAATTGGATGATAGAGCTCAACAACAAAAAAATCTGGGCCCTTTGCTGAGAACCTGAAAGTGTGGGCTGACCCGTTCCCGGGCAGCAGAGCTGAGAGGCAGGCACTGACATCCAGAGCCAGGTGAGTCGTTCACATCATGGAACCCTGATCCCTGGGTTTGTCCGTGTGTGCACAGGTCGGTCCTGGCCAGACGGAAATGTGAGCGTGGATGGAGACTGCTCCATTGTGTCGTTCACGTAGAAGAAAATGCACGAGGTGTGCATATGTTTATGTGGTTGGGAAGGTTGCTCAGGTGTGCTCATCCCCAGGAAAGCAGGATTTAGGTCTACAGGGAGAACGAGCTGTGACGTTGTGGATGTTCACAACTATAAAGGGAACTAGATCTCATGACAGTGACAGTGGGTAGACCCTGTGAGGAAATCACCAGTGGTTACATAGAAAAGACAAGTGAAGATACAAATTTGATGTCTTTGAGAGTCACCAGTAATGAACTCACAAAGGTGAAGTAACTCTCACGACCAGAGAAAGAATTAAAATAATGTTCATGTTTAGGAGACAGGAAGTTCCCTCTGAGACTGTTTCCCCTGCACAGGGTTCTGAGGACAAACTGAGAACAGAATGTGACCCTAGAGCCTGTGGACCAATGTGGGGGGACAGTGGGCATCTGTGTGGGTCCCTGGGAAGCAGAAGTGTGAACTACAGAGAAGCAGACAGGGCTCCCGGGTCCGAGTCCTTCAGGGAGTTTGGAGCTGGATGTGCAGCAGCTGCACGGCCTCCTGTGTGGGGTTTGTTCTCTAGACTCTGCTGGACCAGGTTCAGTCAATACGGATGGAGAAGAACCTCAGTCATGGCCAGGGGTGTTTAGGTAAAGTGAAGGTAGCTATTTGTGATTAATTAAGATTAGGTCATGCAAATGATGTTACTGGAAACCTCATGTGGGCATGTGAACCTGGGAATGCTGTCACCATGTCTCTACGTGATGGGAGTCAACTGGGACAGGAACCTGACTCAGAGCATCACTGGGGGAAATGCTACCTGGGTGCATGAATCAAGGGAGTAATCAAGACTGGGGACACACGTCCAGGGTTCTTGTTTCATGAGGTTCTGTCTTTCCTAGTTGTTCACCCAGATCAAGTTTTCTGTCCTCACTTTCCCCTGAAATAGCCACACCTATATCCTAGGGTCATGAAGACACTGTGTTGAGAGAGTGCAGGAGCACAAGTCCTTTGTGAGTTGATTTTGCACCTGATGTCTTTCATTCTCTAGTTCTATCAGTTTTCTGGTGCAGTGTTTAGGGTATTCCATATACAAGACGTGTGTCCTATGTATAGAGATAAAGAGACATACTTTAACTTCTTTCTTTCTGATTTATACATTTTATAATTTTTTTCTTGCCTAATTATTCTGGAAAACAAAACAAAACAAAAAACTCCAGTTCTGTTGAATAGAGGTAGTCACAGGGGTTCCCTTGGGTGGGTCCTGATGTTAGAAGTGTAGCTTCAAAGTATTTTCTGTGCACCATGAAGTCACTCGTTGGTTTCTCAGATGTGGCCTTTGTTATGTTGATGTACTTCAGTTCTGAGCCTAATTTGTGAAAAATTGTAACCATGAAGCCATTTCAATTTTTAAAGGCTTTTCCCAGAATCTATATATGGTGGCAAGTGTATCCTCCATTCTCATTTACATACATCAAACCATCCTTGCATCTAAGGCCACATCCCAGTGCATCACGGTAAATGATCCTTTCAATATGCTGTTAAGTTTCCCAGGAAATGTAGAGGATTTTTGTATTTATGATCATCATGGGTATGACTGGCATTTTCTGTGTGAACATACTTTATATTGGCCTGAGTGTAATGGTCACATCAGTCATTGAGTTTGGAAGTCTTCACTCCTCTTCCTGTTCTTTGAAGTGTTTGAGAAGAAGAGAATGTGAAGGTATGATTCTTTCTTGAAGTTTTGATAGAATTCTCCTTGTATAAATATGGACATGTGCTTTGCTTTTCTGATAGGTTTTTAATCACTACTCCTATTTTTCTTTTAATTCCTACAAATCCAGCATAGTGAGGGGGAAATTCTTAAGGTAAGGAACAAATAAGTGGACTGAAAAATACAATGTTGACCTTCACAGGCTGTGGACAGCACATGGAGTTCCCACAAGCACACACGTGGAGCTGAGCACTGACAGGGTGACAGGCTCCTAACTCTGCATCCCTCAGGTAGATCCGAGGTACATGGACTGACAAGGGAGCAGCTCGAGGTCCCTGTCAGGGAAAGACCTGTCTCTACAAACTGCAGCCAGAGGCTGGTCTCTGCAGTTCTCAGGTGGCGGGACCAGCTCCCACTTGAGAGTCCGCAGTCATACCTGTCTGCTCTTCCTCCTGAAGAAGGGAGGGATTTGGTGAAGAAAGGTGCAAAGTTCTTATCCTCAGTATTTCTGTGCATGGAGAGAAAGCAATGGGAATCTGAACAATTCTTCCCACACCACATATTACCATTCCTCCTGTGAAAGGCCACTCTGAGCCAGGACACCCTCAGAATTCAGTGATAATGTATTTGGGGTCAGTGTATAATTTACAGTTTCTTTCAGACATTATGTTTACTTCACATACCAACCAAGAAAATGATATAAAACCATATTTTCCTATGTAGAATTCATAACGTGTCTTAGTCCTGAGAATGCACTTCCCTGACCTCCAGCTCCAGGAGCACAAGGAACAGGTCCCAGCCTCTGCTCTCTGGAATCCCCCGTGGTTTGTGATGAAGACACAGCTGTGCACGACTCCCAGACCCTGGCTGTCTTGGGGGGGGACAGCGAGGCAGGGCCATTGCTGGGAGACGCAGGTGTCGTCTGATGGAAAGTGTGGGTTGAAAAAAAAAAGCACACAACTCTGATGAATTTAAAGGGTCTCCTGAAAATCAGAGAGTTTTAGGCAAATTACACCTTCCATGGAGTGACATTGCGTGTGTGCTGGCAGTTTCCCAAGGGTCATTACCCTCTCTACAAATTTATTCCTCTGTAATCGACACACAACATTTCTGCACATCAGAATGTTTCTAATCATATAATAAACCTTTCAAAATGCAGAACCATTAGCGTAGACTCAGAAGGAAAGGTCTAGACTCTAGAGAGTCTCTTGGAGAAACTGTTATCTGGAGAGGAAGCCCAGAGCCTCAGAGGAAACAGCCATAAACACCACCTGCACCTGCTCCTGAGCTGCAACACAGAGTCCCTGGTTCCTGAACGCCCCCTGCTGTCCTGAGCGCCCCCTGCAGCCCCGCCCTCCTGTCTCCCTCAGGAGGTTTGTGTCTGGGCTCACACTGACTCCCCCTCACTGTGTCTCGCACAGTAATACACGGCCATATCCTCGATGGTCACGGAGCTCAGCTGCAGGGAGAACTGGTTCTTGGATGTTTCTCTCGAGATGGTGGTGCGGCTCTTGAGGGACGGGCTGTAGTAAGTGTTACCATCATAACCTATGCTCCCCACCCACTCCATCCCTTTCCCTGGTTTCTGGCGGATCCAGTCCCAGTAGTAATTAATGGTTGTGATGGAGAATCCAGAGACAGCGCAGGTGAGAGGGAGGGTCTGTGAGGGCTTCACCAGTCCTGGGCCTGACTCCTGCAGCTGCACCTGGGACAGGACACCTGGGGACAAGGAGCATCAGGCCCTGTCAGTCACGTGCAATCACAACCACCCCATGGACCCTGTCTGACCTCTGAGACCCTCACCTTGGGGGGCTGTCACCAGGCACAGGAGAAGACCCAGCAGTCTCATCTTCTTCTAGACCACGGCTCTGCCTTCTTCAGAGACCTCAGCCCTGTGTGAGGAGAGAGCTGTGAGCCTCCCCAGCCCAGGGGAGGATTTACCCTGGAGCTTGGGGAGAAATTTGCATGTGGGACAGCCTGTTCTTTATAAGTGGAGGGACTGAGGTCAGGCTGCCCTGGTCTTTCTGAGGTTCCTCTGAGTGTGTCTCTTACCTTGAACTCACTCACCATGTAAGTCGGGGATGAGGATCATCTCTTTCAAGATACCTGTTGGAGTCAGGTTAATGGACATGCTCATCTCTGGGAAATAGTGGACGAGTTGAGTAGATTATATTTTTAATTTCTCATGCATCTTTCAAATAGATGTAAAGGGATTACATTTGTTCAGATAGTTTCTTAAACCCAATTTTCTAATATATACAAAATTGTTATATATTTTTATGAACAATTGTATTTTTATAAACATAATTTCATATATATAATGTCCCCCTTCTCTTAAAATCACCAAATAAAGGACATTCATTCTCAGTATATTTATTTATGATTTATGGTGATCCAAGGAACTGTATCCCAAGAACTGGTTAATGGGAGATCCTCAGTTCTTTTCTTTATTTTGTTTTGTTTGGTTAAAATGATATTCATTATAAGTCTGAGTAACACTATACGATATGCCATTTTTTAGTTTATTGTTGGAAACATCATTTACCCTCTTTACCAAACACCTTCAGCAGCTAAGCAGGATGGAGCCTGGTTAGTACTTGCATGAGAGACCCTTGACCCTTGATGCTGAAAATTGGGAATTCTGTCTTTGAATCCCTCCTCAGACTGTCCCCTTGTGGAAGTCCATGGCTTACTGCAGAGACCTCTCTCTAATTAAATCAGACATAATCACGTTTATACATGGAGAAATGATTGAAAATAGAAAGACTGATTACCTATTAGTACAATTCAGATTCTTTTATATATTGAAATTATAAAGGCAGCAGATTAACTGATCTGATTTTCAGTCTAGTGTTATCATTGATGATGGGGTTCAAAGGGGGTGGAAGAACAAATTCCAAGCACAGATTTTGCTCGTAGCTAAGGGAATTTTAATCCTGACAGGAACCCTCACTCTCACCCCCTCCCTCTGCCCCTGGGGATGGTCACTGTGATCACAGTTGCTGGGTCCTCCCATTTACTATGCAACATCATTAACGTATAATGAACATATTCTTCCATCAGGTATACGACTTGGAAACCTATTGTTTCTTTGTAGACTTGTCTTTGCATTACCTTAATGGACTGTTTGTTGGGAAAATGTTTTCATTTTTAACAATGTTCAATTCATCACCATTTGATTTAATGTGAACTGCATTTTATGTTTTATGTAACAATTCACCAGAAAATAGTCAGCCTCCATTGCTCATGGGAGGGGAAACCCTCATATGAACAGAGTGAGCCCTAAACCCAGTAGAGAAATTAAGGTTGGAAGCCTAAATATCATTGAAATCTGTTTTCTGTGTCCTCTGACCAGGAGAACAACCTTCCATGGCATGAAGCCCTGATTCATTTCAAACATGATTTCACTTTACTGGACTTTACATTGTGAATTTCCCTACAGTATGTAGCATAGAAAACTAAACTAATCACTGAGATATTATATTATGTAGACGTCAGACAGACATGGAAGGAACCTCAAAGGATGTAAGGAAGATGCTGAGCAGAGATGACAGAGACAGAATCCCAGAGGTTATTTCACGAGGATGAAAGTGACCAGGAGGACGAAGGTGCAGAGAGGTCGTGAGAGGGAGACATGAGGAGATGAACTGGATCTGACGTCCGGGAAAGTGAATGTCCCAGTGAGAGCCCTGCATGGAGCTGTGTGTGCAGGACTCACATGGGACAGTGAGAGAGCGAGGCCCTGGCGAGTGTGGGGACCTGGGGGATGGACTCTCAGTGTGTGTAGACGGTGAAACCTGAGTGGGCGGACGTGGGTTTTGAACCATGTTCTCCAGGGCAGGTGCTCAGATAACCACCTCTCAGGGGATGCTGGGAGCAGGACTGTGGGGTGATGGTGCCCCTAGTGGTGACTCGGAGCCATGCAGGCTGCAGGACCCTGGGGACTGAACGAGCTGCCTCTCTAGCCACCAAGACCAGGGGAGGGACGAGCTCACCTTTAAGGTCAGGCTTTTCCTCTCTGAAGAGGAGAGAGACACAAGACTCCGACAATGAGGGTATTTTGTATCATTGCAACGTCCTCATTAGTGACGCACATGGGAGTATCTCTGGTCAATTTGGTATTTTTAGCGTTTTGGTAGGACCTGCTGAAATGATAGTTTTAGAAAGTGTGAATGAGTAGAAAAAGCAGTTGAACATATTGTTTCCAGTAAGCATAGCCGTGGCTGGGTAGTTAGCTGGTTGGATCGTCATCCTGTACACTGAAAGGCTGTGGGTTCAGGTCTTGGTCAGGGCACACTCCTACATTATGGTTGTGATCCTTGTTTGGAGAGGGGGTGGGAGGCAACCAACTGATGTTTCTCTCTCCTGTCCTTTCTCTAAAGTAAATATATCCTGCATGAGGAATAAATACATGAATACATAAGTACAGTAGGTATAACGTTTGTTCAAAGAAACATTCTCTGCAACACACACACACACACACTGATGATTTTCTTGGTAATTAACCCAAAATTTCACTTGTCCCCTGTACCTAGCACATGGGCAGTGCCGCCCTCCCCACTGACCTTAACCTACTGTACCGGGGGTGTCCTGTTCTCCCAGCACCGGGAACATGGCACCTGTGCCTACTGCCCTTCTAGCAGGTGTGGGTGCACCAGGAACTGTGGGGATCACCAAGAACAAGACAAGGCCCTAAGGGTCAGGTTGTCAGGTGGCATTCTTGTGGGAGTCAGACATTGGGATTGTCAAACACTGAATTTAAACCCCTCTGATTACTCTGTGAGAACCTTAATCGGAATGAGAGGCAGACCTCAAGGTCATGAACCAATTGCAGCTGAGAGGTGGAAACTCAGGAATCCAGGGAGATGGAGAAACTGACAACACACAGACCCAGAGATGAACAGGCCATCAACAGGCTCCTGAAGAGATGCCTGGTTGTTAGGACCTGCACGTCCAACCCCACAGGAAGCTCCTCACAGCTACAGGATGGCTGTTCTAGGAGGAAACACACTGAAGGAGAACAGACCAGTGTTGGTGAGCGTGGGGAGAGAGGGACCCTTGCACTCTCTCAGTGGGAAGGTAAGATCCTGCAGCCACATGGAAACAGCATGCTGGCTCCTCCAAAATGAGAGTAGACACCCTGTGAGATTGAGCAATGAGCCTCCAGGTGTTCATGGAATAATAAACCCAGGACTCTGGAGAGGTGTTGCACGGCCCTGCTCATTGCAGCCGTGTTCAGCGTAGTGAGACGTGGAAACATCTCTGTCCATCAGTGGGTGAGTGGACAAACGTGTGATATTCTGAGGATGGAATACTACTCAACCTTAAATCACAGGGAAATTCTACACAACCCCCAGCCTGGATGACACTAGAGGCCACTGTGCTCTGTGAAATAAAGCCATCAGGGAAAGGCAGACAGTGTCTGATTGCACCTACACTAGGAACTAAATTAGGTTTCCCTCCATCAAAGTGTGGAGGAGCCGAGGCCTGGGTGTGGTGAAGGCTCTGGCAGGAGACAGGATAGTGGAGGGTCGGCTGCCCTGGAGTCCCACACAGTCAGCCCTGGTCCTGGGCCCTGTGCATCCACAGGAGCCTGGGTGTGTCTGCTCAGTGTGTGTAGCCGTCCACCCTCAGGGCCTGTGGACAATGAGGGGACATTCAGTCCCCACGGAGGGGAGCTTTCCCCTAGGAATGGGGAGAAGGAGACAGAGCCCAGCAAACCCATGTGGTCCTAGGGGCTGTGTGCACACCCAGGACACGCCCCTGTGTGATCTCTGAGCCTGGACCCTCCACTCTGAGTCATCATTGAGATCCTCCTGTGCTGAGGTGTGTATCAGTTGATGGATATATTTATTGCTAAATAATATTCCATTGAAAGGTTTTTTCTAATTTGCTTATTTATAAAACTGTAAGGACTTTGGAGTAGTTTAAAGTTTCTAATACAGATATGTTTTAATATTTGGCTGTAGATTTTTTTTTGGTTATATTTTTGTAGGAACATAAAGATTCATTCTTTTGGGGTAAACACTCTTGGGACCACTGAGATACATGTTAGGTATATATTTAATTTAATAAAAAACCACAATCACTTTATGAAGAAAGAATAACAGGACTCAGAGGGACCTGGAGAAGGAGAGGAGCTCAGTCACTGCTGATATGTCACCTACACACACACAGTATTTCCTCCTCACTTGTCTGCAGTGAGAATATGAGAAGTAAAAGCCACAGAGAAAGTGGGAGAATTGTCCTGGATGCAGCTGAGAGCTGAGAGGAAATCCCTGCTCCATACAAGAAGCCCCTCCTTCCCCCTCACTCTGCACCTGCTCCTGGGCTGTTCTCTGTGGTCTGTGGGTCCTGAGTGCCACCTGGTGTCCTGAGCGCCCCCTGCAGCCCCGCCCTCCTGTCCCCTCAGGAGATTTGTGTCTGGGCTCACACTGACTTCCCCTCACTGTGTCTCCTGCACAGTAATACACGGCCGTGTCCTCGGTGGTCACGGAGCTCAGCTGCAGGGAGAACTGGGTTCTTGGACGTGTCTCTGGAGATGGAGGTGCAGCTCTTGAGGGAAGGGCTGTAATAACTGTTCCCATCAAAAGTGATGTACCCCAAATACTCTAGCCCCTTCCCTGGCTTCTGGCGTATTCAGCTCCAGTAGTATTCACTGGTTGTGATGGATAAACCAGACACAGAGCAGGTGAGGGAGAGGGTCTGCGAGGGCTTCACCAGTCCTGGGCCCGACTCCTGCAGCTGCACCTGGGACAGGACACCTGGTGACAAGGAGCATCAGGCCCTGTCAGTCACGTGCAGTCACCACCACCCCACAGACCTCTGTCTGACCTCTGAGACCCTCACCTTGGAGCGCTGTCACCAGGCACAGGAGAAGACCCAGCAGTCTCATCTTCTTCTAGACCACGGCTCTGCCTTCCCCAGAGACCTCAGCCCTGTGTGAGGAGAGAGCTGTGAGCCTCCCCAGCACAGGGGAGGATTTACCTTGGAACTTGAGGAGAAATTTGCATGTGGGGTGGCTTCTTCTTTATAAGTGGAGGGACTGTGGTCAGGCTGCTGTGGCCCTTCTGAGGTTCCTGTGAGGCAGATTTCCCCTTGAACTCACCATGTACCACAGGGATAAGGGATCACCTGATTGATGAGACTTATTCAAGTTAAGTTAATGGACGTGGTCTTTTCTGACTAGTAGTGGATTAGATGAGTAGATTATGTACTTAATTTCTCATAAATCTTTCCAAAAGATTTAACCTCTGCCAAGGTAGTTTCTTAAACCCTAGTGTTTAATATATACCCAACTGTCAAACATTTTAAATAAAGAATTAATTTTCTACATAAATAATTCTGTATACACAAATAATACCTACCTTGCTCTGAAAATCACAAAATAATGGACATTCATGCTCAGTATCTTATATGTTTAATTTTTGATGTTATTTTGATCCAAGGAAATAGGTCCCAAGAACAGGTCATTGGGAGATCCACGATTCTTTTGTTTTTCTTTACCTTATTTTGTTAAAACGATATTTATTATAAGTTCTGAGTAACACTATACTAAATAACTTTATTTAGGTTTGGAAGAGACATTTTTCTTACAATCTTTGCCCCCAAATTTCAGAACCTAAGCAAAGTCAGGCCCTGTTAGTACTTGGATGGGATACCCTTGATCCTTGATGATGAAAATTTGGTGATTGCGTCTTAGAGTCTCTCTTCAAACTCTTCCCTGTGAAACCCATGGCTTATTGCAGAGACAGCAAACTAATATCAGACACAATTATATTTTGCATGGAAAAATGATGAAAATAAAATAGTGATTATGCATGTGTAAAATTCAGAATCTTTATATATTGAAATAATAAAGGCAGCAGATTAACTGATCTGATTTCTCAGTCTGTGTTATCAGCAATGTTGGGGTTCAAAGGGGGGTTTGGAGAAAATTCCAAGCACAGGTCAGCTCATAGGAAAGGGAACTTTAATCTTGACAGGAACCCTCACTCTCACCCTCCTCTTCTCTACCCCTGGGGATGGTCACTGTGGTCAGAGGTGCTGGGCCCTCCCACTTACTATATAATGTTCTTAACATATAATGCACACATGTTCCCATAAGACACGTAATGTAGAAATATATTAAACAATAGTGTCTTTTAATAACTTTAATGGAATGTTGGTGGGAAAGTGTTTTTATTTCTTACAATGTTCAGTTCATCACTATTTGATTTAATGGGACCTGTTTTTGATGTTTTATATAAAAACTCACCAGAAAATTGTCACTCTCCATTGCCCATGGGAGGGGAAACCCTGATATGAACACCGTGGACACTAACCCCAATAGAGAAATGAAAGTTGGAATCCTTAATATCATTGAAATCTGTTTCCCATGTCCTCCTAACAGAGACCAACCTTCCACAGCATGAAGCCCTCAATCATTTCAGAGATTAATGCGCTTTACTGGACTTTACAATATGAACTTCCCTACAGTATGTAGCATAGAAAAGTAGACTAACCTCTGAGAAAATATATCATGTGGACGTCGGGCAGATGTAGAAGGAACCTCAAAGGACTTGAGGAAGATGCTGAGCAAAGATGACAGAGACAGGATCCCAGAGGGTATTTCACGAGGATGAAAGTGACCAGGAGGACGAAGGTGCAGAGAGGTCGTGAGAGGGAGACGTGAGGAGATGAACTGGAGCTGACGTCCGGGAAAGTGAATGTCCCAGTGAGAGCCCTGCATGGAGCTGTGTGTGCAGGACTCACATGGGACAGGGAGAGAGCGAGGCCCTGGGAGATGGACTCTCAGTGTGTGTAGACGGTGACACCTGTGTGGGTGGAGATGGTATTTTAAACCACGTTCTCCAGGGCAGGTGCTCAGATGAGCACCTCTCAGGGGATGCTGGGAGCCGGACTGTGGGGTGACGATGCCCCTAGTGGTAGCTCTGAGCCATGCAGGCTGCAGGACCCTAGGGACTGAACCAGCTGCCTCTCCACCCACCGAGATCAGGGGAGGGAAGAGCTCACATTTAAGGTCAGGCTTTACCTCTCTGAAGAGGAGAGAGTTGTAAGGGCAATGAAGGTATTCTTTATCATTTGCATCGTGCTTATTAGTGACGTATGTGGTAGTATCTTTGGTTAATTTTGTACTGTTAAAATTTATCATTTAATTTTAAGTGGAGAAATATGTAAAAAGATAGTTTTAGAATGTGTGACTGAGTGGAGAGAAATAGCTGAAAATATAGCTTTTAAATAAGTGTGGTAATGGTAATACTTATTCTCATGACATGTTCTCTGGTCTATGCAAATTCTTTGTTAGAACACTTAGTTCATCTCTGATTGCTATTATTTATTTCCCTATGGCATTTTCAGCTGTGATATTTCTCTGTTCTGATATAGGTCTGTCCCATAATAATTTTGGCTTTTGATGATTTCACCTGTGTGTCTGGATCTGCTTATTGAGAACACTGGGTGAGGAGCAGATCCAGCTGTTCCCTGAACCCTGTTGACCAGAGCTGTCCATGGACTTGTCCAGCAGACGTCCTGCAGCAGGAGGACCAATGGGACAACACTGATTTGAGGTGTGAGGTGTGTGAGGTGTGAGGTGTGAGGTGTGTGAGGTGTGAGGTGTGAGGTGTGTGAAGTGTGAGGAGTGTGAGGTGTTTTAGGTGTGTGAGGTGTTTTAGGTGTGTGAGGTGTGAGATGAGAGGTGTGTGAGGTGTGAGGGGTGACAGGTGTGTGAGGTGTGAGAGGTGTGAGGGGTGACAGGTGTGTGAGGTGTGACAGGTGTGTGAGGTTTGAAGTGTGTGAGGTGTGAGGTGTGAGGAGTGTGAGGTGTGATGTGTGAGGTGTGTGAGGTGTGAGGTGTGTGAAGTGTGAGGTGTGAGGAGTGTGAGGTGTGTGAGGTGTGAGGTGTGAGGAGTGTGAGGTGTGTGAGGTGTGAGGTGTGAGGTGTGAGGTGTCTGAAGTGTGAGGAGTGTGAGGTGTGAGGTGTGTGAGGTGTGAGGTGTGAGGTGTGTGAAGTGTGAGGAGTGTGAGGTGTTTTAGGTGTGTGAGGTGTGACAGGTGTGTGAGGTGTGAGAGGTGTGAGGTGTGTGAGGTGTGAGGTGTGAGGTGTGAGGTGTGAGGTGTGAGGTGTGTGAGGTGTGAGGAGTGTGAGGTGTGTGAGGTGTGAGGTGTGAGGTGTGAGGTGTGATGTGTGAGGTGTGAGGTGTGTGAGGTGTGAGGTGTGTGAGGTGTGTGAGGTGTGAGGTGTGAGGTGTGTGAGGTGTGTGAGGTGTGAGGTGTGTGAGGTGTGTGAGGTGTGTGAGGTGTGAGGTGTGAGGTGTGTGAGGTGTGATGTGTGAGGTGTGAGGTGTGTGAGGTGTGAGGTGTGAGGTGTGATGTGTGAGGTGTGAGGTGTGTGAGGTGTGAGGTGTGTGAGGTGTGAGGTGTGAGGTGTGATGTGTGAGGTGTGAGGTGTGTGAGGTGTGAGGTGTGTGAGGTGTGTGAGGTGTGAGGTGTGAGGTGTGTGAGGTGTGTGAGGTGTGAGGTGTGTGAGGTGTGTGAGGTGTGAGGTGTGTGAGGTGTGTGAGGTGTGAGGTGTGAGGTGTGAGGTGTGTGAGGTGTGAGGTGTGAGGTGTGTGAGGTGTGTGAAGTGTGAGGCGTGTGAGGTGTGTGAGGTGTGTGAGGTGTGAGGTGTGTGAGGTGTGAGGTGTGAGGTGTGAGGTGTGAGGTGTGAGGTGTGTGAGGTGTGAGGTGTGAGGTGTGTGAGGTGTGTGAAGTGTGAGGTGTGTGAGGTGTGAGGTGTGTGAGGTGTGAGGTGTGTGAGGTGTGAGGTGTGAGGTGTGAGGTGTGTGAGGTGTGTGAGGTGTGAGGTGTGAGGTGTGAGGTGTGAGGTGTGAGGTGTGTGAGGTGTGAGGTGTGTGAGGTGTGAGGTGTGAGGTGTGTGAGGTGTGAGGTGTGAGGTGTGAGGGGCCTGCACTCAGCACCTGCTCTGCTCCCACCCGACACAGGCCTGTCCCTCTAGAGCCTGTGTGAGCTGAAATCAGTCTGAAAACGTCCTGGGCTCAGCCTCAGGCCTCCTGTCTGTACCCAGTCCTGGGGTGTCCACAGATGGATGACCTATGAGGGGGTGTCTGTGGGTGCAGGGGGGCTGGTGCATTTTCCAGGTTCTGCTCTGCACTTGACACTGTGGGAGCAGCGGGGGAGCGAGCGCAGGACTCTGGCCTATGAGGCTCGGCACCCAGGACAGATTTAGGGAGAATATAGACTGTGGGAGACAGAGGGTGATGTCGGGGCGGATTTGGGGGGACACTGGAGGACAGCACAGGGTGGGTGTGGATGAGGACCTGTCCAGCTGGTTCTCTCGCTCCATGTGCACTCTCCCTGCGGAAGCGGAGACACGTGTCCGAGCACAGCCCAGGCTGCTCCCAGGACCCACACGAAGGGCTGCCCAGCTGGGCTGTGGAGGTCCATCTCTCGGCTCCTCTCACTCTCTCCTCCACGCGGAAGTCTGAGAGCTGAGCCTGGTCCTCGGTCGGGCTGGTTCTCGTCCAGGAGACTGAGGGATGGAGGGAGCGAGGGGCAAACCCTGAACACCTGCGCTGTCCTGAGTGGATGGGGAGCGAGGGGTCACCCTGCCCCAGGGACACCGAGACCTCAGGGGGCAGCGGTGCTGCTGGAAGCTGCGGGGACAGATCTGCGCCTGTCTGAGGAAGGGCGCCTGCGGGGAAGACGCGTGTGTGTCAGCGAGCAGAGAGTGAGGCCGACCAGGGCGTGTGGACACACTGGCCCTCCTCTGTGGGGAGAATCACTTCCCATCACCGGCCTAACTGCAGGGGCGCGTCCCTCCCACCGCCGCCTGGGGGTCAGGGGGTCTGACCGAGGCCCCCTCCTCAGCCCTCGTCCCCTCCTCTGCAGGCGGCCGGCACCTCGCGCTCCGACCCGGGGCTCGCGCCCACAGGGCTGCACAGCCGGCCTGACCCGCCCAACACGCCCGGCGCCCTCGCCGGCCACGCTCAGAGGTGAGGAGTCCGAGGCCCAGAGCCGGCCCCAGCGTGGGCTCCACCGCGCACGCGCCAGCCGCTGGCGGGAACCTCAGAGCTGAAAGGAGCCGCTCTGAGGAGAACGTCCCGCCTACCGCAGGCCCTTTCGAAAAGGCAGACGGGATAGTAGTTCCCCTGGAGCCGAACAGCAGGGTTCCGGGGTGCTCCGAACTACATATCCCAGGAGGCACTGCGCAGGGTAGACCATGAGCCTCAGCGGTTGCGCTCCAGGGCGGGTGTTCTTTGCCTCCAATAGATGAGCCATTTTGGGGACCGAAGGTAGAGCGATGTGAGGATTCAGCTGGCCAATGGGGAGCGCGGAAGGGGCGAGGTGGGCAGGCCGCGTGGTTTCCTTGGATACCGCGGACGCGACTCTGTGGGAGAGGGTGGAGCTTTAGCGTGAGACCCTGGAAGTCCTGACTGACAGGAACTTAGGAGCTCAGGTAAGTGACAGAGCCGAGGGTGGAGGGAGACCCTGTGGGTGTCAAGGTGAGGACGACGTGCAGACTCGGGGCCCTCAGGGTGGTGATGTCCGAACTTCACGGCCAGGACGGGGTGCCCTGGGATAGGGCCCTGCACGGGGATGAAAGCCAGACGGGGACCCTGTGCGGGACTCGCTCTGCCCGGACGTGAGGACGAGAGCAGGTCCCGCCCCGTCCCGGCCCCGCGTGACCGAGGCCGCGCATCGGACGCGGTGTCTCAGTGTGGGCTCCGCACCTGCGGTCGGTGACACCCTCCGTGACGACCCTGAAGGGCTGTGAGGGTCCAGTGAGACCGTGGACGGAACCGAGCACAGGCCGCAGAACCGCAGGGCAAAGGCTGTGTTTCTATTTCAGGGGTGACCTTGAACCCCAGTCACCCAGACAAACCCGAGGGACCAGGACGTGTGCTGACAGCAGCACTGACCTCTGTCCCCAGGGGTCCTGGGTTTTAGGACTAAATGAGACGCAGAAGGACAGTCCGTGTGGTGCGAGGGGAAGGACACGGCTGAGTGTCTCCTGGCGCTGCCTCTGGGTCATCTGTGTCCCCTGCACCTGTCTCTTCCCCCTTAAGTGGAGGGGGGTTTCTACTGAGTGACTCTGTGGGGTCTCTTTTACCTTCTATTATTCTCTGGGTCATTTAAAAAATGAAAAAGAAAAAAAATGTTTTCTCCTTTCCAGCTCACGTTTCCCTTTCGGTGCCACGTCCTCTTCCCACAAATTATTCTCTAAGTTCCCAGCAAAGACACTGCAAACAGTCACGTTTACTAACATGCAAGTGCGGAACCTGAGTGCCTTCCAGAAAGCTGAAGCCCTGGGCCACGTGCAGGAGCCAGAATCCCTGGGAGCTGCCCAGGGACAGAGGGGCTGGTTCCCGAGGAGGGGCTGCGGTCTGTACGCCGGGTCCCAGGGCTCTGAGCTGCCCACTGCCTTGTAGGAAAGTCAGTATTTCTCCTCCTTTCTGTCCTCGTCCTTCCTCCTTCTTCTTCCCCTAGTGAAGACGCACAATAGGTGCTAGCTCTCAGGTTCACCAAGTTCCCACTGAACACGAGTTCTGTTCTTGGCTTTTGTTTCATTTGGTTCTAATTATTCAGACTGACCTTCAAACTCTCTTTTTATTTATTTTTTATTTTATTTTTTTATTAATTTACTTTTGTTACAGATGTTTCTCCTTTTTTCCCCCATTGACACCCTCCTCCCCCTCCCTCCCTGCCCCGTCCCCATTTTTGTAGTCCATGTCCATTGGTTATGAGTACATGCGTACAAGTTCTGTGTTCATCGCTCCCCTCCCCCAACCCCCTCTTCTGGCAAATGTCAGTCTGTACCCTACTTCTACGTCTCTGGGACTACCCTGTTCCTCAGACTGTTATGTTCATTATATTCCAGAAATAAGTGAGATCATATGATATTTGTCTTTCTCTGCTTGGCTTGTTTCACTTAGGATAATAGTTTCCAGGTCCTCCCACGTCGTCTCAAAGGATAAGAGCTCTCAGGTTATACTACAAAGCTACTGTAATCAAAACAGCCTGGTACTGGCACAAGAACAGGCACAAACTGTCTTTTTAAATAACAGCCGGTGGGAATCACTTCGACAAAGGCATTGGTTTAAGCAAGTTGAGAATGCACTCACATTTGTTGAACACGTGCCCTATATTTCTGGATTAAATGAGAATTTCTACTAGATAATTTTGTTTCTATGGTAATTTCTGAGACAAACCAAATGAATGGAATTGGCAACAAACCCTTAATTGTCTATATGACAAAATGATTATTTTACTATTTTGAAGTAAATACAATAAAAGTAAAGATAATTGAAAAATTAGTTTTCTGATCATATGATTTTTTAAATGGAGAAAAATATTTATAATTAAGATTAATACAAGATATGAAAAAGATATTGAGCCCTGGCTGGTGTGGATCAGTTGGTTGGAGCACCATCAATGCACCGAAGGGTCGTGAGTTCAATTTCTGTCAGGGCACACACCCAGGTTGTGGGTTCAATCCTCAGTCAGGATGATTTCCAAGGCAGCCAATTGTTATTTCTTCCTCTCTCTCTCTCTCTCTCTCTCTCTCTCTCTCTCTCTCTCTCTCTCTTTCTCTCTCTCTCTCTCCCCCTCTCCCTTCCCCTCTCCCTCCCCCTCTCCCTCTCCCTCATCCTGTCCCTCGCCCTCTCCTCCTTCTCCCTCTCCCTACCATCAATGGAAAAACATAGCCTTGGGTGAGGATTTTTAAAAAGTTATTGCCCAGCGGGTGTGGCTCCAGTGGATTGAGCATCGACCTTTGGACTGAGAGGGCCCGTTTCCATTCTGGTCAGGGCACATGCCTGGGTCTCCTGCTCCATCCCCAGTAGGGGGTGTGCAGGAAGCTGATGTGTGTGTCTCCCTCATCTCTCTCTCTCTCTCTCTCTCTCTCTCTCTCCCTTCCTCCCTCTAAAATCAATAAAACATATTCTCAGGTAAGAATTAAAAAAATAGTAAGTGTACTAGGTGTAAGATTTATTTAATGACACATTCTCTGCTCCCCTCCCCACACAGACATTGTAATGATTTTCATTGTAATGGATCCCAGTCTTTCCTTCTCCCCTGTACCTAGCCCTGTACTTAGCACTTAGGTGTTGAGCCCACTCTGACCCTCACCCAGTGTGCGACCTTCCTTCACAAACAGAACAGACCCAACATAACTGACATGCAGACAGGGCTGGGCCTGTACCTGTAGTTCCTGTTCTCCCAGCACCTGGATCCTGCAGATGCCACAGTGAGAGGGTCCTGGCTCGTCCTGGGGAGGGTCAGACCCAGAAGCCCACTGTCCAGTCAGTGCAGCCAACACTGACCGACATGTTGGGAGCATCTCACCGACCCAAGCTCAGCAGTGCCCATTCTCAGAGCTCACACCCCTGAGGGCAGGACCATGGGGGACACCGGACTGATGTCTCCCCAGCAGCAAAGCAGGAGTTCATGAAGCAACAGGGGCCCTGAGAAGTGGGCCTGGGCAGTCAGATGCATGTGGCACAGGGAAGGGGATGTTTTCCACTTTGCACCCTGGAGTCCTTCCTGCCCCTTGGAGTCCTGAGTGTACCGTGGGGTCCTGACTGACCCCTGGGGGCCAGACCATCCCCTGGAGTCCTGAGCGCCCCCTGCAGCCTAGCCTTTTGTCTTTGCGCAGGGAGGTGGGTGTCTGGGCTCACACTGACTTTATTTATCAGAGTCTCACACAGTAATACATGGAGCTGTCTTTTTGCAGAAAGGTAATGCTTTAGAGTCATCCATTTAGAAGAAGAATCAGCCTTTCACAAATGCAGTACACTCTGTCATGTAACCATAGATTCCTTCTAATGACATGTACCCACTCCAGTCTGTCTTTTTTTTTTTTTTTTTGAGACTATAAGATTTAGTTTGTATCAAGTCAGTGAATATAAATCCAGGACCTTTACAGGAGAACCTCTGAGACCCCCAGGACAGGAACAGCTGGAAGGTCACAGCCCAGTCCTGGGGCATCCTGCCTAAGAATGAGGCTCATCAGAGCTCAGAGAGTGATGCTCGCCCAGCCCACCAGCACCCCTGTGACCTCGTGTGCACATGAGGCTGAGAAGCAGCTGGACCAGCAGGAGCGGAGAGATGCTCCTCCGGGAGGACAGCAGGTGCAGATCCCTCACCAGGGAGAGAACACAACAAGGAGACACTGGAGAACTGAAGTCTGCAGAGCCCCTTTCAGACCAACTGAACAATGGTCTCCATGGCAACAGATGGATCCATGTGGTCCCCAGACTGATTCACAGTGACATCCCAGTGAAGGTCTTGTGGGAGGGAGATGGTGATCCTGTCCCAGCAAAGTTAATAAATTATAAACAAGAAATATGACACACTGCACAGTAGAACCCAACACCTGTAGCTACTGCCCTTCTAGCAGGTGTGGATGCACCAGGAACTGTGGGGATCACCAAGAACAAGACAAAGTCCTAAGGGTCAGGCTGTCAGGTGGCATTCACATGGGACTCAGGCATTGGGATTGTCAGACACTGAATTTCATCCACTCTGATCAGTATGTGAAAACCTTGAAGGGGATGATAGGAAGACCTCAGGGTCATGAACCAACTGAAGCTGAGAGGTGGAAACTCAGAGAATCCAGTGAGATGGAGAAGCTGACAACACACAGACCCAGAGATGAACAGGCCGTCAACAGGCTCCTGAGGAGATGCCTGGTCGTCAGGACCTGCACGTCCAACCCCACCAGAATCTCCTCACAGCTGCAGAACGGCTGTTCTAGGAGAAAACACACTGAAGGAGAACAGACCAGTGTTGGTGAGCGTGGGGAGAGAGGAACCCTTGCACTCTCTCAGTGGGAAGGTGAGATCCTGCAGCCACATGGAAACAGCGTGTTGGTTCCTCCAAAATGAGAGTAGAAACCCTGTGTGATTGAGCAATGAGCTCCCAGGTGTTCATGGAATAATAAAGCCAGGACTCTGGAGAGGTGTTGCACGGCCCTGCTCATTGCAGCCATGTTCAGTGTAGTGAGACGTGGAAACATCTCTGTCCATCAGTGGGTGAGTGGACAAACATGTGTGATATTCTCAGGATGGAATATTACTCAGCCTTAAATCACAGGGAAACCCTGCACAATTTCCAGCCTAGATGACACTAGAGGACACTGTGCTCTGTGAAATAAAGCTGTCAGGGAAAGGCAGATAGTGTCTGATTCCACCTACACTGGGAACTGAATTAGGTTGTTTTCCAGCAGAGTGTGCAGGAGCACAAGTCCTTTGTGAGTTGATTTGTACCTGACATCTTTCCTGAATTCACTCTCTAGTTCTATCAGTTTTCTGGTGCAGTGTTTAGGGTTTTCGATGCACAAGACGTGCGCTATGGATAGAGATAAAGAGAAAAACGTTAACTTGTTTCTTTCTGATTTATACATTTTATAAATTTTTCTTGCCTAATTTGTCTGACAAAAACTCCAGTTCTGTTGACTAGAAGTAGTCACAGGGTGCCCTTGTGTAGGTCCTGATGTTAAAACAATAGATTTAAAACGTGCTCTGTGTATCATGATATTACTTGTTAGCTTCTCCAATGTGACCTTTGTTATGTTGAAGTACATCTCTTCTGTACCTAATTTGTGAAGAATTCTAACCATGAATTCATTTTCAATCTTCAAAGGCTTTTTCCTGCATCTACCTATATGGTGGCAAGTGTATGATCCAATCTCATTTACATACGTCAAACCATCCTTGCATCTAAGATCATATCCACTGCATCTCAGGAAAGGATCCTTTCAATGTGCTGTTAAGTTTCCTAGGACACCACAGAGGATTTTTGTGTTTATGATCATCAGGGATATGACCTGTCATTTTTTTGTGTAAACATACTTTGCTTTCTTATGAGTGTAATGGTTACCCCAATAATTCAGTTTGGAAGTCTTCCCTGTTTTTCCTATCCTTTCAAGTGTTTAAGAAAAAGTGTTTGTGCAGGTACTACTTTTTCTTGAAGTTTTGATAGAATTCACCCTTGAATAAATGTGGACATGTGCCTTTCTTTGCGGATAAGTTTTTATTAATACTCCACTTATTTTTAAAATTTCTACCAATCCAGCATAGTCAGGGAAAATTCTTAAATTAAGGAACAAATCAGAGGACTGAGAAATACAGTGTTGACCTTCACAGGCTGTGGACAGCACATGGAGTTCCCACAAGCACACACCTGGAGCTGAGCAGTGACAGGCTAACAGGCTCCTAACTCTGCATCCCTCAGGTAGATCCGAGCTACATGGACTGACAAGGGAGCAGCTCGGGGTCCCTGCCGGGGAGAGACCTGTCTCTACAAACTGCAGCCAGGGGCTGGTCTCTGCAGGTCTGAGGTGGCAGGACCAGATCCCACCTGAGACTCCGCAGTCATACCTGTCTGTTCTTCCACCTGAAGAAGGGAGGGATTTGGTGAAGAAAAGGGGCAACGTTCTTGTCCTCAGGATTTCTGTGCATGGAGAGAAAGCAGTGGAAATGTCAACATTTACCCATTCCTCCTGTGAAAGGCCCTTCTGAGCCAGGACATCCTCAGGATTCAGTGAAAATGTATTTGGGGTCAGTGTGGAAATTACAGTTGTTTTCAGAGGACATGTTTATTTCATATGCCATCCAAGAGAATGAAGTAAAATCCTGTTTCCTGCACATCAGAACGTTTCTAATAATATAATAAATCTTTCAAAATACAGATGTGTCAGAGGAGCCTCAGAACCAAAGGTCTAGAGAGACTTGTAGAAACTGTTATCTGGAGAGGAAGCCCAGAGCCTCAGAGGAAACAGCCATAAACACCATCTGCACCTGCTCCTGGGGCTGCAACACAGAGTCGGTGGGTCCTGAGCGCCCCCTGCTGTCCTAAGGTCCCCCTGCAGCCCCGCCCTCATGTCCCCCTCAGGAGGTTAGTGTCTGGGCTCACACTGACTTCCCCTCACTGTGTCTCTCGCACAGTAATACACGGCAGTGTCCTCGGCTCTCAGGCTCTTCAGTGTCATATAAACTTCATTCTTGGAGGTGTCCCTGGAGATGCTGAGTCGGGTTTTGAGCGATGGGTTATAGTTTGTGTTTCCACCACCCCATATAACACCGACCCACTCCAGCCCCTTTCCTGGAGCCTGGCGGGCCCAGTGCACATCATAGCCCGTTAAAGAGAATCCAGAGACAGCGCAGGTGAGGGAGAGAGTCTCTGAAGGCTTCACCAGTCCTGGGCCCGACTCCTGCAGCTGCACCTGGGACAGGACACCTGGGGACAAGGAGCATCAGGCCCTCTCAGTCACATGCAGTCACAACCACCCCACAGACCCCTGTCTGACCTCTGAGACCTTCACCTTGGGGGGCTGTCACCAGGCACAGGAGAAGACCCAGCAGTCTCATCTTCTAGACCACGGCTCTGCCTTCCCGAGAGATCTCAGCCCTGTGTGAGGAGAGAGCTGTGAGTCTCCCCAGGCCAGGGGAGGATTTACCCTGGAGCTTGAGGAGAAATTTGCATGTGGGGCAGCCTGTTCCTTATAAGTGGAGGGACTGAGGTCAAGCTGCCCTAATCCGTCTGGGGCACCTGTGTGGACATCTCTTCCCTTGAACTCACTCAGCATGTAAGACAGGGATAAGGGATCACCTGATAGATGAGACTTATTGGAGTCAGGTTAATGAACATGCTCATCTCTGATGATAAATGATGTACTGGATGAGTAGATTATATATTTATTTTTTAATGTAGAATATTTATTATACATTAAATTATTTAAGTCAGTACACTTTTTATTTTTAAAATATTTTTATTAATTTCTTTTTGTTACAGACGTTTCTCCTTTTTCCCCCATTGACACGCTCCTCCCCATCCCTTACCCCCCATCCCCAGGTTTGCTGTCTATGTCCACTGGTTATGCATACATGTATATTAGTTCTGTGGTTTATTTCTTCCTCCCCAACGTCCCCTCTTCTGGGGCTTGTCAGTCTGTACCCTACCTCTATGTCTCTGGGTCAATTTTGTTCATCAGTTTGTTTAGTTCATTATATTCCACAAATAAGTGATATCATGTGATATTTGTCTTTTTCTGCTTGTTTCGCTTAGCATAATACTCTCAGGTCCCTCCATGTTCTCTCAGAGGATAAGAGATTTTTCTTTCTTACAGCTGCATAGTATTCCATTGTGTACATGTACTACAGCTTTTTTATCCACTCATCTACTGATGGACATTTGGGCTGTTTCCAGATCTTAGCTATTGTAAATAGTGCTGCTATGAACATAGGGGTAGATATATTCTTTCTGGTGTTTCAGTCTTCTTAGAGTATATTCCTAGAAGTGGGATCACTGGGTCAAATGGAAGTTCAATTTTTAACTTTTTGAGGTAACAAAATAGTGTTTTCCATAGTGGCTGCACCAGTCTGCATTCCCACCAGCAGTGTACTAGAGTCTCCTTTTCTCCAAACCCTCGCCAACACGTGTTTGATGATTTGTTGATGGCTGCCATTCTAACAGGTGTGGAGCCAAACCAGCCAGACTAGATTATATTTTAATGTCTCATGCATCTTTCTTATAGATTTAAAGGCATTACATTGGTCCAGGGAGTTTCTTAAATCAAATCTATAATATATACACAATTGTCAAATCTTTTTATCAACAATTGTATTTTTATAAAAATAATTTCATTTTTACAATGTCTCCCTTCTCTGAAAATCACAAAATAAAGACATTCATTCTCAGTATCTTATAAGTGTGCTTCTGTTGTCATGGTGATCCAAGGAAGTATATCCCAAGAACAGTCAATGGGGATATCCTCTATTCTTTTCTTTATTTTGCTTTGTTTGGTTAAATGATACTCATTAAAAGTTCTGAGTAACACGATATGATATGCTACTTTTTAAGATATTGCTAGAACTTTTTTCTTACATTCTTTACCAAACACCTCAGCAGTTAAGCCAGGTCAGTCTTGGTTAGTACTTGGGTGGGAGACCCTTGGTCCTTGATGTTGAAAACAGGTAATTCTGTCTTAGAGTCCCTCCTCAGAATCTTCCCTTCTGCAAACTCATGGCATATTGTGGAGATCTCAGTGTAATTTTATAATCACGTTTATACACGGAGAAGTGATTGAAAATACAGTGATGATATATTAGTAACATTCAGTCTCTTTTGTACAGTATGCTGAAATAATAATGGCAGCAGATTAACTGATCTCTTTTCTCAGTCCAGTGTTATCAGTGATGTTGTGGTTAAGGGGAGGGGATGGAGAGAGCTTCCAGCACAGATATCCTTGTAGCAAAGGGAACTTCAACCCTGACAGGAACCTTCACTCTCATCCTCTTCTACTCTGCCCCTGGGGAGGGTCACTGTGGTCAGAGGTGCTGGGCCTTCTCACTGCCCATATAACTTTTTTAACGTATAATGCACACATTCTCCAGCAGACACACGACTTGGAAACCTATTGTCTCTTTGTAGGATTCTATTTTCATTCTCTTGATGGAATGTTTGTAGGGAAAATTTTAACAATGTTCAGTTTATCACTATTGCATTTAACGGGACTTGTTTTTTATTATTTATATAACACCTCACCAGAAAATTGTCACTCCCCTTTCCCATGGGAGGGGAAACCCTCACATGAACACAGTGGGCACTAAACCCAATGGAAAAATGTTGGCTGGAATCCTTAATATCATTGATAATCTGTTTGTTGTTTCCTCTGACCAGAGACCAAAATTCCATGGAATGAAAACCTGATTCTTCCAGAGATTAATTCATTTGATTAGACTTTACACTGTGAATTTTCTTAGAACATGTAGCAAAGAAAACAAGACTATCCCCTGAGAAATTATATCATGTAGACATCAGGCAGATGAGGAAGGAACCACAAAGGACATGAAGAAGGTGCTGAGCAGAGATGACAGAGACAGGATCCCAGAGGTTATTTCGTGAGGATGAAAGTGACCAGGAGGACGAAGGTGCAGAGAGGTCATGAGAGGGAGACATGAGGAGATGAACTGGAGCTGACATCCGGGAAAGTGAATGTCCCAGTGAGAGCCCTGCATGGAGCTGTGTGTGGAGGACTCACATGGGACAGGGAGAGAGCGAGGCCCTGGCGAGTGTAAGGACCTGGGGGATGGACTCTCAGTGTGTGTAGACGGTGACACCTGGGTGGGCGGAGGTAGTATTTTAAACCATGTTCTGCAGGGCAGGTGCTCAGATGACCACCTCTCAGGAGATGCTGGGAGCAGGACTGTGGGATGATGGTGACCCCTAGTGGTGACTCGGAGCCATGCAGGCTGCAGGACCCTAGGGACTGAACCAGCTGCCTCTCCACCCACCAAGACAAGGGGAGGGAAGAGCTAACATTTAAGGTCAGGCTTTTCCTCTCTGAAGAGGGGAAACACGTGGACTTGGACAATGAGGGTATTTGGTATCATTGCATCGTCCGTTTTAGTGACACACATGGGAGTATATCTGGTCAATTTGGTATTTTTAGTGTTTTTGTAGAAACTAATGGAATGATAGTTTTAGAAAGTGTGAATGAGTAGAAATATGTAGCTGAACATATTATTTTCAAATAAGCATAGTGGTGGCTGGGTGGATAGTTGGTTGGACTGTTATCCTGTACACTGAAAGGCTGTGGATTGAAATCTTGGTCAGGGCACACACCTACGTTATGGTTGTGAGCCTTGTTTGGAGAGCATGTGGGAGGCAACCAACTGATGGTTCTCTCTCTTTCTCCCTCTGTCTCTCCCATGCTTTCTCTAAAATCAATAAACATATCCTGAGTGAGGAATGAATAAATAAGTATACACATGCATAAGTATAGTAGGTGTAATGTTTATTCAAAGATACATAATCTGCAACACACACACACACACACACACACACATGCACACACACACACTGATGATTTTCATTGTAATAAACCCCGAATTTCACTGCACTTCACACTGACCCTAACCTTGCATGTGACCTTCCTTCACAAACACGACAAACCAAAGATAATTGAATTGTACACAAGACTCTGCCTGTACCTGAGGCTTCCTGTTCTCCCAGCACCTGGAACATGGCACCTGTAGTCACTGCCCTTCTAGCAGGTGTGGGTGCACAGGAAGTGTGGGGGAATCACCAAGAACAAGACAAGGTCCTAAGGGTCAGGCTGTCAGGTGGCATTCACCTGGGGCTCAAGCACTGGGATTGTCAAACACTGAATTTAAACCCCTCTGATTACTCTGTGAAAACCTTAAAGGGAATGACAGGCAGACCTCAGGGTCATGAACCAGCTGCAGCTGAGAGGTGGAAATTCAGAGAATCCAGGGAGATGAAGACACTGACAACTCACAGACCCAGAGATGAACAGGCCATCAACAGGCTCTGAGGAGATGCCTGGTCATCAGGACCTGCACGTACAACCCCATAGAGAATCTCCTCACAGCTGCAGGACGGCTGTTCTAGCAGGAAACACACTGAAGGAGAACAGACTAGTGTTGGTGAGCGTGAGGAGAGAGGAACCCTTGCACTCTCTCGGTGGGAAGGTAAGATCCTGCAGCCACATGGAAACAGCGTGTTGGCTCCTCCTAAATGAGAGTAGACACGCTGTGTGATTGAGCAGTGAGCTCCCAGGTGTTCATGGAATAATAAACCCAGGACTCTGGAGAGGTGTTGCACGGCCCTGTTCATTGCAGCCGTGTTCAGTGTAGTGAGACGTGGAAACATCTCTGTCCATCAGTGGGTGAGTGGACAAACGTGTGTGATATTCTCATAATAGAATATTACTCAGCCTGAAATCACAGGGCAACCCTGCACAATCCCCAGCCTGGAGGACACTATAGGTCATTATGCTTTGTAAAATAAAACCGTCAGGGAAAGGCAAATACTGTCTGATTCCACCTACAGTGTCAAAGACCAGGGGTACAAGGGGGGTTAGCGCTGGGATACCTAGATTAAGAAAGCACACGGAGCCAACATCAGGAGGGATCAACACATGGCAGCAGCTCCATTCAGTACAGCTAACGGCTTGTATAGACGCGTGTGGGGGACACTGTGCACGGAGTGGTGCACGACAGGGTGCAGGGCGCATGCGTCCTAGGCTTTTGCTGTAT
This sequence comes from Tadarida brasiliensis, assembly GCA_030848825.1. NCBI lineage: Eukaryota > Metazoa > Chordata > Mammalia > Chiroptera > Molossidae > Tadarida > Tadarida brasiliensis. The sequence continues at coordinate 250,199,117 of CM061257.1, forward strand.
CATGCTCATAACAGTAACGTGGTCTGCGCCTGCGCAGCCAGCTCTGAGGTCATGTCCTGAACCACGGCCTCTGTGAACAAGCCGGTTCCAGGGCCCTAACACACTGGGAACTAATTAGGTTTCCTTCCAGCAGAGTGTGCAGGAGCCCAGGCCTGGGTGTGGTGAAGGCTCTGGCAGGAGACGGGATAGTGGAGGGTCGGCTGCCCTGGAGTCCTGCGCTGACGGAGAACAAAGACGGAGGCAGCTGGAGGCGACACTGTGTCAGGACACAGTCAGCCCTGGTCCTGGGCCCTGTGCATCCACAGGAGCCTGGGTGTGCCTGCTCAGTGTGTGGAGCCGTCCACCCTCAGGGCCTGTGGACAATGAGGAAACACTCAGTCCTGATGGAGGGGAGCTTTCCCCTGGGAATGGGGAGAAGGAGACAGAGCCCAGCAAACCCCTGTGGTCCTAGGGGGCTGTGTGCACACCCAGGACACGGCCCTGTGTGACCTCTGAGACTGGACCCTTCACTCTGAGTCATCACTGAGATCCCCCTGTGCTGAGGTGTGTATCAGTTGATGGTTATTTTTATTACTGAATAGTATTCAATTGACTGATATTCTCTAGTTTGCTTATTTGTAAATTTAGAAAAACTTCTGTTTTTTTTATTTGTAGCTTCTAATTGAAAGAGCTTAAATATTTGTATATATTTTTGTATGAACATAAGGATTTGTCCTTCTGGAGCAAACCCTCCTGGTGAGACCTCAGAGATTCATTTTAGGTATATATTTAATTTAATAAGAGACAACGATCACTTTGTGAAAAAAGAATAACAAGACACAGAGGGACCTGGAGAAGGAGAGGAGCCCAGTCACTGACGATATGTCATCTGCACACACAGTGTCACCTCCTACTTGTCTGCAGTGAGAATATGAGAAGTCAGAGCCACAGAGAAAAAGCGAGAATCTTGCTGGATGCAGCTGAGAGCTGAGAGGAAATCCCTGCTCCCAACAGGAAGCCCCGCCTTCTCCCTCACTCTGCACCTGCTCCTGGGTTCTTCTCTGTGGTCTTTGGTGGGTCCTAAGCGCCCTCTGGTGTCCTGAGCGCCCCCTGCAGCCCAGCTCTTTTGTCTCCCTCAGGAGGTTTGTGTCTGGGCTCACACTGACTTCCCCTCACTGTGTATGTGGTACAATAATACATGGCCGTGTCCTCGGCTCTCAGGCTGTTCATTTGCAGATACAGCGTGTTCTTGGAGTTGTCTCTGGAGATGGTGAATCGGCCCTTCACAGAGTCAGCATAGTTTGTGGTACTTCCATCAGTATTAATTCGACTCACCCACTGCAGCCCCTTCCCTGGAGCCTGGCGGACCCAGTGCATCCAGGAGCTACTAAAGGTGAATCCAGAGGCTGCACAGGAGAGTCTCAGAGACCCCCCAGGCTGCACCAACGCTCCCCCAGACTCCACCAGCTGCACCTCACCCTGGACACCTGCAAACACAAAGACGTCCTGGTCAGGAAACTGTCACACGTCCACTGTTTCTCCTTCATCCACTCACACACTCAGTGTCTCTTGTTCTCCACAAATTACCTCTTAAAATAGCAACAAGGAAAACCCAGCAGAGTCCAAACTCCATGGTGAGTGCTCTGTGTTCAGTCCTGATCAGGGAATGTGGTGACCGTGGGATCCCAGGGCTGGGCTCCTGTCCCAGAGCTACAGGGTCTATGCTGGACTGGATTTTATGGGCAGGAGGTGCCCTATTTGCATGTCCTCCTACTATATAGGGAGCTCTGGGGCTGGAGACCTGCAGAGAGGGCAGTGCCTCAGTGCAGGTGTGAGTGTCCTGGGGGAGAATCGTGGTAACATTTCAATAACTAAGTAGCAATCATAGGGACTTTTGGGGCATGTTCAAGTGTCCACATCTAGTAACAGTGAGTCCAGCATCTGGCCTGTGCTGCTCCCCACTGGTCCCTATGACTCCCCTGATCCAACTCCAGGGCAGAGCTGGACCTGCCCAGTGAGGGTGCAGACCCCTTGTAGGTATTGGAAGCATGAATGAAGTTCTGTGATCTGGTTTTACCCACACATCAGGGCTGGAGACAAGCAGACATGTGGAAAAAGACCACAGGCTGCCGATCTTCTAAGAGTGGACATCTTGTACACGGTGTTTAGGTGGCCTTGGCCCTGAGTATCTCTGCCATCCTGACCTTCAAGGAGACAAAGAAGAGATAATGGTGTTGAGAAGATGCTTCTCTAACTCTGGGACTCTGAGACCCTGAGAAGTCAGAGATTCATGCAGCTGATGGAGAGGCTCTGGGTTTCCAACATCCAGAAGTCCATGTTCAGAGGTTCTGTCTACATAGACAGTAATGAAAACCTTAAAGAAGGTGATATAATAGAATAGTTAGTGATATATATGTAAGTCAGAATACCTGTGATCAGCAAGAATGCTCATATTTAAGGTTAATTACTCATCTATGAAACAGAGACCTTTACAGTTTAAATTCACAGTGAATGCCATGGTGATATGAGTTGAACTGATCACAGGGCCTGGGCCTTGTCAAGTGTGTTATTATAGGGACAGAGTTTATTGTAAAAAGGGACAGCTCTGTGTTTCCACACAATTTAGATAACACTGTGTCGTGTCCTCATGTAAGAAACGTATTTACAGAGCATGGAGATAAAGCCTGGACAGTAGATGTGCCAGGAACCCACCTCCTCCTGGGGGACGTGAGCTCAGTGGGCCCTGAGCTCCCCAGGATACTGAGAGCACGTTTTCCTTCAAAGCCCACAGAGGACCAGAGACTCCTCATCGCCTTCCCCTCATCCAGCCTGCGTGTCGGTTCCCTTCCTGCGGGAGCTGTATGGACCCTGCTGTTCACAGGACGTCCCCTCCTCGTTCTTTCCGTCCACGGACCCCGCCCTCTGCTCCTTGGCTGTGAATCCCCCGGGGTCTCAGCTGCACCACAGGGGAGCCCTGTGTCCCTCTCCTGTGGCGATGCCCCCACTGCAAGAGCCTTGAACAAAATCTTCCTTTGAAATATAGCGACTGTCAGAGAACCTTCCACCAGGATGGAAGTGGGATATTTAAGGTTCTCCAGTGAAGGTTGCGCATAAATCTAGTCAGGACGCGTCCAGGGACAGGATTGTGGTGACGACAGTGCCCCCTGGTGGTTGTTCTGAGCCACATAGCCTGACGACGCTGGGTCTGAACCAGATTCCTGAGACAAGGCAGGGGTGTCTCCCACAGGGAAGTCCTTCCTGGCACTTTAAAAGTAGGCAGCCCTTCTTTCTTGTACACAGCTGAGCCTCTGCAAGGACACCTGGGCCTCAGGGATCCCACTTTGGGGAGAACCTGAGGAACAGAACCCTCCTCAGTGCCAGGGGCACAGGCCTCTGGTGCCAGGGCCTCAGCTTGCACGTGTGAGGTGCTGTGACCTGCCTGGTTGCACACTCACACACCCCAGAGTGTCCACCGTGTGACACACCAGAGCCTCTTTAACTCAGTGGAGATGTTTTCTGACATTTGTGGGGCCCTTCGTGACTGTGGCAGTAGAGCTGCAGAGGGGCGGTGAGCACAGGCACAGACTCACTGAGCACAGAGAGCAGTTCCCTGCCCAGGAACCAGTCCCTTCACTGCAGCCCTGAGACCCTATGTCTCTGAACTCTAGGACTGTGCCCGAGACCACAGGAGTAAGTCGTAGTGGAGAGGACAGCACAGCTCCATCCTCCTCGCTCTGGGACATGAGGACGGGGCCCCACCCCTTTGTGCTTCTGTCTGAAAAGACATAGAGGGGAGATGGCAGTGACCACTGTGCATGAAACTCCATGAAAGTAAGCCGGCTCTGTCAGATGTGACCATCACTGTTATATCATTCCACACCTGTGGGCAGAGGGGACTCTGAGGCCTCACCTCTGACTGCACAAGGAACACCTGCTCTGCTCCAGGCCTCACCTGTCACACCTGTGTGAGGGGGCAGGTCATCAGCATCATGTCAGTGTCCTCACCTCTGAATTGATTTATAGCTATATGTTTTACATCCTGAAAGGTCATTTTCTCCATTTTCCATCAAGAAAGCCTTGAATGCAAAGTATTACAAACTGGTTGTTCAGTAATATCTGTTGTATGAATTAAGTAATAAACTCTACCTCCCTAGATGTAGGTTGTTGAAGAGACACTAGAAGTTGGATGATGCATCTCAACATGAAAAATCTGGGCCCTTTTGTGGTAACCTGGAAATGTGGGCTGAGCCTTTCCATCCTGAGCCACAATATTTTCAGATCAATGAATATGTTACACCATAGAAACAAAATGAAAGATAAAAACCATATAATCTTATCAATAGATGCTGAAAAACCTTCGACAAAATCCAGCACCCATTTCTGATAAAAAACGTTCAGCAATGTGGGAATAGAAGGATCATATCTCGACATAATAAAGGTCATATATGAAAAACCTACATTCAACATCATACTCAATGGGTAAAAACTAAAAGCATTTCCCTTAAGAACAGAAACAAGACAGGGATATCATTGTCACCACTCTTATTTGACATAGTACTGGAAATCTTAGCCTCAGCAATTAGACGTGAAGAAAGAATAAAAGGGATACAAATTGGAAGGGAGGAAGTTAAACTGTCATTATTTGCAGATGACATGATATTGTACAAAGAAAACCCTAAAGACTCCATCAAAAAACTACTAGGTTTAATAAAAGAATTTGGCAACGTAGCAGGATACAAAATTAACATCAAGAAACCACTGGCACTTTTACACACCAATAATGAACACACAGACAGAGAAACTAAAAAGAGCAATCCCATTTACCATTGCAACAATATAATTAAGATACTTAGGAATAAACTTAACCAAAGATGTAAAGACCCATTCGCAGAAAACTACAGATCATTGAAAAAATAAATAGAAGAATATATAAAAATGTGGAAGCATATGCCTTGTTCATGGATTGGGAGAATTAACATCATTAAAATGTCCATACTACCCAAAGCAATCTATAGATTCAATGCAATCCCCATCAACATACCAATGACATATGTCACAGAACTAGAACAAATACTCCAAAAGTTTACATGGAACCAAAAAAGACCCCGAATAGCCACAGCAATCTTTTAAAAGAAGAATGAAGTAGGTGGGATCACAATGCTGGATATCAGATTGTACTACAAAGCCACAGTAATCAAAACAGCCTGGTACTGGCACAAGAACAGGCATACAGATCAATGGAAGAGAACAGAGAACCTAGAAATTCACTGACCCAAGACATTATGCTCAATTAATATTTGGAAAAGGTGTCAAAAGCATACAGTGGAGTAAAGACAGCCTCTTTAATAAATGATGTTGGGAAAATTAGACAGCTACATGCAAAAATAAATAAATAAAACTAGACCACCAACTTACACATTACACAAGAATGAACACAAAACAGATAAAAGACTTAAATGTGACTTGTGAATCCATAAAAATTCAGGAAGAAAATGTAGGCAACAAAATTTTAGACATCACACGCAGAAGAATTTACACTGATACAATGCCTAAGGCAAGAGAAACAAGGAAAAAATAAATACATGTCACTATATCAAGGAAAGAGCTTCTGTACAGCCAAAGAAACAAGCATTAAAATGTAAAGGGCACTCACTATATGGGAGAGCATAATTGTCAACGATACATCAGATAAGGGGTTAATTTCCAAAATACATAGAGTGCTCATACACTCAACCCAAGGAAGATAAAGAACCCAATTAAAAAATGGGTGGAGAACATAATGAGACACCTCTCCAAACAGGACATACAAATGGACAAGAGACATATGAAGAAATGTTCAGCGTCACTAACCATCAGAGAGATGCAAATTAAAACAACTGTGAGGTATCACCTCACACCTGTCAGAATGGCTGCCATCAACAAATCATCAAACAACAAGTGCTGGCGAGGGTGTGGAGAAAAGGGGACTCTAGTACACTGCTGGTGGGAATGCAGACTGGTGCAGCCACTGTGGAAAACACTGTGGTGTTACCTCCAAAAGTTAAAAATGGAATTGCCAAACTTCCGGTCAGGATGGCAGGTAGGTAACCCGGTATCGCCTCCTCCCACAACCACATCAAAGTTAGAACTAAACTATCATTCAAAACCACCTGACATCCAGCTGAATGGAAGTCCTACAACTAGAGATTGAAGAAGCAGCCGAATGGAGACAGGTGGAAGGGCGGAGGCGGATGGGCTGGTCCCACACCCACGTGTGGCAGATAAAAATCAGGAGGACACCTCGGCTGGGAAGGTCCTCCCTGAGGACTGAGGGGTCCCCGTCTCACACCAGGCGCCCAGCTCAGGGTTCCAGTGCCAGGAAGAGAATCCCCATCACTTCCGCTGTAAAACCAGCTAGAACTGAGGCTGAGGTGGCTGGAGCCCCTGCAGCTCCTCTTAAAGGGCCCGCACACGGACTTACTCGGAATCGTTCCCTCCAGGCTCTAGCATGTGGGAGGCAGCTTGAAAGGCACCAGAGTCATATGGGGAAGAACTGAGCTGTTTGGCATTGGAGCGAGGGCTGGAGAGGCAGCTTTCTCCTGCACAGACCTGCTATCAGAGGCCTTTGTTCCTTTGGTGAGCCCTTCCCTGGGCCGGCAGACCCTGCCATATCTGGGACTCCAGCTACCTGGCTCACACTGTTTGCCCTGCCCTGGTGATTCCCTGAGGCCCCTCCCCACCCAACTTTCAGGCCCACCCAAGCTGTTGCCAGTTGCTTTACCATAGGATTGGCCTGTCTTGGATAGTGCTTCAGCTTTTCAGAAATTCTTTCAAACAAGCAGCATCTGGTCTCAGCTAGCCCTATACCTCTCACTAAGTAATACATAGAAACAAACACAGGGAGGCAGCCAAAATGAGGAGACAAAGAAACAGGTCCCAAATGAAAGAACAAAACTCCAGGAAAAGAACTAAGTGAAATGGACTTAAGCAACCTAACAGAAGCAGAGTTCAAAACACTGCTTATAAGGATGGTCAATGGACTTAGTGAGAACCTCAGTGAACTTAGTGAGAGCCTCAAGAGCATAAAAAAGGACCAGTCAGAAATGAAGGAGGCACTAACTGAAATAAAGAATAGTTTACACAGATTCAATAGTAGAGTAGGTAAAGCCAAGAAGCAAACCATCGATTTGGAATATAAGGAAGCAAAAAACACCCAATCAGAACAGCAAAAAGAAAAAAGAATCCAAAAAATGAGGACAGTGTAAGGAGCCTCTGGGACAACTTCAAGTGTGCCAACATTCGCACCTTGAGGGTGCCAGAAGGAGAAGACAGAGAACAAGAAATCAAAAACCTATTTGAAACAATACTGACAGAAAACTTCCCTAATTTGGTGAAGGATACAGACATACAAGCCCAGGAAGCACAGAGAGTCCCACACAAGATGAACCCCAAGAGGCCCACACCAAGACACATCATCATCAAAATGCAAAAGTTTCAAGACAAAGAGAGAATCTTAAAAGCAGCAAGAGAAAAGCAGTTAGTTACCTACAAGGGAGTTTCCATAAGACTGTCAGCTGGTTTCTCAAAAGAAACTTTGCAGGCCAGAAGGGACTGGCAAGAAATATTGAGAGTGATGAAAAGCAAGAACCTACAACCAAGATTACTCTATCCTGCAAAGCTGTCATTTAGAATCGATGGCCATATAAAGAGTTTCCCAGACAAGGAAAAGCTAAAGGAGTTCATCACCACCAAACCATTATTATATGAAATGTTGAAGGGTCTTCTTGAAGAAAAAGATAAAAAAAAATGAACAAACAAAATGGCAATAAATACATATCTATTAACAGTTGAATCTACAAACAAAATGAACAAGCAGAACAGAAACATTCTCATAGATATAGAAAACATTTGTTGGGTACAAGATGGGTGGAGGTTGGGGGGAGGGGTGAAAAAGGTGAAGGGATTAAGAAGTACAAATTGGATGTTAGACTGACAAATCTCAAAGGGAAGGGGGGTTGGGGGGTAGGAAGGAATAAACCAAAGAACTTATATGTATATATGCATAACCAATGGACACAGACAATAGTGTGGGGAAAAGCAGGAGGGGGGCAGGAAAGGGGAGGAGGGGGACAATGGGGGAAAAATGAGGAACATGTGTAATACATTCAACAATAAAGATAAGTTCAAAAAAATAAAAAATAAAAAAAAATAAATTAAAAAAAATTCTCATGCATTTTTCAAATAGATATAATGGGATTAAATTTGTTTAGGTGATTTCTTAAACCCAGCTTTCTAATATCTACGTAACTGTCAAACATTTTTATAAAAAGATTTTTTTATAAACATACTTTTATGTAGCCAAATAATATCTAAGTTGGTTTGAAAATCACAAAATAAAGGACATTCATTCTCAGTATCTTATTTCTTTATGTTGTAACTTTCATCCAAGGAACTATATCCCAGGAACATGTCATTGAGGTACCCTTGATTCTTTTTTATTTTTTATTTGTTAAAATGATGTTTCTTACAAATTCAGAGTAACACTGTGCTACATGCCTTTGTTCAGGTTAATGCTAGGAACATTTTTCTTGCAATCTTAGCCAAACACTCAGAGCTAAGTAGTGTCAGACCTGGTGAGTGCTTGGATAGGAGACCCCTGATTCTTCATGTTGAAAATTACGCAATTGTGCCTTTGAGTCCCTCCTCAAACTCTTCCCTTGTGCAAGCTGATGGCTTATTGCAGAGACCACAACAAATGATATCAGATATATTCATATTTTTACATGGAGAAATGATTGAGAATAAAAGAGTGATTATTCATGTGTACAATTCAGAATCTTTCATATGTGGAAATTGTAAACGCAGCACATTAACTGATCTGTGTTCTCAGTCAAATATTTTCAGTGATGTTGGGGTCAGAGGGAGGCAAATCATGGAGGTTCCTAGCATAGATATGCTCACAGGAAAGGGAACTTTTTCCCTGACAGGAACCCTCACTCCCAGGACACAGGACATGGTTAACTGGGCGGTTTTCAAGTCTTGGATATTGTAAATAACACTGCTATGCACATGGGGGTGTATATATTCTTTCTGATTTGTGTTTTGGGATAATTAGGATATATTTTCAGAGGTGAATTTGCTGGGTCAAAAAGCAGTTCAATTTGTATTTTTTTGTATTAACTACTTTATCTTTGTTTCAGATGTTTCTCCATTTCCCCCCTTGACACCATCCTCCTGATCCCCCTTCCCACAGCATTGTTGTCTATGTCCATTGGTTATACATATATGCATGTAAGTTCTTTGGTTTATATTACCCTCCTCGCCGCCCTCCTCCTCTGGGGCTTGTCAGACTAAACATTGTATTTTTTTTTTAAGGAAACTCCATAGCGTTTTCCACTGTGGCTGCACCAATCTGCATTCCCACCAGTAGTGGACCAGGGTCCTGTTTTCTCCTCATCCTCCCCAGCACTGGGTGTTTGCTGAGGTATTGATAGGAGCCATTCAGACAGGTGTAGCTGTCGTTATAGTTTGCACGTCTCTGATGATCAGTAATGTGAGCATTGTTTCATATGTCTCATGGCCATCTGTATGTCCTCTTTGGAGAAGTGTCTGTTCAGGGCATTGGTCCATATTTTAATTGGATTGTATGTCTTCCTGGTGTTGAGTTTTATGTAGTTTTTAAATATTTTGGAATTTAAGCTCTTATCAAATGTACTTCGCAAATAGACCACAGCTTTTTCTAACTCAGAGATGTTAGAGGTAAACACTGAATCAAGAATCCAGAGAGGTTCCCGGAGGGAAACTGTGACGTGAAGAGGAAATCACACAGGAAAGCAGCCCAAACCTCCAACTGCACCAGCTCCTGGATGGTCCTTGTGTTCAGGGACCCTGTGCGCCCCCTGGTGGTCGCAGCCTCTCCTGCAGGGAGGTTTGTGTCTGGGCTCACACTGACTTCCCCTCACTGTGTCTCTCGCACAGTAATACACGGCCGTGTCCTCGGTGGTCACGGATCTCAGCTGCAGGGAGAACTGGTTCTTGGACGTATCTCTGGAGATGGTGGTACGGCTCTTGAGGGAAGGGTTGTAGTTAGTGCTACCAAAACTAGCAGATATGTACCCAGTCCATTCCAGCCCCTTCCCTGGTTTCTGGCAGATCCAGCCCCAGTAGTAACCACTGAGTGAGCCCCCAGAGACAGTGCAGGTGAGGGAGAGGGTCTGTGAGGGCTTCACCAGTCCTGGGCCTGACTCCTGCAGCTGCACCTGGGACAGGACACCTGGGGACAAGGAGCATCAGGCCCTGTCAGTCACATGCAGTCACAACCACCCCACAAACCCTGTCTGACCTCTGAGACCCTCACCTTGGGGGGCTGTCACCAGGCACAGGAGAAGACCCAGCAGTCTCATCTTCTTCTAGACCACGGCTCTGCCTTCCCCAGAGACCTCAGCCCTGTGTGAGGAGAGAGCTGTGAGCCTCCCCAGCCCAGGGGAGGATTTAACCTGGAACTTGAGGAGAAATTTGCATGTGGGGCAACCTGTTCCTTATAAGTGGAGGGACTGAGGTCAGGCTGCCCTGGTCCTTCTGGCCCCTCTGGGGATCTCCTCCCTTGAACTCACTCACTATGTAACTCAGGGAAAGGGATCCCTGGGTTTATGAGACCTATGGGGTCAGCTTAAAAGCCATGCTCACCTCTGATAAATGGTGAACTGAATGAGAAGATTATCTTTTTAATTTTTCCTGTGTCTTACTTGTAGATTTATAGGAATTATATTGGTCCAGGTAGTTTCTTAAATTCAATTCTGTAATATATACACAATTGTCAAATAGTTTTATAAACAGTTGTGGTTTTATTTAAATAAAATAAAAGTTTATAAAAACAATTATATTTTCATAAACATAATTTCATATATACAATGTCTGCCTTCTCAGAAAACCACAAAATAAAGGACATTCATTCACAGTATCTCATATGTTTATTTATGTTGGTATGGCGATCCAAGGAACCATATCCCAAGAAGATGTTAATGGGACATCCTCAATTCTTTTCTATATTTTGTTTTTTTTGGATAAAATTATATTCACATAAGTTCTGAATAACATGATATGATAGGCCATTTTTAAGGTTATTGCTAGATGCATTTTTCTTACACTCTTTACCAAACATCTTTCAGCAGCTAAGCAGGGTCTGGCCTGGTTAGTACATGGATGGGAGACCCTTGATCTTTGATGCTGAATATTGGTAATTCTGTCTTAGAGTCTCTCCTCAGAGTCTTCCTTCTTCAAGCCCACGGTTATTTCAGAGAACTCCATCTAATTATATCAGACAAAATCACATTTACATATGGAGAAATGATTGAAAATAGAAAGAGTGCTTATGTATTAGTAAAATCCAGATTCTTTTACGTGTTGAAATAATAAAAGCAGCAGATAAACTGACCTGTTTTCTCAGTCCAGTGTTATCAGTGATGTTGGGGTTAATGAGTGGGGGGCGGGGTGTTGAGAGAATTCCCAGCACAGATTTGCCCATAGGAAATGGAACTTGTATCCTGACAGGAACCCTCACTCTCACCCTCCTCTGCTCTGTCCCTGGGTGAGAGCTGCTGGGCCCTCCCACTCACCATGTAACATCCTTAACGTATAATGCACACATTCTCCCATCAGACCTGGGACCTGGAAATCTGTAGTCTCTTTGTCGGCTACACTTTTCATTCCCTTGATGGAATGTTTGTTGGGAAAATGGTTTTACTTTTAACAACGTTCAGTTCATTACTGTTTGATTTAATTCTCCTGTTTTTGATGACTTATGTAACACCTCACCAAGAAATGGTCACTCTCCATTGTCCATGGGAGGGGAACCGATATGAACAGAGTGGGCACTAAACCCGTGGAAGAAATGATGGCTGGAGTCCTTCATATCATTGAAATCTGTGTGCTGTGCCCTCTGACCCAGAGACAACGTTCCATGGCATGAGCCCTGATTCATTTCAGAGCTTAATTCCCTTTACTGGACTTTACACTGTGAACTTCCCTACAACATGCAGCATAGGCTCACCCCTGAGAAATGATATCGTGTAGACGTGAGGCAGACGAGGAAGGAACCTCAAAGGACATGAGGGAGATTCTGAGCAGAGATGATAGAGACAGGATCCCAGAGGGTATGTCACGGGGATGCAAGTGACCAGGAGGACGAAGGTGCAGAGAGGTCCTGAGAGGGAGACATGAGGAGATGAACTGGATCTGACGTCCGGGAAAGTGAATGTCCCAGTGAGAGCCCTGCATGGAGCTGTGTGTGCAGGACTCACAGGGGACAGTGAGAGAGCGAGGCCCTGGAGAATGTGGGGACCTGGAGTGAGCTCAGACCCAGGGTGTGTGGACACACTGACCCTCCTCTGTGGACACTGTGTCCCTGTCACAGGTGGAGAGGATGCCCGGGGTGCTCAAACTTTCAAGGAGACAGCTGCGTCCCATGGGAACCTAGTGAGGTAATGGTCCCTGAGCCTGGACACGACTACTCTGGGAAAGAGAATGTTGTCGACACCATCGTCGTCCTCTGTGAGATGAGGGGACACTGGGCTCAAGACAAGGAGGAGGGTCCCTGGGACCCTGAACCACAGGAAGAGAGGGAGCGCCCTGAGCACCCCAGGGAGCTGTGCTCAGTCCCTCCCTGCCCAGTTCTTGCACAATGTTCCCTGGTCAGTGGGTCCCGAGCGCCCCCTGCTGTTCCTGAATGGTCTGGGGTTTCAGAGCGCCCCCTGGTGTCCTGACCCCTCCTGGTGGACCTGAGGGTCTCCTGCAGCTCAGCCCCTCCTGTCTCCCTGCAGGGAGTGTGTGTGTCTGGATCTTAGAGACCCCTGGTCAGGAAAATGTCACATGTCCAGTGTTTATCTCACTCATCCTCATTCACACACTCAGTGTCTCTAGTTCTCCATAAATTACTTTTTAAAATACCAACACAGAAGACCCAGTTGAGCCCAAACTCCATGGTGAATGGTCTGTGTTCAGTCCTGATCAGGGAATGGGGTCACCTGTGGATCCTGGGCTGGGCTTCTGTCCCAGAGCTGCAGGGTCAGGGCTGGGCTGCTTTTCATAAGATGAGGGACCCCTATTTCTACGTTGTCCTACTATATAGGAAGCTCTGATTTACCCTGGCATTTGGGCCTCTGCTTCTGCCAACTTGATCCAATTGCTTCCATGAATGACCTCCAGACCAGGGAACATGTCCCGTGATGGTTTCAGTGCTACCTGGCTGGACAGTTGACTACGTGAAAATGTGATCATGGTACAATACAGCAGAAAAAACTAAAGTATAGGAAACTAACAGAAAAGGTAAAGTTTTAAATATCATATCTTAGGAACCTATCTGTATGAACACAGGAAGGTGATCAACCATCACACCTAGAGGGAGAGTAACGTGTGGGAACTTCATGTTCAGGAGATGGAAGTTCCCTCTGACACTGTTTCCCCTGCACAGTGTTCAGAGGACACATTGAGAACAGAATGTGACCCCAGAGCCAGTGGACCAATGTTGGGGGACAGTGGGCGTCTGTGTGGGTCACTGGGAAGCAGAAGCATGAACTACAGAGAAGCAGACAGGGCTCCCAGGTCTGAATCCTTCAGGGAGTTTGGATCTGAAGGTTCAGCAGCTGCACGGCCTCCTGTGTGGGGTTTGTTCTCTAGACTCTGCTGGACCAGGTTCAGTCACTGGGGATGGAGAAGAACCTCAGTCATGACCAGGTGACTTCAGGTGACAATTGGGGAGTAATTAAGTTTAGGTCATTAAATTGTTGTTATTGGAAACCTGATGTCTGCATGTGACCATTGGGAACGCTGTCACCATGTCTGTACCTGATGGGAGTCAACTGGGACAGGAACCTGACCCAGAATGTCACTGGGGGAAATGCTACCTGGGTGCATGAATGGGAGGATTAACTAAGACTGAGGACAGACACATCCAGGGTTCTTGTCTCATTAGGTTTTGATTTTCCTTGTTTTTGTTTGTTTTTTTTTTTTTTTTTTTTTTTAGCTAATTCAAGTTTTATTTCCTCACAAATAGCACACACATTTTCCAGAGTCATGAAGACACTTTGTTGAGAGTGTGCAGGAGCACAAGTCATTTGTGTGTTCATTTTGCACCTTACATCTTTCCTGAATTCACTTTCTAGTTTCATCAGTACCATGGGCTGTTTTTAGGTTTTTCTATATACTAGGTCATATCTTATGTGTTCAGGTAAAGAAAAATATTTTAACTTATTTTTCTCAGCTTTAGACCTTTTTAAATGTCTTATCTTGCCCTATTATTCACACAAAACTTCCTGTTCCATTGAATAGAAGCAGTCACAGGGGCGCCCTTGTGTTGGTCCTGATCTCAGACGAGTAGCTTTGAAATTTTCTCTGTGCAGCATGATGTCACTTGTTGGCTTCTCCAATGTGGCCCTTTTTATGTTGATGTACATCCCTTCTGTACTTATTTTGTGAGGAATTGTAATCATAAGGCCATTTTCAATGTTTTAAATGTTTTTTCTACATCTATTTATATGATGATATCATTTATCTTCCATTGTGTGAATGAGGTGGAGTACGTTTAATGGTTTACCTATGTCCACCATCCTTGCATTCTAGGTCAGTATCTCAGTGATCTTGGTCAAGGATTCTTGCAATGTGTTGTTCAGCTTTCTTGTATATTGCTGAGGAATTTTGCACTGAAGTTCATCAGGGACATTGACCTGTCATTTTTATGTCCCTACTGGCTTTCATATGAGTGTCATGGTCACTCAGTACATTTGTTTGAAAGTGTAGCCTCTTCTTTTAATTATTGGAAGAGTTCAAGAGGGATTGATTAAAACATTATAAATTATTGCCAGACCGGTGTACTCAGTGGATGGAGCATCATCCCATGGACTGAGAGGTCCTGGTTTGATTTCTGGTCAGGGCACATGCCAGGGTTGTGGACTCGATCACGAGTAGAGGGTGTGCAAGAGGCAGTCAAGTGATGTTTCTTTCTCACATGTATGTTTCTCTTTCTCTTTCCCCTCTTCTCTCTCATAAATAAATAAATAAATAAATAAATAAATAAATAAATAAATAACAAAAAAAGTTATAAATTCTTATTCTAGCTGCTTTAGCTCAGCACTCAAGAGTGTCGGTCTGGAGATTGAAGTGACACAAGTCTGATTCCTGCTCAAGGGCACAAGCCTGGGTTGAAGGTTCAACCCCAAACCTGGTCAGGATCGGGTTGGAGGCAACCTCTGGATGTGTCTCTCTCACATTGATGTTTCTCTCTCTCTCTCTCTGTCTCTTTCTCTCCTCTGTCCCTTCCACTTCACTTAATATCAATGGAAAATTAACTCGCGTGAGGATTAACAACAACAACAACCAAAAACAGTTATCAATTCTTCTTTGAAGTTTTGAGAGAATTCACCTTTAAGTCCATTTGGATGTGGGCTTCTATTTGTTGGCCAGTGTTCACTATTACCTCAGTTATTATTTTTAAATTGATAGCAATCTAGCAATAACGAGATCAAATTTCTAATTTGACCACCTACTAAGTGGACAGAGAAATACAACTGTTGATATTCACAGGGGGTGGTCAGGGTGGAAATTACAGTTGTGTCCAGACTACACATTTATTTTGTATGCCATCCAAGAGAATGAAATAAATCCGTATTATTCTGTATAGAATTCAAAATGTGTCTTAGTCCTGAGAATGCACCTCCCTGACCTCCAGCTACAGGAGCACAAGGAACAGGTCCCAGCCGCTGCTCTCTGAAATCCTCCGTGGTTTGTGCTGAAGACACAGCTGTGCACGACTTCCAGACCCTGGCTGATCTCAGCAGTAACAGTAAGGCAGGTCCATTGCTGGGAGATGCAGGTGTCCTTTGACCGAAAGTTTTGGCTCAGGAAATTGTTGACCGACTTGTTGGGTCTCCTGAAATGCAGGGAGGTTTAAGTAAGTTCCACCTTTTGTGGACAGACATTGCTTGTGTGCTGACAGTTTCCCGACGCTCATGTAACCCTCTGCATTTTCATTCCTCCATAAGCGATCCACTACATGTCTGCACGTCAGAATGTTTCTAATAATATAATGAAACTTATAAAATACTGACCCATCACTGTAGCCTCAGAATAAAAGATCAAGAGAGAATCATGGAGATACTGCTATCCGGGAAAAATGCCCAGAGCCTCAGAGGAAACAGTCATAAACACCACCTAGACCTGCACCTGCTCCTGGGCTGCCACACGGAGTCGGTGGGTCCCAAGCGCCCCCTGGTGTCCTGAGCGCCCCATGAAGCCCTGCCCTCCTGTCCCCTCAGAAGATTTGTGTCTGGGCTCACACTGAGCTCCCCTCATTGTGTGTCCCTCACAGTAATACACGGCCGTGTCTTCGGCTCTCAGGCTGATCAACTGGGGATGGCCAGTGTGGTCAGAGGTGCTGGGCTCTCCCATAGAACATACAACGACCTCAATGTATAATGAACACATTCTCCCATCAGAGATCTTACTCAGAAATGCATTCTGTGTGTAGATCTGTCATTTATTTTCCTAAATGCAATAGGTGGTGGGACAAATATATTTAATTTAGCAATCTCTGATTCACCCCTGTTTTCTGTGCTGGGCCTGTTTTGGTGAATCACACAGACCCACAGGACGTGCTGAGCCTCACAGTCCAGGGGCATCGGCTGCAGCAGCCACAAGGTAGAGAGGTTCTGGCACCAGGAGTGAGGGCTGCTGGGAAACTGCCCAGAACTGGACGGGACTTAGACCTGGGTGAGGGGAGGAAGCTGGACGTGTTTTGAGTCTCAGGACACAGATGTGCCTGATGTTCATGGACAGAGTGTTACTGGACATGTGGGTTTAAACCTCTTCCAGTGATGACCCAGGAGGACGTGCAGGCATGACAGACACAGCTTCTGTCATCATAGGAAACACCTGAGTGACTATGACCAGGAGTTTGTCACAATAGAAACGTTAAAGGTTCTGCAGGCAGGGATCAAGGGGAATAAGGAACCTGTCACTGCAAAGGGGGGCAGGGGATTCCTGTTACCCACATGCACCTGCTCACAGTGTCTCTGTCTGTGAGGTAACAACTTCACAGGTCCAGGGGTTAGCACTTGGACACCGGTGGGGTCATTACTCACATGGTCACACCATGCTCCACCCAAACTTCACAATTTATTAGGGCCCCATTTATGAAATCCCTCAACACTTAGAGGGAAGAGTGCACACCCCTCCCTGCAGGACCCATGGTGCTGGTGTGTCTGTGTGAGAGGCCCTCATGTCATGGACCCGGACCCTGTCTCAGTCCATCGTCATCTTCATCATCACCATTTGCTTACTTATAGTTGTTCTTCTCATTGTCTGTAAACTTGGTTGTTGACCACATATAATGACCCCTAATCTCACTTTTGGCCCATTTTTTATGGTTGTTAAGTGGAATTGGTAGTCAGACTGTATTTTACTTTTTGTTTGAGTGCTTACAACAGATGGATCATTCCTGCCTCTTCTCCATCTGCCCCTCACTGGGATCAGATGAGAAAGGTTCAGTTTACTCTTAAACGTCATTGGGAGATTGAACCAAACAAGTCCATGGAAGCAGAATTCCTCCCCCTCCCCACCACCTCACCTAAACAAAAGCCCTGAACCATCCTCCTTTCCGGGTCTATCAAAGCTCCTCTGACCTTCTGAAGGGAGGTCAACTGGGCGGTTTCCAGATCTTGGATATTGTAAGTAACACTGCTATGCACATGGGGTGTATACATTCTTTCTGATTTGTGTTTTGGGATAATTAGGATATATTTTCAGAGGTGAATTTGCTGGGTCAAAAGCAGTTCAATTTGTATTTTTTTGTATTAACTACTTTATCTTTGTTTCAGATGTTTCTCCATTTCCCCCCTTGACACCATCCTCCTGATCCCCCTTCCCACAGCATTGTTGTCTATGTCCATTGGTTATGCATATATGCATGTAAGTTCTTTGGTTTATATTACCCTCCACGCCGCCCCCCTCCTCTGGGGTTTGTCAGACTAAACATTGTTTTTTTTTTTTTTTTTTAGGAAACTCCATAGCGTTTTCCACTGTGGCTGCACCAATCTGCATTCCCACCAGTAGTGGACCAGGGTCCTGTTTTCTCCTCATCCTCCCCAGCACTGGATGTTTGCTGAGGTATTGATAGGAGCCATTCAGACAGGTGTAGCTGTCGTTATAGTTTGCACGTCTCTGATGATCAGTAATGTGAGCATTGTTTCATATGTCTCATGGCCATCTGTATGTCCTCTTTGGAGAAGTGTCTGTTCAGGGCATTGGTCCATATTTTAATTGGATTGTATGTCTTCCTGGTGTTGAGTTTTATGTAGTTTTTAAATATTTTGGAATTTAAGCTCTTATCAAATGTACTTCGCAAATAGACCACAGCTTTTTCTAACTCAGAGATGTTAGAGGTAAACACTGAATCAAGAATCCAGAGAGGTTCCCGGAGGGAAACCGTGACATGAAGAGGAAACCACACAGGAAACCAGCCCAAACCTCCAACTGCACCAGCTCCTGGATGGTCCTTGTGTTCAGGACCCTGAGCGCCCCCTGGTGGTCGCAGCCTCTCCTGCAGGGAGGTTTTTGTCTGGGCTCACACTGACTTCCCCTCACTGTGTGCACACAGTAATACAGGGCTGTGTCCTCGGTGGTCATGGAGCTCAGCTGCAGGGAGAACTGGTTCTTGGACGTGTCACTGGAGATGGTGGTTCGGCTCTTGAGGGACGGGTTGTAGTAAGTGCTACTACTACCATATATGAACCCAATCCATTCCAGCCCCTTCCCTGGTTTCTGTCGGATCCAGCTCCAGTAGTTACCACTGATTGAGGCCCCAGAGACAGAGCAGGTGAGGGAAAGGGTCTGTGAGGGCTTCACCAGTCCTGGGCCTGACTCCTGCAGCTGCACCTGGGACAGGACACCTGGGGACAAGGAGCATCAGGCCCTGTCAGTCACATGCAGTCACAACCACCCCACAGATCCTGTCTGACCTCTGAGACCCTCACCTTGGGGGGCTGTCACCAGGCACAGGAGAAGACCCAGCAGTCTCATCTTCTTCTAGACCACGGCTCTGCCTTCCCCAGAGACCTCAGCCCTGTGTGAGGAGAGAGCTGTGAGCCTCCCCAGCCCAGGGGAGGATTTACACTGAAGCTTGGGGAGAAATTTGCATGTGGGGCAGCTTGTTCCTTATAAGTGGAGGGACTGAGGTCAGGCTGCCCTGGTCCTTCTGGGGCCCCTGGAGGGCATCTCTTCCCTTGATCTCACTCTGTATGTAAGTCAGGGAGAGGGGATCCCTGGGTTCAAGAGACATTGGAATGTGGTCATAGGTTGACCTCACCTTTTTGAGCATAAGAAGAAAGGATGGACTAGACAGGTAGGTTAGACTTTTAACTTCCCATACATCCTTCACACTGATTTTAAAGGGATTAGCATTTGTTCAGAGACTTTCTGAATCCAAATTCTCTAGTATACCCACTATTTCCAAATTTTGTACCATAATTTCATACAAATATTATCTATCTTAGTGCAAAATTAAAAATAAAGGACATCTATGTTCAATATCTTATATTTTAATTATATTTAAATATGTTTTTATTGATTTTATTTTTTAGAGAGTTGAACGGAGAGGGTAACTTCATCGCTGACAAAAATACCTGACTCCATTCTCCCTCCTTCTGCCCCTGGGCATGGTCAGTTGGTCAGAGGTGCCAGGATCTACCACACAATATATAACATCCTTAATGTATATTGAACACATTCTCCCATCAGACAAATACTTTGGAAATGTTATCTCTCCGTGGAGCTTGTCTTTTCATTCCCTTAATGGAATCTTTGGTGGGATGAATGTATTTAATATAGCAAAATGTAATTGATGCCTATTTTCTGTGCTGGGCCTGTTTTGGGGAATCACACAGACCCCAGGACGTGCTGAGCCTCACGGTCCCAGGGAACGGCTGCAGCAGCCACAGGGACAGAGAGGTTCTGGCACCAGGAGTGAGGGCTGCTGGGAAACTGCCCAGAACTGGACGGGACTTGGATCTGGGTGAGGGGAGGAAGCTGGACGTGTTCTGAGTCACAGGACAGAGATGGGCCTGATGTCCATGGGCAGAGAGTTACTGGACATGTGGGTTTAAACCTCTTCCCCTGACGACCCAGGAGGACGTGCAGGGCATGACAGACACAGCTTCTGTCATCGTAGGAAACACCTGAGTGATTGTGACCAGGAGTTTGTCAGAATAGAAATATTAAAGATTCTGCAAGCAGGGATCAAGGGAAATAAGGAACGTGTCATTGCAAAGGGGGTGAAGGGGATTCCTGTTACCCACATGCACCTGCTCACAGTGTCTCTGTCTATGAGGTCACAACTTCAGAGGTCCAGTGGTTAGCACTTGGACACCTGTGGGTCATTACTCACATGGTCACACCATGCTTCACCCAAGCTGCACATTCACTGGATCCCCATTTTTGAAATTCCTCAACACTTAGGAGGCTGTGTTGACACCCCTCCCTGCAGTAGTCATGTTGCTGGTGTGTCTGTGTGAGGAGTCGTCATGTCATTGACCAGGACCCTGTCTCAGTCCACTGTCACCATCATAACCATCACCATCATCATCATCACTATCATCAACATCATCATCATCACCATCATTTCCTTACTTGTATTTGTTCTTCTCATTTTCTATATACATATTTGTTGTCCACAGAGAATTACTTTTTATTGGGTATAAAAAGAAGGCATCGTACCTGGCCGGTGTGGCTCAGTGGTTGAGCATTGACCCATGCACCAAGAGGTTGCCAGTTCGATTCCCAGTCACGGCAACAGCCCAGGTTGTGGGCCCAATTCCCAGTGGGGGACATGCAGGAGGCGGCCTATCTATGTTCTCTCTTAACAATGCTTCCCTCTTTCTCTCCCTCTCCCTTCCTCTCTCTCTAAGTAAAAAAAAAAAAAAAATCAATATAAAGCAGGCATCTCCTCTTTCCATATCAGTGGGAGAGTGAAACATAGGCCTCAGCTGTAGCTGACACAGGCCTTCCACATCGCTGAGGACCTTAGATACATGCAGATTCCACCCAGGACCTGGGATAAGGACTCCTGTCCAATCCCATTGTCATTGTCACCACCACCACCATCGTAACCATCACCAATATTTCTTATTTATAACCAGTTTTCGCATTTTCTCTAGATCTGGTTTTGTACACACATAATGATCCTTTATCTCAATTTTATACAATGTTTAACTTGAATATGTAGCCTTACACTATTCTCTTTTTCATTACTGCTGAGTCCCTGCCAGGTCCCTGAGCTCTGTGCATACTGAGCCCCCCCATCCCCCTGGGCCTGGTGACAATGAGGGAACACTCAGTCCCCAGGAGGGTAGCTTTTCACCTGTCAGTGGGCAAGAAGAGACAAACGCCCAGCACACCAGAAAACGCACCCTGTGTCACCCCTGACACTGGCTTCTTGCACCCTGAATAATCACTGAGATCCTCCTGGGTTGAGGTGTGTGTCAGTTGATGGTTATTATTATTTGTGACCAGTATTCCATTGACGAATGTTCCCTAGTTTAATTATTTGTAAAATTAAAGGACTTTTGGGTTGTCGTAGCTCCTGACACAAAGATGCCAAAAGTGCTTGGATTCACATTTCTATGAAGATAAAGATGCGTTCTTCAGGAGCAAACATTCCTAGTGGACCAGTGAGATACATGATAAGCATGTATTTAATTTAATAAGGATCCACAGTTCATTTTGTGAAGAAAGAATAACAAGATATAGAGGGACCTGTGGTAGGAGAGACCCCCAGTCACCGTCGACATGTCATCTGCAAACACACAGTGTTTCCTCCTCACTTGTCTGCAGTGAGATTATAAGGAATTAGAGATACAGAGAAAGAGCGAGAACCGTCCCTGGACGCGATGCGAGCCTAGAGGAAATCCCTGCTCCCAACAGGAAGCCCCTCTTCCCCCTCACTCTGCACCTGCTCCTGGGCTGCTCTCTGTGGTTGGTGGGTCCTGAGCTCCCCCTGGTGTCCTGAGCGCGCCCCAGTGTCCTGAGCGCCCCCTGATACCCCGCCCTCCTGTCCCCCTCAGGAGGATTGTGTCTGGGCTCACACTGACTTCCCCTCACTGTGTCTCTCGCACAGTAATACACGGCCGTGTCCTCGGCTCTCAGGCTGTTCATCTGCAGAGTGGCAATGCTTTTGGAATCATCTCTTGAGATGGTGAATCGGCCTCTCAGAGATGTGGCATATTCTGTCGTGTGACTTCTGGCTGCGTCTCTAATGAAACCGATCCACTCCGGTCTCTTTCCTGGAGCCTGGCGGATCCAGGTTATATAATAGTCACTGAACGTGAATCCAGAGCCTTTGCAGGTGAGTTTCAGAGACCCCACAGGCTGTCTCAGGTCCCCTCCAGTCTCCACCAGCTGCACCGCACATTGGACACCTGCAGACAACAGACATAGTCATTAGGAGAGGCCACACACACACACACACACACACACACGTCCCCACGTCTCCGTGATGCTATCATGTAAGAGCGTCCAAGCGAGAGCCCAGCTCAGCCCAAAGGTCATGGTGCTTCCTCGGGGTTGACCCCTGCAATGAATGGAAAGTGCAGCGTCCCTGGGTTGGGGCTGCTCTCCCAGAGGTGCAGGGACAGAGCTGGGCTAGTTTATCAGCACCTGGAGCTCCCCATTTGCATGGGCTCCTCCCCTTAAAGTCAGGGAGGTGGAGTTTCTGTTGAGGGACCGCTGGACTCAGAGAGACAAGCCCCCTCCTTGTGAGTGTGGAGACTTTTATAAGGGGTTGTGTAGTCTGTGTGGTATAGAGAAATTGGTGTTGTTGATAAACTCCAACATATGTCAGTCAAACAGAACTGAATCCACAGTGATACCCACATCCACAGAGGGCCGTGATGTTCCAGCTCAGTGTAGAGTCTTCCTGTGGTCCTAGGGGGCTGTATGAGCACCCAGGACACCCCCCTGTGTGATCTCTGAGACTGGATCCTCCACTCTGAGTCATCACTGAGATCCTCCTGTGCTGAGGTGTGTATCCGTTAATTGTTACGTATTTTCTAGTTTTTAATAAATATCTGACTGTCAAACATTTTTAATAAACAATTAAACTTTTATAAATATGATTTCATATATACACATAATGTCTACCTTGCTCTGAAAATCACAAAACAAAGGACATCGTGCTCAGTATCTTATTTGTTTAATTTGTGACGTTACTTTGATCCAGACAACTATGTCCCAAGAACAGGTCATTGGGAGACCCGTGATTCTTTTTTTAAAATGTGGTTTATTTTGTTAAAATTATATGTATTACAAGTTATGATTAACACTATACTAAATACCTTTATTTAGGTTTGGTACAAATATTTTTCTGACCATCTTTGCCAAACACTTTTAAGAGTTAAGCAGGGTCTGTCCTGGTTAGTACTTGGATAGGAGACCCTTGATACTTGATGTTGAAAATTTTGTAATTGTGCCTTTGAGTTTCTCCTGAAACTCTTCTCTTATTTGAGCCCATGGCCTGTTGCAGAGACCCCAATCAAATTATATCAGACATAATCATATTTTACATGGAGAATGACTGAAAATAAAAGAGTGATTATTTATGTGTACAATTCAGAATCTTTCATATATTGAAATTGTAAAGGGAGCATAGTATCTAACCAGTGTTCTCAGTCTAATATTTTCAGTGATGTTGGGGTTCAGCGGGGGGCGGGAGTTGTGGAGAAAATTGCAGCACAGATTTTCTTGTAGGAAAGGAAACTTTAACCCTGACAGGAACCCTCACTGTCACTCCTCCCTCTGCCCCTGAGGATGGTCACTGTGGTCAGAGTTGCTGGCCTCTGCAAACAGATTATATAAGGTCCTGAGTGTATGACGAACACATTCTCCCATCAGACACGTGGAAATCATTGTCTCTTTCTTTTATTTCCCTTAATAACATTTTTGGTAGTTTCCTGGGACGAATGCGTTTAATTTAGCAAAGTCTAATTCACCCCTGTTTTCTGTACTGGGCCTGTTTTGGTGAATCACACAGACCCCCAGGACATGCTGAGCCTCACGGTCCAGGGGCATTGGCTGCAGCAGCCACAGGGACAGAGAGGTTCTGGCACCAGGAGTGAAGGATGCTGGGAAACTGCCCAGAACTGGATGGGACTTAGACCTGAACCAACTCCGGGCAGAGCGGGAGATGCCCATGAAGGTGCAGACCCTCTTGCATGCAATGAGAGCATGAATGAAGGACTATGTTCTGGTGTTACCCACACGTCAGGGCTGGAGACAAGCAGACACGTGGAAATAGACCACAGGCTGAAGATCTTGTAAGAGTGGACGTTGTATACATAGTGTATTGGTGCCCTTGGCCCTGAGTGTCTCTGGCTTGCTGACATTCAAAGAGACAAAGAAGACAGAGTGTTGAGAAGATGCTTCTCTATCCCAGGGACTCAGAGACAGTGAGAAGTCAGGGAGATTCATGGAGCTGATGGAGAGACTGTGGGTTTTCAACACCCAGAAATCCATGTTCAGAGGGTCTGTCTGCATAGACAGTTATGAAAATTTTAAAGGAGGTGATATAATGGAACAATTAGTGAACTAATTCTGTATCACAATATATATGATTAGTGAGGGAGCTGTTGTCTGAGTCATGCTGGGAACCTTGGTATATTATGTGCAAAGGGACTTTGTCCTATTTGAGTCATTTAGTGATCTGAGATCCAAATACTTTCCAGGGTCATTTAGACAGGTCCTCCTATGGTAAGTGTGTACATCAGAGGGAGGCAGAGGG
Source organism: Tadarida brasiliensis (assembly GCA_030848825.1). Classification (NCBI taxonomy): domain Eukaryota; kingdom Metazoa; phylum Chordata; class Mammalia; order Chiroptera; family Molossidae; genus Tadarida; species Tadarida brasiliensis. The sequence goes on from CM061257.1 coordinate 250,223,892, forward strand.
AGATTAGGCTCCAGGAGGACAAGAATGCACTGTGACATCACAGCTCAGAGGACCTATTCCTGGCTGCGGAGATGGAGGAAGAGGCCACGGGACCAAGAATGCAGTTGTAGCAGCTGGAAAAGACCAGGAAACAGGCTCCCCTGTCTGAGATAGTTCTGGCAGCAGCAACAAAGTGCCTGGGCTGGGAAGATGATAAACAACACACATTTGTGTCCCACAGATCTGGAGGCTGGGAGTCCTCGGTCAAGGTTGCAGCAAGGTGCCTTCTGGAGAGGGACGTCCTCCTGGTTCTGGTCTGACAGCCTCTTGCTGGGTCTGCACGTGGTGGAGGGATCAGTAGGACCTCTGGGCTCCATCAGGAAGGCACTGATTCCCATAAGGAGGGCCCCTCATGACCTAAGCATCTCCCCAAGACCCCACCTCACAACACCATCCTCTTTGGGGATGAGGATTTCAACATGTGAACTTGGGGAGAACAGGTGTTCAGACCACAGCACCGTCCTGGAGCCTCTGCAGGAGGGTGGTCCTGTCTCCCCCTGACCTCAGTCCAGTGAGGTGTATTCATGCTCTGACCTCCAGACTGTGAGGGAATGACCATGTGCAGACTGAAGCCCAGGTCTGTGGTGATGTGACTCGGTTGTCCTAGGAAAGCACAGGCTGGACGTGGTCTCCCATTATCAAGGGTGTCCCCACACTGCTCCTGCTGTGTGATGACCTCAGGGCTGGCCCAGGGACAGGGACACCGCAGGGCTGGGGATCCGAGGAGGAGTCTCCTTGGTGTGTCCCTCTGAAGGGAGGCCTGTGAGACGCTGTGCTGACCGAGCCTGTGCTTGAACCTGGCTCCCCTGCCAACCCACAGCTTCCCCACCCGGTGAGCTGACTGTGCTGCCCGAATGTCCCGGGTGTGGTGCTCGGCCAGAGACAGGGACACGGAAATTCATCCTTGACTGTCTCACTCGTCCTGTTCCCCAAGCCCAGTGCCATGTTTCAGAAAGAGGGGAACGTCCTAGAACCTGTGAGGGAGACACTCCCGTCCCGACCCCCAAGTCTGACACCAGCCAGGTGTTCCCAGGTGATGGCTCAATGAACATCCCTCATTCAGAGAACAGGAGGCTCCAATGTTCCCTGGAAAATAACGATGAAGAACAGGGTCCTTTCAGGAATACCTTCCCTGCCAATTCCTTGCAGTGCATTTGACCCCTGTGACCTTTCCTGGATCACTGACTCGCCCGTGACAGCATCCCTCCTGGTCTCAGGGCCTGACTGTGTGAGGAGTCAGCAGGCTCCTGGCCCTGCATCTCCTCCCCCAGCACAGCCGCCCTGTCCCTCAGGGATGGGACCCTCCCAGGACGGGGTCCTCACACTGTGTCTCGCACAGTCATGCCCGGCCGTGTCCTCAGACTTTAGGCCATTGGTCTGCAGATAGGCCGTGCTGACCGAGGTGTCCATGGAGAAGACAGATCGTTCTGAGCAGCCTGGGCACACATGGGCTTCCCAGTGTTTGTGCTAAACCAGCTCACACACTGCAGGCCCTGTCCTGGGGCCTGTCGCACCCGGTGCACGTAGTCGCTGGTGAAGGTGGACCCAGAAGCCTTGCAGGAGACCCTCCCTGAGGCCCAGGCTTCCTCCCTCAGCCCAGACAGCACCCGCTGCCCCTGGGCATGGACGCCTGTGCCAATCCACAGGCACAGGCAGGAGCTCCGAGGGCAGAGCCATAGGGTCCTGAATGGGCATCTCCCCAGCAGCGGAAGTAGGTGCTGATGGAGGAGCAGGGCACCCGGAAAAGTGGGCATATGGGGCTCAGAGTCTGTGCTGACCACCATGGTGATGATCCTCCCCGTTCCGCTCCTGGTCAGGGGCATCCCTCCTGGTCGTGGAGTCACTGACCCCCTGTGCAGGTGGCCTGCTGGAGCACCCACGTGTATCTGTCGTTTTCCTGTCTGAGGACAGCAGAGCTGCGTTCAGAGGCCTCAGCTGAGGAGAGGCTTCCGCTTTCGGACCTGCGTGAAATGATTCCAGGCTCGCACTTAAGGCTGCCCAGGGAGGGCCTGGAGGGTCTCCGTGTGGGGTGGGCATGTGCTGCGTGTCTGTGGGTCTCAGAGAATGGTGACTGTGTCCCATCCTTGACCCTGTACCCCGCGCCAAGTGCTGGGAGGCTACGTGGCCACTCCCTCCCACATAAAGGTGATGTCTGTGTCTCTGCCTGAACCCGGGCTGGGCCCTCGCTTCCAGCCACCATGAGGCCTGGACAGGAGAGGACCCTGGTCGGCGGCCGGTGCAGCTGGGACACCGTGGACCCTACCAGGTGTGTGAACCTTGGGCCATACCTGAGGACAGAGGCAGGAAAGTACCGCCCTGACCACTCAGGGACCCACAGATTAGAGGCCCTATAGACCTTACGCCTGCAGGAGGGGACACTGCAGAGAAAGGAAGAGGAGAAATCGATCAGCAGCATGCCAGCTGACTCAGGTAGGGCTGCTCGCCCAGATCACCTGCTGGGGCAGCAGCCGGCAGTGAATGAGGTCAGCTCTGTGAAGGCGCCCGTCTTCCCTGGGACCCCTCATTTCCAGGTTAGGTTTGGGGTTTGTCCAAAATGGGTCTCCTTCCCATGGGTCATCTCCCCCATGACCTCCTTTCCCAAACACCAGGACCAGCATCCCACGTGGAGACGAACTCACTGCTCAGTGACCCCGCAGCTGCACCCGTGGGCTCCCTGCAGGAGCCACCAGCTCCCCCATCTGCTTCGCTCGTGTCCCTGGGGATGGTCACACCCAGGCTCTCCCAACACTCTGGGGTAGGAGACAGACTTTGGCCACAGCACCGAGGAGAGAGAGGAAGGGTCTGAGGCCCAGGAGAGGGTCCTGACTGGGGCAGAAGCTGAGTGTCAGGACTCCCAGCAGGGAGGTGGGCTGCAGTTCTGTTGTCTTGGAGCAGCCTTCTCTGGTGTGATATCAGGAAAATGCTGCCTAATAAGTGAGTGTGGCAATGTTCCCTCTAACTGAGCACTTGAGAGACCCTGCATTTCCCTTCCCCGCCAAATCCCCACTCTTATGCTCTAACTTCACCCTCGAAACCTTAGCTTCCCCACCCTGGGATTCCAATAAAGGCAGAGCCCCCAGTTCGCCTCCCCCACGCACTGTGTGGCCCTGGGCCTGCCATGTACCCTCCTTTGCTCTGTGAGTTACCCTTGTAGCTCAAAGTTCTGAGGGTCATTGCTGAGGTGTGTTCTGTAGCCATGACAATCCACAGGAACCAGGGCAGCACAACCTGGTCCAGAGCTCAGGGACGACGGTCTTGGGGGAGTGCCCCAGAGGTTCCTGGACGAGACCCTCCCCTCAGCAGGCTGGTCCAGGGCTCAGGGACCATGGTCCTGGGGGGGTGCCCCGGAGGTTCCTGGATGAGACCATCCCATCAGCAGGCTGGGACCGACACAGCCTGTAGTTTCCCAGGGTGGAAGGCTGACGGTATCTGTCCAGGTTCAGAGTACGTCTCTTCCTCAACTCCCGTGGTCCTGATAGACGTGCGTCTGTGCGCTCCGCTGAAGAGCACCTATCGAGCATAGACAGTGTTGATGGCTGGCTCTGTGTCAATGACCACATTCTCCTTAGAGGCTTTGCTGTTGGTACTATCAGGGGCACCCTGGTGCGGGCACCATGGAGGGTCCCAGCCTACAGGGCAATGGCAGCTCCTTTTCCGTTGCAAATGCCTTTGTAACTGCCTTTCTCGGGACAAAGACAGAAGCGTCCCTGTGCAGCCAGAGTTCCGTAGCAACAGATGTTCTACTGTCCTTTCCAGGACGCAGCAGGTACCAGATCTCACAGGACTGGCATCTTTAGTTCCTGCTAAAAGTGCCCATCCAGCCCGGTCACCACACCCCAGAGACCAGAGGCTGGGTCAGGCCAGGTGCTCCTGACTTTCCCGGGCCATGGGTGCGGGCAGCCTGCAGCCTCCCTCCCCCTCAGCCACACAGCGCGGAGTGGCTCTGGCGTGGCCCTTGCTCAGTGTCTGGGGGAGGCAGGTCCCCTCGGGCTCTGAGGGGCCAGGCACGCACTCAGCCCTCTGGGAGCGCTGGACGGGGCCATGCGGGGTAGGCCCCATCGCGACGTGAGGAGGGCAGAGTAGCTCTGTGTGAGGACCAGAAAGTGACGTGGGGGACGAAGGGGTCAGCAGGTCACTGGAAAGCAGAGAGCGAAATGGTACAAGCCCGGGAAGAAGCAGCGATCACGCCACGTTTAGGAGGCGGCCACACACTTTCAACAAAAGCGAGATGGCCACCCTGTGGAGGAAGACAATGATCGCTGATCACGCCCTGTTGATGAATTTCCCATCCCCTCACTGAAAACCTACAATATTGGATAAAACATGTGAAATATCAGCTCTGTGATGTTGGGCACCACAAGCTCTGTGTCCCGCTGAGAGCTGACCAGCACCTGCAGCTGCAGACACTCCCAAGGGCCAGGAGAGACCCACACACGGCTCAGGGACAGCCCTTGTCCACCTGGGGCCAGGGCACAGCCTGCTGACCCAGCTGGAGGAAGGAAAGAAACCTCGGCATTTGGGAAGCATCACGCATACACCAGGAACGTTTTATTCACTAAGCCCAGCTTCGAAGTAGAAATCAGAAGGAGCTCATGGTTTGAAAACTCTTCGGCTGCAAAGCGGAATAAGACACATATAATTACAAGATTAAATAATGTCAACACCTAGAAAATAAAAATAAAAAGGCCCAGCTCCACCTGCCAAAGAGGCCGGGCGATGCGGTCGTCGGAGCACGGAGAAGGGTGACCCGCAGAGAGTGGTGCGGGCCCGTGGGGACAGGCCTGTAGGGAGGCTCACTGCTGTGATCATGTCGCACGTGTGAAGGTGGCAGAGGGAAGCCTCTTCTTCCTTCTCCTCGTATTTCCAGGTTAGCATCCAGGGACAGGGCCTCTCCCCTCCCCCACCTTAGCCCCAGCTGAATTCATGCCCAGCCCCACCCACTGCCACGCCCTGTCACTGTTACCTAACCCCTCAGCTGGCTCACCCAGGGTAGGTTTTCTGTCACTGTCTCCTTGGTAGGAAGTGGCCCTGGCAGATGGTTGGGACCTGGCCTCTGAGGACCCTCCCTTTCTCAGTTTCCATTGAGGGCTGTGCCTGAGCAAGGGCATGAGGCCGGCAGAGGGTTCAGTCACCCTGAGGACACCCCTCTTGCTGCTTGGGCTCTGGGTGGTGCTGGCTCCAGTCCAGTGTTCTCAAGGTCGTCCGTCATGGCGCTACGTCTCCTCCGAGGTGGTGATCCCCAGGAAGGAGCTGCACCGTAGCAAAGGCATCCAGACACCAGGCTGGCTCTCCTACAGCCTGAGTTTCGGGGGCCAGAAACACGTCATCCACCTGGGGCGAAAAAAACTGTTTGTGCCCCCACATCTGGTCATGATGACTCAGGATGACCAGGGGACCTTGCAGATGGATTACCCCTTTGTCCCTCTCGACTGTTACTACCTCGGCTACCTGGAGGAGGTTCCCCTGTCCATGGTCACCGTGGACATGTGCTATGGGGGCCTGGAAGGCATCATGAAGTTGGATGACCTTGCCTATGAAATCAAACCCCTCAAGGGTTCCCACAGGTTTGAACACGTGGTTTCTCAAATAGTGGCAGACACCAACGCAATAGGACCCATGTCCATGCTGGGACAGGAGAAAGAGGCGCACCCTCTGTTCTCTCGAGCGACATCCAGTGTGGCCCCCAGGCTCAGCAGTAAGCTGTATGCATCCCACAAAGGATATATGAAGGGCTGCCTTCTGAGTTCCAATTCCTTCTATGCTATGCACAACAATGTGTCAACGTGCACCAAATACATGGTGCAGCTAGGCAACATAATCGACTCCATGTTCCACGGTGTTGATATAACATATTACATGGGCATCATAGTCCTGTACAATGTGAGAGACCCAGCCAACATGAACGACTTCCGGGTGCCGCAGGGTGCGTATTTTCAGAATTATAGAACCAACATTTATAATGTGCACAAGCCACACTCAAGCTTAGTGGTGATGAGACACGAGCCCCATGAACTTCAGTTCAATCCAGTTGTGAAAAGTGTGTGCTCGGCCAACAGCCTTGTCTACGTGGCTATCCAGGGGAGACATTGTTTTTTCATAGGCATCATAAGCACCCATCAAATCTCGAGGAGCTTAGGTCTGGCTGTGGAAGACAACAGCTGTGTCTGCCAGAGAAGGGCCACCTGCATCATGCACAGATACCCTGTGATTACCGACGCCTTCAGCAACTGCTCCTTCGGGAACTTACAGGACGTGCTCACGGACGTCCACGGGGCCTGCATGTTCGTAGACAGTTTCTCGTACAGCAACAAAACCCTGATCTACGAGATGTGTGGGAACTCTGTGGTGGAGCAGAAGGAGATGTGCGACTGCGGGTCCTTCAAGCAGTGCTACAGCAACCCGTGCTGCCAGACCGACTGCATGCTGTCCTCGGGCAGCTCGTGCGACCGGGGCCTGTGCTGCACCAACTGCACCTACACGTCCAGGGGCACGCTCTGCAGGCCCGTGCAGAACATCTGCGACCTCCCGGAGTACTGCCTGGGGGACTCCGCCTTGTGCCCGGCCAACGTCTTCTTGCAGGACGGGGCCCCGTGCACCGAGGTCGGCTACTGCTACCAGGGCAACTGCACCGACCGTAACATGCACTGCAAGGAGATCTTCGGCGAAGGCGCGGTGGACGCCCCGGAGAGCTGCTACAGCATCAACAGCGAGGGCCACCGATTCGGACACTGCAAGCTGACCCACGAGTTCAAAATCCTGGGGTGTGGCAATGAAAACGTCAAGTGTGGACGCCTGCAGTGCATCAACGTCACTCATCTGCCTCGGTTGCAGGAACACGTGTCCTTCCATCAGTCTCTGAGAGAGAGCAGCCTGTGCTTTGGGTTGGATGCACACCGGTCCACATCAACAATCGACGTCGGCCGTGTGAAGGACGGGACGCCCTGTGGCGGTGGGAAGTTCTGTTCCGATCGCAAGTGCAGCGGCACGATAGCTGCCCTGAAGTACGACTGTAAGCGTGAGACGTGCAATTTTAGGGGAGTCTGCAACAATAAAAAGCACTGCCACTGCCACTTAGGCTGGGACCCTCCACTGTGCATAGAGAGAGGTGCCGGAGGGAGCATGGACAGCGGACCCCCTCCGAGGAAAATGCGGACGGTAAAGCAAAGTGGCTGGTCGATAGTGTATCTGAGGGTGATCTTCGGTCGCTTCTACGCCCTCGCGGCTGCCCTCCTCTTCGGAGTGGCCACAAATGTGAAAACCATCGCGACAAAATGAAGTCAGCAAAGGGAGGGGTCATGAAACGTGAAGAGCAAACCAGCCTCTGACCCCTGCCCAGCCACCTGTCAGAAAGTCACCGTCACCAGCAGCGGGCAGAGCTCAAGCCCACATCTCTGGCTGTCGCCTGGGGTCCCGCCTGACATCACCGTGAGCGAGCGGTGGGGGCCTCTTCACGCCAGCTCCCTGTGACAGCTCCTGGCCAACACCCTGAAATAAAGCTTGAAACCCCATGTTGGTGTCCTGTACAGTTTGTGTAAGTCGGTGAGAGCCCTAACTGAGCTCAAGACTCAGGCCTGGAGAGGAGACCTGGTCAGCAGCTAGTCTTGCCCTGTGGATGCTTGTTCCAGGGTGAGTGGCCGTGGCCACAGATTCCCTTGGGGTCATGGCCGTTCCCACAGCCGTGCCCTCGGGCACCGAGGTCTTCCTTAGTCTCCAGGTGACCTCTCCTTCTCTAAACAGGTTGGGTTCAGGGCAATGGTGTGCTCCTCCCAACCAACCCTGCCTGTTTCCCTGGGGTGGCTGCGGGCTGTGGGCTGAGAGTGGCGGCTCATTGACTGCTAGAGACCCCTGTGCCACCAGGTGAGCAAACGTCTTTGTCGGAGGTGTGTCATCAGCCGCGGTCAGTCAGAGCAGCAGGTGGAGGTGGCCAGGGCATGGCTCTGGCTCGGGGGGAGTTGCACAGTTTGCCCTTCGCCTCGCCTGTGCCCTTCAGAGAAGGCAGTGAGGGCGAGCTGACTCCGGGGGCTCTGGCAGCATCTTCACAACAGGCCTTGGGGGCTGGAAACCAGTCTCCCTCTGTGTCGGAACAGTTCTCAACCAATCACTGCAGTACACTATACCCCACCCTTGCAGCTCTGTCCGGGACCCAGCGGATCCAGCTGCAGCAGTCACTGCTGACTGAGCCCCCGGAGGCAGCGCAGGTGAGGGAGAGGGTCTGCGAGGGCTTCACCAGTCCTGGGCCCGACTCCTGCAGCTGCAGCTGAGACAGGACACCTGGGGCCAAGGAGCATCAGGTCCTGTCAGTCACGTGCAGTCACAACCACCCCACAGACCCCATCTGACTTCTGAGACCCTCACCTTGGGGGGCTGTCACCAGGCACAGGAGAAGACCCAGCAGCCTCATCTTCTTCTAGAGCACGGCTCTGCCTTCCCCAGAGACCTCAGCCCTGTGTGAGGAGAGAGCTGTGAGCCTCCCCAGCCCAGGGGAGGATTTACCCTGGAGCTTGAGGAGAAATATGGGGAGCTCTGTTCCCATAAGTGGGGTGACTGAGACAGGGTGCCCAGGGGTGTCTCTGCTCCTGACCTCATGCGATGTGTGATGTGGGTGACAGGACCCCGGGTTGTGAGGTGCATGGCACACAGGTGCAAGGAAGGCCCACCTGTCTGAGTGTCAGAATATCTGTGGAATCTGATGGATTTTCTAGTTGGTAATGTCAGGGATCAGCTTTATGTCCAAACACTTTTCAAAACCAATTATACAAACATATCCACAATTGAGAAGATTGTATAATCAGAATTTTATGTTTAGTAATATGTTGATTTCAAGTTAGCTATAGATATGATCCCAAAATATAGGAAGTTTCCCCACCCCTATTTTCTCTACATTAACCACTTATGACCACCTTTCCATGAGCGCCGACAGCGCACAGACGGGGAGACCCTGGATTCTCCTGCGTGTCCTCCCTCTGTGTGCCAGGCTCTCCAAGCAGCCTCCCCCCTGCGCAAGTCCACGGCAGAGGCTCGGGGTCATCATGTCAGACATGGTCATGCTCTCCCATGGAGGAAGGAGTAGACTGCAAACAGGGACTAGGTGTGTGTACAGTGAGAATCTTTTGTGTGCTGATATGATTACGGCAGCGGAATAACTGACCTGTTTTCTCTGTCGTGTTATCAGTGATGTTGGGGTTCAGAGGGAGGTTAGTGAAGAGAATTCCTTCACAGATTTTCTCATAGGAGAGGGAACTTCAACCCTGACAGGAATTCCTCACTCACAGACTCCCTCTGCCCCTGGGGATGGCCACTGTGGTCAGAGGGGCTGGGCTCTCCCACAGAGCACATAATGTCCTTAATGCATAGTTAACACATTCTCCATCAGACAAGTGATTTGGAAATATTATCTCTATGTTCATTCCCGTAATGGAATCTTTGGTGGGACAGTAGTATTTAATTGAGCAAGCTCTATTTCACCCCTATTTTCTGTACTCGTCCTGTTTTGGTGAATCACACAGACCCCCCAGGACGTGCTGAGCCTCACGGTCCAGGGGCATCGGCTGCAGCAGCCACAGGGACAGAGAGGTTCTGCACCAGGAGTGAGGGCTGCTGGGAAACTGCCCAGAACTGGACAGGACTTTGACCTGGGTGAGGGGAGGAAGCTGGACGTGTTCTGAGTCACAGGACAGAGATGTGGCTGATGTTCATGGACAGAGTGTTACTGGACATGTGGGTTAAACCTCTTCCCCTGATGACCCAGGAGGATGTGCAAGCATGACAGACACAGCTTCTGTCATCGTAGGAAACACCTGAGGGATTATGACCAGGAGTTTGTCAGAATAGGTCCTGCAGGCAGGGATCAAGGGAAATAAGGAACGTGTCATTACAAAGGGGGGAAGGGGATTCCTGTTACCCACATGCACCTGCTCACAGTGTCTCTGTCTGTGAGGTAACAACTTCACAGGTCCAGGGGTTAGCACTTGGACACCTGTGGGTCATTACTCACATGGTCACACCATGCTCCACCCAAGCTGCACAATTCACTGGAGTTCCATTCATGAAATCCCACAACACTTAGAGGGAAGAGTGCACACCCCTCCCTGCAGGAGCCATGGTGCTGGTGTGTCTGTGTGAGGGGCCCTCATGCCATTGACCAGGACCCTGTCTCAGTCCATCGTCATCGTCATCATCATCATCAACATCATCATCGTTATCTTCACCATTTGCCTACTTATAACCAGTCTTCTCATTTTCTGTAAATATGGTGATTGTACACATACAATGAACCTTATTTGAAAAAAAACAAAACAAAACAAAACAAAAAAAAAACCTGGCTCCTCATCTTTAGACATCACTGGGAAATTGAAACCACAAAGACCCCTGTGTAAGGTGTACTAAGGCCTCCATAGTAGCCAATGACCTTGGATAAGAGACAGACTGCGCCTACAAGGTTGAACCAGACCCCTGCCCCGTGCTATTGTCATTGTCACCACCACCACCTTGACCATCATCACTCCTTACTCATCATCATTCTGCTCATTGTCTGTAGACCTGGTTGTCCCTCACTCACAAGAAAACTTTGTCTCATTTTTTGTCACGTTTCATGCTTGTTAAGTGGAGTAAGTAGGCACACTCCATTTTCTTCTACTTTTGATGACAAATGAGACCTCATTCCTGCCTCGTCTCCTTCTGCCCAGCACAGGAATCTTATAAGAAATCGTGGTTTTCTCTTTAGACGTCACTGGGAGATTGAAACCACAAAAGCTCCCGGAAGGAGAATTCCTCCCCTTCCCCACCGCCTCATGAAAATGAAACCCTGAGCCTGTCTCCTTTCCTGGTCTGTCAAAGCTCCCCTGACTTGCTGAAGGGCCTTTCCTGTGCTTCCCAGAGATTCCAACTGTGTATATGGTACACGTTCCATGTCCCCTTGTGTGTGTGTTTGTCCTCAGCCTGGACATCTGCACAAGCTGTCGTGGGTCCCTCTGCCTCTGCCTGGTGGCAACTGCTCTGGGTGCTGTGAGCATGATGCCAAGTCTAAGACCATCATCCCCACAGTTCCTTCTTCTGTAGTTTTGGAGTCACACACGTCTGGTGCTCACTGTCCACACACATGTGTCCTGCTGCTGGCTGCTGGGACCCTCAGTGCGTGGAGCTGAGCTGCACGGTTGCATCAGCAGAGCCTCTGGTTGGATTTAGATGACGTGGGTCAGAAGACTTGAAGGTTAGTAGTCATTTGGGCACAGGTGTGTCTGAAAGAGACTCTCTGCCCTTTGTCCACACAAGAAAGTTGTCTCTCTGTACAACAGACTTGTCTAACTCAGAGACGTCAGAGGTAAGCACAGAATCAGGAGCCCAGAGAGGTTCCCTGAGGGAAATGGTGACGTGAAGAGGAAACCACACAGGAAACCAGCCCAAACCTCCAACTGCACCTGCTCCTGGATGGTCCTTGTGTTCAGGGCCCTGAGCGCTGCCTGGTGGTCGCAGCCTCTCCTGCAGGGAGGTTTGTGTCTGGGCTCACACTGACTTCCCCTCATTGTGTCTCTCGCACAGTAATACACGGCCGTGTCCTTGGCTCTCAGGCTGTTCATTTTCACATACAGCATGTTCTTGGCGTTGTCTCTGGAGATGATGAATCGGCCGTTCACAGAGTCTGCATAGTACATTTTACTTCCATCAGTATAAATTTGACTTAGCCACTCCAGCCCCTTCCCCGGAGCCTGGCAGACCCAGTCCATCCAGGAGCTACTGAAGGAGAATCCAAAGGCTGCACAGGAGAGTCTCAGAGACCCCCCAGGCTGCACCACGCCTCCCCCAGACTCCACCAGCTGCACCTCACACTGGACACCTGCAAACACAAAGACGTCCTGGTCAGGACACTGTCACACATCCACTGTTTCTCTCTCACATCCACTCACACACTTGGTGTCTCTTGTTCTCCACAAATTACCTCTTAAAATAGCAACAAGGAAAGCCCAGCTGAGCCCAAACTCCATGGTGAGTGCTCTGTGTTCAGTCCTGATCAGGGAATGGGGTCACCTGGGGATCCCGGGGCTGGGCTCCTGTCCCAGAGCTGCAGGGTCAGGGCTGGGCTGGATTTTATGGGCAGAGGGGGCCCTATTTGCATGTCCTCCTACTATATAGGGAGCTCTGGGCTTGGAGATCTGAGAGAAGGCAGTGCCTCAGTGCAGGTATGAGGGTTCTAGAGCCATTTAATAACCAAATAGAGAATCATATATAGATTTGGGGCATGTCCAAGTGTCCACATCTGGTAACAGTGAGCCTGGCATCTGGCCTGTGCTCCTCCCCACGGGCTCCCACTCCTCCTCTGATCCAACTCCAGGGCAGAGCGAGACCTGCCCAGTGAGAGTGCAGACCCCAGGCACGTAGTGTGCACATCAATGAACTCTGTATTCCAGTGTTTCCCACACATCAGGGCTGTATCCACCTGTGGCCTCTGAGTCCTCACGGCAATGGAGAAGGTTGTGCATCACCTGTGAGGTGGTCCCCCATCAGCTAAGGTGAGGCAGGTTCACCAGATCTGTCAAACACAGCTGAAGTCTGTGTCGGGCCCAGGGGCACTATTGTGGATCCTCACGGCCCCTGCTTAGTCTGCTCTGTTCCCAGGGGCTGCGACCACTTCCATCTCTGTTCTGAACAGTCCTCACCACGTGAGTGTCAGCAGGTCAGGGGTCATGGCACTGCTGCAGCCTCCCTGTGGTCACACTTGGAGTCCGTCCTTGTCCCCTCCATGCACATTCTGGGTCCCCTAAACTGTCCAGCACTGTGGGGATCAAGGGCTTGTGTGTGACTCATCGTAGGGAAGAAGCAGACCCAGGGCACTGAGGGGCCATGGTGCTCGATCCCACGGCCTTCATCAGGCATGTGAATGATGAACTTTTCCTCCTCATGTTGAATTCAATAGAGAAATGAACAGACTCTGCTCAGGGCACACTGACCCCTCTCTGTCCCTGATGGGGCTGCCACCTCATCTCCAAAGGGAACAGAGTGAAATGCCCCCCCCCCCGCTGGGCACCCCTGTGTTCTCTGGTGGTCTCTGGCCCCTGGCGGGGCTGTCCTGCCTGAAGCCTGCCTCCTGCCTCCGCAGGGAAGGTTGTCTGGCTGCCACTGGATGGGGACCACAGCACGTGGGAACAGTGTGCACGCCTGTGTCCTCAGGGCTCAGACTGCTGGGCTGTACGAAGACCTGTCGATAGGGAACCTCAGTCACTCACACCTCCCCCGGGAACGCCGCTGGCAGAGGATGATGCTCTGCTCCTCTGCACAGCAGGAGAGATGGAGGCGACGCTGAGGAGGGAGCTTTCCTCAGGCAACACCTGGGCCTGGTGCAGGGAGGGACGCTTGAGGCTCACGTGGATTTTCATCTACAGTCATGAATAGAAACACCAGCACCAAAGACTTCCGACCCAGAGTCACAAGGAATCTTCCTTCGTGACATCCAACCAATGCTGCCTGGAAGGAAGGCCCCGTCTGTGTTGAGCGTGTCCTCCTCTGTCTGCACGGGGCCCTGGCGCCTCTCCTCCGGCCGCCATCCCCTGCGATCTCCTCAATTTCTAATGAGAACATTCTGCAAATGAGGAGCAAATGTACACAAAAGATAAAACAAAAAGAGCCAGCAGGACAAATTCACTAAACCAATGAAAGTCCATGTACAGCCATGTGAGACATGGGCTTTTACAGCTCAGAACTGGCTGTATTCCCCTCGCTCACAGGAAGCAAGCAGGCGAAAAATGTCAGAAGAGGACAAAAATCCATAAAACAAATACTATTTTTAAAATAAAAAATGAGTCCAATTTGTGGTGAAAACGTCACATCCAGACTCAGAACCCTGTGGGTGCAGAGTGTCCGTGACCTGGAAGGTAAAGCAGACACGTGTCCACGATGAGCTAGGTTTGTGAAGAGGGAGAGACAGGGGCTGGGGGTGACGGGGAAGCCCTGAGACTCTCTGGGTGTTTCAGCAGAGTGTCCTCAGGGGCAGCCACAAGCACTGCGGGGCCTCCTCACAGAGCCCGGGTGTGAGCTCCACACAGGGACCGCCCCCAGGAAGGGGCGCCAGGGCCCAGGAGCCCACCGTCCTGTCCCATCAGGGCCGGGCACCTCCACGCTGCCCTCCTCCTGATCTCAGCCAGTCCTGGGGACACAGCAGCTGGTGCTTCCTCTGGGGGAGGGAGGAGGGGCCCCAGGGGAGCGTCCCAGGGGCTCTTCTCTGCAGCTGGTGGAGGTTTTGGGGCTTGCAGGACGTGGTTTCTCTCGCTGTGCCCCTGGCACAGTAATACACGGCTGTGTCAGAGGCCTTCAGGCTGCTCCACTGCAGGTAGCTGGTGCTGATGGAGTTGTCCGTGGAGATGGTGACGTGGCCACGGAAGGAGGGGCTGTATCTGGTATCCGAGTCCCCAGGATAGATGCTTCCCATCCACTCCAGGCCCTTCCCGGGCGTCTGGCGCACCCAGCTGATCCAGCTACCGGTGAAGCTGTATCCAGAGGTCCTGCAGGAGATCCTCAGAGAGTCCCCGGGTCTTTTCACCTCTGCCCCAGACTGCACCAGCTGCACCTGGGCACAGGCACCTGTGTGGGAGAGCAGGACCTAGGTCAGGGGCTCCCTCCTGCCTCCCTCCACTGTGACCCACACCTGGTCTGTGACTCACCTGGGAGGACGACCAGGAGGATGGCAAAGACGGTGGCACAGCCCATCCTGGAGGAGGACAGAGAGGGACAGTGCTGAGGACCCACTGCCTGTGGAGGGGACCCTGGGTTTAGTGGACTGTCCCCAAGTGCGTTTGCATATTTCCTGCCCCGCCCTCAGGGGAGACTTCTCACAGCTCATAGTCCAGGAGCCCCAGGGCTCCAGCAGGGAACTTGTCTGAGCTCCCGGGAGGGAACGATCCATTCCCACCCAGGCTGTGGTCCTGGCAGAAGCAAACCCACAAGGGACTGGGGGTGGATTCTGGTTGGTACGGACGGCCACCTCCCAAGGGGGACATGGTCTGGAGTGACCAACGAGACCCCAGGGTGTGGTGGGTGTCACGGGCTGGGCTGAGCTGTCAGGCCGGGCTGAGTGCATCACCATCGCTGAGGCCCTCAGTGGGAGGAGTGTGGAGGAAAACCTCCATTCTCACGCGTGCTCACGAAGGGAAGGACGACTGGATTCAGGGGGAGTGTTCAATGGAGTTCTTCTGTAGGAGACAGAGACGGGTTCAAGTCTGAATGCAACAAGGACTTGCTGGAACTTGGGTGCAGGGAGCAGGGTGGGGTCAGTGAGTGGGAAGCACTAGGAGGGAACAGCAGGGTGAGGAGACGGGTTAGTCGACCTGACCACCTTCTTGCTGAAGGCAGGCCAGGGTGATCAGACGTCCCCTGGGGCGGTGCTGGACAGGGAACCCACTGAGGGATCCAGAGGGGTGAAATACTGAGGGTCGGGCACTCTAGCCGGACCAGCTTCACGGGATTCTTGCTAACACTGGGCTGTGCAAAATGGACCTGAAAGCTACAGGCGTCAGCCTAGTTGGGGAGAGGTTCACAGGAATCTGCCTGAAGCTCAGTCAGGGAGAGGCCCTTCGTCCGGAGCTGCTCCAGGCTTGGTGGGGGCAGCCCTGGGCAGCTTGCAGGTCAGGGCCGGGGAGCCCTGATGTGGACACAGTGGGCCCAAGGCCTGGAGGGCTGTGCTGATGGTGCTCGCAGGCCCACTGGCTTCCTGGGTGCTCTGACCCTGCTGATCACAGTTTCCAGCCGGAGGTGGTGACTCACTGTACTGACTAATGCTGTGATTGTTCTGTGCAGTGTTAATAGTCCTACAGGATTCTAACACAGGACCAAGGTGACTCACTGTAGGGACTAATGTTGTGATTGTACTGTGCAGTGTTAATAGTCCTACAGGATTCTAACACAGGACCAAGGTGACTCACTGTACAGACTAATGTGTGTGATTGTACTGTGCAGTGTTAATAGTCCTACAGGATTCAACACAGGACCAAGGTGATGCTGGGACATTATGACACTGAGTGCCAGGGAGCTGTGGAGACACATCAAAGGGTGTGACGGACATGCCCCGTGGACAAGCCACATGAACGTGAACAGGTTATTTCCAGACGGTGATTGTGGCCACTGATGACTAAGGCTGCAGAAACTTGTTCAGAGTGAGGTGAGGCGGACCATCCGGATGGCCGCGGCCGAGGGCTGGTTATCCCAGTGAGAGCAGCGTGATGCGTGGTGTGTAGCCCTGAAACAGCGTGAGGGGAAGAGTCCATGGAACTTGGAACCTGAGGGCGGGCGGAGCACTCGCCTCCAGACCGTCCAGGAGGACACTGGGCGCATCTGAGGTGGTGGGTTTCCTAAGAGGATTCCCCAGAGCAGGGTGGTGATGACCCACTCAGGAGACCTCCCAGGGCAGGACTGTGGTGGGCACGGTGTCTCTAGTGGTCACCCTGGTCACTCTAGTGCTGACCCTGGTGCCTTTCCTGCAGCCGAGCGCTGGGCTGGGCAGGTCCCACGAGTACCTTCAGGGCTGGTCCGTGAGGAGGAGAGGGACACGAGGACACAGGACCGGATAATTATTTGCAAATTTACAGTTTTCTTATTAATGACAAAATGGGACTGCACTTTTTAAATTTGATATTTGCCATTTTCGTGCTTGTCAGTTTGCGTGTGCCATCCAGTCAGTGGGTCCCTTCAGACAGAGAGTGTGAAGAAAAGCCAGGGAACCGTTAGTGACTGGGTGCTGAGCTGCACTCAGTGGAAACACACATTTGTTTCCTTTTCCAGTTTCTCAGGGACGCCCTTCTCACTTTCATGGACTGGATTTTGAGATTTCTCTGACGTTACTCCAGCTGTGCCCCCTGCCCTGGTCCTGCCCCATGTCTGTGGTGCCCCTTTCACAGTCACAGGTGTCTGACTGGAACAGAAGCTCTGTCCACGGGGAAATCCGTGACACTGGACTCAGCAGCTCACCAGCCCGTTCCCTGGTGGCTGCAGGACCCCGGCTTTTCCTCTGTGAGGCTCTGCAGGTGGCCGGGTGTTGGGACGTCCTGTGACATAAGGTGTATTTGCTGCTGGAGGAGCCCTGTGCTGGCCGTCCCTCCCCTGCACAGGCCTGTCCTGCAGCAGCCCTGAGTGACCTGGTATTCCACCTGAGCACGGCAGGTGGGCTCAGGGAGGGGAGATGGCAGGTTCAGGGCACTTGTCTGGACATGTCCTGGGTGTCCATGGAGGGATGCGCATGTCAGATGAGGATAGGAAGTGGGTGGTGCATTGATGACTAAAAGCTCATTAAAGACCACGGGGGCCCAGGGCCCTGACTGAGGGGGCGCCGTGCAGGGACCGCGTGCAGCTGTCTGAGGACAGAGTGTGAGCTTCAGACAAAGGGCACTGACGTCAGTGCTGTTTCCCCAGAAGGAGATGTGTGCAGGGCGGGACCATGAGCACCGTCAGGATGGTCTGTTCACAGAGGAGGTCGTGGAGGAAACCGGTGAGGGAAGGTCCTAGTGAGTGTTCATAACCCACCTGCACACAGTGCTCCTCCCCCGCCTCGTCCCAGCGATGATGTGAGACATTAGATTCAAATCACCAGCCTGAGTTTCCCTGGGGACAGAGAGCACCTGGGAGAGGAGAAGAAAACACCGATCACAACAGGAAGCCTGTCTCTGCCCCTCTGCAGCTGCCCAGGAGTAGACTCCTGTGACCTGGTGTCCTGAGCGCCCCCTGGTGTCCTGAGCGCCCCCTGCAGCCCCGCCCTCCTGTCCCCTCAGGGAGGTTTGTGTCTGGGCTCACACTGACTTCCCCTCACTGTGTCTCTCGCACAGTAATACACGGCCGTGTCCTCAGCTCTCAGGCTGTACATTTGCAGATACAGCGTGTTCTTGGCATTGTCTCTGGAGATGGAGAATCGGCCCTTCACAGAGTCTGCATAGTATTTCTGACTTCCATCACTCCATATAACTGCCACCCACTGCAGCCCCTTCCCTGGAGCCTGGCAGACCCAGCTCATGCAGTAGCTACTGAAGGTGAACCCAGAGGCTGCACAGGAGAGTCTCAGAGACCCCCCCCCAGGCTGCACCCAGGCTCCCCCAGTCTCCACCAGCTGCTCCTCACACTGGACACCTGCAAACACAGAGACGTCCTGGTCAGGACACTGTCACACGGCCTCGGCTCATTTCTGTCACTGTGACTTTTATTAGTCCTGGGGCCAAAGCTGACCCTCCTAGGCTGTCTCCTGTTGCTTCTTCCCCGCTAAGCCCCTTTTGTTTCGCTATCCCCAGCTGTAGCCAACGTGCTCCCAAAACAAGAAGAGATCATTTGTTGGAGCTGTATAAAAACACGTATAGAGTCTGGTCGTGTGGCTGGTTGGTTGGAGCGCTGGCCGGTGCAGAGAAAAGGTTGTAGCTTCGATCCTGGTCGGAGCGCTTATGGGGAGGCAACCCATTGATGTCTCTTGGTCACACTGATGTTTCTCTGTCTCCCCCTCCCTCTCCAAAGTCAGTGAAGATTAAAGGAACAATATGTATATAGACATCGGGTAAGCTTGGAAAGAACATGAAGAAATGTAATGTGTGCTGGTAGAAAAGTCCTTTGCCCTACTTTTAACTTTAATAATGATTAAACAACATAGTCATATCAAAATTAGCATTTGAAATGAGGTCATGGTCTGGGTGCTTGGTGTTCTCGGAATCAGAAGTCTCAGGTACATGAAACTGTGTCCCCTGTAGGTGACCCGAGAAACTCACAATATGGCAAACGTGACCGTTTCGAAGAGGGAAACTTCAGAGGGTGAATTCTGGCAGCGGAAAGACCAAGGTGATTGATTCTCAGTCACATTATAGAAGAGTTTTTAAAGAGAGATCGATGAGCCATCAATAGTACTCAGTTGGTCATCACATGCTTCCGTGTCCCAGGGGGTCAGACACTCTTTGCAGGGGCCCCGAGTCCTCTCTGACCCACGTGTGCCTTCCCTGTGGTGTTGGTACCCAGTGAATGTCCAGGACAGCCTGGCCTTGTCAGGACCCAGCCAGAGACACTGTCACTGCTTAGGGGCGGCATTTTGCTGAGGGTGTTCAGTTCCCCTCGGCAGACACCCAGGAGGCATGCCGTGGGACCCAGAGGGTCTGCACAAACCTGAAGGAAACGGTGAGGCAGAAAGAGTGTCAGTCTGCAGAGGACCAGTAGAAGGAGGGCTTGGTGTGGAAAACGTAGGAATTTTTTTTTTTTTTTAGTTTATTGTGTGTTGTAATATGGTGAGAATTTGAGTGAGGATTACGGTTATCGAACATAGGTTTATTTATGCTTTGCTTTGTAGAGGAACTGAAAACATTTGGGACTATTGACAAACAAGTCCTGTGGAACATTAAAAATATTTGCACCATGAGAAAATATATTTCTAGAAAAGAATTTCTTCATAAATTTACCTTACTAAAGAATGCTGGTGTCACAGATAATTCACACTTCCTTACGATGGGATAAAAATTCCGCCACCCTGATGCCGGTTTTTGGAACACTGATTTTAAGCTGTTTATCAGGAACAAGCCTCAGAGAGAACCTTGGATCCCCCCCCCCCCGCCAAATGGCACAATGAAATGCTCTTCTGTGCTGCCACCTAGTGTACATCTTAGGAATAGCACGCATGTACTAAGCATTTGCAGATCCCATTTTGCAAGGACTCCTTGGAGGCCCCAGGGCATCGTACATCATCCCAGCTCAGAAGGTCTTGTACACCCATGTTTTATTTCTGTCTTTGAAAGTCTCCTGCATGTGGGGTCTCTGAGTTTCTCATGTATGTGAGGTTCCCATACATATGTCTAAAATCTGGTTATTTTTGTTGCTACTCTGTGTCAAATCTATTTGATTATTACAATGGAAAAAGAACCTTGAGTTTAGAGGGAAGTTTGTTTCTCCCACCACACAAGCAAATGATCAGATACTTACTTTATGGAATGTAAAATTTGGAAGCACATCTACTTCACCCTGTCCTGAAAGAAGATTTAACAATTTTTCTATAGTGACATTTTTGTGATGGTATGATTTTATCAATGAAATATGGAACAGTCTACTAATTTAGCTTTTGGATGTAAAACTTTTCTTCTTACCCTTCCAAAGGTGGAAATAAGGAGGACAAAATTTTTGCATTTTGCATGTTGATTTTAAACTAATAGTTTAGAAAAAATAAGGTAAAAAAGCACCTACAGTTCTCCCCCATGTCTTCCTAAGAAATTTCAGTGGAAAATTTGGTTTTAGGAAAGGAATCTTAGCATATTTGCATTAGCTTTAGACATTAAGACTCCCAGCAGGAGCCTGTTGACCACCCCACCCTACACGTCCTATTGTTTTGGGGTTGGCATACAAAAAGAACCTCCAAAGTATGCTGCACTTTTCCTGAATCTCATCCTGGTTCACCATTTTCCAAAATGTTTTATGTACCAACTATTACCTCTTTGTTTTTCCTATTCATTTGTGTTTGAATTAATGGAGCAGAATAGAAAGTTTAGTGAATGACCCAAATCCATCAGTATTTTTGTATGGTAAAGATGTCTCCTTAGACCAGTTGCAAAAACATGCCTTATAAAATAAGTGGTGTTGGGACATGAGGCAAGCAGGTGGTCACAGATGAAGGAATACCAGCATGATTTTTTCCTGAATCAAGAGATGAGGACATGAGGGGAGCATTTCCAATGGGACCACTTTTCCTGAGCACAGCCTCCAGGCTCAGCACCAGGTTTCCAGAGTGCACCACTTCCCGGGTCAGTTCACCTGAGCATCGCCAGGTCAGACCTTACAGTCTCTCTGGAGGCTGAGTCCAGACCTAGCCTAGGTCCTTCAGCAACAAATGTTCCAAGCTATAAATGTAGGGAATTTTACAAATGACAAAACGAAGAACTTGAGAGGTCTGTTCCGTGTTCAAAAGAACATACCTTTACTAAAGGTTAGAACCAGACTCATAAATTCCAGAGACCCAAAGCTTAGGAGTTCTCTTTATCACAGTTCCTGCAAGTTCACTCGAAGAAGTGCAAATTTATAAAAGTAGCCAATTTGAGCTAAACAATTAGAAAGCGTTTTTATCCTCTTTAGACTGTCAAGAGACCAGGCTGGGTGAGCAAGGAACAGCTTTCGGTCTTGTCACCACAACAGTCTAGCTTATTATTGTTAAATTATGTCATGTGGTCCTCTTGTACTTTTTTCCTAAAATAAAAATGGCTTTGTTTTTTTGAAGCTTACTTAAACAATAACAAAAAACAAAATTTATTCAAAATTCTACCCCAAGAAGTAAATAAACTGCCACGATCTAAAGAATATACCCTTCCAGACATCTCTACGTGCACATATCCTTTCTTCTACTCTTTTTGGATTAATTTACTATTTTAGGTTCTTAATATCGATGCAAAACTTGTGAATTTTCAATTTTCCAATATGAGCATTTAAGGGTACACATATTTTCATAAGTTTTGGTATGTAGTATTTTTATTATCACTGAGTTCAAATTATTTTCTAGCTCCAATGGTGATTTATTTTTGGTGTTATCTAGAAGTGTATTTCATAACTTTTAAATATAAGGAGTTTCTAGTTAGCTTTTATTCATGATTTCCAAGTTAACTGCAATGACAAGAAACGTACTTTATATAATTTCAATCCATCAAATTTTGTTCAAACTTGCTTTATAATGCAATGTGGTCACTCCTAAAAATATTCTAAGTGTGGCTCGCTGGTGCGGCTCAGTGGACTGAGCGTATGGGCTGTGAGGCCCAGGTTCAACTCCCAGTCAGGGCACATGCCCGGGTTGCAGGCTCAGTCCCCAGTAGGGGGCGCACAGGAGGCAGCTGATCAATGTTTTGCTCTCACATGATGTTTCTATCTCTCTTCCCCTTCCTCTCTCTCTCTAAAAACTCAATAAAAACATATTAAAAGAAAAATCCATGTGTGTTCTCTGCTGCCCTCTCATTTGCATCCTGGGAATGACACTTCGGCCCATGTCTTGGTGCACAGTGGATTGTCTGTTTAGGACTACTGATGGCAATCAGCTGCTCATGCTAAGTTTTTATATTGTTATTGATATTGTTGTTGGAATCTATTGTTTATAAAAGAGGTATGATCTGTCCCTGAATGAGAGGTGTGTTGAATCTATCATGATTACAAATTTGTCTATTTTTCCTTGTAGCTCTGTTCTTATATAATTAGAGTTTATGTTATAAAGTGAATACAAATTTGGAACTTTCTGGAAAATTAAACTTAGAGATATGATGTGTTCTTCATTTCTAGTAAGGCTTTTTTTTTTTTTCCTAATAAATCTCCTATGTTATTCTATAATTTTCATTTTGGTTATGTTTGCATAATATAGGGTAGGGCAAAAGTCGGTTTACAGTTGTTTGTATGGAAAATAGTACAATAATTAATAAATAATAATCCAACAACAAACTCTGTTTTATGTACTCAGAACTGTAAATCTACTTTTGCCTGACCATGTATATCTTTTCCCATTCTTTCACTTTCAATCTCTTTGTACCCTTACGTTTGAAGGAACTCAGTGTTTTATATTAGTAATGAGTGGTCATTGAAATCCATAAGGAATTGAGTTTGGTGGAGGGTAAGATGTAGGGGTCCAACATGTTTTCCATTAATTTATCTCACATTACGTATTATATAGTGCATATTATTTTCACTGATCTAAGGAGTCATCTTTGTTATGTGACATTTCTGCATGGATTTGCATCTACTACTGGATGTTCTATTCTGTTTCATCCATTCATCCATTCACAGGGCATCACCCGGTGGTTTTAGTTACTGCAGCGTTATAATACAGTACATTTTCACGTCTGGTTGGGCTAGCTTGTGTGTGTTATTTTGCTCTTTCAGAATTGTTCTGTGCATCATAGGTGCTTATCAGCTTCCAGTTCCTGTAATCACTGCCTGCCAGTCCACCCTCATGCCACCCTCATGACAACCTGAAATGTCTGCACACATTGCAGCATGTCTCCGGGAAAAATTGCTTCTGGTTGAGAATGACAGATCTTGAAGCTTTGATAATTTTTGGAAACTGAATGATCTGGTCTGGGACTGGAGAACTTTTTTCCTCCTTCAAATGCAGGGAGTTAATACTCGAGGACTGAGGACTATTATAATATGCTATCCATGGATGAAGTTGAGGACCACAGTGCTTTCCTGTATTCTTCCTAAACTTTCAGTGTACTGTTATGGGGGAATATATTTCTTAGTGTTCTGGGTTTATAGTCAGGACACTTTGAATGACTCAGCTCTGGAGTGACCAGCTCTTATGCTTGGTTGAGAGTTAAACTTTTCCATCTCTCTTTTCTGGGACCCTCAGTCAACTGCTGGCCGAGGGCAACAGGTGAGATAGGAAGCAGGTAGAAGTTGTGGGGGTCAGAGGAGCCTCAGCTTCCCCTGTTGTCTGCTACAAGCAAGAAGTTATTTCCTCCAGTCCCTTCCATTTGTACCCAGTGACTGCATTTGGTAAAACCAGAGGAAGAGACAAGGAAATCCAGTGTATAGTTGACTAGTTCCCCAGCTGTGTCTTCCACTTTGGGTGGGGGGTAATCTCCCAAGCAGATATGGACTGTATTTCCTGTCCACATGTCAGAACACAGGGCAATGGGGTAAGTCATTCCAGGTGGATCTCCTTGCTGTAAGTGTCTGAGACTCTGTGCTTCCAGTACAGGGTGACCCAGGGAGGGATTCAGGTCCTGCTTGCTGTGATTGTTCTGGGCCCATCGGCCTGGCTCTTCTGAAGTGGCTGATGAGTTCATTGTGTTTGTCAACCGAGACTCAGTTTCTTGCTGTGTGAAGTGTACAGATCCACCCACCCCGCAGAGCAGGGCATTGTGGGACAGGACACCGGCCTCGTCTTCTCTTGGAGTTGAGCAGGTCTAACAGGTGTGCAGTGCTCTCTCATTGCTGTTTCAATTTGTAATTCCCTGATGATGCATTATGTTGAGCTATTTTTGCTAGCTTACTTTCTATGTCTTGTTCACATAAGGAACATCCAAATCTGTAGAGCATTTTCATGAGTTTATTTGAGCCAGACACGCTTGGGAATGAAGGTCTGAAACGCTCCAGAGCACATCAGTGCTGCCGTTTCTTTTATGCATTTGGAATTAAGGAGGAAACACAGGGAAGAGGACCTGAGTTTGGGAGAGAAGAAGGCCAGGACTGGATGACAAACTAGCTAAGGACTCTGCTCTCCTCCCCTAGAAGGAGGGAGCTGCCAGGGGGTGTTTCAAGGTGTGTTCATGTAGATGCACAGAAAGAGTGGACAGAGCTCGCCAAGGGCAAAGATTAAAGAAGCTGTGTGCCTGGGTGTGACTGTGCACTGTGTCCCGTTCCAGGAGAAATTTATGAACCGATCACCAGGAGGCTATTCTCCATAGACCTCTTTTAGTCCACACTGTGTATGTTCCTTGGCCAGGTGTTTGAGGTCTTTACCCATTTATATGGAGGTTGTTTTTATTGTAGTCCTTTGTGTATTTTGAGTGAAATCTTGCATAAGAAGTGTATTTTCCCAGAATTTTCTCCCAGGGTGTATGGCTTGTTTTTTTAATTCTTTGAACACATTATTTTACAGAGCATTTTTTAAGTGTATAAAGTCTACATGATCAATGTATTTGTCAATTCAAGCTTATTTACAAAAATGTAACCGTTTTTTGGCTCTTTTAATTCACATGGACACCTAAAACCGAAAGTAATTCTTGAGGGGTGGGTCAGGTGTTGAGGCCTGAGGCGGGACTTGGATGGAGGTGAGGGGGGGGCCAGGACAAGGTGTGAGGTGGGTGGCATGGAGGTGAACTGCCATCTGTGCCGGAGGTGAGGGGCTGGGACAGGACTACGCAACTGCTCAGTCCACACATCAGCTGAGTGATGAGGCTGAAGACCGAGCGTGTCTGTGCAAGCGGTGGAGCCTGGTTGTGAGACCTGGGGCAAGGTAAGCAACGGGGTGCAGAGCAAATTAGATGAGCACTGGGGCGGGGCTTGAGGTGAGCAGGGTTGGGGAGCAGGCACAGCCAGCCTGAGAGGACCAGGAAGGGGTGCCCAGACAGTTTCTGGGGTACAAGCTCAGTTGCTGATTTGCCTGAGGAATTCCTGTAGGGCCCACTTTCCTCAGCACATCCTCTAGACTGGACATCGGATTTAGGGGTGCACCACTGCTGGTCCCACTTTGAGTGAGTTTGGTGAGGTCCAACCTTGCAGCTTCCCAGCAGCAGAGCCAAGTGTGTCAGCAGTGAATGCAGCGAGCCCTGAAAACGAGAGACTTGTTAGTGAGAAAGCGAAGGACATGAGCGGGCTGCTCCAAGAGAACAAGGTTTGTACAAGGCCGACCCAGGCCAGATCCATTTCAGACCCGGAAAGGTGCGCAGTTCCCTCCATCAGGACCGCGAAATAGAGAAGGAGTGACATCGGCTACGTATCTCCAGATAATTTCCCCCGAGACCGAGCGGGGTGAGGCTTCTGGTTGCTGTCCCCATGACCATCGGGTTGTCACAGTTTGTCAGTCTCTCATGTTTTCCTCCAGTAGTTACTTTATGAAATGGAAACGGCTTTGTTTGTTGTAGCTTACCTAAACAATACGGAAAAATAAAAGCAATGGAAAATCCTGTCCCAAGAGCTCGAAACTGTTTCCATGTTAAGTACATATCATGTCTCCTTCGACTGTTTCTGACTTTAATTCACTCCTCTAGGCTCTTCCGGTGGGTGACAGACTTTCAAATTTTCAGCTTTTCTGTTTTCCTGATATGTGTGATGGATGCTGCACATTGTTCTTTGAATTTTGGTATATAGTATTTTCTTTTTTAATCCTCACCTGAGGATATTTTTCTATTTATCTTCAGATAGAGTGAGAGGGAGGGAAAGAAAGAAACATCGATGTGAGAGAGACACATCGACCGGTTGCATCCTGCACGAACCCGACCAGGGCCGGGAACGAACCACAACCGAGGTAAATGCCGTTGGCTGGAATTGAACTCGTGACTCATTGGTCCACGGGCCAACCCTCTACTGCTGAGCCAAGCCGGCCAGGGCGGTATGTAGTATTTTAATTATCATTCAGTTCTAATATTTTTTTTTACTCCCATAGTGATTTATTTTGGGGGTTAATCAGAAGTGTATTCACAACTTTTGAATATAAGACCTTTCTAGTGAACTTTGTTAC
Organism: Tadarida brasiliensis; assembly: GCA_030848825.1. NCBI lineage: Eukaryota > Metazoa > Chordata > Mammalia > Chiroptera > Molossidae > Tadarida > Tadarida brasiliensis. Next base: position 250,250,071 of record CM061257.1, read on the forward strand.
TGAGTTCCAGACTAAATGCAAAAGGATCAAGAAACACAGTTTAAATAATTCTAATCCTTTCAGGTTTGTTGAAAGTTGCTTTGCATATTCATTTAAAAAATGCCCACATTTTCAAAGAGACTAACTTTAGATGGTTAATTCTGGACTCTGCACGAGTAAGACTGTTGCTTCCCGGGAGCACTCAGAGCAGTTTCATTGGAGAGTGATTTATGGGCCATCGAAAAAGGCGGTGATCCATCAGAGCCCCGCTGCGGCGTGTGTGTGCGTGACTCTGTCTCCCGAGACGTCAGATCTTCCTTGCTCCCGGAGCGTTTGTGGGGTCTTTCCAGCCTTGGATACTCTTTCCCAACTTCTGCCAGCTGTTGGGCAGTTTAGATCACAGCTGACGCCGCATGTTCTGTAGATCCGTGTTTATGTTCCATCTCTGACCCTCTTCTGCTGAGGATCTCTGGCTCTTCTATGGAAGGGAGGGTCCCACACATCCGTACGTATGAAAGTTGCATGTCTTTTCCTTCTAACCTGTGCCATATCTTCATCCAAAGATTCCTGAGATTACAGAGGGGTTTGCTTCTGTCCCACACAGGCAACTAGTGAGAAACGTGATAGGCAACTTTTTGGAGTATGTGTATGTCACAATTTCTAGTCATAAGAATGAACAATTTAACAACAGTGACTTATTCTCAACAGAATGATTATGTGGATGAAATATAGAGCAGTCTACTAATTAAGCTTTGTTTGTGAAACTCTTCTTTTTAAGTGTCCAAGGTGTAAATAAAGAGGGCCAAGGGTTTGCCTGTGACATGTTTATTTTGGGGCGGTTGTCAAGAAAAAACTCTGGCTTGCCCACCATTTTCCCGGGAGACTTGCTTGGAAGATCCTGGCTCAGAGGTGAGGTTGAGCTTTGTTCCCTGAGGTTAGACGGTTAGATTCGAGCAGGAGTTTGTTGGCTCCATGGCCTCAATTCCTTTACGGCAGTGTTGGCATCGCCTAACGGAAGGTAAACGTCACTGTGCTGCCCTTCTCCTGGATCACCTGCCTATCAGCCACTTCACCTGTACGACCTAGGACTGTGTTCTCTTATTTTTCAAAATGTCCTACATGCTCCATGTTACCTCCTTGTCTTCGGTGCTAAACTGTGAGTTTCCCTTGCATATATGTTAAACGTTGAATATATTCTGTTAATTTCATTACATTTATTTGATGATTAGCCCAGCTGTTAGAATTGCAAGGCATGAGGAAAGTAACTACCTTTAAAAGAAGCACAACTCTCTCACAGTGTGGAAACTCATGGCTGGGAAGTTGCTAACTTCTGGAACTGCTGATGCTGAGAGACCAGGAGCCTCTGCTGGCACAGGGAAGTCTCGTTTCGTTCACTCTGTCTGCCTCTCTGATCTGTTGATGACGCATTTGGTAGACTTCTGAAGTTCTGGGAGGTTTTTCTCTTCTACATTGACATTGACATTGACATGAAAATAGTATTTTTGTGGAAAGCTGCTTGGATTTAGAGATAAACTTTTTTATTGAATTATGGATTTGTTTACAATGTGAGGATCTGGTTTAGTTCATGCGTCTGGCATATGGTAACCGGGGTCTGGTGCCTGGCTCCGAGACCAGATTGTGGCTGTGGTGTTTTGGTTACGGGTCCGTGTCCAGCATCTGTGTTTTAAGGTGAAATCTTTGGGTGTGAGTTCACGTCCTGGGTTTGTATGTGGGGTCCACCTGCAGCTGCAGATTCACCTTCTGGCATGTGGAACCTGGCATCAGGAGGCCGGTGCCAGCCTCTGGCCTCTGGTCTGGCCTTTGCACCGCTTGCTTGGTGTGTTTGGGCCTGGGAACAACTTCAAGGGGGTGTCCCAGGCCCAGGGGTCCTGGTTTTGGTGTGTGGTCCAGTCTAGGGTCAAGGTTTCAGAGTCCAGGGTCTGAGTCCAGGATACTGATTTTGGCTCAGGCATTTGGTGTGTGTCAGTGGATGGTCCCTGTGTTGAATTCAGTACTAATAGGAGTCCCCAAGCTCTTGGAGTTGAGTCAGGTTCTTACAGAGGTTGGAATATTTCCTGTCTAGTGGAATGGGAAACCGGAGACTCTCAGCAGGCCTCGTCATTTATAGGCAGCCCATAATTTGCAAGACCTACAATTCTCCACCTGAGGATACCTGGAAACATTCCAGACCTTGCCCCAGCATAGCTGCCTCGGTGCAAGCCCCTTCCGGCGATACTTTCTAAAGGTGTAACGGACCAGAGAGAATGACCTTGATCACTGGATATGCTCGCCTTGATGCATCACCACATCAAAGGGAGGAGCTGGGGCAGGTTTGGCAGTGAGGGATGGACCATGGGAAGGGAGGGCTGAGTTTGAGATGAATTGGGGCTCAGCTCACAGGAAGGCAACTCAGTACTCAGTATATCTGGAGGCTTATTTGGACTCCACAAATCTCAAAATACAACTGAAATCAACCTGGCAAATTTTGCCTTCAAGGTCTGAAATGCCCAGGTCCATTTCTGGAATTGAAATCAGAGGCTCCTGGAAGGAGCACAGGTCACTCACGTCACACAAACCCCAGAAGGGCTGATTCCTGCAAGAGGGGAACAGCAGTCCTTTCCATTCCTTTCTCTGGCACCCTTGTGGATCTGCCAAATAATTTTATTTAATGTTAGCGAATAGTGCTGGTAATTCTGACCTACTCCAGTTAATATGCCTCCTTGTTTCTGGGATGAAGGCAGTAGGATTGCAGAGCGAGTTCTGCTGCAAAACTACACAGTGTGTTCCCAGGGCAGACAGCCACGCCACCTGTACAAGGACTACGGGAAACACAGTTCGAATTTGGGGGAGAAATCAAAAGCAAGCCCAGACTGTCGACAATGGGGGTCTCCCCTCCTCCTCATTAACAGTTTAGGAGAAGTGAAAATTTTAAAATGGGAAGCCAGTAAGGCTCCTATAGATGGATGTCCTAGGGCTGACCCCAGTGGGGGAAAACAAGCTTTACAGTGTAGGGACATTCCTAAGGCAGATTTTTTTGGAAGGACGGTTCATAGCCTACCAAACCATCTATCCACCCTGGACACCACGGGCAAGCCACTCGGGTCCCCTCCCTGCTGTGGGGAGTCTGTCTAGCTTCCAAATGCACGTTCCTCTCACTTACTCTTTGTCCGTGAACTCATCGATTTTGCGAGATGACGCATCCGAGCACTGCCATTTGGTTTCATCTTTGGGGACTCATCTGGGATTGTCAGGAACAGTAAGATAAGTGGACTCTCTATAGCTTTGCTCTCTCACTTTCCTTTGGGAGGACAGACATCGGGACCCTGTCAGCCACTCAAAAGCAATCAGCACGGCTTGAGGACACGGGGCCAGGCTTCCTCGCGCAGTTCAGCCCAATCCCCGTTGACGAGACATTGTGCTGATGCTGAGCCGATTCCTCTCTCCGACACCAGGACTTTTGGTCTCCCTGTGGGCCATCTCCTGCAGGCACGGGTCAGCCATTTAAGAGCCACAGGGCGGCTGCCGCTCGAAGACTCTGGTGAGAGGATACACGGGTCTCAGAATGGGCAAGATTGCCTTAAGCAGCCCGCCAGGGTCAAGCAAACGTCCGAGCAACACAGGCACACTATGAAAAAGCAAACACTGGTCCGTCCCCGGTCCTGATCACCGACTAGGTGTTTTTCCCGGAGACCATAGTCCCTGTTTCTCCTCTCTATCACTGTCCTTTCCTGTCGTTCTGCATGGAATTGAGTGGAGGTTGGAGACTGGAGTCCCTCGGGTGCTGACCTCTGTCACCTGACCTGACGGCCAAGGGAACCCTTTCCCGCACGTGTCCAATTAAGTCTGAGCAGACGACTCTAGCTCATGGCCGATGCCTCCCCGGCACTGACCCTGCAGCCTTGGAATTCCTCACTGCCTCTCCAGTCTCTTTCTGGGGGAAGAGGGCATGTGGACTCTATGCAGACCATCAGGACAGACATCTTCCTTGAATGGACAACATGAGCAGACACAAGTCTTGAGGAGAATTGCTGAACTCCCATGGTGTCCGGGGACTTGTCCTTCTCCCCAAATTCTTTGTCTGCAGACTGTCCTCTAAAGGACACACCTGGAAATTTTATGTATATTTCACTGAGTTTCTCTCCTGAGATTTCACCCAAAATTGTCACCTTTGCAAAACAGGTAAAGCCTTGAAGATAAAGGAGACAGTGTGTACTGTTCCTTGAGCACGCCTTCTCTGTTTTCCCTTCTCTTCTCTCTTATGTTAGCTTTTTGTCTCCTGCTCTAAAGGTCTTCATGAGACTCACAACCAGGGGAGCAGTGGACGGTGGGCGGCAGCAGCGTGTCCCGGGCTAACCCCCTGACCCTGTCTGCAAGGGCCTTCCTTGATCCTGCCTCTTCTACCTTAACTGAGCTCTTCCTTTGTTTTGCTGTGGGGATGACAAGGGGCCACACCCGGACCTGAGGGGGTGAAGGGTTGACAGAGCCCAGGCTGAGGGAAGACAGGAGGGAAAATGGTGGCTGGCTTTTACATTCGGAATTTCCATTGGAACTGCTTTGTGAGAGTCTTAGCAAAGACCTTTGCTGCACAAATGAGAGCTGAACAAGTTCCCCCCGAAAAGAAGGGGCACCGCATCTCGGGTGCTCTTAGGTGACTAGAACTTTGTGGAAGTGTCAGAGGTCCTTCCTCATGACGTGCAGGGGCCCCATATGGAAATCCCACTCAACTGTACTTAAACAACGGACTCGTCCGGGGATGCACATATAAAGGCTGGTCACCTAGTGCTCCGAGTCCTCATGGCTGGGGAGAGACACCGAGGCACGTGACAGGGTTGAATGCGACTCGAAGGGTGAGAGCCTCTTGGAGCTCAACCCGTAAGCAGCACACTTTGACCCAGCACATCCCGTCCCTAGAGAATTCGCTCAGGCTCTGCAGATGTTGGAAATGCCCATAGAGTTAACATGGGAAATTGCGTCTCCATGTCCGGAAACGCCCAGACCCCAGCCCTCAGGAACACTTCTATTTGGACGCCTTTCCTGGGAGTGTTTCACAGACACGAGAGGATTTAACTAGAGCACACTGCCTTAAAATGGCCCGCAGGCAGTGTTCGTGGGCACAAAAATAAGAGAATTGTCAGCTCTGCAATTAAAGAGGATGAAAGGTTGGGAAGCCTGCCTTGATGTGGAGGTTAGAAGGTTCTAGGATCACAGATTACATAAAAAAAGGAAATTATTAACAGATTTTAGAGACCATCTGTGAACTCTTGCAAAGCTAGTAAATGTCCACAGCCCTCTTCCTCCACCTCTGTAGCTCCTGCACTCCATCCTCCTCTCTTTGCTTCCCATGTGGACTCGCCCTTCCCCTCCCCTCTTCCTTCCCCTCCCTTCCTCCACCACACTCCGCACTGGTCTCAGGGAGAGTGACAATAGGAGTCCTAACAGCTTCCTCTGGAGAACAGCCAGTCTCAGCCAGAGAGGAACTAGCAATTTCCCCATTTTCTCTGGGACCTTGATGAGTTTGCCAAGAAATTTACCTGTTAGAATACGTAGGTTTGGCTCGTCTAAATCCTGACACTGCTGAGGCTGAGAGAACACGGACATCTGCCGGCAGAGGTTGGCCTTCTGTGTGTTTCTGTTCACTTAGTTAGCATCGAAGATCTGCTGCTGCTGCAGGCTTTGGTGGGACTCTGCATTTCTGCAGGTTCTTTTTGGTTTTCTGCATTTACATTGATGTGAAAAAGTATTCGTTAACCCAGCTGCTTGGATTTAGAGCAGCTTTATTGACTCACGGCTTTGTTTACAGGGCAAGCATGTGGTTCGGTTCATGCATTGGGACGCTGGTACCTGGGGTTGGGTCACTGGCTCCAACTCCTACTGGGGCTCTGGAGGCTTGGTCATGTGTCTGTGTTCCATGTCCAGGGTCTGTGGTTTTAGGTCACATCTTCATTCTGTTGTGTGTGTGCAGTTTTGGGTCTTTTGGGGTGTGAATTTGTGTTCTCGGTTCCTGTGTGGGATCCATGTGCAGCTATAGAGTCCAATTCCAGCGTGTGGAATCTGGCAGCAACATTTCTGCGGCACCCTGATGGTTCTGACGCGGTTCAACAGTTAGAATATGTAATCCTGGCCTTTCTAACCGATTCCAAGTAATACACCTATTGGTTTCTGGGAGCAAAAGCCAGAGAATTACTACATAAGGTTCGCAGGAAAACTCTTGTAGAGAAGTCTGTCCACTTTGAACATTTTATAAAACTGAAAAGGGATTTCTGGGAAAAAACCACACCTGGAAAACGGCATAGGGCGGCTTCGAGAAGGCTTTTCTGTTTCTCCTTATTAATGGTTTGTACACATTTGAAATCCATTCCAAAGGGGGACTCCCATTCCTCTTACAAGCCTCTGACCCTCTCCCATTGTTCCAGCACAGAAACTAGGTTGAAACAAATGGGGATTTGCACAGATTGTGTGAACTCCAAGCAAGGTGGTCGTTCCCAAACACCTGTGGTTCCACACTCACACATGTTAGTAGCCATTCCTGCGACTGCCAGCTGTTTTCAGTAGTAAATTTATGCCATGTCTTTTCCAGCACCCAGAGCAAAGCCAGCCTCCTTGCTGTGACCCGGAGAGGACACGTTTACTTGGACAGTAATGCCCTGGGAGATACGAAGAGTCCCGCCTATCATTTTAGACCTTAGAAGGTGATTTTAATGACGTCAAAGGTCCTATAAATTCCAGGCTAATCCAGTATGTGAATACTTTGATTTTATAGTCCAGAAAATTACTATGTTCCCCAAAAGACACAATAGCCAGCTACAAAGGGTCGTAGACATGAAACCAGCAGCTCTGAGTATGTAGGTAATGTCTACAGGTGGGCTACTAATTAACCACAGAGAGTCGAGGAATCCTATCTTTGTCTCTAAAAAAATAAGTGTGGAGGATGCCTGGTCTGAATGAGATTGTCACAATTGGGCTTCATTCCTGGCCCAGCCTTTATATGTCTTATTAAAATCAAATTGATCTAATCCAGTTCAGTAGAGCCCAGAAGGGAAATAAGATCTAAAATCTGTAAAGAATTATCTACAGCTTCCATTCTGGGAGACCTAAATTATAGGAATTTTAGCTAAAAAATACAGATCCCCATAGACCTGCAGGCTTGACTATGTAGCACGATGGACATGTGTCCTACAGACATGTGATGCAAACAAAACAATTGTTATGGGTTCTCCTTTGCCTGTGTTCCTCATTCTATTAAATGTCCACTGACTTTTCCTCAGGTTCAACACTCCTGTCTGCCGATGGGCTCTTGCTTTAAGCACCTTATTTCACGTGAATTCCATGTCATGGTCTCGACCCAACAACTTCGCTACTTTCTTTGCCAGAGGAAAAGGCCCACAATTGTGCTTTGCTCCGTGACCACCTTATTCCCAAAAATGGTTAATGGAATGCTCCTTAATTAACAGGGATATTTCTAAGCTAGGCATTAAAGAACGTCCACAGTGTACGTAATTTAACATGATTATTTACTTGGATAAAATCTGTCCAGCAAGCCTAATTGTTTTAATTCAGACTTGTCAATGGCCAAAAACTCATGTAGGGAATGCTTGCACAATTGGTACCAGTGCCTTCGGTGTAACTCAGACATTTATAATGCTGTGGAAGCGTGAAGTCTTCTGAAATTTCCAGGCCAGCCCACAAGGAACGGTACAGAGGTTGAAAATGTCACACAGCATTGAACACAATCGGCATTCTTGACAAATCTAGGATGCGCTAAAGCTGCCCCCATGGAAGCAAAGGAAAATAGGGACCTGATGGAGCAGGTCCACTTGCTTTACCTTTCCCAGGAAATGGAGAGAGGGTCCATGTTCACCAGCTTCCACAGAGGTGACGCTAACCTATATCCTGTCTGTAAACTAAAAACTGCCGAAATGGAAGGGGCTTTCCAAGAACAGGTGCATGGACCCTGGTCCCTCATCAGCCTTTGGAAGGCCACCCAGTGTTGACATTAAAAATCCAATGAAAAATACTTCAGCCAAATGTAAATACACCCGTTTTACTTATTTCAGTTATTTCTTTCTAAATTAATAAAATTTATAAGATTAAGTATTTAGATATGTTAAAGTAACAGACTGCTAAAACTTTGATAACTGGAAAAGACTTGAGTTTATCTACTTTTACAATTTGTTCTCATAAAAATGTATTTATTTTATCCTGATTTACAACATTAATGCTATTATTCTCTCTTCTTAAAAAAAGTTTTCATAGTAATCAGGCGTATTTAATATACTGAAAATTGCATAAAACTTTCCCATATCAGGATAATAATGACTATTGTTTTCATATGCACATAGTTTTCTTAAAATGCATGTTTTAAGCATTTCAAACTGCCCTAAGAAAAAACTTGGAAAGACTCAGAGCTAAGTTCAGACAGGAAACTCCCAGGGGTAGAGGGGTCCTGTCAGTGACCCCGGTGGCCACGAGGAACCCCTCCCTGTGAGGGTGTCCGGCGGTGATACTCCAGGTGTGTGCAGTCCACACTTTGGAAGTTTATGAATTATCACAAGTGCTCAACTTACTTCCAATGAACCATTGGAAATACTTTAAAATCTTACATATTAAGTGAAATTATTGAATAAAAGTAAAAAATATGATGGGATTTATATTGTTCTCTATATAATTTCATAGTAATTACAAGATGCAAAGTTTTTTCAATCAAGTGTATAACCATGCCATTTTAAGTTTTGTTATCTGCAGACCATCATTGTTTTAGTATAATACATTTACAAATATGTTAGAGCTTTAACACAATCCATGGAAAGGACTCTGACTTGGTCATATCTTCAAACAGAATTTCAGAAAACTGTAAGAAATAACTAAAGCCATCAACATACTGACAAATAACCAAAATTTAACAAAGAATAGATTATGGGACTAAAAAAAATAAAATAGCTATTACTGATAACTTGTAATTTTTAAAAGTTTTAAATTATTTTTTTAATTCAAATGGTTAAATTTAATTTTTAATTTAATTGGCTAACTTACATTAATTAACTTGATTAAATTATTTTTAGATTAAAGAAACTGATTAGGTTCACAATAATGATTACCTCAATGGCACTGATTATGTCAATGATCCTGATCAACAAAATTGATTAATTAAATTAATTTATATAATAATTTGAAAAATCTTTGTCTTGAAATACAAGAAAAACTAAAAGTAGACATTTTATATTATTATGAAGGGCTCATTAACCAGGTTATAGGAACTGATAAATTAATAATGTTCATTTCACAATATACTCCTGGGAGACAAGGAGTTCAATGACCATGACCTATAGCCAGGCAATTTTTGTACATTAGAAAGAGTGAAAGACTCTGTTCAACTGTTTTATAAAGAACATTATCAGGTTCTTAACCACTTATGGGCCCTCTCTCTGTCACTCACCTCCCTCTACAGTGGAAATCAACACATTTTTAAGGATAAAAAGCCCAAACACCAAAAATAACCAGCCATCCAAAGAAAGCGACCAGACCTTCATACCCACCGATGATTGCTACTACTAATGGTAACGATGACATTCATTATACTTGTTTTTAGGCTTCCATCAGACCCTGAGAATATGGCCCAGCTGTTAATAAAATGGTATTTTATAACTGCTAGGAAGGCACCAAAAAATTGCTTATGAAACTCTGTTTTCCTGGTGTCTGAAATTTCAAATAATATTTATTATTTGCAGCGTTATATTTTTAAAATTCTCACATAAGATTTCCACAAGTAGTGGGAATCAAATTTATAACACTAAAGGTTTTTTCTTTCCCCCCAAAAATTGTTTTAGCAATGTTAATTTACTGATTTTAGAGTCAGAAGAAGGGAGAGGGAGAGAGAGAAAGACATCGATGACAGAGAAACGTAGATTGCCCGCCCCCTGCATGCCCCCCACTGGGGATCTGGCCCACAAGACAGGCATGTGCCCTGACCGGCAATCAAACCGGTGACCTCTTGCTTGCATGGATCAATGCTCAACCACTGAACCACAGTAGCTGGGCATAGCAGCTAAAGTTTTCCAGTGGGAAATAAGTGGCCCATAATAAATAAAAATTCATCTTAGATTTTAATAATAAATGGTCAAAATATATATTTAATGCCTTTGATGTATACATACACAATATACTAAATAGAAACTATGAAGAACTCACAGAGGCAACTAATGCGAATCCTAATATTTTGGAAATTAAGAATGACTCTTGTTGTTCTCCTTAATAAAGGTCCATAAGACCTGATTGCTTCATATTGACCTGCCTTTCACTTGGCAGGAAAACATTCCCAGCCTTGACTCATCCTAGCTTGCATTCTGGCCTCCTTCCCAGTGGCCCATTGCTTAGCACGACCATCACTAACACGGACAGGTCTTAGGAATAAGCCTTCCCAGCACCGCGGGATCTCATTATCCCACCAACAGGTTGATCTTCAATACATTACTTGGCATCATCTTTGTCCTGTAGAGAAACAATGAACAGTGTTCAAACACGATCCTGCCCAGCTCAGGGAAGGCTTGCAGGACGGCCTTGCCAAGTAAGAGACCTAAAATACCCACAAAGGACGGTCTGGAATTTACATTTTTAAGCTAAAAGTAGTTCATGCCAGATAGTCATGTCTTAGACTAGCTTCTTCTTTGACAAGTCAACCTTTATCTTATTGAAGTCTGTGTATTGCCTTTTGATATCTTGAAAAACATGCCTTTAAAAAGTAAAGTAACTTCCATTTTCTTCTGTCCCCTCAGGACTCAATCAGTATGTCAGAACAGAACCTACAAATCCCATCACTGTTTTAATCCTGTTAACAATTAATTAAGAGGTCTCTTGTACCCACCTATACAAAATATATATCTTTTTACTTTTTACTGAATTCCATAGGTTTTCCTTTGTTTACTTTTTCCTGCCTGTGAAATCTACTACCAATCAATCAAATATAATCTGACGTCTTTTTCAATTGTAACATGTAAAGTAAAATGCAAAAGTGCCATTCACTGCAAACATTATCTCAGTGCATGAACACATTGCTTCCAGTAATTGTCCTCAGTGTGACTAAAAAAATGAACAGAAACTCTTTTCGCCTTCATATGTTTATTACATTAACACCTGTCAAAGGGTAAATTAAAAATAGTCTCCAAATAATCTGGATTTCTGTTGAAAATTTTACAAACCCCCACATTGCAGACCATGCTGTGCATAGGTGCCTAGGGCACAGTTTTTGACAGTGACGGTGACTGCGTTATGATCATTCATGTACTTATTGATGGGTGCTTGAACATTCAACCTGTTGGTGACCACGAACACTCCTACTTCAAATTTCCCGGGTGTATTTTTTGAAGTGCACTTACTGAACAGCACACGGCATTGCCGTGACAATGGTTCAGAGTATTTGTCATGGGCTGCAGTATTTCCCACTTGCAGAAACAACGTTTTAGAGTGCTAATGTTCCATAACATTGCCGACACTTGCTACCGGTTTTTTTATTTAAACATTGTTGTGTCTGTGACAGGAAATCACCTGGTGATTCTTAGGTTGAAAATGTCCTTCAGTAGGACTTTAACTCGTGTTCGTTCAGGAGAAGGAAGTATCGATTTTGCTTTTTAAAATGTTTTTATTTTTGTGTGCTCACGTATGAGTTTTCAGTGTTCTTGGTTATGGGTATCAGTGCTATTGAGGAGTGTGGAACTGTTCTCATGCATCCCAAGGGCTCTGTGTTCGTTCTTTAGACAGTCATGCTGATGTGCAGAGGTCTTTCTAGTGCAGTCGGTCATGTGTGCACTCTGACTGTGTCCACACTGAGAAGGTTGCGGTGATTCCTCGGTGGCATCTTCGTGTCTGTGCCATGCACGGTGCGCTGATGTGCAGAGGCCTTTCTAGTGCAGTAGGTCATGTGTGTACTCTGACTGTGTCCACACTGAGAAGTTTGCAGTGATTCCTAGGGTGATTCCTCGGTGGCATCTTCGTGTCTGTGCCATGCACTGAGTGCTGATGTGTCTTCAACTGAATGTGCTTCATTTTATCTAACTTTATCTTTCAGGTTAGTTGTTAGGGGTTCGGGTTGTTGTTAGGGGTTAGGGTTAGGGTCAGGGTCAGGGTCGGGGTCGGTGTTTAGGGTCGGGCTGGGGTCAGGGTCAGGGTTTAGGGTGAGAGTGAGGGGGTGAAGTGGTGGGGGGTGAGGGGGTGGGGGTGGTGGTGAGGGTTGGGGTGGGGGCAGGGGCGGGGGTTAGGGATTAAGGTCAGGGTTAGGGCTAGGTCTAGAGGCTTAGGGCTTAGAGTTTAGGGTTTGTGGTTTAGGGTTTAGGGCTTAGGGCTTAGTGTTTAGGGTTTAGGGTTAGGGTGCCATCCAGCTCTTTCTCCTCCAGCTGAGCAGGGTCCAGTCTAGCCCAGGCTGGTTCCCTCCAAGGATAAGGCCCCTGGAGGCTGAACTGGAGCAGGTCCCGCCCACACGCTCCTTTATGGTGTGTGCGTGTGTGTCACAGAGCCCCCTGGGCGACACAGGGCAGCCTGGGGGGTGGGAAGTGAACCCTCTGGCAGAGCCGCAGGGCATAAGTATGTCCCTGTGAAGTGCTGGGTTTCTGGGAGCCAGGGACACCGTGCGGGCATGGCCAGGCATCCCCCACCCTCAGAGACTGGGCAGCTGAGGGGTGGCAGGCGGCTCCACCCCATGTGTCCCCAGAGCCTCCCACCCCTGGGCAGATCTCTCGGTGGCCTCGTGGAGAACACAAGCCCAACCCTGTCATCCTGCCAGGGACCCAGGCCACGTCCTCCTCACCTGCTCCTGAGAGGCAGAGGGCGGGGTCATTGTGAGTGGAAATGGCTGGACCTGAGCACTGAGACGTGTCTCCTGATAGATGGGCTTGGCACCCTTTGACCCACTAACGGGGAAACTCATGGGTGCAAAGGTGGGTTCCTTCCCTGCTGTGCTCCGCTGGCTCCCCTGTGAGGCTGCCAGGCCCATATCCACATCCGGAGCCACGTGCCTCCCAAAGGCTTGGAAACCCCCCCTCCCTGCCAGGACCCTCTGCCGATGTCCCGCCCACAGCTGCTCCTTCCGAGGTCGCCCTGCCCTGCCCTCACTCTTGCACCTGCTGGGATAACAGCGGTCTCTGAGCCAGGCTGCAGCCCTTGCCCTGGGTTGTATGCGGCAAGGCTCTGAGAAGGCCACTGGGCAGAGGCCACAGCTTGGGGTGAAGAAGTGTTCCCCAGGAAGGTCAGGCCTGTGAAGGATCGGCCAGGGCAGCATCTCAGCTGAACCTGGCTGGACGTGTGCCTCATTCAGACCCCACAGCTCCTTCCAGCCCTGATGTCATGCTCGCTGAAGGTCCCCTCGCTCCCACTGTGTGAGTGGGCCGCTCTCCTTCCCCCTTGCTCCCCCACAGGGCCAGGGACTGTGGGGCAGGGGATGGCCTGGTGTGTGAATGCTCCAGCTGGGCACTGCAGAGCTCATGATGACAATCCTCAGGGAGAAGTCGGGTCCAATCCACAGGCTCAGCCACTGTCTCCAGTCCAGGGTCCCCGCAGGGTCAGAGCCAAGAATGGAGAGATGGTGGCCCCTGTGAGTTCCCAGGGCCCTGCTGAGCCACCACCAACTGGAAGGGTCACAAGGGGTGGGCTTCTTGGCTCCAAGAGCCGACAGAGCAGCCCCTCATGCTCCTCCAGCACTTGGGGGACACAGTGGTGGAGAGCCCCAAAACCCAAACACAGTAGGTGCACACTGGTGACCTCAGGCAGGTCATTCAGCACTTGGCTGTCACTTTGCTCATTGGGAAACTGCAGAACATTAGCCCCCACGCAGTCGGGTTCTTTGGAGGGTCAGAGACATACAGAACACAAAATGCTACCCTGGGGCCGGGAACAGACCAAGAAAGCCGGCACTTCAACGAGCCCACCCAGCCCTGACGGCCAGCCCTGCCCATGAGGCACCAGCTCAGACACTGGATGTTATGACTCACAGGGCAGTGCTCCCTGCCCTCGATGCCTCTGGGGCTGCACGTGCCCTCCCCCCACTCCTCCAGGAGCCCGAGGCCTGGGCGTGGTGCGGTTGGTGGACAGCAGTGCGTGGGGACATGCCTCCTGCTGGGAGCTGGCAGCCCTTGCTCTCATCAGCTGCACTGTGTCCTTGTCGCTGCCTCGTCCCCAGAGAGCAAGCCCTGAGCAGGTCTGAGCAGGCTCGGGGACAGTCAGTGGACCCTGAAGGGGAAAGGCCTGCCACACCCACTCCCTCTGGGGCCCCAGGGTTTGAGGCCACAGAGAACTGGGCAGCAACAGCCAGCACAGGTCTGGACGTTGGCAGGGCACCCCATGGCCACCTGCCTCAGACCCGGCCCTGGGGTAGCAGCAGTCCCCAAACTTGCCCTGAAACAGGCCGCGCCTGGAAGCCACCAGGCAGCAGGGTCCCGAGGGTCCAAACGGACAGTCTCCAGAGGCTGAGCCAGGCTCAGGTCACAGCGGGGAAATGCCAGGCTGATGCCCGAGCACCAGGGCCCCTGGGCCCCTCTGCAGTGAACACGCACCCCTCTGGCTCAGGGTCGCCCACGCACGCTCACGTACACGCAGGCACGTCAGGGTCACCAGGGTGGGGCGGGCTGCCAACAGGCCTGGTGTGGGTTCCGGTCAGGGGGTGCCCCTCAGCCTCAGCACCCCACCAGCCCCTCCCCAGGGAGGCTGGCTGCTCGTCACAGCGGGTCGGGCCCCAGGGGCCCCAGGGCTATGCAGAGGTGGCGACGCCAGGGCGGGGACAGAGCTGCAGTACAAGCAGGGGTTTGGGAGGAGGCTGGAGGCTGGAGGAGGCTGCGGGGGGAGCCGGATGGAAGCACTGACAGGTGAGGGGGCAGGGTGAGCACCGAGGGCAAGTGGCCACAGAGCGGGGGCCCCACAGTCAGGGGGCAACACATCGGACATGAAGGCACAGCTGCCCACACTCCAAACTCTCCGCCTAGCCCGGACAAACCCCTCGGCTAAGCAAGTAAGGACTGAGAACATGAAGCAGCCCACAGAAACCTGGAGCCCACCGCCCACCAGGGAGCCCGGAGCCACTGTCCCCTCAGACATGTCAACAGAGAGGTCAGCGGGGAGCCCCACACCCTGGGCCTGCTCCCAGCATGTTCCCCAGGAAACCTAGGGCGACCTGGCGCTCCTCACCGCCATGCACGAGGCAGGTGCTGTCCCCATGCCCACAGTCACACAGCACAGCAGAGATCTGTCGTTGGCACCTCCTCCCAGGGCAGCGATGCAGCCATGGAGCCAGCAGCCCTGGGACGGAGCCTGTGCACAGACACCCTGCTGGGGCCCAGAACATCCAGAGCTCAGCACAGTCCCTGGGGCACGGCTGTGGGCACGGCTGTGGGCACGGCTGAGGGTCTCCTTCCACCTGCTGCCTCCGCCTCTGCAGTCGAGAGGAGCCTTCCAGAAGGACAGGACAGCCCAGAGCCCCAGGCCCTGTGCCTGAGGAGAGTCAGCTGGAGGGGTCTAAGCTGAGCTGGGCCCCTTGTCGGTAATGGATCTGCCAGGTGAAACCAGATGCAGAATCATCAGCCCCCTTTGGGGCCTGGGACAGTGTTTATCCCCATTTTACAGATGGGGAAACCAAGGCAGAGTCCCTGAGGTGGCAATCTAGTGCCACCAGTAGTGGGGCCTGAGCCCAGAGGCAGGGCAGTGACGTGGGCAGGGACAGTGGGCATCCACTCTCAGGGTCAGGCTGGCTTTGTCCTGAGGAGGCCCCAGGCCCTCAGAGGGGAGCCCCAGGCAGGAAGACCTCTCCCCAGGGTCCCGTGACAGCCAAGCACCTGGAAGGTGGGGAGGCTCAGCCCTCCTGACCTGCCTCTGCCCTCATTGCTAGCCGTCACCCTGCAGGTGCTTCCTCCCCACCCCCACCAGGTGCCAACGCAGGGATGGAAACGGGTCATCTGTCTATCCCTTCCTGCTGGAACATCCTAGGACTCAGCTTGCTTTTTGCTCCTGTGCCCCCAGGTACTCACCAGGGGAAAGTCTCCAGGCCTCCCTGTCTGAGGGAGGGCACCCAGCAACAGCCATGGTTCAAAGTCCAGCCGTCAACAGAGCCCAGGAACCCAGGTGCCAACCCTCCAGGTACTCTAGAGATAGACCAGGAGGCTGGAAGGGAGGCTGCCCTGACGTTGCCAGAGAAACCAGGTGTCTACCCTTTAAGGCTCCTCCTCCAGGCCAGCCAAGGGCTCTGCAGAGCCCGGGAAATCCGTGCCAGGGCCTCACCTGGGCGGAGGGTGGTGCACACCTGGGGCACTGCTCCCTGTGGGGTGCCGGGGTGGGGTGGGGGCAGGGTTGCTGGGCTCCTGCCTCCCCCGCCCAGGGAGGTCTGGGCTGCTGAGCCTCTCTGGGACAGACTGGGCTCTGTGGTCCCAGGCTCTGAAGCAGAGGCAGAGGCATCGCATCAACTGGTAGAGGCCAAGGAAGCCCTGGTCCCCTGGGCCCTGACAGGTGAGCACCCAGCCCGCGTGGGAGCTGCTGCAGGGATGGGAGTCTGCTGTTCCAGGCAGTGAGACAGACAGGAGCCGAGGAAGGACCATGGGCCAGCAACAGAGACTCACCAGGGCAGAAAGCCCGGATGCCTAGCCAGGGGCAGCACTGGGAAGACAGAAACCTCACCCCAGGGTAACCTTTGCTCCCCTGGCGTATCGATCATCACGCGGTGTAGACCCCCCGACTTTTCATATCACTGGTCATGCGGTGTAGACCCCCTGACTTTTCATATCGCTGGTCACGCGGTGTAGACCCCCCGACTTTTCATATCACTGGTCATGCGGTGTAGACCCCCTGACTTTTCATATCGCTGGTCACGCGGTGTAGACCCCCTGACTTTTCATATCGCTGGTCATGTGGTGTGGACCCCCTGATCTTTTCCTCCCTAAAGATAACATCGAGGCTTCAGTTTATTTCAGCTCCAGGCTCAGAAAAGCAGCAAAACCAGACAAGTGACACCTCAGGACCAGCTGCATCGACTAATGACCCTGCCCTGGCTCTGACGAATCAGCAGAGACCATGAGCCTGAAGGCGCACACCTGGAAGGTGATGAATATGCTATTGCACCCTCCCCTGAGACCTCCCCTCGCCACCTGCAAGAGAGAGAGAAATACCCTCAACACAAAGGGCCCAGGTGCTCTCCGCCCAGGGGAGCCCCTGGGGCCATTCCTGTCCCCCTTCTCCCCGCTAAGGGTCCCCAGGAGACTTGCAACCAGGGGAGGAGTGGGGAGTGGCAGTCGTCCTGGGCTCACCCCTGAACCTGTCCCCCAGGCCCCTCTTCTCTGACTTCCCCGTGAGCCAGAGCAGCCCCGCCAGGCTCCTGTGGCTTCTATGCCAAGCCCTTCTTCCTTTCACTGTCCTGAGTGTGCTTTTGATGCGGCCAATGAAATATCTCGTCTCTTGATTGAAATCTTTCCTTCAAGACGACAAGAAGCGAGGTCTGGTCGCCTCGCTGCTCACATGGCCCACTGGTGCTTCCCCGCATGCGCCCAGCCCACTCTGGGTACAGACAGCCCTGTGGTTAGAAGCATCTTTATGTTATTGAGACCAAAACATCATTCCCTATAGTTATGACGTTTGGTTCACGATCTGCCTTAACATACATGGTAAATGGGAAAATGGGTCCCTTCCCTGCTCCAGCGCCTCTCCCACCCTGTGGGTGAGAAGGCCAGCCAGGCGCAGCCCCTAGGCCGTGCAGAGACCCCCCCCCCCCCGCCTCCGGCACCCCTTAGGCAATGCAGAGCCCCCCTGGCACCCCTAGGCCGTGCAGAGCCCCCAGCCCCCGGCCCCCCGGCTTTCATAATCCCCTTACCTCGGCCAGCCGCCTAAACTACGGTGGAAGCAGAAAGCCCCCCAGTGCCCGGAGGCTCCCCACGTATAAGAGGCAGCTGAAACCTGGGCTCGGGCTCAGCCTCTGGAGGTGACTCCGCTGGGAGAGCACCGGTGCGCATTAAACAGTCCTTTTCTAACCCTCCCAGCGCGTGCAGTCCGTCTCTTCCCGCCGCCGACTTTCTGCCACAGCACGGGAAGACGGTGAAGGCCATCGACAAGCTGACTGCGAGACCTTGGGGCTAGCCGGCTGCTCAGTGATGAAAACAGCAGTTTGGATTGCACACAGCTTTCGGGGAAACACCCCCCCCCTCCCTTCATGCGTGTTTTCCTCTGTTGTCTGTGCTCTGTAAAAGCTTGTGCTGGGAAAGCCGCCCCCCGCCCCCCCCGCCGTGTGCCCGTCTGCAGCTGAGTGGGGTTCAGCAGTTCAGCTTCACCAGCCGTGGGCGCAGCAGTAAACGTTCACCACCTGGGCTCGAGGAGGCCTGATAAACCCGTGTCTTTCACAGCAGTCCTCCCAGTTATTTCTTCGTAATCCAACACAGTGCACTGAGGTTTTCTGAGACCTCAGCACCTGGCGTTAACAGTACATAATCCTAATGTATACACTCGCTTGGTCCTTACTTGGCCAAGAATTAGCCCCCAAGGGACCTGCAAACTGTTTTTCCCCCCATGATAAATAGAATGACTCTACTAATGAAGAAGCTTGTCTCAGTGAGGCTCCGTGGGGGTGAGGTGGGGACTGGAGGGGGGCATCAGCTCTGGCAGGGGCGCTGGGAGCCAGCAGACAGCAGAGGGACTTGAACCCAACAGCCTATTTACAAGGTCTTACCCCACTGCTGTAATTATTGTAACTTGATAATACAATGTATTTTAGTATCTGGTCAGATTTTCTTTTATTCATTATTTTGCTTTTCAGAATTTTCTATTCTTATTTTAAGAGGTGAAGTAAAAAAAGAAATTAAAAAATTTTAAAATATCATTGAGATTTTAATCTATATCACAAGGAATGTATGAACAACTTTGGGAAATTGATATCATTATATGTTTTTTCTATTCAAGAACATGATGTTACTTTGTTTATGTATTTATTGTTTTATGTGGGAAGCGTTTTAAAATTCCATGCAGGTCCTGCATATTCCTGCTAAGGTTATTTCTAGGCATTCTATCGGCTTTGTTGCTATCGTGCGTTCTCATTGATTGTACATTTAAGTTACTGTTTGTAGCTATAGAGAATATTTATTCATGCATCTTATGCTTGACAATGTATCCTTGAAGGTCCTGTTGCAGAGATGACTCTGGGCTAGCAGAAACCCGCGTGTAGAAAGTGGGCAGGTCCTGTGAACCTGGATGAAAGTCTGACTGTCCCTGACTTCAGACGCCAAGTTCCTATCAGGAAGGATCAGTACAGTAACTTTAAGGTTTATTTTGGTGGCAATTTAGAATGTCAACTATGTTTTTCAAACTTTCAAATTTGAAAACAACATGGCTTATGTTAAATATACAGTTTTCCAAAGATACAAGTGCTCATTTTGACCTCAGATTTCCAGTTTGAAGTAGAAAATCAGATGTCAAATTGCCTAGGCAGAAACCATTACTTTTGGATGATGTGTGATTAGTTGAACTGAATTTTATGATTCTTTTACAGTGCACTATTTTAACGTAGACAGTGTTCTGGGGTCCATCTTTGCATTCGGGGTCTGCTGCAGGGTCAGACGTTTAGGGTCTGTGTCCAGGGTACTGGTCTGGCTCTGGCATCTGTCAACCTAGGTCATTGGCTCCCATTCAGTGTCAACAGGAGTCCCCAAGTTGGGGTGCAGTGAGGCAGCCTAGGTGAATTCCCTCTTATCCAGACAGCTCAGCCCTGCTCTGCTGCCCTCCATGGTTTCCTGTCTGGTCCTGTCATTTCTACTGTTCTCTGCTCCATTCAGACATCTTCATCTACCTGTTTAATGCCGGAGGAAGGCAGGTCAGTGACAATTTATCCTTGAAGTGTGGATTGCGGGAGAAGCCTCTGTGTAGAAATGGCTGCCAGGCTCTTAAGACAATGAGCCCCTTTATCCACCCAAAGCCCTTCTTAGTAAGTGTCTTCTTTCTCAGGATCCACATGTTTGATGTCTGGCATGTGAGGGCACAGGGTGTACCGATGTAAGAGAGGAGAGACCTGGAGGTGAATTTTTATGTATTGATTTTATTTATTTATTTTTCCTTTATTGATTTTAGAGAGAGAGGAAGGGAGAGAGACAGAAACATTGATGAGAGAGAACATCGACTGGCCGCCTCCTGTATGCCCCCCACTGGGGATCAGGCCCACAACCTGGCCATGTGCCCTGACCGGGAATCGAACCAGTGAACTCTTGGTGTATGGGTTGACGCTCAATCACTGAGCCAGCTGGGCTTATTGATTGATTTTAGAGACAGAGAAGGGAGGAAGGTGGAGAGAGAGAGAGAGAAACATGGATTTGTTGTTTCCCTCATTAATGCACTCACTGGTTGATTCCTGTGTGTGTCCTGACTGGGGATCAAACCTGCAACCTTGGCGAATCAGGATGACGCTCTTAGCAACAGAGCTACCCAGCTCGGGCTGAAGGCAAATTTTTTTTATCTAGGCTCCAGCCAGTTTTTGAGGAGCAGAGAGAATGTCTGGGAAAGGAGGTGCTGGAGACCTGGAAGCAAAATTTCCATTCTGACTGGAGTCCATTGCATGAGGGGTGATGGACATTTAGGTAAGGGGTGAGGAGAGAAGTCATTGTCGCTGTAATTGGTGCTCTCTTACTTGAGGGGTCTTCGGGGGCATTTCAAAGGTACGTTCTCTGGCTGCCCAGAAACAACGCACAGAGCTTGGTTAAGGCAAAGATAAGCCTTTACTAAGGAATTTTTATGCATTGGCTTTGACTAACCACCATGTCCTGTTTAATTTAGAATTTATTAACAAACCACCAAGTGGTTAATTTCCAGAGAACCCCCTTTTTTATCCACATCATATATTTTCCTTGGTCAGGAGTCTATTCAGATCTTTACCCATGTTTGGTGGGGTTGTTTGTTTTAAGGTTCTTTGTGTATTTTGAGCAGAAATCTTTTATCAGATATGTGTTTTGCAATGATTTTTTTGTGGCTTGTTTTTTTTTAATTCTCTGAACATGTTCTTTTACAGAGTAGTTTTTAATTTTGTGAAATGTACATTATTAAAAATTTTCTAAAATATATGTTTTCATTGATTTTTTTTTAGAGAGAGAGGAAGGAAGAGAGAGATAAAAACATGTATGTGAGAGAGAAACATGGATCAGCTGCCTCCTGCATGCCCCCTACTGGGGATCAAGCCCGCAACTTGGGCCTGTGCCTTGACCGGGAATTGAACCAGGACCTTTCTGTCCATGGACAGCGCTCAGTCCACTGAGCCACACCACTAGGCTGTGTTGTGCTTTATTTGATCTCATGATGTTTTGTACAGTAAGGTTTCATGGTTACGTATGTTTGAAGTTTAGAGGTTCAGGGTTTCACAGGTTAGGGCTGTGGGATAGGGTTTCAGGGGTTAGGTGCGGTTTCGGGCTACACAACTGAGCTCTGCTCTGCTGTAGTCCATGTGATCTGGTCTGGTCCCGTCATTTCTTCTTTTTCCGGCCTAGATGTTTTTATTGGTCAGTTCAATTTGGGGGAAATTCGCAGGTGACTCCCTGAATTGAGGTTTGTATGAGAAGCTCTGTGTAGTAATGGATATAACCACAGTTTTTAAGAATCTGAGTCCAGTTATCCACCAGGAGCCCTTCCCAGTAGGTGTCTCTGTTCTGAGCACCCACATATGTGCTGTCCATCATGTGAGTTGCCCAGGGAGCCCTGGGGTGAGGGACGAGGAGAGACTTGGAGAAGAATTATTTATCTCCTCTCCGCACAGCTTTTGAGCAGGTTGTGGGTAATCAGGCTAGGAGAGACCTCCTTGCTGCAGCCAGGGTGTGAAGAGCACAGTGGTTCTGGGGTAATTGGGCAGGAAAGACCTTGAGCAGAGTTCTGCACCCTGACTGTAGCCAGCTTGTGTGGTTAAAGCGGTTGCCTGGCAAAAGGAGAAAAATCTAGAGCTCAATTTTCCATCCCTGCTTCACCCAGGATGTGATGGGCAAGAGGGTATGTGGATCTGAGGAAAAGGCACGAGGACTGAGGGGCCAGTGGACACACTGAGGGGAATTGTAAATCCTGACCCCAGCCCAGCATGTAATGGGCAGCTGGGGAACAGGAGAGGGACGACCTGGAGCCGTTTTTTTTTTTCTTCCTGGCTCCACCAAGTAGGAGATGGGCAGAGGGTGTCCTGAGGTCAAGGGCGAGGGGGGACCTGGGTGTGATCTTTACATCCTGGTCTAGGCCCTGTGTGCGAGGCAGAGGGGTTCCCTGGGGGTAAAGGGCAAGTTCCAGCAGGTGTTTGAGAACCAGAGGGGTGCCTGGGGTACGGGGTGCACTTCAGACAGCTGGAGTTCAGTGGCACTTTCTCCAGGTCGTGTTCAAGTCAATGCTTCCTCAGGACTGGTTTCCTGGGAGAGTCCTCCCGGTTCTGGTGGGACCACTTTTTGTGATCACCTCTTCGGGACAGGATTCAGGACTGCACTTCTTCCAAGTAGACAAATAATGGAATGGAATAGATGGTGTAGTAATAGACCCAAGTACATAGGTGAGTTCTGTATGATAATGATGTCTCCTCAGGTCATTAGAGAAAATGTGCATTACATAGTCAATGGTGTTGGGGTGTGAGGCAAGCAGCAGGTCACAGATAACAGTCCAGCAGCAGGGTCCTGTTGAGTGCAGGTGCAGGGCCAGTGGGAGCAGAGGGGCGGGACGGGAGGGTGGAGCTGGCGGGAAGGTGGGTGCGTGGCCTGGCTGTGCACCGGAAGCCCAAAGCCCGGCCATGATGTATATGGCAGAGGGGATTGAGGCAGAGGCAGGTGCAATCTGAGGGCAGTGGAGGTGTGAACCTGAGGGGAGGAAGGATCCCCCTTGAGCCTAGATGGGTGTTTGCTTATGAGGCAGGCGGCTGGCAGACATGAGGCTAGTGGTGGCCTGGGAACAGCATGGCTGGGTCCTGAGGTGAGAGGTGAGAGGTGTGAGGTGTGAGGTGAGAGGTGTGAGGTGTGAGGTGTAAGGTGAGAGGTATGAGATGTGAGGGAACCCTGAGCAGGACCTGAGGTGAGAGGCTGGTCAGGTGTGAAGTGAGAGGTGAGAGGTGAGAGGTGAGAGGTGTGAGTTGAGAGGTGAGAGGTGAGAGGTGTGAGGTGAGAGGTGTGAGGTGTGAAGTGAGAGGTGAGAGGTGAGAGGTGTGAGGTGTGAAGTGAGAGGTGAGAGGTGAGAGGTGTGAGGTGAGAGGTGTGAGGTGTGAAGTGAGAGGTGAGAGGTGTGAGGTGAGCTGTGGGCAGGACCTGAGGTGAGAGGCGGGTCAGGTGTGAGGTGTGGGGCAGTGGGCAGGATGAGCGGCTGGGGCACAGGTGCAGCCAGGCCCTACTCTGCTCCCTTCTGTCGCTGTGACTTTTGCTTGTCTGTGAGCCCAAGCCGCCCCCTAGGTTCTCACGTTGCTTCTTCTAGGCTAAGCCCACGTGTGTGTCAGTGGCCCCAGCTGTAATGACTGTCCTGTCAAAATAGGAACATTTGCCCGAGCTGCAAAAAAACAAGTGAAGAGCGTGGTCACGTGTCTTGGTTGGTGGAGCCTCGACTGGCACACAGGAAGGTTGTGGGTTTGATCCCGGGTCGGGGAGATTTTGGGGAGGCAACCCATGGGTGTTTCCTGGTCATATAGTGTTACTGTCTCCCCCCTTCTCTGTCACTAAAATCAGTGAAGATTAAAGGGGAAAGTATATAGATAGGCTAAGCTTGGAAAGAACATGAAGAAATATAATGCGAGTGGGAAGAAAACTTATTTTCCTTAGTTTTAATTATATTAATGATTAAATAAAATAGTAACAGTATTCTTAGCATTTAAATGAGGTCAGGGTCATTTTAGGAATTGTAGGGAATCAGAGAAACTCACAATATGGCAAATGTTAGTTTCAAAGGCAGAAACTTTACAGCGGTGGTTCTCAACCTTCCTAATGCTGTGACCCTTTAACACAGTTCCTCGTGTTGTGGTGACCCCCAACCATAAAATTATTTTCGTTGCTACTTCATAACTGTAATGTTGCTATTGTTATGAATTGTAATGTAAATATCTGATATGCAGGATGTATTTTCATTGTTACAAATTGAACAGAATTAAAGCACAGTGATTAATCACAAAAACAATATGTAATTATATATGTGAAATATTTATTTCTAATTACAAATAAATAAAATTTTGTCTTTAAGATGGTGTAGCATGGGTAACAGTCTTAATGTAACAATAGAAAACTACATTGCTACATTTTGCGACAGTATGAGTAAAAAGCCAATATCAGTGCAAAGGTTGAGATTGCTTCTTTCTCACCAGATCAGAAATTCTCGGGGCAGACTTTGCAAGAGCACAACGAAGATCATCTTCCACAACAAGTCTACTTCTGTATTTTGACTTGATAACCAACAAGCTGGAAAACCCTGTTTCACAAAGATACGTTGTTGGAAATGGAAGAAGAAGGCACAACACAGTCTCACACAGAACAGGATATGACTGCAAACACTTGATCCAGAATTTTGTAACTGGCATTGTAGAGAGATCAGTTCTCGCTGCATCGCTCTTAATAAGTTCAATGAACTCCTCCTGTGCTATCTCAGGAACATCTTCAACTCTGACTGTGAATGGGCTTCTGGCAAGTGCAAATGGGGTGTCAGGTAGATTTGGAAAGTACGATGAAATTTCATCTGCAAGCATGTGCAAGCGTTCTTTCACAGAAATTATCGTAATCCTTTTGTCTGGTTCAATGTCATGTTCCTCAAAGAAAGCAGATAAGGTAGGCAATGTAAATTTTATCTTCATCCAATTTTTTTTTGCCAAAGCTGAAGTTTCATTTGGAATGATCAGATCTTTTCAGACACATCGAGGCATGTTGCATTTGGTCCTTGCAGTGATAAATTTAACTCATTCAAGGTGGCAAAGATGTCAACCAAGTAAGCTATTTTCTGCAGTTCACTTTTATCGCTGAAAAGTGCTTCGAACTGCGGTCTTGCTTTCTGATTAAAAAACGTTTTGAGCCCTGGCCGGTTTGGCTCAGTGGTTAGAGCGTCGGCCTGTGGTCCAGAGAGACCCAGGTTCGGTTCCCGCTAAGGGCACGTACCTCTGTTGCAGTTTGTCCCCGGCCCTGGTTGGGTCGTGTGGGAGGCAGCCACTCGATGTGTCCCTTTCACGTTGATGTTTCTCTCTCTCTTTCCCTCCCACTCTATCTGAACAAAAAATGGAAAAATGTCCTCAGGTGAGGATAAAAAAAAAAAAAAAAAAAAAAAAAAAAAAAAAAAAAAAAACGTTTTGAGTTCATCACGAAGCTCAAAAACATGTTTTAAAACTTTTCCTGTCGACAACCATCTCACTTCAGTGTGAAATAGCAGAGCATTGTTCGGCACATCCAACTCGTTGTACAGTTGCGAAAACAGTCGACTGTTTAAAGTGCTCGCCTTTACAAAATTGACAGAACTTATGACGCTTTTCATTACTTCTTGTAACTCTTGTGGCATGTCTTCATTGCTGATATTTGCTGATATTTACAGTGACTTTTGGTGACTCATTCAGTACCAAATGTTGAAATCCAGATCGACATCCTAGCATAGCTGGAGCACCATCTGTGCAAAACTTTTCCCAAGAGATCTTATGCTCTTTCAGAAATGAACCAACTGTGTCAAATACATCACGTGCAGTAGTTGTTGTTTCAAGAGGTTTGCAAAAAAGAAACTCATCTTTAAAGTCACCATCTCTGGTATACCTCACGTAAACCAGTAACTGTGAACAGTTTGCAACGTCTGTAGATTCATCAAGCTGGATGCTAAATATTGGAAGTGGAGCAGATTTAATTTCCTGGATTACCTGATCAAGAACATCAGAAGACATGCCATCTATTCTTCTGCAGACAGTGTCATTAGATAAGGAAATTGCACTCAATTTCGTAACAAATTTGTCTCCGACCATAACTCGAACAATGTCTTTGGCCGCTGGCAACAGTAAATCCTCAGCAGTGGTGTGAGGTTTCATAGCTGTGGCGATTCTGAGTGCCACCAAATATGAAGCTTCAATGGCTGCTACGTTTTGTTTGTGGTACTTACCACCAGTGTCAAGTCTGGCTTTCTTGAGTCCATCAGCTTTGCTTCTAAAATAGTTGGTATCCTTGCTGGCAAAGCTCGATGCTTGCTATCAAAATGGCGTTTTAGTTTGTTCAGCTTCATAGATTCAGCTGATAGAACTTCACAACAAATAACACATTGTGGTTTCTCAATTCTTGCTGTAATTATTGAGGTAAAACCATACTGTAAAAAATCCTCACTATATTTTCTTTCCTTAACATTCTTCTCTACACAATCCATTGTCATGGGATGGTTTGCTAATGAAAATAATATATAACAATAGTTTTAATAATATAAAAGATGATACATGGCATAGTTTAGTCAATACAGTTCATTAAAGTTTCCTATGATTTACCATTCTCTGTGTTGTTGTTTTTTGCATACCTGTTACTATCACAAGGGGGCAGTATTCACATCAACCACAGCTGAATATAAAAAGACCAATCAGCATCCAGATTAAGTTCCCATGGTACAGATTTTTTTTTTTTGCAGTAGGTGATGATTTTACAGTACATGATTTTACATTTACTCAGTAATTAAAATTCTTGAAGTATCGTTTTACCTCCAATACTGCTGCTTTCAACACAGTAGCTGCTTTTAACAGAGTAGCTGCTTTCTACACAGTAGCTGCTCTCTACACATGTGTGACTGGTCCACATAAGTACATTATGGTGCCAACCCTGTCACATACACCTGTATTTGTACGGGATGTATGTGATGGGGTTGGTGCAATGATGTCATCACGCCGGGTACTCGTATGTGGACATATCTGTATGTGGGCGTATCTGCATGTGGGCGGACCCGCCTGGAGATGGATAGAGGAGTGGTGTTTTGGTTCCTAAGACCATCAGAAATATGTGTTTTCCGATGGTCTTATGTGACCCCTGTGAAAGGGTCGTTCAACCCCCAAAGGGGTCGCGACCCACAGGTTGAGAACCGCTGCTCTAAAATATCAATAAAATTATTTTAAAAAAATTAAAATCCATTTCCAGCACATCATAGGTTATTTTAGCCTTGTTTTAAAATCTGCAGAGAGCTGCTGCTGGTGATGCCATGAGAAGCAGAAGAGCCACATAGAAGGTGGTTAAATCTGCCTTGTGGAGAGTATGTCCCGGGCACCTCTGGCCATGATGCTCCTGCAGATCCCAGGTCCCTCTGCTCTGGGGCAGCTGATGGCCACTCCACTTGTCTGTGGGGGTGGGGTGGGGCAGGTCTGCAGTGGGGCCTTCCTCGGCCAGGCCTGTGCCTTTCACTCCATCAGGGTGTAGACCCAGCAAAGAGCTAAGCATTCTTGCAAATGTAGTTTCATAATTTCAATAAAAATATACACAGCAAGGAGAATTGCAAAAGTTCTCATTTAAAATAAAACCGCTCAGCATGCACTGTACTTTCTGATAGTTTAGAAAATTTAAAAAAAATAGGAAAAAAAGTCACCTTAATCTCACCACCAAAATAAAATATATGTTAGTGGATTCCTTCTGGATTGTATTTTAATGTACGAGAGGGATCATTTATGACACAGTGACAACATTCTTGGTCTCTGCTAAGTGCAGGTCACGTGAGGCTGACATGATCATTGAAATGTGATGAACTGTGACCATGAGCATCTGTAGAAAGTAGAAAGGGACTGTGAGGTATCGAGTTTGTAGAGAATGAAATGTTTGAGAGGAATTCCCTAAGGAGAGAAGAGAGGGAGGGAAGGATCTGAGCTGGGATTGTGATATGCAGAATTCCAGGTGCTTTGAGGAAGCATGTGGGAGACCCTGCACAGTCCACAGGGTAGACTGGAGTGTGCTGCACGGGCCACAGAGAGCTGCCGGGTGTTTCTGAGGTGAGGGGGTGCAGCTGCACTCAGGATCATCCTCTGCCCAGGTGGAGGTGTGTGGTGAATGTGCTCCCCAAGGATCTCACAGAAGAACTGAGCAGACGCTGACTGCGGTGAGGGAAGGTACCTCCTTCCAGAGCCTTAGGACAGTGTCGGAGGTGAGGGGACTGTCAGATGTCTGGGAGGTCGATGATGCCTGGATGGGAGTCATGACCCCATGGAGGGCACCCTGGGATGTGGTGTTTGAGGCCGTGGCCTCACAGTGTGTTGGATGGTAAATAATCCTGTGGTGCTGTTTAGGGCTCATGAAGTGAACAACAGCAGACGAGTGATGTCACAGTGGTGCAGATAGTGAGGGCGTGCGGGTGTAGACGGGGTCGGCTGTCAGTGGGCGCTCCAGGGATAGTGCCGCAGGAACCAGTTAGGAGGCGAATTGAATTTTCCAGGCTGGAGATGAGGATGGGAGGTCAGACGCTGGCCTGTTCGGGAAAGGACTCCTGGAGGCACCGGGGGCCTCTCTGAGGAAGGGTATCAGAGGCTGTTGTAGACGTGGGCTTGTGGGAGGCTCCGGACCCTGGTCCAGGCTGGGTTAGAGCCCTGGGTGCCGCTGGCCAATTTCATCGAAGCCACAGAGCAGGTGTCAAGCCCAGGAACAGACAGGAGAGGAGAAAGGGTAGAAATCAGAGCCTTAGGAAACCCACTGGGGCTGGGCGGGGGAGGAGCCAAGGAGGGACTCGGCTGCCAGGAGCAGGCTCCTCCCACGCGGCCCCCTGTGTAGGGGCAGGTCTGGTGGCCTGTGCAGGACTCCTTCTAGGTGCCTCAGGAGCAGCAGAGCGCGGAGGGGCAGGATGAGCCCTGGAGCCCTTCCTGCAGGAGGAGGACAGTGAGCAGACAGAGGAGTTGGTGCTGACAATGTAGAGAAGGTACGGAGAGCTTGGGATCACTGGAGTTTCCAGGGCTCCCCCTGCTGATGGGCGTTTGCTGAGATTCTGTACAGGCCTCTCCGATTTGTAAAGTAAACGTTCCAGTGTAAGATCGCCCCTACTGTGGGTTGTGATTTTTGGAGTACTTGGGGGGAAAAGAGATGCTGATTCGGAGTTTAATGTATTGAAACCCTCGACCCCTAGTTCCTTTCCCTTTGATCTCTCCCTTGCCGTCCTCGTGTGCAGGGCCTGCATGAAACGGAGTTGTCATTGCCAGGTTTTACTTCTCTTGGGTGTGCTGTGTAGTTTTGTTCTTTAAAATGCTGTGATCCACTTTACTTTCACAAAAAGGAAACATTCACCCCGTCAGGCATGTTGGAAACAGTGAAGTGGACAGGGGAGTGCTGGGTGCGCTGGACGAGAAAGACTGTGGGTGGACACAGTGACCAGAGTGACGAGACAGGGTGAGGACGGGAGCAGAGCCAGGCTTTCACTGCTGATCACCAGCAGCAGGTGCTTCCTTTCTGTCAGAGGTCAGGGCTATGTGTTTAAAGTGCCCTCTGAAAAGAGCTCACATGCTGCGCTGTGTTGTCAAGACGCAGTTTTCGGTTGCTTAGGCCTGTGCTGTCACAGACACTGACCCCTGTCCTTCTCCCCGCAGCCCCCTGGCCGTCCGCAGCCTCCAGGACTTGGCTAGTATCGCCATCCGGGGCACCTATAAGAAGGTCATTCACCAGGAAGCAGTGAGCAGAAATGGGAACGAAATAAAGACCACTCCCAGGTTCAAGCAAAGGAGAGTTCGCCGCTGTTGGATGGAAACCATCTCCTTTTGGACAAAGGTCTTTGTCAGTTGGATTTCCAACCCGTCAGAGGACAACAGCTGTGAAGGTTTAGAAGAGGAGCAGCAGGAAGAAGAGGGCCAGAGCCTGGCTGAGAGGAAGCCAGAGCCCCCCATGAACTTCCTGAGGGAGAAGGTCCTGAGTCTGCCCTGCCTGACCCCCTGAAGTACTCCCTGCTCTACTACAGGGACAAGTGAGGACGGGCGGCGCAGCCTGCGGCCAGCAGAGGGCGCCCGTCCGCACGTTTCTTCTTCCAGTTTGATCTCCATTATCTTGTAGAATTTTCATTAAATGGTAGATTTCTTTAAATATAACCTGACAAACGTAAGTGCATGGGAGAATGTTTTCTTGAAAGAGACATTGTCCCAGAGAAGGGTTTACTGCCAGTTCTTGTGACACAGGTAGAGACGTCTGTGTAGCAGGGAAACTGCGGTCGAAGTGAACCCAGCCGGGCTGCGGATGGACAGTGAGAGGAAAGCACAAGTTTATGAACATGTGAGTTTTTTCTGGGTGTGACACACCCATGTCCAAGTTTGAACATTATGTTATTAACCTCTTAATTCCTGGCCCTGACTTTCACTAAAGCCTGTAGTTTTAAAGAGGGGACTTTTCTTGAAAAGCCTCCCTTATTTTAAGTAATGGAAGTCACTCTTATGGGAGTTGTCAGTGTAGGTTGTTTTTTTTTTTAGACTGTGTTGGGGAAGGAGGAACAAAAGTATCAAACTGCGAGGTATCTTTTAGGAGTTCCAAAGGAATTCCAAGGGATTTTTTTCCTGATACCTTTTATTACATTTAATAGAACTAATGTCACCTGGTATGGGTAGCACTGTTGGCTAGAACGTCGCCCTGAGACTCAAGGTTTGGGGTTCAATCTCCAGTCAGGGCACATAGGAGAATCAACCAATGAATGTATAAACAGGGGGAACAACAAATCATTCTCTCTCTTTCCTTTCCCCTCCCCAAAATCAGTCAGTCAATCAATAAAAAGTAAAAGAACCAATGTCTAGTAATCCTTGGAAGAATATCCTGAAGAAGGAAACGAGTGTTGTGTGCAGGTAATAAACCAGGTAAGTTCTACCCAATGATGGGGATCACTGTGGTCCTTCAGTGGGACTGTGGGTGTCTGAGGACTGACCTGTCGGTCCTCAGCAGGTGGGGGGAGGTACTCAGGCTGTGCGTGGACTCAGGACTCCTGGAGGCGGCCTGTGCTTTTCGTCTTAACTTCAGTTGGTATTTTCTGTAATCACATTAGAGCACTGATTCATAGATTTTATCTTTTGTAATTCTGCAGAAAAAGATTCGTTAGTTTTGTACATTTTCTCAAGAACAAATGCATGTGTTTTGCTGGCTGCACTGTGACAGCAGTTCCAGTCTCGGGAGCCGTCTGGGCATCCTGTGGCAGGAGCTTCCTGTCCCATCTGGGTCTGGTCCAGAAGGAAAGGGGCTTGGTGGTGGCGGAAGTGTTTTGAAGTTACATTGGTTATTCCAAAACATTGGTTCTCTTCCAAATTTATTTTTTACCCAAAGAAAAGACTAGTATTAAATGTTGACAGCAAGCCCAAGCTCAGAGTGCTGGTGTCGGATTACTCACTCAGATGTTAGGATTAATTGTATCCCTTAGCCTCTTGGGTTTTGTTGAGGTTCAGTGTCTCTGTGGTTTCAACCAGTTAACTGGGTCCTGGTTATTTTGTTATCTTTTTGCTGTTTGGAGTAACTGAATCATCTTTGTCACCGGATGCTGTGTGCATGTGTAGCGGGGAAAACGTACCTCATCCTAGACTGGTAACTTCAAGCTGTTGTAAAGAGGGCTCGTCTGGTTGTGTGTACTTGCCTCTAAGGGAGTCAGAGAGAAGAGCACGGTGTGTGCTCACACTGCATGGTGCGGCATTATTCCCATCGCTCTGCAGCGGCCTCTGCCATCTGTGGACATCTCTGGACATACTGCTGGATAAAGGACATTGTCAAATCTGTTGTATTATGTTGCCTGACTAAATTTTTTTCCCTATGATTGTAAATAGATTTCATTTATTTTAAACTGTGTTTGCCTTATAAAAAGGCAATGCATAGGACATGTTTTTCCCATATATGCGTTAAACCTTGCCTAACAGTTTGAATTTACATGTTCTCAGTTGTCACTTTTAAACCAGAACTTGATTAAAGATAGGAAGATATAATATATATGAACTAGTTCCGTGTCTGTCTTGTCAGTGTGAAGGAGCACTGTGAGTAGGTGTCCTGGGCACCGCGTCACCGGGGTTCAGTGTGACTGCGGTGTTTCCAAACAGGCGTCCAGTGTGGTCTGTGTTGGAGCCACGCTCTGGACTGCCGTGGCTTCTCTGTTCAGACTCGTCTATATTTTTATATGTAACTTCTGTCTTGAAAGTAGTAAAGCCATAGAGATGTACAAAACAAAGATCAAATTTATATTAAAAATCAATTGTGTGTATGAAAATGCTTTTCCAGTCTGGAGCTTCCAGGGGATTCATGTAAGAAATTTGAAACAGATTTAAATGAGCTGATCTGCCTGAATAACTACAAGACGTCAGTAAAGGTAGTTACGACGTTCTAGCCTTCTTAGCATTGCTTCTGTTTCATCTGTGGGATAGAGTCTTAACTACATCCCTCCCCCAAAATACCTTAAACAACAATCTTTCTTAGTTGTGTTTTCATTCACACTTTGTTTTATTGCTTAAATTTGGTATATGAAGAGTGTCTGTGGTTAGATTTTGGCACAATTTTTCCATACTGTGAAATGTTGAAAGATAATTGGGTACTGGCGGCACATCTTACCGGCAGCAAAGGGGGTGAGGGTTTAGGGTTTGGGGTTGGTTTGGGGTCAGGGCCAAGGGCCAGGGCCAGGGTTTAGGATTGGGGTTTAGGGTCAGGGTCAGAGCAGGATCGGGAGTTAGGGCCTATGGTCATCTGGGTCTGAGGGTCAGGATCAGGACTTCAAATTCTGAGGTCCTGACTCCACCTTCATGACCTGAGGCCCCACCTCCTTTAAGATCCCAATGTGAGAGTTTGTGGGGAACAGAGAAGGGCAGCAATGCAGTTAGCCTGGGGTGGATTCCAGTCTCCCGGCCCCCGAGGCGTGGCTGAGCCGCCCGCAGACCTGGGGGCTTATCGCCAACAGGAATTTCTATCACAAGCTGGGCTGGAAGGCCAAGATCACGGCACCAGCAGAGTCTGTGTCTGAAGTCTGTTCTCAGCTTGACCTTTTCCCCTCTAACCTCATATAACAGAAAGGCAATGGAGTTTTCTTTTTCTTTCTTTCTTTTTTTTTTTTTTAACAAAAATCTGTATTTTTATACCGGGGGGATGGACAGTCCTCCTCAGGGGCAGCTTGGAGGAAATAAAAGTTTAGAAAAATGCAGGTGTGGTTGCTGTGTGTGTGGTGATGGTAGAAGGGATGGAGGGTGAGGGCCCCTCACACCCTCCTGTGGCCTCAGGCTCTGCCCTGGGGCGGAGCAGGCGCCACTTTCTTTCCTGCTCCTTGGGACTGTTGAGGGCCACAGAGTGACGGGAACGACAGGCGTGTTGGTGGAGAAGTGATCACCCCGCCCCGTCTGCTGGGCTCCCGTGCCCTCTGCCCCAGGTAGGTGCCCTCCACGATGGAGTTTTCTCGGGTATCTTTGGGCACTAATTCCGTTCCTTCATGAGGGCTCCGCCTTCGTGGATGAATGCCTCCCAACAGCCCTGCTTCCTCGTGAACCTCCTGGGGCACAGGTTTCAGCCTGTGAATTTGCAGGGACAGAGCTGCCCCATACACAGCAGGAGGGTCTGCTCCCAGACTGGCTCATGTGGCTGGTGTTCAGGAGATGTTAGTTTGAGGACCTCAGTTTCTCCATGGCTGTGGGCTGGAGGCCTCCCGTGTTCCCTTTCCATAGGCAGCTCACAGCAGGAGCAGTGCCTGTCGGCAGAGGGTTGGTGAGGGACCAGGTCCCACTGTGAGAGTGTGAGGACCTGCACCCACCTAGTCCAAACCCACTCTTAAACTGCATGTATGCATTTATTTCTGCAATTAAAAAATTATTAACATACTTTGTTCAGTAAGCATGTCCAGTCTCTTGCAATCCAATGGTCTTAGGTAACACATTAGACTCAATCTTAGTCTGAGACTCCCTTCCCACAGTGTCCTCACTGGGCGGGGCACAACAGGGGTGGGGCAGTGGGGGGATGCAGGCATTTCCTGGGGACAGATCTTAGGGGAACTGCCGAACAGCTCTGTCCTTATTCCTTCCCTCTCCCAGGAGAGGGAAAACCCCAGAACAACGACAGGACAATCAGCAGGGGGAGAAGATGCCAGGGTGGGTAATTTATCTGTTTGTATTTTCCTTATTTCAGGGTCCATTTTATTAATGTGAAGTTTTACTAGGGAATCGCCCATTTCCTCTAGTTTTCCTGTTTGATGCAATACGTTTATTTTATTTGACTCTCAATTTCTCCTCTTTCTATTTATTTTACAGAATTGTTACAATTAATAAATATGGATACATTATAAATGACTAAAGTCTATATTTTATTACATTTCCCGCATTCAAAGCTCAGTCTCACCAGAAGCCCCTAACAATCTTCCAACCAGAGAGGTTAATGCTGGCATCTGGGGTTCCTGGTGGCCTAACTGGGTTGTATGATATGAAATGCAACCAGGGGCCCTGGCTGGTTTGGCTCAGCGGTTGGAGTGTCGGCCTGTGGTGCAGAGAGACCCGGGTTTGGTTTCCGCTGGGGGCATGTACCTCGGTTGCGGTTTGTCCCTGGCCCTGGTTGGTCATGCGGGTGGCGGCCACTCGATGTGTCCCTTTCGCGTCGATGTTTCTCTCTCTCTCTCTCTTCCTCTCTCTCCCTCCCACTCTATCTGAACAAAAAAAAAAAAGAAAAGAAAAGAAATGCAACCAGGGGAAGAACAGTCTTGATAAATAAAGAGTGTCAACACTGTGCCTAGCAGAATTTACTCTCCAGTCTCAGGGGAAGCTGTTGGTAGTTTTTATACATGATGTTAATTTCAAAACATCAAGCTGGTCACAGTGAGTAAGTTAGATAGGACGAAAGGGGGACAGGAAGCAGAGAGCACACTGGTGAGAGGTGGTGCTGGCCTGAGCTGACAGGGTCTGTGAGCTGACAGAGGAGCAGGGGTGTGAGGACCAGAGACAGGCTGTGGTCAATGCTGCCCTGAGGATGAAGCCGCCACAGGTGCAAGAGTTAGTTCCTATGAGGACTTTGGCTCTGGTCACCAACAGAAGAACTCATCTGCTAAGGATGCTATTTGCTAAAACTCTCCATTTATCTGGGACGTGGAAGGTAGGAAAGGACTAAGAAGGGAAGAGGGAGGCAGAGTGTGTTGATCATATGTTGGGCAGGAGCTACATGTACCACCTCACAGAATCCTCACAGCCTCCCTGAGAAGGAGCAGTTACCACCCTTTGACAGAGCAGGAGACTGAGTTTCCATTTCTTTGCCTGAAGTCACACAACTAGTAGGTCAGCTCTGCACCTGTCTGTGGCTCAGGCACTCCCCCTTAAGGAAACTGCCTCCCTAGACTCCATTCCGAGGGGAAGCAGACCTGTGCTCTGGATAGAAGAACACGCTTTAAATGGGTGGAGGACAAGCAGGGTGTAGAAGTGGAGAAGTCACTGTTACAGGAATCTGGTGTTGGCTGTGCTCTTGTGAAGGGTTAGTTACCCTCCTCCCTCCCCACCTGTTCCCTTCCAACGCTTCCTGCTCAAGTCCCACCCCAAAACCCAGGTGGAGCGAGTGCATGGCAAGGTGGACCATTAGGTTAGGGCGGGTTTTCTTTAAATGGAGTGAACAAGAGGCCTCTGGTAGGCGAGAATATAAGATTTTAGAGGAATCAAAGATACTCAATACAATACTCTCTAAATCAAAATCCCATATCTTGAGATAGCATTTCATAGCCATAGTGGCACAGTATCCTACTTGGGGAAACTTATTCTGAACCCCTACAACAGCATATTGCAACATAGCCTTGAATTAATGCTCAAGCTGTGGTTATTTTGGTGCCAGAGAACAATTCAAGAATCACAGCATGCAAGTTGCACACTAGATACAATGGTCCCACCTCAGGTCCTCATCACCTGCCCCCCCCATTTGCTTTTTCACCTATTGCAGATCCTCAGGGCTCAGAGAAGGAGACCTATCACTCCAGGCACTGGGGAGTGAAGGGTGACGCTGAATATTACCTTAATTTTACCTGAAGAATACCTGTATTAACTAACCCACAGAAGTGAACACTATACCAAGAGCCCATTTCTATTTTGTTTGAATAGAGATTTTAAAGCCTCTATCAATAGCAACCAATCTGAAAAAGAATATTTCTATGTGTTTGGATTTATACCGATGTGAAAAGAATGCTTTAAATTTTCAGTGTGGAAGCTACTGATGTAAATAGTGAAACAAAGATACTCAAAGTAAACTCAAAGAAGCTTCTTAGTAAAACCTGTGGAAATTTCAGAAAACAACGTAATAGTGGTTAAAATCTCAGACATGGGAGGATACTGAGTTTTCTACAAAATTCCTGTTGCTTGAATAGATAGCTGTAAACATTGAAGAAACGGGTTGTCAGAGATGCATTCATTTTGCAGTGAGCTGATAAATCTGTGCTCATTAACGTACTTGATATGTAGGGTAGCTGGAACAGAGAGTAACACTTTTAAATAGCGATTTAATTGCAGTGAACATTGTGTTTAAGGTATTGAAATAATTAAATATAGTGAACAGAGAGCTAATACTACGAATGAAAGGAGGTGCCCCAAATAGTATGTTACCTAAATAACCTGCTCTGACTTGAAGGAAAGGCCAAGTCCTTGACCAAGGCTGGCTGCTTCTAGTGCCAGGCCTGGGGCCACTTAACGAGAGCTCTGGGGCTCGCTGAGACCAGATGCTGCTTGTTTGAGGGAATTTAGGAAACTCAAGCAGGATCAAGATAGGCCAATCCTACTAGCCTTTGGAAACAGCTTGGCGGGCCTGAAAGTGGGGTGGGGCAGGGCCTCAGGGAATCACCAGGGCGGGGCCAACAGTGTGAGCCAGGTGCTGGAGTCCTAGATAAGAGGGCTGTCTGCCACCCCAGGGGAGGGCTCACTGAAGGAGCATCAGCCTCCGCCAGCACGTCTGTCCAGGAGAAAGCCGCCTCTCCAGCCCTCGCCCGCAGGCCAAACAGCTCAGTTCTTCCCTGTATGTCTCTGGCGCCACTCAAGCTGCCTCCACTTTGAGCTCAGAGGGAGCAAGTCCTAGTAAGTCCGCGCACCAGCCTTTTAAGGGGAGCTGCCTGGGGCTCCAACAGCCTCAGCCTCCCTCAGCCTCAGTTCCCACTGGTTTTACAGCCAGAAGTGATGAGGATTCTCTTCCTGCCACTGGAATCCTGAGCTGGGTGCCTGGTGTGGGACGGGGACCCCTCACTCCTCAGGGAGGACCTTCCCAGCCAAATGTCCTTCTTGATTTTTATCCACCACAGGTGGGTGTGGGCCCAGCCCGTCCACCTCCGCCCCTCCTACCAGTCTCCATGTGGCTGCTTCTTTAATCTTGTAGTTGTAGGACTTCCATTCAGCTCGATTTCAGGTTCTGAATGATGGTGGTGTTGTAGTTTAGTTGTGATTTTGATGTGGTTGTGGGAGGAGAGAATACAGCAATTACCTACCCGCCATCCTGACTGGAAGTCTAAGGCATGTTTAAGTGTGCTGTTCACGCATGAGGCTAGAAATGTCTCTATTTGGGGCAGGCTTCTGCCCAGCTGAAACTCAGGGTCTCTTTCCCAGGAAGAAGGAGGGAAAGATAATGCCTTCCAGTAGCAAAACAACTTCAGTGTTTACAAGCCTCACAACTCCAGACCTCTGCTGGGAGACTTCGGAGGTGTGTTCTTGTAGATGCACAGGCACAATGGACAGAGCTTGCTGAAGGCAAAGGTAAGCTTTTTACTAAAGAAGTTATGCCCGGCCGGTGTGGCTCAGTGGTTGAGCCTTGACCCATGCAGTGGGAGGTCACTGGTTCAATTCCCAGTCAGGGAACATTCCCAGGTTGTGGGGTGGTGATGTTTTTTCCTCTCTCTCTCTCATCGATGTTTCTCTCTCCCTCTCCCTTCCTCTCTCTCTGAAAATCAATAAAGAAAAAAAATAAAAAGAAGTTATGTGCCTGGGGTGCCACTATCCACTTTGACCTATCAGGAATCTATGATCTGCTGACCTAGAGGTTATTTTCCATAAAACCCCATTTTTGTCTACACTATATATCTTTGGCCAGGTGTTTGACATCTTTACCCATTTTTATTGGAGCTGTTTGTAGTATAATCCTTTCTGTATTTTGAGCAGAAATCTGTTATCAGATATTTGTTTTGCAAAAACTTTCTCCCAGAGTGTGGCTTGTCTTTTTATTTTTTGAACAAGTGATTTTACAGAGCATTTTTTAAGTTTATAAATTCGTGGTTGTGAGACTGGGGTGAAGCCAAATGCGAAGTGAGCTAAGGGGCCGAGAGCAAATAAGATGAGCTGGGGGTGGGGGCTGAGTTGAGCAGTGATGGGGCGCAGTGCAACCAGTCTGTGAGGAGCAGAAAAGGGTGCCCAGACTATTTCTGGGGTACAAGTCTCAGGTGCCGATTTAAATGAGCAATTCCTGTGGGAACACCTTTCGGGAGCATATCCTTGAGACTGGACACTGGATTTAGGGGTGCGCAACTTCTGTTGTCTGTTTACTTGAGCATTACAGGCTCTCAGGAGCAGAGCCGGCTCTTGCACCTAGGTCTTCCAGCAACGACTGTAGTAAGCTACAAAAAAAGAAATTTAGTTAGTAACAAAACAAAGACCCTAAGAGGTTTGTTCCCTGTCCAAAAGGACACTGGTTGTAAATGGAAGACCCAGGCTCAGATCCGTTTTGGGGACTAAAAGCATAAGAGTTTCCTCTATCAGAACTGCTGCTGTTGTCCATGAAGGAGTGAAAATTGGAAAAGGAGCAAGTGTAGGCTAAAAATTTGTAATATCTGCCCCCCCCCCACTGTTAAGAGACCACACTGGGTGAGCTAAGAAAAGATTTCTAGTTGTCACCACAATAATCTAGGTTTTTATGTTTTTTTAATTAGCCCATGTTTTTCTCTAGTAGTTTTTTAAAATGAAAATGGCTGTGTGTTACAACTTACTTAAACAATACAAAAAAATAAAATTTGCTAAAACATCCTACCCCAAGAGGTAAAAACTGCATTAATGTTAAGTACATATTCTTCCAGACAGCTCTATACGCATGCACATTTACTTTCTTCTCCTTTCTGTGGATTTAATGTTCTCTTTTAGGTTCTTACGATGGGTGTAAAACTTGCAAAATTTCAGCTCTTCTCTTTTCTTAATATGTGCACTAAGAATGCACACTTTTCTGTAAGTCCTTGTCTGTAGCCTTTTTATTGTTATTGAGTTCTAATTATTTTCTAACTCTAATTGTGATTTATTTTGGCGGTTAATGATTAGTGTCTTTCATAATTTCTAATATAAGGACTTTCCAGTTAAGTTTTGTTAATGATTTCTAGACTAAACGCAACACGAGCAAGAAACAAGCTTCATGTAATTTTGTCATTCTAATCCTTTGGGGTTTGTTGAAACGTGATTTGCCTAGTACATATGGTCACTTTAAAAAAGTTCCAAGTGTGATCCTCTGCTGCCATCTAGTGTGCATGCCTGGAATAACACCGTAGTGCAGGTCAACATCCAAAATGGGTGAACATAGTGAATGTAATGAAAGTTGAATTTGATTTGCTGCTGAAGTTAAGTTTCTGATATGATTACTGATTTTTGGTTGGTATCTGTTGGTTGTAAAAGTGGTATGCTCTGTTCTTGAATGAGAGCTGTGTTAAACGTATTATGATGATAAATTCGCCTATTTTTTTTCTTGCAGTTCTGTTTTCTATACTGTATTTGTTATAAAGTGCTTGTGAATTTGGAACTTCCTTGTAAATTGAAGTTACTGATCTGAGGTGCTCTTCCCTATTTCTAGTAATGCTTATTGCCCTCAAGTCTACTTATGTTATTATACAATTTTTATTTAGTTTGTTTTCATCACATATCTTTTTACATGATTTCACTTTCAATCTCTTTGTACCTTTATGTTTTTAGATAGCCCCCAGTGTTCTGTATGAATAATGAGTGCCCATTAAAACCCATAAGGAAGTGCTTTTGATGGAGGCTGTGATCTAGGGATCCAATGTGGGTGAGGGAAGTTGAGGTGAGCAAGATTGGGGAGCCAGCATGAGACTACCACAAAAGGGTGCCCTGAGTGTTTCTGGGGTAGAAGTCTCAGTCACAGATTTAACTGAGAAATTCCTGGACGATCACCACCTTTCCTCAAAACAGCCTCTAGAGTGGACAATGTAAAAGGTCTGAGCCGGTGGGAGATCACATCCACAACACAAGGCCAATGTAGAGCAAAATGGCTTTATTGCATGTGCTTGGGTGTAGGTGGGCTGAGCCGAGAAGGGTTCAGCCTTGAATCAGGTTTGGGGTGTCAGTTATATACTTTTTTTTTTTTTTTTTTTTTTTTTTAGCTTCCAGCATTTCCTGCTGATGTACTTTATCTGGCCTATTGTCCACTTTGCAGTAGGGCTGATCTGGTATCTCATCCAGTTGGGGGATAGGGTTTTAGAGGTTAGGTGTAGGCTTTGAAGTTAGGGTCTTGAAGTCCTGTTGACAGTGTGAGGGTCTGTGGCTTGAGCAGTGTGTGTAAGACAGAGGTGTAGTTTGGGTCAAGGGTTAAGATGAACTTGAAGATGAATTATTTATCCCCTCTCCACACAGCTTTTGAAGGGTCATCAGTAAATAATGGGCAAGGACAGGCCTCCTTGCTTCAGCCAGGGTGTGAAGAGCACAGTGGTTGTGGGGGTAACTGGGCAGGAAAGACCTGGAGCAGAACTCTGCATCCCAACTGTAGCCAGCTTGTCTGGTTAAAGCGGTTGCCTGGCAAATGGAGAAAAATCTAGAGCTGAGTTTTCTATCCCTGCTTTAGCCAGGATGTGATTGGCAAGAGGATCTGAGGAAAAGGCCTGAGGACATGAGGGGCCAGTGGATGCATGGAGGGGAATTGTGCATCCTCACTCCAGCCCAGCAGCTAATGGGCAGCTGGCACTTTTGGAAACAGGTAAGGGGAGACGTGGAGCCATTTTTTTTTTTTTTAAATCATCACCCGAGGACATTTTTTCAAATATCTTCAGCTAGAGTGGGAGGGAAGAGAGAGAGGAGCATGGATGTGAGAGAGACACATCAACTGGCTGCCTCCTGCAGGACCCTGACCAAGGCCAGAAATGAACTGCAACCAAAGCATGTGCCCTTGGCTGGAATCACACCCGAGACTCTTTGGTCCTCCGGCCGATGCTCTAACCACTGAGCAAAACCAGCCAGGGCTGGAGCCATTTTTTTCTTTCTGGTTCCACAAAGTATGTGATGGGCACAGGATGTCCTGAGGTAAAAGGCAAGGAGAGACTTCGATGCCATGTATCCATCCTGGTCTAGGCACTGCATGTGAGAGGCAAAGGGGTTCCCTGGGAAAACGGGCGAGTGCCAGCAAGTGTTTGAGAATCAGAGGACTACCTGGTGTGAGAGGTGCCTTCAGCTAGCTGCAGTTCTGTGAGAACTTTGACCAGGCCATATTCAAGTCCGCTCTTTCTCAGGACTGATTTCTGGGAGAGTCCTCTGGGTCCCAGTGGGGCCATTTTTTTGTGATCACCTCCTCCAGACAGGATTTGGGATTTCACTATTTCCAAATAGACAAACTAATGAAACAGAATAGAAGGTGTTGTAATAGAACCAAATCTGTAGGTGAATTTCTAAAGATAAATATGTCAAAACATTGCCCCTTAGATCATTAGAGAAAATGTGCATTATGTAATAAGTGGTGTTGGGACGTGAGGGAAGCCACAGGTCACAGATAAAAGTCCAGCAGCAGGGCACTTTCCTGAGGGGAGAGGTGGAGCCAGGTGGGAGCAGAGGGGCGGGGTGGGGACTTGAGGCCAGTGTTGGGGCCAGAAGATAGGTGAGTGGCCTTGCTGTGCTCTGGAACCTGAAAGTCCACCTTGATGTGTGTGGAAATTGAGGCGAGAGGCGGATTTAACTTGAGGGGAGCAAAGGCGTGAACATGAGGAGAGGAAGCTAGCCCAACTGGAACATATATGGGTCTTTCGGATATGAGGCAGGGGCTGCAGACAGGAGGTGAGTGGTGGTCTGGGAGGTGGGTGGCCAGTTCCTGAGGTGTGTGGGGCAGCGGACAGGACATGAGGTGTGAGTGGGAGTGAGGAAAGGGGTATTGGGAAGGTCACACAGTGAGGCCACAGGTGAGGCAGCCCCATTGTGGTCATTTCTGTCTCTGTGACTTTACTTTCTGTGAGCCAGAACCGCCCCTCCTCGGCTCTCTGTTCCTTCTTTCATCCGAACCGTCTTTGTTTCACTGTCCCTAGCTTTAATAAACATACTTTAAAAGAAAAATAATCATTTCTTTGAGCTGTATGTCAACACCATAGACCCTGGCTCTGGGGCTGGGTTTTTGGAGAGTCGTCTGTAAAAGGTCAGGGCCAGTGGGAGCTCACATCCTCAACGTAAGGCCAGTGTAGAGAAAGGAGCATTTTATTACACTGGTGGGCTGTTACACTGGTGGGCTGGGGGGGGGTACAGCTTCCCCAAATCCTCAGCCCCGAGCTTCCTTTGTTCTTTGCTTATATAGGCACAAACTACAGAAAAAAAACTACATTAAAAAAAAACCACATTCTCTTGGCACCGCGTAATTGGTGTCTGGGTTGGTAGGAGTTGTCTCAGAGGTAAGGAGTCTGCTCAGGCAGAGGTCAGGGCCATCATTAATCTCTTTTTTCTTATGGTTCCTCTGAGTTTCTCAAGGCCTTCATTAACCCCTTATCTTTGGGTTTCTCAAGGCCCTTATGTTTACAAAAAAGAAACTGCCAGGGTGCATACGTGCAGTAACTGAGGGTCAGAATGAAGTT
Organism: Tadarida brasiliensis; assembly: GCA_030848825.1. Taxonomy (NCBI): domain Eukaryota; kingdom Metazoa; phylum Chordata; class Mammalia; order Chiroptera; family Molossidae; genus Tadarida; species Tadarida brasiliensis. The sequence continues at coordinate 250,292,665 of CM061257.1, forward strand.
TAGTTTTGTTAAAACATTATTAACCCTTTCAGTCTGGTACTCAAGGAAGGCTGTGGTTTGGAGCCAGGTCTGGGCACTTACTGGGGGACAAACCATCTGTGTTTTTCTGTCAGGGGAATGTCTTTCTCTCTCTTTCCCCTTCCTCTAAAATTAATGAAGATTAAAGGGGAAATTGTGTGGATACTTTGAGGTTGGAAACATGAAGAAATTTAATGTGAGGAAATCAAACACATTTTTTGTTAGTTTTAAGTTTTTTAATGAGTAAATTAGAAAGTGCCAGCATTCTTAGCATTTAAAGTGAGTTCAGGGTCTGTATGCATAGTGTTGCAGAAATCAGAAATGTTAAGTAAAAGAAATTGTGTGCCCTGTAGGAAGTCCGAAAAATGCACAATATGACAAATGTTACAGTTTCAGAGAGGGAAACCTTGGATGGTTAATTCTCACATCTAGAAGAGTGGGATTATTGATTCTAAGCAGCATTTGGAAACAATTATTGAAGAGTGCTTTATGGACGATAAAGGAAGCAGTGATCCTCGGATTCCTATGGTGCTTTTAAGTGTGGTGCAGTCTCCCAAGGCATCAGGTCTTCTTTGTCTCCTGAGCTTTTGTGGGTGTCTCTCAGTCCAGGGCACTCCTTCCCAGTCTTTGCCAGTTGCCATTTTTGTTGTCCTGGTTCTTTATGTCTCAGTTTCCTTTGAGCTGCCTGTTCAAGGAGGCATTATTTAGGTATAGGGTGGTCATTGACTTGATGTCTCTATTGTATTTGACCTGTCATCTTGCTCCATATAGAGGAGGGTGTTCTATTTTGAGTAATACTGACTTTTGGGACAGATAATTATTTGTCCTGGGGGCTTCTCCTCTGCATTGCAGGTGCTGATTAACATTCAATACCTCTATTCCCTGTTTGCAGGTAACACCACCCCCCTACCCCACCATGAAGACTATCTCAATTGTCTGCATACATTGCCAAATGTCCCCTTGGGGGAAAAGTCACCTTTGGTTGAGAACCACTGATTTTGAGTTTAGATCATTTTTGGAACCTGAAAGATCTGGTCTTGATGTAGCCAATATTTTTACTATCGCTCAGTTCCAATTAATTTCTAACTCCAATTTGGATTTATTCTAGGGGGTTATTTAAAAGTGTTATTAAGGGGAGTTATTAAGGACTTTCTACTTAATTTTTGTAACTGATTTTCAGATTAACTGCAGTGAGGGCAAGAAAGAGTTTTAGGAATTTTTAATCCTTTAAAGTTTGTTGAAACTTGCTTTATACTACAATACGGTCACTTTAAAAAATGTTCCAAATGTGCATCTCTGTTGCCACGTGTGCATAATGGGAATGACACCTTAGTGCAGCTCAGGAGAATGGTCGGCTGCAGTGGGTGATCTAGGAATGTGGAATTCAAGTTGCTGCTCATGTTAAGTTTTTTTTTTCTCCTTACTAAATTTTTTTGTGGGAGTCTGTTAGTTCTGAAAGAGGTGTGCTCTATTCCTGATTGAGAGAGGTGAGTTAAATCTCCTATTTGATTACAAATTTTTCTATTTTTTGGCTCTGTTCTCTATGATTTGCAGTATATTATTAAGTTCATGTGAATTTGTGTCTGCTAGTAACTTGAAATTATTTATGTAAAGTGCTTTTCATATCTAGTAGTGTTTCTGCCTCCAAGTCTACTGATTATTATTATATAATTTGATTTATGTTTGCATACTACGTGGTTGGGGAAAACTCAGTTTGAGGTGATTCCTATGGGAAATAATACAATAATATATAATAATACAGGTGTAAACTCTGTTTCCTGTACTCACAGGTATAAACCCTTTTTTGTGTCTGTCTATATCTTTCCTCATTTTTTCACTTTCATTGTCTTTGTCCCCTTATGTTTCAGATAACTATTTAAATTAGTTATGAGTGGCTATTAAAATTTTTCAGTAATTGATATTGGTTGAAGATATGATATAGGAGTCTAATATTTTCTTTTATTTGTTTGTCCCAATGTTATTTATTATATAATGCATTTTTCAGTGATATAAGGAGACATCTCTATTATATAAAATTTCTGTGTGGATTCGCATGTATTACTGGACCTTCAATTCTGTTCCAACAAATTGTCTATTTACAAGGTCTTACCCCACCTTTTAAATTATTGTAGCTTTATAATACATTTTTGTTGTTGTTCATCACCAAAGCATTTTTTTCCCATTGATTTTTAGTTAGAATAGAGGGTGGGAGGTATGGGGAGGGACGGAGAGAAAGGAACATAGATGTGAGAGAGACACATCGATTGGTTGCCTCTTGAGTGACCCTCACTGGGGCTGTGGATCAAACAGCAACTCAAGTAGGCGCCCTTTCCAGGAATCAAGCCCGTGACCCTTAGTTCCATGGACTGATGCTCTAACAGCTGAGTCAAGCTGGCCAGGGTGACAATCCATTTTTGTATCTGTTCAGTCTATCTTCTATTAATTACTTTGCTTTTTCTTAATTTTCCTTTACTCTTTCTTATTTTTATAAGGTGAACTTAAGATAAGCTTGTTTTATTTTTTAAAGACAACTTTGGGAAATTGACATTATTATGTTTTCTGTATCCAGGAACACAATGTCGCTTTCTCCCTGTTCAAGGTTTCTTTTTGTGGGACCATTTTACAATTTCCTTCATGAAGGTCGTGCATTCTTGTTAAGGTTATGCCTTTGCTTTTTCTCAGTTTCATTGTTATCAAGTCTTTTTATTTGATTATATGTTTAACTTACTGTTTATACATATAAAGGAAAATTATTTACACATGTTGCGCTTGAAAACTTATTCTTAAATATCCTTTTCAGAGATGACTCCAGTTGGATATAGAAACCCTTATAGTATAAAAACTGTCCAGGTTCTGTGAACTTAGATTAAAAAACTAGTGTCTCTGAATGTTCAAATGGCAAGTTCTTATGGCAGAAGGAGCATTAAAATAACTTGAAGGTTTATTTTAATCATAACTTAAAATGTAAAAAATATACATTTAAAATTCCAAATTTGAATGGAGGATGGCTTAGGTCAAATATACAGTTTTACAAAGCAGAGTGTGACCTCTTTTGGAGCTCAGATTTCAAGCTTGAAGAAGAAAAAAACAATTTCTAAAACTCCTGGGCGGGAACCAGTACTGTTTTAATGATATGTGATTAGTTGAACTAAATTTTATGATTATTTTAGATATATTCTTTTTAATAATTTTTTATTTTTTTTTATTTGAGAGAGAGAAGAAGGGAGAGGGAGGGAGAGAGAGATAGAAACATCAGTGAGAGAGAACATCGATTGGTAGCCTCCTGCATGCCCCCCCACCAGGGATTGGGCCCACAACCTGAGCATGTGTTCGGACTGGGAATCAAACCAGTGACTTCCTGGTGCATGCGTTGATGCTCAACTGCACCGGCCAGACTAGCTACACGCTTTAACTTAAGAACAAAGGTTGATGTAAAACTGTATAGTGAGCTCCCCTGGCATCAGCCTCATTCATCTGGTGTCTCCTGTTTCTTGTTTCTGCATTTTGTCTTGTGCTTTATTTAATCTCACAATGTTTGTATGTTAACGTTTTATGGTTACATACGTTTGACGTGTAGGGGTTCAGGGTTTCACAGGTTAGAGTTTTGGGATAGGGTTTTAGGGGTTAGGTGAGGTTTTGGGATTAGGGTCTTGGGTCCCTGTCTGGAGTCCTGTGGACAGTGTGAGGGTCCAGGGCCTGTGGTTCAGCTCCTATGTCTGGCATCTGTAACTGGTGTCTGATGTCCTACTCCCACTTGGGGATTGGGGTTCCTAGTCACAGATCTGAGTTCTGACTCCAGTGTTCGTCCTTTTGGGTCGAATCATATTTGTGTCTTTGTCTGGAGTCTGGATTCTGGTTGGGTGTGGCTGGTTTTCTGGATTCGTGTGTGGGGTCCATTGCAGCTATGTCACCAGGGTCTGATGTTTGATGTCCTGTGTTAGACTCTGGCATCTGGTGTCTGGTGTTCATGGTCCAGATTCTGGCTTTGGGTCTGAGGTTAACTTTTGGTTCGGAGTTTGCCGTGGGGATCGGGCTTTGTGTCTGGTGTCTGTTAACTGATAGTCATTGTCTTCAATTCAATACCAACCAGAGTCCTTATGATACATACCTCTCACAGACCCCAGAGAGGTGTTATGGGACAGACCCTGTATTGGAGGAAAGGGCTGCCCTGAACTTTGATTCTTGTTCTCTCATAAATGAATTTATTCCAGAGATTCCAGATGACTCCATTGTGGAAAAATTGTTAAAACAATTAGGAAAAACACATTTTGTTCCAGAAACAGGCAAATCTATACATCTGGTTTATGAAGTGCAGACAGGCTCTCTGCTAATCTGAAGAGCGAGTGGGGTGGGGGTCCGAGGTGTTACGTACCCTCCTGTCCATAGGTTTCAACATTCTTCTGCTGAATATTTTGGTAGACAGTAATTCTCAAGGTCTCCTTTTACTTTGTTGTGGCCTTCCCACAATTCATACGAGCACCTGGCAATTTTATCTTGTCAAGTCTTGAGACTGCTGGCATTTCTGTTTAGGGAGCAAAATAGAAAACTGCCTTTTTTCCTTTCCTTGTTCCTAAAAGGGCTGATTTCTTTGTTTAATGGGTGAGAAAGACCCCCCCTTCCCACTCCTTTTCTTGCATTCTCTCTTTAAAAGACTTTTAACCACTTGTCCAGTGTCCTTGGCTGGGGAAGGTAATGGCTTGTTATTTGCAGGCCAGCTGCAAACTGTCTACACAGTTGGTCCTGGCTTAATTTTCCTGTCTCAGTTCCCTATTCTTCTTGTCCTGGAATTTCCCTAGACTCTTATAACCCCAAAACACTTTTGTTGGGGTGCGGTGAAAAAGGAGACTTCATTCAGTGCAAGTAGCTCATTGTGATACAACTTGGCTGTGGGCACAGCATGGCTATGAGAAGCTCAGTGTTGTTATTGTTGTAATGTGTCAGTGAGATGACCAGAGACGCACAGCCGAATTGAAAAGGAGCACAGGCGGGCTGTGGAGGGCATAGTCTCACCTCAGATCAACAGCCCCAATTCTTCTTGCTGGTCCCATTTTGAAGACAGAAGCCCCCTCCTCCTTTTGCTCCCCTCCCCTCAGGGAACCAGTACAATAGATTACAGAAGTCAAAGTTAGCATTATTCACCTATAGCACAAGTACTTGCAAATACTTGCAAATACCTATACGCAGGAAACTGCAAATGCCTCCCATTTCATGGGGCAACTATAATCTTAGGAAAAATTCCTTTACATCTGGGGTAATTAACTTATTATTGGAAGAATATCGAGGAAGGTCTATTGATGATAAAAATGGAGTTATTTAGTCGCCTTAACCAAGGGGCCTACATAAAATGGAATCTAGTTGCCTTAGCCTTGGGGCCCAGGACATTATAAGGGAATCATGAAGCTGCACCCTGTGGACACAGTTCAGTAGTGCTACTTCTTAAATATGAAGATCGAGGTTTTTTTTTTTTTTTTAAATCCTCACCTGAGGACATTTTTTCATTTTTTGTCCAGATAGAGTGGGAGGGAGAGAGAGGAAGAGAGAGAGAGAGAAACATCGACGTGAAAGGGACACAATGAGTGGCTGCCACCCGCACGACCAACCAGGGCCGGGGACAAATTGCAACCGAGGTACGTGCCCTTAGCAGGAACCGAACCCAGGTCTCTCTGGACCGCAGGCCGACGCTCTAACCGCTGAGTCAAAGTGGCCAGGGTGAAGATCGAGGTTTTGTGGGACGCTGCGGTGAGGCTGCCCTGGGAAAGCTCCCTTTCAGGCCACACAACTGAGCTCTGCTCTAATCCATGTGTTCCAGTCTCATCCTGTCAGTGCTTCTTTTTCCAGCCTAGATGTCTTAGCACTCAGTTGAATTTGAGGAACGTTGCAGGCCACTCCCTGAATTGAGGTTTGTATGAGAAGTCTCCGTGTAGAATTGGATATAAGTACCACTTTTTTCAAAATTTGAGTCAAGTTATCCACCAGCTGCCCATGCACTTCATAGTTGGTATCTTTCTTCTGAGCATCCACATATATGTTGTACACCACGGGAGATGCACAGGAAGCCCTGGGGTGAGGGAGCAGGAGAGAGCGGGGGGCAAATTTCTGTCATGAATCCAACCAGCTACTGAGGAAAAGAGAGGTGTCTGGGGAAGAATGTAGGAGATGTGTGGGCAAAATTTCCACGTTGACTTGAGTTCTGCATGTGAAGTGTATGTGAGAGGAAAAGGGTTTTTTGGTTATGACTTGGGCGAAACCTGGAGACACATTATTTATCCCCACTGCACACAGCTTTTGAGGGGGTCGTGGGTAACAGGCAAGGACAGACCTCCTTGCTTCAGCCACTGTGTGAAGAGCACAGTGGTTATGAGGGTAACTTGGCAGGAAAGACCTTGAGCAGAGTTCGGCAAACTCCAATGCAGCCAGCTTGTGTGGTTGCAGCACTTGAGTGTCAGAAGGAGAAAAATCCAGAGCTTAATTCTTTATTCCTGCTTTAGCCAGAATGTGATGGGTAAGAGGGTCTGAGCAAGAAGGCCCGAGGACATGAGGGGCCAGTGGATATATGGAGGGGAATTTTGTATCCTGACTCCAGCCCAGCATCTAATGTGCAGCTGGCACTTTCAGAAACAGGTGAGGGGAGACCAAGAGCCATTTCTTTCTTTCTGGCTCCACCAATTATGTGATGGGCAGAGGGTGTCCTGAGATAAAAGGCAAGGAGAGACCTGGATGTGAATTTTCCATCCTGGTCTAGGCACTGTATGTGAGGTAGAGGGGTTCCCTGGGAGAAGGGGCAAGGTCCAACAAGTCTTATAGAATCAGAGGGATGCCTGGGGTGAGGGGTGCCCTTCAGCCAGCTGGAATTCCGTGAGCACTTTCTTCAGGGTATTTTCAAGTCAGCACTTCCTAAGGACCAGATTCCTGGGGAGAGTCCCCCAGGTCCCAGTGGAACTACTTTTGGGGATTGACTCCCTAAAATGTCTAAGCCGGCAGGAGTTCACATCCTCAACATAAGGCCAGTGTAGAGAAAGGAGCATTTTATTACACTGGTGGGCTGTTACACCACGTAATTGGTGTCTGGGTTGGTACGAGTTGTCTCAGAGGTAAGGAGTCTGCTCCGGCAGAGGTCAGGGTCATCGTTAAGCTCTTTCTTCTCATGGTTCCTCTGGGTTTCTCAAGGCCTTTATGTTTACAAAAAAGAAATGCCAGGGTGCGTACGTGCAGTAACTGAGGGTCAGAATGGAGTTTAATTTTGTTAAAACATTTTCAGGATTACACTACTTCCAAATAGACAAATAAATGGAACAGTATGGCAGGTATATTCATACACCCAAATCCACAGGTTAATTTTGTATGATAACATCGTCTCTCAGATCATTAGAGAAAATGTGCATTATGTAATGAATGGTGTTGGGATGTGAGGGAAGCCGCAGGTCACAGATGAAAGTCTAGCAGCAGGGCGCTGTCCTGAGTGGACAGGCAGAGCCAGGTGGGAGCAGAGGGGCGGGGTAAGGACTTGAGGGAGATTTGGGCCGGAAGTTAGGTGAGTGGCCTGGCTGTGCACCGGAAGCTGAAAGCCCGCCATGATGTGCGTGGCAGAGGGAATTGAGCCGCGAGGCGGGCTTCACCTGAGGGGAGCAGAAGTGTGAGCCTGAGGAGAGGAAGGGGGCCCACTTGAGCCTAGATGGGTTTTGTGGCTGCTGACACGAGGCCTGAGGTGGCCTGGGAGCCACTTGCTGGTCCTGAGGTATGAGAAACAGCAGCTCCTGAGGTGTGTGGGGCAACGGAGAGGACTTGAGGTGGGGGTGGGAGTGAGGTAAGGGGCAGTGGGCAGCTTGCACGGTGGGGCCACAGGTGAGGCATCCCCATTGTGGTCATTTCTGTCTCTGTGACTTTACTTTCTGTGAGCCAGAACTGCCCCTCCTCAGCTCTCTCTGTTCCTTCTTTAATCTGAACCGTCTTTGTTTCACTGTCCCCTGCTTTAATAAAGGTACTTTCAAAAAAAAAAATGATACTCTTTGAGCTGTGTGAAAACACCATGGAGCCTGGCTCTGGGGCTCGGTTTTTGGAGCGTCATCTGGTATTCAAGAAAGGCTGTGGTTTGGAGCCAGGTCCGGGCACTTACTGAGAGGCAACCCATCTGTGTTTTTCTGTCACAGGGAAGTCTCTCTCTCCTGTACTCTAAAATTAGTGAGGATTAAAGGGAAAACTGTGTGGGTAGTTTGAGGTTGAAAACATGAAGAAATTTGTTATAGGAAATAGAACATATTTTTTTGTTAGTTTTAAGTTATTTAATGAGTAAATTAAAAAGTGCCAGCATGCTTAGCATTTAAAGAGAGTTCAGGGTCTGGACACATAGTGTTTGAGAAATCAGAAGTGTTAAGTAAATGAAATTGTGTGCCCTGTAGGAAGTCTGAGAAATGCACAACATAGCAAATGTTACTGTTTCAGAGAAGGAAACATTGGATGGTTAATTCTCACATCTAGAAGAGTGGGGTTATTGATTCTAAGCAGCATTTGGAAACAGTTATTGAAGAATGTTTTATGGATGATAAAAGAAGCAGTGATCCTAAGATTCTTATGATGGTTTTCAGTGTGGTTCAGTCTCCCAAGGCGACGGGTCTTCCTTGTCTCCTGAGAGTTTGTGGGTGTCTCTCAGTCCAAGGCATTTCTTCCCAGTCTTTGCCAGTAGGCGCTGTGGTTCTTTATGTCTCAGTTTCCTTTGAGCTGCCTGTTCAAAGAGGCATTATTCAGGTATAGGGTGGTCATTGACTTGATGTCTCTATTGTATTTGACCTGTCATCTTGCTCCATACAGAGGAGGGTGTTCTATTTTGAGTAATGCTGACTTTTGGGACAGATAATTATTTGTCCTGGGTGCTTGTCCTCTGCATTGCAGGTGCTGATTAACATTCAATACCTCTATTCCCTGTTTGCAGGTAACACCACCCCCCCTTACCCCACCATGAAGACTATCTCAATTGTCTGCATACATTGCCAAATGTCCCCTTGGGGGAAAAGTCACCTTTGGTTGAGAACCACTGATTTGGAGTTTAGATCATTTTTGGAACCTGAAAGGTCTGGTCTCGATGTAACCAATATTTTTATTATCACTCAGTTCCAATTATTTTCTAACTCCAATTTGGATTTATTCTAGGGTGTTATTTAGAAGTGTTATTAAAGGGAGTTATTAAGGACTTTCTACTTAACCTTTGTAACTGATTTTCAGATTAATTGCAGTGAGGGCAAGAAAGAGTTTCAGGAATTTTTAGTCCTTTAAAGTTTGTTGGAACTTGCTTTATACTACAATACGGTCACTTTAAAAAGTATTCCAAATGTGCATCTCTGTTGCCACGTGTGCATAATGGGAATGACACCTTAGTGCAGTTCAGGAGAATGGTCGGCTGCAGTGGGTGATCTAGAAATATGGAACTCAAGTTGCTGCTCATGTTGGTTTTTTTTTCCTTCTTACTAAATTTTTTATGGTAGTCTGTTAGTTCTGAAAGAGTGTGCTCTATTCCTGATTGAGAGAGGTGAGTTAAATCTCTTATTTGATTACAAATTTTTCTGTTTTTTGGCTCTGGTCTGTATATTTGCAGTATATTATTAAGTGCACGTGAATTTGTGTCTCCTAGTAAGTTGAAACTATTGATGTAAAGTGCTCTTCATATCTAGTAGTGTTTATGCTTTCAAGTCTACTGTACATTATTATATAATTATTTGATTTATGTTTGCATACTACATGGTTGGGGAAAACTCAGTTTCAAGTGATTCATATGGGAAATAATTCAATGATATAATACAGGTGTAAACTCTGTTTCCTGTACTCCCAGGTATAAATTTTGTTGTGGCTTTTCCACAATTCATAGTAGCACCAGGCAATCTTATCTTTTCAAGCCTTGAGACTGCTGCCATTTCTATTTAGGGAGAAAAATATAAAACTGACATTTTTTCTTTTTCTGTCTATAAAAGGGCTGGTTTCTTTGTTTAATGGGTGAGAAATACTCCCTGCATTCTCTTCTTAAGAGGCTTTTAACCACTTGGTCTCCAGTGTCCTTGCCTGGGGAAGGTAATAGCTTGTTATTTGCAGGCCAGCTGCAAAATGTCCACACTTTTGGTCCTGGTTTTAACTTTTCTGTCTCAGTTCTCTTTTCTTCCTGTCCTGGAATTTTTCTAGATTTTTAAAACCCAAAACACATTGGTTGTGGTGCGGTGAAGAAGGAGCCTTTATTCAGTGGAAGTAGCTCATTGTGATACAGCTTGGCTGTGGGCACAGCATGGCTGTGAGAAGCTCAGTGTTGTTATAAGGGAATCATGAAGATGCACCACTGTGGACACAGCTCAGTAGTGCCAATTCTTAAATATGAAGATTGTGTATTTAGGGGGCTCTGGGGTGAGGCTGCTGCCCTGGGCAAGCTCCCTTTCAGGCCACACAACTGAGCTCTGCTCTGCTCTAGTCAATGTGTTCCAGTCTCACCCTGTCATTGTTTCTTTTTCCATCCTAGATGTCTTTAACACCCAGTTCAATTTGGGGAAAGTTTGCACGCCACTCCCTGAATTGAGGTTTGTATGAGAAGTCACAGTGTAGAAATGGATATGAGTACCAGTTTTTTCAAAATTTGAGTCAAGTTATCCACCAGCTGCCCGAGCATTTCGTAGTCAGTATCTTTCTTCTGAGCATCCACATATGTGTTGTCCTCCACAGGAGATGCACAGGAAGCCCTGGGATGAGGGAGCAGGAGAGAGCTGGGAGCAGATTTCTGTCCTGGATTCAACCAACTACTAAGGAGGGGTGTCTGATGAAGAATGTAGAAGATATGGGGGCAAAATTTCCACTTTGGCTTGAGTTCTGTATCTGAAGTGTATGTGAGAGGCAGAGGGGTTGTTTGGGTATGAAGTTGGGGGAGACTTGGAGACACGTTACTTATCCCCTCCATGCACAACTTTTGAGGGGATCATGGGTAAACGGGCAAAGACAGACCTCCTTGCTTCAGCCAGGGTGTGAAGAGCACAGTGGTTTTGGGGGTAATTGGGCAGAAAAGATCTTGAGCAGAGTTCTGCACCCCAACTGTAGCCAGCTTGTGTGGTTGCAGTGGTGGAGTGTCAGAAAGAGAAAAATCCAAAGCTGAATTTTCCATCCCTGATTAGACAGGATGTGATGGGCAGGAGGGTATGTGGATCTGAGGAAAAGGCATGAGGACAAGAGGGGCCAGTGAATACATGAAGGGGAATTGTGTCTCCTGACTCCAACCCAATGTCTAATGGGTAGCTGGCACTTTCAGAAACAGGAGAGGGGAGACCAGGAGCCATTTCTTTCTCCTTGGCTCTACCAACTATGTGATGGGCAGAGGGTGTCCTGAGATAAAAGGCAAGGAGAGACCTGGATGTGAATTTTTCCATCCTTGTCTAGGCACTGTGTGTGAGGTAGAGGGGTTCCCTGGGAGAAGGGGCAAGTTCCAACAAGTCTTATAGAATCAGAGGGATGCCTGGGATGAGGGGTGCCTTTCAGCCAGCTGGAGTTCTGTGAGCACTTTCTTCAGGGTATTTTCTTTTTTTTTTTTTAAGTTTAGGATTCACTTTATTGTGATGGTTTGGAATTGAACCCACAATAACTCCAAGGTATGCCTGTAGCTTGCTTTTCTGCATCATCCTTGTCTAGACCCACCCAGGGTTTCTGAGTACTGGTTGGCAGCCCTTTGCAAAGGTTTTCATGGCTTTAAGCATTCTCTTTCTTCCTGCAGTTATTTTGGTGGATGTGGTAGAGGGTGGGTTTAGATACAATTAATTGCTAGTAGTCCTAGTTAAGCCTTAAAATTAACCCTCATACACGACAAGAGAAAAGTGAGCTCATTTTAATATTAAAGTAGGACAACTCTTTTAAGGGTTTGTCCTCGGCCTGCTTCCTACCTGTCTTCTAGAATTGTCTTCTCATTTGGTTCATCTTATAGTTGCTGAAACTCTGAGTACAGATTTTTTTTTTTGTTGTTAATTTATTTTTGTTACAGATGTTTCTCCTTTTTTTTCCCATTGATACCCTCTTCCCCATCTCCCCACCCCATCCCCAGCTTTGTTGTCCATGTCCATCAGTTATGCATATATGCGCTTAAGTTCTGTGGTTTATTTCTTCCCTCCCCCCAACCCCCTCTTCTGAGGGGTGTCAGTTTATACCCTACTTCCACATCTCTGGGTCTACCCTGTTCCTCAGACTGTTATGTTCATTGTATTCCACAAATAAGTGAGATCATGTGATATTTGTCTTTCTCTGCTTGGCTTGTTTCGCTTAGGATAACACTCTCAAGGTCCCTCCATGTCGTCTCAAAGGATAAGAGATCTTTCTTTCTTACAGCTGCATAGTACTCCATTGTGTATATGTACCACAGCTTTTTTACCCATTCATCCACTGATGGACACTTGGGCTGTTTCCAGATCATAGCAATTGTAAATAGTGCTGCTATGAACATGGGGGTACATGTATTCTTTTTGATTGGTGTTTCAGGCTTCTTAGGGTATATCCCTAGAAGTGGGATCACTGGGTCAAATGGAAATTCAATTTTTAATATTTTGAGATAACACCGTAGTGTTTTCCACAGTGGCTGCACCAGTCTACATTCCCACCAGCAGTGTACTAGAGTCCCCTTTTCTCCACACCCTCACCAACACTTTTTGTTTGATGATTTGTTGATGGCGGCCATTCTGACAGGTGTGAGGTGATACCTCATTGTTGTTTTAATTTGCATGTCTCTGATGATTAGTGATGTTGAGCATTTCTTCATATGTCTCTTAGCCATTTGTATGTCCTGTTTGGAGAGGTGTCTATTTAGTTCCTCTGCCCATTTTTTAATTGGGTTGTCTTCATTTTGTTGAGTTGTGTGAGCACTCTATATATTTTGAATATTAACCCCTTATCTGATGTATCATTGGCAATTATGCTCTCCCATACAGTGGGTTCCCTTTCCATTTTGATGGTTGTTTCTTTTGCTGTGAAGAAGCTTTTGAGTTTGATGTAGTCCCATGTGTTCATTTTTCTCTTCAGGGTATTTTCAAGTCAGCACTTTTTCAGGACAAGATTCCTGGGGAGAGTCCCCCAGTGGAACCACTTTTGGTGATCGACTCCCTAAAAGGTCTGAGCCAGCAGGAGATCACATCCTCAATGTAAGGCCAGTGTAGAGAAAGGAGCATTTTATTACACCAGTGGGCTGTTAGACCAGCGGGCTGGGGGAGTACAGCTTCCCCAAATCCTCAGCCCCAAGCTTCCTTTGTTCTATTGTTTATATAGGCACAAACTACAGAAGAAAAAACTACATTAATAAAACCCCACATATTCTTGGCACCACGTAATTGGTGTCTGGGTTGGTACGAGTTGTCTCAGAGGTAAGGAGTCTGCTCCAGCAGAGGTCAGGGCCATCGTTAATCTCTTTCTTCTCATGGTTCCTCTGAGTTTCTCAAGGCCTTCATTAACCCCTTATCTTAGGGTTTCTCAAGGCCTTTATGTTTACAAAAAAGAAACTGCCAGGGTGCGTACATGCAGTAACTGAGGGTCAGAATGGAGTTTAGTTTTGTTAAAACATTATTAACCCTTTTATTCCCACCTTATAATGATAAAAAAAAAAAAGGGAAAAGGGACGAAGTTTCTTTGTCTACTTCTTGCATGTATGGGGTTGTCATGGGCTCCTACAAAGCCTATCCCTTGCAATCCCCATTCTGCAGCAGATGTTCTATAGCTCCATGCTGGGGTATCTTCTAGTTGAGGGCTAATCCCTCCATATGTGACCCAGACATCAGGGACCCTTGTGACCCCGATGGTTCCCCTTAAGTGGTCACATAGATCAAGGTTAAAGACAGGTTTTTCTATTCCCTTTGTAGTAACATTTCTTAAGATTTTCCCAGATATTACATTTCTAAGTTCCCAGCTCCACTGGGGTCCAGGTCTATAAGGATTCCCCTGAACAGTCATAACTAGAAAGATCAAAGTCCCGATAAATGCAAGAGTCTTATCTGGAGAGGCCTGAACTGTCCATTTTGCTTTTTCCCTCTCAGCCGGGAATGGTGCTGCCAGACTGGGATGCCGTTGACCTTGACAGCCGTTGGTGTAGGCAGGATGACAGTGTATAGTCCCTTCCAGGCTGGAGTTAGTCCCTGGGTGGTGAACTTTTTTACCCATATCGAGTCCCTGGGCTCGAAAGGGTGCACAGGGTCCGAGGTGGGCACAGGTAGGACATCGCAGATGTGTTTATGGACAGCTTTCTGGATGGACTGCAGGGCCTGCAAGAACTGTAAGAGGGCGAGGGGGAGCAGAGTGGTCCAGTTTTCACCAGTTTTTAAAATAAATTTGGTTAAGTTTTTTATAACCTGATGGCAAGATAACCAGAGACACACAGCCGAATTGTAAAGGAGCACTTTATTTTGCTGGCTGGCTGCGGAGGGCATAGTTTACCCTCAGATCAACAGCCCCGATTCTTCTTACTCATCCCATTTTAAAGACAAAAACTCCCTCCTCCTGTTGCCCCCTCCCCTCAGGGAACCAGTAAATAGTGGGAGTGACAGAGACTACAGAAGTCCAAACTAGCATTATTCACCGACAGGCACAAGTACCTGCAAATACCTATACTCAGGAAACTGCAAATGCCTCCCAACTCATGGGGCAACTATAATCTTGGGCAAAATTCCTTTACGTCTAGGGGTAATTAACCTATTATTGGAAGAATATCGAGGAATGTCTATTGGTGACAAAATGGAGTCTTTTAGTCGCCTTAACCAAGGGGCCTACATAAAATGGAACCTAGTTGCCTTAGCCTTGGGGCCCAGATCAGTTTTCTTTAAGGTCTTGTTCATGTGCTCTACCTGCCCGGAACTCTGTGGGTGGTAAGCACAATTGAGCTTCCAATTTATATTTAATCCCTTTAGAGATATCCTGTGATATCTTTGTTATAAAGATGGGGCTGTTATCTGATCTAAGGGTCAGGAGTAGCCTAAACCTCTTACTTTCTTTATTACATCCTAGACTGTTATTCCATTACCAGGGGGCAAGCTCTCCCTCTCTCAGTGTCCCATTTTCTTCCCTTTTTGAGTATTCCTCCAATATCCTGTCCTCCTGTAATATGTATGTCCCTTTCTTTTATCCTTTCTTATCTTTTTACTTCCTCTGCACAATCCTTGTCTTTTTATTTTTTCCTTCTCCACAAACTTTCTTCAACTTACACAGACCCTCTGCGACTTACACAATCCTTCTTCAACTTACACAGACCTCTATGACTTTCCTAGTCCCCCCCCTGACATGAACCTGAGAGCTTGCTCAATCTATTTGCAGTCTGCACATTCCCCAGTTTTTCTTCTCCACAGGAGGTTTCTGTCCTCCCTGAGATGCCTTAGGATACCTGTGTTATTGATTGACAGTTGTACCACCCCAGTCAAATTTTCTATCTAGCACTTTCTCAGAGCAGGCCACACCCAGCTGGTGCAGCTGAGTGCTTGGCACCAGAAATGAGAGTCCCTCAGGGCTCGCCTCCCTTCTTCCACCTCACTGGGTCATTGAAAAAACCTATAAGAGTAGTAGTATTTCAGTGGTGGCCCACAAGTGGAGGAGGGGCGCCGGGGGCTTTTGTTAAGAGAGGAAGCAGATTCTTGGAGAAGACAAAGTAAAGAATAAGAATGGTTGGTGGGGAGAGAAGGAGTAAAGGTTAAAGTAGCATGGAGTTTAAATAGAATGTCCCACCCTAACAAGGGAGTGGGGCAGGCTGGTAATTCCAGAAAAGAGTGGAGAAACATATAAGGGCCTAAAGAACAAGTGAGTGCCTGGGTTGTCCTGGGTTGCAATATTTGGCCATCAATTTCCACAACTGAAACCCCAGAGTGTTGAAGAGGTCCCCTCAACTTAGGGAGGACAGAGTAGGTTGCCCCGGTATTAATTAAAAATGAAATATGGTCCGGCCAGTGTGGCTCAGTGGTTGAGCTTCGACCCATGCACCAGTGGTCGCCAGTTCGATTCCCGGTCAGGACACATGCCCAGGTTGTGGGCCCAATCCTCAGTGGGGGGCATGCAGGAGGTGGCCAATCTATGTGCTCTTTCATCAATGTTTCTATCTCTCTCTCCCTTTCCCTTCCTCATTCTCTAAAATCAATAAAGGAAAAAAAAATTTAAAAAATGAAATTGGCCTACCTGCTACCATCAGAGTTACCTGAGGTTCGGAGTTCGAGATGATGGTCAGGGCGTCTGTTCCTGGGCACCTTCAGTCTTCAGCCATGAGGCCAATCAGATTAAAGCCTGGATTGCCTGATCCACCAGCCAGAGGAAGGGATGAGGACCGACTCTGCGCAGTCTGTCTGCAGTCCGACTTCCAGTGGGGCCCTCCACATTGAGGACATGGCTTAGGCGGTGGTCAGGGATTGGGGCACTGCCTCAGCCAATGGCCAGTCTGATTGCATTTAAAGCAGAGAACTGAGGGTTCGCTCTGCTGATCCTGGGGTGTTTGCTGACCCCTTTGATTAGTGGGGGCTCTGATGGCAGGGGCAAGCATTTGGAATTCTGTTATTCTTTGCTGTTTAGACTTTTTATCATGATTATTGAACAACTTAAAGGTTAGATTTAGAAGTTTTGTTGAAGGGTTTGAGGGCCATTTTTAAGTTTTTGTCCAGAGCCAACTGAGAGGTAAATCTTAGGTTTAAAATGACAGTCCCTCTAGTTCCCGCTGCTTCCCTCGGGGGGCATTCTAAAATGGGGGCTGACGTAGAGGATGGATAGGGACCAGAGATGGTTCCCGATCATGTGTGAGGAGTCATTTGTGGCGGTAGAGGAGTCAAAACCGAAGTAGGAGGCTCAGGGTATGGTGGGGGCCCACAGAAGGGGCCGGAGGAGGACACCCTGCTGGAGGGGCTAAGGGAGGAGGTGGTGGAGCGAGATCAGCTGGGTCAAAGGAGGAAACAGGAGAAGCTAGTACGCTGTCTTCAGATGGAGGTTTGGGAGGATTAGTGTGCAGCAGGAAGATTTGGGAGGAAGAGTAAGAGTCGCATACAGAGTGTTGTGAGTGCTAAGGGGCCTGGATGTACAGAACCTCAGACCACTTCCTTACCTTTGAAAGAAATTGTCTATGTTGGTAGAATGTCGAAAGTGTCATTTTAGGTTATTGTGACCCATTGTACTGAAGCCATACAGTGTTGCAGTAAAAAATAAGTCGCTTGGGACCTAAGTCCTGAACGAGTCCTAGGGTCTGTAGATTTTTTTAGGAGACATCCTAGGGGTGTTGTCTCATGTTGTAGTGTGAGATGTCATGGCCTAGCAGTCCAACAGATACACTAGAGGAAGAAGAAGGCGTCCCCGCTTCTCCCCTAGAGTAGAGAGATGTGCAACTCACTTATACCAGGCATCCCCAGATAATATGGTGAGCTGAGGGAACCTGGTTCTTGAGGAACCTGTCCCGACCAGTGGTGGATTTTCAGAGGGACCATCACACAGTAGTGATTGAGAGCCTGGCTCTCTTGTCCCGGATGGAGGATAATGAGACAGTCCGGAGAATCAGACCAGTAGGCAAATAAACACTCACCAGTGAATTAGTGTCCGGTGTTGATGCTGGATTGGCAGGAAAGGTTGGAGATTCGGTATCCGGCTGAGGATGTGATTGATCCTGGTCCAACAGGAGGGCCGGAGGACTCCAGGGGCCTGCAGTTGCCCCCAATGTGGGATCCTCACAGACCTCCCTGGTTTCAGCACCAAATAAAAGGTCTGAGCCAGCAGGAGATCACATCATCAACATAAGGCCAGTGTAGAAAAAGGAGCATTTTATTACACTGGTGGGCTGTTACACCGGTGAGCTGTGGGGGGGTACAGCTTCCACAAATCCTCAACCCTGAGCTTCCTTTGTTCTATGTTTATATAGGCACAAACTACAGAAGAAAAAACTACATTAAAAAAAACCCACATTCTCCTAGCACTGCATAATTGGTGTGTGGGTTGGTACGAGTTGTCTCAGAGGCAAGGAGTCTGCTCCAGCAGAGGTCAGGGCCATCATTAATCTCTTTCTTCTCATGGTTCCTCTGAGTTTCTCAAGGCCTTCATTAACCCCTTATTTTTGGGTTTCTCAAGGCCCTTATGTTTACAAAAAAGAAACTGCCAGGGTGTGTACGTGCAGTAACCGAGGGTCAGAATGGAGTTTAATTTTGTTAAAACATTATTAACCCTTTCACTCCTAGGACAGATTCAGGGTTACACTACTTCCAAGTAGACAAATAAATGGAACAGTATGGCAGGTATATTCATACACCCAATTCCACAGGTTAATTTTGTATGATAACATCGTCTCCTCAGATCATTAGAGAAAATGTGCATTATGTAATAAATAGTGTTAGGACGTGAGGGAAGCTGCAGGTCACAGATGAAAGTCTAGCAGCAGGGCGCTGTCCTGAGTGGACAGGCGGAGCCAGGTGGGAGCAGAGGGGCGGGGTAAGGACTTGAGGGAGATTTGGGCCGGAAGTTAGGTGAGTGGCCTGGCTGTGCACCGGAAGCTGAAAGCCCGCCATGATGTGCATGGCAGAAGGAATTGAGCCGCGAGGTGGGCTTCACCTGAGGGGAGCAGAAGTGTGAACCTGAGGAGAGGAAGGGGGCCCACTTGAGCCTAGATGGGTTTTGTGGCTGCTGACATGAGGCCTGAGGTGGCCTGGGAGCCACTTGGCGGTCCTGAGGTATGAGAAACAGCAGCTCCTGAGGTGTGTGGGGCAACGGAGAGGACCTGAGGTGGGGGTGGGAGTGAGGTAATTGGCAGTGGGCAGCTTGCACGGTGGGGCGACAGGTGAGGCGGGCCCATTGTGGTCATTTCTGTCTCTGTGACTTTACTTTCTGTGAACCAGAGCTGCCCCTCCTCAGCTCTCTGTTCCTTCTTTAATCCGAACCCTCTTTGTTTCATTGTCCCCAGCTTTAATGAACGTACTTTCCACAAAAAAAAAAAAAAAAAAAGATACTCTCTTTGAGCTGTATGAAAACATCATAGAGCCTGGCCCTGGGGCTCAGTTTTTGGAGCATTGTCTGGTAGTCAAGAAAGGCTGTGGCTTGGAGTCAGGTCAGGGCACTTACTGGGGGGCAACACGTTTATGTTTTTCTGTCACAGAGATGTTTCTCTGTCTCAATTAGTGAAGCTTAAAGGGAAAATTCTGTGGATATTTTGAGGCTGGAAAGATGAAGAAATAACGTGAGGAGGTAGAACAATTTCTTCTGTTTTTATTTATTTTTATTATTATTTTAAAATTCTTACCTGAAGATATATTTTCCATTTTTGTTCAGATAGAGTGAGAGGGAGAGAGAGAGAGAAACATGGACATTAGAGGGACACATCGACTGGTTGCCTCCTGCATGACCCCAACCAGAGTCAGGGACAAACTGCAACCAAGGTACATGCCCTCGACTGGAATTAAACCCATGACTCATTGGTCCTCTAGCTGATGCTCTAACCGCTGAGCCAGACTGGACAGGGCAGTTTTTAGTTTTTAATGAGTAAATAAAATCATACCAGCATTCTTAGCATTTAAAATGAGTTCAGGGTCTGGACGCGTAGTGGTGTAGAAATCAGAAGTATTGTGTAAGTAAAAGTGTGTCCCCTGTAGGATATCTAAGAAATGCAGAGTATGGCAAATGTTACAGTTCCAAAGAGGGAAACCTTAGGTAGTGAATTCTGGCAGCTAAAAGTCCAAAACCATTTTTAAAGAGTGATTTATAAGCTAGGAAAAGAAAAGCGATAATATTTAGATGCCTACAGTGGTTTGTCACATGGTACAGTCTATGAGGGTGTCAGATACCTTTGCAGGGGGCCCCAATTTTCCTCTCTGACCCAAGGGGTGCCTGTGCCTTCAGCCCGTGGTGTTGATATCCAGTGAATTCCCAGGACAGCATGGCCTTGTCAGGAAGTGAGCCAGAGACACTTCTCACTGCTTAGGGGGCAGCATTTTCTGAGGGGTTCAATTCACCTCAGCAGACACCCAGGACTCGTCACCATGGGACCCAGAGGAGTCCCCACAAACCTCGAGAAAAAGATGAGGCAGAAAGAGTGTCAGTCTACAGAGGACCAGCAGAGGGAGGGCTTGGTGTGGAAAATTGTGTGTTTTTTTTTTTGTCTGTTGTGTATTGTAATATGCTGAGAGTTTGGGTGAGGATTAGGGTTACTGAACATAGGTTTATTCATGCTTTGGTTCATATTATAGAGGAACTGAAGACATGTGGGACTTAGGAAACATGTTTCATGGAACATTACATAAAATTGTACTATGAGAAAGTATATTTCTGGTAATTTTTTTAAAAATAAATTTATCAATTGAATGAATGTTGTTTTCAGAGACAATTCACAATTCTTTATAAAGGGATAAAAATTCTGCCACACTGATGCCACTTTAAAATATTGATTTTAACCTTGGCCAGTTTGGCTCAGCAGTTAGGGCATCAGCCGGCGGGCCACAGAGTCCTGGGTTGATTTCAGCCAAGGGCAAGTACCTTGTTGTGGTTCATTCCTGGCCGTGGTTGGGTGGTGTGGGAGGCAAGCAGTTGATGTGTCCCTCTCACATCAATGTTTCTGTCTCTGTCCCTGTATTTTACTCTGTCTACCTGAAGATGAAAAAAAATAAAAATAAAAATATAAAATACTGATTTTAAGCTGTTTATCAAAAACAAGACATGGAAGGAAACTTTGACCCCCACCCAGATTTCTGCCCAAAGACATGCTGCTCCCTGCTCCCATCTAGTGTACATCTGGGAATGGCAGTATGTACTATGCATCTGCTCATCACTTTGCAAGGAATCCTTGAAGACTCCAAACTCTGAATATTCAGTATACCTATGTTTTCTTTCTGTCTTCAAACATCTCCTACATGTAGGGTCTGTGTCATGTATGTGAGGGTCCCATACATATGTATGTCTTAAAGTTGTATATTTTCTGTTGCTAATCTGTGTCTTATCTATTTGATTATTAGACCAGAAAGGAACCTTGAGTTTAGAGGGAAGTTTGTTTCTCCCCTACATAAGCAAGTAATCAGATATTTTAGAGAAAGTACATTTTGGAAGAACATCCACTTCACCCTGTTCTGAAATAAGATTTACAATTTATCTAAAGTAACATTTTCAGGACAGAATGATTTTATCAATAAAATACAAAACAATTTCTAATTTAGCTTCTGGGTGTAAAACTTTTGTTTACCCTTCCAAAGCTGGGAATAAGGATGACCAAAGTTTTGTATTTTTAAAAAATGTTTTATTGCTTTTCTTTTTTAGAGAGAAAGGGAGAGAGATAGAAACATCAATGTAAAGAGACACATAGATCGGCTGCCTCCTGCACACCCCCTACTGGGGATCGAGCCCACAACCCGGGCATGTGCCCTGACCAGGAATCAAACCAGGACCTCTCAGTCCATGGGACAACTCTCAATCCACTGAGCCAAACTGGCTAGGCCACAGTTTTGTATTTTGAATGTTGATTTTGTTGTTGTTAATCCTCACCAGAGGATATTTTTTGATAGATTTATTTTCTTTCTTCAGAGTGGGAGGGAGAAGCGGATGTTCTTCAGAGTGGAGAGAGAGACAGAGACAGAGACACACCTTGATGTGAGAGTGACAGATGGATTGGTTGCCTCCCTGTCTCAGGGCAGGATCTAACCTGCAAGCCAAGTCCCAGATTTGTGCCCTTGGCTGGGAATCTAACCTCTGATCCCTTGGTGTGTGGGCCAAAACTCTAACCACTGAGCCACACTGACCAGTGCTGCATGTTGATCTTAAACTGGTGGTTAAGGAAAAAGAAGCTAAGACAGAACCTATAGTTCTCCCACATGCCTTCCTAAGAGGTTTCTGTGGGAGAACCAGGTTTTTGGAATGGAACATTACCTTAATTGCATTAGCTTTAGACGTTAAGACTCCAAATAGAAGTCTATTTAAAACCCCCCATTTCACCCTGCTTCTCCATTTTCTAAAACGTTTTATATACAAATACTACCTCATTGTTGTATTTTTTTTATGTGAATTAATCAAACAGAATAACATCCATCTGCAAATTTTGTATGATTAAGATATTTCCTTAAATCAGTTGCAAAAATGTGCCTTATAAAATAAATGGTGTTGGGACATGAGGCAAGCAGTTGACCAGCAGGTTTTTTCTCCCTAAATCAAGATGCGTGGAGGACATGAGGGGAGCATTTCCTGTGGAACCACTTTTCATGGGCACATCCTCCAGGCTCAATACCACAATCCCAGAGTGCAGTACTTCCCAGGTCAGTTCACCTGAGCATTGCGAGGTCCAATCTTAAAGTCTCTCTGAAGGTTGAGTCCAGACCTAGCCTAGGTCCTTCAGAAATGAATGTTCTGAGCTCTAAAAATAGGGAATTTTACAAGTGACAAAACAAAGACCCTGAGAAGCTTGTTCCATGTTCAAAAGAAAATACCTTGTAAATAGTAGAACCAGGCTCAGAGAAATCCCAGAGACCCAAAGCTTGGGAGTTTCTTTTATCACAACAGCATTTTCACATGAAGTGTGAATGAGGAAAATAGCCACTTAGCTAAATTGGAAAGTTTTTATTCTCTTCAGACGTTCAAGGGACCAGGCTGGGTGAGCAGATAAAGGCTTCTGGTGTTGTCACCACAACAGTCCAGCCTATTATTTTTAAACTATCTCATATTTTCTCCCAGTACTTTATTTCCTAACATGAAAATGGCTTTTCTGTAACTTGAACAATACAGAAAAATAGTAATATTCAAAATGCTACCTCAAAAGAGGTAGAATTAAATGAACTATTTTAGGTTTCTTAATATGAATGCAAAATGTGTGAATTTTCAGCTTTTGTGTCTAATATGTGCATTTAAGGGGGCATATTTTCAAAATTAGTTTTGGTGTGTAGTATTTTTATTTTTTAGTTCCAATTATTTTCTGCCTCCAATGGTGATTTACTTTGTGGGTTGTTTTGAAGTGTATTTCTTAACTTCTAAGAATGAGGACTTCTTACTTACTTTCTGTTCCTGATTTGTAGATGAACTGCATTGCGTGCCAGCAACAGACTTTACATAATGTGAATTTTATGAAGTTTGTTAAAACTTGCTTAATAGTGTAATATGGTTACTATAAGAAATGGAGCAAGTGTGTTCTCTGCAGCCACCTGCTGTGCATCTTAGAAATAACACTTTAGAGCTTGTCAGCAGTAAACACTTTTGGGTCTAGTGAGTAGACCACGAAATGCTGTCTCAGAATGATCTCTTCCCTCACAAAACAAGTGATATAACATGACACCCAAACCTCTCGGGGAAAGACATTTTTTGACATGGAACACAGAGCTGATGTCACAGGACACCCTACTTTGTAGGTTAAGACTCATCCTAGCACTCACAGGACATAGAGCAGTTTGACAGAACATCCCAAACTCTCATGTGTTTCTCTCTTCACAATGATAGGATTCAGGACTAATGCCACAAAACCTCTCTCTCAGGTTGTACTACTCTTTCTGTACTCACAGTACCAGAGGTGATGTCATGGGACCCCACAGTCTTTCAGTTGTATCCACAGGCCACAGTAACAGACCAGGAGCAGATGTAAAATAATCCCCATCTCACCTGGCCGGTGTGGCTCAGTGGTTGAGCGTCGACCCATGCACCAAGAGGTCACCGTTATGATTCCTGATCAGGGCACGTGCCCAGGTTGTGGGACACTTCCCCAGTGGGGGGCATGCAAGAGGCAGCCAGTTGATGTTCTCTCTCATCAATGTTTCTATTTCTCTCTCTCCCTCTCCCTTCCTCTCTCTCTACAATCAATACATTAAAAAAAAATAAAAGAATCCCCTTCTCTTTCAAGAGGCAATCTGTCCCCACGCTTACAGGACACACAGCTGTGACAAAAGTACCCCCTATATTTTCAGGTGGGACATTTCCCACAGCCACAGGGCCCAGATGTGATATGACAAGACTTTAAACTCTCTGGGGTAAGACTCCTGCCTACACTCAGAACCCAGAGCTGATGCCACAGGACCCTCTGTGCTCTCAGAGCAGAACCTCACACACAATCTTCTCTGCTGCCATCTAGTGAACACCTTGCGAATAGCTAGTATTTCCTAAGCCTGTGCTCTTAATCATTTTGCAAGGACCCAGTGAATCCCCCAAGGCATCGGACATCATCTCTAACTTTCTTATATATCTCTTGTCTTTGTCCCTAAAGGACATGTAACAAGAACCCCTACAATCTCAGGTGGGACCTTTCACCAAATTAACAGGATCCACGGCTAACTTGTCAGAAATTCTCTTCTTTCAGGAGGGAACCCATCCCCACACTGAAGACTCCATGCAATCTCAGGTCAGACACCTCCCAACACTCAGAGAACCCAGAGCTGAAGCAACAGGACCCTCTGTGCTCTCAGACTGGCACCTCACCCACAGTCAGATGCTCACTGCAAACAAAGGCTCTTCTCTGCTGCCCTCTCGTGGACAGCATGGGAATAGCAACTATTGACCAAATCCGTGCTGTCAGTCATTTGGCAAGGACATAATGGATCCCTGGATCATCTGACCTCACCACTAACTCAGCATACTCGATATACCTATAGAGTTAGGACCTAATGGGCACGTGACAGCACCCGACTCTCTCAGGTGGGACTTTTCCCCAAATGAACATGACCTAGAACTGATTTGACAGGACTGCTGATCTCCCAGGAAGGGACTGAATTCTCCACCCATCCCAAGGACACAGAGCTGATATGACAGGGCACCCTAGTTTCTCAGGGAGACCCTGTTCAAATAGAACACCTCCCTCACTCCCCTGGGGCACACAGTACGCTTACAGGACCATGAGGTGACGTGACACAGCTCCTTACTCTCTCAGCTGGGACTCCTTCACAGTCAGACCCTGAGCTGTTGTCCCAGGACACACACGTCTCTGTGAAACCCCTCCCCACATTCAAAGGACCCAGAGCTGACATGACAGGTTTCCCCATTTT
Organism: Tadarida brasiliensis; assembly: GCA_030848825.1. NCBI lineage: Eukaryota > Metazoa > Chordata > Mammalia > Chiroptera > Molossidae > Tadarida > Tadarida brasiliensis. The sequence goes on from CM061257.1 coordinate 250,317,603, forward strand.
CTCTGCATCAAACTTTTATCCACCAGACTGAGACCTGATGTGACACAAGCCCTTACTGTTTGTAGTCAGATCCCTCCCCACAGTCACAGGCAGAGTGGATGTGTCAAAACACCCCACTGTCACAGGGAGAGACCTTTATTTTCACAGGACCCAGTGCTGTAGTGACAGGACCCACTCACCTCTCACCTGTGATCCTCTCCAGTCTCACACAGACGAGACCTGATGTCCCAGGACTGCGATACTCTCGGGTGGGATTCTTCCCTTTGGCTCATAAGACCCAGAGCTGGTGTGACCTGACCCCTTATTGTCTCTCGTGAGGACCCAGAGGTCACGTTACAAGACTTTAGGTTAACACTTCTCCCAACACTCGATGATCCGCGGACATTGTAACAGAAAACTGTGGTCTGTCAGAACGGAACCTCTTATTGCACTCTTGTGCACAGTGCCATCTAGTGTACATCTTTGGAATAACAGTTGAGGATAGGTGCTAGCCTAGTGTAGATATTGGGAATTGCAGTTTTCAAAGAAGTATTTGGTATCATATTGCAAGTATCCTTTGAAAGACGCCAAGGCAGCTTTTTATTATCAGTGCCTCGTAATGTTTTATAAACCATGTTTCCATTCTATTTCTGATCATCATCTGCTTGTGGGGTCTCTCTTTTATGTAAGTGAGGCTCTCAAACATATGTATGTCTTAGATTGAATTCTTTTTTTCTTTCTAATTTGTGTCATATCTCCAGGCAAATATTGTTTCATTTAGAGGGAAGTTTGTTTCTCTCCCACTTAAGCAATTAATGAGATATTTAATAGGAGGTAAAATTTGAGAGTACATATATGTAACAATTTCCTGTAATAAGATTTAACAATTTAACTAAAGTAACTTATTTCCAACACAATGATTATGTCAATGAAATATGGAACATTGTACTAATTTCACTTGTGGATGTAAAATTTTTTTTTCAGTTTCAAAGGTCGGAATAAAGAGGACCAGAGTTTTGCCTCTGGCATATTGATTATAGGTCGATTGTTTAGAGAATAAATGAAGAACCTGTGATTGTTCCCCATTTCTTCCTAGAAGAGACAGTTGGTAAAGCCTGGTTTAGGAAGAGAAATTGAGAATAATTACTGTCGGTTCAGACATTAGGACTCTGAGCAGTAGTTTGTTGACCCCCTTATGTTAGCTCCCATATGCTATAGTTTTGGTATTGCCTGACGTAAACTAAAATGACACAATTGTGCCCTGGCAAGTTTGCCTCAGTCGTTACAGCGTCGGCCCGCGGACTAATGTGTCACGGGTTTGATTCTGGTCCAGGGCACGTACCTTGGTTGTGGTTCATCCCTGGCCCTGGTCAGGTCGTGTGACATGGAGGCAAACAGTTGATGTGGCTCTGTCTTCCTCCCTTTCATTCTATCTGATAATAAGTAGAAAAGTATCTTCATGTGAGGAATAAAACAAAACAAAACAAAATAAAATTCCACATATGTTGCACTTGTCCTAAATACCTGTATATCACCCATTTCACATCTACAATATATGACAGTGTTCTCTTATTTTTCAAAATGTGATGTGTACCCCATATTACCTTCCTGTCTTTAGTGTTGGGTTATAAGTGAGTTTCCTCTTTGTATGTATTAAATGTTGACTCTATCTAGTTAATCTGATTATGTTTATTTGATTACTGGCCCAGTTGTTAGAACTAAAAAGGTATGAGGGAAATAATTCCATTAAAAAATATTTCCCTCATAGTTTAAAAAAGATGGCAGTGTGAAATTAACAGCTGGGACATTGCTACCTTACAAAACTGCAAACCTGAGAGATCATGGACATCTGCCAGCAAAAGTAAGCCTTGTTTTTGTTCACTTCATTAGCCTTTTCATATATTGTTGTAGAGTTTAGTAGAATATTGAAATTCTCTGCCTAATTAGTATATCACTGCATCAGCGTTGACATGAAAAGTATTTCTGAAGCTAGCTGCTTTAACTTGGACAGAAACTGGCTCAGGTTGAGGTTTTGGTTTATGGTTAAGGAAGAGGTTTATCTCAGGGTTAGGCTTCAGATGAGAGGTAGGGTTTAGGGTTAGGGTAAAGTGAGGTGTAGGCCCTGAGTTATGGCTCAGACTGAGGCTTGGGCACATTGTTAAGGCTCAGGGTGAGGTTTTGTTCAGTGTTAGGCTGAAGGTAGATCTTTTGATTCCGTGGTAGGGCTCAGTGTGTGGCTTAGGTAAAGTGTTAGGTTCAGGCTGAGGCTTAGGAATAGTATTAGGGCACAGGTAGATTCTTAGTTGCAGTATTAGGGAGAAGGTGGTTTCTTAGGAACAGTGTTAGGGCTCAGCGTCAGGCTTAGGTGAGGTGATAAGGTTCAGGTAGATTCTTAAGTGTAGTATTAGGGTGCAGGTAGATTCTTAAGTGAAGTGTTAGGGCTCAGTGTCAGGCTTAGGTGAAGTATCAGGGTTCAGGCTGAGGTTTAGGCGCCGTGTTAGGGTGAAGGTAGATTTTTAGGCACAGTATTAGAGCTAAGGTAGTTTCTTAGGCACAGTGATAGGGCTCAGTGTCAGGCTTAGGTGAGATGTTAGGGTTCAGGCTGAGGCTTAGGCACAGTTTTAGGGTGAAAGTATAGTTTCAGGCACAGTATTATGGCGATGGTAGAGTCTTAGGCACAGTATTAGGGCGAAGGTAGTTTCTTAGGCTCAAGGTCAGGGTGAGGGGTGAGGGACAAGGGGCGAGGGACAAGGGCATGGGTTAGGGTTAAAGCTAGGATTAGGACTCAGGTTAGGGTTAGGACTCACTGAGCCACAACAGCCGGGACCCATGTTTTCTTTCTCTCTTTCAATATCTCCTGCATATGGGGTCTGTGAGTTTCATTTATGTGAGGTTTCCACACATATGTATGCCTAAAATTTGTTTATTTTCTGTTGCTAATCTGTGTCATAAGTATTTGCTTAGTAAATAAGTAAAGAACCATGTAGTTTAGAGGGAAGTTCCTCCCCCACATAAGCCAGTAATCAGATATTTAATGGAATGTAAATTTTGGAAGTACATCTCTTTCACCCTTAGAAATTTCACAGTTTTTCTAAAGCAACCTTTTTTGGATTGAAAGATTTTATCAGTGAAATTTAGAAAAGTCTCCTGATTTAGCTTCTGGATGTAAAACATTTTTTACAGATCAAGGACTACAAGCAGAATTTTTACCTGAATCAAGAGGTGTGGCAGACATTCATTAGGTGAACATTTCCTGTGGGACCACTTTTCACATCCTGCAGGCTTCATACCAGAATTCCAGCTTCACTAATTCCCCTGTGATCTCACCTGAGCACTGAGCGGTCCAACCTCAGTCTCTCTGCAGGCTGAGTCCAGACCTAGCCTAGGCCCTTCAGCAATGAATGGCGTAAGCCATAAAAATGGAAATTTTACAAGTGACACAATGAAGACCCTCATAGCTTAGTTCTGTGTTGTAAAGAACATACCTTGTAAATGTTAGAACATGGTCAGATACATTTCAGGGACTCAAAGCCTACAGGTTCCCTTTATCCAAACTCCTACAATGTCACATGAAGAAGTGCCATGAAATAGGCAGCCAATCAGATCCATGTTTCTCTCTCATCAATGTTTGTATCTCTCTCCCTCTCCCTTTCTCTCTCTGAAGTTTATAAAAATATTACAAAAAAGTGAAATTAGAAGAGTAGCCACTTTGAGGTAGTCAATTAGAAAGATTGTTTAGAACTTCCGGTCAAGATGGCGGCGTAGGTAAACGCGGTATCGCGTCCTCTCACAACCACATCAAAGTTACAACTAAACTACAGAACAACCATCATTCAAAACCACCTGAAATCAAGCTGAATGGAAGTCCTACAACTACGAAATTAAAGAAGAAGCCGCATCGAGACTGGTAGGAGGGGCGGGGACGCGACAGGCTGGTCCCACACCCACGTGTGGCAGATAAAAATTGGGATACCTCGGCTGGGAAGGTCCTCCCAGAGGGCTGAGTGGTCCCCATCCCACACCAGGTGCCCAGCTCAGGGTCCCAGTGCCAGGAAGAGAAGTCCCCATAACTTCTGGCTGGAAAAACCAGCGGGAACTGAGGCTGAGGCGGCTGGAGCCGCCGCAGCTCCTCTTAAAGGGCCCGCGCTCGGACTTACTTGGACTCCCACCCTCCAGGCTCCAGCGTGGGGGAGGCAGCCTGAAAGGCACCAGAGTCATATGGGGAAGAACTGAGCTGTTTGGCATTGGAGCGAGGGCTGGAGAGGCAGTTTTCTCCTGGACAGACGTGCTAACAGAGGCTTTTGTTCCTTTGGTGAGCCCTTCCTGAGCCGGCAGACGCCGCCATATCTGAGACTCCAGCAACCTGGCTCACACTGTTGGCCCCTCCCTGGAGATTCCCTGAGGCCCCGCCCCACCCAACTTCCAGGCCCACCCAAGCTGTTGCCAGTTGCTTCACCATAGGATTGGCCTGTCTTGGAGCCTGCTTCAGCTTTTCCTAAAATCATTCAAACAAGCAGCATCTGGTCTCAGCTAGCCCTATACCTCTTGCTAAGTAATACATAGGAACAAACAGAGGGAGGCAGCCAAAATGAGGAGAGAAAGAAACAGGTCCCAAATGAAAGAACAGAACAAAACTCCAGGAAAAGAACTAAGTGAAATGGAGTTAAGCAACCTAACAGATGCTGAGTTCAAAATACTGCTTATAAGGATGCTCAATGGACTTAGTGAGAACCTCAGTGAACTTAGAGAGGGCCTCAAGAGCATAAAAAAGGACCAGTCAGATATGAAGGAGGCACTAACTGAAATAAAGAATAGTTGACACAGATTCAATAGTAGAGTAGGTAAATCCAAGAAGCAAACCATCGATTTGGAATATAAGGAAGCAAAAAACACCCAATCAGAACAGCAAAAAGAAAAAAGAATCCAAAGAAATGAGGATAGTGTAAGGAGCCTCTGGGACAACTTCAAGCGTGCCAACATTCGCATCTTGGGGGTGCCAGAAGGAGAAGAGAGAGAACAACAAATCGAAAACCTATTTGAAACAATAATGGCAGAAAACTTCCCTAACTTGGTGAAGGAAACAGACATACAAGTCCAGGAAGCACAGAGAGTCCCAAACAAGATGAACCCCAAGAGGCCCACACCAAGACACATCATCATCAAAATGCAAAAGGTTCAAGACAAAGAGAGAATCTTAAAAGCAGCAAGAGAAAAGCAGTTTGTAACCTACAAGGGAGTTCCCATAAGACTGTCAGCAGATTTCTCAAAAGAAACTTTGCAGGCCAGAAGGGAGTGGCAAGAAATATTCAGAGTGATGAAAAGCAAGAACCTACAACCAAGATTACTCTATCCTGCAAAGCTGTCATTTAGAATCGATGGCCATATAAAGAGTTTCCCAGACAAGGAAAAGCTAAAGGAGTTCATCACCACCAAACCATTATTATATGAAATGTTGAAGGGTCTTCTTGAAGAAAAAGATAAAAAAATATGAACAAACAAAATGGCAATAAATACATATCTATCAACAATTGAATCTACAAACAAAATGAACAAGAAGAACAGAAACATTCTCATAGATACAGAGAACTTTTGTTGGTTACCAGATGGGTAGGGGCTGGGGGGAGGGGTGAAAAAGGTGAAGGGATTAAGAAATATAAATTGGTTGTTAGACTGACAAACCTCAAAGGGAAGGGGGGTTGGGGGTGGGAAGAAATAAACCAAAGAACTTATATGTATATATGCATAACTAATGGACACAGACAACAGTGTGGGGAAAAGCAAGATGGGGGCGGAAATGGGGAGGAGGGGGGCAATGGGGGAAAAATGAGGAACATCTGTAACACATTCAACAATAAAATTTTTTAAAAAAAGAAAAAAAAAAGATTGTTTATTCTTTTCAGACTGACAAGAGACCAGGCTGGGAGAGGAAAGAGAAGTTTCTGGTCTTGTCACCGCAACAATGTAGCTTATTATTTTTAAATTATGTCATGTTTTTCTCTAGTACTTTTTTCCTAAAATGAAAATGGATTTGTTTTTTTGCATCTTACTTAATTCAGAAAAAGAAAATTTATTAAAAATTCTACCCCAAGAAGTAAAAAATAACTGGCACGATTTTAATGTACCTTTCCAGATATCTCTACATGCACATTTTCTTTCTTCTACTTATTTTAGATTTTACGTACTATTTTAGGTTCTTAATATTGATGCAAAACCTTTTGAATTTTCCCCTTTTCTAAAATGTGCATTTAAGGGTGCACATGTTTTCATAAGTTTTGAAACGTGGTATAATTGTATATGATTTTATAGATTTTTAGTGAGAGAAGAAGGGAGAAGGAGAGAGATGGAAACATCCATCTGCTGCCTCCTGCACACCCTTATAGTGGTCGAGTCCAAAACCCGGGCATGTGCATTGACCGGTGACCTCTTGGTCCTTGGGTTCACAACAGGTGAACCACAACAGCTGGGTGGCATGTAGTATTTTTATTATCATTAAGTTCAAATTATTTTCTAGGTCCAATGGTGGCTCATTTTTTTTATTTAGAAGTACATTTCATAACTTTTAAATATAAGGAGTTTCTAGTTACCTTTTATTCAAGGTTTATAGGTTAACTGCAATGACAACAAAAAACGTACTTGTAATTTCAATCCTTTGGATTTTGTTGAAACTTGCTTTTTAATGCAATGTGATCACTTAAAAATGTCCTAAGTGTGTTCTCTGCTGCCATCTCGTGTGCATCTTGGGAATGACAACTCAGTGCGTGTCTTAGTGCACAGGGATTCCATATTTAGCAATATTGATGGCCACTTGCTGTTCATGTTCAGTTTTTATATCATTACTGATTTTGTTAGAGTCTATTGTTTATAAAAGAGGTTTGGTCTGTCCTTGAATGAGAGGTGTGTTCAATCTATTAGGATTATAAATTTGTTTATTTTTCTTGTAGCTCTGTTCTATATAATTTGAGTCGATGTTACAAGGTACATAGAAATTTGGAACTTCCTGGTAAATTAAACTTATACACATGACGTGTTTTTTATTTTTAGTAATGCTTTTAGTCTTCAAGTCTATTGTATGTTATTCTATAATTTTCATTAGTTTATGTTTGCATAATAAAGGGTGTGTCAGCTCTGGAGTGACCAGCTCTCTTGTTCAACAGTTAAACCTTGTTATTTGCTTAATATGGGATCCTCAGTCAACACCTGGCCAAAGGGGACAGGTGAGAGAAGGATCGGTTGCCTTCTGCATGACTGACCAGGGCCGGGGATCGAATCTGCACCCCAGGTATGGGTCCTTGACCAGGAATTGAACCTGTGACCCTTAGGTGCATGGGCCTATGCTCTAACTGCTGAGACAACACAGCCAGGGTTCATTGTTGTTTTAATTTGTAATTCCCCAATGATATATTGAGCTATTTTTGCAAGCTTACTTACTATGTCTTGTTGACGTAAGAAGTATCCAAATCTGTAGAGAATTTTCATGAGTGAATTTGAGCAAAATTGACCACAGAGTCTTGGGAATGAAGGTCTGAAATGCTCTGGACAGTAACATGTTGCAGATTCTTTTATGCATTTGGAATGAGGAGGAAACAAAGGAAGACAGTGAGGGTGGAAGAGAGCAAGACTGGGATCGGATGACAAAGTGGTTAAGAGAACAGGCTCTCATGCTTTAGAGGGGGGACTGCTGCGGGGATTTCAAAGGTGTTTTCATGTAGATGTACAGGAACAATAGACAGAGCTTACTTAAGGCACAGATAAGTCTTTTACTAAAGTTACCTGCCTTGGGTTTGATTGTCCAGTTTGACCTGTTCTATTTGAAATTTATGATTATATCACCTGGAGGTTGTTTTCCACAGACCCCCCCCCCCTCACCTTTTAAAGAAATCCTCACCCTAGTGTATTTTTCCATTTATCTTCAGATAGAGTGGGAGGGAGAGAGGAAGGAAGAAAGAGAGAAACATCGATGTGAGAGAGACACACGAACTGGTTGCCATTCACAGGACCCCAACCAGGGGCCGGGGACAAACTGCAACCAAAGTACATGCCTTTAGCATGAACTGAACCCAGGACTCCCTGGTCTGAGGGCCGATGCTCTGACCGCAGAGCCAAACTGGCCAGGGCAGGTGTACAACTTTTAAATTTTCAGCTTTTCTCTTTTACTGATATGTGTGATTGATGGTGAGCATTGGTCTGTAAATTTTCGTATGTGGTATTTTTATTATCATTCAGTTATAATTTTTTTTCTGGTTCCCATTGTGATTCATTTTCAGGGTTAATCAGAAGTGTAATCTTAATTTTAAATATAAGAACTTTCTAGCTAACTTTTGTTGCTGAGTTCTCTAGTAAATGCAATAAGATAAAGAAACAAAGTTTAAATAATTTTAATTCTTTGAGGTTTGTTGAAACTTGTTTTTCATAGTACAATAGGGTCACTTAAAAAAATGCCCACATTTTCAAAGAGACTAACTTTAGATAGTTAATTCTGGAATCTAAGAGTAAGGTTGTTGATTCTAGGTAGCATTCAGAAGCAGTTTCATTAAAGAATGCTTTACGGGCCATGGAAAGTGGCAGTGATCAATCAGTCCCACTGTGGTGTACTGGTGCGATTCTGTCTCCTGAGACGTCAGACCCTCCTTGACCTTGTCTCCTGAGACATCAGACCCTCCTTGATTCTGTCTCCTGAGACGTCAGACCATCCTTGCTCTGGAGCTTTGGTGGGTGTCCTCAGCCCAGGACACTCTCTCCCAGTGTTGCCGGGTGGTGGCTTTGTTGTTCTTCAGGGTTCAGCTTCAGTGCTGCCTGTACAGAGGCACAATTTCATGTCTGGGGTCAAAATTGACTCAATGTCTCCATTGTGTTTGACCACTTTTTAATGTCCCTGTGGAGTAGGGTTTTTTGTTTCAGATGCTATTGCTTTTATGCCGGACAATTCTTTGTCCTGAGGCACTGTTCTCTGCATTGTGGGTGCTCATCAACATTCATCACGTCTATTTCCTGTTTGCCGGTGGCAGAACCCCCTTACCCCACACCGAGGACAATCTGAAGGGCCTGCAAACATTTGCAAATGTCCCTCAGGAGCTAAAGTGCCTTTGGTTTGTCTCTTGGGACTAACACCTGAGGGAACACATTTCCTTTGCTGCCATCTAGTGTTCATGTTTGGAATTGCACCTTTCAGGGATGTATCTGTTGGTATTGTTTTGCAAATACCTCTCCTTTATTTATTTATTTATTTATTCTTATTAATTTGTTTTTGTTACAGATGTGATCCCCCATTGACACCCTCCGCCCCATCCCCCCACCCCATTTCCAGCATTGTTGTCCATGTCCATCAGTTATGCGTACATGCATATAAGTTCTGTGTTTTATCTCCCCCCCTCCCCTTCTGAGGGTTGTCAGTCTGTACCCTACATCCATGTCTCTGGGTCTACCCTGTTCCTCAGACTGTTATGTTTATTATATTCCACAAATAAGTGAGATCATGTGATATTTGTCTTTCTCTGCTTGGCTTGTTTCGGTTAGGATAATACTCTCCAGGTTCCTCCATGTTGTCTGAAAGGACAAGAGATCTTTCTTTCTTACAGCTGCATAGTACTCCATTGTGTATATGTACCACAGGTTTTTATCCATTTGTCTACTGATGGACACTTGGGCTGTTTCCAGACATTAGCTATTGTAAATAGTGCTGCTATGAACATAGGGGTACATATGTTCTTTCTGGTTTGTGTTTCAGGTTTCTTAGGGTATATTCCTAGAAGTGGGATCAGTGGGTCAAATGGCAGTTCAATTTCAAAGGCCCCAAGGCAGGTTATATCAAAACTGATGCAGAATGTTTTATAGATCCATGTTTTTATTCTATTTCTGATTCTCTTCTGCTTGAGGATCTCTGATTCTTTTATAGAAGGGAGGTTATCATAGATATGTATGTATTAAATTTGGTTATCTTTTCTTTGTGACCTGTGCCATATCTTAATCCAAAGATTCTTGAGGTTACAAAGAGGTTTGTTTCTCTCCCACACAAGCAACTAATGAGATATTTGGTACGTAAATTTTTGAAGTACGTGTATATCATAATTTCTTGTCATAAGAATTAAAAATTTGATAAAAGTAACCTATTCTCAACAGAATGATTATGTCAATGAAATATAGAGCAGTCTACTAATTTAGTTTGCAGATGTAAAACTTTTTCTAGGTTTCAAACGTGGGAATAAAGAGGGCCAAAGTCTTGCCTATGGAATGTTTATTTTAGGTTGATTGTTAAGAAAAAGAAAAGAACTTCTGAATGTACCCCATTTATTCCTAAGAGATTTAGTCGGAAAAGCATGAGGTCTAGACATTAGGACTCGAAGCAGGAGTTTGTCGATCCCCTAACCTTAATTCCTTTATGCTATAGTTTTTGGTATTGCCTAAAGTACATAAAAATGCTACATATGCTGCACTTTCCCTAAGTTACCTGCACATCATCCATTTTAACTCTACAATCTAAGAGCATGTTCTCTTATTTTTTGAAATGTTCCATATACCCCATATTAACTCCTTGTTTTTGGTGTTGATTTGTATGTGAGTTTCCCTTGTGTATATATTAAATGTGGAGCCTGGCTGGTATGGCTCAGTGGTTGAGTTTGACCCATGCACCAAGAGGTTGCCAGTTCGATTCCCGGTCAGGGCACATGCCCAGGTTGTGGGCCTGATCCCCAGTGGGGGGCACGCAGGAGGTGGCCAATCGATGTCCTCTCTCATCGATGTGTCTACCTCTTTCTTCCTATCCCTTCTGCTCTGTCTAAAATCAATAAAGAAAAAAAAATGTGGAATATATCCTGTTCATCTTATTATGTTTATTTGATTATTAGTCCAGTTTTTATAATGGACAAGGAAAGTAATGACCTTCTTTTTTTAATCTCTCACAGTTTTGAAATTAATGGCTGGGAAATTGCTAACTTCTGAAACTGCTGATGCTGAGAGATCATGAGCGTCTGCTGGCACAGGTAAGTCTTATTTTTGTTCACTTTGTTTGCCTTTTTGATCTGTTGATGCAGGCTTTGTTAGAATTTTGAAGTTCTGTGACTTATGTTTTTCTCTTCTACATTTACATTGACATAAAAATAGTATTTTTGTTAAAATAGCTGTTTGGACTTAGAGAGAAATTTTTTTAACTTTAATTGAATTATGAGTTTGTTTCCAATGTGAGTTTCTGGTTTAGTTCATGCATCTGGCATATGGTAACTGGGGTCTGGTGCCTGGCTCCAAGACCAGATTGTGGCGACGGTGTTTTTGTTATGGATCCATGTTCCATGTCCAGCATCTGTGTTTTAAGGTCAAATCTTTATCCAGCTGTTTGTCTTGGGTTTAGTGCGTCTTTGGCTGTGAGTTTATGTCCTGAGTTTCCACGTGGGGGTCCATCTGCAGCTACAGATTCATATTCTGGTGTGTGGAATCTGGCATTATGAATCCAGTGACAGTCTCTGGCTTCTGGCTTCTAGGTTTTGTGCTGCTTGGTCCGTTTGTGTCTGGGAAACAGCGTCAAGGTACTTGTTTTGGTTTGTGGTCCAGTCTAGGATCAAGGTTACAGAGTCCAGGGTCTGTATCTGGGATACTGACTTGGGCTCAGGCATTTGGTATCAGTCAAATGAAGGTCACTGTGTTCAATTCAATACTAATAGGAGTCCCCCACTTTATAGAGTTGAGTCAGGTTATTGCAAAGGTAGGGAAATTTCTTGGCTACTGGAATGGGAAACCTCAGACTGTCCACAAGGCCTAATAATTTATGGGCTGCCAATACTTTGCAAGATCTTATATCCCCCACCCAAGGATCCCTGGAAGCATTCAAGACCTTGCTTGGGCAGAGCAGCCATGGTTGAAGTCCCTTTCCGGTGACCTTTTTTAAAGGTGAAACTGAGAAAAAATAATAACCTTGATCACTGGATATGCTCCTTTTCATGCATCAAAGTGAGGAGATAGAGGAAGGTTCAGCAGTGAGGGATGGGGCCACTGGAAGGGAAGGCTGAGTTTGATGAGATTTGGGGCCCAGCTCCCAGACGGGCAAGTCAGTACACAGCACACCTAGAGGTTTATTTGGACTCTACTAATCTGAAAATACAACTAAAATTAAGTAGGCAAATTTTGCCTTCAAGGTCAGAGGCTCTCAGTCCGCATTTATAGAAATGCATAATAGAAGTTCCTGGAAGGAGTACAGGTTAATTCCATAACAAAACCGCCCAGAAAGGCCATTGTCCTTCAAGATGGGAACAGCAATTGTAGCCATTTCTCTTTCTGAGACCCTGATGGATTAGCAAAGGATTTTTATTTACTATTAAAGAACATAGTGCTGGTAATTCTGACCTATTCCCAGTAACATACCTGCTCGTGTCTGGGAGCAAGGCAATCAGATTGCTGAATGAGTTCTGCTGCAAAAGTAGAGTGTTCCCACTGCAGAAAGTCAGGTCACCTGAAAAAGGATTGTAGAAATCAAAGACTGGATTTGAGGGAGAAACCTAGAACAAGCACAGGGTTGCTCCCAGCATGTTTTCCCTCCTGCTCACTCATAGCCTGGGATAAGTTAAAGTTATCATGAAAAGAGAACCCACTAAGACCCCTATAGATGACACAGGGCTGAACCCAGTCGGGGAAACCACAAGCTTTAAAGTGTGTGGACATTACTAAGGCAGAATTGTTTGAAAGGACCAATCACAGGCTTGCAAAGTGTATGTCTGTCCCTAGACAACAGAGCCCCACGGGAAACCCACTCGGTCCCCTCCCTCTTGTGGCGAGTCTGTGTAGCTTTCAAATCCACTTTCCTTTCGCTTACCCTTTGTGAACTCTCCAATTTTGTGAGATGGTGCATCCGGACACTGCAGCTTGGTTTTATCTTTGGGGACTCATCTGGGATTGTCAGGAACGGTAAGATAAATGGACTCTCTACAGCTTTGCTCTTTTCCTTTCTTTTGGGAGGACAAACATCAGGACCCTGTCAGTCACTCAATAGTGACTAGCATGCCTGGCATTAAAGACACAGGGGACAGGCTTCCTCAGCAATGTTCAGCCCAATCCCCTGTTTAAAGGAACATAGTGCTGATGCCGAGCCAATTTCTCTCTCTGACACCAGGACTTTTGGTCTCCCTATGGGCTATCTCCTGCAGGCATGGGTCAGACATTTAAGAGCCACAAGGGCAGCTGCCTCTAGAAGACTCCCATGACAGGATACACCGGTCTCAGAATGGGCAAGATTGCTTTAGGTGGCCTGCCGGTGTCAAGCAAGCATCTGAGCAACACAGGCACACTATGAAAAAGCAAACATCGGTCCATCCTCAGCCCTGATCGCCCAGTAAGTTGTTTTCCCGGAGACCATAGTCCCTGTTTCTCCTCTCTATCACTGTCCTTTCCTGTCGTTCTGCACAAAATTGAATGGAGGTTGGAGACAGGAGTCCCTCAGGTGCTAACCTCTGTCACCTGACCTGACGGCCAAGGGAACCCTTTCCCGCAGGTGTCCAATTGAACATGATCAGATGACTGTAACACATGCCTGACAGCTCCTGGCACTGACCCCAAAGGCTTGAATTCTTCACTGTTCTCTTCAGTCTCTTTCTGGGGGACAAGGGCATAGGGACTCTATGTAGACTAGTAGGATAGGCATATACCTGTGATGGACAATATGGGCGGACACAACTCCTGAGGAGAATCACTGAACTCCCATGGACTCTGTGGATTTGTCCTTCTCTCCAAATCCTTTGTCTGCAGACTGTCCTCAAAAGGACACACCTGGAAAGTTTATGTATATTGTATTGAGATATTCCCCTGAGTTCTCTCTCAAAAGTGTCACCTTTACCAAGCAGGACAAACCCTTGAGATAAAGGATACAGTGTGCACTGCTCCTTGAGCACACCTTCTCTGTTTTTCCTTCTCTTATTTCTTTTCTTTCTTTTTTTTTTTTAATCCTCACCTGAGGATATTTTTTGTCCAGATAGAGTGGGAGGGAGAGAGAGGAAGAGAGAGAGAGAGAAACATCGACGTGAAAGGGACACATCGAGTGGCTGCCATCCGCACGACCAACCAGGGCCGGGGACAAACTGCAACCGAAGTACATGCCCTTAGCGGGAACTGAACCTGGGTCTCTGGACCGCAGGCCGACGCTCTAACCGCTGAGCCAAACCGGCCAGGGCTTTCCTTCTCTTATTTCTTACCTTTGCTTTTTCTTTCCTACTCTAAAGGTCCCTATGAGATTTACAATAAGGGGAGCAGTGGGAGTAGCAGCTTGTCCCGGGCTAACCCCCTAAACCTGTCTCCAAAGACCCTCCTTGATCTTGCCTCTTCTATCTTAATTATGCTCTTCCTTTGTTTCATTTTGTGAATGAAAATGGGCCACACATGGATCTGACAGGGTCAAGAGTTGACAGAACCCAGGCTAAGGGAAGACAGGAGGGAAAATGGGTGGCTGGCTTTTGCATTTGCAATTTCCATTGGAATTGCTTTCCGAGAGTCTGAGCAAAGACCTTTGCTGTATAAACGAGAGCTGAACTCATTCACTCCAAAAAGAAGGGGCACGTCCTCCCTCCAGCCCAAATCCTGGGTGTTCTTAAGTGACTAAGAATCTTTGTAGAGTTGTCAGAGGTCCTTCTTCATGACATGCAGGGGCCCCATAGGGAAATCCTACTTAACTATACTTAAACAACTGACTCATTCGGGGATGCGCATATAAAGGCTGGTCACCTAGCACTCCGAGTCCTCATGGCTATATTAGACAGCTGGGAAGAGAAACCGAGGCATGTAACAGGGTTGAATGTGACTCGAAGGGTGAGAGCCTCCTGGAGCTCAAGCCATAAGCAGCACACTTTGACCCAGCACATCCCGTCCCTAGAGAATTTGCTCAGGCTCCGCAGATGTTGAAAATGCCCATAAAATTAACATGGGCAATTGTGTCTCGAAGTCCAGAAACTCCCAGACCCCAGCTCTCCTTCATACTCCTGTTTGGAAGCCTTTTACTGGGGAAGCGCTTTAGAGACCTGAGAGGATTGAACTAGAAATCATCTCCTTAAAATGGCCCGAATGCCGTTGTCTTTGGCTGCATGCATTATTTTTTTGCATGTAAAATTTAGAAACATGTCTACTCTAGAATTAAGCAGAATGAATGGTTGGAAAGCTTACCTTGATTTGGAAATTAGAAGTTTTAGGATCAGCACAGAGAAATTACCAAAAAAAGGCATTAATAATGTTACAGACCATCTCTGAGCTCTTGTGAAGCTAATAAATGTCCACACTCCATTCATCGACCTTTTGTACCTACTCCACTCTGTTCTTTGGTGTCTCAGCTCCCTTGTTTTGCCTTGCCCTTTCCCTCCCTCTTCCTTCCCCATCCATCTCCTCCACTACCACTCCTTACTGACTTAAGGGAACATGAGAATAGGAGTTCCAACAGCTTCCTTTGAAGAACGGCTGGTCTCCGCCAGAGAGGAACTAGCCATTTCCCCCATGTTCTCTGGGATCTTGATGAGTTCGCCAAGAAATTTAAACCCTGAAACTGCTGAAGCTGAGAGAACACGGACATCTGCCAGCAAAGGTAAGCCTTATGTATATATTTTTTTTGTTTACTTTGTTAGCATTTGTGATCTGTTACTGCAACGTTTGGTGCTATTTTGAATTTCTGCACGTTTTTTCTTTTCTGCATTTACATTGACATGAAAAAGTATCTGTTAACCTAGCTGCTCAGAGTTAGAGCAGCTTTATCGACTCATGGGTTTGTTCACAATGTGAGGATGTGGTTCAGTTCATGCATTGGGAATCTGGCATCTGGGGTCCGGTCATTGGCTCCAACTCCTGATTGAGGCTATGGAATCTTGTTTATGTATCCACGTTCCATGTCCAGGGTCTGTGGTTTTAGGTCAAATCTTTATTCTGTTGTGTGTGCGCAGTTTTGAGGCTTTTTGGGTGTGAATTTGTGTTCTCGGTTCATGTGTGGGATCCATGTTCAGCTATAGAGTCCAATTTCAGCGTGTGGAATCTGGCAGTAACTACATTTGTGCGGCATTCTGATCATTTTATAAAGAACTTTAACTGTTCAAATATGTAATCCTGGCTATTTTAACCTATTCCAATTAATGTAGCTATTGGTTTCTGGGAGCAAAATCCAGAGAATTACTACATAAGGTTTGCAGGAAAACTGTAGACAAGTCTGTCCACTTTGAAGATTCTATAAACCTGAAATGAAAGTTCAGAAAACAAAAACAAAAACAAAAACAAAAACAAAAAACACACCTAGAAACAAGCATAGGGTTGCTTTGAGTGTTATGAGCAGGAATTTATGTTTCTCCTTATTAATAGTTTAGAAAATTAAAGTTCCAATAAAAAGGTGGAGTTACAGTTCCTTTCATGAACCTCTGTGATTCTCCTATCATTGCATTAAAGAAACCAAATGGAGACAATGGAGATCTGCACAGAACATCATGACTATGAACAAGGTGGTCATTCCCAGACACCCTTAGCTTCCACACTCACAGACGTTTGCATCAGCCATGCCTGTGTACTGCTGATACTGTTCAATAACATTTATAGTATGCCCTTTTAGCATTCCTGTATAATGCCAGTCAATACTTCCCTGGTTTCCCATGGGAAGATGACAGGTTGACTTGGACAACAATGCCCCAGGGAGATGTGAAGACTCCCACCTGTTGTCTCAGACATTATATGGTCATTTTAATGATGTTGAATTTCCTATATATTCCAGGCTCATCCAATATGTGAGCATTTTTATTTTATACACCAGAAAATTACTAGACTCCCAAAAGGACACAATACGGCTATCACAGCAATAGGTGTAAAGGGTCCTAGATATGGAACAAGCAGCTCAGATTCTGTTTACCTCAGTTAAAGTCCTTCGGGTATGTAATATCTATAAACGGGCTACTAATTAACCCTAAGGAGCCAGAGGAATCCTATACTTTTCTTTCTCTAACAAAAAAGCAATGTAGAGGATGCCTGGGTTTGGATGAAAATTGTTACAAGTGGGTTTCATTCCCAGCCCAGCCTCTCTCCGTCTTATTAAAATCAAATTTACCTGATCAAATTCAGTAGAACTCAGAGGGGAAATAAGATCTATAATCTGTACAGAGTTATGTAAAGCATCCACTCTGGGCCACCTTAAATATAGAGAATTTAGCTAAAAAATGTAGATGATTTTAGATCTATAGGCTTGACTCTGAGTCAAGGGGCCTCCCTCCTTGCATGACAGGCATTTGCAGTATAGACATGTAATGCAAACAAGGAAAAATAGTCACGGGTTCTCCTGTATCTGTGTTCCTCATCCTATGACATGACCACTGAATTCTGATCAAATTCAACACTGCTCTCTGCTGAGGGACTGTTGTTTTATGCACCTTGTTTCATTTACACTCAATATACATGTCTTAACCCAAGAAGTCTGCTTTTCCCTGGTATAGCAGGGGTTTTGTCAGTGACACCAGGTAGCCAAAGGTAATCTCTCCCCATGAGGACATCTGGCAGTAATACTCCAGGTGTCTGTAGTCTACACATTGGAGGTTTATGAATCATTACCAGTGGTCAATATACACTTCCGATGAGCCATCGGAATCATTTTAACATCTTACCTATTAATTGAAATTATTTAATAAAAGTAAAAAATAAAATGGAATTTATATTATTCTTTATATCATTTTACAGTAACTATAGAGGCAAATTTTCTGTCCATGAAATCTGTAACCATGCCACTTTAAGTTTAGTTATTTGTAGACCATCATCGTTTTAGTCTAATTCATTTGCAAATAAGTTACGTCTTTAAAAAAATCTATCGAGAGGACTCTGACTCGGTCATATCTTTACACAAAATTTTGGAAAACTAAGAAATAAATGAAATCACCAACATACTGGCAAATAACCTAAATTTAACAAACGATGGATTATGGGACTGAAGAAAGAATAACTATGTTTGGTGAAATCTGACTTTTAAAGGTTAAAAATCATTTTTGATTAAATTGGGTAAATAAATTTAATTGACTGGATTAAATTAATTTTAGATGCTTGAAACTGATTCAGTTGATGATGCCGATTAGTTTAGTGACACCGATAAGGTCAATGATACTGATTATGTCAACGATATTTATCTGTGAAATTGTTTCATCAAAATAATTTATAAAATAATTTTAAAAATCCTTTTCTTCAAATATAAGAAACACTAAAAGTGGACATTGCATATTACTATGTCATGGGGACCGATAAAGTAATAGTATTCATTTCATAATATATTCTTGGGAGATGATGAGTTCAATGACCACGGTCTACAGCTAGGAGATTTTGAACATTAGAAAAAAAAATTTAAGACTCTGTCCAACTGTTTCATAAAGAACATTATTAGGTTCTTAACCACCTATGGACCTTTTCTCTGTCACTCACCTCCCTCTACAGTGGAAATCAAACATTTTTTTAGGATATAAAGCCCAAACACCAAAAATAACCAGGTATCCAAAGAGAGCGACAAGGCCTTTATACCTACCGATGATTACTAGTACTAATATTAACAGTGACATTACTTATACTTATTCTTTAGGCTTCTGTCAAATCCTGCAAATATGACCCAATTCTTAATAGTTATTAAAGATATAGAAAATAACTTTCTATATCATTTATTAAGGTTTCCCTTTTACAATAAAAAATAGCATTACTTAAAGATAATGAAAAATATTTACAAAATTTATACAAACCTAAAACCTAATTATTAAAATATATTACTCCTTAATCCAATAGTTATTAGTAGCTGTATTCTAAGAAAATTACAATAACTAAAAGAGTCTTCTACAACTGCTAAGAAGGCACCAAAAAATTACAAAACTCTCACTGTTCTCCTGGTGTCTGAAATTTTAAATAATAATTGCTATTTACAGCATTATATTGTTAAAATGAAAAGACATATAGATTTCAGGTTTGTTTTTTTCCCAAAAAATATTTTTGTTAGTATTTCTTTATTGATTTTAGAGAGAGAAGAAGGGAGAGGGAGCGAGAAAAGACATTGATGAGAGAGAAACGTAGATTGGCTGCCTCCTACATGCCCCCCACTGAGGATGATGCCCATGACTTGGGCATGTGCCCCGATTGGCATTTTGAATCAGCAACCTGTTGGTGCACTGGTAGTCGCTCAACCACTGAGCCACACTAGCCGGGCACAGCATCTGAATATTTCCAGTGGGAAATAAGTGGCCCACAATAAATAAAAATTTATCTTAGAAATAAATAATAAAATCTAAAACTATATATTCAATGCTTTAGATGTACAAACACATATTATACAAAATAGAAAATGATCCATGATAATCTCTTAAAGGTCCGTAAGATAGGACTTCTTCCAATGTGCCTGCCTTTCACTTGGCAGAAAAAAAATATGGCCTCGACTGCCATCCAAGGTTATATTCCTGCCTCACCCCACCCCAGGGTCCATTGTTTTTAACACAACAAACACTAACAGGGACAGTTCTTAGAAATAAGCCTTCCCAGCACCCTGGGATCTCATTATCCCACCAATAGCTTGATCTTCAATGCATTATTTGAATGAATTTATGTCCTATAGAGAAATAATTAATGAAAAGTGTCTAAACACTATTCTGACAAGCTCAGGGAAGGCTTGCAGGATGGACTTGCCAAGTCAGAGACCTAAAATAACCACATAGGACAGTCTGGAATTAACACTTTTAAGCTACAGTCGTTCATGGTAGATAGCCATGTCTCAGACTAGCTGCTTCTTTGACAAGAGTCAACCTTTATCTTCAGTAAGTCTGTGTCTTGTCTTTTCATATCTGGAAAAACATACCTTTAAAATGTCAAATTACTTCTGTTTTTTTCCCCAGTCCCTTCAGGACATAATCTATATTGCAGAAGAGAAACTATAAATCCCAATCACCATTTTAATCCTGTTAATTATTATCTAAGAAGTCTCTTTTACCCACCTATATAAGACATATGCTTTTTTACTTTTCACTGAATTCTAGAGGTTTCCTTAGCTTACTTTTTCCTGCCTGTGAAATATATTCCCTATACATTTAATAAATCTAATTTCTCTTTCAATTGTCATATGTAGAGTAAAATGCAAAAGTGCGAATCACTGAAAACATATCTCGATCCATTTAAATATTGCTTCCCAGGAACCGTTCATAGTTTGACTCGAATAAACTGCGAGAAAATATTTTTCCCTTTAAATACTTCTTGCATTAACAACACTGAAAAGGTAAATTAAACATATTCTCCATATCCTCTGGATTTGTGCTGAAATTTTTCTGTAACCCCAACATCCCAAACTGTGCTGTGCATAGGTGCACTGGGGCACAGTTCTTTTCCATGGACAGAGTTAAACATTTTTGATCATTCATGTATTTTTTGATGCATACTTGAACAGTTCTTGCTTTAGGCTATCTTGAACAGTCGTACTTAAGATTTCTCAGGTAGGTATTTGAGGGGAAGTTACTGAACAGCACATGGTATTTGTTTTGGTGAAATTCCAAGTTGTTTGCCAGGGGCTGCAGTATTTTCAATTTATGGAACCGATGTTTAAGAGTTCCAAGTTTTTAAGGCCATCGCCAACATTTGAAACTGTTTACTTTACTGTTGTTGTGTCCGTGAAGGTCACCAACCAGGGATTTGGAGGTTGGAAATTGAGTTCAGTAGTTGTTTAGCTCACGTGTCCTGTCTGGAGAAGGAAGTGTTCATGTTGCTCTTTGAAATGTTTCTTGTTTTTTCATGCATGCCTTCCTGAAGTTCTTGGTTATGGATAACGGTGTTATTGGTGACAAAAATTTTTACGTGTTTTGTGCATTCCAAGGGCTCTGTGTTTGGTATTCAGATAGTTTTTCTTGTTGTGCTGAAGTTTAATTTGTAATGATGGGATACTGTTTGTGTATTGCAAAGTTTTCTCAAATTTGCTGTTAGTATCATAATGCTGATAACATGAATTGTGTGCCAAAATTCCATATATATTAGGGGGACCGGAAAGTAATGTCGTTAAAGTAATGCCATGTTAAGGGCGGTAGTGGAAGCAAATCCATGTCAGACAGTCTAGGAACTGTCAGACACTCCTAACAAACCTTGGTCGCCCATCCAAGAACATTTGCAGCAGACCGGTAAAGTAAGCAGAGCAGGTGTTTGGGTCCCACATAATCTGTCCAAAGAAAACAAAGCTAACCTGTCCACCACATGCAACTTATTGCTTCAGGGGCACAATACAGAAGCATTTTTTGATCACTTGATCACTGGAGATAAATAAGGGGTCCTCTATGACAATCCAAAACGCAAAAGGCAGTGGCTCTCTTCGAATGAATCACCACGAAGTACAGCTAAGCCAGGTTTACACCCCAAAAAGGCACTTTTGTGTGTCTGGTGGAGTATTCGCTGGGTGGTTCATTTTGAAGTGCTGAAACCTGGACAAACTGAATGCAGACCTTTACTGTGAACAATTGGATCGAGTAAATCAATCTTTAATTGAAAAGTGCCCAGCAATTGTCACCAGAAAAGGTGTTATTCTGCAAACAATAATGCAAGACCGCACTGTGCAAGACGAACCCTAGAAAAAATTAATGAATTGTGGAGGGAGGTATTGCCTCACCCACCACACTCGCCCGATATTGCACCATCGGATTTCCATTTATTCCAATCGTTACAATATTTTCTAAGTGGAAAAAAATTTGAAAATTTGAATAATGTCCAAAATGCGATCTCCAGATATTTTGCTCCATAACCAATTGATTTTTATCGATCTGGCATTGAAAATTTGCATACTAGATGTCAAAAGATTGTTGATATTGAGGGTAATTATATCACTGATTAAAAGTAAAACCTTGTAAAAAATTTATCTGTTTGAAGTTAAGGTAAAAAAAAAAAATGACATACCTTTCCAGTCCCCGTAATATAATGTGTTTTGTTTTAACTAACAATGTTTTCCTTTTAGGTTAGATGGGCTGGGTTGAGATTGGGCTGGGCTAGTGAACGGGTTAGTGAACGTGTTAGTGAATGGGTTAGTGAACGGGTTAGTGAATGGGTTAGGGTTAGGGTAAGGGTTAGGGTTAGGGAACGGGTTAGGGTCAGGAAACGGGTTAGTGAATGGGTTAGTGAACGGGTTAAGGTTAGTGAATGGGTTAGTGAACGGGTTAGTGAATGGGTTAGGGTTAGGGTAAGGGTTAGGGTTAGGGAACGGGTTAGGGTCAGGAAACGGGTTAGTGAATGGGTTAGTGAACGGGTTAAGGTTAGTGAATGGGTTAGTGAACGGGTTAAGGTTAGTGAATGGGTTAGTGAACGGGTTAGTGAATGGGTTAGGGTTAGGCTACGGGTTAGGGTTAGGGAACGGGTTAGGGTTAGGGAATGGGTTAGGGTTTGGGTTAGGGAACGGGTTAGGGTTAGGGAACGGGTTAGGGTTAGGGTTAGGGTTAGGGTTAGGGAACGGGTTAGGGTTAGGGAACGGGTTAGGGTTAGGGTTAGGGAACGGGTTAGGGTTAGGGTTAGGGAACGGGTTAGGGTTAGGGTTAGGGAACGGGTTAGGGTTAGGGTTAGGGTTAGGGTTAGGGTTAGGGAACGGGTTAGGGTTAGGGTTAGGGAACGGGTTAGGGTTAGGGAACGGGTTAGGGTTAGGGAACGGGTTAGGGTTAGGGTTAGGGAACGGGTTAGGGTTAGGGTTAGGGAACGGGTTAGGGTTAGGGTTAGGGTTAGGGTTAGGGAACGGGTTAGGGTTAGGGTTAGGGAACGGGTTAGGGTTAGGGTTAGGGTTAGGGTTAGGGAACGGGTTAGGGAACGGGTTAGGGTTAGGGAACGGGTTAGGGTTAGGGAACGGGTTAGGGTTAGGGAACGGGTTAGGGAACGGGTTAGGGAACGGGTTAGGGAACGGGTTAGGGTTAGGGAACGGGTTAGGGAACGGGTTAGGGAACGGGTTAGGGAACGGGTTAGGGTTAGGGAACGGGTTAGGGAACGGGTTAGGGAACGGGTTAGGGTTAGGGAACGGGTTAGGGAACGGGTTAGGGAACGGGTTAGGGTTAGGGAACGGGTTAGGGTTAGGGTTAGGGAACGGGTTAGGGTTAGGGTTAGGGAACGGGTTAGGGTTAGGGAACGGGTTAGGGAACGGGTTAGGGTTAGGGTTAGGGTTAGGGAACGGGTTAGGGTTAGGGAACGGGTTAGGGAACGGGTTAGGGTTAGGGTTAGGGTTAGGGAACGGGTTAGGGTTAGGGAACGGGTTAGGGAACGGGTTAGGGTTAGGGAACGGGTTAGGGTTAGGGTTAGGGAACGGGTTAGGGTTAGGGAACGGGTTAGGGTTAGGGTTAGGGAACGGGTTAGGGTTAGGGAACGGGTTAGGGTTAGGGTTAGGGTTAGGGTTAGGGAACGGGTTAGGGTTAGGGTTAGGGAACGGGTTAGGGTTAGGGAACGGGTTAGGGTTAGGGTTAGGGTTAGGGTTAGGGAACGGGTTAGGGTTAGGGTTAGGGAACGGGTTAGGGTTAGGGAACGGGTTAGGGTTAGGGTTAGGGAACGGGTTAGGGTTAGGGTTAGGGAACGGGTTAGGGTTAGGGTTAGGGTTAGGGAACGGGTTAGGGTTAGGGTTAGGGAACGGGTTAGGGTTAGGGTTAGGGTTAGGGAACGGGTTAGGGTTAGGGTTAGGGAACGGGTTAGGGTTAGGGTTAGGGAACGGGTTAGGGTTAGGGTTAGGGTTAGGGAACGGGTTAGGGTTAGGGTTAGGGAACGGGTTAGGGTTAGGGAACGGGTTAGGGTTAGGGAACGGGTTAGGGAACGGGTTAGGGTTAGGGTTAGGGAACGGGTTAGGGTTAGGGAACGGGTTAGGGTTAGGGTTAGGGTTAGGGTTAGGGTTAGGGTTAGGGTTTAGGGAACGGGTTAGGGTTAGGGTTAGGGTTAGGGTTAGGGTTAGGGTTAGGGTTAGGGTTAGGGTTAGGGTTAGGGTTAGGGTTAGGGTTAGGGTTAGGGTTAGGGTTAGGGTTAGGGAACGGGTTAGGGTTAGGGTTAGGGTTAGGGTTAGGGTTAGGGTTAGGGTTAGGGTTAGGGTTAGGGTTAGGGAACGGGTTAGGGTTAGGGTTAGGGTTAGGGTTAGGGAACGGGTTAGGGTTAGGGTTAGGGTTAGGGTTAGGGTTAGGGAACGGGTTAGGGTTAGGGTTAGGGAACGGGTTAGGGTTAGGGTTAGGGTTAGGGTTAGGGAACGGGTTAGGGTTAGGGAACGGGTTAGGGTTAGGGTTAGGGAACGGGTTAGGGTTAGGGTTAGGGAACGGGTTAGGGTTAGGGAACGGGTTAGGGTTAGGGTTAGGGAACGGGTTAGGGTTAGGGTTAGGGAACGGGTTAGGGTTAGGGAACGGGTTAGGGTTAGGGTTAGGGAACGGGTTAGGGTTAGGGAACGGGTTAGGGAACGGGTTAGGGTTAGGGTTAGGGAACGGGTTAGGGTTAGGGTTAGGGAACGGGTTAGGGTTAGGGAACGGGTTAGGGTTAGGGTTAGGGAACGGGTTAGGGAACGGGTTAGGGTTAGGGAACGGGTTAGGGTTAGGGTTAGGGTTAGGGTTAGGGAACGGGTTAGGGAACGGGTTAGGGTTAGGGTTAGGGTTAGGGTTAGGGTTAGGGTTAGGGTTAGGGTTAGGGTTAGGGTTAGGGTTAGGGTTAGGGAACGGGTTAGGGTTAGGGTTAGGGAACGGGTTAGGGTTAGGGTTAGGGTTAGGGTTAGGGTTAGGGTTAGGGTTAGGGTTAGGGTTAGGGTTAGGGAACGGGTTAGGGTTAGGGAACGGGTTAGGGTTAGGGAACGGGTTAGGGTTAGGGTTAGGGTTAGGGTTAGGGTTAGGGTTAGGGTTAGGGTTAGGGTTAGGGAACGGGTTAGGGTTAGGGAACGGGTTAGGGTTAGGGTTAGGGTTAGGGTTAGGGTTAGGGTTAGGGAACGGGTTAGGGTTAGGGAACGGGTTAGGGTTAGGGTTAGGGTTAGGGTTAGGGTTAGGGTTAGGGTTAGGGAACGGGTTAGGGTTAGGGAACGGGTTAGGGTTAGGGTTAGGGTTAGGGTTAGGGTTAGGGTTAGGGTTAGGGTTAGGGAACGGGTTAGGGTTAGGGTTAGGGTTAGGGTTAGGGTTAGGGTTAGGGTTAGGGAACGGGTTAGGGTTAGGGTTAGGGAACGGGTTAGGGTTAGGGAACGGGTTAGGGTTAGGGAACGGGTTAGGGTTAGGGAACGGGTTAGGGTTAGGGAACGGGTTAGGGTTAGGGTTAGGGTTAGGGAACGGGTTAGGGTTAGGGAACGGGTTAGGGTTAGGGTTAGGGTTAGGGTTAGGGTTAGGGAACGGGTTAGGGTTAGGGTTAGGGTTAGGGTTAGGGTTAGGGTTAGGGTTAGGGTTAGGGTTAGGGTTAGGGTTAGGGTTAGGGTTAGGGTTAGGGAACGGGTTAGGGTTAGGGAACGGGTTAGGGTTAGGGTTAGGGAACGGGTTAGGGTTAGGGAACGGGTTAGGGTTAGGGTTAGGGTTAGGGTTAGGGTTAGGGTTAGGGTTAGGGTTAGGGTTAGGGTTAGGGTTAGGGTTAGGGTTAGGGTTAGGGTTAGGGTTAGGGTTAGGGGTTAGGGTTAGGGTTAGGGTTAGGGTTAGGGTTAGGGAACGGGTTAGGGTTAGGGAACGGGTTAGGGTTAGGGTTAGGGTTAGGGTTAGGGTTAGGGTTAGGGTTAGGGTTAGGGTTAGGGTTAGGGTTAGGGTTAGGGTTAGGGTTAGGGTTAGGGTTAGGGTTAGGGTTAGGGTTAGGGTTAGGGTTAGGGTTAGGGTTAGGGTTAGGGTTAGGGTTAGGGTTAGGGTTAGGGTTAGGGTTAGGGTTAGGGTTAGGGTTAGGGTTAGGGTTAGGGTTAGGGTTAGGGTTAGGGTTAGGGTTAGGGTTAGGGTTAGGGTTAGGGTTAGGGTTAGGGTTAGGGTTAGGGTTAGGGTTAGGGTTAGGGTTAGGGTTAGGGTTAGGGTTAGGGTTAGGGTTAGGGTTAGGGTTAGGGTTAGGGTTAGGGTTAGGGTTAGGGTTAGGGTTAGGGTTAGGGTTAGGGTTAGGGTTAGGGTTAGGGTTAGGGTTAGGGTTAGGGTTAGGGTTAGGGTTAGGGTTAGGGTTAGGGTTAGGGTTAGGGTTAGGGTTAGGGTTAGGGTTAGGGTTAGGGTTAGGGTTAGGGTTAGGGTTAGGGTTAGGGTTAGGGTTAGGGTTAGGGTTAGGGTTAGGGTTAGGGTTAGGGTTAGGGTTAGGGTTAGGGTTAGGGTTAGGGTTAGGGTTAGGGTTAGGGTTAGGGTTAGGGTTAGGGTTAGGGTTAGGGTTAGGGTTAGGGTTAGGGTTAGGGTTAGGGTTAGGGTTAGGGTTAGGGTTAGGGTTAGGGTTAGGGTTAGGGTTAGGGTTAGGGTTAGGGTTAGGGTTAGGGTTAGGGTTAGGGTTAGGGTTAGGGTTAGGGTTAGGGTTAGGGTTAGGGTTAGGGTTAGGGTTAGGGTTAGGGTTAGGGTTAGGGTTAGGGTTAGGGTTAGGGTTAGGGTTAGGGTTAGGGTTAGGGTTAGGGTTAGGGTTAGGGTTAGGGTTAGGGTTAGGGTTAGGGTTAGGGTTAGGGTTAGGGTTAGGGTTAGGGTTAGGGTTAGGGTTAGGGTTAGGGTTAGGGTTAGGGTTAGGGTTAGGGTTAGGGTTAGGGTTAGGGTTAGGGTTAGGGTTAGGGTTAGGGTTAGGGTTAGGGTTAGGGTTAGGGTTAGGGTTAGGGTTAGGGTTAGGGTTAGGGTTAGGGTTAGGGTTAGGGTTAGGGTTAGGGTTAGGGTTAGGGTTAGGGTTAGGGTTAGGGTTAGGGTTAGGGTTAGGGTTAGGGTTAGGGTTAGGGTTAGGGTTAGGGTTAGGGTTAGGGTTAGGGTTAGGGTTAGGGTTAGGGTTAGGGTTAGGGTTAGGGTTAGGGTTAGGGTTAGGGTTAGGGTTAGGGTTAGGGTTAGGGTTAGGGTTAGGGTTAGGGTTAGGGTTAGGGTTAGGGTTAGGGTTAGGGTTAGGGTTAGGGTTAGGGTTAGGGTTAGGGTTAGGGTTAGGGTTAGGGTTAGGGTTAGGGTTAGGGTTAGGGTTAGGGTTAGGGTTAGGGTTAGGGTTAGGGTTAGGGTTAGGGTTAGGGTTAGGGTTAGGGTTAGGGTTAGGGTTAGGGTTAGGGTTAGGGTTAGGGTTAGGGTTAGGGTTAGGGTTAGGGTTAGGGTTAGGGTTAGGGTTAGGGTTAGGGTTAGGGTTAGGGTTAGGGTTAGGGTTAGGGTTAGGGTTAGGGTTAGGGTTAGGGTTAGGGTTAGGGTTAGGGTTAGGGTTAGGGTTAGGGTTAGGGTTAGGGTTAGGGTTAGGGTTAGGGTTAGGGTTAGGGTTAGGGTTAGGGTTAGGGTTAGGGTTAGGGTTAGGGTTAGGGTTAGGGTTAGGGTTAGGGTTAGGGTTAGGGTTAGGGTTAGGGTTAGGGTTAGGGTTAGGGTTAGGGTTAGGGTTAGGGTTAGGGTTAGGGTTAGGGTTAGGGTTAGGGTTAGGGTTAGGGTTAGGGTTAGGGTTAGGGTTAGGGTTAGGGTTAGGGTTAGGGTTAGGGTTAGGGTTAGGGTTAGGGTTAGGGTTAGGGTTAGGGTTAGGGTTAGGGTTAGGGTTAGGGTTAGGGTTAGGGTTAGGGTTAGGGTTAGGGTTAGGGTTAGGGTTAGGGTTAGGGTTAGGGTTAGGGTTAGGGTTAGGGTTAGGGTTAGGGTTAGGGTTAGGGTTAGGGTTAGGGTTAGGGTTAGGGTTAGGGTTAGGGTTAGGGTTAGGGTTAGGGTTAGGGTTAGGGTTAGGGTTAGGGTTAGGGTTAGGGTTAGGGTTAGGGTTAGGGTTAGGGTTAGGGTTAGGGTTAGGGTTAGGGTTAGGGTTAGGGTTAGGGTTAGGGTTAGGGTTAGGGTTAGGGTTAGGGTTAGGGTTAGGGTTAGGGTTAGGGTTAGGGTTAGGGTTAGGGTTAGGGTTAGGGTTAGGGTTAGGGTTAGGGTTAGGGTTAGGGTTAGGGTTAGGGTTAGGGTTAGGGTTAGGGTTAGGGTTAGGGTTAGGGTTAGGGTTAGGGTTAGGGTTAGGGTTAGGGTTAGGGTTAGGGTTAGGGTTAGGGTTAGGGTTAGGGTTAGGGTTAGGGTTAGGGTTAGGGTTAGGGTTAGGGTTAGGGTTAGGGTTAGGGTTAGGGTTAGGGTTAGGGTTAGGGTTAGGGTTAGGGTTAGGGTTAGGGTTAGGGTTAGGGTTAGGGTTAGGGTTAGGGTTAGGGTTAGGGTTAGGGTTAGGGTTAGGGTTAGGGTTAGGGTTAGGGTTAGGGTTAGGGTTAGGGTTAGGGTTAGGGTTAGGGTTAGGGTTAGGGTTAGGGTTAGGGTTAGGGTTAGGGTTAGGGTTAGGGTTAGGGTTAGGGTTAGGGTTAGGGTTAGGGTTAGGGTTAGGGTTAGGGTTAGGGTTAGGGTTAGGGTTAGGGTTAGGGTTAGGGTTAGGGTTAGGGTTAGGGTTAGGGTTAGGGTTAGGGTTAGGGTTAGGGTTAGGGTTAGGGTTAGGGTTAGGGTTAGGGTTAGGGTTAGGGTTAGGGTTAGGGTTAGGGTTAGGGTTAGGGTTAGGGTTAGGGTTAGGGTTAGGGTTAGGGTTAGGGTTAGGGTTAGGGTTAGGGTTAGGGTTAGGGTTAGGGTTAGGGTTAGGGTTAGGGTTAGGGTTAGGGTTAGGGTTAGGGTTAGGGTTAGGGTTAGGGTTAGGGTTAGGGTTAGGGTTAGGGTTAGGGTTAGGGTTAGGGTTAGGGTTAGGGTTAGGGTTAGGGTTAGGGTTAGGGTTAGGGTTAGGGTTAGGGTTAGGGTTAGGGTTAGGGTTAGGGTTAGGGTTAGGGTTAGGGTTAGGGTTAGGGTTAGGGTTAGGGTTAGGGTTAGGGTTAGGGTTAGGGTTAGGGTTAGGGTTAGGGTTAGGGTTAGGGTTAGGGTTAGGGTTAGGGTTAGGGTTAGGGTTAGGGTTAGGGTTAGGGTTAGGGTTAGGGTTAGGGTTAGGGTTAGGGTTAGGGTTAGGGTTAGGGTTAGGGTTAGGGTTAGGGTTAGGGTTAGGGTTAGGGTTAGGGTTAGGGTTAGGGTTAGGGTTAGGGTTAGGGTTAGGGTTAGGGTTAGGGTTAGGGTTAGGGTTAGGGTTAGGGTTAGGGTTAGGGTTAGGGTTAGGGTTAGGGTTAGGGTTAGGGTTAGGGTTAGGGTTAGGGTTAGGGTTAGGGTTAGGGTTAGGGTTAGGGTTAGGGTTAGGGTTAGGGTTAGGGTTAGGGTTAGGGTTAGGGTTAGGGTTAGGGTTAGGGTTAGGGTTAGGGTTAGGGTTAGGGTTAGGGTTAGGGTTAGGGTTAGGGTTAGGGTTAGGGTTAGGGTTAGGGTTAGGGTTAGGGTTAGGGTTAGGGTTAGGGTTAGGGTTAGGGTTAGGGTTAGGGTTAGGGTTAGGGTTAGGGTTAGGGTTAGGGTTAGGGTTAGGGTTAGGGTTAGGGTTAGGGTTAGGGTTAGGGTTAGGGTTAGGGTTAGGGTTAGGGTTAGGGTTAGGGTTAGGGTTAGGGTTAGGGTTAGGGTTAGGGTTAGGGTTAGGGTTAGGGTTAGGGTTAGGGTTAGGGTTAGGGTTAGGGTTAGGGTTAGGGTTAGGGTTAGGGTTAGGGTTAGGGTTAGGGTTAGGGTTAGGGTTAGGGTTAGGGTTAGGGTTAGGGTTAGGGTTAGGGTTAGGGTTAGGGTTAGGGTTAGGGTTAGGGTTAGGGTTAGGGTTAGGGTTAGGGTTAGGGTTAGGGTTAGGGTTAGGGTTAGGGTTAGGGTTAGGGTTAGGGTTAGGGTTAGGGTTAGGGTTAGGGTTAGGGTTAGGGTTAGGGTTAGGGTTAGGGTTAGGGTTAGGGTTAGGGTTAGGGTTAGGGTTAGGGTTAGGGTTAGGGTTAGGGTTAGGGTTAGGGTTAGGGTTAGGGTTAGGGTTAGGGTTAGGGTTAGGGTTAGGGTTAGGGTTAGGGTTAGGGTTAGGGTTAGGGTTAGGGTTAGGGTTAGGGTTAGGGTTAGGGTTAGGGTTAGGGTTAGGGTTAGGGTTAGGGTTAGGGTTAGGGTTAGGGTTAGGGTTAGGGTTAGGGTTAGGGTTAGGGTTAGGGTTAGGGTTAGGGTTAGGGTTAGGGTTAGGGTTAGGGTTAGGGTTAGGGTTAGGGTTAGGGTTAGGGTTAGGGTTAGGGTTAGGGTTAGGGTTAGGGTTAGGGTTAGGGTTAGGGTTAGGGTTAGGGTTAGGGTTAGGGTTAGGGTTAGGGTTAGGGTTAGGGTTAGGGTTAGGGTTAGGGTTAGGGTTAGGGTTAGGGTTAGGGTTAGGGTTAGGGTTAGGGTTAGGGTTAGGGTTAGGGTTAGGGTTAGGGTTAGGGTTAGGGTTAGGGTTAGGGTTAGGGTTAGGGTTAGGGTTAGGGTTAGGGTTAGGGTTAGGGTTAGGGTTAGGGTTAGGGTTAGGGTTAGGGTTAGGGTTAGGGTTAGGGTTAGGGTTAGGGTTAGGGTTAGGGTTAGGGTTAGGGTTAGGGTTAGGGTTAGGGTTAGGGTTAGGGTTAGGGTTAGGGTTAGGGTTAGGGTTAGGGTTAGGGTTAGGGTTAGGGTTAGGGTTAGGGTTAGGGTTAGGGTTAGGGTTAGGGTTAGGGTTAGGGTTAGGGTTAGGGTTAGGGTTAGGGTTAGGGTTAGGGTTAGGGTTAGGGTTAGGGTTAGGGTTAGGGTTAGGGTTAGGGTTAGGGTTAGGGTTAGGGTTAGGGTTAGGGTTAGGGTTAGGGTTAGGGTTAGGGTTAGGGTTAGGGTTAGGGTTAGGGTTAGGGTTAGGGTTAGGGTTAGGGTTAGGGTTAGGGTTAGGGTTAGGGTTAGGGTTAGGGTTAGGGTTAGGGTTAGGGTTAGGGTTAGGGTTAGGGTTAGGGTTAGGGTTAGGGTTAGGGTTAGGGTTAGGGTTAGGGTTAGGGTTAGGGTTAGGGTTAGGGTTAGGGTTAGGGTTAGGGTTAGGGTTAGGGTTAGGGTTAGGGTTAGGGTTAGGGTTAGGGTTAGGGTTAGGGTTAGGGTTAGGGTTAGGGTTAGGGTTAGGGTTAGGGTTAGGGTTAGGGTTAGGGTTAGGGTTAGGGTTAGGGTTAGGGTTAGGGTTAGGGTTAGGGTTAGGGTTAGGGTTAGGGTTAGGGTTAGGGTTAGGGTTAGGGTTAGGGTTAGGGTTAGGGTTAGGGTTAGGGTTAGGGTTAGGGTTAGGGTTAGGGTTAGGGTTAGGGTTAGGGTTAGGGTTAGGGTTAGGGTTAGGGTTAGGGTTAGGGTTAGGGTTAGGGTTAGGGTTAGGGTTAGGGTTAGGGTTAGGGTTAGGGTTAGGGTTAGGGTTAGGGTTAGGGTTAGGGTTAGGGTTAGGGTTAGGGTTAGGGTTAGGGTTAGGGTTAGGGTTAGGGTTAGGGTTAGGGTTAGGGTTAGGGTTAGGGTTAGGGTTAGGGTTAGGGTTAGGGTTAGGGTTAGGGTTAGGGTTAGGGTTAGGGTTAGGGTTAGGGTTAGGGTTAGGGTTAGGGTTAGGGTTAGGGTTAGGGTTAGGGTTAGGGTTAGGGTTAGGGTTAGGGTTAGGGTTAGGGTTAGGGTTAGGGTTAGGGTTAGGGTTAGGGTTAGGGTTAGGGTTAGGGTTAGGGTTAGGGTTAGGGTTAGGGTTAGGGTTAGGGTTAGGGTTAGGGTTAGGGTTAGGGTTAGGGTTAGGGTTAGGGTTAGGGTTAGGGTTAGGGTTAGGGTTAGGGTTAGGGTTAGGGTTAGGGTTAGGGTTAGGGTTAGGGTTAGGGTTAGGGTTAGGGTTAGGGTTAGGGTTAGGGTTAGGGTTAGGGTTAGGGTTAGGGTTAGGGTTAGGGTTAGGGTTAGGGTTAGGGTTAGGGTTAGGGTTAGGGTTAGGGTTAGGGTTAGGGTTAGGGTTAGGGTTAGGGTTAGGGTTAGGGTTAGGGTTAGGGTTAGGGTTAGGGTTAGGGTTAGGGTTAGGGTTAGGGTTAGGGTTAGGGTTAGGGTTAGGGTTAGGGTTAGGGTTAGGGTTAGGGTTAGGGTTAGGGTTAGGGTTAGGGTTAGGGTTAGGGTTAGGGTTAGGGTTAGGGTTAGGGTTAGGGTTAGGGTTAGGGTTAGGGTTAGGGTTAGGGTTAGGGTTAGGGTTAGGGTTAGGGTTAGGGTTAGGGTTAGGGTTAGGGTTAGGGTTAGGGTTAGGGTTAGGGTTAGGGTTAGGGTTAGGGTTAGGGTTAGGGTTAGGGTTAGGGTTAGGGTTAGGGTTAGGGTTAGGGTTAGGGTTAGGGTTAGGGTTAGGGTTAGGGTTAGGGTTAGGGTTAGGGTTAGGGTTAGGGTTAGGGTTAGGGTTAGGGTTAGGGTTAGGGTTAGGGTTAGGGTTAGGGTTAGGGTTAGGGTTAGGGTTAGGGTTAGGGTTAGGGTTAGGGTTAGGGTTAGGGTTAGGGTTAGGGTTAGGGTTAGGGTTAGGGTTAGGGTTAGGGTTAGGGTTAGGGTTAGGGTTAGGGTTAGGGTTAGGGTTAGGGTTAGGGTTAGGGTTAGGGTTAGGGTTAGGGTTAGGGTTAGGGTTAGGGTTAGGGTTAGGGTTAGGGTTAGGGTTAGGGTTAGGGTTAGGGTTAGGGTTAGGGTTAGGGTTAGGGTTAGGGTTAGGGTTAGGGTTAGGGTTAGGGTTAGGGTTAGGGTTAGGGTTAGGGTTAGGGTTAGGGTTAGGGTTAGGGTTAGGGTTAGGGTTAGGGTTAGGGTTAGGGTTAGGGTTAGGGTTAGGGTTAGGGTTAGGGTTAGGGTTAGGGTTAGGGTTAGGGTTAGGGTTAGGGTTAGGGTTAGGGTTAGGGTTAGGGTTAGGGTTAGGGTTAGGTTAGGGTTAGGGTTAGGGTTAGGGTTAGGGTTAGGGTTAGGGTTAGGGTTAGGGTTAGGGTTAGGGTTAGGGTTAGGGTTAGGGTTAGGGTTAGGGTTAGGGTTAGGGTTAGGGTTAGGGTTAGGGTTAGGGTTAGGGTTAGGGTTAGGGTTAGGGTTAGGGTTAGGGTTAGGGTTAGGGTTAGGGTTAGGGTTAGGGTTAGGGTTAGGGTTAGGGTTAGGGTTAGGGTTAGGGTTAGGGTTAGGGTTAGGGTTAGGGTTAGGGTTAGGGTTAGGGTTAGGGTTAGGGTTAGGGTTAGGGTTAGGGTTAGGGTTAGGGTTAGGGTTAGGGTTAGGGTTAGGTTAGGGTTAGGGTTAGGGTTAGGGTTAGGGTTAGGGTTAGGGTTAGGGTTAGGGTTAGGGTTAGGGTTAGGGTTAGGGTTAGGGTTAGGGTTAGGGTTAGGGTTAGGGTTAGGGTTAGGGTTAGGGTTAGGGTTAGGGTTAGGGTTAGGGTTAGGGTTAGGGTTAGGGTTAGGGTTAGGGTTAGGGTTAGGGTTAGGGTTAGGGTTAGGGTTAGGGTTAGGGTTAGGGTTAGGGTTAGGGTTAGGGTTAGGGTTAGGGTTAGGGTTAGGGTTAGGGTTAGGGTTAGGGTTAGGGTTAGGGTTAGGGTTAGGGTTAGGGTTAGGGTTAGGGTTAGGGTTAGGGTTAGGGTTAGGGTTAGGGTTAGGGTTAGGGTTAGGGTTAGGGTTAGGGTTAGGGTTAGGGTTAGGGTTAGGGTTAGGGTTAGGGTTAGGGTTAGGGTTAGGGTTAGGGTTAGGGTTAGGGTTAGGGTTAGGGTTAGGGTTAGGGTTAGGGTTAGGGTTAGGGTTAGGGTTAGGGTTAGGGTTAGGGTTAGGGTTAGGGTTAGGGTTAGGGTTAGGGTTAGGGTTAGGGTTAGGGTTAGGGTTAGGGTTAGGGTTAGGGTTAGGGTTAGGGTTAGGGTTAGGGTTAGGGTTAGGGTTAGGGTTAGGGTTAGGGTTAGGGTTAGGGTTAGGGTTAGGGTTAGGGTTAGGGTTAGGGTTAGGGTTAGGGTTAGGGTTAGGGTTAGGGTTAGGGTTAGGGTTAGGGTTAGGGTTAGGGTTAGGGTTAGGGTTAGGGTTAGGGTTAGGGTTAGGGTTAGGGTTAGGGTTAGGGTTAGGGTTAGGGTTAGGGTTAGGGTTAGGGTTAGGGTTAGGGTTAGGGTTAGGGTTAGGGTTAGGGTTAGGGTTAGGGTTAGGGTTAGGGTTAGGGTTAGGGTTAGGGTTAGGGTTAGGGTTAGGGTTAGGGTTAGGGTTAGGGTTAGGGTTAGGGTTAGGGTTAGGGTTAGGGTTAGGGTTAGGGTTAGGGTTAGGGTTAGGGTTAGGGTTAGGGTTAGGGTTAGGGTTAGGGTTAGGGTTAGGGTTAGGGTTAGGGTTAGGGTTAGGGTTAGGGTTAGGGTTAGGGTTAGGGTTAGGGTTAGGGTTAGGGTTAGGGTTAGGGTTAGGGTTAGGGTTAGGGTTAGGGTTAGGGTTAGGGTTAGGGTTAGGGTTAGGGTTAGGGTTAGGGTTAGGGTTAGGGTTAGGGTTAGGGTTAGGGTTAGGGTTAGGGTTAGGGTTAGGGTTAGGGTTAGGGTTAGGGTTAGGGTTAGGGTTAGGGTTAGGGTTAGGGTTAGGGTTAGGGTTAGGGTTAGGGTTAGGGTTAGGGTTAGGGTTAGGGTTAGGGTTAGGGTTAGGGTTAGGGTTAGGGTTAGGGTTAGGGTTAGGGTTAGGGTTAGGGTTAGGGTTAGGGTTAGGGTTAGGGTTAGGGTTAGGGTTAGGGTTAGGGTTAGGGTTAGGGTTAGGGTTAGGGTTAGGGTTAGGGTTAGGGTTAGGGTTAGGGTTAGGGTTAGGGTTAGGGTTAGGGTTAGGGTTAGGGTTAGGGTTAGGGTTAGGGTTAGGGTTAGGGTTAGGGTTGGGTTAGGGTTAGGGTTAGGGTTAGGGTTAGGGTTAGGGTTAGGGTTAGGGTTAGGGTTAGGGTTAGGGTTAGGGTTAGGGTTAGGGTTAGGGTTAGGGTTAGGGTTAGGGTTAGGGTTAGGGTTAGGGTTAGGGTTAGGGTTAGGGTTAGGGTTAGGGTTAGGGTTAGGGTTAGGGTTAGGGTTAGGGTTAGGGTTAGGGTTAGGGTTAGGGTTAGGGTTAGGGTTAGGGTTAGGGTTAGGGTTAGGGTTAGGGTTAGGGTTAGGGTTAGGGTTAGGGTTAGGGTTAGGGTTAGGGTTAGGGTTAGGGTTAGGGTTAGGGTTAGGGTTAGGGTTAGGGTTAGGGTTAGGGTTAGGGTTAGGGTTAGGGTTAGGGTTAGGGTTAGGGTTAGGGTTAGGGTTAGGGTTAGGGTTAGGGTTAGGGTTAGGGTTAGGGTTAGGGTTAGGGTTAGGGTTAGGGTTAGGGTTAGGGTTAGGGTTAGGGTTAGGGTTAGGGTTAGGGTTAGGGTTAGGGTTAGGGTTAGGGTTAGGGTTAGGGTTAGGGTTAGGGTTAGGGTTAGGGTTAGGGTTAGGGTTAGGGTTAGGGTTAGGGTTAGGGTTAGGGTTAGGGTTAGGGTTAGGGTTAGGGTTAGGGTTAGGGTTAGGGTTAGGGTTAGGGTTAGGGTTAGGGTTAGGGTTAGGGTTAGGGTTAGGGTTAGGGTTAGGGTTAGGGTTAGGGTTAGGGTTAGGGTTAGGGTTAGGGTTAGGGTTAGGGTTAGGGTTAGGGTTAGGGTTAGGGTTAGGGTTAGGGTTAGGGTTAGGGTTAGGGTTAGGGTTAGGGTTAGGGTTAGGGTTAGGGTTAGGGTTAGGGTTAGGGTTAGGGTTAGGGTTAGGGTTAGGGTTAGGGTTAGGGTTAGGGTTAGGGTTAGGGTTAGGGTTAGGGTTAGGGTTAGGGTTAGGGTTAGGGTTAGGGTTAGGGTTAGGGTTAGGGTTAGGGTTAGGGTTAGGGTTAGGGTTAGGGTTAGGGTTAGGGTTAGGGTTAGGGTTAGGGTTAGGGTTAGGGTTAGGGTTAGGGTTAGGGTTAGGGTTAGGGTTAGGGTTAGGGTTAGGGTTAGGGTTAGGGTTAGGGTTAGGGTTAGGGTTAGGGTTAGGGTTAGGGTTAGGGTTAGGGTTAGGGTTAGGGTTAGGGTTAGGGTTAGGGTTAGGGTTAGGGTTAGGGTTAGGGTTAGGGTTAGGGTTAGGGTTAGGGTTAGGGTTAGGGTTAGGGTTAGGGTTAGGGTTAGGGTTAGGGTTAGGGTTAGGGTTAGGGTTAGGGTTAGGGTTAGGGTTAGGGTTAGGGTTAGGGTTAGGGTTAGGGTTAGGGTTAGGGTTAGGGTTAGGGTTAGGGTTAGGGTTAGGGTTAGGGTTAGGGTTAGGGTTAGGGTTAGGGTTAGGGTTAGGGTTAGGGTTAGGGTTAGGGTTAGGGTTAGGGTTAGGGTTAGGGTTAGGGTTAGGGTTAGGGTTAGGGTTAGGGTTAGGGTTAGGGTTAGGGTTAGGGTTAGGGTTAGGGTTAGGGTTAGGGTTAGGGTTAGGGTTAGGGTTAGGGTTAGGGTTAGGGTTAGGGTTAGGGTTAGGGTTAGGGTTAGGGTTAGGGTTAGGGTTAGGGTTAGGGTTAGGGTTAGGGTTAGGGTTAGGGTTAGGGTTAGGGTTAGGGTTAGGGTTAGGGTTAGGGTTAGGGTTAGGGTTAGGGTTAGGGTTAGGGTTAGGGTTAGGGTTAGGGTTAGGGTTAGGGTTAGGGTTAGGGTTAGGGTTAGGGTTAGGGTTAGGGTTAGGGTTAGGGTTAGGGTTAGGGTTAGGGTTAGGGTTAGGGTTAGGGTTAGGGTTAGGGTTAGGGTTAGGGTTAGGGTTAGGGTTAGGGTTAGGGTTAGGGTTAGGGTTAGGGTTAGGGTTAGGGTTAGGGTTAGGGTTAGGGTTAGGGTTAGGGTTAGGGTTAGGGTTAGGGTTAGGGTTAGGGTTAGGGTTAGGGTTAGGGTTAGGGTTAGGGTTAGGGTTAGGGTTAGGGTTAGGGTTAGGGTTAGGGTTAGGGTTAGGGTTAGGGTTAGGGTTAGGGTTAGGGTTAGGGTTAGGGTTAGGGTTAGGGTTAGGGTTAGGGTTAGGGTTAGGGTTAGGGTTAGGGTTAGGGTTAGGGTTAGGGTTAGGGTTAGGGTTAGGGTTAGGGTTAGGGTTAGGGTTAGGGTTAGGGTTAGGGTTAGGGTTAGGGTTAGGGTTAGGGTTAGGGTTAGGGTTAGGGTTAGGGTTAGGGTTAGGGTTAGGGTTAGGGTTAGGGTTAGGGTTAGGGTTAGGGTTAGGGTTAGGGTTAGGGTTAGGGTTAGGGTTAGGGTTAGGGTTAGGGTTAGGGTTAGGGTTAGGGTTAGGGTTAGGGTTAGGGTTAGGGTTAGGGTTAGGGTTAGGGTTAGGGTTAGGGTTAGGGTTAGGGTTAGGGTTAGGGTTAGGGTTAGGGTTAGGGTTAGGGTTAGGGTTAGGGTTAGGGTTAGGGTTAGGGTTAGGGTTAGGGTTAGGGTTAGGGTTAGGGTTAGGGTTAGGGTTAGGGTTAGGGTTAGGGTTAGGGTTAGGGTTAGGGTTAGGGTTAGGGTTAGGGTTAGGGTTAGGGTTAGGGTTAGGGTTAGGGTTAGGGTTAGGGTTAGGGTTAGGGTTAGGGTTAGGGTTAGGGTTAGGGTTAGGGTTAGGGTTAGGGTTAGGGTTAGGGTTAGGGTTAGGGTTAGGGTTAGGGTTAGGGTTAGGGTTAGGGTTAGGGTTAGGGTTAGGGTTAGGGTTAGGGTTAGGGTTAGGGTTAGGGTTAGGGTTAGGGTTAGGGTTAGGGTTAGGGTTAGGGTTAGGGTTAGGGTTAGGGTTAGGGTTAGGGTTAGGGTTAGGGTTAGGGTTAGGGTTAGGGTTAGGGTTAGGGTTAGGGTTAGGGTTAGGGTTAGGGTTAGGGTTAGGGTTAGGGTTAGGGTTAGGGTTAGGGTTAGGGTTAGGGTTAGGGTTAGGGTTAGGGTTAGGGTTAGGGTTAGGGTTAGGGTTAGGGTTAGGGTTAGGGTTAGGGTTAGGGTTAGGGTTAGGGTTAGGGTTAGGGTTAGGGTTAGGGTTAGGGTTAGGGTTAGGGTTAGGGTTAGGGTTAGGGTTAGGGTTAGGGTTAGGGTTAGGGTTAGGGTTAGGGTTAGGGTTAGGGTTAGGGTTAGGGTTAGGGTTAGGGTTAGGGTTAGGGTTAGGGTTAGGGTTAGGGTTAGGGTTAGGGTTAGGGTTAGGGTTAGGGTTAGGGTTAGGGTTAGGGTTAGGGTTAGGGTTAGGGTTAGGGTTAGGGTTAGGGTTAGGGTTAGGGTTAGGGTTAGGGTTAGGGTTAGGGTTAGGGTTAGGGTTAGGGTTAGGGTTAGGGTTAGGGTTAGGGTTAGGGTTAGGGTTAGGGTTAGGGTTAGGGTTAGGGTTAGGGTTAGGGTTAGGGTTAGGGTTAGGGTTAGGGTTAGGGTTAGGGTTAGGGTTAGGGTTAGGGTTAGGGTTAGGGTTAGGGTTAGGGTTAGGGTTAGGGTTAGGGTTAGGGTTAGGGTTAGGGTTAGGGTTAGGGTTAGGGTTAGGGTTAGGGTTAGGGTTAGGGTTAGGGTTAGGGTTAGGGTTAGGGTTAGGGTTAGGGTTAGGGTTAGGGTTAGGGTTAGGGTTAGGGTTAGGGTTAGGGTTAGGGTTAGGGTTAGGGTTAGGGTTAGGGTTAGGGTTAGGGTTAGGGTTAGGGTTAGGGTTAGGGTTAGGGTTAGGGTTAGGGTTAGGGTTAGGGTTAGGGTTAGGGTTAGGGTTAGGGTTAGGGTTAGGGTTAGGGTTAGGGTTAGGGTTAGGGTTAGGGTTAGGGTTAGGGTTAGGGTTAGGGTTAGGGTTAGGGTTAGGGTTAGGGTTAGGGTTAGGGTTAGGGTTAGGGTTAGGGTTAGGGTTAGGGTTAGGGTTAGGGTTAGGGTTAGGGTTAGGGTTAGGGTTAGGGTTAGGGTTAGGGTTAGGGTTAGGGTTAGGGTTAGGGTTAGGGTTAGGGTTAGGGTTAGGGTTAGGGTTAGGGTTAGGGTTAGGGTTAGGGTTAGGGTTAGGGTTAGGGTTAGGGTTAGGGTTAGGGTTAGGGTTAGGGTTAGGGTTAGGGTTAGGGTTAGGGTTAGGGTTAGGGTTAGGGTTAGGGTTAGGGTTAGGGTTAGGGTTAGGGTTAGGGTTAGGGTTAGGGTTAGGGTTAGGGTTAGGGTTAGGGTTAGGGTTAGGGTTAGGGTTAGGGTTAGGGTTAGGGTTAGGGTTAGGGTTAGGGTTAGGGTTAGGGTTAGGGTTAGGGTTAGGGTTAGGGTTAGGGTTAGGGTTAGGGTTAGGGTTAGGGTTAGGGTTAGGGTTAGGGTTAGGGTTAGGGTTAGGGTTAGGGTTAGGGTTAGGGTTAGGGTTAGGGTTAGGGTTAGGGTTAGGGTTAGGGTTAGGGTTAGGGTTAGGGTTAGGGTTAGGGTTAGGGTTAGGGTTAGGGTTAGGGTTAGGGTTAGGGTTAGGGTTAGGGTTAGGGTTAGGGTTAGGGTTAGGGTTAGGGTTAGGGTTAGGGTTAGGGTTAGGGTTAGGGTTAGGGTTAGGGTTAGGGTTAGGGTTAGGGTTAGGGTTAGGGTTAGGGTTAGGGTTAGGGTTAGGGTTAGGGTTAGGGTTAGGGTTAGGGTTAGGGTTAGGGTTAGGGTTAGGGTTAGGGTTAGGGTTAGGGTTAGGGTTAGGGTTAGGGTTAGGGTTAGGGTTAGGGTTAGGGTTAGGGTTAGGGTTAGGGTTAGGGTTAGGGTTAGGGTTAGGGTTAGGGTTAGGGTTAGGGTTAGGGTTAGGGTTAGGGTTAGGGTTAGGGTTAGGGTTAGGGTTAGGGTTAGGGTTAGGGTTAGGGTTAGGGTTAGGGTTAGGGTTAGGGTTAGGGTTAGGGTTAGGGTTAGGGTTAGGGTTAGGGTTAGGGTTAGGGTTAGGGTTAGGGTTAGGGTTAGGGTTAGGGTTAGGGTTAGGGTTAGGGTTAGGGTTAGGGTTAGGGTTAGGGTTAGGGTTAGGGTTAGGGTTAGGGTTAGGGTTAGGGTTAGGGTTAGGGTTAGGGTTAGGGTTAGGGTTAGGGTTAGGGTTAGGGTTAGGGTTAGGGTTAGGGTTAGGGTTAGGGTTAGGGTTAGGGTTAGGGTTAGGGTTAGGGTTAGGGTTAGGGTTAGGGTTAGGGTTAGGGTTAGGGTTAGGGTTAGGGTTAGGGTTAGGGTTAGGGTTAGGGTTAGGGTTAGGGTTAGGGTTAGGGTTAGGGT
The DNA here is from genome assembly GCA_030848825.1 of Tadarida brasiliensis. Lineage (NCBI taxonomy): Eukaryota > Metazoa > Chordata > Mammalia > Chiroptera > Molossidae > Tadarida > Tadarida brasiliensis. The sequence goes on from CM061257.1 coordinate 250,357,529, forward strand.
TAGGGTTAGGGTTAGGGTTAGGGTTAGGGTTAGGGTTAGGGTTAGGGTTAGGGTTAGGGTTAGGGTTAGGGTTAGGGTTAGGGTTAGGGTTAGGGTTAGGGTTAGGGTTAGGGTTAGGGTTAGGGTTAGGG